>CM062261.1:6607242-7857242 GCA_031216405.1 Syzygium malaccense | reverse complement strand
CGAAAACTCACCATGCAAGGGAAAAGACTCTAGGCTATGAAAGATCACTAGGTCGAAAGGATGCTTCGAGCTGTAAAAGCTCACCATGCAATGAAAAAGACTCTGGGCTGCGAAAGTTTGCCAGGTCGAAGGGGTGCCTCGAGCTGCAAAAACTCATCGTGCAAGGAAAAAGACTTGGGGCTGCGAAAGCTCGCTAGATCGATGGAGTGCTCCGGACTGCGAAAGCTCACCGTGCAAGGAAAAAAACTCTAGGCTGTGAAAGTTCGCCAGGTCGAAGGGGTGCCCCGAGTGCAAAATCTCACCGTGAAAGGAAAAAGACTCTGGGCTGCGAAAGCTTGCCAGATTAATGGGGTGCTCCGGGCTACGAAAGCTCACCATGCAATTGTAAGGCTGTAAATATATCAAGCAAGAAGATTCCGAAAATGGCCACTGCACATTTTAATAGAATATGTTATAACAGGTGCCCTAGTAGGGAAAGCATACTGGGCGAGATCATTATCATTTGAATGTCATGAAGGACATTATCAAAAGAAAATCATCACTGAGGAAGTGTTGATTATATGAGCAATTCAGGCTGATTTCAATTGTCTAGCAAACATTAGGCATCATTCAATGTTCCAAAATTGCCATTAGGCTTGGGAAATGCCATTAATAATCAAATTCCCCTAGGAGACAAATATTTGTCAAAAAAAAACCTTGATCCATGAAGAGGGGTCGTTAAATATGCCAAACAAGAGCTCCTTAGTCGAAAACGGCTTCTCACATACTCCCAAAAAGGTTGTTTGATCCCATCCATTGATGTGGGAAATAGTCTGATTTTTTATGTACCTCACATTACTAATGTCGAAGGCTTCGAGAATATAAGCACACATTGAGCAATCCAAGAGGTCTTTTAAGGACTGTAATGTGGATTTGGTCGTGGTTTCAACAATGGATAAGCATTATCGGCTAAGAAATGAAATAATTGTGGATCAGCATCTCCACTAGGTTTACAAGTCAAAAAACCTTAAAATGAGATAAGATAACCTTACCCCCACTTCTTCAAGCGGTAGCTTCTTTGGATGTCCAAATTTCCGCTTGAACCATCCTAATCAGAAGAGACTTTGGAAAGGGTTGTAACGTTGGCTTGAAGAAAGGCTCGAAAGGCTCAAGTTTTTCAAAAAGAGATTTAAGAGTTAGTGATTATCATGACATCATTACTATATCATCTAGTTTTTTTCAAAAGGCACATGACTCCTTGACTAGTCTCGAAAGTCCCTTGGTTAAGTTGGAATTGTGCAATTCTAGTGAGGTTTTTTTTATGGGTCTTCAATTTTGTAGGGTGGGTTGTGGCGTGGAAGCTAGTTCAAGTTCAAGAGATCTTTGGCGTTCGTGGGAATGAGCATGTGCTCGCTGGCTAGCAAAAATTTGGCCAAACGGCGAGCCCTTATTTTGAGAAAATGGCTTTATTATATGAGTCTAAGTGGCTACTTCAGACTTTCTTTTTAGAAAATGGCTTTATTATATGAGTTTAAGTGGCCAATTTAGACCCTCATTTGAGACAAGGGCCATTTTCGGACCTCTTTTGAAAAAATGACCTTACTTTAGGCCTTTATTTAAAATTTTCCCTAGGTATTATTATTACGCCCCTATCTAGGGATAGGACCTCCTTGAACAATAAAGAAAACATATTAAAAAAATGACTGTCGTGCTCTACAAGAGGTAGAGCAAAAGTCAAAGAGAGAAGAGAGATAGAGATAGTGTTGCGGATCCTTAGCAGATTTTTAGGATTTAGTTTTTTACCTATTTCAGTTAGGATTTGTTTTTAAAATTCTTCTTATCATTAGGGATAAATATCTTATTTATTTTCCTTGTATTTTGGGATCTTATTATTTTTCTATTCCTAGAGATAAGTTTCTACAGCTTATAAATTTGTAAGTAGGGATTCAATCAATAAGTGAGTTTTGGCTAGTCTTTTCTTCTTCAACCAACTCAACATGGTATCAAAGCGTGGTTATTCTGATCTGTAAAGTTGAGAAAAAACCATGGTAAAGACTGCCAGGACAGGGGCAGGTAGAGGAGCAGACTCGGATGATTCTACGTTCATCTCGTCCTCCTCTACAATTGCTCCTACTCCTCCTTTCCTTGATCAATCCCTCTCCTCTCCTCAAATTACCTCACTCAAATTAAATGGAAAAAACTTCCTCTCTTGGTCTCGGTCAGTCCTAATGGTCGTTAAAGGAAGGGGTAAGCTCGGATACCTCTTAGGTACTCTATCAAAACCAGACTCAAAGGATCCTGCTTTCGAGACATGGGATGCCAACAACAACATTGTTATGTCATGGCTAATCAATTCCATGACAGAAAAAAAATCCAAAGTAGCTGTCTCTACTACTCCTCAGCGGCCGAACTCTAGAACTATCTAAATTTGGCATATTCTGACCTTGATAATTCATCTCAAGTATTTGAACTTCGGAATGCAGCAAGGAATCTACTGCAGGGAGAAGCTGATGTGATAGAATACTACACCTCACTGGTAAAGATTTGGCAGGAATTAGATCTTCATGATGACTGTTCTATGGCCTGTGCTACATGTACCAAGAAATATCAGGACCGAATGGCAAAGGAGAGGGCATACGATTTCTTGGCAGGTCTAAATAAAGATCTTGATGAGGTTCGAGGTCGTCTTCTTGGAATCAAACCATTACCATGTATAGAGGAGATTTTTTCTGAGGTTCGGCGTGAAGAATCAAGGAAGCGCGTGATGTTAGGCAACAACAAATCTGATATAACAGCCCCAGAATCATCAGCCCTTGTTTCTCGTCGTAATGATCACAACAAGGCTGATCAAAGAGGAGAACTGAGGTCAAACAAACGCCAAGGAAATCTCTGGTGTGATTATTGCCAAAGAACTAATCATACCAGGGACAAATGCTAGAAACTCCATGGCAAGCCTGGAGATTTGAAAAATAATAGACCTCATAACACTAGAGGATACTCGGCTTCTACGGATGTGTCACCGAAGCATGAAGATCATCCGATCCAGCTTCCCCTCAATAAGCAGCAGATAGAGCAATTATATAAATTGCTCACTCCCGCAACAACTCCACAAAATCCTCTTGCTGCAAGCACTTCTCTACTTGCTCAGAAAGGTGCTTTTTTAACTGCTCTCTCAGCGGGATCTACTGGTTGTGATCCATGGATAATAGATTCTGGAGCTACTGACCATATGACTGGATCTGAAAATATTTTTTCTACATATCAACCAAGTCCGGGTAACATTAAAGTGAAAAATGCAGATGGTTCCCTTGCCTCTATTGCAGGGTCGGGTACTGTCCATTTGAGCCCAACAATTTGCTTAGTAAATGTTCTCCATGTCCCTAAGTTGACTTACAATCTCCTTTCCATTAGTAAGCTCTCAAGGGATTTGAATTGTATGGTTCAGTTCTCACCATCTATTTGTGAATTTCAGGACTTGAGTTCGGGGAAGAGGATTGGCAATGCTAGGGAACACGATGGACTTTATTATTTTGTTTCAGATTTCTGCATTAACAAAAATATTTTCAATGTTAGTTGTGAATCTTTTCCAATGACTCGTGAAAAACATCTCATGTTATTACATTGCAGACTTGGACATCCAAGCTTTGGATATATGAAACAATTATTTCCATCATTATTCCTTTCAAGTGATGTTTTTCAATGCGATATATGCCAATTAGCTAAACGTAAGTGTTCTTCCTACTCATCTCATGAACATATCCCATCCTCACCATTTTCTTTGATACACAGTGACTTATGGGGACCCTCACGTGTTACAACTAATACGGGAAAAAGGTGGTTCATTACTTTTATAGATGATCATACCCGTCTTACTTGGGTATATCTATTAAAAGACAAGAGTGAAGTTTCTCATATCTTTCAAATATTCCATACCATGGTTAAAACTCAGTTCGATACTAATATCAAAATCTTTCGTACTGATAATGGTACAAAATACTTCAACTCCACTCTTGGGAAATACTTGGAATCCAACGGCATCATTCACCAAAGTTCTTGTGTCCGTACCCCAAAACAGAATGGTGTTGCTGAACGTAAAAACAGACACTTGTTAGAGGTAGCCCGTTCCCTTATGTTTACAACTAATGTACCTACATATCTTTGGGGGGATTCTATCCTTACAGCTTGTTACCTAATTAACCGGTTACCCTCACGAGTTCACAAGTATGAGACACCAATCAACATTCTTTGCAAAACTTTCCCAGATCACCAAATTGTCTCCTCCTTACCACTGAAAGTTTTCGGCTGCAAGTGTTTCATTCATATCACTGATCCTTCTCGTTCAAAGCTTGAACCTCGAGCCATTCCATGCATATTTCTCAGTTATTCTTTCACAAAAAAAGGTTACAAGTGTTTTATTCCCCAACATAAAAAATACATTATCTCTATGGATATTACCTTTTTTGAACAGCAACCTTTTTTCAAGAATTCTCTTCAGGGGGAGAAACCAGTAAATATAGAGGAAGACAATTCTTGGGACACAATCACTTAATCCTTTACGCTCATTGAATCTGTCCCTACCGTCCCTACATTGCCTACAATGCCCGAATCACTATCTCAACCTATCACTCTACCCACTATAACATCATCTACCGAAACCAATATTGAAATAGAAACTGTGTCTCCTCCTATCTTTGAGACCGAAACTGTGTCTCCTTCTATCTCTGAGACCGTACCCAACAGTCCTGAAACTGTACCCAATAGTCCACAATTACACACTGAATTACGTGTTTATTCACGTAGAAATTTGAAACAAAATAAGGAGACCGTTGTGCAACCCGAAAGCAGTCAATTCTTGGACCCGGATCGGTCTAACAAGGTTAGTGAGCTCGACATTCCCATTGCTGTTAGAAAGGGTGTAAGATCATGTACACAACATCCTATTTCTAATTATGTTTCCTATGGACATCTATCTCCTTCTTTTAGAGCCTTTGTTACAAGGGTTTCGGGTGAAAATCTTCCTAAGGATATTCATAATGTGTTAAAAGAACCACAATGGAAGAAAGCTGTATTTGAGGAGATGAGTGCCCTTGAGAAAAATAACACCTGGGATATTGTTGAAAAACCCAAGGGGAAGACTCCAGTAGGGTGCAAATGGGTTTTTACAGTTAAATACAAATCTGATGGCTCAGTGGAAAGGTACAAAGCAAGATTAGTCCCCAAGGGTTTCACCCAAACATACGGGATTGATTACGGGGAGACGTTTGCACCTGTAGCGAAACTGAATACTATACGAGTAATTCTCTCTCTTGCAGCAAACCTTGATTGGAAACTACAACAACTCGATGTCAAGAATGCATTCCTAAACGGTGATTTGGAAGAAGAAGTTTATATGAATCTTCCGCCAGGATTTGATGATGCGAAGAAGTATGTAAAGGTTTGCAGATTGAACAAAGCTCTTTATGGGTTGAAACAATCTCCTAGAGCCTGGTTTGGGAGATTCACTAAAGCCGTCTTACAACAAGGATATTGTCAAGCACAGACGGATCACACTCTTTTTTATAGACATAAGGAAGGTAAGAGTACTATCCTTATTGTTTATGTTGATGACATTATCTTAACAGGTAATGACGAAGAGGAAATGTCAAGGTTGAAGGGGAAGTTAGCTGCTGAATTCGAAATTAAGGACTTGGGATCCTTAAGATATTTTCTTGGAATGGAATTTGCAAGAAATAGAGAAGGTATTTCCGTTACCCAAAGAAAGTATGTATTGGATTTATTGAAAGAAACAGGGATGCTTGGCTCTAAACCTATTGATACTCCAGTGGAACCATTAAGCAAAATCGGGCAGAAAGTCGATGGGACACCTGTAGATAAAGGAAGGTATCAACGTTTGGTAGGTAAACTCATTTATCTTTCACATACCAGACCTGATATAGCATTTGCTGTAAGTGTGGTAAGTCAGTATATGCATGATCCTACTGAAGAAGATATGGAAGCTGTCTTTCGAATTTTGAAATACTTGAAGGGTACACCTGGAAAGGGGCTATTTTTCAGAAAAAATGAGAATAGATTAATTGAAGGATATACAGATGCTGATTGGGCAGGATCAGTGGAAGATAGGAGATCAACTTCTGGTTATTGTACTTTTATTTGGGGCAATCTTGTAACCTGGAGGAGTAAGAAGCAAAGTGTTGTGGCTAGAAGTAGCGCAGAGGCAGAATTTCGAGCTTTGGCACACGGAGTTTGTGAACTTATTTGGCTGAGTCGTCTTATGAAAGAGTTACAGGTTCAAGGGGAGCTGCCTATGAGGATGTATTGTGATAACAAGGCTGCTATTAGTATTGCTTATAATCCAGTTCATCATGATCGCACTAAACATGTAGAGGTAGATAGACACTTCATCAAAGAAAAGATAGAAGATGGAATTATCAGTTTAACATACGTCCCTACTGGGAATCAAACAGCCGACATTTTGACTAAGGGCCTATCCAGAAAAATGTTTGAAAGTCTACTAGACAAGCTAGGTATGTGCGATCTGTACAACTCAGCTTGAGGGGGAGTGTTGCGGATCCTTAGCAAATTTTTAGGATTTAGTTTTTTACCTATTTCAGTTAGGATTTGTTTTTAAAATTCTTCTTATCATTAGGGATAAATATCTTATTTATTTTCCTTGTATTTTGGGATCTTATTGTTTTTCTATTCCTAGAGATAAGCTTCTACAGCTTATAAATTTGTAAGTAGGGATTCAATCAATAAGTGAGTTTTGGCTAGTCTTTTCTTCTTCAACCAACTCAACAGATAGGACAGACAAAATAAAAATTCTAATGTGCAGTAGTGCGCAAAGGGAAAATAAATATGCGCATGGGACGTGAGATGCAAAAGCACTCCCTTCATATTTTCCTAAGATGTGACTATAAACATGGAAAGAAAATGTAGCTAGGATTTTCTATGGATGCAAATGGTAACCATTCTGCTCTAGAAATCAAATTCTTGCCAGAAATTGATTTCTGGAGGAGAAATCTGTTTGGTAAAACATGACTAATTCTGCTCCAGAAATTGATTTCTGGAACAGAAATCTATTTTGATTTGTTGATTTTTTTACATGTAAAAAAATTTAAATTTTACTCAAAGTGGGTGGCCATAGGTATTATAAGCCATTCCATAAATTTTTGAAATTTTTGATTTTTTTAATTTTTTTTGGGCACCTAAAAAAATTTAAATTTCACTCAAAGTGGGTGACCATAGGTATTCTAGGCCATTTTGTGAAGTTTTTTTATTTTTTTGGGCACCTCAAAAAAATTAAATTTTACTCAAAGTGGATGGTTACATGTATTTTAAACCATTTTGTGAAGTTTTAAAATTTTTTATTTTTTTGGAACCTCAAAAAAATTTAAATTTCACTCAAAGTGGGTGGCCACAAGTATTTTAAGCCATTTTGTGAAGTTTTGAAAAATTTTATTTTTTTATTATTTTTCTTTTTTTTGGGCACCTCAAAAAATTTAAATTTCACTCAAAGTAGGTGATCACAGGTATTTTAAGCCATTTTGTGAAGTTTTGAAATTTTTGATTTTTTTTGGGCACATCAAAAAATTTAAATTTCACTCAAAATGGGTGGCCACATGTGTTTTAAGCTATTTTGTGAAGTTTTGAAATTTTTTATTTTTTTATTTTTAAAAAAAATTCACCAAATTTTATATTTTCCTGAAATCTGACTTTTTTTATTTTCTAGAAATTTTTGTGAATTTTTTCTAGAATTTTTCAATTTTTATGCATTTTTTGAAAAAAAATTGTGAGAAACTAAGGAGAATGCATTCCGGAATCAAGAAGCTACAAAAAGTAGCTTCACTTTTTCTTGCCAAAAACTCATTCTGGAATCACAAATGTATTCTGGAATCAAGAATGCATTCTGGAATCAAGTATTTTTAACAAACGCTTTTTTATTCCAGAATGCAAAAGTCGCTCCAGAATGTATTCCGGAAATTTTTTAACAAACGACATTTTGTTCCGGAATGCATTCCGGAATAGAATTTTTATTCCAGAATGCATTCCATGCGCACCCTATATGTCTTGCAATCCTAAGTCTAATGCAGAAAATGGCAACTATATATTATGCAATAAAAAAACATTTTCTCCTAAAATGCTAAATTAAAGGAAATTAAATCTTCCTTAAACAATGTTATTATGGAAGCTTAGTCTAAATGCAATCCTAAAGAGTAATTTGACAAGTTTTAGTATTTTATTGCACTTTTTGAAAGTTTGAGGACTCTATTGCATTTTCGTAACAAGTTTCGGGACTTGATTGTACTTTTTCAAAATATTAGGACTTGTTTGCACTTTCATAACAAGTTTTAAGACTTTTACTGCATTTATCTCAAAGAACAAATTTATGATACAAGATGCAAATCGTATTCTATTATGCAATATAAACATGCCTAAATATGAATCTCTCCATCAATGCAAATTTGAAAATGCCTAAACATGTGATTTCTAAATAAAATTACCAGAGAACCACTAGACTTGAAAAGTGACCAAAGTAACCTTGGACTCAAAAATTGAACGATATGCCCTTTTAATTTAGGTGTGTGCATGAAATGCCACTAAAATGTTCAAACATGAAATGCAACGTGTGGTGGAAAATCTTTTTGGTAGGAAATAAATTCCAATTACATACATATACACAATATTGATCTTTCGGGCGAAAATTTTGGGCGTCAACACCTGGCTTACAGCACTTTGTATGCCATAGGTGTGATCTGAACAAGTGACATTCAATCAATTACACCGACCATGAGAATCTTTGGGCACAAATAGTATTGTACTTGCCATAATACACAATATAAGCTAGTGAGCAGGACCAGAAAATTGATGAATTTGCTCGATGCTGTAGTAAATTTTTGTGCGGTACCTGAATAAGGGCACGACATTCACTTTTGAAAACATCAGCTTGTAACTAATTTAGCAAACAATGATCTCTCTGTAACTAATCTCCAATAAAATATGAGAAGAAGCATATTCTTGCGTTATACATGTAGAAACACAATGCAAGAAGAGTAACTTGCACGAAAGTAGACACGTGGAGGAAAGAAAAGAAAGAAAATTGCGAAAAGAAGGCAGATTAAAAAGCATGTGACCTTGCATTAGCAATAGAAAATTAAACTACAAAAAAAAAACTCTAAATCTAGACTTTCCGAACGGCTACATTTATTCAAGAAAAGTACTACTAGGTTTATATAAGAAAATCCTTAGAGCCACCATTAGCACCATATATCTTCTGAACTCTAGGAACCTCCTCTATAAAGTTCCAAAGCAAATAGGAAAATGAAAATATACAAAAGTTGAAACTCATAAATTATATGTGGACTCTTACTACATATAATATGAAAGCATGTCCACCAACTATTTTGCGACAAACTAATCGACCAACTTAATCTCTAGGAATGAGTTTCTCCATAGAAGGGCGTACTTTACACATTAATTCTAATGGTACTACTTTTGGCATGGTGGTTCCTGAGCCTTCCCTCATGTCGATCTCTTCTTCGCTCACTCTTTTCCAATCAAAACACTGAATCAGCAACCCCAACGTCCACCCTATGACCCGCTGAGCTAAGGGCGCACCAGGGCACGCCCTCCGTCCTAGCCCAAATGGCAACATCAACTTACGTTGCTTTTCGCCGCCACTGCCCTCGAACCTTTCGGGCTTGAAGCTCAATGGGTCCTCCCACAACTCAGGATCTCTATGAACAGCCCATGCATTCACTGTCACAATAGTGTCACGTGGAACAAAGTATCCTCCTATTGTGCAATTAGCAGATGACATGTGTGGGACCAAAAGTGGTGTTGTCGTGTTTAGTCGAAGGTTCTCAAAGATGATGCACTGAAGGTAAGGTAGATTCGAAACATCTGATTCTTCTACTAGACGGTCGTGGCCGATAACGGAATCAATCTCTTCTTGGGCCTTCTTTAACTTTTCAGGGTTGTTTAGTAAGTTTGCCATTATCCATTCTAATGTAATTGATGATGTGTCTGTTCCGGCGGCTAACAAAACCTGCACATATGTGTAAGAAGTTATTGTGTAAATCAACTTTAGGATTCAGAGATAATAAGACTTCAAATGACAATAACAATACCTACAATAAGACTATCTAAAAGAAAAGAAAAGGGCATTGTACTTATAATATTAAGTCGTAAAAGAAAAATGAAACACGACATGTCATTTACCACAGGCCCGCCAGCAATGCAAATATTTTTTCCTACGAATTACTTTACTTAAGTTCTTTCCAAGATGACACTACTTTGGATCAACGCAGTTCTAAAAGGCATCTTTTGATATTGCGACTAAGAATTGAAATAATCACTACCTATAATTGGTATATGGTCGTGTAAGTGCACAAACATATACGTAATCATGGAGAAAATCTAAAGGGAAAGAGTATACATCACAGTAAGTCGTTGTCGTGTCCCAACTTGATATTAAGATTGATATTTGTACCAATGGTCCTAAACGTGGTGCTCAATATGTAATCAACAATTAAGCATTTGAAAAAGTGAAATCAAATCCAATTTGAAAAACTGCAATCAAACCAACCCAACCCAACCCGATCATTCGTTGTTACCAATTGTTTGCCTTCCGTCGGTAGTGACTCTCTCCTTTTTCTTTCGCTCGATTTGATAATGACCCCTTTATAGTCACAAATCCAAAGACGAAATAGCAAAGTTTTGGTTTGTAGGGTCAATAAAATTCAGGCAAAGTCTGGTTGAGCAGATTCGTGGGTAAGCCAATCCCAGAAACCCACAATCATATCTGCCCCTTTTATGAACTCCCAAAATCAGAAAAATTTGGACCTTTCATCTAAATCTATGTGACACATCATTAACTTCTACGAAGAACACTGAATGGGATTGCTCCAAGTCATAGAGTGAGAGTGAATTGCCCAGCACCACAAACATCAGCCTAGTCAACATGTCATTCTCAAGGAAAATCGACAATACATGTGCGAAAAAACAACAGTGATTGCAACTACGGGCTACACATTTATTCAGTAAATTAGTTATATCTAAGATTTTAGTTTATTTGAGAGAGAGTGCGATATATTTCTGTTTATTGAAAAACGAAACCTACGAGTTCTCACCATTCATTGTAAGTAGTATTATCACTATGATTTATGGTGGAGGTGCATTCTAAATCTTCGAAACAGAAGCAACATAAATCGGTCAAATCTACGCGGGCGTGGCTCTGGGCACAACAAAATTGCCCGACTCAATTCAACGACTGACAACTCATATCAAGTTGACAAGAGTGGACGACTGAGAAGACACCCGGCAACTTTGCCGTGAGTATTCTCACGGGAGGGTAGGATTTGCCCAGAAGAAAAAAACAGATGCAGAGATAGGAATAAGAAACAACACTTACTAAGACGAGGCCTTTGATCATGAAGTCCGAGTAGTCTTCCGGCTGAGACTCCTGTAGATGCAGAAGATGACTGATCATGCTGTCCGCGAGCTCTGGGTCGCCCTTCTTCCTCCGGTGCTCGTCGATCAAGCCCTGGATGAACGCGTCGATCTTCTCCTTCAGCTCCACCACCCTCTTCTTGACCCCATTGTAATCGACCAACTTTAGTATGGGCAGGAAATCGCCCGCGTAACTTATCCCGCCATTCCCGACGATCTGCTTAATCACCTCTCTCGCCTCCCTCGCCTTGGCCTCGTCGACTTTCACGCCCTCCCCGTAGTACCGCTTCCCCGCGACCATCCTCATCATGATGTTGAACGTCAGCTCCGACAAGAGAGTCTTGAGCTCGACCTGGTGGTGGGACACGAACCCGCCCTGGGCCAGCCGGAGCATCAGCCGCCGGATCTCGTCCCTCTGGACGTGGGAGAGCACGTTGAGGCGGTGCGACGAGAGAACCTCGATGGTGGCGATCTTCCGGAGGTTGCGCCACCTGTCGCCATAGGGCGCCGTGGCAAGGGTGGTGTAGTCGTAGCCGAGGTGCTTGCCGATGAACAGCTTGGGGCGGTTGGCGAGCACGATGTCGTTCTTGGTGAAGCATTCCTCGGCCAGCGGCAGCGACGACACGACCACGAACCGGCAGACCCCGAACCGGAGGCTCATGATGGGGCCATACTTAGTGGAGAGGCGGTGGAGGGTCCGGTGAAGGGGCAATTTCAAGTGGTGGAGGTGGCCAATGATGGGAAGAGAAGGAGGGGATGGAGGGAGGTTCTTGGGTTCTCTTGTTAGGAAGATGTAGAGCATAACCAGAGAGAGGACAGGGAGGAGGCTCGCATACAGAACTGTGTTTTCCATGGTTTTTTCTTTGCTTCGTGTTGCGAATTGCTAATGGAGGTTCTTAACAACATGTGGGTGTTGTATGTATGTATTTATAGAGACCAGAGGCCAAATCCTCGTTCCTGGAAGCCTCGAAGGGAAAGCGGTCAGCGTAATCTACTGGAGTATTTGGATATATTCAGTATTAGAGTTGAAGATTAATCATTATAATCGCATCAATTACATGTCCATTATTTTTGGATCGCGAAAATTTGGACCTCAATTTTGTACAATGCTCCTTACCCGGTTCATCCCTTGTGCCCTATATGGTTTGTGACATTTGTCGAGTAATTTGTGAGTAATATTAACTTCAACGACTTGACACATATGAAAAAAAGTCGGATCATTATAAATGGTAAATAACCGGCCCACAAGGTGGAAACGCGAAATTAAACGTTGTGTTTTTGTTTCTTGTTATATGTCAGCACTACTCTATCTCACTTTTGTTCTACGCAGGGATTTAACACTTGCCCCCTCACTCACAAAAATATAGTAACACGTGGTACTAATGATTCGTCGTAACTCGTAATTAAGGTAAAAGAATTGCAAAAAATGAGGTGGTGCCATATATCAAGGGAAAATTTTAAATAAGGACTTGAAGTGCTCTCACTTTCTTAAATTAAGGTTTGAAGTTGACCTTGTGTCATATAAAGGCCTGAAGTGATATGTCAGTCTCAAATAAGGGCTTAAAATGGCTATATAAGTTTCAAATAAGGGCTTCACCTCGTTGGTTGGTGAAATATTCCGGCCTATCAATGGCATTTTCATCCAAAAATAATTTTTATTTTAAATTATTTTTTCTTTTTTCCTTTCTTTTCCTTTTTTTGGTTTTCTCTTTGTTCTTTAGAACTGGCCACCGGCAAAGCCCGAAAAGGGCTAGGCGTGGGCCAACCTTACCCATGGCTAGCGAGGGTCGCCTGTCCCAAGCGAGGCCATCCCTTGCTTGTTGCCAGCGAGGGTGGCCCCCACCAGATCGGGCAAAGGTAACCCCCACCCAGCCCTTTCCAGGCTTCGCTAGTGGTTGGCAACCAGCCACCAGCAAAGAAAAAAGAAAAAACCAAAAAATAGGAAAAAAAGGAAAAGAAAGGAAAAAAAAAGTTAAAGGACAAAAATGCCATTATCAGTCGGAAAGTTAAGCCTTTACCCACTTCATGCGCTTATTTGAAACAAAATCTACTTTAAATTCCTTATTTGAGAAAATGAAGGGATTTCGTGCCCTCATTTGAGTGAGTGCCCTCATTTAACACAAGGTCCACTTTATATGCTTATTTGAGAAAATAACGGTATTTCATGTCGTTATTTGAAATTTTTCCATACATCAATGTACTTAGAAATTTTTGTGAAGCCATATTTTTTTTGTTGGTCAAAATGAAGCCATATTTAAAATAAACTCTTATCAATTGCAAATTCAAGTCAGAAGCCCCCTCTCAAGGACCACCTGGTTTTGACAAAAACGAAAAAAGGACCACGTGGTGGTTGACGCGTTTAATGACGCAATTGTCCGTACGCCACAATTCTACAGATGAGCAGAAGAGATTGAAAAGCAATCTCACTACCATAGTACCACGAGATGATAATCGTCATTGATTGCGTTTTGGTGCTGACTTCATGCTCAACCATAATCCAAATCCACGGTCGGGATGATATTGCTTGTAATCTATGTTCAATTGCTACAATTGATGCTTGTAAATTTTAGCCCTTCTTCTATATTTCCAAATGATGTTAAAAATACGTCATGCTCAATCATAATTCACAAATTTATCTGGAAGTTGCCGTTTGAAGCCGTGGGCACTAGTATGATTTGAGAAATAGATCGCATCGAATCACTTTGCTACGTGTCTTACAATCAAATAACAAAATATAATAACATATGGTCAAATTATTTTACTATAAGGTGAAGCCAATTTTTAGAATAAACTTTTATGAATTGCAAATTGATGTCAGAGTCCCCCACCCACCCCAGGACCACCTGTTGGTTGGCGTATTTGATGATGCAATTGTCCGTACGCTTCGATTATAAAGATGAGCAGTAGAAATTGGAAGCAATCTCCCTACCGTGAGACGATATCGTCACTGATGACGTTTCGGTGTTTCTTTAGACCTCTAAACGAGAGAGAGAGAGAGAGAGAGAGAGAGAGAGAGAGAGAGAGAGAGAGAGAGAGGTAGAATATTACTTGAAAACTTGTTGTAAAAACAGTAGTAGGGTTTGAAGAAAATTCATATACGATTACGGGGGTTGTGAAATCATTTTTAAATACTAAATTATTTCTACTATGGATGATCCGTTGTCTATCTTGAAAATAAAATTTGATCGTTTGAACTCTTTCGTAGAATTACATACAAAGAAATGAAATAATATGGCGTAACCTCTTAAATTAATTCAATTTATTTACATGATATAATAATATACATTGCGAGTAACGTGAATAAGTAAAAATGCAAGTAAGTAAAATAAAAAGAAGGGAAATTTTCAAATTAGTGCCCAAAGTGGGGTCATTTTCTCAAAAAATGATCCAAAGTGGACATAGTGTCAAATAAGAACATGAAGTGTCCAATCAGTCTCAAATAAAGACCTGAAGTGCCCAATTAGTCTCAAGTAAAGGCCTGGGTTCGCCGGGCGGTCAAATGCTTACCGGTCGGCAAGCATGTGACTATTCTGGCGATCGGAACAAGAGCAGTTTCATCTTTTTATTTTAAAATTTTTTTTGTTTCTTTTTTCCTTTTTTTGTTTTTTTTCTATTCCTTTTTTTTTTTTCCTCTCTTCCCTCCGCTGGCCATAGCCAAGGCTGGCGAAAGTTGCTGGCCTCAAGCGAATGTTGCCCTTGCCCGACGCGGGCGAGGGCAACCCAAGGTCGGGCGAGGGCAACTCAGGGTCGGGCGAGGGTTGCCCTCGCCGACGTTGGGGGAGGGTCGCCTCACTTGGGCTGGGCGGGCGAGGGCGAGCAAGGCGACCCTCGCCCTACGCCGGCGAGGGCGAGCAAGGCGACCCTCGCCCTACGCCGGCGAGGGCGAGCAAGGCGACCCTCGCCCTACGCCGGCGAGGGCGAGCAAGGCGACCCTCGCCCTACGCCGGCGAGGGCGAGCAAGGCGACCCTCGCCCTACGCCGGCGAGGGCGAGCAAGGCGACCCTCGCCCTACGCCGGCGAGGGCGAGCAAGGCGACCCTCGCCCTACGCCGGCGAGGGCGAGCAAGGCGACCCTCGCCCTACGCCGGCGAGGGCGAGCAAGGCGACCCTCGCCCTACGCCGGCGAGGGCGAGCAAGGCGACCCTCGCCCTACGCCGGCGAGGGCGAGCAAGGCGACCCTCACCCTACGCCGGTGAGGGCAACCCTCACCCGACCCTAGGTTGCCCTCGCTGGTGTCTGGCCAGGGCCTCCCTCACTTGGGCTGGACGGGTGAGGGTCGACCCTCGCCCACCCAGCCCAAGCGAAGGCAACCTCCGCCGGCCCCGGTTATGGCTGGTAGAGGGAAGAGAGGAAGAAAAAAGAAAAGGAAATGGAAAAGGAAAAGAAAAAAATAGAAAAAGGAAAAAAATTAAAAAAAATTAAAAAGTAAAAGACGAAACTACCCTTGTTTTGATCTCCGGAATAGTCACGTGCTTGTCGGCCGATGAGCATTTGACCAGTCGACGAACTTAGGCCATTACTTGAGATTAATTAAACACTTCGGTCCCTTATTTGAGACTGATTGGGCACTTCAAATCTTTATTTGATACTATGTCCACTTTGGATCTTTTTTTTTAGAAAATGACTCCATTTTGAGTATTGATTTGAAATTTTCCCTAAAAAAAAAATACAACCATTAGCTTCGAAATTATTTGAATAATTTATGGCAACAAGTCCGTAGAACTGCCACCTGAGTGTTCAAGGACAGAATTTTTAAGTCTTGAAAACAAGTAATAAATGGGAAGATAGGAACCCAAGATATTGATCGGTGAGTTAGCCGACAAAAATTTTCCCACCTTAAATGCTTTCGAATTCAAAAGTCCATGGCACGAGATATCCCCATCAGCTCAAATGGTTCTGCAAATAGAGTTTAGTTTAAAAGGACAAGTCCATGCACGGTCTGAAACTATCAAGAAGACTTTAGTTTTTTCTATCCATTTAAAAAAAAAAAACAGCAAAGATGGCAAACCCGATCCAAAAGTACATGTGGAAATCCAACTCGTATTTTTCGGCATAGTCAAATGTGGCATGGATTTGGCAAAAATTGCATCACTATATAACATATATAAATATATATATATATATATGTATATAGAATTACAAATTTGGAATCGAGTTAATTGTAGTTTACATTATTGGTAATCAAGTTTAATTGTATGCTCTAACTCTCAAGAATTGTGACAACTCAGACATGGAGTCTATACCTATGGATGGCTTGACAAGCTTGGTCTCAAGAGGCATTCCAATGGCAATGTTATATTCTTCCAAAGTCAGACTTAGCTCAAACTCATCACATATGAAGGTTCATGTCTGGGGGCACCAAAAGTGTGGTATTACTTGCATAACTCCTCAGTGAATGTTGATCTTGAGCAACGGGAGGAGACGGCCAATCTTTGCCTCAACTTGTCTTTGGCCACCTTGATCCAACTTATCCCACCACCCTATGAGCTCTTTCTTGGGAGTGGAAATGAATTGGACATCGGCTCTCTCCATTGTATATAGATTAAGACTAACGACCAACCTAATTTGTCAAGGACCAACAAAAGGAAATAAATGAATTGCGTAACAACAGGGATAAAAGGCATACTCAATCAAGAACCATGGTAAACATAAGGACATGCGTATGAAAAGTGAAGCTCAATTTCTATCTAGATAATTTAACATGGTGAAGCTAAAAGGGTGATTTGACCGTCACAATCTCACGTTGATGTTAGGCCCTCTTAACTCCGGCTCAGTCGAAAGAGATATCCTATAGTCATGCGGTCTCGTAGACAAGGATAAACATTTACGACACCAAGAGAGAATTTTTGGGGAAAAGAAAGGCAACCTTTACATCGCAGTCTTGCGTTCAAGGTTGTATCTTTCTTAACACCATCCTAAAGGATTCTATTGCAGCCCAAGTCTGACAGTATGGTTGTGTGTGTAACAGTGTAGTGCTAAAACATTTAAAGCATGCATAATAGTTTATAAACAAACAACGCTTTAAAAGTTCGAAAAAATAAACATTCATTCTCAAACTCCAAACCTACAAAACAAGGGGTCAACAATCACTCATCACCTTATAACTCCCAGCTGCAAGAACATTCACATTAGGGACATAATTGAAAAAGATAAACGGCCTAAGTCCACTAAAAATTCTATTCAAGTCCCTAGCAAAATCGCCAAGCTGTCGCGACCTTCCCGAACTGGCCCCGCCGCCTAAGTGGTTTGGCTAATGGATTGCTAAGTCTAAATCTAGCTTGGGCTCCATACCAACTCGCGACTTAAGGTTTAAGTTGTTAACATGCAAATCAATTTCATCTAAGAGTTGCCACTAATCGATTTTTGGTGGGTCGATTAGACACTCAAGTAATGCATGGGAGAACTGTTTCACTTCTACAAACCAGAGATTCAATGGGTACGGGGACTTGATTACACTAATTGACCAACTAGTGCCCTTTCGGTACCTAATCTTGTTCAATCACCACCTCACGTATTCACACTAATTGAGCGTCTCAAAATTCGATTTCTAACCAAGTTAGGGGAAGCAACAATCAACACATGGACTTAACATGCATAATCAACCACGTGCAAGGTTAAATTAAACGCACAATTCAAAGTGTGTGAACCAAGCAACGTGCAATCAAACATAACACTAATCACACAATAGGACAAGAAAAGCCAATCCCAAAGTCCAAATAATATTTTTTGATTTTCGAAATTTTTTTAAAATTTTAAAATTTTAATTATTGAAATAATATAACACGGACCCCGGTTGGACCTCTACATCCGACCTGGATCGAGACTGACCTGGGAGCGATAGACTAGATCGAGAGTGACCTGGGCGCGATGGCCCGGGTCCACAATTGAATCGGGCTCATTTATGGAGCCCGGTCTAGCAACAAATTTTTTAAAGGGAAAGGGCCCCGCCCAAATTTTTTTTTAAAAAAATAAAAGCCCAAAGCCCAACAAGAAAATAAAACCCCAAAGCCCTAAATACACCGGCCCACAACTTATTTCGGCCCATTCAAACGAAACCCTAGAGCCAAACCCTACCCGTTTACGGCCCGTTTGACCGACTCGATTTGCAGCCGCAGACCCGACTCGCGCAAAACCCTAGCACCAGCGACCCAAACGCCGGCCACCGCTCTGCCTTTGCCGGCCGGCCGAATGCCGGCTCCTTTGAGCTGTGGCCAACGCTCTACCTTGTTCCGCATCGCCACCCCGACGATGGGTGGCGAGCGTCCTCCACTCGGGTCACCACCATGGTGACCGGCGACCGACAGAGGCCGTCCATGCCCCAACGAAGGGTTGAACAGCCACGAACCAGCCAGGTCCCAGTGAGGGACTGGCTGGCCGCTTCCTCCTAAGGTCACGCCCGGACAGCGGCCCGAACCGTGAACCTCCTCACCACCGGAACCACAAGCCAGAGACTGAGCTGAGCCAACCAAGCCCCTACGAGAAACTTCCGCCTTAAGCTCAGCAAGCAACTAGGACACCGCGAGAGAAGGGAGAGACACCAAGGCTCGGAAACGCATCACACGCAAAAGAAAATGACGCACGGATTTCACTTAGGCAAAGCACCGAACAGCTGGGGCACACGGCGAAAACAAGAGATTTCCGATTCGATTGAGGCTCAAACGCGTCTGGAATTCACATATAAAAATGCATAGACAAACATGATCGAGCTTGAGGTGTCACGGGCCGAACCTCGCGCGAGACGAATGGCCGCAAGCTTCGGCCAGTGAGCCCGAAAAACAGGGGACGCAGACCAGAAACAGGGGAAGGAGGGGTGGCCATTTGCGGCACTCCCTATCCGGCTCGGCGGCGGCGAATGGGGCGAACACGATAGATCAGACTACATCCGGTCGCCTCGAACGCCTCCGAGCCGGAATCGTCGGGAAATCGACCTTGAATCAAGCAAAATAAAACCCGACGAGAGCTCGAGCCGGGACCTACCGCGAGGAATGGGGCACGCCGGAGCTTCGCCGGCCACGATTGAGGCGTGGAGGTCACCAACAGGAGAACGTTCACCATCGGATCTCGCTCTTCAACGCTCTCAGCCTTACTCTCTCCCTGGGATCTCTCTCTCTCTCTCTTTGTTCTCTCCCTGCCCATTCTCTCTCGGTTCCATTCGGCTTTAAGGGCCACGGCAGGTGCGGATGGCTTCCTGCCACCGCTAGCTGCTGTGGCCGGCCTGATCCCGACCGGAGGATCATATCGGCCTGCCCCCGCGCCTCTGGCTTCTGCTCCTTTCTGCCTCTCTATTTCTGCTTGGTCCTCCCCCCCTATACTAGCGACGTTGGGGGGAGGGGGGGCGAAGGTGAAGAGTCGTAGGCTGAGCCAAGGGGAAAAGGGCATGGCCCATGTGGGAAAATAAGAAAAAGAAGAATGGACCGGCTGGCTCGGTCCGTTCAAACTAGGTTGAACCGGCCTGAAAATCCCCCTTTTTTTTGAAAATTAAATTTTCAAATTTAATTAAATTTTTTTCTAATGAATATGTTCTAATAGACCCTATTAATGTAAATGCACCTAATGTCTATATGCCATGCAATTACAACAAAAAGATTTTGGTTTAGGGGTTAAAAATTAAATCATAATTTTCTATGCGATAAAACCCTAAATGATTAGGCAAAATTTAGTGTCAACACCCATTAAATCGAACTTGAGAAATACAACATCATGATGGAGAAAAATTAAAGAGTTGAGAGTAATGGAACAACTGCATAAAGTTATTGACTTGGAGTAAAAAACATAGCAACCTATTCTTGCAAAATGAAATTAGAAAGCATGTGATCCTATCTAATCAATCGGCCAACATAATTTAAACAAGTTAAATGGGTCATCCTCCGAAATCGGAAGCGTTTAAAGATAAAAAAGAGAGAGAGAAAATCAAGGACTTCACAAATTGAACTCATTTTGTTTAGTCTTTGGTCTCAATTTGACGTATTTCCAAATTTGAACCTGTCCTATATCCTACTAATTTTTTTTTATATTTCGTCGCATTAAGTTATTCTCTAAATTTCATTTGCATTTCAAATGATATCATTGATTTGGATCAAGACATATGTAATTTTTTTCGTATGAACTTGGTGCCTTTTGATGAAAAGATGGCATTCACCAATTAAATTTCTTAAAAACTCATGTCTTTTTATTATTATTATCATTGTGGTTGATAAGTGATTCTTTTAGTAGTTTGGAGTTGAATGAAATTTCTCTAAATTAAAATGCGGAACCATAAGCACGCCCAACACAATTGACCACGAAGGTGACCCTTGTCAAACGGACGACAGTTGTAAATGAAGCAAGAATAGTCCATTTTGCTTTTTGTCTTGACTTGATTTTTACTACACCAATCATTAAATTATCTAGATAATTATAAGAACATCGTGTGTTGTCCGAATATTTCATTTTAAACAAAATTTTCGTGATACATATGTACGTATGTATGCATTTATCTTTATCTATAAGTACGTAGGCGTTTGCTTAGCTTTGTCCCAACATATTGGTACTTCCTCCAATAAGCCTCTCTGCTTAGCTTTGTCCCAACATATTGGTACTTCCTCCAATAAACCTCTCTGCGGACTTGGCCGAGCCCTCTTCTATTTACTATTGCATGCTTTGTTTGTCCATTCCCTCCCCGTGATGCTAGCTTCGGCCATCTCAATCCCTTCGCTCTCTTAGGAAACATAAAGAGCACATGACTATGCATATGCGTATGTGATTCGGCGGATTCATGACAAATATCAGATTTGATTTCGTTTTCGGAGTTTCCATCAGTTTCGATTTGGGCTACTGAAATGCAGAGTTCTTCTGGTGCAAATTGTGAAGAGAACACACTTTGCCTAGTCTAAAGAAAAACTCAAAATGTGAAAATGCATATATGCATTCTAAAGCTCGCAAGAAGTACCAAATGCAGATGGGGCACCACCTCACTTCTTCTGCCCGTCATTTTGTGGCCGGAGCGGATATGTGTAAGACCATTTCTTCTAAATTCAAATGCCGCTATCAACTCTTTTGCAAACAGAATCAATCTGCCATGCCAGCAAATGTAGAAGCAACCGAGTCATCTCTAAAGCGAAACAAAGCTCTCCACAATAGTGACCAAATCGCATTGCATTGACAGTGGAAGATTCGTGTATTGGCCCGTGGTTGGATTCCAAGAAACTCGCTCTCGACCATCTACTTCCATCAGAGGCTCGCCATTCCTCCTGAAGCCATCAAATCCTGCTACTACTCCACAAGCCTTAAAAGTATACAGCTTGGTCCAAGACTGAGGCACGCCGTAGTCCCTCATAACCCAAACAGAACAAACGGAATGCTGTTGGAGATCCACAGCTGCGTTCATGATACTAATGAACACAGCCAGCAAGTCATTTAATACTGCCAGAGACATCACCCAAGCGACAGAGTCTGCGTGAGAAATCTCTTCCGGCAGCGCCATTTCATCAAACACCTCACCTGCAACATCGAACAAGACTATTGATCCGTACCCACCCTCCTCGTCCCCCAGATCACCGAACTTGGAAGCAAACCAGTGCAGATTCCCATTCAAGAAGACCGCCCGCTCGTCTTGACAGAGAGCAGGAACCTCACACGCCAAGCTTCTCCACGAATCTGCGCGGAGCGAATAAATCTCCACCCAAGGCTCCGTCCCACCGAACAACCGGCCATTATCATCTAAAACATAGAGAATCTTCACAATCTTATAGTCATTCGACCTAGCGTCGAAGCCAAACCCTAGAGCTTCATGAGAAGTCTCCATGAAAGAAAATTGATGCTCCGGACCGGATGGTCGAACCGCCCTGTGCTTCCTGGTGAACAGATTCCACAGATACATCTTCCGACCAAAGCCACGGCCGGAAATCTCCGCGACGCAGATCAGGCCATCGCACGAACCGACGATCATGCTAGAGTCGGGAGGAGTAACGAACGGGATTGCGATTTGCGACCGGGGAGGGAGGGTGAGAGATTCCCCGGAGAACAGAGAGCACAGGTTCGGGACAGGATCGCACCAATCTAGGCAGGCGGTGTGCCAATTGGAGGCATCGAGAGCGGAGTGGCGCAAGTGGAGGGCCGCGAAATCAGGGTCGTCGACGGCGGAGCGCCACGACCGGCAGACGCACCTGCATCGGAGGACAGATTCCACCGGCAACCGCTTCAGGATCTCGGCGACGACGTCTTGAGGGAGCTTTGGGTCGTCGCAGTCGCCGTCGCCGTCGCCGGAGGAGGAGGAACTCATGGTCGGAGAGGGTTGAGAAGAAGGGCGGCGAAGTAGAAAGCTGGAACGAATTTGCTGCGGCGCTGGCCGTCGCGGTCCCCTTTACCTCCCTCTCTTTGTCACGTGAAATCCACGTGACGTGGCACGGTTTCGTCACGTGACTCGACACGGAAGTTTTCTATTGGGCAGGCTCCGGGTTTATATGGTTTGATTTCCCATTTTTTGAACCGGAAATCCCGTTGACCTTGATCGCATACCGGCTAATTTCAGGGTTGACCCGAGAACTAGACGGAGCTATTGCTTTTTTTCCAGTTTCGTTATATTTTTTTATAAAAAATCTACATTGTGGCATGTATGAAATTATAGTTTTTTTTTCTATTTCAGAATAATATGTCAAATATATTCAAATTTCTATAAATATTTTTTGTTCCGAAAGAATGAACCCACTCCAAATAATCCTCAAAATCAGCGAGGAAGGTGAGAGTCGGAGAGAGAGGGAGGCAGCAAGAGTGAAGCTTCTCGATCACAAAACTCAAGATTAAACCGATGAAGAAAATTATGATTTTAACAAGTTGCATGGGTCATCTTCCCAAAACTACGGTTGTCTAATCTGTTTATATATTTTTTTTGTCTATATAAGTTATTCGCTAAAAGTCATCTGCATTTGAACTAGAATCAATGCTTCGCATCAAATCACGTATAATTTCTTTGTATGAATTTCCAAAGGTTCTTTTTTATGAAAGGATGACATCGGCAAGTTAAACTTTATCATTTGTTTATGATTTCATTGTCTGGGCATTATGTTAATTAAATAAAGTCGAAATAAAATTAAAATGTCCGGTTTGAGTTGAAATGTAGTCCATGCTGAACCACAAGCACGCCCAACGTAATTGAGCACGATAGTCAAAATAGCTTAGATGAAGGAAAAATAGTGATAGTAAAATTGTCAAACTAAATAAATAGGGGTTTTGATTTTTTTCTTGATTTGTTGTTGTTATGCCCGTCATTAAATTAGTTAGATAAATAAGCACACCATAGTGTACGGTCCGAATATCTCATTTTAAACAGATTATTTGGTCATGTATTCACGTATGTATGCATTTGTCTTCTTCTTTTTTTTTTTAGGTATGTAGGATTTGTTTAGGCTTATTACAATTTTCACACTCGTCCGCACGAGTATCAATGTATATTTTAGATGGAATTTAGCAATTACTTTATTATTTTAAGGACTATTCGTACAAATATTGTTAATTCAATTCATACATTCTTAAAACAAATGAGCTATAACCCAAATTAGCAGTCTCCAAATCATCAAACGATCAAACACATATGCGCGCAGATGACAATGTGCCGTGGTGGATGCAAAAATCTAGCTCGTTAGGTGAGGTAAAAGTTTTTCCTAAAAAGGAAGATATATGAATTTTATATGAAATCTCATATAATTTAGTACATAGTTAATATATAGTAAAACATACATCAAGCATATCGGTATTTCCTCCAATAAGCTCTCATTGCCCTCTATCCGTCAATTAGGTTGATTTGCTTACATATTACTCATAGAAAATACACCAAGCACGAGCTAGCCAAGGGTGCGATAACCCCGCCAGCCCCTTTCAATTTGTCAATGGCAATGTCCTAACGGCAAATCTAAATTCTCTTAATATGTAAAATTAACATAATAAATTAGGTAAAGGAGAACTGCAATTCTTTTTTCAGATAAGAATAAGTTTATACATTGCATCATCAACCTCACGAAACAAGAGGGTCATAGGATGGAATATTTCCACGAGCAGCCCAAAGGGATAGAGACAACCGTTACAAGCTGTGTTGAGAAAATCTCCTATTAAATTTTGAAACTCACAAAATTATCCATATTTTGATTTGAATATGATAATAGTATAGTAGTGTCTTTGTAACAAGAACTACTTATTAAAAGAAATTCATTCATAGTCAAGTTGTTGCTGTTTGAATATTGCGGCTATGAAGAAATATCTATATCGATTTCGATATTATACCTTGTGTTGTTCAAATGACGTGGATAAAGATGACTATTGCTTGGATATCTTCTCAAAAACAGGATGGATATTGGTCTATCTTCTACGCGGATGAATTTGATTACTTTAGGCTCTACGCTATAACTAGACATCATCAGACGCATGAAAATAAATTCAGATGCAAAACTTCAACCGTCACAGTTAGTGATCTAGTCTAGATTTCCAAATTAGAAAGTATTGATATTCGATCTTAAAGATTATTTTGCAACCAAATCTTTCATGCAAGACATCTATGATTGATTGACAATCACTTTATAGACAAGTTACTTCCCTAAATCGAAGAACTTCACTTATGAAAATTGGAGATTTGATTGTATGGCTACTCAATCTCCATTATGTGATCTCATTCAACAAGTTGATTGGAGAATGATCCTTTGAAGATTATCCAACGGGTAGGTCGGAAGTGAGGAATGTAAAAGGAGACATAAGTGCTGAAGAGAAAAGAGAGGCTCATAATAAAAATTTCCAAAGTCTGAGAGTACTTCGATCTTTCATACATGTCTTTCGTGAGCTATAAAATTGTAATCTTTGAAAGACCCTGAAAAGAGTGATTAAGCGAGATAGTGAGATCTATCATACACTGAAGATTATTACTCACAGTTATAATCTCTTATTGATTATCTAATGAAATCCAGCCAATAAGCTATTAGCGTGGCAAAAGGGACGTAGACTTGATCTAAGTCGAACCACTATAAATTCTATGTGCAAATTTTCTTATGTAAAAAATCTTGTTGATTATTTTTTATATACCTTTGCACACTGATAAAATTCATTGAACTTCTGCTGATATTCGGACTTTGGCTTTCACGCACTGACCAATATCATCATATAACTGTTGATGTTCAAACTCTGATTTTGACTACTTTACTTCCAACTTAAATTTGTGAAAATTCATTAAAATCACCTATTCACGCCCTCTAGGTGATGTTGGTAGCTTCAAAAATTGGTGCTAGAGCTTGGTGCTCATTATTTGAAGTGTCATATTACTTCCGAGTTAACGATTTATTATGTCTGGCAATCTTGCACCAAGCATCATCGAAGGATAGAGCAACACTAGACCTCCCTACTTTGATGGGAAGGATTACAACGTCTGGAAAATCAAAATGGAAGCCTTCATTAGATCCACAAATCCTTTTGTGTGGGAAGTTGTGCAAAATGGAATTAATCCTTCAACTGGAGTCTCTTCCACAACTGCGGATTCCAAATCAAGGGAAACAAATGTGAACATAACTGCAATTGCAATAATTACTCCCATTGAATGAGCTAAAAAAGAAGCTTTAGATGTTAAAGCTCTTTACTCTCTTTATTGTACTCTCTCTCTTGCTGAAACCGTGTCTCATTTTGTGAAACAGCAAAAGAGATATGGGACAGGCTTCATGTTACCTTCGAAGGAACTGACAGAGTCAAAGAAACCAAAGTTAACACTCTTCTTGGTCAATATGAATCCTTCAAGATGAATCCAAATGAATCAAATCTTGAAATTTCTACAGATTCACGGACATAGTTAATAGACTTGCATATCAAGGGAATCCAATTTCAGCAACAATGAAAGTGAACAAACTTCTACGAGGACTCTCAAAGGAATGGAACCAAGTCAAAACCTCAGTCCGAGAAACTCAAAGGATCATGCCATTATCTATTGATGAATTCATCGTAACGGTTCAATCATATATAGTTGAATGAATCAATGAATTAGAAGATCCAAAAGGTAAAAGTCTATTGCTCTAAAATCTAACGTTGATTCTAATGAAACAACTCTGAAGATGATGAAGAGTTTGCACTCATGGAAAAGAAGCTCGGGAGAATGTCCAAGAAAGGAAGAAAAATCCTCCAAACAAGCTGAGCAAAGGAAGTCCTGCAACAGAGAAGAAGGGAAAGACGTTCTTTGTTTTGAATGCAAGAAACATAGCCATATCAAACCAAACTACCATCTTGTAAAGAAAAAGAAAAGGCAAGTTTGAGAAATCCAAAAAGGCTCTAAAGGCAGAGACCTAGAGTGACAATGAATGTGATGAAAGTAATGAAGAATATGCAAACGTATGTCTAATGGCAGAATCAGACTCAGAGGAAGAAGCCAAGGTAAGTTACCAGGAAATTCCTAATGAAGTATCCGATTTCATTAATGAATTGTGTTCTTATTACAAGTTAGCTCTTAAGAAGGTTTCTAAGTTGAAGAAGGAAAATTCAAGGTGAAGGCAACATGATCTTCCTCAAAAAGACAAAATTGAATTTTTACAAAAGGAATTTTCACAAATCAAGGAAAACCGAGATTTGCTTGCAAAAGAAAATGACTCTTTGAAAAAAGAAATTTCAAATGTCACCAGAAAATTTTCTCTTGGTTAAAAAATATTAAAACATATACTTTACATACAAGTTCTGCATTACTACAAATCTGGACTTGGTTTTGAAAAGAAAAGTAATCTTCTAATTGATGTTCCGAAAGCCAAAGAGAGACTTAGACAAAAACCTCCAAAATTTGCTTATCAAAATCATTTTATAAACCATTTTATAAAATCTGTTGGCTGAGACACCTTCAAGTATTCAAACCGTGGGAATTAAAATTATTTCAACAATGATTGTCCAAAAGTTTAGAGACTAACTGAGAGAATCATATGAAGAATGGCAGAGTTTACTAACCCAAAAGGACCTAAGCAAGTTTAGGTACTAAAGAAAGTATAAAACTACTCATATTTTGTAGGTATCAAAGAAGAGAAGAAACAAATGGTACTTGGGCAAGGGCTGCTCACGACACATGACTAGAGATCTAAGCAAATTTGTTGATCTTGCAAACTAAATCGTGAAAGTAAGTCCTTTGGTGACAACAACAAAGGAAAAATCACAGGCAAAGAAACTGTAAAAATCGAAAATTTTATCATCAATGATGTTTCTGTAGTCAAAGGACTCAACTATAATTTCATCAGCATTAATCAATTGTGACATTGGATACAAGATAAGCTTCCAAGAAGACAAATGTTTTGGTTCGAGTAAAGACAGTTCTCTATCCTTCACTAGATGAAGGCATGGTAATATCATGTAGAATATGATAATATTCACTGTCATGTTTCTATCAAAGATGAATCATATTTATGACATAGAAGGCTGGGACACAATATTATGAAGCAGATCTCTAAGCTTTCAATTAAAAAACTTGTTTGAGGTCTACCCAAATTGAAGTTTGAAAAATCTGTTGTGCATAGCTTGCACTCTAAATAAGTAGGGAACAAGTTCATTTAAATCAATCAATCAAGTTTCTACTAATCGTGCATTGCAACTTTTTCATATGGACATCTTTCGGACCAACAAGAAATCAAAGCCTTGGTAGTAAGAAATTTTGTTCGGTAACAGTGGATGATTACACCAGATTCACTTGGATATTCTTTCTTGCTCATAAGAATGAAGTTTTCTCTTCTTTTTCAAAATTTGCCAAGAACGTTCACAACAAAAAGGTTACATCATTTTTTGCATTAAAACTAATCAGGGGGAAAATTTTGAAAATCAAAACTTTTTCGATTTTTGTGATGAAAATAGTTTTCAGCATAACTTCTCTTCACCCTATACTCCATAACAAATAGACTTGTAGAAAAATCGTTCTTTATAAGAAATGGTTAGAACTCTTATGATTGAAAGCAAATTCCCTTTCATTTTTGGGCTGAAACAGTTTCAACAGCTTGTTACATTATAAATCGAGTCTTTCTTAGACTAATTTTTGAGAAAACCCCTTATGAAATCTTTAAAGGAAGAAAACCAAGTATCTCATACTTTCATGTATTCGTTTGTAAATGCTTTGTGCTTAAGAATGCTAATGTCGATGACTATCTCATGAGGGATGTTCTTCTCCAGCCTCATCGTCAACGGAGCAAGGCAAATCTAGGCAAAAAGCTTTGAAACTGAGGTTGATGCCAATCAAATAAAGAGTAATTTTGTGAGATCCAAATGTTCTAATCACTAGGAAAAGGCCTAAATGTTGCTCATCATGCTTAGTCTCCGTGTTGTTGTCAAGTTCAATTTTGTAACCCTAGACTTCTTATACAATGGTCTTTGGAGGGAAAGAAATCCCAATATCATAAGAGAATTTAATGATGTTATTATAATTATAGTGAAAATGGATCTATTTAGCCATCTTTCTCATGGGTGTCTAAGGCTAGCTTGAAGGCCACATAGCGACCTCCGACAGCCATTTCCGATTGATCACATGGTTATTAACATGGTCTTCAACCATGAGGGCCCTGAGGCCCCCCCAACAAGCTATATCCTAGGGTTGTAAACGGTTCGGTTTGGTTCGGTTCGGTTTTCTTGAAAAACCAAATCGAACCAAACTGTTAAGGAAGCACCCCTTAACCGAATCGAAACTCGCTCAAACCGAATTAGAATCGAACCGAAAAATCGACTGGGTTCGGTTCGATTCGGTTTTCATTTTCTTCTTCTTTTTCTTTTTTTTTCTTTTTATTAATGGCTCGATTTTCTGTTTTTTCTTCTTTTTTTTTGCTTTTTATTCCTATAAAAATATTTTAGTCATTTACGCTGTTCAACTAGTTATAATTTCGATTACGTATTGTTGAATCGCCATTTCGAATAAGATGAAAGTTAAATAATTCTTTTTAATATTTAACGACATTTATTTCCTAGATTTGAATCTTTAATGTCAAAATGTGAACATATTCATGATATTCTACGTAAGAGAATCATCGATCTTACAAATTAAAATAAGTTGAGTGATTGTAAATATATTACAAATTAAAAACTCATTATTTAAAATTGAAAAATGAATAAACAAAATCACATATTTAAACTAGGTTCTAATAAAAAAAAACTAGGACATTTGATAGCATTAATATAATTTGTGTTAGAAGACTCTTCCGAATGAATAAATTCAATACGTCATTATGAACAAGATTAAAGTTGAACAATTCATTTTAATATTTTATGAAATTTACTTTATAGATTTTGAATTTTAATGCCATGGGATATTAGTTTTTTTTTATGGGCCAAGTGAATTTCGACTTTAATCGTCGTTGCATATGTACCACGCTGTTTTGTATAGTAAATAAAGAAACTAAGGGCGTGTTTGATAACGCTTCTATTTCTCTATTTTTCTGCTCTTCTGTTCCCTAGAACAAAAAAAGAACATAAATTTGTTTGGTAATGCATTTTATTTTTCTATTTTCTAGAATAGAAAAGTGGCCAAGAAATAGATTTGGAGCAGAAATAAGAAGTAGAAAAAATCTACTTCTTTGTTCCTAGAAATAGAAATAGAAATAGAAAGGTTCGGTCCTCAAGCCGCGACCTCAGCTCCTCCTCCATCCTTCGTCGTTTGCAAACCGTCTCAAAGCACCGGTTCGCCCCATTCTCGGCGGAAATAATAAAAAAATTATAAAAAATTAATTAAATAATAAAAATTAAAAAATTCCAAAAATTCATAAAAATCAAAAAAATTCTCAGAAAATCCATAAAAATCAGAAAAACTCAGAAAACCCATAAAAAATTTGCAAAGTTCCGAAATTGAAAAAAATTAAAAAAAATTCATAAAAAGCTTTCTGGAAAATAAAAAGAGACAAATTTCGGAAAAGTAAAAAGTTTTAATAAAATTTTCCCCAAAAAAACAAAAATAAAAAAACTCACATAATGGCTTAGGATAAATTAAAAAATTCCAAAAATTCATAAAAATTAGAAAAATTTCAGAAAATCCCATAAAAAATTAGAAAATTAAAAAATTCCCAAAATTCATATAAATCACAAAATTCTTAGAAAATCCATAAAAATCAGAAAAACTTAGAAAACCCTTAAATATTTGCAAAATTCCGAAATTGAAAAAATTAAAAAAATTTCATAAAAATTTTTCGGAAAAATAAAAAGAAACAGATTTAGGGAAACTAAAAAAATTTAATAAATTTTACCCAAAAAATACAAAAAAATTCACATAATGGCTTAGAATACTTGTGGCCACCCACTTTGAGTGAAATTTAAATTTTTTAGGCGCCCAAGTGGTATTTTTGAAGATTCCTTAGTTTAGGGATTAAAAAGGGTTTTAAACCCGTAAAAAGGATTAGACAAATCAATAAATCATGCTTATTGATTTTTTTCACTTATAACTTGTACTTATAGTTAAATAAAAGATGTAGATTTGAATGCAAAAAATTGGGAATAGAAATGTTGTGCAGTTACCAAATGCATTTATGTTCTTTTTCTATTCTATGAATAGAAATTTTGTGCAGTTACCAAACACATTTCTGTTCTAGAAATAGAAATTTTGTGCAGTTACTAAACGCATTATTTTGCTTAGAAACTCTTCCAGGAAATAGAAATAGAAAAAACTATTTCTGAAAAGAAATTGTTTCCAGAAATAGAAATAATACCATACGCGCCTTAATACTCCAATATTAATTTCTCATCCATTCACAAAATCCACACCTCTCTAAAATATGCCTTTAGACCATAAATGACACTATATAAACAGTATAATCCATGCAAAGTACATATGGGTATCCTAAACCTTTGAAATAAGTCACATTCTAATAACAAACCAACATCCCTTCACCAGATTATAGAACCATCACTTCATGCCCATGCCGACGACTTTCGCAACGCAAAAGCCAATCTTACTCTCGACCACTTTCTTCAATGTCGAACTGCGTATCAAAATCCATCCTTTCTATATCGCTCAACTCAATCGCTGATTTTTACTGAAAAGTCATTTGCATTTAGAATTGAATTGATGTTTTGGATTAAACCACATGTGATTTTTACACTTAGAATTTTTAAAGGTTCCTTTTGATGAAACATGTTAAACGTCATCATTTGTTTATAATTCCATTGTTCAAACGTTATGTTAATGAATTATAGTCAAAACAGAATGAAAAAAAACTCATTTCTTTTTATTGGGGCTGACAGTTGATATTAGTAGTTTGCGGTTGGATTGATTTTTTTTTGTAAAATTAAAATGTCTGTGAGTTGAAATGTAGTCCAAGCGAACAACAAACACGCCTAATACAATTGAGCACAAGGGATTTTGATTTTTGTCTTGATTTGTTTTTACTATTACTATCCAAGTCATTAAAACCACGTATCTTTTTTGAACTAAATACCTTCAAATCTATGTTTAAGTAAAAAATCGATCTATCTAAGAACATGCTCCACAGAAGCAGCAGCTTGACAATAAAGCATGTTGTTTCTCGCCTTCCACATAAACTATGTATAGGCATTAGGCATTCCGAAGAGACTCAAACAATACGTTCTGCTGTTCTATGCCATTCTTCAATTTTGCAAGAGCCAGGTGAACTTGGATTGCCAGTCCACAGAATTCCTGTTAATAAAGAAGAGCTCCAGCACCTTGCACCAGACTTTAGAAGAGAATTGCAATTTAAAATCACTTTCCCAGATGTCTTTCCAAGGAAGAAGCAGAGAGATCATCTCATCTACAGACCAGATTCTCATTTGGCTTGACATGCAAAATCATCAGTGTATCATAACATAAAGTGAGACTTCCTACCCATGAATAATTTGAGGGAAAAAGGTAAGAGTTTATCATGATAATACTGTCTCCAATGTTTCCCTAATCCGTTAATGCAGCTGTCTGCATAGATCAATAAATGAGCTTACTAGGGATGAATTGCCATTGCTACCAAAAAGTCATAGGGAACAAATCATAGTAGTCTGTAGTTGCACTAGTTGCAATGCCCAGAGAGCAAGATGAGTAACTCAAACCGTAAATAGATTGGTCTTACAGAAGCTAAAAAATTCTTATGGTGGCGTCAAATCAAACACATACATGCATAGCATTCAAAACACTTCATCATTCTTTTCCGCATCATCTAAAATCTGCTAGTACCGGCAATGCTGAAGTTGTGGATGCAATCTCGAGTAGCATACTTTCACTCGTACAGAGAAGACACTTCGCCTAGTGTAAAGAAAAACTTAAAGTGAAAAATCATAAGCATTCTAAAGTGTAGCAGCAATTGAGTCACATCTAAATTGAAACGAGGCTCTCACGACGGTGACCAATTCACATCTCCTTGATAATGGAAAATTTGCGAGTTGTCTAGTGATTGGATTCCAAGAAACTCGTTCTCCCCCACTTATTGGCATCAGAAGCTCACCATTCCACGTGAAGCAATCAAATCCTGTTACCAGTGCACTAGGGTTAAAGGTATACAGCTTGGTCCAAGACTCAGGCACGCCGTAGTCTCTCATAACCCAAACAGAACTAACGCAATGCACATCAGGATGCCTAAACGCGTTCTCGTGAAGAATGAGCACAGCCAGCAAGTCATTCAATACGGACACAAACACATCTAAACCGACAATAACCACGTGCAAAAGCTTTTCCGGAAGAGCCATTTCATCAAACACCTCGCTGGCAACATCGAACAAGAGTATCTATCCATATTCATACTCCTGCAGATCATCGTGCTTGAAAAAAAACCAGTGCAGATTCCCATTCGAAAAAGCCCGAGCTCTGTCGCTGCAGAAAGTAGGAACCTCACACTCCAAACTTCTCCAGGAATCTGTCCAGAGTGAATAAATATCGACTTGAGGCTTAATCTTGCCGAAGCCTTGAGGATGTTCATATGGATAATAAATAATCCTCACGATCTTATAGTCATTCCACCTGGCGTCGAAGCCAAACCCTAGAACTATATGAACATGCTCCATGGAAAGAAAGTCACTCTCCGGAATCGCCTCGTGCTTTCTGGTGAATAAATTCCACAAGTACATCGTCCGGCCACACCTATCTTCGGATATATATGTGACGCAGATCAAACCATTACACGAACCAATGAAGCCGTAGCAATTGGGAGGAGCAGCAAACGGAATTTCGATTTGTGACAGGGAAGACCGAGCAAGAGACTCGCCGGAAAACAGAGAGCACAGGCTCTGGACAGGATCGTACAAATCTACACCCGCGAGATGCCAATTGGAGGCATCGAGAGCGGAGTGGCTCAAGCGGAGGGCCACGAAACGAGGGTCATCGATGGTGGCACGCCATGACCGGCAAACGCACCTGAATCGGAGGAGAGATCCCATTGGCAACCGCTTCAGGATCTCAACGGTGACGTCATGAGGGAGCTTCGGGTGGTCATAGTCGTTGCCGTGGGGGATGTCACGCCCCGAACCCTACGGCACGCGACATCCCCGCCATGGTCGATTGAGTGCAACGCCCCAGGACGCGTCGCCGACCCAACGCCCAACACAGAGAATCAACATAGACACTTGCATTAGCATCGGGAAACATATACAATATCCATTTACAGTATAAGCACCAAAAATCAAAAGCAGGTCGACGGCTACTACTGACAAAAAGGGGTAAGTGGCCCGGGCAGTTAGACTACTACCTAAGGTGGGGCTTCGATAAAAAATGTACTGGCCCGACCTAACTGAGGCTAAGGCTAACCCTACGGAATTTAGTCCGAGTCGAATCCCGAGGACTCAGAGGAACTGTCAGACAGCTCGACCTCGGAGTCTAGGGAATCCAACTCGGACTCGGCCTCTGTCGACTCCTCCTCAGAATCCATCTCCTCAGGCTCGCCCTCCTGCTCGGGGTCTTGCTCCATAAGCTCGGGGTCTTACTCCGTAGGCTCTGGCTCCTCATCCGACTCTATCGGCTCCAGGTCAGAGTCCCAATCCACCGGCTCCTCGTCCATCTAGTCCAGCTCATCCATCTCCCAGACGACAGGTCCGTGTCCAACGTCAGCACTAGAACTCCCCTCGGAAGTGTACTCAGGGCTCGCCAAGTCACCATCCTAACACTGGGGATCTACCTCTCCTAGCCCGTTGAACGGGACGTCAAAAGTACCGAGGGACCCGTACTCTCCGAAATAGTCCCTAAAACACCACCTTATATACTCGTGGGCCTGAAAGTGATGCGCGCCCACGTCAACCCATACCGTGGTAAAGTGTCTAATATAGGTATTCCCGTTCCCTACGGGGTACTCGGTCACGTCCCGATCTATCAGAGACGGAATCTCAAAACGTATAGGTATCTCGAACATCTTCAAGGCCGGGGGTATGAAAAGTTGAGTTTTAACAACAATGAGAACGAATCTCTGCGAGTAAAACCCCTTAAACCTAAACTAGGCTAATATGCACCTCCTGACAGGCAATCAATCACATTAACAGATCAAAATCAATTGACCTAGGCCCTCGGGCCCAAATCGAGCACACATATGACTCTGCAGGTTAGGCATATAATAATCACAACAATGACACATACGCGACACGCTTAGCCACACGTACGCCATGCACATACTTATGCTTATTAATGCCTGCATCACACACCAGTCACCGATACGCACATGCTTGCACAATTGCCAATGCACTCTTACACCCATATGCCACTAATATGCCAATGCTCATGATCCGGCTCAATTATGCACACTTGCACACTGCCAATTCTCATTTAATCTCGACTCACGTAATACGCATCAGGTCTGACCCGCGTAAAATGCATTAGGTCTAATCATATCCAATACTCCCTGGCCCGCGTAAAACGCATCAGGCCCAGTGTCTCTAGTCCGCGTAAAACGCATCAGGTGCAACACCAATCTCCATATACGGTCCAAAACTCGCGTAAAACGCATCAAGTTGGCCATCTTTCGGTAGAACCGGGCATCGTCCCGCGTAAAACACAACAGGATGGGTTCAGTACCCCGCGTAACACGCATCAGGGCTTTAGGTGATCACACTTGCACACAATCAATTTTATCTGAACCTCGCGTAAAACGTATCAGGGCAATTAGGTGTTCACATGCTCATGTCAAGCACGCATACTCGCACAAATCTCATTTTAAGCCAATGCTCAGCATGCTAATGTGTGGCCATGCAGTCCGGCACTCGAGTAATAATATGAAGTACAATGAGCACTTAATTTCACATATGCACATCAACAACTTATGCCAAACTCAACGGGCATTCCAACATGTTCAATTCACCTCAAGACGTGCTCAATTACACTTAGCATGCCCAATGAATCACTCGATTCAAATCAGCCACGATATGCCCAATTAACGCATTAATATGCCCAATTTAAACAACTCAATTCAATTAGGCTCCGACATACAATTGGCACATAATCCATGCAATTAGCACAACGCAAACTTGCGCACTCGAGGCCCACTTGCCATTTCATACTCGGTCACTATAAGCACGCGACATGACATCATGAAATTGATAACAACCGAGCACAATTCAACCACCAATTGGTCAGTACAAAGCATGTTCGGAATTTCCACCATTAAACCCTAAATTCACCGAACCGGGGCTAATTAATTCCAATAATTCCCACCATCAACAGCCCACTCTAGGCACTAAACCACATTGAAATCAACACATTAGACTCCCAAATCATCACATAATCCATCACTAATCAAACAGCCCACTAATCATCCCTAATTTCCCCTAATGAACCCCTAAATTAATCTAAACCTATCTAGAAATGCTAATTAGCCTAATTAGGGTTTAGGGTCAATTACTCACAATATTCCTAAGCTCTAAACATAGCCGAACAGGTGGGGGAACGGGCGGCTGATCACCGGCTCACGGCGGCGGACGGGGGCTTCCGCGGCGGCGACGGCGGTTCATGGCGATGACGGGAGAGGGTGGTGCTGGTTGGTGGCGGTAAGGCTAGGCGGTGGCGGCACCCGGCGTGTGGCACCGGCGAGCGACGGCGGCGTGCTCCGGCGGCTGGTGCGCATGGGGCCGAGAGAAGGAGAGAGAGAGAGAGAGAGGGAGTTGGCTTGGGGGAGGGGCTGCTGGCCGGAAAATGGTTAGGAATCAGGAGAGAGAGAGAGAGAGAGAGAGAGAGAGAGAGAGAGAGAGAGAGAGAGAGAGTTATACACATTTGGGCTAGTGGGGTGGTTGACCAACTTGCACTAAATGACCATTTTGCCCTTCCATCAAGGGCTTGGATTAATTCTAACTAAAATATCTAGGGGTAAATTGGTCCACTAATTCTAATAATAATAATAATGCTGAGCAAGACCATAATACCCTCCAATTAATCCCCAAAATTCGGAATACAAGCATAGGGTACAGGGGCAAAACGGTAATTTTCCGGTCTCAGGTCAAATTTTCAATTTTCGGCTCTATCAATCCCAAATATAAGTGGCCACACTAAAACGACGTCGTCCTTGCAAAATAGTCGCATATGTCCACTCAATTCGACACCGAAGTCCGGACTCAATTCCACGATCGATTTCGCTCAAATGAGATTTTAGTGTCTCTCACTAACGGGCGGCTGTTTAGAGGTTACGCGTATCGACTTAGGATTACTCGAGTGTGACGGTCTCGATTTCCCAGAGAACATGAGAATTTATCACTAGTTCTGGAGGTCACGATCGTTCGTAATAAGTTTGGGATCGTTTGCCACGCGTACTCTCGGTCGTGCGGAATTACCCACGATCCGATCGTACGTCGTTGGCCAAACCAAATCCGTCACTCTCCTTGGATCGGCCCACATTGGCACAAAATATTTCCTCGTCGTTTCTCAGAACCGGACTTAATTCGTGATCGAGTTCTTGGGTCCACGTACCATTTTTTTTTTCCTAGTTAGCCATTCCTTATTGGTCAGTACCCAAAAAATGATCAGTTCCAGGCGAGACTTACTAAAACAAAATGAGAAATACATCAATATCATTGATCCCGAAAATGGGTCGAAATTCAGGATGTTACATCGTCGTTGTCGTCGGAACTCATGGTCAGGGATTGAGAAGAAGAGCGAACACGATTGGACCGATTTGCCATGGACTTCTGATACATCGATGAAAACTCCGTTGAAGTGTACTTTCCAAAACCAGACATTTTCCATTTTGCCGTCTGCTTTCTACTACGTGGCAAACTCTATGAAACAACTAGATAAATTAATTATTCAATTTTTGTTGGTTCTTGTAATCATCACAGTTAATTTAGGTGATGATATACATTGCAAAATCCGTCAAGTCGGAGGAAAATTATCGATAGATCCTAAATTTACTATATAGATGCCAATTTCATTCTAAACTTTTTAATTTTGTCAATTTGTTCGTGAATATTTCCGCTATATTAAAATGTAGTCCTTTGGAAATCATTGATGACGATGCGAGAATTCTTGTCATCATTGGATGCCTCAAGGATGCCATATCTCCTTCTCCAATAGCTACAGCTTGTTTAGTTGGTGGTCCGCGCCTAGGTTCAAGTTGCTCAACACCATCACGGTACAGTGCTGTGACCGCTATCACGAGTGTTAGCTGCACCTCTCCAGTTGCTGGGCTGCTTCAATGATGTTGGGTCGACCAAAATCGCCCTTCATATTGAATCAACTCTTTCTATTATTGTTCCTTTTTGTTTTATCAAATCTTATTGCATAATATCTAACGAAAAAGAAAATTGATAGAAACTCTACTCTTCTTATTCTTACACAAATTTCTTGCGCAAGCATGATTCTTGTTTCATTCTTCATGATACAAAAAAATAGAGATCTAGGGTTTACCAATCCCTTCAAGAGGAGCTCCGATATGGGGAAAGAGTTCCGTTGTTGCGAGAATATCTCCGATGTAGGGAGACAAGTTGCTTTGCTATGAGACAAGTTCCGATAAGGCGACATGAGTTCCTTTGTGGCACAACAACTTGTGGCGATGAGCCACGTGCTAGGCCTAATTGTCCAGAGTATATAGATTATGCACCACAATATCAAATGTCTATATAAAAATATGGGAATAAATACACTAGGAATGCCATAACTTTCGTACGGCACTCATTAAAGGCCATAACTTTTTTTTCCTCTTACTAGAGTGCCACAAATTTGAAAAATTGATCACTTGAATGCTATCGGTGATTTGGCTCTTTGGAAAATCCAATGTGGATGCGGTCATCCTACGTGGCTTTGCCGATGCTGACAAGGAAAATTTTTTAAATAATTTTTTGTTTTTAATAATTGTTTATTATTATTTTTTAAATTTTTTAATTTTCTTTTCATTTTCTTTTTGCCTTTTTTCAACTCCGATGAGGGACGGTCAGACCCTCACCGGTTGCGAGTGAGGCCGCATAGACCCTCGCCAGATCTGGGCGACCACGGGCGAGGCAACCTCACTTAGATCCGGTGAGGGCCTTTGTGGCCTCACCCGCAACCGATGAGGTGGCAATGGCCTTGCTTAGGGCCTTCGCAGCTGCACCAACCAAGGGCAAGGCAACGCCCAGTACGGGACAAAAGCATTGGGAGTGTTTGAAACCAAGGCCAAAAGAAGGGACAACAACGACAAAGAAGAGAAGAAGAGAAGAAGAGAGCGAATTAACTCTCTAGCGACCACTTGCGGTGGCAGTCTACCTCGCAGTCTTTAGCGACTATAAACGTTTCATTTGTTCTCTTTGTTACATATGAAAATAGATTCATTATGGAAATAAGAAGAAAATATCTATCCATGATGCCTTAATTAAGCTCTTTTATACTATTCCGACTTTTATCCTAGCTAAGAAACGTACCCTTTGAATCCTATGTGGTGTGAGATTGTTAATTCAAAATTGTGGTAAGAACCCATTGGATCAAACTCCAGAAATACAACATTATGATGGTGAAATATTAAAGAGCCGAGAGTAAATGGAACAACTGCATAAAGTTATCGTTTCGGAATTAAAAACACAGGTACCCATTCTTGCAAAATAAAATTAGAAAGCACATCATTCTGTCTAATCAAGCAGCCGACATGATTCAAACAAGTTATAAGGGTCATCCTCCGAAATTAAGGGCGTTTAAAGATTAACAAAAAAGAGAAAAAAATCAATGACTTGACAAATTGAACTCATTTTGTTTAGTCTTTGGTCTCAATTTGATGTATTTCCAAATTGAACTTGTTCTACATCCCGCTAATTTTTTTTCCCATATTTTGTGGCATAAAGTTATTCACTAAATTTCATTTGCTTTTCAATTGGAATAATTGGTTTGGATTAAACCGTGTGTAATTTTTTTCGTATGAACTTTTCAAGTTGCCTTTTGATGAAAAGATGGTATTCACCAGTTTTATTTTATTTTTAAAATTTAGTGAACAACTTAAATGTCTTATAAACTCAAGTATTTTTTTATTAGGGTTCACAGGTGATTCTTTTAGTACCGAGTTGCATGAAATTTCTCTAAATTAAATTGTCTGTTTTGAATTGAAATATATTCCAAGCCGAACGACACAAGCAGGCCTTATATATTTTGCCCACGAGGGTGCCCCTTTTCAATGGGACGACAGTCAAAACAACTCAGATGAAGGAGGAATAGTCCATTTCAATTTTGATTTTTGTCTTGATTTGATTTTTACAATTTTAGTCATTAAATTATTTAGATAATTTTAAATGCACACCGTGTATACGGTCCGAATATTTCATTTTAAACATATTATTTGTGCTATGCATGCACATTTGCATGCATTTGTCTTTATTCATAAGTATGTAGGCTTTTGTTTAGCTTTGCTCCAACATATTGGTATTTCCTCCAGTAAACCTTTATGTGGACTCGGCCAAGTCCTCTCTCTATGCTATTGCATGCTTTGTTTGTCCATTTCCTCCCCGCCTCATACCACCATCACTCTCTGCTCATAACCACGCTTACCTTTCACAGAAAAGGAGGACAAGAGCCAAAACCCCGTTGATTTCTGATAGCTGGTAATGCTAGCTCCGGCCATCTCAAATCTCTTTGCTCTCCATCACTTCTTAGGAAACAGAGAGCTCATGACTATACATATGAATATGCGACTCGATGCATTCTCGGCAAAATAAGCTTAGATTTTGTTTTCGGGGTTTTGATCAGTTTTGATTTGGGCTACTATAGTGCAAAGTTCTTCTGGGTGCAAACTGTAAAGAGAACACACTTTGCCTAATCTAGAAAGAAAAACTCAAAATGTGAAAATGCATATGCATTCTAAAGCTTGCAAGAAGTACCAAAAGCATATGGGCACCACTAGGGGTGTGCCAAACGGACCACCCGGACCGGACCCAACCGGCTGGTCTGGTCCGATTTTCGAGAATGGCGGTCCGGTTCCCCGTTCCTAAAAGTGGAACCGATGTCCGAGCAGTTTGATTCCTAATTCCAAGAGAGAACCGGACCGGACCGGACCGGACCGACTACATATACTTTTTTTATTTTTTATTTCTTAAAAAAATAGTAAAATGTGAACTAAACCCATGTACAACACTTTCCCCTTATTGTCACACTACAATGACTCTTCACTTATCGTCGCTTTTCGTCAATATGTAGAGATTTGTTACTCTCTTTCATTGTGTTGGGAGAACTATAAAAATTGACCAGTTCCATTGGACCGGATCAGTTCGGTCCCTGGTTCTTAAAATTGGGAATCAACCTTCCCAGTCCGATTCCCAGTTCCACTTTGGAATCAAACCGGACCTTGGAACCGGGAACCGATCACCCTTAGGCACCACCTCACTTCTTCTACTCGATATTTTGTGGCCGGGTGGATACGAATAAGATCATTTCTTCTAAATATAAATGTCTCTTTCAACTCTTCTGCGCATAGAATTAGTCTTTGGTCTCAATTTGATGTATTTCTAAATTTGAACCTATCATATATCATGCTAACTTTTTTTCTACATTTTCGTTGCATTAAGTTATTCACTAAATTTCATTTGTATTTCAATTGAAATCATTGATTTGGATAAAAACATATGTAAATTTTTTCATATGAACTTGGTGACTTTTGATGAAATGATGGCATTCACCAGTTAAATTTCTTAAAACTCACCTTTTTTTTTTGTTCGGGTTGACAAGTAATTCTTTTAGTAGTTTGGAGTTCGAATGAAATTTTTCTAAATTAAAATGTCTGATTTGAGTCGAAATATAGTTGAGGGCAAACCACAAGTAGGCCTAATACAATCGACACGGAGGTTGACCCTTCTTCAATGGTACAATAGTCAAAACACATATGAGACGACAGAAAAATAGTCCATTGCGATTTTGATTTTTGTCTTGATTTGATTTTTACTATCCTAGTCATTAAATTACTTAGATAATTATAAGTACACCATGTATACAGTTCGAATATTTAAAACGAACTGTTTGTGCTATGTGGCCGGAGCAGATATGTATAAGACCATTTCTTCTAAATGCAGAGGTCTTTTTCAACTCTTTTGCAAGCAGAATCAATATGTCATACCGATAAATGTAGCAACAACTGAGTTATCTCTAAAGTGAAACAAGGCTCTCTACGACAGTGACTAGATTGCGTCGCGTTGATAGTGAAAGATTTGCATATGGGCCTGTGATTGGATTCCAAGAAACTCGTTCTCCATCATCTATTTCCATCAAAAGCTTGCCATTCCTCGTGGAGCCATCAAATCTTGTTATTTCTTTACAAACCTTAAAAGTATACAGCTTAGTCCTAGACTAAGGCACGCCGTACTCCCTCATGAAACAGAACAAATGGAACGCCATTCGGGATCCTCTTCGTCCTTGAAACTAACGAACACAGCCAGCAAGTCAAACATCTCACCCTCAACATGGAACGAAACTATTGACTCCTCCGCAGATTCCCATTCAAGAGGACCGCTGGGTCGCCGTGGTGTAGAGCAGGAACCTCACACTCCAAACTTGTCCAGGAATCTGTACGGAGCGAATAAATCTTGGCTCGAGGCTTCGTCCCACCAAAGCATCGACCATTATCACTTGGAAGATAGAGAATCTCCACAATCTTATAGTTATTATTAGAGTAATTAAATATTAAACCACGCCTTCATCAAATAGTTTAAGCTTTTAGAACAGTTGACAATGATCCCACCAAATCTCACATGGTATCAGAGCTGGAGGTCACGAGTTCAAGTCTTTCCAGGTCCCATTTGCCTTCCCAATTAATTATATCCACGCTTAGTACTAGGCAAAAAGACCAAACTAAGTGTGAGGGAGAGTGTTAGAGTAATTAAATATTAAATCACGCCTTCATCAAATAGCTTAAGTTTTTAAAACAGTTGACAGTAGTCTTACAAAATCTCACTTGGTATCAGAGCCTCCTTTCCTGAGGCAACTTAGCGCAGTGGGCGCACTTCGCACCTGTTGCGCCTCACGCACCCCAGAAATTTTTCCAATCCTATTTTTCCGCTTTATCATTCTCAGCGTAGAATAAATCCATCCCCATCATTGTTGTTCAATAGTGTTCACTTGGTGCCCACAAGTCTCATATGAGGAAGCACTTAATCGAGTCTGCATAGTGTTTCGATGCTAATCGCACTAATCGCGTCACCCGTCGAGCCTTTTTCATGGAGGTGGCTTTCTTTCGATGCTAGCCGCACAAGCTGCATCCCGTTAACTCTTTTCCAAGCCAGCCGTATAGGCCGCTTGATGTTACGACGCCAGCCGTATAAGCCGTGTCGCTTAGTTACTATTTCGTAAGCCAGCCGCATCGGCCTCTTGCTATTTCTCTTATGATTCTCGACCTTTCAAGCATTTTTCGAGAAGCCGAAACCACCACCAAACTCGCTCAACTTCAGATGAGCCAAATGCTGCCTCGCTCATCACCCCGTCCTAGATCCACCAAGCTCGATGCCATGCAACGTTGTTGGAAAAACAAGTTTTCGTGGCATTGTTTGACAATGATTCAAACTCAAGGTGACTTAGTCACTATGAGTTTAAGGAGGTATGTTGAAGATATTTAGAAATCTTCTAGGAATATTTAGGATATTTCCTCTGTTTTTCTATATCTCTTTTGATTATGTATATCAGATTTGATTTCATTTGATTTTCTCCATTTAAGCTTAATAGGCTCTCTATGTACTATATTCAATATATCGAAATATATACAATTTCTCACATTTCTCTCTTCCGCAATTCTTATATTTAACTTGGCATTGTTAGAATATATAAATAATAAATCGCGCTTTCATCTAACAGCTTAAACTTTTAGAACAGTTGGCAATAGTTCCATCAAAATCTTTCATGATATCAGAGCAAAAGGTCCTGAGTCCAAATCTTTCCAGGCTCCATTTGCTTCCCCAATTAAATATTCCCATACTTTAGGCTCAGGCCAAAGACCAGCCTATGCGTGAGGGGGAGTGTTAGAATATATAAATAATAAACCACGTTTTCATCTGAAAGCTTAAGATTTTAGAACAGTTGGTAGTGATCCTACTAAACCCTACGGCTAAACGAGCAGCCTCTGTGGAGAGAAATTGATGCTCCACACCGAATTGTCGAACCGCCTTGTGCTTTCCAGTGAATGGGTTCCACAAGTATATCATCGGATTACAACGCTCGGAGATTTCCGTGATTGTCGCAACCTAAAATTTTCTCAGGCTAATGAATTATTAAGGCTAAGCCTAACTCGGGCCCTCCCAAGCCCTACCAATTCGCAACTTAGGGTTTAAGTTTTTAACATGCAAAAGTTTTCATGCTCGGAGTCGCCACTAATCTATTTGTGGTAGGTCGATTAGAAACCTAAATAAAACATAGGGAGATATGTTTTATTCTTACGAACCAGAGATTCTAAGCTCGGGGACTTGATTACGCTAGACCTAGTCTAACGCCCTTTCGGTACCTTTTCTTTTCAAAAAAATGTTTTGGCAGACAATTTGGATTCATTTTAACTTAGTCACTAGCATGTGAGGTAATCATGTGGGTGCGCAAACCACCAAAGTAACACCTAATAATCAAAACATTAAATAAATTACAAGATTGAGAGAATTACTTACCTCGAAGTAACGTAAGCATCTGCATTGTTAGCTAAAAAATCACATCAACAATCCTAATATGATTTCTAATTAACAAGCAGTTCACTCAATATTTTTTTAGGATTTTCACTTATTTAAATGAAAACTAACATATATGTAATGACGTGCAAAAATTAACATGCGATTAATGCAACCTAACATGCAAATTATATGTCATGCGACGACATGACCTAATTCTAATGACGGACAAATGATTTATTTTTGGTATTTTCAAATGAAATTCGAAATTAAAAATTACTCAAATTAACATGCAATAATTTAATCTATCCTAAAGTGATTCTTTTTGGTATTTTTATGAAAATTCGAAATTATTAAATATCCTAAATAATCCACTAAGATTAAAATAATCTCTAATTTAAACTAGGAAATATGCTACCTTAAATCCCAATTTAAATCAAATAATTATCTTATTCTTTAGGATATATTTAAGATTCCCTAAGCATGCAAAATTTCTAATTTAAATCCTAACTAACATATTTTTTGATTTTCTTTATTTAAAAGAAAAACAATTAAACAAAGATAACAAACACGTTCAAACAATCCACGCAATCCGCAAGATTCTTCTTTTCAAATTAGGCAAAGAAATCAAACTAACGGTCATATCTATAGGATTATGATATCGACGGAAAGCTAATTGTTCAAATTTGGAAAGCGAATAAAATCTATTATCGTATCCAAGTGATTATGGATAGGATAACGATTTTCCGTATCGCCGCGTATCGTACCTTAGGGATAAGGTCGGATAGTCATCCAGATACGTGGCCAAATTAGGAAAAATTCCTAATTTAAGGTATCTTAGAATATTGCGGATATCGCAAATATTATCCTAAGATATATAGCTATCCACCAAAGAATATGCACGAAAAATTCAAACACCGAAAACTTAGGAAATTAAATATTTCAGAAAATATTCGGATAATGATCTTACCTAATTCACGAATATCTTCCAAATTCGAGCTTGATGCCGGATCGGGTTTGCGGATTTCTTTCCAAATTTGAATTGCCGGGATTAGGGATCTCGAGCTTCGACAGACGATGGCTCTCGGTGGGTGACGGCAGGTGAGGCCACAGGACTCACGACTGATTGGAGAGCTCGCGGAGCGACCTCAAACGAGCTCTAGGAGACTGGACTAGTACTCTCGGTGTGCAGCTGCTCGTCGTGAGGGGACTCGTAGCGACGCTCACAGCTCTCGAAGAAAAGTCTCGGATCTTCAAAGCTCATATCAGTGGGGGTGCAAGAATAAAGAGGAAAAGAATAATAATGGAATGCAAATATTGGATATTGATGAAGAATCAGCCTCCCCTTTTTTTGTCTTCTTCTCCTCAACAACTTATATTGGCCCCGTGAAGAAGCTAAGTGAAGTATGGATGACCAGTGCACTCCGTCACGAACGTCTTCTTCCTCGTGTACCGTGGGTGTTGCCGAGGAAGCAACACTAGCCTCCCTCTCTATTTTTTGCGGTGATCGTCGCAGTGGTGGCTCGCGAGATTGGCGACAATGAGGAGTGGTGAAGACGGTGCGGTCGCAAGGCGGCACGACAGTGGGGCGAGCACGTGCACGAGCAACTCTCTCTCTTCCTCTTGTTCTTGCTCACGTGTCTCACTCTTGCTCTCAAGAATTGTCTTCTGGAAATTATGAGAGTCCCCCCTTGATTATGACGCATAACGACATATTTATATGACAATCCTAGATTAATTGGCCGGGCTTCCTAGTCCTAATGGGCTTTGACTTAGGCTTTATCATTTAATTTTCACTTAATTCCAAATGGGCTAAATTAATTCGGGCTGATTTAAGCTCAAATTAAAACAATCAAAGCCTTTTAGACTTGTGAATTTCAATTCGGCCCCCCAATCCTTGAGTGAGCCGAGTGCTCGAGCTCAATTTACGCGATGAATTTTCAGTTTTCTCGCCACCGCCGGTCCGATACGGAATGCAACTAACCTATATGAACTTAAACTATATGCTATGCAATTCTAATATTTTTGTTTAGGGGTTAAAATTTAATCCCTAATTTTCTATGCAATGAACGACTAATTAGATTGCCAAAATTTAGGTGTCAACAGCTGCCCCTCTTTGAAGGGGAGCTCGAAGAGGTTTCATTCAAAGATAAAATGATACATAAATTTTGACTATGCAAATGCAATGAGAAAAATTAATCTTTTTGTCGAGTAAATGGGAATTCAGTGAGCCCACACCCATTTTTTAATGTGATGTAAAAATGCAAATGCTAATGTAAAGATAGAAAACATACCTGCACTTACTTACCTGTGAATTCGGGAAAGCAAATTTGAGGTATGGAACAACTTTTGAAAACTTACCAAGTATCTGGAAACCATCTCAAGTAGTCGAAAAAGTCATCTGAAAGGCGACTCAGATGCTTGAAAGACTCGAAAAATTCCCTTCGAATTTTCGGTAATGATACTTGAAATTTCAATAAGATATTTGAATGGGTTCGATGATTCCCTTCGGGTCTTCGAGAAGCTATCTAAAACTGCACTCAGATATGATTAATAGATTCGAAAATTCCCTTTGGATTTTCGGAAATAATACCTAAAACTTCAATCAGGTATTTGAATGGGCTCGATGATTTTCTTCTGATCTTCGAGAAAGATATCTGAAACTGCAATCAGATATGATTAATAAGATCGAAAATTCCCTTCGGATTTTCGGAAATAATACCTGAAACCTCAATCAGATATTTGAATGGGCTCGATGATTCCCTTCGGATCTTCGAGAAAGATATCTGAAACTGCAATCAGATATGATTAATATGATCGAAAATTCTCTTCAGATTTTCGGAAATGATACCTGAAACTACAATCAGGTAATTGAATATTCAAAAAATATTTAGACGAACACGAAGCTTAAAAAAAAAACTATAGTGTCAGGAACTCTTTAGTCTTTGAGGAAACATTACCTGTCAGACATGATTAGAGCAAAACACATATGCATTCATTCAAGGAGATTAGCAATCTCAGCTATTCTAGAACTCACATTTCAGAATTCATCAATTCAATTGAGGTTTATGCATGATGGTTTTACCATATTTGCATCACCAAATTTCCACTGGGGATAATCATTAATTAAGATAATTTTCACTCATAACGTGGATTTCTTAAGAGTGCTAAATGAGAGACTTTCAGTTAGAAAGGGCTTTCACTCACTCTTATTCAGAAGGGCTATTTTATGAGAATCACTCCGTCTCACCATCATCATATCGACAAGGATCCGAGTATTCTCGCAAGCGGTACAACCTTACCAATCTGAGAGGTCTTTGTCAGGACCGTAGTGTCGGTTTGGTCAATGGCTTAACAAAGGAGACTCTTCGAGTCGAGACTATTGAAAGAAAATACTCTGCAATCGTCTTCGGGTTTACAAGTCAAGAACCCTGCAAAATGAGATAAAAATAGACTTGCTCGCACTTCTTCGAGCTAAGCTTATAAACATTTGAATTCTACGTTAATTCAAGTGCCCTAATCCGAAGAGACTTTGCAAGGGACGTAACGTAGGCTAGGTTCACGGTTCAAGAAACGAAAGTATATGTCAGGCTAAAAAATGTGTACGAGGATGAGAGTTGGTGATCATCTAGGCATAATCACCAGTTTTCTTCTTCGCCTTGAAGAATTGTCTTCTTGATAGATGTACTATCAGTCTTGAGTTCACCACTTGATTCCTTCGAGACTTGTAAGACCACAACTCCACTGGGATTCATGACTTTGACATGTCATATCTTGACATTTTTTCTCTAAAGTTCTTCCCTTTTTTTTTGACTTTTCTTTTTTCATGGGCATGGCCTTACTTTTACCAGGCACATTATTTTTTTATGCCCCCTAGCTTCCATTTTTTTTAAACTTTTGACACACACTGTCTACAATACATACATTGGCCAATCACACTTTGGCTTATTTTGACCGAATGACTAACATTTGGACTCTCAGGGTCTTCATCTTCTATTGGCGCTCCGGATATGCTGCGTGGACAATGATGGCTTTTACCTTGCCCTAGTGTGGGGGATGATCACCAGCTGGGTATAAGAAATGAATTTACAGGCTCAAGTGGGCTAAGTAATGGATAAAGTGTGTAGGATAGAGAAAGAACCGCTCTTCATCATTCTGAGGCACTTGAATTAATGTTTGAGTTCATTTGCAATAGCAACACTTGAAGATTGATGCAAGTGTGAGTAAGACAATTTCTATCCATTTTCCTCACCTTACGATGTCAACTTACCTCCAGTTTACCCCGATGCGGGGTGGTTCTTGACAGGGGTAATTTGAAAAAACTTCTCCAAGTATTTAGGCTCAAAGTGACGAAACAATAGATAACCTGTATTGTTTAGGATAGAGAAGTGAATTGCCTCTCGTCATTTCGATAGTCGTACCTTTCGCGAGATAACCATTTACCTTGTGGACATGGAATATTTCACTCATCTCACAAGTGTATAAATAGGGGACAGTGTTTAGGATATGGCTTGCCTTTCATCATCCCGACACATCTCATTTAGCATACTCAAATAATGCCACATCATTCAATAAATTGTCCATTTGGATCATTCTCAATGAACTTGGTGAGTTAAACAGGTAAATTATCATGCAAAACCCTCTTTCGAAGGATATTAGTATTTTAAATACCTATCGGCTTTAGGCATGCAAAGGTTCATAATTCAAAATTTTCATTAAATACATGAGAAGCATAACATCCATTTCAAGAACATGTCATCGCTCAACAATATCAAACAAGAAGAGTGTCCTTAGGAATGAGAGTCCTTTGATTGCTCTTATTTGGAAAGGATGGACACATGAACACTCCATCTTTGCTTTTGCCCATGCACAAGAAAACGTGCATGAATTGGATATTAAGCAAATGTGAATTAAGACTCAGAAGATTCCAATTAGAACCATGACATTATCTCTATTGGATTTATCAGTCCATTATCATCATCAAAGTTCAACACGCCCCTCGATTCATCATCCCCTACTGTTGAGCACTCATCTTTGCTCTAGCATCATGCCCAAGTAGGTGGTGATCCTTTGCCCCATAGGTTCATCATCAATAGAACTTGATGTGTCAATTCCTCATCACAATAAGCTGGAGAATTATGCTCTGAGACATGAAGTAAATGAGTCAGACAAACAAACAGGGTTTATTTGATGCACGCTTTGGAAAGTTTTTTTTTTAAAGCAATGAAATGTTTTAATTTTCGAAAAGTCTTTTTTTGGAGGGAGCATGAGAAAGCCCAGCCCTCAGAATTTCTCCTTGGATGATATTTTCTTTTCATGGTTGGATATCATCACCGGGCTAATTTAATATACTTTAACATATCCTCAAAATGAAAACAAACTTGCAATTGCATTGAATAGAATCAAATGAATTACATTATTGGAAGGGAAATGCAAATAATCAAAGCCCTACGAATCAAAACATAAACATGAATTGAAATCCTAGAAAGCAGAAAATCCTAGAAAATACTTGAAATTCTAGAAAGCATGAAAGACTCCTTCGCAGAGGAGTATAAAAACAGAAATTTCTCTACTCAATAACAGCATCCGTGCTTCCAGCATGGTTGGGTAGAGGGTTCCGCTGGACATTTGGTTGATCATTGCGGAAAGAGAATGCCTTTGTGTCCAAGAGGTCTTGAATTCTATGCTTCAATACGTAACAATCATCAGTAGAATGACCGACCTCCCCCATATGATACTCACACTTCTTAGAGGAGTCATAACCAGAGAACCGCTCGGGGTTCGGGCGTTTCGGCTCACTTGAAAGCAAATTTTTCTTTTGGAGAACAGGTAGAACTTTGGATAACGGCTCAGGCAGAGGCGTGAAGTTCCTTTTAGTACCTTGTTGCCGACTAGTGAATTGGCATCCACCTTGTTTGCCAACAGACTACATTGTCGAGGCAGTGTCACGGCTTTGTTGAGAGTAAGCTACATTCACTTCAAGTGTCGATTCCTTATCCTTCTTAAGGGTGAACTTCTTAGCAGAGGTAGCCTGCTCAGTGGCCCAACCATCGCGCAGAGCGATCTCAATGCGTTCTCCCGCAGGTATCAACTCAGCTAAAGAATTGAAATTAGAACCCAACATTCGATTACGAAACTCGAACGGTAAAGTCTTCATGAAGGTATCAAGCATCTCTTTCTCAGTCAACTCGGGGGTAATTTGCACAGCTAGAGCTCTCCACCTAGTAGCATAGGCCTTGAAGGTCTCAGTCTTTTTCTTCTCAATGCGAATCAAATCCTCACGTGATGGGGCCACGTCAATATTGAATTTGTATTGACGAATGAAAGCATCAGACAAATCCTCCCATATCTTGAGCGAATGAATCTTTTTCAAAACGAACCATTGTAAGGGGGGTCCGGTTAAGCTATCTTGGAAAGTGTGGATCATGAGTGGCACATTATCAGCATACGGCGCCATCCTCGCTGTGTAGTATTGTAAATGGACCTTAGGACAGGAAAGGCCATCGAACTTATTAAACTCAGGCGCCTTGAACTTCTTAGGGACTTGAACCTTGACAATGTGAGCAAGACCTCGTGACAATTGATCATCAAAGCCTTGCATTTGATGGAATTTTTCTTCAAGCTTATCAATACGCTCAGCCTCATCACTCTTTGGTGGCTTAGAAGATGCATCGCCCCCATTTGTAATGATCGGACGAGCTTTGTCAGTTAAAGTTGCACCATTCTCGGTCGAGGAAGTGCCAATGGCAATAGTTTTTCCTTTATCTTTTGACTCAACAGGAGGAGAGTCATCGGGCAGTACAATCTCTACACTCGATTGAGCGGGTGCAGACAGTGTGAAAATGCTTGTCTGTAGAGAAGCAACTTGTTTGGTGAGATTCTCGAGCACATTCAGGACTTGCTTCATCTCGGTTTCAAGGACAGCAACACGAGCCTGCTCATTTTGGTCAGTCATTCTTGCTCTTGAGCGAGTACGGATTGGGGAACGTTGACGGTCCGTAATAACCTGATGTAAAGGAAATGAACCAAATAAGCACATGGTCAAGACAAGGTTGGTCCATGACACGTTTTCTAGTTTTTTTCATTCTTCGTTTATTCATAAAAATACTCGTACATGAACGAGACTTTATGGAAAAGTGCTCTAAGCAAAGAAATATAAATAACACTCTAGACACAACCTAGGAAATAGACGCATCGAGATCCCTAATCATAAAACTAGGAAAACCAAAAATTAAGACTCGCTAGAAACTATAAACTAAAAACAAATTCTCTAAATCCTTTTTTTGGTAAAAGAGACGACGACAAACTTCTTAAGAAAATAATTACCAATGACACATCTAGGAAAATAAAGATATAGATTGAGAATAAATTCTCTAAAAAAAGCTTTATTTCGTTCTTTTTTTTTTAATTTTCAAAGTACTCAATGATTATTACTTTTAAATTAAAAAAAACCACCTAGACCTATCATGGACCGACCCGAAAAATGCAATAACTAAATAAATTGCAAAAAGGAGAGTTCAGAAGACTTATTTTACCCGGTAGAACCATGGCAATCACATAGACATGCGCATGAAATGTGAGGTTCGATATCTATCTAGACTCTGGCTCACAAAGTGGAGACGCGAGGATTACCGGGCTGAACCAGTCATGGTTGTGGTTAGGCCGGGGTTCCCCTGACTCCGGCTTAGTCAAGGAGCCGACCCGAGTTGCAAAGGGTGCAACCGTGGTGGGAACTCAATGACACCGTGAAAGAACTTTCGAGACCAAGGAGGGCGACCCATGCCACGTGGGTGTGGTCGGGGTATCCACTGTCTCAGTACCATCCTAAACCTATGCCGCCCGGGTCCGGCAGCGGGTAGTGTGTGCGGTGTAGTGTAAATGTAAGGCATGCAGAGCAGGTTATATCATACAGTGCTTCGTGCATAAAATAAACCATTCATCCAAACACCTCTCTGCAAAACAATGGTTAACAATCACGCCTCCCCTTATACCTCCCATTCTGCAAAAATATTTAACACCTAAAATGTTAGGGACGTACCTGGGATCCTCGCTGCCAAGCAAAAATATTTTTTGAAAAGAAAAACTGGCCTAAGTCCACTAAGAGTTTTAACTCAAATCCCCAGCGGAGTCGCCAAGCTGTCGCGACCTAAAATTTTCTCAGGCTAATGGATTGTTAAAGCTAAGCCTAACTCGGGCCCTCTCAAGCCCTACCAATTCGCAACTTAGGGTTGAAGTTTTTAACATGCAAAAATTTTTATGCTCGGAGTCGCCACTAATCTATTTGTGGTAGGTCGATTAGAAACCTAAATAAAATATAGGGAGATATGTTTTATTCTTACGAACCAGAGATTCTAAGCTCGGGGACTTGATTACGCTAGACCTAGTCTAACGCCCTTTCGGTACCTTTTCTTTTCAAAAAAATATTTTGGCAGACAATTTGGATTCATTTTAACTTAGCCACTAGCATGTGAGGTAATCATGCGGGTGCGCAAACCACCAAAGTAACACATAATAATCAAAACATTAAATAAATTGCAAGATTGGGAGAATTACTTACCTCGAAGCAAGGTAAGCATCTACATTGTTAGCTAGAAAATCACATCAACAATCCTAATATGATTTCTAATTAACAAGCAGTTCACTCAATATTTTTTTTAGGATTTTCACTTATTTAAATGAAACTAACCTATATGTAATGATGTGCAAAAATTAACATGCGATTAATGCAGCCTAACATGCAAACTATATGTCATGCGACGACATGACTTAATTCTAATGACGGACAAATGATTTATTTTTGGTATTTTCAAATGAAATTCGAAATTAAAAATTACTCAAATTAACATGCAATAATTTAATCTATCCTAAAGTGATTCTTTTTGGTATTTTTATGAAAATTCGAAATTATTAAATATTCTAAATAATCCACTAAGATTAAAATAATCTCTAATTTAAACTAGGAAATATGCTACCTTAAATCCCAATTTAAATCAAATAATTATCTTATTCTTTAGGATATATTTAAGATTCCCTAAGCATGCAAAATTTCTAATTTAAATCCTAACTAACATATTTTTTGATTTTCTTTATTTAAAAGAAAAACAATTAAACAAAGATAACAAACACGTTCAAACAATCCACGCAATCCGCAAGATTCTTCTTTTCAAATTAGGCAAAGAAATCAAACTAACGGTCATATCTATAGGATTATAGATATCGACGGAAAGCTGATTGTTCAAATTTGGAAAGCGAATAAAATCTATTATCGTATCCAAGTGATTATGGATAGGATAACGATTTTCCGTATCGCCGCGTATCGTACCTTAGGGATAAGGTCGGATAGTCGTCCAGATACGTGGCTAAATTAGGAAAAATTCCTAATTTAAGGTATCTTAGAATATTGCGGATATCGCAAATATTATCCTAAGATATATAGCTATCCACCAAAGAATATCCACGAAAAATTCAAACACCGAAAACTTAGGAAATTAAATATTTCAGAAAATATTCGGATAATGATCTTACCTAATTCACGAATATCTTCCAAATTCGAGCTTGATGCCGGATCGGGTTTGCGGATTTCTTTCCAAATTTGAATTGCCGGGATTAAGGATCTCGAGCTTCGACAGACGATGGCTCTCGGTGGGTGACGGCAGGTGAGGCCACAGGACTCACGACTGATTGGAGAGCTCGCGGAGCGACCTCAAACGAGCTCTAGGAGACTGGACTAGTACTCTCGGTGTGCAGCTGCTCGTCGTGAGGGGACTCGTAGCGACGCTCACAGCTCTCGAAGAAAAGTCTCGGATCTTCAAAGCTCATATCAGTGGGGGTGCAAGAATAAAGAGGAAAAGAATAATAATGGAATGCAAATATTGGATATTGATGAAGAATCAGCCTCCCCTTTTTTTGTCTTCGTCTCCTCAACAACTTATATTGGCCCCGTGAAGAAGCTAAGTGAAGTATGGATGACCAGTGCACTCCGTCACGAACGTCTTCTTCCTCGTGTACCGTGGGTGTTGCCGAGGAAGCAACACTAGCCTCCCTCTCTATTTTTTGCGGTGATCGTCGCAGTGGTGGCTCGCGAGATTGGCGACGATGAGGAGTGGTGAAGACGGTGCGGTCGCAAGGCGGCGCGACAGTGGGGCGAGCACGTGCACGAGCAACTCTCTCTCTTCCTCTTGTTCTTGCTCACGTGTCTCACTCTTGCTCTCAAGAATTGTCTTCTGGAAATTATGAGAGTCCCCCCTTGATTATGACGCATAACGACATATTTATATGACAATCCTAGATTAATTGGTCGGGCTTCCTAGTCCTAATGGGCTTTGACTTAGGCTTTATCATTTAATTTTCACTTAATTCCAAATGGGCTAAATTAATTCGGGCTGATTTAAGCTCAAATTAAAACAACCAAAGCCTTTTGAGATTTGTGAATTTCAATTCGGCCCCCCAATCCTTGAGTGAGCCGAGTGCTCGAGCTCAATTTACGCGATGAATTTTCAGTTTTCTCGCCACCGTCGGTCCGATACGAAATGCAACTAACCTATATGAACTTAAACTATATGCTATGCAATTCTAATATTTTTGTTTAGGGGTTAAAATTTAATCCCTAATTTTCTATGCAATGAACGACTAATTAGATCGCCAAAATTTAGGTGTCAACAGTGATGCAGGTCAAACCATTACACAAACCGAAGAAACCGTAGCAGTCGAGTGACGATGGAGTGAAGAAGGGAAGTTGGATTTGTGACTCCGAAGACAGAGAGTATCCTCTCTGGAGAGGATCGCCCCAGCCTAGACACAGGGTGTCCCCATTGGAGGCGTTAGAGAATAGTGATTCCTGTGGTTAGCCCTGAAGTGGCAGTGATCGATGGCGGAATGCCATGATCGGGAAACACACCTACATTGGAGGAGAGATCTCGCCGGCAATCGCTTCAGGATCTCCATGACGACGTTGTGAGGGAGCTTCGAGTCGTCGCCAAAGGAACCCATGGTCAAGGGTTTGATAAAAGGGAGCAACTTATTTTAAAATAATTATTATATTAAAGGATACATTTATTTCATGAAAAATAAATAATTTAAAAAATATATTTTAAAATGATCGATTGAATTATTTATAAAAATAAATGAATGAAAAAATATTTTCATTGTTCACGAGAATGTTTAGACATAAGTTGTTATCGATAATGAAAACATTTATTATTGACTAATTATTTTAAATTATACAAGTGATCATATTTTGAAAAATATTCTCTAAATCATTCATTTTCCACGAAACAAACGGAGCAAATCAAAGCTCCCAAAAAATTCTATTGCTACGTGGCACTTATGTATTTGTCACCTAATAATCACCTAATAAACTCTACGAAATAATTAAATAAATAATATATACAAATTTGAGGAGATTTTTGTAATCATTAAAATTAATTTGGGTCGCCAATTATACACTATGCATGTTTGCTCCATTTTTTTTGGTTGGAAAATGAGTAATTTGGAAGAACAATGCTTGTATCACTTTAAGTTATTAATTAATGGAAAATGTTTTTAATATCGACAATTGTTATGTCTACATATTTTCGCACATGGTGAAAATATTTTTGGTCCGTTCATTTGCATAAGCAATATAAACGATCATTTAACAAAAAAATATTTTCCAGAAAGGAGTTGTGAACAGTTGCTTCGAAAGTATTAGCATTGTCTCTCAAGTTGCTGGGTGGTTTCAACGACACCGAATCTGCCAAAAATCGGGCATCTTCTTAAATCAACTTTCTATCCGCGTTTCTTTTTGTTTTGCCATATCTTATTGCACAATACACACTAGGCTTCTTGCTCGTACATGAATTTCTTTGTGCAAGCATGGCTCGTGCTATATTCTTCATGCATACATGAAAAATAGAGATTGAGGATTTAACGATCTCTCTTCAAGATGAGCATTTGCTGCGGGGAGATGGTTCATTGTTGCGCGACTATCTCCGTTGTAGGAAGGACAAGAAAGGAAAGCACGACCGGAGAAGAGAGGCTTGGGAAGAGAGAAGGAAGAGTGAGTGCAGTGGCAAGCAAGGCTGTGAAGAGACAGTCACCACCCCGCAACACTCTAGAATGAGAATGTAATCGGTTGTGGTTGCACTTGCCTCAAAGCAATAAGAGTGTCTGAAATTGAGGCTAGAAGAAGGGACAACGATGATGAAGGAGGAGGAGGAAAAGAAAGCAAATTACAGCGTTTAGCGACCACTTGCGGTCTATCTTTCGGTGGCAACGGGAATTTACTCGGATTATAAAAGTTTCATGTTTTATTTGTTCTCTTTGGTACATATGAAAATAGATTTATTATGGAAATAAAAAGACAATATCCATTAATCTCTTTATCCTATTTTGACTTTTATCCCGACTAAAAAAAATAGCCTTTTGAGTTTTGTGTGGTGTGAGATTGTTAATTCAAAATTGTGGCAAAAACCCATTAAATCGAACTTCAAAAATACAACATTATGATGGGGAAATATTTAAGAGCTGAGAGTAATGGAACAATTGCATAAAGTTATTGACTTGGAATAAAAAAACATAGCAACCCATTCTTGCAAAATGAAATTAGAAAGCATGTCATCCTGTCTAATTATCTAGATAATTATAAGAACATCGTGTGTTGTCCGAATATTTCATTTTAAACAGATTTTTCGTGCTGCATATGTACGTATGTATGCATTTGTCTTTATCTATAAGTATGTAGGCGTTTGTTTAGCTTTGTCCCAACATACTGGTACTTCCTCCGATAAACCTCTCTGCGGACTTGGCCAAGTCCTCTTCTCTGTACTATTGCATGATTTGTTTGTCCAATCCCTCCCTGTGATGCTAGCTTCGGCCATCTCAATCCCTTCGCTCTCTTAGGAAACATAAAGAGCACATGACTATGCATATGCGTATGTGATTCGGCGGATTCACGACAAATATCAGATTTGATTTCGTTTTCGGAGTTTCCATCAGTTTCGATTTGGGCTACTGAAATGCAGAGTTCTTCTGGGTGCAAATTGTGAAGAGAACACACTTTGCCTAGTCTAAAGAAAAACTCAAAATGTGAAAATGCATAAATGCATTCTAAAGCTTGCAAGAAGTACCAAATGCAGATGGGGCAACACCTTACTTCTTCTGCCCGTCATTTTGTGGCCGGAGCGGAGCGGATATGTATAAGACCATTTCTTCTAAATTCAGATGCTGCTATCAACTCTTTTGCAAGCAGAATCAATCTGTCATGCCAGTAAATGTAGAAGCAACCGAGTCATCTCTAAAGCGAAACAAGGCTCTCCACAATAGTGACCAAATCGCATTGCATCGACAGTGGAAGATTTGCGAATTGGCCCGTGATTGGATTCCAAGAAACTCGTTCTCCACCATCTAGTTCCATCAGAAGCTCGCCATTCCTCCTGAAGCCATCAAATCCTGCTACTACTCCACAAGCCTTAAAAGTATACAGCTTGGTCCAAGACTGAGGTACGCCGTAGTCCCTCATAACCCAAACAGAACAAACGGAAGGCTGTCGGATATCCACAGCTACGTTGATGAAACTAATGAACACAGCCAGCAAGTCATCTAATACTGCCAGAGACATCACCAAAAAGACACAGTCTGCGTGAGAAATCTCTTCCGGCGGCAGAGCCATTTCATCAAACACCTCACCTGCAACATCGAACAAGACTATCGATCCATACCCACCCTCCTCGTCCCACAGATCACCGAACTTGCAAGCAAACCAGTGCAGATTCCCATTCAAGAAGACCGCCCGCTCGTCATGACAGAGAGCAGGAACCTCACACGCCAAGCTTCTCCACGAATCTGCGCGGAGCGAATAAATGTCGACCCAAGGCTCCGTCCCACCGAACAACCGGCCATTATCATCTAAAACATAGAGAATCCTCACAATCTTATAGTCATTCGACCTAGCGTCGAAGCCAAACCCTAGAGCTTCATGAGGAGTCTCCATGAAAGAAAATTGATGCTCCGGACCGGATGGTCGAACCGCCCTGTGCTTCCTGGTGAACAGATTCCACAGATACATCGTCCGACCAAAGCCACGGCCGAAAATCTCCGCGACGCAGATCAGGCCATCGCACGAACCGACGATCATGCTAGAGTCGGGAGGAGTAACGAACGGGATTGCGATTTGCGACCGGGGAGGGAGGGTGAGAGACTCCTCGGAGAACAGAGAGCACAGGTTCGGGACAGGATCGCACCAATCTAGGCAGGCGGTGTGCCAATTGGAGGCATCGAAAGCGGAGTGGCGCAAGTGGAGGGCCGCGAAATCAGGGTCGTCGACGGCGGAACGCCACGACCGGCAGACGCACCTGCATCGGAGGACAGATTCCACCGGCAACCGCTTCAGGATCTCGGCGACGACGTCTTGAGGGAGCTTCGGGTCGTCGCAGTCGCCGGAGGAGGAGGAACTCATGGTCGCAGAGGGCTGAGAAGAAGGGCGGCGAAGTGGAAAGCTGGAACGAATTTGCTGCGGCGCTGGCCGTCGCGGTCCCCTTTACCTCCCTCTCTTTGTCACGTGAAATCCACGTGACGTGGCACGGTTTCGTCACGTGACTCGACGCGGAAGTTTTCTATTGGGCAGGCTCCGGGTTTATATGGTTTGATTTCCCATTTTTTGAACCGGAAATCCCGTTGACCTTGATCGCATACCGGCTAATTCCAGGGTACGGAGCTATTGTTTTTTTTCCCGTTTCGTTATATTTTTTTATATAAAAAATCTACATTGTGGCATGTATGAAATTATAGTTTTTTTTTTCTATTTCAGAATAATATGTCAAATATATTCAAATTTCTATAAATATTTTTTGTTCCGAAAGAATGAACCCACTCCAAATAATCCTCAAAATCAGCGAGGAAGGTGAGAGTCGGAGAGAGAGGGAGGCGGCAAGAGTGAAGCTTCTCGATCACAAAACTCAAGATTAAACCGATGAAGAAAATTATGATTTTAACAAGTTGCATGGGTCATCTTCCCAAAACTACGGTTGTCTAATCTGTTTATATATTTTTTTTGTCTATATAAGTTATTCGCTAAAAGTCATCTGCATTTGAACTAGAATCAATGCTTCGCATCAAATCACGTATAATTTCTTTGTATGAATTTCCAAAGGTTCTTTTTTATGAAAGGATGACATTGGCAAGTTAAACTTTATCATTTGTTTATGATTTCATTGTTTGGGCATTATGTTAATTAAATAAAGTTGAAATAAAATTAAAATGTCCGGTTCGAGTTGAAATGTAGTCCATGCTGAACCACAAGCACGCCTAACATAACTGAGCACGATAGTCAAAATAGCTTAGATGAAGGAAAAATAGTGATAGTAAAATTGTCAACCTAAATAAATAAGGTTTTTGATTTTTTTCTTGATTTGTTTTTATTATGCCAGTCATTAAATCATTTAGATAAGTAAGCACACCATAGTGTACAGTCCGAATATGTCATTTTAAATAGATTGTTTATTCCATGTATTCACGTATGTATGCATTTGTCTTTATTTTTTATGTACGAACGATTTGTTTTGGTTTATTACAATTTTCACACTCGTCCGCACGAGTATCAATGTATATTTTAGGTGGAATTTAGCCATTACTTTATTATTTTAAGGACTATTCGTACAAATATTGTTAATTCAATTCATACATTCTTAAAGCAAATGAGCTATAACCTAAATTTCACTACAAAAAAACATGGATTTTGCCACGGAAATTTGCGACGGAGAATTTTTCGTTGCTAATTTGCGACGAAATTTGCGACGGATTTTTTTTCTGTCGCAAATTAGCGACGAATAATTTTCGTCGCTAATTTGCGACGGAATTTGCCACGAAATAAAAATTCGTCGCAAATTTGCTACGGAAAAAAAATCCGTCGCAAAATTTGCGACGGATTGAAAAAAAAATCAATCGCAAATTTGCGACGGACAAAAAATCCGTCGCAAATTTGCGACGGAAAAAAAAATCCGTCGCAAATTTGCGTAATTTGCGACGGAAAAAAAATCCATCGCAAATTTGCAACGGAAAAATAAATCCGTCGCAAATTTGCGCCAAAAAAAAATTCAAATTTGCGACGAAAAAAAAATCGGTCGCAAATTTGCGACGGAAAAAAAAAATCCGTCGCAATTTGCTAGGGAAAAAAAATTACATCGCAAGCTCCCCGCCAATCTCTCAAATCTGCCTGCCCTCACCCCAATTTTTCTCTCTCTCTCTCTCTCTCTGCTATTCCTCAGAAACCCCCCCGCTTCGCCAAACACCTCTCCGTCGCTCCCTCCTCCCCTCCGCCAGCCATGATGGCCACCCTCACCGCCGCCGCCGTTGCCTCTTCCTCCGTCGCCATACGCCCGTTCTGTGCCCACCAGCCCTCCCTCGCCTCGCCCCAGATCTGGGCGAGGTCGAGCGGCCTCGCCCAAGGCCGCCGCTCGACCTCGCCCATGGCTGCTCGACCTCGCCATCGCCCAGATCTGGGCGACGGCGAGGGCGAGCGATGGCCATGGGCGAGGCCGGGATCCGGTGCTTCGTTGCCGAGGGCCGCCGGCGGGCTACTGGTTGATTGCGTGGTGGTCGGGGGCAGGATCGGCGGGCTCTGCATCGCCGCATGGAGCCCGTTCTTCGGGACCGCGTTCGCGGAGAGCGAGAGCGGGGCGAGGCTCGAATCGGCGTGAGTTCTTTCTTGGGTGTTCTTCCTTTTTTTTTCTGGGGAAAAGGAAGAAAATGGAGAGGAGCACGCCAGTGAGGAAGCCTCAACTTCGACTTCAGATCTGCTCACTTGGTCGGAGACTCCGCCTCCCCACGATTCGGTCGCGCTCGGTTTGGCTTCCTCTCGCTCCAATGCTCGCTCTCACCAGTGTTGAGGAAAACTCCTACCAGTTTCGAAGTTGACAAAACCTTCTTGTTTTATTATAAAATCTGATACTTGTTCTAAACTTTTGATTTCAGAATCCAAGTTCTGAGATGCAGACGCAGATGCAGACGCAGAATTTATTCAGACGCAGATGCAGACGCAGAATTTATTCAGACGCAGATGCAGACGCAGAATTTATTCAGACGCAGAATTTATTCAGACGCAGAAATTATTCAGACGCAAAGTTCAGAACGAAACATAACAGCTAGTGATCTGGTATGGATTTCACAGAAGGAATGTTTTGATTGTCTTAAACCTCAATCAAAATTAATCGACAATCAAATATTACAACAAGAATGCATTACAACGGACAAAGCTCTACTTATGGAAACCAAGATTCTGATTGTATGGGCGAACAGAATCAGCGGGATTCAGAATCTGTCATCCAACGGCTACTCAATCTTTCTTTTACAAATCTGTCCATAGTAAAGATTGGAAGATGATCCTCTTGAAGCTGTCCAACGGCTAGTTTGGAAGTAGAGGAGTATTTAAGGAGATCAACGAGCAGCGAGAAGGATACAGATTCAAGAATCAACAAGTCCAAAGTCTGAGTTTACTCCATTCATTTCTCTTGTTGTTCCGAGCCCAAATACTGAGATCTTGAGGGTTACTTTGTAAGAGTGACTGTGTGAGATAGAGAGTCCTATCATACACAAAAGTGATATCACTCAAAATCTGTAAATTCCTCTTGATTACATAGTGAAATCCAGCCGGTAGGCTGTACGCGTGGGAGAGTGGACGTAGGCTTGCTATAAGCCGAACCACTATAAATTTGTGTGCAGATTCTCTATTCCTTATCTCTTACTTTACTTTCTGCACATCATAAGTTTCTTCTGCATCTGAACTTTATTCAGACTATTCTGTGATTTACCTTAATTCCGCATAAATAATCTTAAAATTGTTTTAGTCACCTATTCACCCCCCTCTAGGTGATTCCTGCTAGTCACATCAATTGGTATCAGAGCAGGTTGCTCATTTTTTTTGAAGTGTTTTACTTCTGAGCTAACGATCTATATGGCTAGCTTTGGTGCTCCAGGGCTCATTGAAGGTCAGAGTAATAACAGGCCACCATATTTCGATGGCAAAGAATACAGCGTCTGGAAGAACAAGATGAAGGCATTCATAAAGTCAATTGATCATGCGCTATGGGATGTCATCATCAAAGGAGTCAAACCAAAATCCTCTGATTCAAAAGAAAAAGCAGACGAAAGCAAATCAGCAGATCCTCCTTTGTCTCCAGCTGAAATCTCTAAAAGAGAAACTCTAGATTCTAAAGCAATTTATTCTCTTTATTGTGCTTTATCTCCTATTGAATATAAAAAGATTGCTGCCTGTGAATCTGCTAAAGAAATCTGGGACACTCTCTACATTACCTATGAAGGAACAGATCGAGCCAAGGAAACTCAAATCAATCTTCTGCTTGGTCAATATGAATCCTTCAAACTGAAGCCTGAAGAATCAATTGCTGATATGTATGATAGGTTTACTGACATAGTAAACGGTCTTGCATATCAAGGACAACCAGTTCCAGATACATTGAAAGTCAACAAACTACTGAGAGGATTGACAAAGGAATGGGATAACATCAAAACATCTCTTCGTGAGACACAAAGGATCAAGCCTCTATCAGTGAATGAGTTGATTGGAACTCTTCAATCATATGAGACTGAGAAACGAAATGAGGAGAACGAAACCAGAGGTAACAAGTCAATTGCATTGAAAACTAACATTGATTCTGATGCAGATTCAGAAGATGAAAATGTTGATGATGAAGAATTAGCTCTCTTCATAAAGAAGTACAAAAGAATGAAAATCAGAGGAAGAAATCTCAAAGGGAAGAAGCCCTTTGAAAATAAGAGATCTGTCGATGAGACAGAAAAATCAAGGGATGTGATATGCTTTCACTGTAGGAAACGTGGACATATCAAGCCTAACTGCCCACTCCTGAAAAAGAAAACAAAATATGAAAAAGCAAAGAAGGCATTGAAGGCAGAAACCTGGAGTGATACAGAATGTGAAGACAGCGATGAAGAAATCTCAAACTTTTGTCTAATGGCAGAATCAGATTCAGACTCAGACTCTGATCCTAGAATGGAAATCGAGGTAAAACCTTCCGAAATGACTATTGAAGTGTCGAATTACATTGATGAACTATGCTTTGAATTCAAGACTGCTCTTAAAAGAATCTCTTCTTTAAAAAAGGAAATTTCTTCTCTGAGGCAACAGGATATCTTACAAAAGGAAAAGATTAATTCTCTTCAAAAAGAATTTTGCCTTATAAAGGAAAGTCAAGATTATCTTTCCAAAGAAAATGCTGTTTTAAAAAAGGAAGTCTCAGGAATCACTTCCAAGTTTTCAAAAGGTTCAGAAACCTTGAAGCATATCCTTTCCATTCAAATTCCTTACTATAACAAATCTGGTCTAGGATTTGTAAAGGAAAGTGACAGCTTGATTGATTTTCCAAAAGTCAAGGAGCGATTAAAACAAAGACCTCCTCGACAAGCTTACAAAAATCATTTTAAAAGGAATTTTGTAAAACCTGCTGGCCGAAGTACTCTCAAGTGCTCAAATTGTGGAAATCCACAACATTTCGAGAATGAATGTCCTAAGGTCTGGAGACCTGTTCGAAGAGATTTTGTTAAGACAGCCTATACTAATGCTCAAGGACCCAAACAAATTTGGGTACCAAAGAAAACTTGAGAGGTTTTGATTTTTGCAGGTTACCACAAAAAGAAAAAGAAAGTGGTATCTAGACAGTGGATGCTCTAGACATATGACAGGAGATCCAAGCATATTTGTTGACTTACACAATCTGAATGGTGGAAAAGTTTCATTTGGAGGAAATACCAAAGGAAAAATAGTTGGCAAAGGAACAGTTGAAATTGGAGGACTTACAATCAATGATGTGTCATTGGTAAAAGGACTCAACTACAACCTGATAAGCATAAGCCAACTATGTGATACAGGTTTCAGAATAAACTTTCAAGAAAATACATGTTCAGGGACAAGCAAAGATTCTACTCAAACATTTACAGGAAGAAGACATGGCAATATCTATCTTCTGGATGTCAATCCAAATTCCACTCATTGTTTAATCTCAATCAAAGAAGATGAAAACCTATGGCACAGAAGGTTGGGACATACCAGTATGAAACAAATCTCAAAGGTCTCAAACAAGAAACTGGTTCGAGGATTACCAGACCTGAAATACAGAAAAACAGAACTATGCAATGCATGCAGCCTAGGAAAGCAAGTAAGGAGCTCTTTTAAATCTATACATCAAGTTTCCACTAATCGTGCCTTGCAGCTACTTCATATGGATCTGTTTGGACCAACCAGAACTCAAAGTATTGGTGGTAAGAAATTTTGCTTAGTAATTGTTGATGACTTTACAAGATTCACATGGGTGTTCTTTCTTGCTCATAAAAATGAGGCATTTTCATACTTTTCAAAACTTGCAAAAAGAGTTCAGAATGAAAAGGGCTATACTATCTCTTGCATTAAAACAGATCATGGGGGAGAATTTGAAAATCAAAGTTTTTCAAACTTCTGTGAGGAAAATGGCATTCAACATAATTTTTCCACTCCATATACACCAGAACAAAACGGTGTTGTGGAAAGGAAAAATCGTTCTTTGCAAGAAATGGCAAGAACTCTTTTGATTGAAAGCCAGATTCCTTCTCTTTTTTGGGCAGATGCAGTCTCTACAGCGTGTTATATCATAAACAGGATCTTTCTCAGACCCATAATTGAGAAAACCCCCTATGAACTTTACAAAAGTAGGAAGCCCAGCATATCATACTTTCGAGTGTTTGGTTGTAAATGTTTTATTCTCAAAAATCCAAATGATCGCACTGGAAAGTTTGATGAGAAAGCAGATGAAGGAATCTTCCTTGGATATTCAACCACAAGCAAAGCATACAGAGTCTTCAACAAAAATTCTCAGACTGTGGAAGAATCAATGAACGTGAGGTTTGAAGAAAATATTCAGACTCACAAAGATGAATCTGAACCATTCTCCAACATTCAAGAGTCAACAAAGGATCATCAAGTATCCCAAACAATTGAAGAATCCTTAAGAGAAAAAGAAAAAGAGAACATCCAGACTCAACCGGAAAATTCAGAGTCTGTAGATATTCAGAAGGAAAAATTTGCCAAAAACTGGAAACAAAAATCCAGTCATCCGAAGAATCTCATCATCGGAGAAATAGAAGATGGTATCAAGACAAGATCCAAACAAAGGGAAATCATCAGCAACTTAGCATTAATATCAGAGATAGAACCGAAAGAAGTTGAAGAAGCATTATCAGATGAAAGCTGGTTAGAAGCTATGCAGGAGGAACTTCAGCAGTTCAGAATCAATGAAGTATGGGAGCTTGTGCCAAGACCCAAAAATCATCCAGTAATTGGAACAAAATGGGTATTCAGAAACAAACTGGACGATAAAGGGAAAGTCACAAGAAACAAAGCGAGACTAGTTGCAAAAGGCTATTCTCAAGAAGAAGGCATAGACTATGATGAGACTTATGCACCAGTTGCAAGGTTAGAAGCCATTCGGCTACTATTAGCTTATGCTTGTTTTCATAACTTTAAATTGTTTCAGATGGACGTGAAAAGTGCTTTCCTGAATGGATATATTAAAGAAGAAGTATATGTGGATCAACCACCTGGCTTCGAAGAACCAAACAGAACTGATTATGTCTACAGACTCAAAAAGGCTCTTTACGGACTGAAACAGGCACCCAGAGCTTGGTACGAAAGGTTAAGTAATTTCCTTCTGCAAAATGAATTTACCAAAGGTAAGGTCGACACAACGTTGTTTGTTAAGAAAAAGGGTAAAGATTTTCTACTTGTTCAAATTTATGTTGATGATATAATCTTTGGATCCTCTAATGAATTACTCTGTAAGGAATTCTCTAAGGATATGCAGAACGAGTTCGAAATGAGCTTAATGGGAGAACTGACATTCTTTCTTGGCTTACAAGTAAAACAAACCAAAGATGGTATTTTCATCTGCCAAGAGAAGTATGCCAAGGAGATTATCAAGAAATTTGGACTGCAAAATGGTAAGAAAATAGATACTCCAATGTCCCACACATCCAAACTAGACAAGGATGAACAAGGTAAAAAGGTGGATCAAAAAGTATACCGAAGCATGATAGGTTCATTATTATATCTTACTGCATCCAGACCTGACATACTTTTTAGTGTTTGTATGTGTGCAAGATTTCAATCAGATCCAAAGGAATCGCATCTCTCAGCAGTAAAAAGAATAATCAAATACATTGGCACTTATCCAATGCTAGGTCTTTGGTACTCCAAAGATTCAGATTTTACTCTCATTGGATATTCAGATGCAGATTTAGCCGGTTGTAAAGTGGACAGGAAGAGTACCACAGGAACTTGTCAACTGCTTGGAAATAGGTTGGTATCTTGGTACTCAAAGAAACAAAATACAGTTGCTCTTTCCACAGCAGAAGCAGAATATGTAGCATTGGGAAGTTGCTGTGCACAGATTCTGTGGATGAAGCAACAGTTGAGCGATTTCGCCGTTGAAGAATCCAGTGTTGCAATCAGATGTGATAACACAAGTGCTATTAATTTGTCCAAAAATCCGATTCTTCATTCACGTGCAAAGCATATAGAAATCAAGCATCATTTCATTAGAGATCATGTTCAAAATGGTGATGTGAATATTCAATTTATTGATTCAAAGAATCAATTAGCTGATATATTCACCAAACCTCTTGACAAATCTTCATTTGAATATATTAGAACCAGACTATGTGTCACTTATCCTTTCCCTTGAGGTGTTTACAGAAAGGAATTCTTTCAGATTCAAGATTTCTCGGTCTGAACATTTTTCAGACTCTCAACAAGGTACGTACATAGTTTAAATTTTGGCGGGAATATTTCTGGCAAGATATTTTCACATTTGGAAGCAAATCGGGTACGTATCTTATTTTATCTGAATACTTATGCTTATAATATTTTAATCATATTATCCTGATCTTTTGCGCTTTAAAAATATATTTCTTTCCTATCTGATTGAGATATTTTTACTTTGCAAAAATAACCCTTTGCCTCTGTGACCCGTTCTACTCGTTTATAAACCTGTCCTACTCTTTTCAAAACCCTATCTGTACGCTTTTCGTCCTTCTCAAAACCCTCCGATATTCAGACTGTCCTCGTCTTCCTCCTACAAAGATCGGAACTTTCTGCTCTTAGAGTGATCAAAATGCCGTTCAAAAGGAGATCCTCACGCATTCTGAATCAAGACTCTAAATCTACTGCACCAGCAGAGTTTATGGAGCTATCAGATACAGAGTCGGAGCATCGTGAAGAACTCTCTGGGGAGACTCCACCCAAACGATCGTCGCCACCAAAATCCTCCGGTAAATCTGATTTTCGCTTTCGGAGTATTAAACACGTATGGGAAACGTATCAGAAGTTGAAAAAGTATAATGCTTCGGCATCTGTTCTTCATGAATGTCTGCGAGACAACAATCTTTTCTCGGAAGAACACCTTGTCCAAAGCTACACCCTTTTTTGTTCCAAGCCTGAGGAAACTCCAGTCAGTGTCACTACAAAAGAGCCCTCCTCCAAAAAGGGCAAGGAAAAAGTTGGAGAATCCTCCACTCCCTCTGTACAGAAATCCGCTTCTATTAGCCCTAAATCGAAAACTGCCTCAAAATTTATTATTCCTGATGATGATGCTCGTCTTTTTGAAACTTTTGAGATGAAAGTAGGAATAGCATCAGGCGTGCCTGGTAAGGGTGGATTATTCAGAAGTTCGGAGCACAGTATTTGCTACAAGTTGTTACTTGCTAGAGGGATAATAAACCACCGAACTGTGGACTTCGACTTTCTGGAGAAGGCTGACATTTCAGTAAAACACCTGTTTCAACAATTAGGCATGTATGAATTTTGCCTTCAATCTGCAGATGTATTCGCTGAACTCACTGCCTATTTTTATTCAAATCTATCTATCTTATCGCCCAACTGGATCCAATTCACGGTTGGTGACAAGAAATTTGATCTCAAAGCTGAATTGTTGGCCAAGATTATTGGAGTACCACACTACAAGTTTACTCCACTGGCAGTAGCTATTGAAGATGCTTCAAAGATTGCTTCGGAAAATTCCAATCTTGCTCTTGGATCACATCGACATCTCTCATATTCTGATTTATCCAGAAGATCAGTAATCTTGCACAAGATCATCATCAACTGCTTGAGGCCCAAGGCAGCCTCCAAGACCGACCTTTCCAAATCGGAAATCAAGCTCATCTGGGCTATATTGAAAGGTCAACCTTTTTCTCTCCCTCACATCATCATATTCCATATGTACAGGACATTACATAAGGAGAAGGGGCAACTACCGTATGGTGCCCTAATCTCTCGGATCTTCATGTTTCTGAAAATTTCAATTCCTAATGAATTGCGCAAAAGTCCTGTTCCCTGTATGTGTGTTGGAGAAAGGATGATCTCCAAAATGAAACAGTTTGATGATGTGAAAAGTAGACTAAAGGGAAAGGAGGCTCATCAATCTGAAGCAAGAGCCTCTGGAAAGTCTAGCTTAAGAAAAACAGAGCAAAAACAGAAAGCATATTCAGCAAGCAAGAAGACAGCTTCTTCGACCCCACTTAGAGTGTATAGCAAGAAAAGAAAGATCCTTCTGCATGATGAAAGTGACGAAGCAGAAGCAGACAACACTTCCACAGGTCATGTTGATACTCCAGAACATGTTTCTGAACCAACTCCTACAGAACATGTTTCAGAAGATCCAGCACCTGTTCAGGGGGAGAATCCGCAAGAAGCAGCTATGGAGTTCGATCAGCCTGAACCAACTCATTTCCAAGATCAGCCTTCAGGTTCTCAGAACATTCTCAATATTCTACTCGAAATCAAAGACAAGCAAGTTGCTCTTGAACAAGACATGAACAATCTGAAGAAAATTGTTGAGGAAAACTACAACAATCAACGTCTTCAAGCAGCAGCGGATAAAGCAGAACTTGGGGAAGCCATTACCCTGTGCTCATCCAATATGGATAGGGCTGTAGGGCAGTGCAGTTCAAAGATTGAGGAGGCTGTTTCGATATTGGAAAACTTTCAACTCATTCGTACTCCGACAAAACATTAGCCTGTTTTCTTTTTCAAACCATTCCAAAAGTCCTTTTTATTCTTGGTCTGTAACTAAACTAACACTTCTTATTAAACTATTTGTTCAATATATGCTTCCTATTTTTTGCTGATGACAAAAAGGGGGAGAATTTATTTGATGCAGATCATATGCAGGCTATCTACAAAGAAAGTAAAGACACAGATATCAACAGAGTTTGCTCTCTCAAATTTCAATCTGTGATCCATGCGCTAAATATGCTTACCTACTTCAAAATTAAACTCACAATGATTCAATCTGCAGAAAGTTTTGTCACCATCAAAAAGGGGGAGATTGTTGAGGAAAACTCCTACCAGTTTCGAAGTTGACAAAACCTTCTTGTTTTATTATAAAATCTGATACTTGTTCTAAACTTTTGATTTCAGAATCCAAGTTCTGAGATGCAGACGCAGATGCAGACGCAGAATTTATTCAGACGCAGATGCAGACGCAGAATTTATTCAGACGCAGATGCAGACGCAGAATTTATTCAGACGCAGAATTTATTCAGACGCAGAAATTATTCAGACGCAAAGTTCAGAACGAAACATAACAGCTAGTGATCTGGTATGGATTTCACAGAAGGAATGTTTTGATTGTCTTAAACCTCAATCAAAATTAATCGACAATCAAATATTACAACAAGAATGCATTACAACGGACAAAGCTCTACTTATGGAAACCAAGATTCTGATTGTATGGGCGAACAGAATCAGCGGGATTCAGAATCTGTCATCCAACGGCTACTCAATCTTTCTTTTACAAATCTGTCCATAGTAAAGATTGGAAGATGATCCTCTTGAAGCTGTCCAACGGCTAGTTTGGAAGTAGAGGAGTATTTAAGGAGATCAACGAGCAGCGAGAAGGATACAGATTCAAGAATCAACAAGTCCAAAGTCTGAGTTTACTCCATTCATTTCTCTTGTTGTTCCGAGCCCAAATACTGAGATCTTGAGGGTTACTTTGTAAGAGTGACTGTGTGAGATAGAGAGTCCTATCATACACAAAAGTGATATCACTCAAAATCTGTAAATTCCTCTTGATTACATAGTGAAATCCAGCCGGTAGGCTGTACGCGTGGGAGAGTGGACGTAGGCTTGCTATAAGCCGAACCACTATAAATTTGTGTGCAGATTCTCTATTCCTTATCTCTTACTTTACTTTCTGCACATCATAAGTTTCTTCTGCATCTGAACTTTATTCAGACTATTCTGTGATTTACCTTAATTCCGCATAAATAATCTTAAAATTGTTTTAGTCACCTATTCACCCCCCTCTAGGTGATTCCTGCTAGTCACATCAACCAGGTGCGGCGTTCGCTATCACCTTCTGCCTTTTTTTTTTTTTATCTTCTTGGGCTTTCCTTTTTTAACGGGTTGTTCTGGGGATGATGCTGTTAGCCTTCAGATGGGATCAGCAAGGTGGTGTTTGGAGGTCAAGTGACTGCAGAGAAATCTGAGAATTTGAACAAATGGTTAGATCTGCTCTTCTTGGTTTTTTTCCCCTCTTCCTGTTTGTTGATGACGTTTTGTGTTTTTTCCCCTTAAATGCAATGTTTCATTTGGCGGAATGGGTCGCCACCGTTTTACCTATTTGTCCAGATTCTCTCCATGTTCTCCAATGCTTTGGATTTTCTTTCTTTAGAAAATATGGTTGGATTGTGTAATATAGGTTCAATGTGGATGTGTAGTGATCGATCTGCGGGGAATGAGGGCAGAAACTTTGAATCCAACATGATAATCTTTACCACCTTCATTTAAATTACAAAAGAAGGGAAATCTTTTTGGGGGTGGCTGTTGATGGAGTAATCTTGGTCAATTGGGTGGATCTTAGAACTTTAGATGCCTTGGTAGGTCGAGCTTGCTCATCTTCCTTGGCCTTAGAAGTCTGGTTGGCCTCTTGAGCTTGATTCTATTGCAAGCCCTCATGTCTAATTGAGATAGTCCAGTCATTCCCCTTCCATTCAATGGCTCTTCAATTAATAGTAATTAGATGGACAGAGTAAGTTCCTTAGATGTCCAGATTCGAGAAGTAAACATTTCTTTGGGTACTATCATATGGGGCTCCTTCAATGTCTGCTAAACTTCTGCGGTCATGAAAATGCCGATTTGATCATCCCATTGACAATCTACCGAACTCTGATGTAGATACAATTGTAATAGGTGCTTAGCTGATGTGAACTTATTTTTGATGTCTTTTCAATTTGCGTATGTGAAATATGTTATTGACATGTGAAAGCTCTAGTCCATGTAAGAGTAGGTTGTTCTTAGTCCATTCATGGAAAGGAGATGGCATTTTGCTGAGGATTGGTAAGTCACAAATAGTGCATCGTCAACATCCTTCTAAAAAGTGCTGCAATAGAAACAATTGTTTGTTGCTAGATTAGGAAAAGGTTCAATCCATGGATAACATGTACATACAGAAAAGTCATTACATATACAATTACAAATACATGCACTCACAAACATGTCCATCTAAAAAGCTAGTTACTTGGCTATCTATCTTTTTTCGTACACATATAGAATGGAGATGAATATTTGGCAGAAATGCACATGCACCCACACAAAGGCGCACAAGCATGCATGTTTGGTTGTGGGCACGCTCTCATACACACGTGACCTTTTTATATCCTCCTTGTCAAGAGAGTTACCTAAGCTTTCATAATGCCTTTGCACTTGGACTCCGCTTATTGTGGCTTTTTCCTTGTCTTCTTCTTCATAGAATAGTGCTTTTGTAATCTTCTAGGAAGTCTTGTTCTGCCTACAAGTTGAAAGAAATCACCAGAAGCACCACGACAGGGCCCTCGACGTGGTCGTCACCGAGGCCAGGGACCGCGTCAAAGAGTTTTATATGTTTGAGATTATTGGTATAGACGGAGGAGCATCAAAGAGTTGCAGAAGATGCTTCACAGATGCAACGAGTAGCTCCGACAGTTTAGTCATGTAAACAAGAAAGCACTTGATCAGTACGTGAACTTCACAGAGCAAAGGAAGTGAGCATCTCACATGGACCGTGTCTTTAGTTTTGTTCAGTATTTATATGACGGAGATTGTCGCTAAAAGCCGGATATTCTTTTTTGATTCATTTTTGTCGTCATTGTTTATTGTGCAAGATTTGTTATTATGCAAGATTATTTATTCTCTCATTATGTGTACTATAAAGAAAAATATTTATGTCATTCTTGTGGAAAATGTAGATGAATGTATTTCATTTTCATATTATTATAATATTTTGATGTTATTAAGTACTTAATCAATGTTAAATATAAATTCCAGAAATTAATTTTGCTTTTAATTAAGATTAAAATCAAAAAATAAAATAAATGATTTTATCGTACGATCACAAATTATAAAAGTTCGTTACAAAAATAAAATTTCGTCGCTAATTTCGTCCCTAAACGATATTCGTCACAGAGTTTGTCGCTAAAGAATTACTAAAAAATCATTGCTAAATTTGTTCATGAATAATGTTCATGGCAAAAATCAAAATTTTTCGTGACAAATTTGGGACGAATTTTGCCACGAGTAAGTTCGTCACAAATTACAAAAAAAAAAATCCTGCCAAATTAGCGACGAATTTTGTGATGGAAAAATAAATCCATCGCAATTTTTGTGACCGAAAATTTTTGCGACGAAATTTGCGACGAATTTTACGACGAATAAAGTTCGTGGCTAATTTGCGACGAATTATTTGCGACGAATTTTGCGATGGATAGTGTTCGTGGCTAATTTGCGACGAATTATTTGTGACGAACTTTGCGACGAATTTTGCGACGAATTTTTTTCCGTCGCAAAATTGAAATTTTCCGTCGCAAAAATTTGCGACGACCTAGTAGCGACGGAATTTTTTCCATCGCTAAATTCGTCGCAAAATCGATTTGCGACGGATTTTTGCAATTTTTTCGTCGTAAAATTCGTCGCAAAAAACATGTTTTTTTGTAGTGTTGCAGTCTCCAAATCATCAAACGATCAAACACATATGCACGCAGATGACAATGTGCCGTGGTGGACACAAAAATCTAGCTCGTTAGGTGAGATAAAAGTTTTGCAATACCTAACCTAAAAAGGAATATATAGGAATTTTATATGAAATCTCATAGAATATAGTACATGGTTAATATATAGTAAAACATACGTCAAACATATCAGGATTTCCTCCAATAAGCTCTCATTGCCCTCTATCCGTCAATTAGGTTGATTTTTTTTTCCTTACATATTACTCTTAGAAAATACACTAAGCACGAGTCAGCCAAGGGTGCAATAACCCCCGCCAGCCGCTTTCAATTGGTCAATGGCAATGTCCCAACGGCAAATCTAAATTCTCGCAATATGTGAAATTAACATAATAAATTATTTGATATGTACTTTGAGACCCACAAATCTAATTCATTAGGTAGAGGAGAAGTGCAAATCTTTTTTTCAGATAAGAGTAAGTTTATACATTGCATCATCAACCTCATGAAACAAGAGTCATTGGCTGGAATATTCCCACAAGCAGCCCACCGGGACAGAGACAGCAATTACAAGTTGTGCTGAGAAAACCTCGTATTAGATTTTGAAACTGACAAAACTATCGATATTCTTATTTGAATATGATAATTGTATAGTAGTGTCTTTGTTACAGGAAATACTTATCAAAAGAAGTTCATTCAGATTCAAGCTATTGCTGTTTGAATATTGTGGCTATGAAGAAATATCTATATTGATCTTGATATTATACTTTGTGTTGTTCAAATGACGAGGATAGAGATGGCTATTACTTGGATATGTTCATAACAACATGATGGATATTGGTCTATCTTTTACACGAATGAATCTGATTACTTCAGGCTCTACACTATAACTAGACATCATGAGACGCATGAAAATATATTCAAACACAAAACTTCAATCGCCACAGCTAGTGATATGGTCTAGATTTCCAAATTAGAAAGTATTGATCTTTGATCTTAAAGATTGTTTTGCAACAAAATCTTTCGTGCGAGAATCTTTGATTGATTGACAATCACTTCATAGACAAATTACTCTCCTAAATCGAAGAACTTCACTCATGGAAATTGGAGATTTGCTTGTATAGACGACCAAGTCAACGGGGATTTGGATCTTATCTCTCAATGGCTCAATCTCCATTATGTAATCTCGTCTAATGGATTGATTGGAGAAAGATCCTCTGAAATCTGTCTAACGGGTAAATTGAATGTGAGGAATATAAATGGAGATAATAAAATTCTAAAGTCTGAGAGTACTTCGATCTTATATACTTGTCTTTCGTGAACTATAGATTGTAATATTTGAGAGACCCCGAAAAGAGTTATTAAGTGAGATAGCGAGATCTATCATATACTGAAAATTATCACTTACACTTGTAATCTCTTATTTATTATCTAGTGAAATCTAGCCCATAGGCTGTTAGTGTGGCAGAAGGATGTAGGCTTGATCTAAGCCAAATCACTATAAATTCTATGTGCAAATTCTCTTATCCAAAAAATCTTGTTTATTATTTTTTACATACCTTTGCACACTACTAAATTGCATTGAACTTCTGCTGATTTTTAGACTTTGGCCTTCATGCATTGATCAATATCATCATACTACCGTCGTTGTTCAGACTTTGATTTTGACTACTTTACTTCCGCTTCAAATTTGTGAAAATTCATTAAAATCACCTATTCACCTCCTCTATGTGATATTGCTAGCTTCAACAACTGATATCAGAACTTGGTGCTCATTATTTGAAGTGTCATATTACTTTTGAGTTAACGATTTATTGTGTCTAGCAATCTTGCACCAGGCATCATCGAAAGACAGAGCAACACCAGACCTCCCTACTTTGATGGGAAGGGTTACAACGTCAAAAAGAACAAAATGAAAGATTTCATCATATCCACATGTCCTCTGATGTAAGTTGTGCAAAATGGAATTAATCCTACGACTCGAGTCTCTTCCACAACTGTAGATTCCAACTCAAGAGAAACAAATGAGAATTGAACTCCAGCTGCAATAATCACTCCCGCTGAACTAGCTAAAACAGAAGCTTTAGATGCTAAAGCCCTTTACTCTCTTTATTGTGCTCTATCTCCTGCTAAATATAACCGTGTCTCATTGGACATGCTTGATGTTAACTTCGAAGGAACTGACAGAGTCAAGGAAACCAGAATTAACACTCTTCTTGGTCAATGTGAATCTTTCAAGATGAAGCCAAATAAATCTATTTCTAAAATGGTCAACAGATTCACGGACATAGTTAATGGACTCGCATATCAAGGGAATCAAGTTTCAGCACCAATGAAAGTGAACAAACTTCCGTGAGTACTCTCAACGGAATGGAACTATGTCAAAACCTCCATTCGAAAAACTCAAAAGGATCTTGCCATTGTCTTTTGATGAACTCATCATAACCCTCTTTAACAAAAAAAAAAACTTATCATAATCCTTCAATCATATGAAGTTGAACGAAATAATGAAGAAGAAGATCCAAAAGGTAAAAAGTTCATTGCTCTAAAATTGGGATAAGAACACTAGGGGCCTATTTAGTAACGTTTTTCTGTTTTTCTGTTCTTTTGTTCCTTAGAATAGAAAAAGAACAAAAATCCATTTAGTAACGTAAGTTAGTTTTTTTGTTCCTGAGAATAGAAAAGTGATCTAGGAATAGATTTGGAACAGAAATAAGAAGTAAAAAAAATCTACTTTTCTGTTTCTAGAACAAAAAAAGAAACAATAGAGAAACAAGATCAACTCTCTCTCTCTTTGACAAGATACTCTCATACTAAACCCTAAAACCCTAAACCTTAACCCTCAAACCCTAAAACCTAAAATCCTAAACCTTAACCCAAAACCCCAAAACCTTAAACCTCAATACCCAAACCCTAAAACCCATAACACTAAAATGAAAAATCCAAAACCCTAAACTCTAAAACCCCAAAACCCAAACCCTAAACCTTCTAAACCCCAAATCCTAAATCCAAAAACCCAAACCCCAAAAATCTCATACCCAAAACCTAAAACACTAAACCCCAAATTTCCAAACCTGAAACCGTAAAACCTAAACCCTAAAATCGTAATTCTAAACCTTAAATCCTAAAACGTTAAACCGCAAAACCCCAAACCCTAAACCACTAAACCCCAAACCTTAAACCCAAAACCAGAAACGCTAAACCTAAAACCTCAAACCTGAAACTCTAAAACCTAAATCCCAAACCCTAAACCATAAAATCCAAAATCTAAAACCCAAATCCTAAACCTCAAAACCGAAATCCTAAAACCTTAACCCCAAATCCTAAAATCATACACCCTAAACTGCAATTTCCATGACAACTACCCGATATTTGATTTGTCTATAAGGAGTAATTTTCTTTATGATTGTATTAATGTTATCCAATTCTATATCATAATATATTATTATTCTATTACTAGTCCAATTTTATCCAGACATGAATTGTTAAGTCCTATAAATTGTAATTTTCTCGACCACCACCTGGTATTTACTTTGTCTATAAGGAGTAATTTTTTTATGATTGTATTATTGTCATTCAATTCTATATCATAATATATTCTTATTCTATTTCTAGTCCAATTTTATCCAAATATGAATTGTTAAGTTTCCACCGACAATTTTATAACTAAATGAAAAAATTAGGAGTATAAATATTTAGTGTCCTATCAAATGCATTTATGTTCTTTTTCTACTCTGGGAATAGAAATTTTGTACAGTTACTAAACACATTTTTTTGCTCAGAAACTCGTTTAGGGAATAAAAATAGAAAAAACTATTTATGAACATAAATTGTTTTTAGGAATAGAAATGTTACTAAATAGACCCTAGGAGTGCCATAACTTTCATACGACGTTCAGTTGAGTGCCATAACTTTTTTTTCTCGCTCACTTGAGCGCTACAAATTTGAAAAATTGATCACTTGAGTGCCATTGGCGATTTACCTCACCGAAAAATCCAACGTGGACGCCAGTTGTCCTGTGTGGCTTCATTTGAGCTGACGTGGATAATTTTTTAATATTTTTTTGAATTTTTTGAATTTTTTCTTTTTTTTTGCAAAATTTTTTAATGCCAGCGAGGGTCACGTGCGACCCTCGCCGGTTGTGAAGGCCTTGCCCAAATTGGGCGAGGGCTGCCTTGCCCTCGACTGTGAAGGCCCTAGGCGAGGCCGTCAACAGATCTGGGCAACTGCGGGCAAAGGTGGCCTCGCCAGAGCTGGCGAGAGCCTTCGCGGCCACGAGTGAGACAACCTCGCCATATCTAATGAGAACCTTTGTCGCCACGTCCGCGGCCAGTGAGGCCGCGATGGCCTCACCAAGGGCCTTCGCCGCCGCGAGTGACGTAGCCTCACCATATCTGGTGAGAGCCTTCGTTGCCTCACCTGTGGCTAGTGAGGCCGCGATGGCCTTGCCAACGACTTTCGCGGCTGCGGGTGAGGCAGCCTTGCTAGATTTGGCGAGAGCCTTCGCCACATGGCTCGCGGCCAGCGAGGCCACAATGGCCTCGCCAAGCGCATTCGCGGCCATATTGACCGATAGCGAGGTGGCCCTCACCCAGTTTGGCCGAGGGTGAGGCCTCCAGCAAGGGTTATCTGCGACCCTCGCCGACCTTGAAAAAAAAGGAAAAATAAAAAATAAAAAGAAAAAAAATTCAAAAAAAATAAATAAACATTAAAAAAATCTACGTCGGATGGAAAATTAATTAAAAAATCCACATATTATGATTTGCTAGAAATGGCACTCAAATAATCAATTTTACTTCGATGTAGCACTTAAGTGAGGAAAAAAAAATTATGACGCTTGCGCTATTCTTATCCCCCTAAAATCTAATGATGATTCTAATGAAATAGACTCTAAAGATGATGAAGAGTACGATGACGGGTTTGCTCTCATGCAAAATAAGTTCAAAAGAATGGCCAAGAAAGGAAGAAACTTTAAAGGGAAAAAATCTTTCAAACAAGCTAAGCAAGGAAGTCCTTCGGTGACAGAGAAGAAGAGAAAGACATTATTTGTTTTGAATGCAGGAAACGTAGCCATATCAAACCAAACTGCCATCTTTTAAAAAGAAAGGCAAGTTTGAGAAATCCAAAAAGGCTTTAAAGGTAGAGATACCTGGAGTGATACTGAATGTGATGAAAGTAATGAAAAATATGCAAACATATGTCTGATTGCAGAATTAGACTCAAGGTAAGAAAACCGAGGTAAGTTACCCTTAAATTCCTAATGAAGTATTTGATTTCATTGATGAATTGTGTCTTGATTAGAAGTCAGCTCTTAAGGAGATTTCTAAGTTGAAGAAGGAAAATTCAAGGTTAAGGCAGCATAATCTTTCTCAAATAGACAAAATTGAGATTTTATAAAAGGAATTTTTACAAATCAAGGAAAACCAAGATTTTCTTGTAGTAGAAAATGACTCTTTGAAAAAGGAAATTTCAAATGTCACCAAAAAATGTTCTCTCAATTAAAAATGTTAAAACATATACTTTCCATACAAGTTCCATATTACAACAAATCTAGACTTGGTTTTGAAAAGGAAAGTAATCTTCTAATTGATTTTCTGAAAGTCAAAGAGAGACTTAGGATGCGCATGATAACCATTCTATTTCTTTATTTTTTATTGTTCTGTTCTTGGGAACAGGTTTGGAAGAAGAATTTGTTTGGGAATGTAATTTCATTTTTCTATTTCTGAAACAAATTTTTAGTCCAAAAATAAGTTTGGAACATAAATGAGAAGTAAAAATTTTATACTATTATATTTTCGGAACAAAAAGAGAAATAAAAACTCTTCTTATCGCTTGTTGTCACCTCCCACTGCCCGTCGCCGTCACCCTCCTGCTGGCCGCTGCCCGTCAATTAAAGGAAAAGAGTGTAAGAGGGAGAAATTTTGTGTCGTTACAATACGAATTTCTGTTCAGGGAAAAAAAATTGTGTCGTTATCAAATACGTATCTTTGTTCAGAAACTCGTCAGGGAGCCATAAATCTATTCTTGGAACAGAATGGTTATCATTCACGCCCTTAGACAAGTACCTCCAAAATCTACTTATCAAAATCATTTTCAAAATCTATTAGCCGAGACACCTTCAAGTGTTCAAACTATGGAGATTAAAATCATTTCAAGAATGATTCTGCAAAAGTTTGGAGACCAACTCAGAGAATCATACTAATAATGGCAGAGTCTACTAACCAAAAGGACCCAAACTTGTTTGGGTACCAAAGAAAGCATAAAACTACTCATATTTTGTAGCTACCAAAAAAAGAAGGAACAAATGATATTTGGACAATGGCTATTCACGTCACATGACTAAAGATCCAACCAAACTACCATCTTTTAAGGAAAACAATATTGATAAAATGGAAAGTCTTCTAAACACGTCCCGAAATCTGCAAATCACGTTCGAAATCTTTGAAGGCAATATTGATAAAGGGGAAAGTCTTCAAAACGCGTTCCTAATTTTGCAAATGACGTTTGAAATCTTTGAAGGCATGGAAATCAAGAATTATCTTTGAAGGATCGGAAATCAGAATTATCTTTGAAGGATAAAAATCAAGGATTTTGATATTATATGTTGTATGCGTCATAACTCCTCTGAACAAAAAAATTGACCCGTCCTTTAAGGGGAGAGTGGGGGACCGCTCGCTCTTGTGACACTCAAAGGTTTCCATATAAGCATTTGCTATTTGTTCTGCATCATATACAAACGATTGGTTTTAAGAAAATATTTTATAAATCATTCATTTTTCGTAAAAAAAAATGAGCAAATCAAAGCTCCCAAAAAATTCTATCGCTACCTGGCACTTCTATATTTATTACCTAATAAACTCTACAAAATAATTAAATAAATCTTATATACAAATTTGATGAGATTTTTGTAATCATCAAAATTAATTTGGGGTCACCAATTATATCCAATGCATTTTTTATCCATCTGTTTTGTTGGAAAATGTGTAATTTGGAAGAACAATGCTTGTATCACTTTAAGGGTATGTTTAGTAACGTTTTTGTTCCCAGAAATAATTTGTTCTATTTCTATTCCTAGACGAGTTTCTGAGCAAAAGAATACATTTGGTAACTGTACAAAATTTTTATTCCCGGAGTAGAAAATGAACAGAAATGCATTTGGTAGGACACTAAAAATTTATACTCTCAATTTTTTCATTTAATTATTAAATTGTCAGTGGAGACTTAACAATTTATGTTTAGATAAAATTGGACTAGAAATAAAATAAGAATATATTATGATATAGAATTGGATGACCTCAATACAATCATAAAGAAAATTACTTTTTATAGACAAAGCAAATACCGAGTGAAGGTCAAGGAAATTACGGTTTAGGGGACTTAACAATTCATGTTTGAATAAAATTGGACTAGAAACAGAATAATAATATATTATGGTATAGAATTGGATGACCTTACTACAATCATAAGGAAAATTACCCTTTATAGACAAAGCAAATACAGTGTGGTGGCCAAGAAATTGTAGTTTAGGATTTAAGATTTAGGGTTAGGGGTTAAGGTTTTAGGATTTTGATTTTGGGTTTAAGGATTGGGGTTTTAGGTTTTGGATTTTAGGGTTTGGGGTTTTGGGTTTAGTGTTTCGGGTTTCGGGTTTAGTGGTTTAGGGTTTTAGGGATTCGGGTTTTGGGTATTGGGGTTTGGGATATGGGATTTAGGGTTTAGGGTTTGGGGTTTTGCAGTTTAGCATTATGGGGTTTAGGGTTTGGAATTACAATTTTAGAGTTTAGGTTTTAGGGTTCGGGTTTGGAGTTTTGGGGTTTAGGGTTTAGTGTTTCGAGTTTTGGGTTTGGAATTTTAGGATTTAGGATTTGAGGTTTAGCAGGTTTACGATTTTAGGGATTTGAGGTTTTAGGGTTTTTGATTTTAGTGTTATGGGTTTTAGGGTTTGGGTATTGAGGCTTAAGGTTTTGGGGTTTAGAGTTTGAGGGTTAAGGTTTTAGGGTTTGGGGTTCAGGATTTAGTATGGGAATAATTTGTAAAAGAGAGAGCTGATCCCGTTTCTCTTTTTGTTCCAGAAATAGAAAAGTAGATTTTTTTTACTTCTTATTTCTATTTCAAATCTATTCCCTGACCACTTTTTTGTTCTGGGGAACAAAAAAATTAATTGACATTATTAAACGGATTTCTATTCTTTTTCTATTTCGGGGATCAAAAGAACAGAAAAACAGAGAAATAGAAACGTTACTAAATAGGCCCTAAGTTATTAATTAACTAAATATATTTTTATTATCGACAATTGCTATGTCTAAATATTTTCGTGCACGATAAAAATATTTTTGGTCCGTTCATTTTTATAAACAATAAAAGTGATCATTTACCAAAAAAATTATTTTCCAAAAAGGAGCTGTGAACAGCTGCTTTGAGAGTATTAGCATCGCCTCTCGAGTTACCAGGTTGTTTCGACGGTACCAAGTCTACCAAAATCAGGCATTGTGTTGAATCAACTTTCTATCGGTGTTTCTTTTTGTTTTACGATATCTTACTGCATAATATACACTAGGCTTCTTGCTCGTACATGGATTTCTTTGTGAAAGCATGGTTCATGCTATATTCTTCAAGCATACATGAAAAATGGAGATTGAGGGTTTAACGATCTCTCTTCGAGAGGAGCATTTGCCGCGGGGAGATGGTTCGTTGTCGCGCGACTATCTCTGATGCAGGAAGACAAGTTCCTTTGCAGCGGAACGATTGGTTTGGATCAAACCAATTGAACTCATTTTGTTGAGTCTTTGGTTTTAATTTGATGTATTTCCGAATTGAACCTGTTCTATATCCTACTAATTTTTTTTCTATCTTTTCATCGCATTAAATTATTCACAAAATTTCATTTGCATTTCAATTAGAACCATTAGTTTGGATTAAACCAAACGTAGTATTTTCATATAGACTTTTCAAGGTGCCTCACAATGAAAGATGGTAATTACCAGTTAAAATATTTTTAAAACTCATGCCTTTTTTTTTAATTGGGGTTCACGGGTGATTCTTTTGGTAGTTAGGAGTTTGAATGAAATTTCTCTAAATTAAAATGTCAGGTTCAAATTGAAAAATAGTCCGGGCCGAACCACAAGCAGACCTACTACAAATGACTGCGAGGTTGACCCTTTTTCAATGGAAGGACAGTCAAAACAACTGAGATGAAATAAGAATAGTCCATTGTGATTTTGGTGTTCGTCTCGATTTGATTTTTTACTATCCTAGTCATTAATTTATTTAGATAATTATAAGCACACCGTGTATACAGTCCGAAAATTTCATTTCAAAACAGATATTTATGCTATGTATGCACGTTTGTATGCACTTGTCTTTATTTATAAATAGGTAGGCGTTTGTTTAGCTTTGTCCCAACACATTGGGATCTCCTCCAATAAAGCTCTCTGTGGACTTGGCCAAGTCCTCTCTCCGTGCTATTGCACACTTTGTTTGTCCATTTCCTACTCGCCTCTCCTTCCTATTGAAAACCACCATCACTCTTTGCTCATAACTATGCTTGCATTTCACAGAAGAGGATAAGAAGCAAAACCCCATCAATTTCTGATGGCTGTTGATGCTAGCTCTTGCCATCTCGGTCCCTTTGCTCTCCATCACTTCTTAGGAAACAGAGAGCTTGTGACTATGCATATGCATATGCAATTCGAGGGATTCTCAGCAAATATCAGATTAGATTTCGTCGGTTCAGATTTGGGCTAATTAAATGCAGAGTTCTTGGGTGCAAATTGTAAAGAGAACACACTTTGCCTAGTCTAAAGAAAAACTCAAAATGTGAAAATGCATATATGCACTCTAAAGTTTGCAAGAAGTACCAAAGGCAGATGGGCACCACCTCACTTCTTCTGCTCGATATTTTGTGGCCGGAGCGGATACGAATAAGACCAATTCTTCTAAATTCAGATGTCTGTTTCAACTCTTCTGCAGGCAGAATCAATCTGTCATACCGGTAAATATAGCAGAAATCGAATCATCTCCGAGGTGAAACGAGGCTCTCCACGACAGTGACCAAATCATATTGCGTCGATAGTTGAAGATTCGTGTATTGGCCCGTGATTGGATCCCTAGAAACTCTTTCTTCATCATCTATAGCCATCAGAAGCTCGCCATTCCTCGTGAAGCCATCAAATCCTGTTACTAGTCCACAAGCCTCAAAAGCATACAGCTTAGTCCAAGACTGAGGCGCGCCGTACTCCCTCATAACCCAAACGGAACAAACGGAATGCAGTTCGGGATCCACAGTTGCTTTTATGAAACTAATGAACACAGCCAGCAAGTCATTTAATACTGCCAGAGACATCACCAAAGCGTCAGAGTCTGCGTCAGAAATCTCTTCCGGCGGCAGAGCCATTTCATCAAACACCTCACCTGCAACATCGAACAAGACTATCGATCCGTACCCACCCTCCTCCTCCCCAAGATCACCGAACTTGGAAGCAAACCAGTGCAGATTCCCATTCAAGAAGGCCGCCGGGTCGTCTTGACAGAGAGCAGGAACCTCACACGACAAGCTTCTCCAGGAATGTGCGCGGAGCGAATAAATCTCGACCCGAGGCTCCATCCCACCGATGCATCGGCCATCGTCATCTAAAACATAGAGAATCTTCACGATCTTATAGTCATTCGACCTAGCGTCGAAGCCAAACCCTAGAACCTTATGAGCAGTCTCCATGGAAAATAATTGACTCTCCAGACCGGATCGTCGAACCGCCTTGTGCTCTCTGGTGAATAAATTCCACAGATACATCGTCTGACCATACGCCATTCTGGTACATTTCGAGACGCAGATCAAACCATTACACGAGCCAACACTAAGGTAACTGTAGGGAGGAGCAGCAAAGGGGATTTCGATTTGCGACTGGGAAGGCAGGGTAAGATACTCATCGGGAAACAGAGAGCATAGGCCATGGTACCAATCTAGAGACGCGAGGTACCGGTTGGATCCATCTTGAGAGGAGTGGGTCAAGTGGAGGGCCACGAAACGAGGGTCGTCGATGGCGGAACGCCACGACCGGCAGACGCACCTGCATCGGAGGAGACATTCCACCGGCAGTCGCTTCAGAACCTCGACGGCGACGTCGTGAGGGAGCTTCGGGCGTTCGTCGTCGTCGTCGGAGCTCATGGTCAAGTTCAGAAGAAGAGCGAAGTGGAAAAGCCGGATAGGATGTGCTGCGGTTGTAGCCGTCGCGTCGCAGCCACCTCCACCTCTCTGTTTGCCACGTGACAGCCACGTGACATAGCACGATCTTGTCACGTGACTTTGACCCTGAAGTTTTGTAAAGAACGCTCCCCAAGCGAGGCCAACTTATCCGAGTGCGGGGGTGGCACAAGGAGCTGATAATGAAAAGCAACCGGAAGTCAACAATTCGACTAACCTGTTCGGATCTCCAGTGGGTTCGGATTGAATCGGTTTCTTGTCGGATCTCATATATATTTTCATTCAAAGTCTTCTCTGCATTACAATGGAAGATTCTCATTTATTTACCGAGGACCTATGACGTAAGAAATAACCAAACACATAAGGGTCATGGCAACTACCTAATCATTTAAGGACTCACGAGCTAGAAAGCATTTAATTACCGAGGAACTAAGGACTTTGGCTCTTGAAACTTACATAACAATTAAGACCTAGGAACTTAGAAATGAATCGATGACGCATGAAAACCTGAAACCTAGAGCCTTGCGATTTTTCTTCCAAAAATTCGTGCTCCGTCTTTGACCAGAGGATCACCCCTCAATAAATAAGCAAATGTCATAGGAAATTGCTTGGAACAACCTTCCATTGATATGTTGTTGATTAGGTTCGAAATCGGTAAGTATTCTCATGTACCGATAACTTGATCGATAACTCGATAATTTCAGTAACTCGACAACTTGATAGTTTCCTTGTTGACAACTTCATTCTTGGTCCCATCGAAGCAAATTATAACCCAAATTAGTTTTGGCTTGGATAATCATTGATTGTGCGGGGCTTGTTGATGGAATCAAATCTGAACTTAAGGAATGTTCCATAGAATCCGATGCTCTCGCATCAAAGGCTGGTTGCTGGAGGCCGTGAGCTCCAGCCTTGCCGCCGAAGGCCGCAAGCTCGCCCGATCTGGCGAGGCTCGAGCTCGCTAGCCATCACCTCAACCGGCAATCGTCCGAGGAATAAGAAAATGAAAAAGGAAGAAAAGAAAAAGAAAGGAAAAAGGAAAGGAAAAGAAAAGAAAAGAAAAATGATAAATTATAAAAAAAATTCGATTTTTTAAAATAATAAAAAAATTCACTTTTTAAACAAATTACAAAGTTGAATTTTGTTTTTAAAAATATTTTTATAAGAATAAAATGTTTCACTAACCAAGGACCCGAGCCCGAGTGCCAAGGACCTGCGCACTGCCTTTATGGACTCGGGCTTAAGGGTTGGGGCCAAAGCTTGAGCGTCGAGGAACTGAGCATGACCTTTATAGACACGAGTCCGGGTGCCGGAGCATCGGGTACGGGCACCGGGGTCCGGGGCACGGCCGCCGGAGATTTGGTCCAAAATGTCGGAACTCGGGAACCAACGTTGCGATTTCCGTGCCTAAGCATAGAGTTTTCATATTTCGGCAAACGTTTTCCGGTTCTTTCAAAGAGTAAATCATTTTCCTAAATTTAAACTTTGGTACGAAAACATTTTCCGTTGACTAGGAAAATTTTGCGCCTTTTTAGGCTTTTCGAGCATGAAAGCCAAGTAACAAGGGGTGGATTTGTTATCTAAAGAAGTGGTTAAAGAGCTTGAGAGTTCTTGGACATGGAACAGTCACAGAGTAACTCTTCAGTATTCAATTTCCCCAATAATAAGTTAGACTATTCTCTAGCAATGTTTCCCAGTTTCTCTTCTCACATAACTTGAACAACTATCATATGACATGTACCAAGGTTAGAACCGGATCAATTATGATGACCGAGAGAAGTCTCAACTAAATGCCTCGAGTGTCGCTGAGACAACCATGTATTTCACATATTGATCTTTGAGATAAGAAATCGTGATGCAAAGAGAGTAGGATTTCGAGGTAACCAAAAGTTTACAGCGTAAGAAAAGAGTAATAATAGAGAGGACGATTGTCATGATATCATCAGCAAGCGAAAGAATCACTTCATTGTATTGAAAACCTGCAAGATGCATCCTTGCCGTATCCATGCTAGAGCATGGATGAAGCACATGTTAGAGCATTCTCATGGACCCTTTCAAATCTGCTACCACAAATGTGATTATCGATTCATAACACTGGAAACGATCTTTCTCGACACCTATTGAGATCCATTGCTAGAATTGATGTTTCAAATTAAACCACATGTGATTTTTACGCATGAATTTTTGAAGGTTCCTATTGATGAAATTACCTCACATACACAATTTAAACGTCTTCATTGGTTTATAATTCCATTTTTTAAAAACATTATGTTAACGAATTAAAGTCAAAACAAAATGAAAAGAAACTCATGTCTTTTTACGGGGGCTAGCAGTTGATATTAGTAATTTGCGGTTGGATTGAAATTTTTTAAAATTAAAATGTCTAGTTTGAGTTAACATGTAGTACAAGCCGAACCACAAGCACACCAGATACAATTGAGCACGAGGGTTGTCTTGATTTGTTTTTACTATTCCTGTCATTAAATTATGTAGATAATTATAAGCACACCACGTATCCTTCTGAAGTAAAATATCGATCAATCTAAGAACATGTTCCACAGAAGCAGCACCTTGACCATGAAGCAAATTGTCTCTAGCCTTCCACATAAACTATGTATTGGCATTCCTAAGAAACTTCAACATTACTTTTTGCTGTTCTATGCCATTTTCCATTTTTGCAAGACCCAGGTGAACTCGGATTGCCAATCTCCCGAATTCCTGTTAATAAAGAAGAGCTCCAGCACCTTGCACCAGACTTTAGAAGAGAATAGCAATTTAAAATCACTTTCCCAGATGTCTTTCCAAGGAGGAAGCAAAGAAATTATCTCATCTGCAGACCACATTCCCAGATGGCCTGACGTGCAAAATCATTAGTGCATCACAAGATGAAGTGAGACTTCCAACCCACAAATCATTTGGGGAAAAAAAAGAGCGTCATAATAAAACAGTCTCCGATGTTTCCCTAATCCATTAATGCAGTTGTTTGCACAGATCAATACGTGAGCTTACTATGTATGCATTGTCAGTGCTGCCAAAAATTCTTGAGATAGGAAACAAAATATAGTAGTATGTAGTTGCACTAGTTGCAATGCCCAGAGATCGAGATGAGTGATTCAGACCGTGAATAGTTTGGTCTTACAGAAGCTGAAAAATGCTTATGGTGACAAAGAATCAAACACATACATGCATAGCATTCAAAACACCTCGTCATTCTTTTTCACATCATCTAAAATCTGCTAGTACCGGCAATGCTAAAGTTGTAGATGCAGTCTCGATTAGCATACTTTCACTCATACAGAGAACACACTTCGCCTAATCTAAAGAAAAACTCAAAAAGTGAAAAAGCATATTCATTCTAAAGCTTGCAAGAAGTACCAAAAGTAAATGGGCGCCACTTCACTACGTATCCTCGTCATTTCATGGCCGGAGCATATATGAATAAAACCATTTCTTCTCAATTCAGATGTAACTTCCAACTTTTCAGCAAGCAAAATCAATCTTTCATACCGATAAATGTAGTGTCAATCGAGTCATATCTAAAGTGAAACGAGACTTTCTACAACGGTGACCAAATTGCATGTCGTCGATAATGGAAGATCAGCGAATTGTCCCGTGATCGGATTCCAAGAAACTCGTTCTCCACCAGCTATTTCAATAAGAAGCTCACCATTCCATGTGAAGCCATCAAATCCTACCGGTCCACTAGCCTTAAAAGTATACAGCTTAGTCCAAGACTCCGGCACGCCGTAATCTCTCATAACCCAGACAGAACAAACGGAATCCAAATCAGGATGATCAACTGCCTCCCCACCATTAATGAACACAGCTAGCGAGTCATTCAATATTGCCATATATGACAGTAAATAGACACTGTCTACGGGAAAATTCTCTTCCCACAGAGCCATTTCGTCAAACACCTCACCTGCGACATCGAACGAGACTATTGACCTGTATCGACCCTCGTTTCGATAGGAAGCAAACCAGTGCAGATTCCCATTCAAGAAGACCGCTCTGTTGTCCAGGCGAAAAGCAGGAGCCTCACCCTCCAGACTTCTCCAGGAATCTGTTCGGTGCGAATAAATCTCGACTCGACCAGAGCGACGGCGATAATCATCTGGAGGATAGAGAATCCTCACAATCTTATAGTCGATCGACCTAGCGTCGAAGCCGAACCCCAGAACCATACGACCAGTCTCCATATCCGGACCGGGTCGTCGAACCGCCTTGTGCTTTCTGGTGAACGGATTCCACAGATACATAGCCCGACCATAGCCGTCTCTGGAACATTCGGTGACGCAGATCAAACCATTACACGCACCAACGATAAGGTAGCTGCCGGGAGGGGTAGAAACAAACGGAATTTCGGTTTGCGACCGGGAAGGCAGAGCAAGAGACTGGTGGGACAGCAGAGAGCACCGGTTCTGGACAGGACCGCACCAATCCAGGCACACGAGATGCCAACGGGAGGCGTCGAGAGCGGAGTGGCTCAAGTGGAGGGCCACGAAACGAGGGTCGTCGATGGCGGAACGCCATGACCGGCAGACGCACCTGCAACGGAGGAGAGATTTCACCGGCAACCGCTTCAGGACCTCGATGGCGACGTCGTGAGGGAGCTTCGGGTCGTCGTCGTCGGAGGAGGAGGAACTCATCATGGGCAGGGGTGGAGAAGAAGAGCGAACACGAACCGCAAATGAACCGGATCATGGAAAGCTTTTATCTGTTGCTGGAATGATCTGCCACGGAAGTACAAAGCTGGAAAGAATTTGCTACGGCACTGGCCGTCGGAGTCCCCTGGACCTCTCCGTTTGTCGCTGACAACCACGTGACATGGCACGGTTTTGTCACTTGACTTGACACAGTTGTTATCTAATATACCTTCTCCTGCTGACATATTTTATTATTATTATTATTACGAAAAAATACCATAAAAAATCTCAAATTATTCCTCTTATGATAAATTTATCTAAAATTTTTTTTTGTGACAAAAAAACCTCCAAATTATATCACTTGTGACAAATTTATCATGAATTTTTTTTATAACACGAAAAATCTCAAACTATACAACATGTGACACATTTATCCCATAATACTTTAGCCTATAGGCATTTTCGTCCTTTTCCTTTTTCTTTTTTTTTTCCTTTTTTCTCTCTTCCCTCCACCGGCCATGGCGGAGGGAAGCCGACGAAGACTGCCCTCGCCGGCGTCGAGCGAGGACAGCCTCGCCGGCATTGGGCGACCCTCGCCCTCACCTAGGCGGGCGAGGACAACCTTGCCGGCGTTGGGCGAGGGCAACCCTCCCCCTCCTAGGCGAGGGCGACCCTCGCTGGTGTTGGGCGAGGGCGACCCTCGCCGGTGAGGGCAGCCTCGCCCGACAACGGCAAGGGTCGCCCTCGCCAAATTTGGCGTCGAGCGAGGGCGGCCCTTGTCGGATATGGCGAGGGCAACTCACGCCGGCATCGGGCGAGACTGCCTTCGCCCGCCCAGGCGAGGGCGACTCTCGTCCAACGCCAGCAAGGGTCGCCCTTGCCCAACGCCGGCAAGGGTCGCCCTCGTCGAATCCGGCGAAGGCAGCCCTTGCCGGCTTCCCTCCGCCATAGCCGACGGAGGGAAGAGAGAAAAAAAAGGAAAAAGACGAAAATGCCCATGGGCCAAAGTATTGTGGAATAAATACGTCACAGGTGGAACAATTTGAGGTTTTTCATGTCACAAAAACAGTTCAGGATAAATTTATCACAAGTGGCATAGTTTTGAATTTTTCGTGTCACAAAAAAAAGTTCAATGTAAATTTGTTACAAATGGCATAGTTTGAGGTTTTTGGTTGTATTTGCCCTATTATTATTATTTATTTTTTCTTTTAATATCTCTCTCCATCTATATATATATAAACACAATCAGACACCATCCACTTCCTTTAATAATTACATATATCTTAATCATACACAGACCTGTTAAACGGATGGGTCGGGTTGGGTCGGATTGAATCGGATCATAAATGGTCCGACCCAAATTGATCCATTAATCTGTTTATGACCAATTTATTTATAATCCTAACTCGTACCTGACCCATACTCGACTCATACATAACCCGACCCATATTGTTAAAACACTTGTAAATTTAACTAAATATAGGAAAACTTATTTCTTACTCGACTCATACCTAACCCGATCCATATTGTTAAAACACTTATAAATTTAACTAAATATAGGAAAACTTATTTCTTATGACCTTTTTTTTTAAATTATACTACTAAAACGTTTTCATACAATATAAAGCTAGTGAACAATTTTTATAATTTTTTTAAAATTGAGGTTTTTTTTTGTTTCGTGAAGAGTGCAATATTTTTATAAATCTTCCTCTCGCAAAAGGTTGAGTGTTCGAATCCCGGGCGCCGCTGGGTGACTTAACCGGTGGCACGTGTGTGGTGGCTAGCACGTGTCGCCCCCAGGGTTTACTCCCCGGCTGTCGGCCGTGCGGGGGTTCCCTGGGTTATAAAAAAAAAAAATATATATATATATATATATATATATATTTATAAAATATTTTTCATGAAATTATTATCCAAGAAAATAAAAAAATTTCTAGTCATTGGTTGAAACCTAAAAATGAACTAGAAAATATTTTTTGATATTTGGTATATAAAATCTGATTTGATTTTACTTAATGTATTCATTTTAATAATTTTAATTTTTTAAATCCAATTTTTATTTATTTTTATTTTTCCTTTATTTTTGGCCAATGGCTGGCCAAAACAACGGCCGGCATCCGACCACCGGCCACAGGCAAGGACGAGCTCGCTCGATTCTGGCGAGTCAAGCCTCACCAAATCCGACGAGGTTGAGCTCGCCCGAAGCAGGCGAGCCTTGCCTCGCTAGATCCGGCGAGACTCGAGCTAGCCAGGCGCTAGATAGGCAAGGCCTCGAGCTCGCTGGAATCAAGCGAGCTTAACTTCGCTGTTCTCGAGCGACCTCAACCTTGCCTGAGACCGGCGAGGTCGTTCCTCCCCTGTGGCCAGTGGCTGATCGTCGGCCGTCGCAGTGACTGGCCACCGGTCGAAAATAAAGAAAAAAGTAAGAAAAAAATAAAAAATAAAAAATAAAAAATAATTTCGATTTAAAAATGGGAAAATATCACAAAAAATCCCAAACTATGCCACTTGTGACAAATTTACCCTGAACTTTTTTTTGTGATATGAAAAACCACAAACTATGCCACTTGTGACACATTTACCCCATATATTTTGACCCATGGGCATTTTCGTCCTTTTCCTTTTTCTATTTTTCTCTCTTCCCTCCGCCGGCCGTGTCAGAGGGAAGCCGGCGAGGGCTGCCTTCGCCGGATCCGGTGTCAGTCAAGGGCTGCCCTCGCTCGCCCAAGTAAGGGCGACCTTCACCCTTGCCAGACCCGGGGAGGGCAGCCCTTGCTCGCCCAAGCAAGGGCGACCCTCGCCCTTGCCAGATCCAGTGAGGGCAACCCTCACCTGAGTTGGGCGAGGGCGACCTTCACCTGGGTGGGTGAGGGTTGCCCTTGCCCGATCTGGCGAGGGTCACCTGACGCCAACGAGGGTCACCCTTATCGGATCCGGCGAAGGTAGCCCGATGTCGACGAGGGTCGCCCTTGTCGGATCCGACGAAGGCAGCCTGACGCCGATGAGGGTTGCCCTCGTCGGATCCAACGAAGGCAGCCCGATGCCAGCGAGAGTTGCCCTTGCCGGATTTGGCGACGGTCGCCCTTGCCGGATTTGGCGACGGTCGCCCTCGCCGGCTTCCCTCCGCCATGGCTAGCGGAGGGAAGAGAGAAAAAAAGAATAAAAAAATAGAAAAAGGAAAATGATGAAAATGCCCATGGGCTAAAGTATTGTGAGGGTAAATGTGTCATAGCTGGCATAATTTGAGATTTTTCGCAAAAAAAATTTTATGATAAATTTATCACAAGTGGCATAATTTGGAGTTTTTCGTGTTATAAAAAAAGTTAAGGGTATTTTGGGGTTTTTTGGTGGTATTTTTTACCTTTAAAAATATATATTTTTATAAAAAGGGTTGGGCTTAATAGATGAATTGGAAATGCATTGCACACTCAATCTATTAAGACTAATTTATGATAAGCTTAAATTTTAAAATCCATTTAAGATTGACTCTTCAAAGTTGTATTGATCAATTTATTTTTTAAATGGGTCATATATGGGTTTTAAGACACATTTAACAGGTCTAACCATACATAACAATCTACATGCATTTGCATAGCCTGTGTCTTGTCTCTAGTTTAAATATTCATATATCTAAGTCAAAACTCTCGATCGTCTCACTTTTTTAGAGCCACATTTTGCCCTTGTACACGAATTATCCTAATTATAAAGTAAAGATAAACTAGAGGTAAAAATGGTCAAAGAAAAAGGACAAAAAGGTAGAGAAAAGAAATTAACTAGTTACTTTCTATCGAGAAACAAGTGATAAATTTCCTTGATTGACCTTATAGTGTAGTAACTAACTTCATCCTTCCACTTTATGCAAGGAAATTTAGGATGCGTTTGATAATATTTCTATTTCCAAAAACAATTTCCTTTTAGAAATAGCTTTTTTTTTAATTTATCCTCCTTAGACGAGTTTCTGAGCTGAAATACTCATTTGGTAACTGCACAAAAATTTCTATGCTGGGAATAAAATAAAAAATCAGAAAAACGTTTGGTACGACTCTAAAAAAATTTTGTGACGTGGAATTTTTTTTAAAATTTTCTGAGAATTTCTAATTTTTTTACTTTTCTTTTCTTTTCTTTTTTTCCTCCCTTCTTCTTCCTACTCAAGCTGGTCGCCAGGCCTCGGTGATTGGCTAGAGACAAGGGCTAGCCTTGGGCGAGCCTTGCCTAGCCACGGTGAGGCCGACCTCACTCAAACACAACGAGGCTCGCTCGATGCTGGCGAGGTCAGACTCGCTGGCCATTGCCGAAGCCTTGCAACCGGCTAGAGGAGGAAGAAGAAGGAAGGAAAAAAAGAAAATGAACTTATTTTAGAAATTATTCCTGAGAACAAAGAAGTAGATTTTTTTTACTTATTGTTTTTATTCCAAATCTATTTCTTGGCTACTTTTCTATTCTGGGGAAAAGAAAAATTAACTGATGTTATCTAACGGATTTATATTCTTTTTTTGTTCCGAGGAACAAAAGAATAGAAAAATAGAAAAACGGCAATGTTATCAAATAGGCCCTTAGAATGCTCCTTTCATTTTCTTTTACTTTTTCAACTTAAAAAATGTTATTTTTAGTTATTAAAAAGAGAAAAATGTTCATTTATTAGTTGCTTCCTGGAAAATAATTTATATAGGGGAAAAATGAAAATATTGTCAACTTTGATATGTATATTTTCGAAGGTATGATTTTGTTTTTCCGTCTAATTAAAGTTGTGAGTTTTCTAATTAACTTATGATGTTGCACAATGAGTGCAAACTAATTAACATGTAAAAGATTATAAATTGTTATCATTTCTCAAAACTTGAATTTTTTTTTCAACTTATGCAATTTCATAGAGGAAGCAACAACTAAAGAGTAAAAATTAAATCAAAAGACTCTTAAAAAACAGCAAGAGACATTGCCGGTAGGGATGTAACAACATACCCGAACCCAACCGACCCGAACTGGACATTACGGGTTGGATCTCATTCCAATTCGAGTAAAAAGTAAAAAAAAATTGAGTAATTTTAATATTTCGGTTTGGTTCGGGTCATATACCCGAACTGAATGGAAACACATTAGACATATAGAGAAAATGAATCCTAAACACTAAGCAGCTCCCCTCAGCACCTCCGCTTCATCCCTCATCCCTCGGCCTCCCCGCCACCATCCACTGGACCTCCATCTTCCGTGGCGCCTCCTCCAGATCAAAGTGAACAGCCCACCATCAACACTGCCGGAGCCATTGTTCATGGTCGTTCAGCTCTTCATGGCAGTTTAGATCTCGATGCGTCCATGGACGTCAATATCTCCAGAGTTGCGTCCATAGTTGTCCACACTCGAGCTCTGTTTTTTTTCCTCCTCATCAGGATCTTGACGAGATAAGCGGTCATGGAGCCTCATCGTCTCCAGATCGAGAGGAGATACTCCAGATCTAGAGGCGCCTCGTCGACGGTGAAGATGGTCTCAACGATGATGTTTCGAAGCTCATGATGCGATCTCAAGATCCGTCCATGGTGATGTGCTCGACTCTGGAGCAAATTGCTCTAAACTTTGTGACTCAAACCGAATTGAACCGTCATTTTGGTTTGGGTTCTGTACGGGTCGGGTCTCAGGCCGGGTCATAAAATATATATATCATTCGTGTTTGAGTCGGTTCAGGACTTGAGTATTGGTGAAAATCCGAACCGAATCAACCTGCTAACGTCCCCAATTACCAGTATGTTCATGCCCAGGAGTATGATCTATTTTTTACAAAAATTAGCATCATCAAGTAAAGACGCAGAAGTATGATCTATTTGTTCACTAACTAGCATCATCAGGTAGAGATTCTCACGTGAATGGCCTGTAACCAGAACAAGAACAGAAGCCGGTTCGTGCATTCCCTGGGCGTTCATGCCCAAACCAGCGGTTAATGCTTCTAGTGCCATGGATCAAACGAAACAAGTCTTCGGCAACGTCATTTTGTCAAAGGCCTCATCAGCTACCACAGATGTGATCATCGATCCGTAACACCAGCAACGATCTTCATCGAAACCGATCAATTTCCATGCCAAATTTCCATTGAAAGAGACCCTCGAGCCGTCGCTCAGCTTGCATCCGAAATTGAAATTGACAGTCCGCCACAAATTTGTACTAAGGGTATAAATATCAGTGACTAATTCGCCCATGTATCCTCCATATTTATCACGAAAACAAGTAATCATTAATAGCCTTGTAGTCATTAATCCTGTCGCGGTATCGAAATTCTAGAACCATGCGAGCAGCATACACGTCAACAAACGGAGATTGGGGAGGCGAACTCAAAATCGCCTTGTGCTTTCTAGTGAATAAATGCCACATCGTTTGGTTGCGAACTTCAGCATTATCAGCAATACAGATCAATTCATTTCATGAACCTAGGGCACCACAATTTCCCACAGGGATGACGAATGGAACTTCCATTTCTAACTGAGAACTTAAAGTAAGAACTCATCTGGATACAGAGAGCTCATTCGATTGCGAGAAAAGTATCAATCTGTGAGAAGGACATACCAATTCGTACCATTGAGAGCGCATTGCTTCAAGTGCATGGCTGAGAAGGTAGGATCTTCGATCGTGCAACGCCACGATTTAAAGACGCATTTGAATCTCATGAGAGGCTTCACCGACAATCTCTTGAGAAAATTTCAAGGACTATCTCACGAGGGAGGTTCTTCTCCAGCCTCATCGTCAATGGAGCAAGGCAAATCTTGGCAAAAAGCTCTAAAACCAAGGTTGATTTTGATCAAATTAAAACTAACTTTGTGAGATTTGAATATTCTGATCTCCAGGAAGAGGACTAAACGTTGCTCATCATGCTTAGTCTCCGTGTTGTCTGTCGAGTTCAATTTTGTAACCCTAGACATCTCACAAATCTCGAGACACGAGATACCAGTGGGAGGCATCGGGAGCGGAGTAGGTCAAGTGGAGGGCCACGAAACAAGGGTCATCGATGGCGGAACGCCATGAACAGAAAACGCACCTGAATCGGAGGAGAGATTCCACCGGCAATCGCTTCAGGACCTCGACGGCGACGTCGTGAGGGAGCTTCGGATCTTCATCGTCGTCGGGGGAACTCATGGTCAAGGGTTGAGAAGAAGAGCGAAGTAGAGAGCGGGAAAGAGTTTGCTACAGTGGTGGCCATCGCATAGTCCCCCTAACCTCTCTACGTGACGGTCACGTGACATAGCATGATTCTGTCATGTGACTTGACACAGGAGTTTTCTAATGTATTTTTCTTTCGGGGATAATGATACAAACGGTCTCTGAACTTTGCCTTAATATGTAACATAATCCATAAACCTTTAATTTATTTAATTTAGGGAAAAAACCACCAAAAATCCCAAATTTTCTCACCTGTGACATATTTACCCCGAATTTTTTTTGTGACACCAAAAACCCCAAACTTTGTTATTTGTGACACATTTACCCCAATATACATTGTCCATGGGTATTTTCGTCTTTTTAGCTTTTTCTTTTTCTTTTTACTTTTTTTTTCTTTCCGGCGAGGAAACCCTCGCCGAAAAGAAAAAGAAAAAGGTAAAAAGACGAAAATACCCATGGACAATGTATATTGGGGTAAATGTGTCACAAATAACAAAGTTTGGGGTTTTTGGTGTCACAAAAAAAAGTTCGGGGTAAATGTGTCACAGATGGGAAAGCTTAGGGTTTTTGATGGTTTTTTCCCTTTAATATAATCCCTGGACTTTGGTACATGTTTAATGTAGTCCTTAATCTTTAATTAATGAAAGGACTATATTAAACATTTTCATATAGTTCAAGGACTAAATTGAATATGTGTAACATCCGGAATTTCGACTCATTTCCGGGATCAATGATATTGATATTATTTCTCGTTTAATTTTAATAGGTCTCGCCCGGAATTGATCACTCGCGGGATACTAACCAAAAGGGAATAGCTAATTAGGAAAAACGGTACGTGGATCAGGAACCCGATCGCGAATTGAGCACCGATTTCGAGAAACAACGAGGAAATATTTTGGGCCAATGTGGGCCGATCCTAGGAAGGTGATGGATTTAGTTTGGCGAATGACGTACGATAGGATCGTAGGTGATTCCGCATGACCGAGAGTACGCGTGGCGAACAAACTCCGAACTTAAACTGAACGATCACGACCTCTGGAACTAGCGATAATTCCTCGCGTTCTCCCGATAATCGAGATCATCACGACTTGAGTAACCCTAGGTCGATACGCATAACCCCTAAACAGCCGCCCGTTAGTGAGAGACCCTAAAATTTTAAATTGAGCAATTTTGATCGCGAAATCGAATCCGGACTTGGATATCGAATTTCATGGACGTGCGCGATTATTTTGTGAGGACGACGTCATTTTAGTGTGGCCAATGATATTTGGCATCAGTACGGTCGAAAAATGGAAATTCGGCCTGAAATCGGAAAATTACGATTTTGCCCCTAGGCCTTATAAGTGTATTCCGAATTTTGGGATTTATTGGAGAATATTTTGGGGATTAAATCTTGGATAATATCAGCCCCAATAATTCAGAAAATTTAGTCTAAAATGCCCTTAGATAATTTGGCTTAGGATTATATCAACCAAGTGAGTGAGGGGTAAGTTGGGTATTAGGTAAAGTTTGGTCAAACCACTTTTTAGACCAATAATTCATTCTCTCCCCTTTATTCTCCTCACCCTCATCTCCGGCCAACTCCATCCTCTCTCCTCTCTTCCTCGCCAATTTCCCCCTCCTCCCTCTCTCGGTCGTGTGAGCCAACGAGCATGCTGAGATGCTGCCGCCAAGCGCCGCTGTCCATGCCCGCCATGCACCACCATCAATCGACCCGTCCATCCTCTCTCTCTCTCTCTCTCTCTCTCTCTCTCTCTCTCTCTCTCTCTCTCTCTCTCTTTGTCTCGTCTCTCTCTCCCTCGTTCGACGTGAAGACTGCCAGACCAGCCACTTCGGCCGCGTGTGAGGATCACCGCCAGCCGCCGTCCGTTCAAGCCGCCGCCGTCCACGTCGTCTCGCCACCACCACCCGACCTCTCTCTCTCTCTCTCTCCCCTGTTCACCAGCACCACTGACCATCACCCTCTCCCCTTCAGCCACGTGAAGACCGCCTTGGACCGCCAGTCGCCGCACGCTGCCGTGGAAGCCACTGCTCGTCGCCGTCGCTAAGGCTGCCGTAAGACCAGCTTAGCCGGCCCGTTTTCCTCTCCTGATCAACTAGTTGGAGCTTAGGTGATTAAGTGAGTATTAGTCCCTAAACCCTAATTAGGCTAATTAAGTATTTCTAGATAGGATTAGGGTATTTTAGGGGTTAATTAGGGGATATTAATGTTGATTAGTGGGCTGATTAATTAGTGGTGGATTATGTGATGATTTGGGGTTTTAATATGTTGGTTTCAATGTGGTTTAATGCCCTAGAGTGGGCTGTTCAATGGCTGGTACTATTGGATTAGATGGGCTTAAGTTCGGTTAATTTACGGCTTGATGGTGGAATTCCCGAGCATGTCTTGAATTGTCCTTTGAGTGACTGATTTATGCTCGTTTGAAATCAATACTATAATGTCATGTTGTGTGTCTTAAGGTGGCCGAATATGGTGTGGCGTGGCGAGCCTTGAGTGTGCGAGTTTGTGTTGCACTAATTACGTGATTTATGTGTCGTGCCAAAATGTGTTAAATTGAGTATATGGACATGCCGATGCAATGTTGATTGAACATGTTATGGCATAAATTGGGCACGTTGTGACTATTGAGTATGTTAAGGCACAAATTGAGCTTGTCGTGGCATTACTTGATTTTGCGATCATACTTGGAAATTTGATGCTCATTGTACATTGCATTATTGCCCGAGTGAGGGACTGCATGGCCACGCATTTTGCATGCTGAGCATTGGCTCGAAATGAGAATTGTGCAAGTATGCGTGCCTAACATGAGTATGTGATCACCTAATTGCCCTGATGCATATTACGCGGGGTTCAGATAAAATTGGTTGTGTGCATGTGTGATCACAATAAGTCTTGATGCGTTTTACGCGGGACGATACTCGGTTCTACCGGAAGACGGCCAACCTGATGCATTTTATGCTGGTTTTGGTCCGTATATGGAGATCGGTGTTGCGCCTGATGCATTTTACGCGGGCCATGAAGTGTTGGTATTGATTGTTAGACCTGATGCGTTTTACGCAGGTCGATCTTTAATTGAGAAATGAGCCGTGTGCCAGTGTGTATCATTGAACCAAAGCATGAGTATGTGCATAACGTACATGTGACTAAGCTTATTACATACGTGCCATTATAGTGATCATATTATGCCTAACCTGCAGGGTTAATTGTGTGCTTGATCTGAGCCCGAGGGCCTAGGTCAATTGATTGTCAAATGTTACTGGTTGTATGTGGTTTGTTGTCTGTCAGGAGGTGCATGTTAGCCTAGTTTAGGTTTAGGGGGTTTTACTCGCTGAGATTCATCTCATTGTTGTTAAAACCCAATATTTCTGACCCCCGACCCTGAAGATGTCAGAAGTTCTAGTGCGTTTTGGGATCCCGCATCAGATAGAGAGAGCGGTGATCGAATACCCCGTAAGGAACGGGGTTACGTATATTAAACATTATACTTTAGCATGGGTTGATGCAGGGGAGACGTATTACCAGACCCATGAGTATATAGCTTGGTGCTTTAGGGACTACTCCGGGGAGCATGGACCTCTTCAGACTTTTGACGTCCCGTTCAACGGGCTGGGCAAGATGGACCCGCAGTGTGCCGATGGAGACCTAGTGAGCGTTGAAGCTACAGCCGAGAGAAGTTCGAGTTCTGGCGCCGAACTTGTTGTTTGGGAGGTAGATGAGCCGGTCCCGATGGATGAGGAGCCAGATCTTATGGAGCAGGACCTCGAGCAGGAGGGCGAGCTTGATGAGATGGACTCTGAGGAGGAGCCGACATAGGCCGAGTTCGAGCTGGATTCCCTAGACTCCGAGTTCGAGCTGTCTGATAGCTCTTCTGAGTCCTCGGGATCCGACCCGGACGGGGTCCCGTAGGGTTAGTCTTAGCCTCAGTTAGGTCAGGCCAGTCCCTTTTTGATCAGAACCCAACCTTAGATAGTAGTCTAACCACCCAGGCCACTTGCCCCTTTTTGTCAGTGATGGCCGTTGACCACTTTTGATTTTGGTGCTCACTGTAAATGGATATTATATATGTTTCCATGGTTAATATAAGTGTATATTTGTTATCCCGTTGTTTGTTGTTGTGCTATCCTTGGTTTCGTGTTGTTTTATTTGTACGAGTGTTTATGTTACTTCCGCATGTGTCTCGATCTCTGTTTTGGGTTTTGGGTCGGCGATACTTCCTAGGGCGTTGCACAAGTTCAACCTCGGCAGGGATGTTGCGCGTCGTAGGGTTCGGGGCGTGATAATATGTACCAAAAGTTCATGAACTATATTGCACAAATTAAAAGTTCAATGATCACAATGCAAATTGGGTTAAAGTTCAGAGATCACATTGCACATTTGGCCAAAGTTCAAGGACTATTTATGTCATTTTCTTTTTTTTAATATCTCTCCATATATATATATATATATATATATGTGTGTGTGTGTGTGTGTGTGTGTGTGTGTGTGTGTATGTATGCACCACAACATAGTTGGCTGATTTTTCAAAATTTGAAATTGGCCAGGCACGTATCCAACAAAATTTTCCAACTCACAATGGTTAAATACACGGTATCAATATCAGGAGAAGTGGAAGTGGTGGAGATGGAGAATCAGTGGTGGTTGAAGAAGGTGAAGCTTCGACCATGCTTGTGATGTTTGGACAAGAAAGGAAAGGACGATCGGAGAAGAGAGGCTTGGGAAGAGGGAAGGAAGAGAGTCCAGTGGCAAGCGAGCCAAGCTCGAGAGAGGTTGTGAGGAGACAAAGCGACCACCGTGTGACGCTCTAGAAAGAGAATATAATTTGTTGTGGTTACATTTGCCACAAAGCAATAAGAGTGTATGAAACTGAGGCTAGAAGAAGGGATGATGACGACAAAGGAGGAAAAGAAGAGAGCGAATTAACGTCTTTAGCGACAACTCACAAATATCTTGCAATGGCAACGGGAATTTATTCGGACCATAAAAGTTTCAAGTTTTATTTGTTATCTTTGGCACATATGAAAATAGATTCATTATGGAAATAAGAAGAGAATATCCATGATACCTTAATTAACCTCTTTATCTTATTCTGACTTTTATCCTAATTAAAAAAAGGTAGCCTTTTGAGTTTTGTGTGGTGTGAGATTGTTAATCCAAAATTGTGGCAAAAACCCATTAAGTCAAACTTTAGAAATACAACATTATGACACCGAAATATAAAAGGGGTGAGAGTAATGGAATAACTGTATAAAGTTATTGACTTGAAATAAAAAAACATAGCAACCCATAATGGCCAGTTGAAATTAGAAAGCGTGTCATCCTGTCTAATCAATTTTCCAACATAATTTAAACAAGTTATATGGGTCATCTTCCGAAATCGGGGTTGTTTAAAGATAAAGAGAGAGAGAGAGAGAGAGAGAGAGAGAGAGAGAGAGAGAGAGAGAGAGAGAGAGAATCAATGACTTGACAAATTGAACTCATTTTGTTTAGTCTTTGGTCTCAATTTGATGAATTTCCAAATTTGAACCTGCCCTATGTCATGCTAATTTTTTTTTCTATATTTTGATTGCATTAAGTTATTCACTAAATTTCATTTGTATTTCAATTGAAATCATTGATTAGGATCAAAATATATGTACTTTTTTCATATGAACTTGGAGCCTTTTGATGAAAAGATGGCGTTCACTAGTTAAATTTCTTAAAAACTCATATCTTTTGTTTTTTGTTGGGGTTGACAAGTGATTCTTTTTTTATAGTTTGGAGTTGAATGAAATTTCTCTAAATTAAAATGTCTGATTTGAGTCGAAATATAGTTGAGGCCGAACCACAAGCAGGCCTAATACAATCAACGAGAAAGTTGACCCTTCTTCAATGGGACGATAGTCAAAACACATTTGAGACTAAGGAAGAATAGTCCATTGCGATTTTGATTTTTGTCTTGATTTGATTTTTACTATCCTAGTCATTAAGGCTGCGCATGGCAACCATTCTGTGCTTAGGAATAAATTCTAGTCAGAAATGATTCTTTTTAATTCTGTACCCGGGAACTGATTCTGAGCATTTGAAGGCGTTTGATAATGGCCCAAAATTTTTGGCCATGAACGGTAAATAATTTTCCCATAAATTATTTTTTTTATTAATAATTTTTTAAAAATGTTTTACTTTTTTTCTTTTTTTTCGCCATGGCCGACAAAATATTTTTTAATAATTTTTTAATTAATAATTTTTTAATAAAAAATGTTTTATTGAAATTTTTTTTAATATTTTTTTTGCCATGGCTTGGTCACTGGCCATGCCCAGTAAAATTTTTTTTTTTTCACCACGGCCTAATCGCTGGCCATGGCGGTAAAATTTTTATTATTAATAATATTTTTTAAATTTTTTTCGCTATGGCCTAGTCGCTTGCCATGGCCGGTAAAGTTTTTTTTATTAATAATATTTTTTTATTAAAATATTTTAATCTTGCCAGATACGGCGAGGGTGGCTGTCGCGCCGGACATTAAAAGCTATATTAAAAATCAAGAAAAAGAAGAAGAAAAAAAATCAATTCTCATTTTTATTCCCAGAATCAAGAAGCTACTTTTTTTTTTTATTCTTGATTTTGCTCCAAAACTGATTCTAGGCACAAATTTGCAAGAATTTGTGCCTAAAATCAAAAAATTAAACAAACAGATTTCTATTCCCAAACTGATTCTGAGAACAAAAGAATAGAATCGAACACTATTTGGCAAGTTGCCATGCGCAGCCTAAATTACTCAGATCATTATAAGCACACCATGTATACAGTTCCAATATTTCAAACAAAATTATTTGTGCTATGGATGTACCAGTCTTTACTTTATAAAGTACGCAGGCGTTTGTTCCGATAAGCTCTCATTACCCTTTGTCCGACCGTGAATTAGGCTGATTTCAATTATATTACGAAACACCTTTTACCAACAAAACATCTCTCTGTGCTATTGCATGCTTTGTCTGCCCATTTCGTCCTTGTCTCATCCTTCCCGTCAAAACCACCATCACTCTCTTCTCATAACCACGCTTACCTTTCACAGAATACGAGGATAAGAGCCAAAAACCCTGTTGATGCTAGCTCCGGCCATCTCAAGCCCCTTCGTTCTACATCACTTCTTTGGAAACAAAGAGCTCAAGACTATGCATAATGCATATGCAAACGCGACTTGGGGGTTCTCGACAAAATCAAATTAGATTTCATTTTCGGGGTCTTGATCGGTTTTGGTTTGGGCAACTAAAATGCAGAGTTTTACCTAGTGCAAATTGTAAAGAGAACAGACTTTCCCTAGTCTAAAAAGAAAAACTCAAAATGTGAAACTGCATATGAATTTTAAAGCTTGCAAGAAGTACCAAAAGCAGATGGAGCACCACCTCACTTCTTCTGCCCGTCATATTGTGGCCGGAGTGGATGTACAAGATCATTTCTTCAACATTCAGATGTCCCTTTGAACTCTTTCGCAAGCAGAATCAATCTATCGTACCAATAATTGTGTTAGCAATTGAGTCATCTCTAAAGTGAAACAATGCTCTCTATGACAGGGACCAAATCACAATACATCGATAGTGGAAGATTTGCGTATTGGCCCGTTATTGGATTCCAAGAAACTCGTTCTTCATCATCTATATCCATAAGAAGCTCCGCATTCCTCGTGAAGCCATCAAATCCTGATACAAGTCCACAAGCCTCAAAAGAATACAGCTTAGTCCAAGACTTAGGCACGCCGTACTCCCTCATAACCCAAACAGAACAAACGGAACGCAGTTCGGGATCCACACCTGCGTTTATGAAACTAACGAACACAGCCAGCAAGTCATTTAATACTGCCGCAGAGACCATTAAACTGCCGTTGTCTTGGTGAAAAATTTCTTCTGGAAGAGCCATTTCGTCAAACACCTCACCTGCGACGTCGAACGAGACTATTGATCTATATCCACCATCATCGTGCTTGAAAGAAGGCCAGTGCAGGTTCCCAATTCAAGAAGACCGCAGGTCTGTTGGCGCAGAAAGCAGGAACCTCACACTCCAAACTTCTCCAGGAATCTGTACTGAGTGAATAAATTTCGACTCGAGGCTTTCTCTCACCAAAGCATCGACGATTATCATCCAAAAAATAGAGAATCCTCACAATCGTATAGTCATGAGACCTAGCGTCGAAGCCAAACCCTAGAACTTCATAAGCAGTCCCCAGGGGAAAAAACTGATGGCCCGGACCGGTTCGTCGAACCGCCTTGTGCTTTCTGGTGAATACATACCACAAATACATCCACCGGCCGTAGCCATTTTCGGAAGTTTCTGCGGCGCAGATCAAACCATTACATGAACCGACGATACCGTGACCGATGGGAGGAGCAGCAAAGGGAATTTCGATTTGCGACTGGGAAGGCAGGGTAAGATACTCATCGGGAAACAGAGCGCACAGGCAATGGTACCAATCTAGAGACGCGAGGTACCGGTTGGAGGCATCTTGAGAGGAGTGGGTCAAGTGGAGGGCCACGAAACGAGGGTCGTCGATGGCGGAACGCCACGACCGGCAGACGCACCTGCACCGGAGGAGAGATCCCGCCGGCAATCGCTTCAGAACCTCGACGGCGACGTCGTGAGGGAGCTTCGGGTCTACGTCGTCGTCGTCGGGACTCATGGTCCACGAGGGATTGACACGAAGAGCGAAAGTGGAAAAGCCGCAAAGCATCTGCCTCAGTGGTGGCCGTCGCGGCTCCCTTTACCTCTCTGTTTGCCACGTGACATAGCACGATTTTGTCACGTGACTTGACCCTGAAGTTTTGTAAAGAACGCTCCCCAAGCGAGGCCAACTTATCCGAGGGGGGGTGTGTTGGGGGGGGGGGGGGGGGGGGGGGGTGGTTTGGTTTAGGAATTAGTAGGACCTGATGATGAACTCGAATGGGTTGGGATTGAATTGGCTTCTCGTCAGATTGTGCCGGCTGGTTCGAGAATTCGCCCGTTCTGGTTGCCATAGCCGCTCGCTGCTTGTGGGTTTTGATTGGAGAAGGTGGTACCCTTTGGGTTGCTGGGAGAGTTATCGGTCACCATCATGATTAGTCTGAAGCTAATGTGCAAGAACGCTCTACTTTAATTGAAGTCATTGTGTCTTTGGTTCTATCTTTGCTAATTGGTAACGCCGCTACAATGATATGGTGTTTCTTTTTATGTTAGCACTCTGCTCAGTTGTTAACATAGAATTGGCTTGATTCTCTAAAACGGTTTTTCTTTTTATTTTTGGTTGTTTGTTGGTGATTATTTTCTTGCCTCTTGACAAATTGTGCATCAATATGCTTTCCATTATTAGCTCCTCGTATGCAATCGTATCAAGGCTGATGCGTGCGTGGGGAGTGATTTCGGAAAAGGGTCTTTTGGATTTTGTATGTGTATGAGTGTGTGTTTGCGCGATGTATGTTGAAGGGTAAAATGGAAACGAAAGATAGGTTACCATCACCACCAAGATACAAAGGATGCATTACCAATCGAGGATGAAGATCAGAATCAACGAAGTTCACCACCGAGGATTAGAGAACAAACCACCCGCCAAGGTTAAAGGATTTTGAGATATGAGAAGCTCATCACTAGGGCCTAAAGGGAAACCACCAGCTAAGAATAAAGTGCTTCTTGACTCACCACCGAGGAGTAATTCATTCTCCAAGGATAAAGAAACAAAAATAGGAGTTATCTACTCTTCAAAGATAATTGCTTACATTAAAGGAAAATCTCATATATTCATTCAAAGTCTTCTTTCCAATACAATGGAAGACTCTCCTCTATTTATGGATGACTTAATAAATAGGAAATAACCAAACATTAAAGAGTCATGGGAACTACCTAACCATTTAAGGACTCGGGAACTAAAAAGCATTTAATTACCTAGGAACTGAGGACTATGACTCTTGAAACTTACATAACAATTAAGACTTACGAACTTAAAAATGCATTGATGACACATGGAGACTTGAAATTTTGAGCCTTGCGGTTTATCTTTCAAAATTCATGCTTCATCTTTGACCATAGGATAACCCCCTTAATAAATCAGCAAATGTCATACGAAATTGCTTGGAACAACCTCCCATTAATATGTTGTTGATTAGCATCAAATTTGGTAAGAATTCTGATGTACCGATAACTTAATCAGTAACTTGATAATCTCGGTAACTTGATAGTCTCCTCGTCGGCAACTTCATTCTTGGTGCCATCAAAGCAAATTATAACCAAAGTTAGTTTTGGCTTGGATAATCATTGATTATGCTAGGCTTGTTGATGCAATCAAATCGGAACTTAAGGAATGTTCCATAGAATCGGATGCTCTCGCATCAAAGGTTGGCCACTGGAGGCTACGAGCTCAAGCCTCGCCACCGTAGGCCGCCAGCTCGCCCGATTTGGCGAGGCTCGAGCTTGCCGGCCATCACCTCAACCAGCAACCGTTCGAGGAAGAAGAAAAAGAAAAAGGACGAAAAAGAAAAAAGGAAGAAAAGGCAAAAAAAGAAAAGAAAAGAAAATTAAAAAATTAAAAAAAATTCGCTTTTTAAACAAAATAAAATTTGAATTTAAAAAAAATTTATAAGAACAAAACGTTTCATTAATCAAGAACCCAAGCCCGAGTGCCAAGGACCTGTGCATTGCCTTTATGGACTCGGGCCTAAGTGTCGGGACCAGAGCTTGAATGTCGAGGACCCAATCACACAGCCTTTATGGACACGAGTTCGGATGCCTGAGCATCAAGTATGGGCACCGGGGTTCGGGCCTGGGACACTGAGGTCCCGAGCCCGGTCGCCGGATACCTGGTCTTGAATGCTGGGACCCGGGAACCAACGTTGGGATTTTAGTGTTCAAGCGTAGAGTTTTCATATTTCAGAAAACATTTTGTGGTTCTTTCAAAGAGTAAATCATTTTCCTAAATTTAAACTTTAATATGAAAACCTTTTCTGTTGACTAGGAAAATGTTTTCCATTGAAGCATCTAAGCAGTTTTGGCACTGTATTGAAGCGCCTCCATGAAGGATCTCAGCAATTTTGACACTGTATCTAAACACTGATAGTGAAATTTTCCTTTTGAGAGTGTGGTTTTAGTCGACGAGGGAAAACCAATGCCTTAGCCAAGTGACAAGGGGTGGATTTGTTATCTAAAGAAGTGGTTAAAGAGCTTGAGAGTTCTTGGGGGAGGGCCTAATAAGGTCAGAAGTGTCGCCTGCAAAGCTTTCATGCTCGCAGGAACAGTCACAGAGTAAGTCTTCAGTATTCAATTTCCCCAATAATAAGTTCGACTTTTCTCTAGCAATGTTCCCCAGTTTCTCTTCTCACATAACTTGAACAACTATCATAGGACATATGCCAAGGTTAGAACCGGATCAATTATGATGACCGAGAGATGTCTCAACTAAATGCTTCGAGTGTTGCAGAGACAACCGTGTATTTCACATATTGATCTTTGAGAGAAGAAATCATGACGCAAAGAGAGTAAGATTTCGAGGTAACCAAATGTTTACAGCCTAAGAAACGAATAATAATAGAGCATGGATGAAGTACACGTTAGAGCATTCTCATGGACCCTTTCAAATTTGCTACCACAAATGTGATTAGCGATTCATAATACCGGCAACGATCTTTATCAACACCAATTGAGATCCATTGCAAATTTCCATTGAAAGAGACCCTTGAGCAGTCGCTCAGCTTGCACCCAAAATTGAAACACGGATTTGTACTAAGGCTATAAACATGGACTTCAGTGACTAATATGCCCCAGTCTCGTCCATATTTGTAGTCATTAATCCCGTCCTGCATCCAAATCCTAGAACCACGCCAGCAACGTACACGTCAACAAATAGATCGTCCAAAGGCGAACTCAAAACCGCCCTGTGCTTTCTAGTGAATAAATTCCCCTGAAATATCGTCTCATTGCAAACTTTAGCATTAGCATTACCAATGCAGATCAATCAATTGCAGGAACCCAGGGCACCACAATTGCCTATAGGGTTAATGAATTGAAATTCGATTTTTGATTGAGAAGCCAGAGTAAGAACTTATCTGAATAGAAAGAGCTCATTCGATTGCGAGAAAAGTACCAATCTGTGAGAAGAACATACCAATTCGTGTCATTGAGATTGCATCACTTCAAGTGCATGGCCGCAAAGGTAGGATCTTCGATCATGCAATGACACGATTTGGAGATGCATTTGAATCTCATGAGAGGCTTCATTGGCAATCTCTTGAGAAAAAATTCAAGGGCTATCTCATGAGGGAGGTTCTTCTCCGGTCAAGGCGAATCTAGGCAAAAAACTCTCAAACCAAGATTGATTCTTATCAAATTAAGATTAATTTTGTGAAATATAAATGTTATGATCTCCAGGAAGAGGACTAAGCGTTGCTCATCATGCTTAGTCTCTGTGTTGTCTGTCGAGTCCAATTTTGTAACCCTAGACTTATTATATTATGGCCTTTAGAGGGAATAAAATCTCAATATCATAAGAGAATACAGTGATGCTATAATTATAGCAAAAACGGATCTATATATCCATCTCTGTCTCATGGTCGTCCGAGGCCAGCTCGAAGGCCACATAGAGACCTCTGACGGCCATTTCCGATTGATCTCATGGTGATTAACATGGTCTTCAGCCGTGAGGGCCAGGGCAGCCATCTAGAGTGACCTTGAAGTCCCCCAACAGCCTATATCCTGCTAATCTTTTTGTATCTTTGTCTATACAAGTTATTCACTTAAAGTCATAAACTAGAATTGATGTTTTGGATTAAACCAGATGTGATTTTTACGCATGAATTTTTAAAGGTTCCTATTGATGAAACCTCACATTCACAATTTAAACGTTATCATTGTTTTATAATTCCATTTTTTAAACATTATGTTAACAAATCAAAGTCAAAACAAAATGAAAAGAAACTTATGTCTTTTTATGGGGGCTGACAGTTGATATTAGTAGTTTGCGGTTGGGTTGAAATTTTTTTAAATTAAAATGTCTAGTTTGAGTAAATATGTAGCCCAAGCCGAACCGCAAGCACACCAGATACAATTGAGCACGAGGGTTGTCTTAATTTGTTTTTACTTCCTGTCATTAAATTATGAAGATAATTATAAGCACACCACGTATCCTTTTGAAGTAAAAAACGATCAATCTAAGAACATGTTCCACAGAAGCAGCACCTTGACCATGAATCAAATTGTCTCTAGACTTCCACATAAACTATGTATTGGCATCCCTAAGAAACTTCAAGATTACTTTTTGCTGTTCTATGCCATTCCCCATTTTTGCTAAGAGCCAGGTGAACTCGGATTGCCAATCACCAGAATTCCCGTTAATAAAGAAGAGCTCCGGCACCTGGCACCAGACTTTAGAAGAGAATTGCAATTTAAAATCACTTTCCCAGATGTCTTACCAAGGAGGAAGCAAACAGATTATCTCATCTACAGACCACATTCCCAGATGGCTTGACGTGCAAAATCATCAGTGTATCACAAGACGAAGTAAGACTTCCGACCCACGAATCATTTGGGGGGAAAAAAGATTGTCCTAATAATACAGTTTCCAATGTTTCCTTAATCCATTAATGCAGCTGTCTGCGTAGATCAATACATAAGCTTACTAGGTACGCATTGCCGGTGCTACAAAAAATTCTTGAGATAGGAAACAAAATATGGTAGTATGTAGTTGCACCAGTTGCAATGCCCAAAGATCGAGATGTGTGACTCAGATAGTGAATAGTTTGGTTCTATAGAGGCTGAAAAATGCTTATGGTGGCAAAGAATCGAGCACACACATGCATAGCATTCAAAAAGCTTCGTCATTTTTTTCTGCATCGTCTAAACTCTGCTAGTACCGACAATGCTGAAGTTGTAGATGCAGTCTTGAGTTGCATACTTTCACTCATACGGAGAACAAACTTCACTAGTCTAAAGAAAAAATAAAGTGACAATGATAATGCATATTAAAGCTTGCAAGAAGTACGAAAAGTAAATGGGCGCCACTTCCCTACTTATGCTCGTCATTTTGTGGCCGGGGCATATATGAATAAAACAATTTATTCTCAATTCAGATATAAATTTCAACTTTTCTGCGTAAAGAATCAATCTTTCATATCAATCAATGTAGCAGCAATTGAGTCATATCTAAAGCGAAACGAGGCTCTCTATGACGGTGAACAAATCGCATGTCGTCGATAAAGAAAGATTTGCGAATTGTCCAATGATCGGATTCCAAGAAACTCGTTCTCCACCAGATATTTCAATAAGAAGCTCGCCATTCCACGTGAAGCCATCAAATCCTACTACCGGTCCACAAGCCTTAAAATTATACAGCTTAGTCCAAGACTCAGGCACGCCGTAGTCTCTCATAACCCAAACAGAAGAAACGGAATGCCAATCAGGATGATCAAGTGCCTCCCCACCATTAATGAACACAGCCAGCGAGTCATTCAATACTGCCATACACGACAGTAAATAGACACTGTCTACGGGAAAAATCTCTTCCAGCAGAGCCATTCCGTCAAACGCCTCACCTGCGACATCGAACGAGACTATTGACCTGTATCGACCCTCGTTTCGATAGGAAGCAAACCAGTGCAGATTCCCATTCAAGAAGACCGCTCTGTTGTCCAGGCGAAAAGCAGGAGCCTCACCCTCCAGACTTCTCCAGGAATCTGTACGGAGCGAATAAATCTCGACTCGACCAAAGCGACTAAAACAATCTTCTGGAGAATAGAGAATCCTCACAATCTTATAGTCGATCGACCTAGCGTCGAAGCCAAACCCCAGAACCATACGACCAGTCTCCATATCCGGACCGGGTCGTCGAACCGCCTTGTGCTTTCTGGTGAACGGATTCCACAGATACATAGTCCGACCATAGCCGTCTCTGGAACGTTCGGTGACGCAGATCAAACCATTACACGTACCAACGATGCGGTAGCTGTCGGGAGGAGGAGTAACAAACGGAATTTCGGTTTGCGACCGGGAAGGCAGAGCAAGAGACCCGTGGGACAGCAGAAAGCACCGGTTCTGGACAGGACCGCACCAATCTCGACACAAGAGATGCCAACGGGTGGCGTCGACGGCGGAGTGGCGCAAGTGGAGGGCCACGAAACGAGGGTCGTCGATGGCGGAGCGCCATGACCGGCAGACGCACCTGCACCGGAGGAGAGATTTCACCGGCAACCGCGTCAGGACCTCGACGGCGACGTCATGAGGGAGCTTCGGGTCTTCGTCGGAGGAGGAACTCATGGTGAGGGGCGGAGAAGAAAGAGCGAACACGAACGATTTTAATTGACAGTAATTAATATTGTAATACTACTAGTCAATCTTATAAAGCATATAAAATTCTCATATACTCTTCCTCAAGAAATACATAAAAATTACGCAATCCTCTCTTCCGCATAATCTTACCGAATAGCGACGGTCATTATGTCTTAAATAGAAATATACAAAACAACGGGGTGCACTCCCGACAAGGGAGAATTTTAACATCTTTTACCATAGTATTGACCCAGTTTAATATCTCTGACCAAAAAGACAGAGAACCTAGTTTAACATGACAGAGAACTTTTTGGCTAATGTACATTCTCTTACTGTATTAGCGTAACTCTACTCCATCTCTACAAATTCATTTCACAAATTAACATGGTTTTGCGTGCATGACCAGAAAAATCTGCCAGTTCAAAGTTTAGTACTTTTCTTAGTCAAGTTCAACCCCAACGCTCAAAGTGATGAGTTGCCTTATTGCTTGCCCAAATCGGCATTGAATCAGTCAAATCCAATGAACTAGTAAGCTTCCGCATAGAAAACGAAAAATTCAAAGTCATCGGTTTTTTTTTTTCGAAAAAAAATTATACTCATCGTTCAAAAGGATACAAGAGAAGTACGTAGATTTTTATGGCAAAGCAAATCGAAACACAGCAAAACCCAGAATACAACAAAATAAAGCCGGATTCAAAAAACAAGCACGATCAACAGAGCACCGGCTAGGACATGCACACACTCGTTCCATAAAAATGGATATGTCAAGCAAAATAATCGGCGGCCGATGACTAGATCTCGTATCATCATAAGTACACGTCGAAAATTCTTTCTCCAATAACTACGGCGTTGCCAACTGGCTGGGTACGCCTAGGTTTGGCTTTCTCTACACTATCGTAGTACGGAGACAACCAAAACGGGCTAAAAAAAACATATGTAACTTTTGGAAGAGCAAATCGTCATAATTCAGTGAGACTTCTGCGATCATCATTGAAATTGGAGGCAGAGGATGCGTACACGGGTATCAAATTCCCGAAAACATTATTAAATTTTCAAATCTAAATCCGGAAAGAAAAGCTTCTAGATCTAAAACTAAAGCAAGAGAATTCAAACTCTCAGATCTAGAATTAGACCGGGAGAAGAAATCTCCCAAATAGAGATCAGCAGAGAAGAAAAAATAAGAAAAAACAAACATACTCAAACAAAATTAACAGGAGGGGAGGGTGAGACTAGCTCAAACCCTCTCCATGGCTGAAGCTTGAAGAAGATGACGGAGAGAGGAGAGAAACTTTGGGTTCTTTTATTAGTTTGAGAAAACACAGTCGTTTCTCTATCTAATATATTACACCAACACCAAAGACCCTTAGAAGCAGTGTAGCATGAATAAAAGAAGTTGTATAGACAGGGTGGGTCTATTTGACAAGAAGGCAGAGACCTTCCTACAAGCCAGGCCAACTTATCCAAGTGAGTGGCACTTTGATGCTCGCCGCCCGCACCTCTCATTACTCTCTGGCTTGGGATATTGGCACCGGCAATGGTCAAGCTGCTCTTGGCGTTAGTCTCTCTCTCCCTACACGATTTCTGAACAAGAATATGTTGGATCAAATTATAACCGCGATGTGATTCTCCAACGGGGAAATACAATCCTTCACTCATCAATTAAAATCTTTCCTGCTTGACTGACCACAAATATGTTCGTAAAACAATTCTACCAGGTTGCAGAGCATTGCCGGCAAGTGATAGCGACCGACCTTAGTGAAGCTCAACTAAGTTTCGCAATGCCACATCCTCGAGTTCGCTACGTGCGCACTCCACAATCTATGTCAGAGGATGAAATGGTGGCCCTGATGGGGGGCGAAAATCGTGTCGATCTGATCACCGTTGCCACTGCAGTGCACTGGTTTGACCTTCCACAGTTTTACAAGCTGGCCAAAAGCCTTCTGCGTAGGCCAGAAGGTATACTAGCCATATGGGCTTATAATGACATGGTCGTTAATCCCGAATTCAACACTGTAAGTAAGCGCCTCTGGGAAGCTTCTATGTAGTTTGGCACTCGGATGCCAAGTACGTAATTGACGGGTATAGAAATCTTCCCTTTCCTTTTGAGAGTGTGGGCTTAGGCCACGAGGGAAAACCGATGCAACTCGACATTCTAAAGGAGCTCCTGTTCAAAGGGTACTTGAAGTACATAAAATCGTCATCAGCATTTGCCTTGGCCAAGGAACAAGGGGTGGATTTGTTATCTGAAGAAGTGATTAAAGAGCTTGAGAGTTCTTGGGGAGAGCCTACTACGGTCAGAACTGTCACCTACAAGGATTTCATGCTTGCAGGAACAGTCACAGAGTATGTCTCCTCAGTTGTATATTTGCTTTGCAAGATTAGATTTCTTCAATCAAAAGTTCGACCTTTCTCCACCAATGTTTCCCAGTTTCTCTTCCCACATAACTTGAACAGCTAGTATATGACAAATACCAAGGTTGGAATTGGGTCATCCATTTATCTGCATAGCTGCTGAACAAAGCATGAACCGTGACAACTGAGAGAAGTCTCAACAAAATGCTTCCAATGAATGGTCAGGCTGCAAATTTGAAATTTAAATGATCATTCGAAAAGTTGTGAAACTAAAGTGTATTTTCTGTAGTAGTTATGGAATATCTAATTTCCATTTTTCACATTCAAAGTAGAATTGTTCTAGCTCGGAGCAACAAGTAATAAACCGAACTGGTATTGAAGGCTGAAGCTTCCCAAACTACTCAAGACTAATCATTCCTCACGAGAAACAATCCAAAAGGCCTAAGCAAGTGTCATAGGGGCTAGTTAACATATCAACACATTGTTGATTGGAGAAAACACGTTTCAGAGCAGTTACACGCCTCAAATAGAAATGTTCATTTCCAAAGCAAAATCCCTTAACAAGTGCCTCAGCAGCACTCATTAACATTTTCCTAATGACATTTTTTCAACCTGACGTTCCTTTTGTAAGCAAAAGAGCCAAACTCGATGTAAGGGTCCCAGTTGTATCTGGTTTGATGATGTTGTCATGTTGGGTTTGTTTGTTTCCCGGTAAAAGCTTGCTCTAAACCGTCTCTTTTCATTGGGAAAAAAGAAGGTATTTTGTTTGGAACCTTTTTTTTTGGTGAGGAGGTGACTACAAGCAAAGGAAAAACAGAGAAACATGAAGCAATAGGCTGGCCTAACTCGTGGAAACACCGTTCCTAACATGTCTCCCAAAAGCAATGGAGATAACCCTGGCGTTATAATTCAACGAGCCAACACGTGATTAAAGCATAGTTCCATGCTTGGATTCCACGGAATTAGGTCAAGATCGAATGTTCCCAGCAGAAGCTTGTCATTCCTTGTGGAGCCATGAAAGCTCAGTTACATGCAGCAAAGTCCAAGACTCCATTCCTCATTGCATTTACTTCAAACGAATATAGCAAACATGCATAAGTAAAAGGGGATGACCTAGACCACACCTCCAAGCCTTTACAGCCCATTCTATGTATTATCCATTTTTGTCAGTAAAAATGGACATTTTTCTTTCGATATTGTTTTGCACCTTTCGAGGAATTCAATGAACCATTGCGAACAATCGAAACTCGAGGGAGGAAAAAAGGCACAAGAGATGCTGATCTTGGACTGAAATGAAGAGTTTGCGTGAGCAAGAACAAAGAATAGTATACATATTCACATGACACTCGAGGAAGAAGCTTATTATCTCTAATGCATGCATGGAATGCTGAATCAACAACCATTGATCCGAGAAAAATATGAACAGAGAGCAGCAGCAGTATAATCTGCTTTTCACTGACTAAATCATCATATAAAGATGCTCAAGAGAATTCCCCGTAACCAGAAAAAAAAAGCATAAGCTGGTTAGTGCGTTGCTGGGATGCTCACGCACGAACCAGTGCTTATCGAAAGCAATTGAAATGCTTCTAGCGCCAGGGATAAAAAGTTGAGTATCAACTATGCACATTACTTGTTTCCAAAAACACAACTATGCATATTACTTGTTTCCAAAAAACAACCATGCATATTACTTGAAAAGAGCCTGATGGAATGCTTATAGTCCTCTTGAGCACCTAATCACGACTTGTATAAGTGAAGCTCAAGTAAGTTTTCTCATGCCGTTTGCTGAATGCATATCTCCAGAATGCATGTTGGACAATGAAATGGTGGGCTGCACGGGTGTAAGATGAAATTGTGTCGGTCTGATCACAGCTTCTGCGACAGTGCTTTGGCTTCGATCTACCAATGTTTCACAAGCTTGTTAAAAGATTTTCACGTCAGCCAGGAGGAAAAAATTCAGGGGATGTCGATGGAAGTGCAATCTAAATTTGACAATTTAAATAAGTGCTTTATCGAAGCATCATTGCGATTTCGGCACGCAAACACCGAGTACATAATCGATGGATTCAGGAAGAGCTCTAACTTGAAACGTGTTGTCATCATCATTTGCATTAGCCAAAGAGTAAGGGGTGGATTTGTGGTTTGAGGAAGTGATCAGAAAACTTAAAAAGAGTTGTTGACGATGGCCTAATACGGCCAGAACTATCACACACAAAGCTTTCATGCATGGAGGATCAATGGAGTAAATATTCGCTTGAATATTTAGTATACGAGAATTAGTTTCTTCAGCAATAAAAACTTGCCTTCTATCTTCCTATATATAAGTCTAATTAGTAGATGACAATTACTACAGTTGGAAATGGGCATCTAGTTGTCTAGATAGCCGCTGAAGAAAGCATAAATTATGATGCTTGCCATTAATAAAATTGAATCAAAGCAAGATGTGAGCTTCAAGTATTGCATTAACATTCAAAGAAGATGCCAAAGTTGTCAGAAGTCTCGATGCACCTTATTCTGTTTGCATCTCAAACGGATATGAGTATAATCTATACAGAAGCAGAAATCACAGGTTAATAAGAGTACCTTGGTTCTTATCCTTCATAATTGGTATGAATTAGACCAAGACATCTCATCTTCATGCCTACAATAGTAGAGCAACGACTAATTTTGTTCCCATGGAAAAACCAGAATCTCCACCACAGTTACTAAATCAAATATCCCCAATTTCCAAAGGAATTGGGTCATTCCCGAGCTCGAATCCCACGAAGTCAGCTCATGTTGGTATGTCTCCATAAGAAGCTCGCCGCTCCTTGTGAATTCATGAAATCTTGACACTCCTTCATCGAAATCTGAGGTATGCAACTTAGTCAAGGACTCGGACACGCCACATTTTGTCATAATCCAAATGTGATACGTTTCATAAGATCGACCTATCAGGTTCCCACAATTAATTAGCAATGTCAGCGAGCTATTAAGTACTGCTAGATAAGCATGATCATACGCGAGTCCAATGATACTTTTGTTCAGTAGCCCCATTTTGTTAAAGACCTCATCCGTTAGGGTAAGCGGTTCAAGATTCCTTACAGGTTCTATCTGAAACCTACCCTCGGGTACAGGTTTCTTATATTTTGGAACCTAAAACCTACCCTTCTAAACCTGAAACCTGGAATCTACCTTGTCACAGGTTCCAAGGTCTAACAGATTTCTTTTTTTTTTTTTTATTGCATTTTTAGTTAAACAAAACAAAAATGAACGCAACGATACTAAACAAGCTTATCATTCATCAAAGAGAATACAAAAGACTAGTTTTCCTGGTATTATGGGTCAAATAAATATAACTAAATGAGAAGCTATTGCATGAATCGATACTAGGGGTGAACAGTTCTATGTTCCATGTTCCGTATAGGTTCCACCCATGATAATAGGTTCCTCATTTTTTGAAATTTGGAACCTACCCTATCACAAGTTCGAGAGTCGGTTCCAGAGTTTACTTAGGTTCTACCTGTATTATTAAATGAACAATTACTGTAAATCATCACCTTTAATAACCACCACTTACTGTTATGATTTACTAACCACAATTTATATTTAGATACACGAAGAATATGAAACATTAACAAATCATAAAATAAAAGCTCAGACTAGTGGTTCCAAATTATACACTTATCATCTATTGTCATAAAATACTGCAGGATCACGAGAATACAGGTTCAGGTTCCAGGTTCCACCTACTCGTTGAAGCAGGTTCCCCAATTTTTTGAACCTAGAACCTACCCTGGATACCTTGGAACCTAGAACCTATAGGTTTCCATTGGTTAGGTGCTCAGGTTCCAGGGTAAAACTTAGAACCATGCTCACTCCTATCATTCGCTACCCCATATGTGATGATCGATCCATAACACCAGCCACGGTCTTCATCGACACCGATCAATATTCGACGCAAGTTTCCATTGAAAGAGACACTCGAGCCACCGCTCAACTTGCACCTAAAATTGAATTCAACCATCCTCAACAAACTTGGGCTAAGGCTAAATAGAATCATTTGGGTTTTGGGAGAAAAATATGTGTATCGTGATAATTACTTAGCCTCCTATGTTTCCTTAATTCATTGATGCATAGATCAATAAATGAACTTACTAGGTATGCATTGCCAATGCTACCAAAAATTCTTGAGATAGGAAACAAAATATAGTAGTAGATCGCTGCCCTGGACCTCATGGTTGAAGACCATGTGAACTATAAGTGTGTGATCAATTGGGATAGTAAAATTGTCAACCTCAATACAGGGGGATTTTGACTTTTGTCTTGATTTGCTTTAAACATCCTCATCATTAATTGTTTAGATAATTATAGGCACACCACGTATCCCTTTGAAACTAGACAGCCTTCAAATTGATGTTTAAGTGAAAAAATCGATCATTCCAAGAACGTGCTCCACCGAAGCAGCAGCTTGACCATGAAGCATATCTATTCTTGCCTTCCACATCATAACATAATCTATGTGCTAGCATTCCGAAGAAACTTCATCATTACATTCTTGAGAGGGGAACTGCAATATAAATTGACTTTCCTAGATGTCTTTCCATGGAGGAAGCAGAGATTTTATCTCTATAGACTACATGCTCAGATGGCTGAACTAATTGTTGATGTGTGCAATCATCATGTGTTTATCATAATATGAAAGGAAAAATGACACAAACAGTTCCTAAACTTTGACTAAATGTGCAATTTGGTCCTCGAACTTTTAATTTGTTCAATATAATCCCTGAAATTTAACTCAATGGGCAATGTGGGCCCTGAACTTTTAATTTGTTCAATGTCATTCATGAACTTTTGATGCATGTTCAATTTAGTCCCTGAACTATATGAAAATGTTCAATGTAGTTCTTCCATTAATTCAAGTTAAGGGACTACATTGAACATTTTCATATTGTTCAGGGACTAAATTGAATATGTACCAAAAGTTTATAGGCCAGATTAAATAAATTCAAAGTTCAGAGACCTCATTGAGCATTAGACGAAAGTTTATGGACTACATTGAACAAATGAAAATACTTCACTAGTCTAAAGAAAATATAAAGTGAAAATGAAAATACATTCTAAAGCTTGCAAGAAGTATCAAAAGTAAATGGGCACCACCTCACTTCCTCTGCTTATCATTTTGTGGCCAAAGCGTATATGAATAAAACATTTCTTCTCAATTCCGATGTAATTTTCAACTTTTCTAGAAGCAAAATCAATCTTTCGTACCGGTAAATGTAGCGGCAATTGAGTCATATCTAAAGTGAAACGAGGCTCTCTATGACGGGTACCAAATCGCATGTCGTCCATAATGGAAGTTCTGTGAATTGTCCCGTGATTGGATTCCAAGAAACTCGTTCTCCACTATCTATCTCCACCATAAGCTCACCATTCCACATGAAGCCCTCAAATCCATATACCAATCCACTAGCCTCAAAAGTATACAGCTCAGTCCAAGACTCAGGCACGCCGTAGTCCCTCATAACCCAAACAGAACAATTGGAATGCAAATCAGGATGCCCAAGTGGCCCCCCACGACTGATGAACACAGCCAGCAAGTCATTCAATACCGCCACAGACACTACCGAAACGACACTGTCCATGTGAAGAATCTCTTCCGGCAGAGCCATTTCATCAAACACCTCACCCGCGACATCGAACAGGACTATCGATCCAAACCCAACGCCGCCCAACAGATCATCGAAGTCGAAAGCAAACCAGTGCAGCTTCCCATTCACCGAGACCGCGGGTCTGTTGGCGCAGAAAGCAGGAACCTCACACTCCAAACTTCTCCAGGAATCTGTACCGAGCGAATAAATCTCGACCGGAGACATCGCCCTACCGAAGCTTCGACTCCGATTATCCATACAATAGACAATCCTCACAATCAAATAGTCATTCGACCGGGCGTCGAAGCAGAACCCTAGAACCACATGAGCAGTGTCCCTGCAAATGAATTGGTGCTCCCGACCGGACCGCCGAACCGCCTCGTGCTTCCTCGTGAACAAATTCCACAGATACGTCGTCTGGTCACAGACGTTTCTGGAGACTTCCGTGATGCAGATCAGACCGTTACACGAGCCGACGACACGGCAACTGTCGGGAGGGGGAGTGACGAACGGGATTTCGATTTGCAACGGGTCGGAAAACGGGGAGTGCAGGCTGTGGACGGGATCCCGCCAGTCTATGCTCACGAGGCACCGACTGGAGGCGTGGAGGGCGGAGTGGCGCAGGTGGAGGGCCGCGAAACGAGGGTCGTCGATGGCGGCGCGCCACGACCGGCAGACGCACCTGCACCGGAGGAGGGATCCCACCGGCAGCCGCTTCAGGACCTCGACGGCGACGTCGTGAGGGAGCTTCGGGCCTTCGTCGGAGGCGGAGGAGGAGGAGCTCATGGTCGGATGGTTGAGAAGAAGAGCGAAGTAGGAAGCCGGAAGGAATTTACTGCACGGCCAGTCCCCTTTACATCTCTGCTTTCCACGTGACAATCGCGTGATATGGCACGATTTGCTCACGTGACTCGACGCAAGAAGGTTTGCGACGTACTCTCTCTTGCACATTATTTTTCTGCCAATGCAACGAAAAACCTCGAACTGATAAATTTACTTTAAGTTAATTTTTTAATCATAAAACATTTCAAATCGGTATATTTATGATAAATTTACCTTTCATTTATTTTCGTTAAATTTTACTATCAAATTACGAAATAGAATGACATGCGATAGTCAACGGATGTGCCAGTTTAGGGTTTTACCCCTCTGTTTGTCATAGACTTATCAATTTGTGATTTTTCGTGAAATTAATTCAATTTAACGAAAGGTAAAATTGTCACAAGTGTACCAATTTAAGATTTTTTGTGATCGAAAAATTAGTTTGAGATAAATTTATCACAGATATATCAATTTGAGATTTATCGTGGTATTAATTTTTTTTTCGTTAATATATATATGTATGTGTGAGTGTGTGTAAAAGCACCACAGAATAGCTAAGTTAGATGTTAGCCCCCAAGTGTCTTCGTCACGGCACCTGTAGTAGCCCGTGCATGAAAACTGATTTACATGAAAAAGATTATTAATGTTTAAGATTTATACTACAGAAAACTCCAAACTGATATAATTATGATAAATTCATCAAAAAATAATTTTTTGACTATCAAATATCTCAAACCGGTACACTCGTGATAAATTTACCTTAAACTAATTTTTTGACTACTAAAAACCCGAATCGGTATGCTTTTGACAAATTTACTTTCCGATAGTTTGCGTTAAATTGGATTAATACCACAAAAAATCCTAAACTGATACACTTATGACAAATGGAGGGTAAGACCACAAACTGGTATACTTGTCAACTACCACGTGTCATCCAACTCAGAAATTTTACATTAAAATTTAATGAAAACTAACTAAGGGTAAATTTATCACGGATGTATCAGTTTGGAATTTTTGGGGGTCAAAAAATTAGTTTGAGGTAAATTTGTCATAAGTGTAACAGTTTAAGGTTTTTCGTGGCATTAACCCCTAATTTTTTTACCACCAAAAATCCCCAAATTGATACGCTTATGAAAAATTTACCCTCCGCTAATTTCGGTTAAATTTTACCATCAAATTGCAAAGTTGGCTGAAACGTAGCAATTGACGGATGTAAAAGTTGGGGTTTTACCCTCCGTTTATCACAGGTGTAACAGTTTGTGATTTTTCGTCGTATTAATCTAATTTAACGGAGGATAAATTTATCACAAATGTACCAATTTGGGGTTTTTGGAGGTCAAAAAATTAATTTTGGCCAAATTTATCATAAGTATACCGGTTTGGGATTTTTAATGATCAAAAAATTAGTTTGAGGTAAATTTTTCACAAATGTACATATTTAGGGTTTTTCATGGTATTAAGAGAAAAATTAGTTTTGGGTAAATTTTTTATATGTGTGCCAGATTGGGGTTCTTCGTGGTATCAACTTAATTTTTATCATGTCTCAAAACTTGAAACACATTAAACATCAATAGAAAATGATCCCTAAACACTAACTAAACAACTCCCCTTAGCACCTCTGCCTCCTTTCTCGGCCTCTTTGCCGCCATCCTCCAGACCTCCATTTTCGGTGGCTCTTCCTCCAGATCAATGTGAATAGCTCGCCATTGGTTCTACCGAAGTCATCATTCAGGTTGTCCAGCTCTTCATGGCAGTCCGTATCGTGATGCGTCCATGGACGTCCATATCTCCAGAGCTTCGTCCATGGTTGTCCTCACTCGAGCTAATTTGTTTCTTCCCTCCTCGTCCAAATCTCGACGAGATAGGGGGTCATGGAGCCTTGTCGTCTCCAGATCAGGAGGAGACACTCCTAATTTGGAGGCGTCTCATCGCTGGTGAAGATGTTCTCATCGATGACGGAGCTTGAGCTGGTCATGTGCTCAACTCTAGAGCAAGTTGCTCCAAGCCTGTGTGACAAAGGGATGTGAAATGATGAAGAGGAAAAAAGGGAAAAAAACGAAAACCTAAACCAATCCGAACCGTTATTTCAATTCGGCATGGTCAGGTCTCGGGTCAGATCATAAAAAATACATACACGTGCAAGAGCATGATCTATTTTTTTTAACTAACCAACATCATCAGGTAAAGACGCAAGAGTATGATCTACTTTTTACTAACTAGCATCATGAGGTAAAGATGCTCAAGTGAATGCCCTAAAACCATAACATACAGAAGCCGGTTCGTGCATTGCGTGGACGTTCATTCGCAAACTGGTGGTTATCGAAAGCGATGGAAATGCTTCTAGTGTCATGAACCAAATATGTTGAGTATCAATTATGCACATTACCCGAAAAGTGCCCAATGGAATGCTTTGAATACTTGATAGTGCATGAATCCGCATTCAGCGAATAAACTTCGACTTCCGGTTCGCCCAAGCACTTTCCATAAATATCACCAAAATATTAACAACCTCCTAGTCATAACGCCTTTCACTAAACCAGATACCGTAGGACAACATGAACATCCTCCATGTTGAGAAATTGACATAATTCTCAACAGGTTGCGAAGCATTTCAAGCACCTAATCACTGACTTGTACAAGTGAAGCTCACCTAAGTTTTCTCATGCTGTTTGCTGAATGCATATCTTCATAATCCTCGTCGGGGGTGAGATAAAATTGTGTTGGTCTGATCACATCTTCTTCGATAGTTCATTGGTTTCGATCTTCGAATGTTTTCAAGCTTGTTAAAAGCCTTCCACGTTAGCCAGGAGGAATACTTATTATCTGAGGGTTGTAACTTTTACATTTTAAGCATTCATTTCATCGTGGCATCTTTGTTGTATTGGGGCGCAAAACTTTTAGTATATAATCCATGGATACAGGAGGGATCTGATTTGAAACGTGTGGACATCAGCATCTGCATCAGCCAACGAGTAAAGGGGGGATTTGTTATTTGAGGAAGTGATAAGAGAACTTAAAAAGAGTTAGCTGTGGAGGGCTTGATATGGTCAGAACTATCACACACAAGGCTTTCATGCTTGCACGAATAATGGAGTAAATCTCCAGTATAATATTTAGTTTACAAGAACCAGTGTCTTCGGCAATAAAAACTCAGCTTTTCTCTTTCTAAGCACGAGTCGAATAACCAGTACATGACAGTTACTACAGTCAGGTATGGATCATCTGGTTGTCTAGATAGCCACAAAAGAAACCATGAATAATGATGCGGAGTTTGACATTACGCATCTCTGCTTTTTGTTGTCTCGGATGACCAAAATGACACCTTTGTGGATTTTGAGGAGACCCATCAAGTGTTCGAATGTTGAAGAAGCAGAAGAAGACGACGACGATGCTCAAGAATGACAACAGAAAGTGATTCTATAGCTCTCCCGTGTGAGGAAGTTAATAAATTTTGGAATCAGGAAAATGCTTCATTTGTTTCCACAATGCGAAGGGAGGCACTAAGGTATACATCTAATAGATTTTGAGAGGTTGCTTGCTTCGACTTCAACAAGACCTCCATCTCCCGCTGATCGTAAACATTTAAAAAAAATAGAAGAAGATAGCCCAAAACCTGAACCGACCTGTAACAAACGCATATTGTTCATTTTCGGGTCCTCTTTGGCAATGTATGTCTTCATAGCATTTTTGAATTCTCAAAATATGTAAAAATAACACAATTCAAGATGTGACTAGTGTAGTCTTGAATTACATTATTTTTATATAAGATGTGACTAGTTTGGTCTTGAATTACATTATTTTTATATAAGATGTTACTAGTGTGGTCTTGTAGAAGCTGAAAAATGCTTGTGGTGCCGTCAAATAAAAAACATACATGCACAACATTCAATAAAGCCTCGTCATTCTTTTCAAGCATCATTTTCCAGTCGATCCAACCTGAATCGTTGACACCCCTACTACCAGCCTCTTTTTGCAATGTATGTCTTCATAGCATTTATGAATCCTCAAAATATGTAAAAATAACGTTATTCAAAATGTGACTAGTGTGGTCTTATAGAAGCTGAAAAATTCTTATGGTGGCATCAAATCAAGCACATATATGCACATCATTCAAAAAGCCTTGTCATTCTTTTTCTGCATCATCTAAAATCTGCTAGTAGCGGCAATGCTGTAGTTGTAGCGGTAGATGCAGTCTTGGCTTGCATGCTTTGCCTAATCTTAGAGAAGTGAATGCGATTTGAATTCGATCATATCACAGAACTCCTTTCACTAACAAAACATCTCTCTCCCCCCTCACTCGTATCTATTTATTCCACTTTGCGTTCGAAAATACATAGAATCGAGTGCCTTGGTTTCGTGTTTTCTTTGTCCCTTGCTCTCTAAATTGCAGAGCAAGGTCAAGCACCAAATAAACCTCTCTAAGACCCTGCAAAGTCCTCTCTCCATGCTTATGCATGCTTTGCTTGTCCATTTCCTCCTAGTCTCATCCTCCCTGTTAAACCGCCATTACTCTCTGCTCATAACCACGCTTACCTTTCACAGAAAATAAGCATAAGAGCCAAGACCCTGTTGATTTCCAACGGCTGTTGATACTAGCTCTGGCCATCTCAATCTCTTCGCTCTCCATCGCTTCTTAGGAAATGGACAGCTCATGAGTATGCAAATGCATATGCCATCTGGGAGTTCTCGGTGAAATCAGATTATATTTCGTTTCTGGTTTTGATCAGTTTTGATGTGGGCGACCAAAATGCAAGTTTTTCCGGGTTGCAAGGAGAACAGGCTTTTGCTTAGTCTAAAGAAAAACTCAAAGTGAAAATGCACATGCATTCTAACGCTTGCAAGAAGTACATAAAGTAAATGGGCACCACCCCACTTCATATGTCTCTTTCAACTCTTCTGCAAGCATAATCAATCTGTCGTACAGGTAAATGTAGCAACAACCGAATCATTTCTAAAGTGAAACAACGCTCTCTACAACAGTGATCAAATAGCATTCCATCGATAGTGGAAGATTGCGAATTGTCTTGTGATCGGATTCCAGGAAACTTGTTCATCATCATCTATTACCATCAGAAGCTCGACATTCCTCATGAAGCCCACAAATCCTGTTACTCGTCCACGAGCCTCAAAAGTATACAGCTTAGTCCAAGACTCAAGCACGCGGTAGTCCCTCATAACCCAAAAGGAACAAACGGAACGCGGTTCAGGATGCACAACTCCGTCCATCAGACTAATGAACACATCCAGCAAGCAAGTCATTTAATGCTGCTAGAGACACTATTAAACCGCCACTGACTTCGCGTAAAACCTCTTCAGGCAGAGCCATTTCATCGAACACCTCACCTGCGACATCGAACGAGACTATTGATGCGCGTCCACCTTTTAACCTCAGATAATCGAACTCGAAAGTAAACCAGTGCAGATTCCCATTCAAGAAGACCGCGGGTTCGTCGTCGCAGAAAGCAGGAAGCTCACGCTCCAAACTTCTCCAGGAATCTGTACTGAGTGAATAGATCTCGACTCGACGGTTTATCTTGCCGAAGCCCTGAGGATAACCATGTGGATAGTAAATAATCCTCACAATCTTATAGTCATTAGACCTAGCGTCGAAGCCAAACCCTAGAGCTAAATCAGCAGTCTCCATGGAAGGAAATTCACCATCCAGACCGGATGGTCGAACCACCTTGTGCTTTCTGGTGAATAGATTCCACAAATAAATCGTCCGATCACCGCCATTTTCGGCATATAGTTTGAGGCAGATTAAACCATTACAGGAACCAGCAAATTCGTAACGGCCGGGAGGAGTAGCAAAGGGCATTTCGATTTGCGACCGGGAAGGCAGAGCAAGAGACTCCTGGGACAACAGAGAGAACAGGTTCTGGGAAGGATTGCGCCAATCTAGGCACACGAGATGCCAATTGGAGTCATCGAGAGCGGCGTGGCTCAAGTGGAGGGCCACGAAACGAGGGTCGTCGATGGTGGAACGCCATGAACGGCTCACGCACCTGAATCGGAGGAGAGATTCCACCGGCAGCCGCTTCAGGATCTCGACGGCGACGTCGTGAGGGAGCTTCGGGTCTTCGTCGTCGTCGTCGCCGGAACTCATTATGGTTCGGGTGGTTTGAGAAGAAGAGCGAACACGAACAAGAACTAGAACTAGACATTAGCAGTGAAAAGAGATCGAAAATGGTGGGGCCCAGCAGATTTCTGGTTCTTCATGTTTTCCTCCCCTACATTTTCTCTAATTCTTTTTGCGGGCGGGGAATTTTTGTCAAAAGAGAATTGCTACATCGTGGGTCAAAAAGAGCTTTTGGATTTTTCTTTACCCTCTCAATCAACCTCGCCATCAAAGGAAGTTTCTCTTCTCTTCTTGCACTGTCTCTCTCATATCTCACTCGGATCTCCGTCCTGGTTGGTTACCGAACGCCGCTGCCAGCGCAGATGAATGGTGCCGAATTGATGAAACAGATTCGGCAGATGGTCAGATTCATCAGTTAGGCGGCAGAGGAGAAGGCCAACGAGATCCCCATCTCTGCTGAAGAGGTACTCTTCCCTTTCCTCACGATTTGAGTCAATTGAGAAAGGGGTGTTCTTCTTTTTACATCCGTGAAGTGGAAGTGAGAACCTGCTTGCGGAGTTTGACATTAAGGGTCGCTGCTTTTGATGTCTCAGATGGCCAAAATGACACCTTCGTGGATGTGAATTTTGAGGAGACCCATCGACCGTTCCAATGTTGAAGAAGCAGAAGAAGACAACGACGATGCTCAAGAATGACAAAACAAGGTGATTCTATAGCTCTCCTGTGTGGTGAAGTTACTAATTATTGGAATCAGGAAATTGCTTCTTTTCTTTCCACAATGAGAAGGGAAGCACTAACGCATGCGTCTATGTGATTTCGAGAGGTTGCTTGCTTCAACTTCAACGAGACCTCCATCTCCTGCTGATCGTTCCGTTCAAAAAAATTTTAAAAATAAAGAAGACGATAGCCCAAAACCTGAACCGACCCACAACAAACACATTGTCCATTTTCGGATCAACCCGACCCGAACCGTTGACACCCCTCCGGCCAGCCTTTTTGGCAATGTATGTCTTCACAACATTTCTAAATTCTCAAAATATGTGTCAATTTGTAATTTGCTTAGGGTGCATAAATGCACGCCACATGAGTAGCCGATGCGACGCTCACAAACCACTGAATCTTTTCTCATGTTTGTCACGTGACATGAGGCACAATTTTACCGCATAACTCACATTTAACCATGTGATCTGTTAGAGATATATCTAAGAGATTCTCCATATCTAGCTTGATTTCTCAACCTATGAGGGTCGTGTATATATCTAAATTCATTGTGCATATACTTGATTGATTCTAATTGATAGTAATTAATATTGCAATACTAATAGTCAATCTTGCAAAGCTTATAAATATTTCATATATTCTTCTATATGAAATATATAGAAATTACACAATCATCCCTTTCACATATTCTTACCTAATAGCAACCGTCATTATGTCTTAAATAGAAATATGCGAAACAACAGGTGCACTCCCAACAAGGGAGATTTTATCTTCTTTTGCTAAACTATTACCCTAGTTTGATATGACAAAGAGAAGTTTTGAGCATTGTACACTCTCCTACTGTATTAGCGTAACTCTACTCCATCTCAGTAAATGTATTTCGCAAGTTAACGTGGTTGCTATAAATCTTACTCCTGCAGACCTACTGGTATGCGTGCATGGCAAGAAAAGCCTGCTGGTTTGACAAGAAAGCAAGAGTTCAAGACTTTTCTTAGTTAAGTTCAACTCTGACGCTTAAAGTAATGAGTTGCGTCATTGCTTACCCAAATTGCTACTGAATCAGTCAATCCAATGAACTTGTAAGATTCCACCCGGAAAACGATAAATTCAAAGCCACCTTTGGGTTCTTTCACTAGCTTGAGAAAACGCAGACATCTCTCTGTCTTCTACATAGCACCAACACCAAAGACCCTCAGAAGCAGCGTGACAAGAATATCAGAAGTTCTATAGACATGGCGGGTCTATTTGACAAGCAGGCAGAGACTTACCTACAAGCCAGGCCAACTTATCCAAGTGAGTGGTACTCGATGCTTGCTGCCCGCACCACTCATCACTCTCTGGCCTGGGATGTCGGCACTGGCAACGGTCAAGCTGCTCTTGGCGTTAGTCTCTCTCTCCCTATGCGATTTTTTAACAAGAATATGTTGGACCAAATTGTAATGGAGAGGTGATTCTCCAATGGGGAAATACAATCCTTCGCTCATCAATTAAAATCTTTCTGCTTGACTGACCACAAATATGTTGGTGACATGATTCTACCAGGTTGCAGAGCACTACGAGCGAGTGATAGCGACCGACATCAGTGAAGCTCAACTAAGTTTCGCAATGCCACATCCTCGAGTTCGCTATGTGCACACTCCACAATCCATGTCAGAGGATGAAATGGTGGCCTTGATGGGGGGCGAAAATCGTGTTGATCTGATCACCGTTGCTACCGCAGTGCACTGGTTTGACCTTCCAAAGTTTTACAAGCTCGCCAAGCGCCTTCTGCGTAAGCCAGGAGGTATACTAGCCGTTTGGGCTTACAACGACATAATTGTTAATCCTGAATTCAACACTGTAAGTAAGCGGCTCTGGGAAGGTTCCATGCAGTTTTGGCACTCGGATGCCAAGCGTGTAATCGATGGGTATGGAAATCTTCCCTTTCCTTTTGAGAGTGTGGGCTTAGGCCAGGAGGGAAAACCAATGCAACTAGAAATCCCAAAGGAGCTCCTGTTCGAAGGGTACTTGAAGTTTTTAAAATCATCATCACCAGTTAACTTAGCCAAGGAGCAAGGGGTGGATTTGTTGTCCGAAGAAGTTGTTAAAGAGCTTGAGAGTTCTTGGGGAGGGCCTAATCTGGTCAGAACTGTCACCTACAAGGCCTTCATGCTTGCAGGAACAGTCACAGAGTGAGTCCTCATTTGAATATTTGGTTTGCCTAATTCAATTTCCTCCATAATCAGTTCGACCTTTCTCCACCAACGTTTCCCAGTTCCTCTTCTCACATAACTTGATCTATTGGTATATGACAAATATCAAGGTTGGAACCAGGTCATCCAGTTATCTGCATAGCCGCTGAACAGGGCATGAATTTTGACCACTGAGAGAAGTCTCAACAAAATGCTTCGAATGATTGGTCAGGCTGCAAATTTGAAATTTAAATGATTGTTCGAAAATTTGTGAAACTAAAGTGTATTTAATGCGGTAGTTATGGAATTTCTAATTTTCATTTCCCTCAATCAAAACTAGAGTTGTTCTAGCTTGGAGCAACAACTAATAAACCGCGCCAATATTGAAGGCTGAAGCTTCACGAACTACTCCAGACCTATCGTTGCTCGTGAGAAACAATTGGAAAGGGCGAAGCAAGTGTCTTAGCGGCTAGTTAACATATCAACACATATTGTTGACGGGAGAAAACAGGTTTCAGAAAAGTTTCATGCCTCAAATAGGAATGTTCATATTTCCGAAGCACAATTCCTTAACAAGTGCCTCAGAACCACTTAATAACATTTTCCTGATGACATTTTTTTCAAACTGATGTTCCCTTTTGTGAGCAAAAGAGCCAAGCTCGACGTAAGGCTCCCAGTTGTATCTGGTTTGATGCTGTTGTCATGCTGGGTTTGTTTGTTTCCTAGCAAACGACCGTTCTAAGCTGTCTCTTTTCATCGGGAAAAAAGTGGAATTTTCTATGGAACTTCTCTTTCTTTTTTTGGTAAGGAGGTGACTACAAGCAAAGGAAAAACCGAGAAACAAGAAGCACTAAGCTGGCCTTACTCGTGGAAACACTATTCCTAACATGTCTCGTAAAAGAAAAGGAGATACCCCTGGTGTTATAATTCAACGAGCCAATATGTGACTAAAGAATAATTCCATGCTTGGATACCACTGAAATAGGTCAAGATTGAACGTTCCCAGCAGAAGCTCGTCATTCCTCGTGGAGCAAAAAAACCTCAGTGGCATACAGCATAGTCCAAGACTCCACCATTCCCAGTTGTATTTACTTCAAAAGAATATAACTAGCATTTACAAGTAAAAGGGAATAACCTAGATCACACCTCCAAGTCCTTACAACCCATTCTGCGTCTTATCCAATTTGTCAGTCAAATATGACGTTCTTCAGCGGAGATTGTTTTGCACACTCCGAGGAATTCAATGAACCATCGGGAACAATCAAAACACGAGGGAGGGAAAAGCACAAGAGATGCTGATCTTGGACTGAAATGAGGAGTCAACACGAGCAAGAACAAAGAGTGGTATACATTTTCACATGGCACTCAAGGAAGAAGCTCATTATCCCTAATGCATGCAAGGAATGCTGGATCCACAACCTTTGATCCTAGAAAAATATGAACAGAGAGAAGAAGCAGGAGTATGATCTACTTTTAACTGACTAAATCACGTAAAGATGCTCAAGTGAACTCCCTGTGACCAGAAAAAAAAAAAAAACAGAAGCTGGTTCGTGCATTGCTTGGATGCTCATGTGCAAACTAGTGCTTATCGAAGTGATTGAAGTGCTTCTAGAGCCAATGATCAAATTTGTGGAGTATCGACTATGCACATTACTTGTCTAAAACAAAAAGAAAACAAATATGCACATTACTTGAAAAGCGCCTGATGGAATGCTGTGAGTCCTCGACATTGTCACCGAATCTGTATTCAGCAAATCAACTTCAACTTCTGGTTCGCCCAAGCATCTTTCCATAAATATCACCAAAGTATATACTATCATAACAAACTCCTAGCCATTACGCCTCTCACTGAACCCAATACCCTAGGACCATACGAACATCCTCCATGTCAAGAAACCGACTTAATTCTCACCAAGTCGCAGAGCATTTTGAGCACCTAATCGCGACTTGTTTAAGTGAAGCTCAAGAAAGTTTTCTCATGTCCTTTGCTGAATGCTTATCTCCAGAATCCGTGTCAGACAATGAAGTGGTGCGCCTCATGGGAGAAAGATGAAATTATGTCAGTCTGATCACAGCTTCTACTACAGTTCATTGGCTTCGATTTTCCAATGTTTTACAAGCTTGTTAAAAACCTTTCGTGTCAGCCAGCAGGAATACTAGTTATTCGGGGAATGTTGATGGAAGTGCAATCTGCATTTGACATTTTAGATAAGTGCTTCATCGAAGCATCATTGCAATTTTGGCGTGCACACCTAGTACATAATCGATGGATACAGGAGTTCTGATTTGAAACATGCTGTCATCAGCATTTGCATCCGCCAAAGAGTAAGGGGTGGATTTGTTGTCTGAGGAAATCATCAGAAAACTCAAGAAGAGTTGTTGATGACGGTCTAATATGGTCTCAGCGATCACACACAAGGCTTTCATGCTTGGAGGATCAATGGAGTTACAAGAATCAATTTCTTCAGCAATAAGAACTCGGCTTCTCTCTTTCTACATATTAGTCTAATTAGTACATGACAATTACTACGGTCGGAAATGGGCATCCAGTTGTCCAGATAGCTACTGAAGAAAGCATGAATCACGATGCTTGCATTAATAGAAGTGAATCAAAGCAAATGTGAGCTTCGAGTATTACATAAACATTCATAGAAGATGCTTAAGTGGTCAGCAGTCTCGATGCACCTTATTCTGTTTGCATTTCAAACAGATATGAATATGACTTGTGGAGAAGCAGAAATCACAAGTTGATAAGAGTACCTTAGTTCTTATCCTTATAATAATTGGCATGAATTAGGCCGAGACATCTCATCTTCTTGCCTACAATAGTAAACAATAACTAATTTTGTTCCTATGGGAAAACGAGACTCTCCACCAGAGTCACTAAATCAAATATCCCCGATTTCCGACGGAGTCGGGTTAGTCCCACACTCAGATCCCACGAAATCAATTCAATTGATACGTATCCATAAGAAGCTCGCCCCTCCTCATGAAGCCGTGAAATCTTGACACTCCATTGAGATCTAAGGTATGCAACTTAATCTAGGACTCGGGCACGCCATATTTTGTCATAACCCAAATGTAACACTTTTCGTAAGATCGACCTATCAGGTCCCCACGATAAATTTGCAGTGCCAACGAGCTATTTAATACTGCTAGATAAGCACGGATATACATGAGTCCATCGAATAGTTCTTTGGCAGTGCCATTTGTTTGAAAACCTCACCCGCTACCCCAAATGTGATGATGGATCCATAGCACCAGCAACGGTCTTCATCGACACCGATTGATATCTAATGCATTGAGATTCACAAAGATAGATCTTGAAGAATCTTAGGATTATCTCAGAGAGCCTATATTGAAAAGATTTTCAAGAGATTCAACATGCATGATTGCTCTTCCAGTGTTGCTCCTGTTGTTAAGGGTGACAAATTCAGCTTACTTCAATATCCTAAAAATCAACTGGAGCTTAGACAAATAGAGTATGTTCCCTAAGCATCTGTTGTAGGGAGTCTTATGTACGCTCAAGTATGTACTCGCCCAGACATAACGCATATTGTTGGAATGCTTGGCCGTTACCAAATAAACCCAGGAATGGGTCATTGGAAAGCAGCTAAGAAAGTAATGCATTACTTATAGGGTACAAAAGATTTTATACTTACCTACAAGAGAATAGGTTATTGGTTATTCTGATTCTGATTATGCCGGGTGTGTTGGCACCGAGAAATCCACATCTGGTTACATTTTTATACTCACTAGAAGACCCATCTCATGAAAGAGTGCAAAGCAATCCTTAACTGTATCTTCCACTATGGAGGCTGAATTTATAGCATGTTATGAGATGAGTTCTCATGGTTTATGATTGAGGAACTTCATTATGGGGCTTAAGGTAGTTGATAATATTGTGAGACCATTGAAGATCACTATGACAATTAGGCTGCTGTTTTTTTCTCGAAAAACAACAAGTCGAGTGGTGCATCCAAACACATTGACATTAAGTACCTAGTTGTGAGAGAAAGAGTCCAAAATCAAATTGTATCCATTCGGCATATTAGTACGAAAGCCATGTTAGCGGATCCCATGACGAAAGGCTTACCACCCAATCTCTTTCGAGAACATGTTGCTAGTATGAGATTGGTTAATAGTTTTTAGTTTAAACCATGGTTTTGGACACATGACGTATTTTATTTATTTTGTGATCATCTCATGTAATGGATTTGGATTTATCGTTTATTGCTTCTTATCATATGTGCACCTTTGAAGCTTTTTGAAACAAACAATTATGTATGGACCTCATGGACCTTATGAACGTTATAGTTCATGATTAATCATTTAAATGTTGTGTTTAATGTTTGTGCTGGGATAGTAATTGGAGAACAGTACTGTGTCGTTGGAACATGGATACTGGTTCCAATTCTTTTCTGTATAAATGTCAGACATGACTTTACTTAAGGGATGTTGTATTTGCTTGATTATGTTGTGTTAAATCTCATTAGTTAGATCAATAATAGAACCTTTTGCCGAGTAGGAGAATGTTGGACTTGACAAGGTTCAACCCATTTATGTGGTTTATCAGGTCTATTATTTAACATTTGGTACAAGCCCAATTTAATTAAATATATCATGGGCCATATATTTGTAACATCCAATTAGGCATATCTTAAACCTTGATGGATGGTTGAGATTTGGCAGCACTGGGGTTGGTCCCATCACTCTCTCTATATAAGGTCTTTTTTTGGTGGAGAATGAATACATCTAATTATCACGCTTCCGTTATTCTTCACAAAATTGTTGAGAGAAAAATACACACTCATCACAATCGTCATAGAGGATAGTGGTGAAGATTCATACCCACAGAGATAGCTTCTTTGCTTCTTTCTCATTGGATCAATAATGGCTTCCTTTGATTCGGGTATGCTATATTTATTAATTTGATCTCATGTTTATATGATTGAAAAATCCTATTATTCTAAAAATGCATAGCTAGATTTTTTGAGTTCATGGTTTATTTAGTTCATGAATGTGCTGTTGAGGTGCTGGTTGCTTAAATGCGTGCGTGCTCGAGGTTGAATGACACCAAAACTGGGCGGAATTCGAGGACGTTACAGAAGTCAGATTCAGTCACGGATTGACCCACGGTTTTTGCCAATTTTATAGAATATTGTGTGGTACGAATTTCTTGGGGCTTTCTTCATGAAAGTCGCACCTTATTCTTTGTTCTATAACACACCTTAATTCTGGATTTTTCGGACTTCATATAACTATATTATATTTGATAAACACACGATTTTTAAGTCAGTTTTTCAAAAATCGGTACTGACCTTTACACGATTATGATTTTCTACAGAATTTTCGGCAAGGAATTTGGACAAGTGTCCTTCATGAAAGTTGTAGATTACATCTTAAACTATAACATATAAAGTTACCATGATTTTTAGAGCTCATTGAACTTGTGATACGTCTATCTTTCTGTCCGTTTGAGTTCTGGAATTAAATTACTGTTTTGACCCAGTTTGTCCGAATTCTCGGGAATTGTATAAGCTAAACTGGGTTTCAAGCCCCTCGCGAGAAATGTTCCTCTGGGTCTCGTCTGCAGTGTGTTAAAATTTCGTAATTTTGTAGCTGATTTACTTAGGTAATGATAGCGATTTCCGAAGGCGTGCAAACTGCCTTTATGAGGCAAATTTTGGGATTCTGGATGAAATTCCTTTCTTGTAAGTTGTCTTTTAAGATTTGTATTGCGGACTAACCATTTTTATACCATTGCTATGATTTATAAGTGGATGAAGGTTGGTCAGTTATGAACTCGAGTTGTTTCCTTTGCATTAGCAAAGTGAATGATATTTTAAATTGAATTATTGAATTACTGAATTACTGCACCATGAGTGTGATTGTTCCGTCGGTCCCTATGATGACGATACCCCAGGAGTTGGGATGCCTGGAGAGGTAATTGGGTTCCTCCGGATGCCTGGGGGGTAACTGGGTTCCTGATGACCTTGCGATCCGAGAGGAGTGCGAGATGCCCGAGGGGGTAATTGGGTTCCCTTGGATGCCTGGGGTGTAATACAGTTCCCCAAATGTCCTCGCGATATCGTGTGGGTGCAAGATGCTAGGGGGGTAACGAGGCTCCCCGGAAACTCATTTAACACTGTTCAAATGTACTTTTTGATCATTTCTCATTCTTCCAAGGGCACCCGATTCTCATCCTAACATAACCAATTATCATAGTTCTAAAACTATGATCTTTAAGATTGATTTTTCAAAATGATGATTATGCAAATTTTTCACAATTAATTGCCTCATAGGTGTTCAGGAAAATTTGTCAGGTAGGTGGTTATCCAACGTTTGGGATAACCAAAGTGTGTTCATTTCCCACCAACTCTTTTGACTCTACACTGTTGCCTTGATTAATTGAATAAGAACAAGCCTCCAATCCATCATCACCTGATAGCTTCTTTAAGGCAGTTCTGTTTAGGTAGATGTTTTGTTTTTTTGAACTCACATGTACAATAGTATGGTGAATTCCATTGATTTTTTCCTCGGGCGAAGATTGTCGGATTTGGGAAAGTTGTTCGATAGGCGAGTCGACGGCGTGACCGGATTTGATAATAGAATTGGCCCTCTTCGTTTCAGGCTGTTCAACTATGGAATTGGCATCCACTTGCTTGAAGTGGACGATGTTCCGGCAAAGAAAGGGGCGGTAAATCCCAAGGACAGCCACATCTCCTTCCAGTGCACCGACATGAAGCTCGTGATGAAGAAGCACAAAGAGATGAACATCGAGTACGTGACCGTGGTCATCGAGGAAGGCGGCATCAAAGTCAATCAGCTGTTCTTCCACAACCTGGACGGTTACATGATCGAGATCTGCAACTGCAACAACTTGCCGATTCTTCCCCTATCCTCTTGCCCTCTCAAACTCCCCAGAACCAACAAGAACCCACCGCCATCCACATTGTATGGCAAGTTTGACAATCGGAGTTTGGACATGCAATGTGCCATAGAAGTTGTGAATCAGATGATGAACAACTTGGTGAAGAACATGTTTGACTTCTCAATATAAGCCAAATCTAGGATTCAATGCCAAATTTTGCCGAGAAATTCGAAGGATCCTTTTGTGTATAGAATTTGCCCAAGTCTCTCTCTTAATGCAGGTTGCAAAATGAGTGTAAAGATTTGAAAAATAAGGACATGATCCAAAGTCTGAAAAAAAAGTACAAGCAAATTCAATCTTTGTTTCAATCAGTTGTGTCTGTCCTGTATCCCCTTTTTGGCTCAGTTGTAAAGGCTTTTGTACCCTAGGGTAGTCGATTCCATTATTGTAGCTTCAAATTATAAGTTATATTCATCTATTGTTGTATTGTGATAAACTTCTGACTGAACTCACGAAAATTAGCGCTGCTTTGGGGAAGTTTCGGTACCAAACTCACCAACCATTGCAAAACTAAGTCAAACGACTGACCTACACAAGCTATAATCAGCAAAAATTACCTAGCTGTAAAAACATTTGAGTTCACAAATGGTTCAAAAGATCTTAGAAGAGCAGAGATGCATTGTTACAAGGAAATGGAAGGACAGAGGCTATGAACTCTTCGAATAAGTTACAGATCAGGTCTTTCGAAGATATTGCCCAAGCCATAGCCAATTTCAAGCTGGTGGCCATTTCAACTCAACAAGACATCTTGCGAGTCTTTCAGATGCTTCTTTCCCAATTACAATACCATCTCCCCAGTTCCTTGATCCGTATATTTCATTCTCTCATTCATAAGAACACAGCATGAGGGCCAACTTTATAATAACTGTGGAATGTCTTTAACTTAAATATGGACATCTAAATTCAATACATAACTTGAACAAGATTAGAAAGGGGAAAAAGAAGTCCATAATCCGATGACCAAGAAGATAAATAATGCAATACATATCTTCTTACTATCTTCTTCCTGCAAAATTTGAGGCATCCTCAACTCGACATCCACAACTCGACATTCTCATCCTCAGCTCCCACATATTGATGTTTTGGCTTTGTTGAGGATATCCTGTGGCATCACAACCCTGAACACTGCATAGTGATGATTCAAGCTTTTTTGGCCCCGCAGCCAGTGAATGCTGCCCAATGCTCCCGCACTCGGATTTGGAAAAGCGTAAAACACACGCCTGATTCTCTGATGCACAAGTGCCATCGCACACCTTAAACAAGACGAGATGTAAGAGAAAAGCTCAATATCAGGCAATTAATCACTCTATTTCAGAAAATCTACAACTCTTAACACTTGTTACACCAAATGAAATGCAACTCTCCCTCTTAAATGTGAAAAATATCTAATCTAGAAAGACAACAGGAATGTAAAGTGCATGTGCAAAGAACCACTACTGTCTGAGGCAGAATCTCAGATATTTTGGGCAAAGGGTAATCAGCCAAATAGCCTGCACATGCACCAAACCAGACAGTTGCAGTTGATTTATTTAACTTACATTGTGCATGGCTCCCAAACAAGGTAGATGTCATTGCCAGTGCATAAATACGGTCTACTAGAGAGATCACCATTGCCACGAGCATCATCATTTTTGTCACCATTGTCAACCTGAATTTCCACAATTACATAGATGTCAGTGCCAAGCCAAAATATTGTCTGATTAAATGCAAAGAAGAGGCAGAGACTCAAGGTATAGAATCAAATGCAATAGTTGGTTCCATTTGTTCAGTGTCAAATAATCCTCGAGCATTTCATCTTTAGTGCCGACTAATTATTTGGTGGACAGTGCATGTATTATTGGTTGAGTCTACGTGTCATCAAAAGTTGTTCACCTACTAATCATTGTATATAAAGAGTTGACTATTAGCAAGTCTATCGAGACAATGAAATTGACTAAGGGATGATTATAACATGCACCCAACCAACCATCCGAGAGCTAATTGGAGTTGAGTTGAGCAAAAATAGATGAACTACTATGATGATATTCGCAAATGTTGAGAAAAGATCTTGCACTTCGAAACAAAGAAACAGATGACACTTAGATGCCATTGTCAAGCTGGAAAGGCTTGCCAGGATTTCCTTCACATGTAAAGGAAAAGCTTACGTCAGTGCCATCAGTTTTCCGTCTTTTTGCTTAAGACTTTGCAGGAGATAGAATACACTCCTCTTTGGTAGCTTCATCTTTGTACCTCACATCAGGGAATAAGCATCTGTCCCTGGCAGCAGATGATTCAATGGCCACTATAGCAGCATGTTGCAACGGGTGCCAAAAAGAAGAGCTCCTGCGAGTCTGTTCATCTACCCACCACCGAGGATGTAGACAAGAAATGGATGTCTCAACTTGCTCTGGCCCACCCAAGGAACAACGCTGAAGACCTAATTCATGTTTTATCCATCCAGTCATGTCAGCAGGAGTTTTAGTGGAACTACTAAATTCAGCACCAACTTCTGTTTTTAGAGTATGCCAAGAGCAGACTTCATCACATGCCCTTGCAATCACTTGATTAGACAGATGATCTACAATGGCTGCAGCACTGACCACCTGTAGACAAGAGAAGGGTGTAACAAAAGCAAAATTTGCGCAATTTCCACAACATAAGAAGTGCATACACCAGCATATATAAAAAATTGGATGCACAACTGGGGAGCAACATTAAGTGCTACAATTCCTTCCCAAAACCTCTATTTTACTATGTCTATGCATGAACATTTTAAGGGATAACTGTCTAAAGGACCCAACCTTCAAAATGATTAGATTGTTTTCCCCTATTATAGAACAGATTTCTTCTTGTATTTTGGTACAAAAGTCAATAAATATGACTTTCACATAAAAACTTCACTTTCCTGTCACGTTAATTACAACACGAAAATCTCACTTCCTGTTACTGAACCCAAAATGATTCCCATGAGCCAATGCAAGCTATGGTGAACCCTCGAAGGCTTGATGGCCAAAATATTGAAAGTGCAAACACAAGCAGTTAGAAATGATACTCGTCAAGCATGTACACTAGTCTGAGATATAATTAGATGCAAAGTTGAAGAAATCAAACAAAGTTGCATTCATTAATCACAAGTTAATGTCATACCCGAACACTTACCACATTACCATGAGATTTCGCCAATTCCAGAGCATAGTTCATAAAACTTACAACTGATCGTGAGTCTTCTTCACTAAACCCAGTTCTGCCACTGATATTGCTGATATGTGGAAAATCAGAAGTCAAGAGAATGTATCGGTATTGACAGAACTGCACATAATACACATGAATATACAGGAACAGATAGTTCCTTGTGATCGTTGACAAGAAGTAAAATTAGGAAATGTGAAAAAAAAGAACAAATATTTGCACAAACTCCATTGAATTGCGTTATGCAAAGTGGTGAAGCTTAAGTTTGATTCCAAAAGGTGAGAGAGGAGAATAATAAGACTTAAACCTGGCCTAGTGCCTTTAAAAGAGTTCCAACCAACTAGTCAACCCTAGGTCTATATAGTCATGATTCATTAGCAACCATTATGCATGATGGAGATGGCTTGATCATTTATTCCTTGAGAGTAACTTCTCTCGTTTATATATGACCCAAAACTCCTCTCAGTCCAGATGCAACCAAAACTGATATAACTCAGCTGAACGAAGTAAAATCAATCACATCATAAATTTTTAAAAACAAAGCTTATCAAATTTGAGTTGGGCACTCAAACTGCAACTTTTTGTAAGTCGTTGGTTTTCAGACTCCAACTTCCAACTTATCCACTTGGCAATAAATTATGAAAGAGGTAAAAAGTATAAAATGAACACAAAAAGTTGCCCAAGAGATTCTTGAAATTCATAAGAAAGTTATCCTGGAAAAACCACCTTAACCTGCTGCTTAGTTTGACACAACATTAGAATCAGAGACATCTGCATATGCTCATGCAAATACCCTAAGCCCACAAAAATGTCCTCAAATATTATGGCAAAATGTTGATCTTAAGACATGAACTTGCATTACCGTTACTGATGGGAAAATTTAAAAGAGACGTACTAGGCTGGTGGATGGTATGAGGTGGGCCATAGCTTGCACTGTTCTACCCACTCTTCCTTTGACGATGCAGCATATTTGTAGACCTATTGCAAATTAGCACGAATAAGTACAAAGAACAAAATCCCACTTTGCCATCGCATAATGAAGTGAAACAACGCCTTTTCAGGCTACATGTTACAGGAGTTCTTATGTAGTATATCTTCTTACAAGCATGTTTGAATTACAAATATATACAGATTGAGAAAAGCATGACATGCAGCAGATTAAGCATTACAATTTTATTTACTACTAATAGACTTTCCTAATATCAAATAATCTGTGCACTTTGAAAAATTTGAGAAGGATTCACACTTTTACCTAACATTAGATAGGATATGGTATATCCTAAACTGTCTTTATTCCAGACTATAAACATGGCTTCTTTTCATGCCATAATGAACTTAAAAAAAACAATTTAAATGATGAAAAAGAAAAATGACATTATTCAAGAGATGGAAATTTTGTTTAGGTTTGAAAGCCAAATTGATCTACATATACAGTGATATCCTATCCAGTCACTGAAGTGCTATGTTACAGTATCTAATGCCATTGACAATGCAGGTATTTACTGTTTCTTTAAAACGATGAACCAGTAAAGATGTTCCAACTATTCATTCACTTGAAAGTACAGTTCACTGGATGCGGACATAATAGAGCAAACAATATTAGTATATGACAACCAATACCAAGAAGCCCTCTATGGCATAATAACCTATAAAGCATTGAAAAAAAAACTACAAAGACCAAAAGAAATTCCCAAGCGAAGCCCATAATTGTCCACTTTGGTCATAAACACAACTATACCTCCTAAAGCAGCAGAAAGGAGATCATTGCGAACAAACTCTTTTCAGCTAAATGACAGTTCAATGCAGACTTATCAACGGATATGCATTAGTTACTTAAATGAGATGTCCCTTCAAAACATAATTGAGGGAGAATTTGCGAAATAAAATTTTCCAGTACTTGCAAAATGTGAGAAGAGAAAAGGCATGAACAGATGTCAAATGTGCCGGCAGTTAATGGTAACATAAGATGCTCCGAAAGTAAACATCACCACTCATGGATACCATAACTGGTCAAAACTGCATATGATTCTCTCTACAAGTTATTGAAGATAATTTAAAATATGGGAGAATCAACATGAAATGCTAACAAGAAAATAACCCACTTTTGCCACAAAAGGACTCAATGATAAGAATTAATTACATCCTTCACGTCACATGGAATTCCATCAAAATCACCATTTTCAGGAGCCAGACATAAGATCACTGATATCTGAATTTTTCCTGTCAAATACAACAACCAGACAGTTCAAGAAATCCATAAGAAATCAGTTAAAGCATCGTTGAAAAGCTGGGTAGGAAAAAGATGATTTGTCAATGAAAAAATACGAACACCTATCCTGGGTTTCCATCAGATGGACCTTGCATAGGAAATAATTAGAAGATTCTTCGAGACGATAACCAGTTCATCCTCAAAAGCCAATTACTGTTTTTGTTTGGTTTCTTGTTGTCTCAACTTTCTGATCTTTGAATCCTATTTACTTGCTGCTAATGTTCCTTTTCCGCACATCATGCGCACATAAGAGGTACTTTAATCCTATTCAATCAATTCTCATATTGATGAGGGAAAAACAACCAACTGAGCACTTAAATCAACAATCAATACCGGTCATTTTCATAATAGTTCATCAGGTTTTTCAACACCTTACATAGCTAATACATATCAGAAAACAAGCTAAAGACCAGAAACCAATGGTAGCATTTGAATTTCGGCAGAAAACATTCTTCTTGAATCAGGCATTTTGTTTTTCATTCTAGCACTAGGAGGAGAAAATTTAGGATATGCATGCAAACTGGAGGAGGCAAGGAGCACCCCTCATTCACCCCACAACATAAGCAAACCATACATTGGAAACCACAGCTTCATCACTCACTCTAGAGTGTGGCTTAGGAGAAAGTGTCTTGTAGAGGAATTACACCAATTACGTGAATATGACTTTAAATATCTCAGGCTGATTGACCTGCTATACTCAATTTAATGACTTACGGTGGTTCCAATGCAGAAAAAGCTTTCTAATGGCTTTGGGGCTTAAATGTTCAGATATAATTTCTACGATCTGAGAACAATTGACATGTATGGGGTCAGAGATTCTGTTCCCTCTTTCCTATTACTTAAAGAGCAGTAAGTACGCAGGACTGATGTCTGATCAAGAACTACATGCGTGAGTACAAACAACAGACATTTCTTTCCTGTTAAACGACCTCCGCATGAGGAAAACAATATTTCGATGACCTTCATTGATCTTTTAAAGGGTAACCCAGGAACAAAGGGCAATAGAAAGACCTAGTTAGGCAACTACACAATTCCAAAGACGCGAGAAACGACGATGTTCAGATACGATTATCATTAAGTGACCAATCACACAAGTAACGAAAAGAGACACCACTATGCTCGTGAACCCAGAATGCACCTCCTTCCAGACACTTCTTCTTCACCCGTTTCACGCGATGGAGGTCCTCCGAAGGCGCAGTTTGACTCAAACGCCTCACCGATAACCAAACAATCAAATTCCAAGTTTACGTAAAGCACAGAGACTGACCTCATGATAGCGTTCGTGAGCTTCGGCTGCTCAATCTGAGCGGCGACCACGTCCGCTGCTTGCAAAAGAAGGCAACAGAACGCCAATTCCGGAGCGCAAAACACGTCAGCAAAAGTCAAGTTCAGAGATTTCGCTCAGGATTCGTTCGGTCATCTATGAAGAAGAAACCCCGTGAGTTGCTGATCAGGCGGAACCGGCGGCCCGCCAGGAACGCGGACGATTCGCCACGCATCGTCCTCGCGGCTCATTTTTCTTCGCAGCTATCTCCGGCGACCGGCCCGAACGGGAGGTGATCGAGCACGGCGGAGCTCGACGGCGGCTGAAGCTCGAGAAGCTGCGACCCCTCTCTCGACGGGGAGGGGGAGATATCGCTGGGCCTGATTGTGGGCCTGAACCGGCCCAGTCACTTTCAAGCCCGCCCCACTAAGACGAGCCCACAAACTCTGTCACGCAGCAGTGGCTCTTTGTCTTTCTTAATTGATTTTTCTTTGAAAGATATTTCTTGTAAATTTGTTTTTTATAATTATTAAATAGTACACGCTTTATCATTTTCTTAACATTCGTATCGGGGGCTAATCACATGTTGAAAAGATAAAAAAATAACCCGAAAAGATCGTGCGAGTGTGTAAACAGTAATATAACACTCCATAATTCCAGCTCTTTCTTGATAATTAAAACCAGATAAACCCCAGGTTTCAAATGTGTCAATCTATCGTTGTCAATTCAGGAAAGAGCATTTTGTATCAGCTTATGCTTATCAGACATATAAAAAGCTTTACCCACTAACCAGAGAAACAAACTGAGCAAACTCTGCGTCATGAAACGGTTATTCTATGAGGTTTATGGCAAAGTAGAGCAATGCCAAACATGGAAACTGATTCTTGCGACATCTAAAACTCCGGGACCTAATTTAGGCATCGGATTATGTGCTGCCAGGAAGTACCGCTAGACAAATTGAATTCCTTCGGGTCAATAAATAATTATTTGTCTGACCAATAATACAAAATTCTAGCTAGATCAGTGTGCCGAGAAAAATTTGTAGTCGTCCTCACCAAGTATACATGTAGATCAGGAATTTAGTGCAATTCGAGGTTGGAGGCAACATTTTGAGCTCTTTCTACCAGCCTTTCCCAATAAAGATTTTAACAATTACGATTTGCTCGCTTGGACCCCTTATTTGACATGGAGTGACCTAGATCATGCATGCATCCCCATTGAAAATAATGAATGTCCAGTTAGTTTCATCACCAAACCTCTCCAGTTATCCGATTCATACCAATATAGAAAAAGAACGAGTTGACATTTCTTATGATCCTAGTTTTCATGGCTTAACAACAATAGAGAAAAGCCAGGGGAGAAAAAACAGGGAAAAGGTCGACAAATAGAGGTGGAGGTCAAAAGAAAGAAAAAAATGGTATCAACAAGTCATAGAGCTGAGCTTGGAACAGATTTTTATAATTTTGGGAACAGATACAAAAGTAGAAGATTAAGAAAACATCAATGCAATTGATTATCTACAACTTCACAATCCTTTTCAAGAAAGACCAGAAATGGGCACTGAAATGAACGAAGGCTACTGTTGATGGAAGTATGATGTATGCAAACTTCTCTTCTTCCATCATACCAAGCTAGACTACCCTTGGAAGACGAACCAGCTGACAGTTAAGATTGCCGAGAGCTGCCCTAGCCATTCCTAGCTCGATGAAGGCCACATTGGGGTACGGACCTGCACATAGAATTGCCTAAAGAGATAACATAAGTTAATAAAGTACCATGATATCATCGTACCGAAATAATACGGTCCAGAGTACGTGGACATAAAAAGCTTTAGATGTAACATATGTACTGGAAAACAAAACTTGTATAAAAATGTCTCCAACATAATAATAAAAAAGAGACAAATGTTACTTCAACCCATTCATCCACTTGACCACAAATCAATCTAATACCGACATAAAGGAAAATGTTGACTTTATGACACCTAATGTTCTTCCTTCTTCCAAGAAAGAGGTATGTCACATTCATCTCTCAATAAAGGAAAATGTTGACTTAATGACACATTATTTCTGTCAATGTCCAAAGTAAACATGAAGCCTATCTGTCAAGGAGATGTATTGTGCATCATCATGTCTCTAGCAATCAAGGCATTAATCAAACCATGGATGCACCATCCATAATCTTTGGCTTGGTGAGCTCACCTTTATTTCTTTTGATGTTGCTCCAGCTGATCGGTGGGATGGTTTTCATATGTTCTACTCAAGGGGATGGTTCCTTCCTACTTCTGTACAGTTCTAAAACTTTATATACGTTCAATTAAGTGCCCAACACTGTAAAATTTTATTATGTTAGAGGTTCTGAAGAAGATTGATACTGAGTGTTGTCTCTTATGAAGTTGGATTAAAAACCACGTTTACTTTTCTCTTTTACATTTATCTTGATTGATATGTCAAAAGTACTTATAGATGAGAGATTTAAATCCAAGCAATATGAATTTGACTTCAGATAAGTCTACAGTATGCATATTAAAATGTACGCGTATTTAATCAACTTCTAGGCAATAATGATCAAAGTTCCTTTTTTTCACGTTATCTAGTAGCTTCACTGAGATATTCAAAACCATGACTTTTGTGCTTCACTTCTAATGGAAAGCTAGGTATATATTTGACCTCAATTTCCTATACATTATCAGACAAACTAGGTGGGATGATTTCACTTCTAGCAATTAGTTTTCCTGGTCTTATGATTCTATTGTCACCGGAACATTTGATCCCAATAGAGACTAACGATCCTAGCTGGAATTATTATTTTGCAAGCGGGACTAGACCAGCCAATTCAACTGGCAGCTAGAAGTAATTCCTGTCTGGTTGAATAATTTGAACTATAGTGGTGAGTGTACCAAATAGAATTGGCATTTACCACGGTTCGACCATTCAAACCAATGTAACCCATTTAAAGTGGTTATGAACTCCATGACTTAAAAAATATTTTCAAGGCCCCCCTTCATTGCTTTTAACGATTGTAAAACTTCTCCTATCCACTAGGGAATTCCATTTTGGTACCCAAAGTTGGGTCAAATTTTCAATTTGGTACCCAAAGTGGACAAAGTGTCAAATAAGCGTCTAAAGTGCTTAGTCAATCTCAAATAAGGGCCCAAAGTGCCCAAAAAGTCTCAAATATGGGTCTGGGTCGCGGGGCAGCCAAAATGTCCGCCGGCGGCCAAAAAAAGGTACTGTTCCGGCATCGGAACAGTACTTTTATTATTTTTTTTACATTTTTTTCTTTCTTTTTTCTTTTTTTTCCTTTTCCTTTTCTTTTTTTTTTCTCTTCCCTCCGCCGGCCTCAGGCGGAGGCTGCCCTCGCCGGCGTCGGGCGAGGGCCGCCCCCGCCTGGGCGAGCGAGGGTCGCCCTCGCCGTGGTCAGGCGGGGGCCGCCCTCGCCCGCCCAGCCCAGGCGGGGCGCCCGTCGCCCGACGCCGGCGAGGGCGACCCTCGCCCTGGGTCGCCCTCATCAACATCGGGTGAGGCCAGCCCCCGCCTGGGTTGGGCGGGCGAGGGTCGCCCTCTCCGGCGTCGGGCGAGGACGACCCTCACCAGATTCAGCGAGAGCAACTCTCGCCAGATCTGGCGAGGGCCGCTCTCGCCCGCCCAACCCAGACGGGGGCGGGACGCGCGAAGGCCGCCCTTCACCCACCCAGCCTAGGCGGGGGCACCCGTCGCCCGACATCGGCGAGGGCGACCCTCGCCCTGGGTCGCCCTCGCCGGCATCTGGCGAGGCCCGCCCCCGCCTAGGCTGGGCGAGCGAGGGCGACCCTCGCCCTCCCAGGCGGGGCGGCCCTCGCCCTCGCCGGCATTGGGCGAGGGCGACCCTCGCCCGCCCAAGCGGGGGTGGGCCTCACCCGACGCCGGCGAGGGCGACCTCCACCTAAGGCCAGCGACCTCCGGCGAAGGGAAGAGAAAAAAAAAAAGGAAAGGAAAAGGAAAAGAAAAAAACAGAAAAAAGAAAGAAAAAAATGTAAAAAAATAATAAAAATACTGTTCTGGTGCTAGAACAGTACCTTTTTTGGGCCGCCCGGAGACCCAGACCCTTATTTGAGACTTTTTGGGCATTTCGGGCCCTTATTTGAGACTGACTAAGTACTTTATATCCTTATTTGACACTTTGTCCACTTTGGGTACCAAAATAGAATTTTCCCTATCCACTATGATTTTAATATGATGCCTCTCATTCTCATTCAGTTTGAATAACCATTCTCGTATACTGCAAAATAAAGATTTTAAAAAAGAAGACATTCAAATGAAAAAATCTATTAATATTAATTAATTACAAAAAATTGAATGATTTTGAATCGAATTCATTACCATATTCCGAAGATACCTTTAAAAAATACTATAGATATGACCTTTTCTCATATAAATCGATTAATTATGAAAATAAGAAGGATTTATATGTTTCTTTTCCTTACACGTGGATTGCACTGTAGCATGTGCATTGCAAGTGGATTGCACGTGAATTGCACGTGTCTAATAATCTTTTCTTTTACCTATAAAAAAAAGTATTTGAGAGGAAGATCAATGCACCCTTCTTCGTGGCTTCTATTTTTTTTCGATGTGATTAGGTAATTTTGATTGCAATAAATGCTTATTATGACATCAATTTGTCGATAGTACTTATGATTTCTCTGCAGGCTTAAAACACCAATAAATCAATTGTTTGCAGAACACCGGCGTATGGCGGCATATCCTCCGCCTAGTCCCTTAGGCATATGCTCCTATGTGCTGTTGGAATCCAGGTCGTACAACATGCATGTGGTGTGGACACCCTGGCGCCCTTTAGCCTTAAGGTTTTCAAGAGGGTCCGCATCACCATGTTTGCTGGAAAGCTTGTTGCGAATATTGTGATTGACATGGTGAAGATAATGGTCTTCCTCATTGATAGCTTGCTCATTGATCGGGTCGAGCAGCGGCCATTGTTGTGTTCTTTTCGCTTGTGTCCCTTGGAGTGTCCCTCAGCTTGAAGCTCTCGTGGGCAGTGGACATGGCCAAAGCCTTGGCGATTTTTTACGTCCTCTTCTTCTCGATCGGGCTAGGGCTGATCACGGATGTGTATTGCACAGAGATCATCCCATGGAGGTTGCGTGCACAGGCGTACACAATCGGCCTCGGCTTTAAACAGGCGGTGAGCATAGCATTATCACCACATACTTATTGATGCTCAAAGCGATCACCCTCGATGGGGCTGCCTTTTTGTCCGAGGATCGCCATTGTCGGTAGTCTGGCATTTACCACAATTCAACCATTCAAACCACTATAACCCATTTAAAGTGGTTGTGAACTCCATGACTTAAAAAATATTCTCGGGTCCCCTCTTCATTACTTTTAGCGATTGTAGAACTTCTCCCATCCACTATGGATTTAATATGATGCCTCTCATTTTCCTTCGGTTTGAATAACCGTTCAACCATTCTCATATAGTGCAACATAATAATTTAAAAAAAAGACATTCAGATGAAAAAGATCTATTAATATTAATTAATTACAAAAAATAAATGACTTTGAATCAACATATTCCAAATATGCCTATCAAAAATATTATAGATATGACATTTTCTCATATAAATCGATTAATTATGAAAATAAGAAGGATTTATACATTTCTTTTCCATACATGTGGACTGCACGAGTATAGCACATGGATTGCACGTGTGTAGTAATCTTTTCTTTTACGTATAAAAAAAAAGTATTTGAGAGGAAGACCTATGCACCCTTCTTCGTGGCTTCTATTTTTTTCGGTGTAGTTAGGTAATTTTGATTGCAATAAATACTTGTCATGTCATCAATTTATCAATAGTACTTATGTTTCCTCTGTGGGCTTAAAACACCAATGAATCAACTGTTGCAGAACACCGGCGTATGGCGGGATTTCCTCCACCCAACCTAATCCTTGGGCATATGCTTCTATGTGCTGTTGGAATCTAGGTCGTCTAACATGCATGTGGTGTGGACCACCTGATGCCCTTTAGTCTTAAGGTTTTCAAGAGGGTCCGCATCACCATGTCTGCCGGAAATTTTTTTGCGAATATTATGATTGACATAGTGAAGATAATGGTCTTCCTCCTTGCTAGCTTGCTCGTTGATCGGGTCGAGCAGCGGCCATTGTTGTGTTCTTTTCGCTTGTGTCCCTTGGTGTGTCCCTCAGCTTGAAGCTCTCGTGGGCAGTGGACATGGCCAAAGCCTTGGCGATTTTTTACGTCCTCTTCTTCTCGATCGGGCTAGGGCCGATCACGGATGTGTACTGCATAGAGATCATCCCATGGAGGTTGCGTGCACAGGCGTACACAATCGGCCTCGGCTTTAAACAGGCGATGAGCATAGCATTATCACCACATACTTATTGATGCTCAAAGCGATCACCCTCGATGGGGCTGCCTTTTTGTCCGAGGATCGCCATTGTCGGTAGTCTGGCATTTACCACAATTCAACCATTCAAACCACTATAACCCATTTAAAGTGGTTGTGAACTCCATGACTTAAAAAATATTCTCGGGACCCCTCTTCATTACTTTTAGCGATTGTAGAACTTCTCCCATCCACTATGGATTTAATATGATGCCTCTCATTTTCCTTTGGTTTGAATAACCGTTCAACCATTCTCATATAGTGCAACATAATAATTTAAAAAAAAAGACATTCAGATGAAAAAGATCTATTAATATTAATTAATTACAAAAAATAAATGACTTTGAATCAACATATTCTAAATATACCTATCAAAGATATTATAGATATGACATTTTCTCATATAAATCGATTAATTATGAAAATAAGAAGGATTTATACATTTCTTTTCCATACACGTGGATTGCACGAGTATAGCACGTGGATTGCACGTGTGTAGTAATCTTTTCTTTTAACTATAAAAAAAAGTATTTGAGAGGAAGACCTATGCACCCTTCTTCGTGGCTTCTATTTTTTTTCGGTGTAGTTAGGTAATTTTTATTGCAATAAATGCTTATTATGTCATCAATTTATCAATAATACTTATGTTTCCCTGTAGGCTTAAAACACCAATGAATCAACTGTTGCAGAACACCGGCATATGGCGGGATTTCCTCCACTCAACCTAATCCTCGGGCATATGCTCCTATGTGCTGTTGGAATCTAGGTCGTCACATAGACATGTGGTATGGACACCCTGGCGCTCTTTAGCTGCTTTCAAGAGGGTCCGCATCACCATGTCTGCCGGAAAGCTTATCGCGAATATTGTGATTGACATAGTGAAGATAATGGTGATCCTCCTTGCCAGCTTGCTTGTTGAATGGGTCAGGCGGTGGCCATTGTTGTTGAGCAGCATGGACAGGGTATTCTTGTCACCCGTGTCCCTTAGCTTGAAGCTCTTGTGGCAGTGGACATGGCCAAAGCCTCGACAATTTTTTATGTCCTCTTCTTCTCGATCAGGCTAGGGTTGATCATGGATGTGTACTGCATGGAGATCATCCCATTGAGGTTGCATGTGCAGGCGTACACAATCGGGCTTGGCTTTAAACAGGGGTAAGCATAGTATTATCATTGACATACTTGTTGATGTTCAAAGCAATCACCCTCGGTGGGCTACCTTTTTGTTTGAGGGATCGCCATTGTCGGCTGTCTGATATTTTATATAATCATGCCCGAGACGAGTGGAAAACGTTAGACGAGATCGGATAGCTATTCGGTAGGTTCAAGAGGACCACAACAAATGATTTGGAGATGCAAAGGAACGAGGCTGCAGTGAGGAGCGAATAATGAAGCATTACTGATCCTTGAGTGTGCAAAAAGCAAATCAATGTAACAACAATTATGGACTCAACTAAAGTTGCTTGCATTGTTTTGGTTTTACACAAGAATATCCTTAGTGAGAAGTGGGAAGCAAAAGAAAGACCGAGGCTACTTCAGTCTATCAAAAGTGCACGGAATGTGCACGGTAAGTGCACGGAATGTGCACGACACATAAGAGTCCTTTTCCCTTACACCTTTACCCCTTTCTCCCAACCTTAAACTCTGCTTTGAGTCTCACTTCCCACCATTGCGGTGGCAGTGCAGCCCTTGCTTGCTTCTTCCTCCCTCCCTTTTTTTTTGCTTGTTTTTAATATAATTTAAATAAAATTTTATTGAAAAATCAAATTTTGATTAAAACAATATTGTTGTATATTTGGCTTTGGGGTACAGAGCAGAGGGGCTTTGGGCAGGAAAGTTGAGTTTGAAGAAGTGTTGACACCTAAATTTTAACTATCAATTTAGGAATTAATTGCACAAAAATTATGAATTAATTTTTAACCCCTAAACAAAAATATTTTCATTAAATTACATGGCATATAGGTATTAGGTGTATTTCTATTGATAGAGTCTATTAGAACATATTTTTCTTTTTTATTATTTTAAAGGAATTAAGAAAATCGGGCCGGTTCGACCCAATTTGGTTGGACCAGCTCAGCTCGGCCCCTTTTGCCTCTCCCGGCTGGGCCCATATTCGGACCGGGCCCCCGAGTCCCTATTTTCGGATAAATTTTTTTAAAAAATTAAAAATTCCGAGAAAATATTTTAAAAAATAGGAAAAAGCTTAAAAATTAGATTTTGAGTAGTTTCCTTTTAAAATGTGTGAAAATCTTGGATAAAATTTTTTATTTCTAGTAAGTATTTTTATTTTGGTGCCATGTCGTTAACATCATGTTCGAAACCAAGTAAACCGCTCGGAAATCCCCTGTATTTGGCCGAGATTAGGGTACAGAGCTCCACCGACGAATCTATTCCATACCAAGGCTATTTTACAACTAACAAGGTTGTTTTAGAGCGTAATACACCACGTCTAAGTCAAAAATTGCATAAAACTCGAATCTGAAACCCCTACTCTAGTTGCACAGCACCAGCTCGATAAAATGTCTCAATGAAACAACATAGGCTTAGAACGTCGAATCTAGTTGTGATGATTTTTAGTGTTTCATTGTAAAATGATACAAATTTGTGGTGAATTATGGCCGTTTAGATCTTTACTTATCACGTTTGAGTCAAAAATCGCATCGAATCTCAATATTAAGCCCTTGTTTGAACTTGCCTGCCATCTATTTGACAAAATGCCTGAGTGAATGCCGAAGCCAATGTCACCAAAATCAATCCATAGAATCTTCGATTTATGATTTATTCGTTTTGAGATTGATGTTTGGTGACTAACTCTGGATTTCTTTCAATTTCGTGGCATGAAAATCGTTTTCCCGAGCCATCCATGGATGAACACCTTTTCATCAGAGATCCATTCCACTTGCCGGAGTTGCTCGAGGTTAAAGGCTGCTCCGGTCAGCCTGCTTCTCAATGTGCAGGTGTGTGTTTTATGTGCTAGAATTGATTGAGTTTTCATATACATCATTGAAGAGTTTTGACGATCCCTCACTTGGTCCGGAGATGTAGAAACCGCCTGTCAACTAGCGGCCGGCGGTGATTCGATGCAGCCAATCGACGGGGAGTGGTTCGACGGTAACTTGAGCTCCAGTGCCTGAGAAAATGTCAAAGTTTTGGTGAAGGCGTGAAGAAGGAGGCTCTCAGGAGAGAACGTCGCAAGGGATACGTGGGGGGGATGAAGACCAAAAGAAAAGGGAAAAAGAAGAATGAAAGAAAAATAAATAAATAAAATCAGAAAAGAAATGGGAAATTCGGGTACAATCTGAGTTGGGTCGGATCCGGACAGTCGGGTCGGACCAGGGAGTGTTTTTGGGCTTAGAGAATTGTGGGCCTGTTTTACAATATAAATCAATTCTTTCAACTTTCATTTATTACAATTCCAGACCTATATTTTTGTAAATTTATTTTAGAAAGGTCCCTGTACTTTGCAATTCCACAATTTTTATCCTCATAATATCTTATTCCCTTATCGATCTTGCTAATCGATTCGATATTCACCAAATCAAGATTGGCGAAATATATCAACTAGCAATCATGGGTCAAATATTGATCGATATAAGACGGGCTTTCTCGTCAAATGGTTTAGTTGCTCACAAGCAAAAAAGTCAATACATAAGTTGCTATGAAAAAAAGAATTACATGGCTACGTGGCATTTATTAATTTATATTTTCTTTAAAAATTCTAAAAATTTGATTTTGAATGAAGTGGACAAGAATCTTCTTTTAAGGAGTTTTAATACAGACTGAGCTCTTTTGTTTAAAAAAAAAAAAAGAGAGGAAAATAATATTTTTGGTATTACTAAGAATTGCACATTAATGATGATTATATTCCAAGCAATTGTGAATTTGTGATGATTCAACTCGGTGCAAATAATTACGTTGCTATGTGTCATAAGAGGATAATGTTTAGCTAGGCAAAAACATTGTCGCATGTGCCGCATAGCTCGTGATAGTTTAAGTTGCCCGTAAAAGAATAATTACATGGCTATGTGTCATTAATGAATTTGAATTTCTAAAAAACAATTGTAAAATTTGGTTTTGAATGAAATTGAAGTGGGAAGGAATCTTCTTTTCTTAGGTAAAAAGCCTATCAAATCTTTTAGCTGAGTCTTTAAAATAAAAGAAAATAATGTTTTTGGTAATTACATGGCATCACGCGCAAATGATGATTGTATTCCACGCGAGCATTTGTACAATCAAGTAAGTTTCAGCACCTTTTTTTATCTCACGGTAGCATTAATTAGGTTGGCGGTGTTCCACTTTGAGCTTTAATTTGCTAGAATTAGCGACAAAGGGACTTCACTTGGTGACAAGAACTCCCATAAAACCCGCTCGACAAGAGGTTGAAGATGAAATGCCCCAACAGAGGAAGGCTTTAATGTGAGAATAAGAGCAGTTACTGCGAATTCCTCTTAACATGCATTGTATGTGAAGTGGAACCGGTCCAATTTCCGATCCCGAAAACTGGGAACCGGTCCTCCTAATCCAATTCTTGATTCCTAGGTCGGATCGGACTGGACTGGAAACCGATCACTCCTAATAATTATCATTTTCTTGAACCTCTTTTTTCCAAATGTTGGGTGTTGGCATCTTTCCACGAATCTCCGGTGGGAATTGACATTTATCATGGTTATTGGGATTGTATACTGGAATTGAAACTAAACATGATTGTACTGGCATGTGTTGTTTATCAGCATTTTGATCCGAGTAGTGATGGATTCGTTCTCGTGTGCACGTGGGTCGTGCTACGACATAGAGACGTCTGAGCAGCTAGTGTGTTCATCAATGTCAAAGCCATTTGGTGAAGATGACAGTTACCCGCTATTCCTATTACGGCTATCTGAAGGAGAGGACGTCGAAGCTGAAGATGTGTTGGCTCCTGCTCAAGTCAACGAAATAGAAGAAGAAGTGGACGTTGAACCGAGTGATGACAGCCACCATTCTCTCATTCCTTAGAGAACCTCTTGTCCTCCCATTCATGTAAAGTACATCAAATCATGACTAATTTAACATGCTGGCAATTTAGTATCAGATTCCCTACCTTCATATTGCTAGAATGTATAGATACCTCTAATTATCATTGGCACTTATTTTGTAAATTCATTGGTTCCCTTGGAAGATCTTTCAGAATTTTTCACTTTCTTTTTTCTCTCTTGCAATAGCGAGGGGAAGTCTGTCGCCTAGCACTGTAGTGGCCCTACTGCTTTCTTCCCCACATAGATACTCTTTTCTACATGGCTCATAAAATGTGCAAATCCTGTGTCCAACCTTTTTGCGCTAGTGGGTTAGCACGGTGTTTGATAGCATTCTTCCCTCCCTACTGCACCTTGAGAAGTCCTTTAACCATAAATCTTTTTAGAAAAAGTGCACGGTACGTGCACGGAAATTTGCATTCAACATTGTGAAGCATGTGAAGAGTTACTCCTATAGTTGTTCATGAAGTTTGGACCCACTAAGTTTACATTTGCTTGAGCTTGAGTTTCTGGGAAGTGACTTTTGGCTCAAGGTGTAAATACTGTTGATTTAGTGATTTTGGTGTAGTTTTTTGCAAAATAGCTTTGAAGTTGAAAAAGAAAGTTAAAGACAAAGAAACTTTGTGGAATTTTTTTATTTTTATTCTTTCAATTTCTTGTATATAGTTATAAATATTGCAATGATAAATAAGATTTTTCTTATTGTTTTTTTTTAAATTTGACAATCCAAGCAGCGATGAGCGAGACAGCGACATATATAAAGATAGACATGAAATTATTCGAAGCGCATCTTGATGTTCTACCTGAGCGTGTTCACGTTCCTCGGATTTGTGATTGCTAGATGGATCTCTAGCCAATTTGATTGCCGCAAGGTGATTATGATGGCGGGGACTATGTCTTTCGTCGGGCCCCTTCTTATGGGTTTTTCCCCCACCTACTCTATTTTCTTGTCCGGTCGCTCCTGTGCCACCTTCAGCACCGGCTTTGCCCTTATGATTGCCCCATCTACGCAGCTGAGGTTTTTCCTATCTTCTCTCGTGGGCTCAAAAAAGTGATAAGGATGTTACAAAATTAGGAAAAAAAGAAACAAAAATGAGGGAGTACCGGAGGGAGAAATAACTACACCATGATTTGTCTTTCTTTTCTTTTTTAACTTCAAAGATATTTAGCAAATAACTACACCAAAATCACTAAATTAACAGTATTTGCTTTGAGCATATACACCTTAAAGAGTCCTTTAACCATAAGTCCTTTAGAAAAAGTGCACGGTAATTGCACGGTATAGAATGTGCGTTCGATATTGTGAAGCATGTGAAAAGTCACCCCTGCAGTCGTCCATGAAGTTTGGACCCACTAAGTCTACAATTATTTGAGCTTGAGTTTTGGGAAAATGACTTTTGGCTCAAGGTGTATTTGCTTAAAAACCGTTGATTTAGTAATTTTGGTGTAGAAATAACTTTGAAGTTGAAAAAGAAAGTTAAAGACAAAGCAACTTTGCGGAATTTTTTTTATTTTTATTCTTTCAATTTCTTGTATATAGTTATAAACATTGTAATGATAAATAAGATTTTTTTTATTAACTTTTTTTAATTTTGATAGTCCAAGCAACGATGAGCGAGGCGGCGGCATATATAAAGATGGATGTGAAATTATCCAAAATGTTCTGACGGGTACTTGGGCATGTTCACGTTCCTCGGATTGGCTACGGCGAGATGGGTCTCTGACCAGTTTGACAGGAAAGCAAAGAGTTCAAGACTTTTCTTAGTCATAGTTCAACACCAGCGCTTAAAGTAACGAGTTGCGTCACTGCTTACACATGTGGGCACTTAATCAATCAATCCAATGAACCTGTAACAGAAAAATTCGAAGCCACCTTTGAGTTAATTTACTAGCTCGAGAAGACAGACGTCTCTCTGTCTCGTACATAACACCAACACCAAAGATCCTCAAAAGCAGCATGACCAGAATATCAGAAGTTGTGTAGGCATGGCGGGTCTATTTGACAAGCAGGCAGAGACATACCTACAAGCCCGGCCGACTTATCCAAGTGAGTGGTACTCGATGCTTGCCGCCTGCACCACTCATCACTCTCTGGCTTGGGATGTCGGCACCGGCAATGGTCAAGCTGCTCTTCATGTTAGTCTCTCTCTCCCTACGCAATTTTTTGACAAGAATTTTCCGGATCAAATTATAACCGCAATGTGATTCTCCAATGGGAAAATGCAATCCTTCGCTCATCAATTAAAATCTTTCCTGCTTCACTGACCACAAATTTGTCGGTGACATGATTCTACTAGGTTGCAGAGCAATATGAGCGAGTGATAGCGACCGACGTTAGCGAAGCTCAACTAAGTTTCGCGATGCCACATGCTCGAGCTCGCTATGTGCACACTCCACAATCCATGTCAGAGGATGAAATGGTGGCCTTGATGGGGGGCGAAAATCGTGTCGATCTGATCACCGTTGCAACCGCAGTGCACTGGTTTGACCTTCCAAAGTTTTACAAGCTCGCCGAGCGCCTTCTGTGTAAGCCAGGAGGTATACTAGCAGTTTGGGCTTACAACGACATAATCGTTAATCCCGAATTCAACACTGTAAGTAAGCGCCTCTGGGAAGGTTCCATGCAGTTTTGGCACTCGGATGCCAAGCATGCAATCGACAGGTATAGAAATCTTCCCTTTCCTTTTGAGAGTGTGGGCTGAGGCCAGGAGGGAAAACCAATGCAACTAGAAATCCCAAAGGAGCTCCTGTTCGAAGGGTACTTGAAGTTTTTAAAATCATCATCACCAATTAACTTAGCCAAGGAACAAGGGGTGGATTTGTTGTCCGAAGAAGTTGTTAAAGAGCTTGAGAGGGCTTGGGGAGGGCCTAATCTGGTCAGAACTGTCACCTACAAGGTTTTCATGCTTGCAGGAAGTCACAAAATAAGTCGCATTATTAGTTTGCAATATTTGATTTCCTCTATAATAAGTTCGACTTTTCTCCAGCAATGACTTCCAGTTTCTCTTCTTATCTGCATAGCCGCTGAACAGAGCATGAACTTAATGACCCAAGGAAGTTTCAACGTAACAGGATGTTATAAGTGCCAAAACTTATGTACGGCGCTCACTTTAGTGTCAAAAGTTTCTGCTGGATCACTTAAGTACCAAACTTTTTGAAAAACGATCACTTAAGTATCACTCTGGTCAATTTGACCGGAAATCCGACGTGGCATTTTTTTATTAATTTCTGAAGCCAATGTGGCTCGCCGGAGGCTTAGTCACCATGTAAGTCAGCATTTTTTATTTTTTCCTTGTCTTTCTTTTTTCCTTTCTTTTCTTTTTTTCCTTTTCTGATCTACCGACCGGCTAGCCTGGCCACCGGTGACGTTCGGGAAGGGATGGGCGAGGGCCTCGCCAGCGTCGCCAGCTGCTTGCGAGGGGCAGCCTCTCCCAACCCTTCTCGGGCATCGTTGGTGGTCGGCTTGGCAACGGGCCAGCTGGCCATTGGCTAGTAGATCAAAAAAGGAAAAAAAGAAAAGAAAGGAAAAAGAAAAAAATAAAATTATTTAAAATAAAAAATGCTGATTGTACACGCTGACTAAGCCTCCGACGAGCCACATTGGCTTCAGAAACTAATAAAAAAATGCAATGTTGGATTTTTGGCTAAACTGATCAGAGTTGGCACTTAAGTGATCGTTTTTCAAAAAGTTTGACACTTAAATGATTCGGCGGAAACTTTTGGTACTAAAGTGAGCGCCGTACACAAGTTTTGGCACTTGTAGTGTCCTTGTTCCTTCTTCAACTAAATGCTTCGAATAAATGGTCAGGCTGCAACGTACTTTTGCAGAGACAAACGTATGTTCACATGGTGAGATTTGAGAGAAGAAATTATGGTGCGAGAGAGTAGATTTTCGAGGTATCCATATGTTTACAGCATAAGTAAAGAGTAACGATAGAGAGGACGACTGTCTCGATTTGGCTTGTTGATCTGTAGGGGAAGGAATCTCTCCATTGTATTGGAAACCTGCAACATGCATCCATGCCAGAGCATAGACGAGGTACATGTTAGACCATTCTTATGGACCGCAGTTAGGTTAAAATTAGATTTATTACGAGGAATGCTTCTGGACCAAAGAATAAGGATGAGTTGCTTGTCAGAGCATCAATGAGGAATGTCGATTAGTAAGTTCTAGGATACCATGAAATATGAACAGGAGAAATAAATTATTTCTTCAAACTAGATTTTTGTTCATCTAACAGGCGACTGGAAACTAAATCGATGTAGAACCATTCTTCTAAAAAGAGGAGTAATTTTATCGAGAGTTGCATGATGATTGATATCAGTGAGCAGTTGACGAGATGAAGCAGACTCGACGTTACGGGCTCTAACTTGAATGAGGAGTCCAAGAGAAGTCGCTTAGAAACTTGCCCTTGAAATGCATGGGGGCAAGGCTGCTGATTGCCAATTAATGGCAAGTTCAGTAGAAATGCAAGCCTCTAGTCGCTTAGAAATCTGCCCAAGAAATGCATGGGGACAAGGCTGCTGTTTGCCAATTATCGGCCAGTTCGGTAGCGATGCAGACCTCCCATACTTTCACACACAAAAGCATGCGTACATAGAAATATAATGTTAGCAGCAAGCTAAAGTTGTCAATAATCTGAACTCACCTATTATGGCTTGTAGTCCAACCAGTCCTCTTAGAATACGAAAATCTCAAACCAATATGAGCGGGAAGCGCAAAACGTTTCAACCCTGCTTCTTCTTCTTTCACCAAAGGAATGTAGGAGACATTTTCTTGCTATTTCAGACATCCCCTCTTCCTTTTCAGCTGCCTACCCTTGCAAAAGCAGCAAGTCGTTTATCCCTATGGAGAAACTAGGCTCTTCACCACGTTGACAAAATCATATGCTCCCAACTACTGAAGCTTTCGGGATGTTCTAGCTCTAGCAAAATTAGGTCAGGATAGAACGTAGCAAACAGAAGCTCAACATTTCTCGTGCAGCCATGAAATCTTGCCAATTTCGAAGAACACAATGAACCATCGGGAAGAATCGAAACACGAGCGAAGGAAAAGCACAAACTATGCTGATCTCGGATTGAAATCAACAGTTCACATGAGCAAGAACAAAGAGTGGTATATATTTTCAGATAACACTCAAGGAAGCTCATTATCCCTAATGCATGCATGGTTGTGGAATCACCAGCCTTTGATTCTAGAAATTTGAACAGAGAGAAGTTGGAGTATGATCTACTTTTTACTAACTAACATAATCAGGTCAAGATGTTCAAGTGAATCCCCTATAACTGGACAAAAAAAAAAAAGAAGAAGCTGGTTCTTGCATTGGCGGGGGACGTTCATGCGCAAACTAGCGGTTATCGAAAGGGATTGAAATGCTTCTAATGCCATGCACCAAATATGTGGAGTATCAACTATGCACATTACTTAAAAGCGCATGATGGAATGCTTTAAATCTTCGACAATGTCATCAAATCTGTATTCAGCGATTAAACCTCGAGTTCTGGTTCAACCAAGCTTCTTCCATAATCATTACCGAACTATATTATCCTAACAACCTCCTAGTCATTTCTCCTTTCACCGAACCCATACCAGAGGACCACACGAACATCCTCCATGTCCAGAAACCAACACAATTTTCACCAGGTCGCAGAGCATTTCAGGCACATAATCACGACTAGTATAAGTGAAACTCAACTAAGTCTCCACGTGCCATTCACTGAATGCATATCTCCAGATCCATGTCGGACAATGAGATGGTGGGCCTGATGGGGGTGAGATTAAATTGTGTCAGTTCTTATCAGAGTTTCTACTACAGTGCATTGGTTTAGATCTTCCAATTTTTGACAAGCTTGTTGAATGCCTTCCCCATCAGCCAGGAGGAATACTAGTTAGGCGAGGGTTGTAACGACATTGGAGTGTTCAATAAGTGCTTCATCAAGGCATCTTTGCGGTTTGGCGTGCAAACACCTCGTACATAATCTTTAGACACAGGAGTACTGATTAGAAATGTGTGTCGTCATCAGCATTTGCATCAGCCAAAGTGTAACGTTGGATTTGTTATATGAGGAAGCGATCGTAGAACTTAAAAAGGAATTGTTGACAAGGGCCTACTGCGGTCAGATTAGGAAAAGGACACCAAAGTGCTTACAACTTTTGTCCACCCTTCATTTTAGTGCCTACTGCCGTCAGATTGACAAACTTCGACAGACGCCATAAAAAAGGGCCAAAGCTTGACTGGAGAAGAAGAGAGATTGAAGAACCATGGCTCAACCACCGCAAAAGAAGATGGAAAAATCGCGGATTTCACGAGCAACATTTCTGGAAAATCCGATTCCCATTTTTTCCAGACTTGTGGATCTTCATACCTTCCCTCATTTATTGTATTTTTGGTTCTTCTGTTTTTGACTTTACCCTTTGAAAAACAGAGGACTGAAAAGAAAGTTCCCAGAAAATCGAGCAAGCCTTTCTCAAACTGCAGTGACCAAGCAAATTGTGGACACAGAAGCAGGTACGTTGTTCCCATCAATTTCTTGGCTTCACCCGGCTTTCAGAGCCTACATTAACAAGTCGAGGAGCAATTCGGATGTCACCATGAAACGGGCTTGAGAATACCTTGTGGAGCAGCAGAGTTCAGGGCTCTTTGCTTTGGCCTTTGGCCATAAAGAAGAGTTTTAGTATGCAAAATCGAGGACGTACAACAAACCGTAAATTTTCAATTTGGCACTAATTTTTTGTATCCCATGGGTCAAAACGACGCTGTTTCTTATGATTTTTGCTGATTGGATTTTCCAGCAAGTCACATCAGTTGATTTATAGTAATTAATTCCACGTTAAAATTTGCCGGCAACACAAATAGGTGATGTCACTAAAGTGACCGTTTATTTACCCAAGTGGCACTTGAGTGATTGCTCAAAAGTTTTATCGCTAAAGTGAGTGCCATATATAAGTTATGATGCTTGTAATGTCTTCTTTCCCGATCAGAATAATCACACACGAGGCTTTCGTGCTTGCAGGAACAATGGAGGAGAAATCTGCAGTAGAATATTTAGTTTTCAAGAATTATTTTCTTCAGCAATAAACGATTGGTTTATATCTTTCTACATATGACCCTAAAAACTAGTATATGACAGTCAATACGATCGGAAATGGGTCAATTGGTTGTGTAGAAAGCCACTAAAGAAAGCATGAATTATAATGCTTAATAGAACTGAATCAAAGCAAAATGCATGCTTTAAGTATTACATAAACATTCAAAGAAACTGCTACGGTTGTCAGCATTATCGACGCACCTTGTTACGCTGGCATTCCAAGCACATTCTTAAGGGTACAAACTCAAACAAATTTGAGTATGACCTTTCCCGAAGCAGAAATCACAAGTTAAGGCGCGAATAATGACTATTCTATTTTTTTTTTTTGGGAAAAGGTTTGGAACATAAATCTATTTGGCAAAATAATTTCATTTTTTTTTATTTCTGAGACAAATTTTGGCCCATAAATAAATTTGAAATAGAAATGAGAACTGAAAATTTTTTACTTTTCTATTTTTGGAACAGAAATAGAAATAACAACTCTCTTTTATTGCTCTCCCTTGCCGCCCATAGCTGCCACTTGCCGCCGCTTGTTGGTCGGTCGTTCGCAGCTATCACCTTTCGCTAGCCGTCTGTTGCCACCTGCCGCTAGTTGGCCGTCCGTCGCCGCTTGCCAGCCCCCCACCATCACTCGCCGCTCGTTGGCCATCTGTTGTCGCGCGTTGCCACCGCCTCTCGCTGGCCGTCCATTGCCTTTCATCGGCCGGCCGTCCGCTGCCACCACCTTTTGCTGACTGTTCGTTGTCGTTCGCTACCCCCCATCACCACTCGCCCGCCGCACGCCGGCCATCCGCCGTCGCCTATTGCCACCATCGCTTGCTGGCCATTCGCCGTCGCCCGTCGCCACTGCTACTCACCGGCGCCGTCGCTCGTCACCACCGCCGCTCGCTGGCTGTCTACTGCCACTGCTTGCCTGTCGGTAGGAATAAAAATTTTGCGTCGTTATCAAACGAATTTCTATTCTAGGAATAAAAATTTTGTGTTGTTTTCAAACACTACTTTTTGCTCAGAAACTCGTCCGGGAAAGAGCAATTGATTTTTTAATTTCTAGACAGAAATAGGGCCGAAAAAGGGAAATGTTGTCATTCGCGCCCTTAATAAAAGTAAATGGGTTGTTATCCTTCTTTATTAATTGGTATGAATTAGACTGAGACATCTCATACTCTTGCCTACTATAGCAACACAACAACCAATTCTGTCTTTATGGGGAAACCACACTCTCCACCAGAGTCACTAAATCAAATGCCCCCGATGTCCAAAGGAATCGGGTCATCCCCACACTCGGATTTTACGAAATCAACTCATGTTGCCATGTCTCCATAAGAAGCTCGCCTCTCCTCGTGAAGCCGTGAAATCTAGACACTCCTTCATCAAGATCTAAGGTGTGCAGCTTAGTCCAGGACTCAGGTATGCCATATTCCATCACAACCCAAATGTAACACATATCATTCGATTGATTTCTCGGATCCACTTGACTAATTAGCAGCACCAGCGAGCTGTTCGAACACTGCCAGATAAGCACAGTTGTACGTGACTCCAACAAAATAGCTCTTTGGCAGTGACATTTTGTCGAAGACCTCATCCACTATGCCAAATGTGATTATCGATCCATAACACCAGCAATGGTCTTCATCGACATCGGTTGAGATCCAATGCAAATTTCCATTGAAACAGACCGTCAAGAGGTCACTCAGCTCACATCCAACATCGAATTTGACCGTTCGCCACATATCAGTACTAAGGCTATAAACAAGAACTTCAGGTTCTCCATACTTATCAGGAAAATAAGTAATTCTAACAACCTTGTAGTCATTAGTCCTGTCGTTGTATCCAAATCCTAGAACCATACGAGCAGAGTACATGTCGACAAAATCCAGAGGCAAACTCAGAACTGCCTCGTACTTTCTAAGTGAATAAATTCCAAAAAAATATTGTGTGACTGCGATCTTTAGCATTAGCATCAGCAATACATATCAAACCATTGCACGAACCCGCAACACTATAATTTCCCATAGGGTTAATGAATGAAATTTCAATTTCTGACTGAGAAGCTGCAGTAAGAGACTTATCTGGAAACAAGGAGTTCATCTGGTCAGAGAAAAGTACCAATCCATGAGTAGAACATACCAGTTCGCGACACTGAGAACGGCCTGCTTCAAGTGCATGGCCATGAAGTCCGGATCTTCGATCATGCAACACCATGATTTGGAGACGCATTTGAATCTCATGAGAGGCTTCACTGGCAATCTCTTAAGAATTTCGAGGACTACGTCACGAGCGAGGTTCTTCTTCAGGCACATCGTCAATGAAGCAAGGTGAATTAAGGCAGAAAGATTTGAAACCGAGGTTGATTCTGATCAGATTAAGAGTAATTTTATGAGATCTGAATGTCCTGATCTCCAGGAAGAGGATTAAAGGTTGCTCATCATACTGACTCTTTGTGTTGTCCATCTAGTTCGATTTTGTAACCCTGGACTTGTTATATATTGGTGTTTAGAGGGAAAGATATCTTAATGTCATAAGAGAATGTACTGATGTTAGAATTTTGGGAAAGCGAATCTATTCATCCATCTGTATCTCGAGCCCATTTGAGGCCCCCTCGAAGGCCACACAGCGACCTCCGATGGCCATTTCCGAAATGATCACAGTGGTGATTTGCATAGTCTTCAACCACGAGGGCCAAGGCAGCTATCTAAATTAGCCCTGCGTCCCCCCCCACGGCAAATGGACCGCTGTAAATTACGACCGCCATATTGTCGTATTGATATTAACTTCTGCCATTTGGATTGATTTAAGTTTCCCAAATCTCGATAGGCAGGTTGTCAAGTAATTGTTCGTGCCAATTTGGAAAGATATCTAGGACTAACATTTTCACCCAATTTGAATGTACCAAACTTGTCATTGATGATTGTGTGATTCTGTTAGCTATTATGAATTACATTATTGATTCCACATCAGATATTCATTTTCAAAATTGACAGGTCATTATCAGGTTTCCTAAAGATAAGAATGGTAGACAACTGGGTAATCATATGCAGTTTATTTCCTTTCCGGATCACTGAGTTCGTAGCATGCTTGAATTGGAAAAAGGAGCAAAATTTCACCTTAAATCGCAAGAAATCTTTCATGTAACCAATGTACCAATTGGCGGCGTCGGAAGAGGATCGATCCAAGTGCAGGGCCACGAAACCATGGTCGTAAATCATGGAAAGCCATAATCGGCACATGCACATGAACGTCAATAGCGATTTCATTTGCAATTGCTTCAGGATTTCGACGACAACATCGTGGGGAAGCTTTGCAGATGGGCTCATGGTTAGCTCTCGAGAGTGAATTGGGTGAATTCGGGAAAATTACCATATAAATTCCGAACCTATTGTATGGATGCCAATTCGGTCATAAACTTTTTAATTGCATCAATTTAGTCTTAATTTTTTTTACAATTTGCCAATACAGTTATTCCGGCCAATTTTGGTTGGATATCATTGATGTGAATGCCGGTCGTCTTACATGGCACGACTGACGTTGACGTTAACTATTATTGTAATTTTTAAGGAAAAATTTCTGATTTTTTTTATATATTTTTTTTATATCTTTTCTTTTCTTTTTGGACGAGGGCGTGTAAGCCCTCGCCGGCCGTTAGCAAAGGTCATTGCCCTCGCTCCTCGCTAGCCCTCACCCTCACCAAATTTGGCCAAGGGTGGCCCTTGAAGGAGAAAAATAAAAATAAATTCAGAAAATTTTTTCAAAATCGTTTACATCAATTATTTATGATCAAAATTAGCTAGAAAGACTACATTGGTAAATCATCAAAAAATTTAGTATTAAATTGGCACAATTGAATAATTTATGATTGAATTGATCGCCGCACAACATATATAAGAATGTTTGAAAAATTTTCCCAATTAATTCGGCGATAAAAATGTGATTTATGAGTGAGAGGATTGTTCTTCACTCTTTACTCTTTAGCAACTTGATGTTATTGTTCTGGATTAACAACACGAAAAACCCTAAACTGGTACACCTGTGATAATTTTACCCCAAACTAATTTTTTACCACAAAAAACTTCAAACTGGTACAGCTGTGATAATTTTACCCTATATTTGTTTATGTTAAATTTTATTGTTACATTGCTTTGTTAAATGACACGTGGCAGTTGACTGATGTGCTAGTTTTATATTTTACCCTTTGTTTGTCATAGGTATACCATTTTGTGATTTTTTGTGGTATTAATCTAATTTAACGGAAACCAATGGAAGGTAAATTTATCATATATGTACTAGTTTGGAGTTTTTAGTGATCAAAATATTAAGGGTTAATATCACGAGAAACCCCAAACTGGTACACCTGTGATAATTTTACCCAAAACTAATATTTTGACCACAAAAAACCTCAAAATAATACATCTATGATAAATTTACCCTCAGTTTATTTCCGTTAAATTTTACTATCAAATTGTTTTGTTAAATGACATACGACAGTTGACTGATGTGCTAGTTTTATGTTTTACCCTCCATTTGTCACATGTGTAACAGTTTGTGATTTTTTTTGTATTAATTCAATTTAACGGAAACTAACGGAGGGTAAATATATCACAAATGTACCAGTTTGGGGTTTTTAGTGGTCAAAATATTAGTTCGGGGTAGATTTGTCACAACTGTACCACTTTGAGATTTTTGGTGGTAAAAAAATTAGTTTTGGGTAAAATTATCTTAGGTGTACCGGTTTAGGGTTTTTTACAGTATTAACCCAAATATTAATTTGGGGTAAAATTGTCACAGGTATACTAGTTTGAGATTTTTTGTGGTTAAAAAATTAGTTTGGGGTAAAATTGTCACAAGTATACCAGTTTGGGGTTTTTCGTGGTATTAACCCTATTGTTCTCAGTGAAACTAAGCGCGCCATTGCTTTTTTTCAATTTTGGCTTTTCTTTTCTTATTCTTTTACTAAAAGCATTCATCAAAATGTACCCGAATCTCATCTTATTTTATTTTATCTGGTAAAAATATAGTCAAAAGGAAGCCTAACTTGATATGTTTATATGTAATTATATGTCCGGATTTGATAAAATGAAAGTCAATATACTATCGTGAACATGAATAAATAATATCAAATAGAAGCACATGAAGTAGATAACAATTGATTTGAAAAAATCAGTTGACAATAATATTTAAAATGAACGTGAAAAATTAATTAAATAAAAATCATAATATTAAATATGAGTAAATGAAAAATTTTATTTTTCAAATTTTTTTTATGAAAAGCTTGTTTGCTTGTTTCTATTTCAGATAAATACACTCATTATATGTGACTGAAAGTGTGTGTGTGTGTGTGTGTGTGTGTGTGTGTGTGTGTGTATTTTGAGTTACAGGAATTCTTATGACTAGGATATAGTTTTTGCAAGCTTTGTGGAATTTGAATTCTTAAATTTCACTGCTTGAAAAATGTTTTATTGAAGTCCTAAACATTATCTATTTATCTATCTATACTAATATAAACTCAAAAACTTGAATTTGGTGTTGTCTCCCCAAATATTCAACATGTTCTCTTAAGCGAAAATAGAAAAAAGATCAGACCTTGCTACTAACTACATTAACCTGCAAAAACAAGAACTGTTTAGACTCCATTGTAAGATGCATATGGCACGCAATTTCTGTAGTTTACATAATGTAATGGAACATACAGTAAAGAAGACCTTTTCAGAGCAAAATGTAGCATATAATTAGATGAAATATATTCAAGCTAAGTGAAATAAAATGTGAATAAAACTAAGAGGTAATTTCGGACTTTCAGGTAAGTGATCGCACGAGCGCCGTTGTTACCGGCTGAAATGTTTCGTTACAAAAGACTTCACAATTAGCAACAAACAAAACTCCAAAAGGAATCACGCGAGTTCTTCGATCCAAGAAACGCTCTCAACATTCTCGAGTTGGTGTTCTTCTGTAGTTTCGGCTCTTTCGAAAGCACAGAGATCATCTATGGGTTTCTAAACTCTCTCTCCCTCCCCCTAGCTGGTCTCTGTGCTTTTCAAGAGGTGTCTTGATAGGCTTTGAGCATCTGATCATTCTAGGTGTTTCCTCGTCTTCCATTAATCTAAGCTCTTGAAATTTCACTTTGTTCGGTCCGAATACTTGAACTTCGTATTTTTTTTAATGTTATTGCAGTCACAGTTTCCTACATTTCTAATCACTTTCGTGGGATTAAACTACTAAATTAGCCAAGTTTCTAGCAGATTTTATAATTTCCTAGAGAAAAGTTCTGCTTTTTTTCTTGAGGTTGATCCAACATAATCTCTCTTTCTCCTAATCCTAATCCACAATCATTATAGATTAATGTGCGATTTAATATTTAATTATTTTTATAGTAATTATCGCTCTACTTGCCACTCTCATCGTGGGCTTTTTCCCCATTCCACTCTACTTCAAGTCTGGCTCTTTGTTCGGCATCTCAGCTTTTGCTGCTAAGGAAAATTTTCTCTCTCGCTAAGATATTCACCAAGTTTAATATGAGAAAGAGAAGCTTTAACTCTCTCTTACTGTATTACTGTTGTTGAGGAAAACTCCTATTAATTTTGAAATTGACAAAAACTTCCACGTTATTATAAGTCTGATACTTATTCTGAACTAATTTTCCAGGTATGTATATTTTGGAAGCTCAGAAGGAAGTTATTCAGATTTTACAATATGTCAAATACCTTATTGAAGACTCACATAATCTTAGTTCTGAGATTCAGTCGCAGAATTTATATAGATGCAGACGAAGAAATTATTCAGACGCAGACGCAGAAGTTTTTCAGACGCAGACGTAGAAGTTCTTCAGATGTAGACGTAGAATTTCTTCATACGCAGACGCAGAATTCAGAACCAAACATAACGGCTAGTGATCCGGTATGGATTTCACAGAAGGAAAGTTTTAATTGTTTCAATCTAAGGCTATAATTGATTGACAATCAAATACTACGACAAGTATGCATTACAACGGACAAAACTCTACTTATGGAAACTAAGATTCTAATTGTATGGGCGACCAGAATCAGCGAGATTCAAAATCTATCATCCAACGGTTACTCAATCCTTATTATACAAATCTGTCCAAGATAAAGATTGAAGATGACCCTCTAATAGTTATTCAACGGCTAGTTTGGAAGTAGAGGGGTATTTAAGGAGATCAACGAGTAGCAGAAGGATGAACAGATTCAAGAATTAACAAGTCCAAAGTCTGAGTATACTTCAATCATTTCTCTTATCTTGGTGAGCCAAAAATTAAGATCTTGAGGGTTACTTTGTAAGAGTAATTGTATGAAATAGAAAGTCCTATCATACACGAGAGTGCTATCACTCAGAATCTGTAAATTTCTCTTGATTACATAGTGAAATCTAGCCAGTAGGCTGTCAGCGTGGGAGAGTGGACGTAGGCTTACTATAAGCCAAATCACTATAAACTTGTGTGCAGATTCTCTATCCCTTATCTCTTACTTTACATTCTGCACATCAAGAGCACCGTCTATATAATCTATCTTAATTCTAAATTTTATTTAGACTCTTCTGTGATTTGTTTTATTTCCGTATAAATATTTAAAAATTATTTAAGATAACCTATTCACCCCCTCTAGATGATCCTTGCCAGCTACATTAATTGGTATTAGAGCAGGTTGCTCATTTATTGAAGTGTTTTTACTTCTGAGTTAACGATCTATATGGCTAACTTGAGTGCTCCAGGTCTCATTGAAGGACAAAGCAACAATATATTACCGTATTTCGATGGCAAGGAATACAGTGTCTGGAAAAATAAGATAAAGGCATTTATTAAGTCAATTGATCACATGCAATGTGATGTCATCATCAGAGGAGTCAAGCTAAAATCTTCTGATTCAAAAGAAAAGGTAGATGCAAGCAAAGCAGCAGATTCTCCATTATCTCAAACTGAGATATCCAAAAGAGAAACCTTAGATTTCAAAGCAATTTATTCTTTATATTGTGCCTTATCTCCTATTGAATATAAAAAAATTGCTGCTTGTGAATCAGCTAAGGAAATATGGGATACGCTCCACATTACTTATGTAGGAACAGATCGAGCTAAGGAAACTCAAATCAATCTTTTGCTTGGTCAATATGAATCCTTCAAAATGAAGCCTGAAGAATCTATTGCTGATATGTATGATAGATTTACTGACATAGTAAACGGTCTTACATATCAAGGATAACCAGTCCCAGATGCGATGAAAGTTAATAAACTACTGAGAAGACTGGCAATGAAGTGGGATAATATTAAAACATCTCTTCGAGAGACACAAAGGATCAAGCCTCTATCGGTAAATGAGTTGATTGAAACTCTTCAATCATATGAGATTGAGCATCGGAATGAGGAGAATGAATCCAAAGGTAATAAGTCAATTGCTTTAAACACTAACATTGATTATGATGCAGATTCTGAAGATGAAGATGTTGACGATGAAGAACTAGCTCTCTTCATAAAGAGGTATAAGAAGATGAAGATCAGAGGAAGAAACCTCACAGGGAAGAAACCTTTTGAGAAAAAGAAGTCTATCGATGAAACAGAGAGATCAAAGGATGTAATATGCTTTCACCGTAGGAAATGTGGACATATCAAGCCTAACTGTCTACTTCTGAAAAAAAGATCAAATTTGAGAAAGTAAAGAAGGCCTTAAAGGTAGAAACCTGGAGTGACATAAAGTGCGAAGACAGTAATGAAGATATCTCAAATTTCTGTCTAATGGCAAAGTCAGATTCAGACTCAGATTCAGATCCTAAAATGGAAATCGAGGTAAAGCCTTCTGAAATGACTATTAAAGTATTAAATTACATTGATAAATTATGCTTTGAATTTAAGACTGCTCTTAAAAGAATCTCTTCATTAAAAAAGGAAAATTCATCTCTGAGGCAACATGACATTTCACAAAAAGAAAAAATCGATTTCCTTCAAAAAGAATTTCATCAAGTCAAGGAAAGTGGAGATTTTCTTTCCAAAGAAAATGCTGTTTTGAAAAAGGAAGTTTCAGAAATTACTTCAAAGTTTTCAAAAGGTTCAGAAACCTTAAAGCATATCCTTTCCATCCAAATTCCTTACTATAACAAATCTGGTCTCGGATTTGTAAAGGAAAGTGACAGCTTGATTGATTTTCCAAAGATCAAGGAGAGATTAAGACAAAGACCTCATCGGCAAGCTTATAAAAATCATTTTAAAAGGAATTTTGTCAAACCTGTTGGCCGAAATGCTCTTAAGTGCTCAAATTGTGGAGATCCACAACATTTTGAGAATGAATGTCCTAAGGTCTGGAGACCTGTTCGAAGAGATTGTTAAGACAGCCTATATTAATGCTCAAGGACCCAAACAAGTTTGGGCATCAAAGAAAACTTGAGATGTAGTTTTTGCAGGTTACCACAAAGAGAAAAAGAAAGTGGTACCTAGACAGTGGATGCTCTAGACATATGACAGGAGATCCAAGTATATTCGTTGATCTATAAAGTCTGAATGGTGAAAAAGTTTCCTTTATAGGAAATACCAAAAGAAAAATCGTTGGCAAAGGAACAGTTGAAATTGGAGGACTCACAATCAATGATATTTTATTGATAAAAAGAATCAACTACAACTTAATAAGCATAAGCCAACTATGTGATACAGGATTCAGGATCAATTTTCAAGAAGATATATGCTCAGGAACAAGCAAAGATTCTTCTCAAACATTCACAGGAAGAAGACATGGCAATATTTATCTTCTAGATGTCAATCCAAATTCCACTCATTGTCTGATCTCTATCAAAGAAGATGAAGATCTATGGCATAGAAGGTTGGGGCATATCAGTATGAAACAAATCTCAAAGATCTCAAACAAGAAACTGGTTCGAGATCTGCCAGATTTGAAATACAAGAAAATAGAGTTATGCAATGCCTGCACTCTAGGAAAATAAGTAAGAAGTTCTTTTAAATCTATACATCATGTTTCCACTGATCGTGCCTTGCAACTTCTTCATATGGATCTGTTTGGATCAATCAGAATACAAAGTATTGGTGGTAAGAAGTATTGTTTAGTTATTGTTGATGACTTCGCAAGATTTACTTGGGTGTTCTTTCTTGCTCATAAAAATAAAGCATTTTCATATTTTTCAAAATTTGCAAAAAGAGTTTAGAATGAAAACGGATATACCATTTCCTGCATTAAAACTGATTATGAAGGAGAATTTGAAAATCAAAATTTTTTAGATTTTTGTGAGGAAAATGGCTTTCACCACAATTTTTCTACTCCATATACACCAGAACATAATGGTGTTGTGGAAAGGAAAAATTGTTCCTTGCAAAAAATGAGAAGAACTCTGTTGATTAAAAGCAAGATTCCTTTTCATTTCTGGGCGGACGCAGTTTTTACAGCATGTTATATCATTAACAGAGTTTTTCTCAGACCCATTCTTGAGAAAATCCCCCATGAGCTTTACAAAGGTAGAAAGCCCAATATCTCATATTTTCGTGTGTTTGGTTGTAAATGTTTTATTCTAAAAAATCCAAATGACCGCACTGATAAGTTTGATGAGAAAGCAGATGAAGGACTCTTCCTTGGATATTCTACTACAAGTAAAGCATACAGAGTTTTCAACAAGAAGTCTCGGACCGTGGAAGAAATAATGAATGTTAAGTTTGAAGAAAATATTCAGACTCACAAAAATGAATCTGAACTATCTTCCAACATTCATGAGTCATCAGAAGCTCAACAAGAATTTCCAGAGATTGACAAATTAACAGAACAAGGAAAAGAAGATACAATCCAGACTCAATCAGAACCTTTAGAGTCCAACGATATTCAAAAGGAAAAATATGACAGAAACTAAAAACATAAATCCAGTCATCCGAAGAACCTCATCATTGGAGAAATAGAAGATGGTATTAAGACTAGATCTAAGCACAAGGAGAACATCAGCAACTTGACATTGATATCAGAAATAGAATCAAAAGAAATTGGTAAAGCATTATCAGATGAAAGCTGGATCGAAGCATGCAGGAAGAACTTCAGCAGTTCATAATCAATCAAGTATGGGAGCTTGTGCCAAGACCCAAAAACCATCCAGTCATTGCAACAAAATGGGTATTCAGAAACAAATTGGATGATAAAGGGAAAGTTACAAGAAACAAAGCAAGACTTGTTGCAAAAGGCTATTCTCAAGAAGAAGGCATAGATTATGATGAAATATATGCACCAGTTGCCAAGTTAGAAACCATTAGGCTACTATTAGCTTATGCTTGTTTCCATAACTTTAAACTGTTTCAGATAGATGTGAAAAGTGCCTTCCTAAATGGATATATCAAAGAAAAAGTATATATGGAACAACCACCAGGCTTTAAAGAATCAAGGAAGACTGATTATGTCGATAAACTCAAAAAGGCTCTCTATGGTATGAAACAAGCACCTCGTGCTTGGTATGAGAGGTTAAGTAACTTTCTTCTGCAAAATGACTTCATAAAAGGTAAGGTTAATACAACGTTATTCATTAAAAGAAAAGGTAAGGACTTTCTGCTTGTTCAAATTTATATTGATGATATCATTTTTGGATTCTCTAACGAACTGCTGTGCAAAGAATTTTCAAAGAATATGCAGGATGAGTTCGAGATGAGTATGATGGGCGAGCTAACATTCTTTCTTGGCCTACAAGTGAAAAAAACCAAAGATGGTACATTCATTTGCCAAGAGAAATATGCAAAGGAGATTATCAAAAAGTTTGGATTGTAAAATTACAAGAAAACAGACATTCCCATGTCTCATTCATCCAAACTGGACAAAGATGAAAACGGTAAAACGGTTGATCAGAAGGTATACAGAAGCATAATAGGATCACTATTGTATCTTACTGCATCTAGACTTGACATACTTTTTAGTGTTTGTATGTGTGTAAGATTTCAATCAAACCCAAAGGAATCACATTTATCTGCAGTTAAGAGGATAATCAAATACATTGGAACTTATCCAATGTTAGGTCTTTGGTATTCCAAAGATTCAGATTTTACTTTTACCGGTTATTTTAATGCTGATTTAGCTGAATGTAAAGTGGATAGGAAAAGTACTATATGTACATGTCAACTGCTTGGAAATATATTGGTATCGTGGTACTCAAAGAAGCAAAACACAGTCGCACTTTCTACAGCAGAAGCAGAATATGTAGCCTTGGGAAGTTGCTGTGCACAGATTCTATGGATGAAGCAGCAGTTGCGAGATTTTGCCATTGAAGATTCAAGTGTTGCAATCAAATGTGACAACACAAGTGCTATTAATTTGACCAAAAACCCTATTCTTCACTCTCGTGCAAAGCATATTGAAATCAAGCATCATTTCATTCGAAATCATGTTCAAAATGGTAATGTGAATATTCAATTCATTGATTCTAAGAATCAATTAGCTGATATATTCACAAAACCTCTTGATAAGTCCTCTTTTGAGTATATTAGAAATAAATTGTGCATTTTTCATCCATTTTCGTGAAGTATTTGTTAGATAGGAATTTTTTAGACTCAAGTGTTCTTAGTCTGAATGTCCTTCTCAGACTCACAAAGAAAGGTACGTTCCATATTTCAAATTTTGGCGGGTATATTTTTGGCAAGATATTTTCATATTTGTCACTTCTAGAAGCAAATCAGGTACGTATCCTAATTTATCTGATTAATTATGCTTAAAATATTATTATGATATTGTTGTGATCATTTGTGTTCCACAAAGTATATTTCCTTCCTACATGTTCGGGTTTACTTTTTATATTGTCTAAAAATGATTTTTACAAAACCCTTCCTTCTCATTTATAAACCAGTCCGTCACTTTTCAAAACCCTATCAGTACGATCTTTCACTCTAAAAAACCTTCCGATATTCAGAGACCTTCCTCTTCTTCCTTCTCCAAAGATCGAATCTTTCTGCTAAAAAAGAACTCAAAATGCCTTTCAAGAGAAGATCTTCACGCATTCTTAACCAAGACTCCAAATCTACTGCACCAGCGAAATATATAGAGATTTCAGATACAGAGTTGGACTATCATGAAGACCCTTCTGAAGCAACACTACCCCAGTGATCATCGCCAAAAAAATCGTCTGGTAAAACTAACTTTCATTTTCGAAGTATAAAACTTGTGTGGGAAGTTTATTAAAAGTTGAAAAGGAATAATGCTTCAGCGTCACTCCTTCATGAATATCTGAGAGACAACAATTTTTTCTTTGAAGAACATCTTGTGCAAAGTTATTCTCTTTTTTTCTCTAAAACTGAAAAAGATCCAGGCAACTCTACCCCAAAAGAGCCTTCTTCCAGAAAGGGCAAGGAGAAAGTCGGTGAAACTTCCACTCCTTCTGCATAGAAATCTATTCCCATAAGCGCTAAGACGATAAGTGCCTCAAAATTTATTGTTCCTGATGATGATGCTCGATTTTTTGATACTTTTGAGATGAAGGTGGGAATAACATCTGGTTTGCCTGGTACAAGAGGATTGTTCAGAAGCACTGAGCATAATGTGTGCTATAAGTTGTTACTTGCTAGTGGGGTCATGAACCATAGAACAGTTGATTTTGACTACTTAGAGAAGGCTGAGATTTCAGTAAAATACTTGTTTGAGAAGTTAGGGATTTATGAATTTTGCCTTCAAGCTGCCAATGTTTATGCTGAATTAACTGCCTACTTTTATTCAAATCTCTCCATTTTGTCACCCAACTAGATTCAATTTACTGTTGGTGACAAGAAGTTTGATTTAAAAGTGGATGAGTTGGCAAGGATAATTAGAGCAAAACATTCCAAGTTTACTCCATTGGCAGTGAATCTTGAAGATGCTTCCAGGATGGCTTCTGAAAATCCAAACTTTGCTTAAGGATCTAAGCGACATCTTTCCTACTCTGACTTGTCCAGACGATCTGTGATCTTGCATAAGATCATAAGCAACTGTTTGAAGCCCAAAGCAGCCTAAAAAACTAACCTATCAAAATAAGAAATCAAGCTCATCTGGGCTATCTTAAGAGGTCAATCCTTCTCTCTCCCTCATATCATCATATTCCATATGTACAGAGCATTGCAGAAGGACAAGGGACAATTGTCATCTGGTGCTTTAATCTCTCGCATCTTCATGTTCTTAAACATATCTATTCTTGATGATATGTGCAAGAACCTTGTTCCATGTATGTATGTTGGAGAACGAATGCTTTCCAAAATGAAGCAATTTGAAGATGTCAGGGAAAGAGTAAGAGGAAAAGAGGCTCCACTATCAGGGGCAAAATCTGTTGGAAAGACAAGTGAAAAAGAAAAAGGGCAAAGGAAAAAATCTAGTCCAGCCAGTAAGCACACTGACTCTCCTACCCCAATTAAAGTGTATAGAAAGAAAAGAAAAATTCTTCTGCATAATGAAAGTAATGAAGCAGAAGCAGAACACTTTGAAACAGGACACATTGAAGGATCAAAACATGTTCCTGAACCAGTTCCTAAAGTTTTAGAACAAATTCATGAAGAACATGTTTCTGAAGATCAAGCACTTGTTCAGGGGGAGAATCAACCAGAATCAGCCATAGGGTATGATTAGTCTGAGCAAGCACATGTCCAAGAACAGCCCTCTGACAATCAGAACATCCTCTCTATTCTGCTCGAAATTAAAGAAAAGCAAGCTGCACTAGAACAAAATATGAAGAATCTACATAATATTGTTGAGGAAAACTACAAGATTCAACAACTCCAGGCAGTAGCAGACAAAACAAAACTAGAGGAAGCCATTGCTATGTATTCATCCAACATGGATAGAGCCATAAGTCAATGCAGTTCGAAGATTGAGGAGACTGTCTCAATATTGGAAAATTTTTAACTGATTCGCACCCCTTCTAAAAAATAACCTGTTTTTCAAATTTTCTCTCCAAGTCATCTCCTTTTCATTTGGTCTGTAATATCACTAGCAATTCTTGTTAGACTGGTTGATCGTTTAATATCATTGATTTATTCTCTTTATTATTTTTGCCGATGACAAAAAGGGGGAGAATTATATACAGATTTGCTATACTAATTTTAAAACGTAGGATCATATGCAGGTTATATACAAAGGAAGAGAAAGACACAGATTTCAACAAAGTTTGCTCTTTCAATTTCAATCTATGCCTCAATCGCTTAATATGCTTATTTACTTACAATTCAATTTCATATTAATCTGCAGGAAAGTTTTGTTACCATAAAAAAGGGGGAGATTGTTGAGGAAAACTCCTATTAATTTTGAAGTTGACTAAACCTTCCACGTTATTATAAGTCTGATACTTATTCTGAACTAATTTTCCAGGTATGTATATTCTGGAAGCTCAGAAGGAAGATATTCAGACTTTACAATATTTCAAATATCTTATTGAAGACCCACATAATCTTAGTTCTGAGATTCAGTCGCAGAATTTATTTAGATATAGACGAAAAAATTATTCAAACGCAGACGCAGAAGTTTTCAGATGCAGACGTAGAAGTTCTTTAGATGCAGACGCAGAATTTCTTCAGACGCAGACGCAGAATTTAAAACCAAACATAACGGCTAATGATCCGGTATGGATTTCACAGAAGGAAAGTTTTGATTGTTTCAATCTAAGGCTATAATTGATTGACAATCAAATACTACGATAAGTATGCATTACAACGGGCAAAACTCTACTTATGAAAATCAAGATTCTGATTGTATGAGCGACTAGAATCAGCGGGATTCAGAATCTGTCATCCAACGGTTACTCAATCCTTGTTATACAAATCTGTCCAAGATAAAGATTGAAGATGATCCTTTAATAGCTGTCCAATGGCTAGTTTGGAAGTAGATGAGTATTTAAGGAGATCAACGAGCAGCAAAAGGATGAACAGATTCAAGAATCAACAAGTCCAAAGTTTGAGTATACTCCAATAATTTCTCTTGTCTTGGTGAGCCAAAAATTAAGATCTTGAGGGTTACTTTGTAAGAGTAATTATATGAGATAGAGAGTCCTATCATTCACTAGAGTGCTATCACTCAAAATCTATAAATTTCTCTTGATTACATAGTGAAATCCAGCCGGTAGGCTGTTAGCATGAGAGAGTGGACGTAGGCTTAGTATAAGCCAAATTACTATAAACTTGTGTGTAGATTCTCTATCCTTTATCTCTTATTTTATATTCTACACATCAAGAGTACCGTTTATATAATCTGTCTTAAATCTGAATTTTATTCAGACTCTTCTGTGATTTGTTTTATTTCTGCATAAATATTTAAAAATTGTTTAAGATCACCTATTCACCCCCTCTAGGTGATCCTTGCTAGCTATATCAACTGTAACTCTCTTCAATTCGCTTTATCAGTTTTATTTCACAGATTAACACGATCCCTACGGCATATTGGTGTTCGCGCATGGCAAGAAAATCTTCTAGCTTGACATGAAAGCAGAGTTTTAATTCCACATGGAGCGATGAGACCTTTCTTACTGATGTTCTACTCCAGCGCTCAAAGTCATGAATTGCATCATTGCTTGGACAATTTGGCATTGAATCATTCAATCCATTTCTATGAACTTGGAAGGTGAGAAAACAAGACATCTCTGGTAAAAATTTAACTATGCGGAAGCGTGGTTTTTATATCCACGATAGTTTTTCATTAGTGATGTGCAAGTGTGTGTGAAAGCAAGATATATTTAGTAAAGGATGGACAAGGGTCAAGGTCGAATAGTTTAAGGAATAGTAGGCCATGCGATATAGTTCCTTTAGTTGATAGAAATGGGTAGTAGAAGATGTTGGAGGAGGAGTTGGTGGAGGAGCATAGAATCTGTATTTTAAGATGATCTCCCCACATTATTGACACCTGATTTTTTAGTCCATTTTTTCAAATTTATATAAAAATCACAAAATTAGGATTAAGAACCTTGGTCATTCTTAGGAACCTATTTCTAAATAAAAAAATAATTTTTATTTAATTTTTCCTTAATTTCTTTTAATAAAATTAAGAAGAAAATCAAGAAAAATACCAAATTGAATTAAAAAATTCCACAAAAATAGTCATTAGACTTATTTTAATTCCAATTTTAGTCCTGTAATGTCAATTTTACAAAATTTCAATTAGGGATATGTTTTCCTCAAATTTGGGCAATTTTATATTTTAATTGAACCAAAAATCCAATTAAGCCATTTCTAATCATTTTTGGGTTATAATGTCTTCACAACTGTTGATTCTGGGACCTTGAATTGCACATTGGTCAGTCCAATTTCACAATTTGATGAAAATATCAAAAGCCCCAAAATTAATTGAAAAATTAGGGATTTTAAGATCCAAATTGAGGATTTCATTCAATTTGAAATTTTCAATCAAAGCTCATACCTTCCCTAGGGTTAATTGAGCATGGATAATTCAATTTTGACCTCAATTGTTCCTAATTAGGTCATTTGGACACTCAATTGAACAAAAACCCAACTGAACCGAATTCAAATTTGGGGAATTTTTGGCCTAATTGAAATGAAAATTCAAATTGAACCCATATTCTAGGGTAAAATGTGTCAAGGAGCCTAAATTTGGGGTTAAAATTGCAAAAATGGGTCAAATGGGGGTTTAATTTGCAAATTTAATCAATCCGGGTCAGTTGGGTCGGTTGAATCCAACCCGACCTGACCCGGGTCTTCATCTCCCTTACTCGACTTAGTTTTAGATTGGGAAAAGGGAGAAAAATCTGCTCAGCCCGCCCCTTTGCCGACTTATTTCCCCTACTTTTAGCACTTGTCAAAGAGAATTGACAGTTGAAAAATCTTCGGCTGTCTATCCCTAACAGATCTAACCGATTGGGGAGTCGATTAGTGATCGAAATGTCCTTGGCAAGGTGATCAAAAGGGGTGGGAAAACCAGTTCCCAAGGAGACCATCTGTTCGACAAAAAGCTAGAGAGAAAGAAAGGAAAGAGAGAGAAAACGAACGTGAGAAAGTGAAAGGGAGAGGGTAGAGATCCTACAATCGAGTGTCTAGCGTTGCCTTGACTGGAAGAGCGCCGGCGAATTGGCTAGTGATTGTGATCTCCCACTCCAAGCTTCGGCCAAAAAACTAATTGTGAATGGGTAAAACACGACCTAGACTGCTCAATCTAGGACTTTCTCAGCAAATCCAAGACCATGTGTCGATAGAGCATGTAACATCCTCAATTTCAATCCCAGGAAATGACTATGGAGTAAATTTGGTGGTTTTCCCGATCGGAACTAATTTTTACTCTTGTTCTAGAAAACCTAGTTTCGAGTCCCTGGTACCACCTCGTTTTGTTATTTTTGTGGTTAACTTTATAAACCGAATTTCCAAAAATTTCCCTCTTTAAAGTTGTTCCAAATATCTTCAAGTTTAACATATTTTAATTTCAGAATTTTTGGACTTGATTTGGGTTGGAAGATCACCTTATTTTCGGACTGTGTAAAACTACCAAGAATGGGTTTTTCTAGGGATAAGTGCAATCAAAGTCCTAAAACTTATCACGAAAAGTCCTAAAACTTTCAAAAAGTGCAAATAAGTCCTAAAACTTGTCACGAAAGTGCACTTGAATTCTAAAACTTTAAAAAAGTGCAAACAAATCCTAAAACTTATCACGAAAATACAAACGAGTCCTAAAACTTGTCAAATTGATTCAATCAAGTCTTTTTCTTGATTATATTTTTTGAAAGTTTTAGGACTTATTTGCACTTTCATGACAAGTTTTATGACTTATTTGCACTTTTTGCAAGTTTTAGGATTCAAGTGCACTTTCGTGACAAGTTTTAGGACTTATTTGCACTTTTTGAAAGTTTTAGGACTCTTTGTGACAAGTTTTAGGACTTCTAGTGCACATATCCCGGTATTTCTATGATGTTTATACTTTCTCGATTTTATACAAACTTTTCTAGGCCGAGTTTGAATAAACTACCTTCACAAAAGTTGTTAAGAACTTCTTCCTCTATAACATACATAAATTTGGGAATTTTTGGAGTTGATTCAGATTCTAGAAAGAGCTTGCTCTTAGAAGCAAGGGTTATATTCTAACGAACTATTTTTAGTCTATCTTTGAGCTACTAAAATTTATGTTTACATAAAGATTCGGATTTTGTGTTCTTCATGGGAAATTTTTGTTAAGGCTTTTTTATGACATATTCAAATTTGAGAATTTTCTGAGTCTATTTACTATATTTTCAAGTTCGATTTCTTGAACAACGCAAAACTGCCCAGTTTTATTAGATTTCAAAGATGTACCATTTCTCACTTGAAACCTTGGGAATTTGGACTTGAGATCTTCTGATTATTTAATGTGCACATTCTGAGCTTTGAAATGAGATGTGTTCTACTTTGATTGGAGGTCATATGAAGGGGGAAATGACGCTTTACATGTGGTGGAAGAAGCTGAAATGTGTTCTTCTAGAAGGCTTTTATAATTGAGTCTTGAGAACCAAGACCATCATTCATGCCTAGCAAGATGGCTCACGGCCAAAGAGAGAGAGAAAGAGATATCATCATGATTTATTCAGGCCTTGAATGAATAGGGCATAATGACCCTAAGGTAGAAATTTGATGGCCAAGTTGGAAATGAATGGCCTTAAATTAAAGGCTTGCACAAGAAGCTTAATTATAAAGCTTAGACTTTAGGGCCAATTGCAACTTGACGACCAAGTTTTAGGATCTTAATTGCTCCTATAGGTCATTACGAACTCTATATTGAAACTTAGAGCCCAAGCATAGATTATGTGGCTAGAATTAAATCTTGCTTAAGAAGCCAAATTAATGGCTAAGACTTTCAAGGCCATTTCATTATGGTCTTTTGGCTCTTCTTTATTAATAGCCAAGATTTTCAAGATCTAGATAATGATAGTATTAGACTTTAGGGGAAATTTCATCATGTCATTTGTCTTTTCTTCATGAATAGCTTATGTGTCCCTATAGACATTAATGCAAGGACTTAGGTGTCCTTCTAGAATTTAATGTATAGGGTGACTCATGTACCCTAACTTAGGGCATTATAACCCTAGTAGGACACTTGGTAGTCAATTAGACACTCAAATTATTAGGCCTAAGATTTGATAAGATTTTCTTTAATTATAGGTGACACTTGAATGAAGATGATTGAACCATGTGGCAAGTGAATTATAAGAGCTTGGAGGATTCTAGAGAGTCAAGAACTTAGGGAGCAAGTTTTCACTCTTAACTTGGTGAGCAAGTTGGGTTTGCCTATAAATAAGCTTGGTCCCCCCTTAGTTACGACGCATCATCTCCTCTTCCTCTCTCATCCCTCATTATCATGTCACTCACCCTCTCTCACATGCCTACCCACCAGTCTGTTCTTCCTCTTGCTCACCAGCCGGTTCTTCCTCTTGCTCACGCCAATCACCATTTCATTCTCATGTCACTATTTGGTCCCCATAAAATCTCGCCTTGTCGAGTAGAGTAAGTGAATTCCCTAATGTCGGGAAAGGAAGATGAGATGCGTTGTGAAGTGGTTTGCTTGGATAGTGTTCGGTCATTTGATTGGTTGTGGTTGGTTCTTTCCATGTATTGCCTATGTTTTGTATTTGATGTGATGTAGTTTGCTTGGACTGTTTCAGACTTATGAATGATCTTTGATTGTTTCATCTTATGTCATGTATATACTTGAGACGTGTATATTTCTCACATTTTGCAAGAGTCAAGTATGACTTGGTTGCGAGAAAGGCTTCTCTTGTTATTCACGGTTAACATATGATAAAAACCGGAACTTGATTGGTGATACTTACGTGTACTAGACATGCTTGATGTTCTCTTATTGTTGACATGTACGTTGCTATTGATTTGCTATTGACGCTGGTGCGGTAAGGGTCAACTCATGTTAACGGCGATCGATTTCTCTTTACTTGACATTAGTGAGTTCACTTATTGGGTCTCCCCGACTTATCCCCCGTTGTTTTCCTTTTCAGGTCCATGAGATGGCATCTCCCGCAACCAGTTTCGGCACCCCTGTAAAGATGAAAGTTGAGGTGGTCGATGCTATCGACACCCGTGAACGCCGGTCGGGCACTACCCTTAGGTTATTACCTAGTTATGATTAATGAGGGCCTTGAGAACTTGGTCCTCTACACTAACGTAGCATGGTACTGCTAGTCGAATGGCGACCTAGTTGGACCCCCGAATGGGTACAATGGCCCCTTTGGTGGAAATGGCGAGCTGGCTCTAGAGGGCGCCATGGGAGGGGTGTAAGATAGCTGAGCGGACAACGGCGAGAAGGGGAGTATGAGCTATGTTGGAGTTCGAGGAATCTAGAAGCATGGAAGCCATAGTAGTGGACTTAGGACATCCAAGCCATAACTTTTGTTGTGTATAAACGGCTAAAATTGGTTAAGACCCGTAAGTCGGGTTGTAAAATATGCTTGCGTGTGCTGTAAATACAAGGTTTGCTCATGATACTTGTCGTAACTCTGTTGTTTATTCTGATTATGATTGTCTCGAATTAATTGCTTCCGCTTGTGTTTAATCAAAGATGATAATGAACGGGACATCGCACTAATAACCCTGAGGTGGGGGCGTTACAGAGCAAGTGCAAAGGGACTGGATCATCGTCCGCTGGTGGTTTGGAAATTTGATTTTACTTCCCAATGACGAAGGTAAGAACTCTTCTCATATGCACTTCACCTGTTCGTCAGAATGCCAAAATGACTTCCCGAGCTTATTCGTGTGTGATTTTTGAATTTTCTCATTTCTATGGTGCTTATTAGTTCCTCCTTCATATTTCTAATCCATTTCTTGTTCGATTAATGCATTTTGGATCTGTGATTTGGCATTTGCATCGAGTTAGCCCTCAAAATTCCTTCACCGGAGTTGGTAAACATTACCAAAGCGTTTCTTCATGGCATAATGCTATTCAAGTCAGTTCATCTTGCTCATTTTAAGCTTAAATGCATGTTATGATTGATTAGAACGGATTGGAAGGTTTGATTGATGATCTGAATACCAAGTAGGCTAGGCGTAAGTATCGTTCCTTACTCTTCTCTTTAAATTATGCAAGTTATTTAGACAACATGAACAAAATGTCTAAGACAACAAACAATGACTGATTCAAATGTCCCTTTTAGGTTGAAATGAATGATTAGGGTCTTATACTCCATTGGGTCATTTTTGCAATTTAGATGAAATGTAAAGGCTTATGACAAGTTTCCATTGTAAACCAAATCATCATTGTCATCCCAAAAGATGATGATGAAAGGTCACTTTGATTCAAAAGATTGTAAACATCATGTGTCAATAGCCTTTGTCATTTAAGGAATGAATTGTCCATTTTGACGTATTTGGAACTTGCAAATTACAAGTTGAGTCTTTTTAGCCTTAACGGAGTATAAGAAAGAGGCATTCATCTCAAACAGTGGTTTTGTTCCCATTTTTACTCGTGTTCTTTTAAGGCATAAAATGGACTTAAGATGACATTTGTATTACTTTTTTAAAGTGTACAAATCCTTCTTGTTTCCATTTTGCCCCAAAAGAACATATGGTTAACATGAAAGTTTTAAAACTTATTAGTAATCCATGGTGATGAACTATGAATCTTTTTGCAATCTTTAGACTCAAAATGGGGAAACTAAACATTCAAGTTATTCCAATTCCACAAAAGGAGCTCCTTGCATGGTGGGAGAACATGACCAAGGAAAATCAAGATTACGTCAAAGAAATGATGGGATACGTATTTGAGCTAATCAATGTCAAACACCAAGTTAGCATGATCCAAGCCTTAGCTCATTTTTGGGAAACTACTAACACAACCTTCTTACTTGGAGAAAATGAAATGGTGGCGACCCTGGAAGAATATAAGGCCGCCATCGGAATTGATTTCAAACCTAGGATCGTAGAGCCTCCGATTGGGTTAAAACCTGTGAGTGTATTAGCTGAAACAAAAAACAGGAAACACTTCTGCTAGGGTCTTTCTTCCAGCTTTCTTCAGGTTTAATCTATTTCTCGTATCCAAAACAAGGTTAGATCCTTTAGTGGCCATAATCACGAGGCAGGCTTGTCTTAAGTGGGATTTCTCTAGTATGCTTCTAGCTAAAACCATTATCTCCTTAAATAGGTTCCAAAACAATGAGAAGGGTATATTTTAAGCATCTACTGGGCTACTCTCTCTATGGTTCTTCTCCTTTCTTCAACCGTGGGGACGTTTTATGAGCATTCAAGAGATTAGTTCGTCAGTGAATCCGATTGAGAGATACATTAGGATTCAAGATAAGTTGATAAAATACTCCTTCTTTGAATGAGCCAATTTCATCAAAGCCCTAACTCCCGAACAATTTCGATGGTGAATAAGTTGACCAAAGATAACCAAGACCAAAATTACATGCAAAGAAGGTAATATGGCACCTCTACTTGGCTTGAATGGAGGTATTGCTTATTGGCCGTTGAGAGTTGTGCAGCAATTTGGGATGATACAACAAATCCCACCCATGTGGCATCCATAAGAGTTTGCATTTGAGATACCAAGAGGAACTTTACCTGAAGAAGAAAAGAGAAGGATACAAAAGAAGGTTGACAATATCGTTCATTCCTTGAAGAAATCATCCGAGCAAGGAATGGAATGGCCCGAAGGTTTGAAAGGGAAAATGAAGCTTTAGTCAGCATCAAAGGAGTATATCAAGTGGCTAGAAGACAAGCAACTGATTGATGTTGAGCCATATGTGCCATTGAGTGTTACACCAAACCTTGATGAGCCATACGTACTAGAATACATTGTTCCCAATACAAATAGTGTGGAGCCATATATCCCCGAGGAAGTGGTGATTGATGTGGAAGAATGGGAATCTCGAATTAGGGAATGGAATGACGATGCAGAAGCTACTTTAGCTAATAAGAAGCCTAGACTTGATTGAATTAGTTCCCCCATTTTAGTTTGAAAGTATTGTAATGAAAACTTTCAAATTTCATATACAAAATTGAAATAATCGTTTGACTAGTAAATTCGATGAGATTTGGATAACAATTTGAAAAGAAATCATCATGAATTATGATTCTTTGAATTATATGATTTCTTGAGATAAAAATTGATAAATTTTATTGCACAAGACTAAGGTTTGTGTAAAAGTTCTTATCTTTGTTAATAAAAAAGAAATCATATAATTGAGAGAACATAGGTTGTAACTATTGTTTCTTCATACTAATGTTTTATATCTTCAAAACAGGTGATGTAACAACGGAAGAAAGAAGAATGTGAGTTTAGACCCATTACAAGCAAGGATAGCAGAAGAAGAAACCCGTAATCGCTTGGCAGAAGTTGAGAACCAAATGAATCAGATGGCTGTTATGATGGCAAAAATGAAGGCTTTTATCATTGCTGCAAGATGGTCTTATCCAACTGTCCCCAATACTAATACCTCAAATGCTGGAGAAACATCTCATGGTGATCAAAACCAGAATAAAGATCCAATGCAAGAAAATCTTCCAAAAACAACACCCGAAGTGGTGAACTTAGAAGAAGATGGCACATCAAAGAAAATCCCTTCTAGATCCAAGGATGAGGAAGAATCCAAAAGATTGGCCAAAATTGAAGAATGTCTCGCAAGTCAAGGCTACGAGTTGCAAAGATTTGATAAGTTCTCGCCATATGCGAAGGTGACTGTCTCAAAGAACTACAAAGAACCTGAATTTATAAGCAAATATGACGTATTTGGTTGCCCGAAGAGCCACTTGAAATACTACCTCCGCAAGATGACGAGGTATTCCGATCACACGCCCATTCTCATTAGCACTTTTCAATATAGTCTAAAAAGGGCAACTCTAGCATGGTATACCGCTCTTGATATCGAGGACTTTTGTGAATGGGATCATCTTGCTGGAGAGTTTTTGTGACAATATAAATTCAATGTCGAAGTATTACCAGCAAGAGAAATCTCATGAGAACGGAAAAGAAAAGAAACAAAGGATTTCAAGCTTTTGCACAAAGGTGGAAGGCCGTTGCCTTGCAAGTTAAGCTCGTAATTAATGAAGATGAACTCATTGAACTCTTCCTGAAGTCATTAGCATATGGGTATTATGACAAGCTTCATGTCTCAGGTTGTTAAATATTTACCATGTTGGTAAAAGTGGGAGAAAGAATAGAATAGGGAATAAAGGAAAGAAAGAACTAAGAAGCATTAACACAGAGGTCCTACCCTATGAGGAAGGATAAAGAGCTCGCTCATGAAGTATCAGTTGTGACAAGTCCAAATGCTTATTCAGTACCATCTCAAAAACAACCTAGCACCTCTTGGAAAAATACAAAGCCATCCAAGCCAAGAAAGAGGCCTATGAAGCCATTCACACCATTGCTTCGTCCTTTATCAAAATTGCTACCCAAGCTTCTCGAGAGGTGCATAGTGGCTAAAGAAGGGCCAAGAGAACATCCTCCAAGGTTCCCTAGATTCTATGAGTCTAAAACCTGTGTATATCACATGAGAGAAAAGGGGGCATGATGTGGACAATTGCCTCACTTTAAAAATTAAAGTTCAACAACTTATGGATAGGAAGATTCTCAACTTCCAAGAACTGGAACCAAACGTGCATCAGAATCCTCTTCCGGAATACAATGTGATAATCATGATTTGTGATGAAAATGAGAAAGTTGAATCCGAGGAAGATGACAAATACAAAGCCAAGGTAAAAGCCGCCCGTCGTGGTGATGCTTGGTTTCATCGCAAAGCACATCAGAATGGTGAGGTAATAGACACCTTGGGTGAAGATTCTGGAAAGTATAACTTCCAAGTTAAATATACACCTCCTTCATGGGCATTTGAGAATGAAGTTATCATGCCCGATGGGTGGGGCGGTATGGATGAAACTCAAAATGACAAGATAAACCTTGAGGAGAAATAAGACAAAAACAAGAAAAAGAGAAGATTCGATGAGGTGGTAGACGGTTCATTCATGAGGCAAATAAGCAAGGCGAGACCATGGATTTGTTGGGTCAAAACAGCGGTCACTCTAACTCTCATGTCAAGTACATGCCTCCTCCATGGGCCTTTAAAAATGAAATTATCATACTCAGTGGTTGAGGTAGAATGGATGAAGTGAATGATGAAGGTATAGTGTCCGTGATTACGTCATTCGTGATCAAGCTGGATGAAGTTGACAAGTATGGAGAGGAAAAATGTTTTATGAAGCCAATCACTATCCAACTCCCTATGGACGAGTTAAAGATTGAGGAAAGTGAATCACAACCGGTGGTGATTGCCCTACCCTTGAAAGTTGAGTTCAACGACAAATGTGTGCCATGGGACTATTCTGCGAAAGAAGTTGATGCCATTACTCGATTGAGTAGATGTTATGCCCCAAAAGTGGAAGAGATGGAAAAGAAAGGAGTGATAGAGAAAGATGCCAAGCAACTCCTATCCATCATGAAAACAAATGAGGTTGAAGTCATAGAACAATTGAGGAAGATGCCGGCATAGATTTCTCTACTTGAACATATGAAATACATAAAATTGTCCTTATGAAGCTTCTCAATGAGGTACATGCGCCAGAGACTATTAATGAGGTACAATTGAAAAACTTTGTTGGCACCGTTCTCCTTAAGGGTCAAATTGCCTTCTCAGATGAAGATTTTCCCATGGATGGCCGCTCGCATAACAAGGTCTTATATATCGCAGTCAAATGCAAGGGCAAGGAAGTATCTCAGGTGCTAATTGATAATGACTCTGCTCTCAACCTATGCCCATTAGACACGCTACATCTATTAGGGATAAGTGAGGAATCCATTAAACCAACGAATGTATCTATGAGATCGTTTGATGGCATGAAGAAGGATATTATTAGGGACATCGAGTTGGTGGTGTTCATTGGTCTTGCTCTATTTCTGATTAATTTCCAAGTTATTGACATTCCAAGGACCTTCAATCTATTGCTAGGAAGGCCATGGATTCACACTATGGGAGCTATTCCATTAAGCCTACATCAAAATGTTAGGTTTGTTATTGATGGGAAGATGATCAACGTGCACGGAGAGATGGACTTCACAACCTATAAGGAAAGTGCGATACCGTATATAGAGCTCGAAGTGAAAGAAGAGCCAAGCTATCATTCATTCGAAATTATCTCGATGGTACATGTACCCGTGGGTAGCGTTATGAGGAATGCAGAACTTTCGTCACCATCAATCACGACCGTAAGGATATTTTGTCAATATGTGTTTGTCCCTGGAGATGGACATTGGGCAAATGTCCAAGGAATCAAAGAACCAATCACTCCACCTGTGGCCAAAAAGAGGTATGGAGTTGGCTACATAGGAGAAAGTTCTAATGACCATCATGGAGGCCAAGGTCGAGGTCAAGGCTATGGTCGTGGAAACTATCGAGGCCAAGGTGCTCGTGTTATTAATCCGACAGTATGGAAGGGTAAGGTTAAAAAGCTTTCCTATTATTAGATTTACATCAAGAAAACTTTCCCTAGGCCTTCCAAATTACTTTAGTTAAAGGATATCCAAGCCAATGAAGAGCCAATCCTCCCTAACCTGTTTGAAGAGAACTCTGTCAATGTCATCATATATGAAGTGAAAGACGCTTCTGTATTGGAGCATGAGCATGAACATATTCATAATAGGTTCTTATGTGGCCCAAATCTTTCGAAGGAAATCAATTGTGATATTAAGGAAGTTGATGAAGATGAAGAGTGGGTCAAGAAAGAATGGATTCGACATGAAGAGACAAAACCACTTACACAAGAAAATACAGTTACCATTAATTTGAGTAATGATGATAATCACAAAGAGGTCAAAATTGGAGAAAGTCTCTCTTCCAAAGAAGCCCAAAGGAGTTAAGACGATGTGAGATTTTGAATTCTCCAATGGAGTTGGTAAAAAGGTAAAGGAACGTGTCGTTCTAATTTACTCTCCTTGATGTCATTCATTAATGCAGTCTTCCTTTTTCCAAATTGTCATCCTCAGGGAATCCGAAAGAAGGAAATCATGAAAAATGAATCCCCGATGGAACTAAATCAAAGCACACAAAAAGTTGACAGTATTGTTCCAATTGGTAATAAGCGTTGTGCAAATGAATTTTAACACTTGATTTTTAATCTCTGCAGGATTTCCACCAAGTTGAAAAGGTAAGTATTCCATTTCCTTTTGGAAAAGAAATTGAATCTATAAAAAGAATTGTCATTCAAAGGAAGTCCAATTCCCCAAGTGGGGCAAATCAAAATATAAGGAAATTGATTTTTGAAAGAAAAGTTTGTTTGATGAAACATAAGGAAATTTTTGCTTTTGGAGGTGTCCAAAAATTTAAATTTCACTCAAAGTGGATAGTTACAGGTATTCTAAGTCATTATGTAAAGTTTTAAAATTTTTTATTTTTGATTTTTTAGGCACCACAAAAAATTTAAATTCCACTCAAAGTGGGTGACTACAGGTATTCTAAGCCATTCTAGAAAATTTTAAAGTTTTTTTATTTTTTGGGCACCTCAAAAAATTTAAATTTCACTCAAAGTGGATGGCCATAGGTATTTTAAGCCATTCTATGAAATTTTGAGATTTTTTATTTTGAAATTTTCTTTTGGGCACCTCAAAAAATTTAAATTTTACTCAAAGTGGATGGCCAAATATATTCTAAGCCTTTCTGTGAAGTTTTGAAATTTTTTATTTTTTGATTATTTTGGGCACCTAAAAAAATTTAAATTTCACAAAAAGTGGGTGGTCACAGGTATTCTAAACTATTATGTAAAATTTTTTATTTTTTTTTGGTACCTTAAAAAATTTAAATTTCACTCAAAGTGGGTGGCCATAGGTATTCTAAACTATTATATAAAATTTTTTATTTTTTGATTTTTTTGGGTACCTCAAAAATTTAAATTTCACTCAAAGTGGATAGCCATAGGTATTCTAAACTATTATGTAAAATTTTTTATTTTTTGATCTTTTTGGGTACCTCAAAAAATTTAAATTTCACTCAAAGTGGGTGGCCACGTGTATTCAAAGACATTCTGCAAAATTTTGAAATTTTTGATTTTTTTTAATTTTTTTTGGGCACCTAAAAAAATTTAAATTTCACTCAGAGTGAGTGGCCACAGGTATTCTAAACCAGTTTGCAAAAATTTAAAATTTTTTATTTTTTGATTTTTTTTAGCACCTCTAAAAATTTAAATTTCACTAAAAATGGATGGCCACAGGTATTCTAAGGCATTTTATAAAAATTTAAAATTTTTGATTTTTTGATTTTTTTTGGGCACCTAAAAAAATTTAAATTCCACTCAAAGTGGGTGGCCACAACTATTTTAGGGCATTCTGTGAAATTTTGAAAATTTTTGATTTTTTGAAATTTTTGATTTCTTGTAAAGAAGGAAATTTGGACTAGAATATATTATAGAAGAGAGAAGCTACAAAAAGTAGCTTCTCTTTTTTGGGCCAAAACTCATTTTAGAAGCAAAAATTCATTCCAGAGCCAAAAAAGAATGAAGTTTTACCAAACGCATTTTTATTCTAGAATACAAAAATTGCTTCAGAATGCATTCCGAAAATTTTTTAATAAACGCATTTCTATTCCGAAATGCATTTTGGAGCAGAATTTTTGCTCCAGAATGGATTCCATGCGCGCCCTTATTTTCTATCCCAAACACATTATCTTTTGTAAAGCCCAATTAAGCTTGAACATTCATTTTTAAACTCAAATTGGTGATCATCTCCTCACACTGGGGCAGAGCATATGATCCACTTCAGACTGATGGCAACAAAAAGGCATGACAAAGAGTTCGTAGAGCTCAAAAGGTCAAAAACCAAAAGAATCATAAATGCAAATGTAATGAGAACCGAGGGCATGAAAAAATAGTGTGCCTGGTAAAAGTAAGGCTGATGCCCAGAAAAAATGAGAAAAGGAAAAAGAAAGAGAGTTCAAAAGAGAGTTAAAAAATGACAACAAAAGCAAAGACAAAAGTTGTGGAAAAATCAAAAATCTAAAAAGCTAGAGGTTGGAAAGAAAAGACCATGATGAGCATCTAGAGGACTCTTATGATCATGAAAAGAAGAAAAGATCCTTAGTGGATGAGAGAAAAGGTGGCGATGCCAAGAAGTCATCAATTTCACAAAAACCCTTGAATTAAAAATAAATAAGCCTTTTGAGCCTACCCAATACCAACATTACAACATCTCCTCAAAGACTCTTCTGATTTGGATATTGAGAGTGAAAACATGATTTTATATCAGAAGCCATCACTTAAAGAAATGTGGGCAATCTTGTCTTGTCTTGTCTTATCCTCGAGGTTCTTAATTTGTAGACCTGAAGCAAATAAGAAGACAATGAAATTCTTTTTTAGCCTCAAAATGCCTATCCTTAGAATAGCTATTGACTAAGCCTGCACTACGATCCTTTTAAAAGACCTTATTGGATCAATCAAATTGTATACATTGTGAATATCTTTGAACACCTGAGGATTGGTTATGAGAGATAAATTGAGAAATACAAAGTGATTCTCGTATCAACAGATAAAGATAAAAAAAAAACCAGTTCATAGATTAAGATAAATCATTTCTAATGAAGGTATCCAATTGATCATTATAATCATTTCTTGAAAAATTTCAAGTAATTTGCTTAAATATATCCTTTCGAAGGAAATTTGATTGTCTAAATGTATTAACACAGCTAATACATGTTTTGAGATCAAAATCACCCAAATTTTCAAATGGTTTTGGGTCTTTCCTTAAACCCTAAATTTTTAAATGGTTGTGGGTTTATCTTTAAGTCCTAAATTTTCAGATGATTTTGGGTTTTTCCTTAAACCCTAAATTTTCAAATGGTTGTGGGACTTTCCTTAAACCCTAAATTTCCACAGGGTTAGTGGGTTTATTCTTAAATCACGGGGTTTGTGGGTTTATCCTTAAACTACCGGGTTAGTGGGTTTATCCTTAAATCACGGGATTAGTGGGTTTATCCTTAAATCACAAGGATGGTGGGTTTGTCCTTAAACCACAAGATCAAAATCATATTCATCACAATCATCACTCTACTCCTTGAAATAATCAACAATGAAACTCTCATGAGCAAGTAAGTTCCTTTTTCTCTCTCGATCATCAATAAGTTCATCAAAAGCATCAAAGTAGAAAATTTAGATTTGAACAGGATTTTTGAGCAAAGATCCCTAATTAGTTATTGTGAAATTTTCATATGTTCTTATAATTGAGTCACTTAGGACTTAGGTGTTACATTGTCTTTGAGATTAATCTCTAACGAGTTTAATCTCAAAGAAGTGCAATTGTTGACACGTGATTTTTTTTGTTTATTTTTTCAAATTTATATAAAAATCACAAAATTAGGATTAGGAACATTGTCCATACTTAGGAACCTATTTCTAAATAAAAAAATAATTTTATTTAATTTTTCCTTAATTTCGTTTAATAAAATTAGGAAGAAAATCAAGAAAAATACCAAATAGAATTAAAAAATTCCACAAAAATAGTCATTAGTCTTATTTTAATTCCAATTTTATCCATGCCATGTAAATTTTACAAAATTTCAATTAGGGATATGTTTTCCCCAAATTTGTGCAATTTCACATTCTAATTGAACAAAAAATCCAATTAAGCCATTTCTAGTCTTTTTTGGGTTATAGTGTTTGCATAATAGTTGATTCTGGGACCTTGAATTACATATTGGTCAACCCAATTTCACAATTTGATCAAAATATCAAAAAATCCCAAAATTAATTGAAAATTAGGGACTTTAATATCCAAATTGGGGATTTCATTCAATTTGAAATTTTCAATCAAAGCTCATACCTTTCCTAGGGTTAATTGAGCATGGGTAATTCAATTTTGACCTCAATTTTGCCTAATTAGGTCATTTGGACACTCAATTGAACAAAAACCCAACTGAACCGAATTCAAATTTGGGGATTTTTGGCCTAATTGAAATGAAAATTCAAATTGAACCCATATTCTAGGGTAAAATGTGTCAAGGAGCCTAAATTTGAGGTTAAAATCGCAAAAATGGGTCAAATGTGGATTTAATTTGCAAATTTAATCAATCTGAGTCAGTCGGGTTGGTAGGACCCGACCCGACCCGACCCGACTTGACTCGGGTCTTCATCTCCCTTACCCGACTGAATTTTAGACTAGGAAAAGGGAGAAAAATCTACTCGGTCCGCCCCTTTGCTGACTTGTTTCCCTACTTTTAGCATGTGTCAAAGAGAATCTCTAACTGTTCATCCCTAACAGATCTAATCGACTGGGGAGTCGGTTAGTGCTCAGAATGGCCCCGGCGAGGTGATCAAAAGGGGTGGGAAAATTAGTTCCCGAGGAGACCATCTATTTGACAAAAAGGCATAGAGAAAGAGAGGAAAGGGAGAGAGAAAACGAAAGAGAGAAAGTGAAAGGGAGAGGGTAGAGATCCTAAAACTGAGTATCCAGTGCTGCCTTGACTAGAAGTGCGTCGACGAATTGGCCGGTGATCGTGATCTCCCCCTCTAAGCTCCGGCGAGAAAGCTAATTGTGAATGGGTAAAACACGACCTAGATTGCTCAATTTAGGACTTTCTTAGCAAATCCAAGACTGTGAGTTGATAGAGCAAGTGCAAAGGGACTAGAACATCGCCTGCCGGTGGTTCAGAAATTTGATTTTGCTCTCCAACGGCGAAGGTAAAAACTCTTCCCATATGCACATCTCCTGTTCATCAGAATGGTAAAATGACTTCCCGAGTTGATTCGTGTCTAATTTTTGAAGTTGCTCGTTTCTATGGTGCTTATTAGTTCCTCCTTCATGTTTCTAATACATTTCTTGTTTGATTAATGCATTTTGGATCAGTGATTTGGCATTTGCATAGAGTCGACCCTCAAAATTCCTTCACCGGAGCTAGAAAACATTACCAGAGCGTTTCTTCATGGCATAATGCTATTCAAGTCAGTTCATCTTCCTCATTTTAGGCTTAAATGCATGTTATGATTGGTTAGAATGGATACGAAGTTTTGATTGCTGATTTGAATACCAGGTAGGCTAGCTTAGCATAGTTTTAGACAATGATGTTTAAGCTCATGAAACGACGGTTAGGGGAAGTTTAGTGATGATCCAATAAAGAAGTATCTATAGATGCCAAGGGCATATTAGGTGCTCGAATAAATGCCACAAAGAAGAAGAAGAGAACGGTGCCGTTTGGCATCGTTCCCTGCTGGGGAAGGCTAGAAGCCAGTTCAGGCCGGTCCAATTTGGTTGGACCGGTTTGAACCAGTCCGGTTCGACCCCGGAATAAAATTAAAAGAAAATAAAAATAAAAAACAAAAAAAAATCAGAATTTTTTTTAGAAAATCCATAAAAAAAAATTAGAAAATTTAGGAAAATTTAGAAAATTCATAAAAAAATTGGGAAAATCTTTTAAAAAATTCATAAAATTCATAAAAATTTGAAAAATTCTAAATACCCAAAAAAATCTAGAAAAAAATTCATAAAAATTTTCAGAATAAAAATTGAAGTTCGTGCAAATGATAAATTCAATAAAAATTTTTTCCAAAAAAAATCAAAATTTCTAAATATTCACAAAATGGCTTAGAACACTTGTGACCACCTACTTTGAGTGAAATTTAAATTTTTTTAGGTGCTCAAGCAGTTCTTTTGAAGACTCATTACTTTATGAATAAAAGTGGTTTTAACCCCTAAAAAACCCCAAAATGGGTATTAACCCCTAAAAAACCCTAAAACTCTAAAAACCAACACAATCCTTTAAAATGAACAAGCCTTTAGGGCTTTACTAGGATTTGAGTATTTTGATTGATTTTCATTTTAGAGACCATTCTAGGATTGCCATTTATGATTTCAATTGATTGCGCATTTCCTTAGTGATTGATTTATCCCCGATTAGAACGGTTAGAATTAGTGGATAGGCCTCGTGAACTCGCATGACACGTTTAGATACTTCAGATCTTTTTAGGTACCGCAAGGGTGTTAATGATCTCGATATCGTAATCTTTAACGTAATCAAGTCCCCCTACTCATGTAATCTTTGGTTCGTAAAAATCGTGGTAATTCTCTTTTACCTCGATCAGGTTTCTAGTCGACCGTTTATGACTAGTCACGACTCCAAAACAAAACACAGGTTAAATAGAAAACAAAAAAATAAGTACCCGCTATCTTGTGAGGAATGGTCAGGGAGAGATCCTTGTTCGTTTAAAAATGAAAACATCTCATTATTAAAAAATGAACGAAAATACCTCCAAGTGTGCTAGGGTAGGGAAAAGCGCGGCGCGGTATACACCTCTTACTTGAATGATTTTTTTTATCAGAATTACATGAATGATTTTTTAGACAGCATATTTCCAGCAGAAGTTTCTTGGTTCTAGTTGTCCAAGTTTTTTACTCCTCTTTCTTCGTGATTAGGCAGCCTTAGTATTTGAATTGGTCTTCCTCTTCAACTTGGACACTTCTTGTTTCCTTCGTGGGCAAGTTAGTTGACCATTCTTGAGATATCTAGAGAATTTGGAACATGGATTACAATTTCCAACGGCCTCTCTATCTAATATATAACGCCAACACGAAAGGACCCTTGGAAACAGTGCGACCCGAATATCAGAAGTATAGACATGGCAGGTCTGTTTGACAAGCAGGCAGAGACCTACCTCCAAGCGAGACCAACATATCCAAGTGAATGGTACTCGATGCTTGCCGCCCGCACCTCTCATCACTATTTGGCTTGGGATGTTGGCACCGGCAACGGTCAAGCTGCTCTTGGCGTTAGTCTCTCTCTCTCTTTAAGCAATTTTTGAACAAGAATATGTTGGATCAAATTATTAAGGCGAAGTGATTCGCCAATGGGGAAATACAGTCCACTCATTGATTAAAATCTTTCTTGCTTGCTGACCACAAATATGTCGGTGACATAATTTTGCCAGGTCGCAGACCATTACGAGCAAGTGATAGCGACCGACGTTAGTGAAGCTCAACTAAGTTTCGCCATGCCACATCCTCGAGTTCGCTACGTGCACACTCCACAATCCATGTTAGAGGATGAAATGGTGGTCCTGATGGGGGGCGAAAATCGGGTCGATCTGATCACCGTTGCTACTGCAGTGCACTGGTTTGACCTTCCAAAGTTTTACAAGCTGGCCAAACGCCTTCTGCGTAAGCCAGGAGGTACACTAGCCGTTTGGGCTTATAATGACGTGGTTGTTAGTCCCGAATTCCACACCATAACTAAGCGCCTCCGCGAAAAATCTTTGCACTTTTGGCACGCGGATGCCCAGTACGTAATAGACGGATATAAAAATCTTCCCTTTCCTTTTGAGAGTGTTGGTTTAGGTAAGGAGGGAGAACCGATGCAACTCGACATTCCAAAAGAGCTCTTGTTCGAAGGGTGCTTGAAGTTTTTAAAATCATCATCAGCATATGCCTTCGCCAAGGAACAAGGGGTGGATCTGTTATCTGAAGAAGTGATTAAAGAGCTTGAGAGTTCTTGGGGAGGGCCTAATAAGGTTAGAACTGTCACCTACAAGGCTTTCATGCTTGCAGGAACAGTCACAGAGTAAGTCTTCAGTTGCATAATTAGTTTTTAAGATTTGATTTCCTCAATAATAAGTTTGACTTTTCTCCAGCAATGATTCCCAGTTTCTCTTCTCCAATAACTTGAACAACTAGTTTATGACAAATACCAAAGGTTGGAACCGGGCCGTCCAGTTAACTGCATAGCCACTGTATCAGCAGAGCATGTATGAGGTACATGTTAGAGCATGAGTTAGGCTAAATTTGAGATTTATTACGAGGCGTTCTAGTGGACCACAGAATAATTAGGATGACGTACTTGTTAGCGCATCGATGAGGAATGTCTGTTAGTAAGTTCGCGGACATCAATGGATACAGGAGGAGCTCCGAATTGTAATGTGTCATCATCAGCATTTGCAGCAGCCAAAGAGTAAGGGGTGGATTTGTTATCCAAGGAAGTGATCAGAGAACTTTAAAAGAGAGGTTGATGAGGGCCTAATACTACCGGAAATATCATGGACTAAAATCTTAAGTTGCTAAATGAAGACATGATTTAATATTTAAATATTCTGACATATCATATGCTTGCAGGAACAATGAGGTAGTGAATCTAAAGAGTATAGACATTAACATTCAAAGAAGATGCTAAAGTTCTCAACATTTTCGATGCACCTTATTTTGCTTGCATTCTAAGCACTTTCTTAAGAGTACAAATATCTCAAACAAAAATCACAAGTTCAAAAGAGTATTTCGGTACTTATCGGTATTCAATGATTGGTATGAATTTAGACTGAGACGTCTCATCTTGCCTACAATAGCAAAGCAATAACTAGTTTTGTCCTGATGGTGAAACCAAGCTCTCCACCACGGCCACTAAATCAAATGGCCCCAATGTTGAAAGGAGTCGTGTCAGTCCCATGCTCGGATTCCACGAAATCGGCTCACGTTGGTAGGTATCCATAGGAAGCTCACCACTCCACGTGAAACCGTGAAATCTCGACACTCCCTCATTGAAATCTAAGGTGTGCAACTTAGTCCAGGACTCGGCCACGCCGTATTCCGTGGTAACCCAAATGTAACACACATTGTTCAATAGACCACTCGGGTCCACATGATTAATCAGCAGTACCAAAGAGCTATTCAAAACTGCCAAATAAACATAATCATATGCGACTCCAACGAGACAACTCTTCGCAAGTGCTATCTCATTGAAGACCCTAGCCACTACCCCAATTGTGATTATTGATCCATAACACCAACAACGGTCTTCATCGGCAACGATCGAGATCCAATGCATTTCCATTGAAAGAGACTGTCGAGAGGTCACTCACTTGCACCCGTTGTTGAATTCAACCGTTCACCACATATCTGTACTAAGGCTATAAACTTCAACTTCAGATTCTAACCTGCCCATGTGTCCCTCATATTTATCACGAAAATAAGTAATCCTAACAACCTTATAGTCATTAATCCTGTCGCTGTATCCAAATCCTAGAACCAGACTAGTGTCAACAAAATTCGGAGGGGAACTCTTGACCTCCTTGTATTTCCTCGTGAATAAATTCCACAGAAATATCGTATGATCGCCATACCCAGGGTTAGCCTCAGCAACGCATATCAATCCATTGCACGAACCCACGACACTATAATGGGCTATAGGGCTAATGAATGGAACTTTGATTTCTAATAGAGAAGCCATAGTAAGAGACTTATTTGGACACAGAGAGCTCATTTGATCGTGAGAAAAGTACCAATCCATGAGAAGAACGTATCCATTCGTGCCACTGAGAGCGGAGTGCTTCAAGTGCATGGCCACGAAGTTAGGATCATCGATCATACACCGCCACAATTTAGAGACACATTTGAATCTCATGAGAAGCTTCACTGGCAATCTCTTGAGGATTTCGAGGACTATCTCAAGAGGGAGGTTCTCATTTTGCCTCATCATCGATGGAGCAAGGCGAATCAAAGTAAAAAACCAAGGTTGATTCCGATTAGATTAAGGGTGATTTTGTGAGATCTAAATGTTATGTTCTCATGGAAGAGGATTAAAGTTGCTCATCATAATTAGCCTATGTAATGTAAAAGTTGAGAGTATCATAGTCTTAAACTAACCACATTTAGGGCTTCGCTAGAACTTTCTATTTGGATTCCTTTTAAGTTAATATCACGAAAAACCCAAACTAGTACATCTATAACCAAAAAACCCAACACTGGTACACTTTGACAAAATTACCCCAAACCAATCTTTTTAGCACCAAAAACCCTAATCCGGTACACTTGTGACAAATTTACCTTCCATTAGTTTCCGTTAAATTGGATTAATACTATGAAAAATCTCAAACCGGTACATATGTGACAAACGAAGGATAAGACCCCAAACCGGTACACCCGTCAACTACCATGTGTCATCCAACTCAGCAAATTGGTGGTAAAATTTAACGGAAACTAACAAAGGATAAATTTATCATAAGTGTACCAGTTTAGGATTTTTGCTGGTAAAAAAATTAGTTTTGGGTAAATTTGTCACAAGTATATCAATTTGGGGTTTTCCCAGTATTAACACATTCTTTATTTGTCGAGAAGACTTCTACTTGCTTGATGCAAGTATAATACCGATCCCAATTCTACATTTTCTTCTTGGGGCTCTACAATCTCGTCTCAAATGACTATTCTTTTCACAATTACAACAAGCTATTTAACCTCGAGGTCTCAATTTTCTTCTCCCTCTGATCTACCATGATTTTGGCTCCGACTTCATTCTCTCTCTGCCTTCACTACTCAAGACAGAATTTAAAAATTCACCCAACTTTCTTATGCTAATATCCTCGCTAAGAATCAAATCCCGAATCTTCTGAAACTTCAACTTTTTCTGACTAGACAAACTGCCAAACACAATTATAGCCGCACTCCAACCTTTGGCTATAATCAAAGCTTTAACCTCATTATCGAATTTGATTTCCTCAAACTTGACTGAATCGTGATCATGTTGAATTTGTTGATATGATCCATCAAAAAAGAGCCTTGCTCCATGTTTAGATTGAAAAGACGACGCATCATATATACCTTGTTTGATGCAAAGGGTATCTTGTACATGTTGGATAAAGCCCTCATCAAATCCGCTATTGTCTTTTTGTTGGAGATATTGAAGGCAACATTCTGCGCCAACGTGAAACTAATCAAACCTAGTTTTGTCGATCTAACAATTCACAATCTAATCAAACTAAGCAATGAACCATTGGCAGAACTAAAACACGAGGGATGGAAAACCACAAGGATGCTGATTTGGGACTAAAATCAAGACTTAACACGAGCAAGAATAAGCAGTGCTATGTATTTTCGCACAACGCTCAAGAAATAAGCTCATCATCCCTAACGCGTGCATGTGTTGCCCGCACCAACCACAGATCCTAGAAATTTGAATAGAGAGAAGCAGGAGTATGATCAAGTTTTCACTAACTAGCATCATTAGGAAAAGATGCTCAAATGAATGCCCTTCAATCAGATCAAATACAGAAGCCGTTTTGTGCATTGCTGGGAAGTTCATGCGGAAACCAGAGTTATAGGAAGCAATCACAGTGCTTCTATTGCCATGGACCGAATGTGTGGAGTATCGACTATCCATATTACATGACAAGCGCCTGAACTAATGCTTTGAGTCCTCAACAATGTCATTAAAGTTATATTCAGAGAATAAACCTCGACTTCTGGTTCACCCAAGCATCTTACATAAACATCACCGATGAATATTATAGTACCAACTAGTCATTACACCTTTCACCTAACCCAATAAGATAAGACCCCAAGAACATCCCCCACGTCGAGAAACCGACATAATTCTCGCCTGGTTGCAGAGCATTTCAAGCACCTAATCACGACTTGTCTAAGTGAAGCTCAACAAAGTCTTTTCATACCGTTTGCCAAAAGGCACATCTCGAGGAGCCATATTGGTGAAAGTGTCAGAAAAAGAAAAGTCTTAAATCTATTGCATTAATGCCAATTAAGTTCTAAATCTTTTTTTTATACCAATTCAGTTATAAGTTTTTTATCTTTATGTCAATTCAATCCTTCTAGCTAATTTTAATATGGACACCAACTAGCCTACGTGGTACCACCGGCAATGATGTAGACAATTTTTAATAATATATTTAGTATTTTTCGAATTTTTAATTATTTTATAAAAAAATCATTTCTTTTTTCTTTTTTTTCTTTTCTTTTTTTTTATTTCCCTTTCTTCTTCGGCAACCGGCTAGAGGCCAAGGCCGGCAAGGGACCTCGCTTGAATGGCGACCAGCTAGAGGAAGAAGAAAGGGAAAGAAAAAAAAAGTAAAAGAAAAAAATTAATAATAAATAAATAAATTCGAAAAATATTAAATTATTATTAAAAGTTATCCACGTCATTGCCGGTGATACCACGCAGGCCGACCGGTGCCCATGTCAACAATATCTAGCCAAAATTAGTTGTAAGGACTGAATTGACACAGAGACAAAAGGTTTAGGACTAAATTAGCATAAAAAAATGTTTAGGACTAAATTGGCACTCATACAATAGATTTAGAACTTTTCTGACACTTTTCCCAACCATGTCAGAAGATGGTGGGCCTAACGGAGGTGAGATAAGATTGTGTCGGTCTAATCACAGCTTCTACTACAGTGTACTCGTTCAAAATTTTCAATATTTTACAAGCTTGTTAAATGCCTTCCATGTCAACCTGGAGGAAAGCATAGGGATTGTAACGACATGGAACTGCAATTAGAATTTGACATTTTAAATAAATGCTTCATGGTCACACCTAGTACATTATCAACGGATATAGGAAGAGCTCCGAATTGTAATGTGTCATCATCAGCATTTGCAGCAGTCAAAGAGTAACGGGTGAACAACTAAGGAAGTGATCGGAGAACTTTAAAAGAGTGGTTGACGATGGCATAATACTGTCAGAATTATCATGCACTCAAATCTTATGCTGTTGGATGAACGTAATTTAATATTTAAATATTCTAACATATCATATGCTTGCAAAAACAATGAGGCAATGAATCTAAAGGGTATAGACGTTAACATTCAAAGAGATGCTAAAGTTGTCAACATTTTCGATGCACCTTATTTTGCTTGCATTCCAAGCACTTTCTTAAGAGTGCAAATATCTCAAACAAAAATCACTAGTTCAAAAGAGTATTTCGGTACTTATCGGTATTCAATGGTTGGTATGAATTAGACCGAGACATCTCATCATGCCTACAATAGCTAACCAATAACTAATTTTGTCCCAATGGTGAAACCAAACTCTCCACCAGAGTCACTAAATCAAATGGCCCCAATGTCGAAAGGAGTCGTGTCAGTCCCACGCTTGGATTCCACGAAATCAGCTCACATTGGTAGGTATCCATAAGAAGCTCACCACTCCACGTGAAGCCGTGAAATCTCGACACTCCCTCATTGAGATCTAAGGTGTGCAGCTTAGTCCAGGACTCGGCCACGCCGTATTCCGTCATAACCCAAACGTAACATGTATCATTCAATTGATTTCTTGGGTCCACATGATTAATAAGCAGCACCAATGAGTTATTCAAAACTGATAGATAAACATAGTCATACGTGACTCCAACGAGACAGCTCTTCGGCAGTGCTATCTGGTTGAAGACCTCAGCCGCTACCCCAAATGCGATTATCGATCCATAACACCAACAACGGTCTTCATCAGCAACGATCGAGATCCAATGCAAATTTCCATTGAAAGACACTGTCGAGAGGTCACTCAGTTCACACCCGTTGTTGAATTCGACCGTTCGCCACATATCTGTACTAAGCCTGTAAACTTGAACTTCATATTCTAACCTGCCCATGTATCCCTCATAATTATCATGAAAATAAGTAATCCTAACAATCCTATAGTCATTAATTCTGTCGCTGTATCCAAATCCTAGAACCATACGAGTGTCAACAAAATCTGGAGGGGAACTCTTAACCTCCTTGTACTTCCTAGTGAATAAATTCCACAGAAATATCGTCTGACTGTCATATCCAGGATTAGCCTCAGCAACACAGATCAATCCATTGCACGAACCCACGACCCTATAATGGGCTATAGGGCTAATGAATGGAACTTCGATTTCTAACTGAGAAGCTGCAGTAAGAGACTTATCTGGATATAGAGAGCTCATTTGATCACGAGAAAAGTACCAATCCATGAGAAGAACATACCAATTGGTGCCACTGAGAGCGGAGTGCTTCAAGTGCATGGCCACGAAGTCAGGATCATCAATCATGCACTGCCACGATTTGGAGACGCATTTGAATCTCATGAGAGGCTTCACTGGCAATCTCTTGAGAATTTCGAGGACTATCTCATGAGGGAGGTTCTTGTTCAGCATCGTCATCGATGGAGCAAGGCGAATAAAAAAAAGGTGATTTTGTGAGATCTGAATGTTATGGTCTCACGGAAGAGGATTAAAGTTGCTCATCATACTTAGCCGTTGTGTTGTCCATCAAGTCCAATTTTGTAATCCTGGACTTCTTATGTAGTGGTCTTTAGAGGGAAATAAATCTTAATATCATAAAAGACCGTACTGATGTTAGAATTACAGCGAAAGCCAGCCTATTCAATCCATCTCTATCTCGTGGTTATATGAGGCCCAGTCGAAGGCCACACATTGACCTCTTACGGCAATTTCGGATTGATCACACCAGTGATTCGCATGATCTTCAACCACAAGTTCCAGGGCAGCGATCTTAATTGGGCCAGAGGCCCCCAACTGAAAGGACTGCAAATGGACCCTTATCAACAGGACCGCGGTATTATTAACTTTAATTCGGTGTATTAATATTAACTTCTGCCATATGGAATGATTAAGTTCCCCTAATCAGGCAATGAACTCGCTAGATTTCCCGATAGGCGGGTTGTCAACTCATGTTGGTGCCAGTTTTGGATAAATATCTAGGATAACTTCTACTTCAAAGTTAGAAACAAACAGATCTCCAAAAAATACAGACCAGTGCCGCTGGTCCGGCGGTGAGCCCAAGCTTTGACAAACCGAAGGATTCCAACTCTGATAAGAAAATAACAAGAAAGAAGGCCAGCTGGTTTGCCGCCGGTGAAACCATGCACATCTGGTCTTCGTATTCTCTTTGGATCACGTAGGTTAGATGTCGTTTACTATTTCGATTGGTAGGTCACCTTTGTTCAGATGGCTACACGGCCATCACAATTTATATAGAGTATGGTTTTTTTGCCCAATTTGACTTATCGAAGCCCAACTCAACAACACTGCTTCTCGAGGCCATCATCAGCACGTTTGCCCACCCACTGAATTGGTCCGGTCACGACAAAGTATAGTGATCCTTAAGCGGGATCGGGTCGGACTTTGATATCAAAAATGAATTTTTGCCCAAAACTGCCCATCACTAAATATTTATACCTAAACCTCGAGCCAAATCAGGCTTTCTTGCTCAATGTCCTTGCTCAAGCCTGCCCAAAATGCCTTCGGACCCTTGTGGCTTAGCCCGGGCCTGGGCAGGGGCCAATTTACCGCTAGATCCATCATTGGGTCTACGACAAATGTTATCTTCTCCAATTTGTTTAATTTGACACTCCCATTAATATTATAATTTGGAAGATATATGGCTCTATTACATTGCTCTTCTTTTACTCTTTTATATCTATATAAAGATTGCAGTATCTAAGGAAAAAATTTTAGAATTGATCAAAGTTGTGGTTAATTTGACGGATATTTTGTTGAAATTAACCATCTATATATAATGTAAAAGTTTTTAGTATCAAAGCCTTAAACCAACCACATTAAGGTTTTTGTCAGAACTTTATATTTGGATGAATTCTATTTTGACCAAGAAGACTTTTACTTTTTGCTTGATGCAAGTATAATATTATACAGCATCTACAATCACGAAAGGGACATGTTTTCCGCCGTCTCTATTTGAGAAAGTGAAGATGTTTTAGGAATGATTGGTTGTGGGGTGGGTTGGCTCCTACCCTAGAATTAAGAACCGGATAGAACAGGGTAGGTTTTCAATTCATAGAACCAGAAACCAACCCTGTCCACTCAAGAGCCGGATTGGTTGGTCCTGGTCTGATTATGGAGTTGGACCAGGATCAGTTGTGTAGACTTTTTTATAAAAAAAAATTGTTTCCTTGGTTGACAATGAGGACTTCCAGATGAAACTGCAGTAGAAAGATTGTTATGGTGATAGCGTCCAACGTGATGAGCAGACACATAATCTTTTTGATCTGATCTAAATATAGTTTGTATTGGGCATCAATTACCAACTACCACTGCCCGCTTAGTACTTCTGTTTGGCCATGAGGTATTTCACTGTGAGTTCTCTACTTGTATCTTGGTGCTCATGTCTGATGGATATATTAGAATGAGTAAATTTCATGTTCTCTACTGAGAGAGACGAAGATTAAAACCAGGGGTGAGATGAAGACTGAAGAGTTCGAGCCCTAAATTTTATTTTAGGGCAACCGGTTCAATTTCTTGAGTAGAACCAGGAACCAAACTGATATCTGCCTATTCCAAATTACGGGAACCAAGAACCGGCCGGTTCGGTCCGGTCCGGTATGATTCTTGAGTTGGACTGGGACCGGTGCTCACCCCTAGAAAGTTTTCTCTAATCAGGTTTTTTATTAGTATTTTCACAAAAATAGACATTAACAAAATCTAATTCTAGTTAAATTTGTTCGTGGTGATATACGTAACTTGCATTTCATTTTTGCAAGTTTCCTCCATCGTATATAACCCTTTCAAATGAAAAATTAAATAAGAGAGAATCCCGAGGATTTTTTATATAATTATGACACCATCAGCAAATGAAGACGGAATAAACTCTAACTTGGGAGATCGAACATTGAATTAATGCAAGGGTAAGGATTTGACAATGATCCTTCCGCGGATTCACCTACCGAAATTTTGTTACGACTTCTTCCTCTAAATTTTTTCGATCACTTTGCAAAGTAACTACAAATGTTGAAGGATCGAAAGTAAACCTGTCCCATCCTTTGGAAGTTCATTTTTACTTGTTCCACTTTGGCTTGTCGAAGCAAACGGCTAGCAACTCATTGTTTTCGGAACTCTTGACTAAGTATTCGTCAATAATTAGCGACATAGTTTGATCTAACGATACCTAATCACACATATTAAAGAATATTGTAAGAGATATTATTTGATACTTCGTTATCCTTGGACACATCGCACCCTCTGGCCATCACCGTGTACGTCACCGTCCCCCTCATGATCCTCCCGCAGGCCCTTTCGCTCCATCTCCTCGATAACATCGAAGACCTATTTCCTCCTGCTCATCCCATACCATGTCCGTGGGCCGCACCGATGAGAACGTCTGTTTCCGCAGCAAAACAGCATAAAAGCATTGAGAAGTAGACGCGAGTAAGAAGATAAGAAACGCATCGGACGTGGATACACGATAGTGAAATGAGTTTGAATGTTTGACTGACGACTGGATTCAGACACTGATCATTAGTGTAAGATTCGTCTTCCACCATACGCCCCAACCACCATTTGACCAGGACACGAGAAGAAGGACGAAACACATCGAAGAGCGGTCAAAAGCAGCCACGAGAATGGCCACCACCGATCTGATGGACTGATGTCGGTTTCCAGAACGAATTGACTTGAGTATGTCACTGATAATTGGCGACACTGCATCAAGAGCAAACATCATGTTCAAAACACATGCGATTTCCTCTCGTACGCTTGCCTTAAAATATGAGAGATCGAGGGTATTTCATGGTATCGAGATTTTGGTTCTACTTAGCGTCTTAAGGAACCTTTTTTTTCCATCTTGAGAGCACTTGTTAACAAAAACACAACGAAGAAGAGACGCTAACCTTGCGATCCTGAACTATCTATACGCATGTGCGTGCATGAAAGTTGAAATCCTCTCACTACAAAAAAAACGGGATTTTTGCCACGAAAATTTGCAACGAAAAATTTTTCGTTGCAAATTTGCGACAAATTTTCCAACGAAAAGTAAAATTCGTTGGAAATTTCCAACAAAAAAATTTTCGTCACGAAATTCGTTGGAAATTTCCAACGAAAAAATTCTCGTTGGAAAATTCGTTGGAAATTTCCAACGAAAAAATTTTCGTCGCAAAATTCGTTGGAAATTTCCAAAGAAAAAAATTCGTTGAAAATTTCCAACGAATTTTCCGACGAAAATTTTTTCGTTGGAAATTTCCAACGAATTTTCCAACGAATTACAAAAAAACCCAGTACTGTTCGGCATTTTTGATATTCGTTGGAAAATTCGTTGGAAATTTCCAACGAATTTTCCAACGAATTTCATTTTTTCGGGCAATTATTTCAGTGTGTACAATTTTCGTTGGAAAATTCGTTGGAAATTTCCAACGAATTTTCCAATGAATTTCAATTTTCCGGGCAATTATTTCAGTGTGTACAATTTTTGTTGGAAAATTCGTTAGAAATTTCCAACGAATTTTTTTTCGTTGGAAATTTTTAACGAATTTTCCAACGAATTACAAAAAACCCGGTATTGTTCGGCATTTTTTTATATTCGTTGGAAATTTCCAACGAATTTCAATTTTCCAGGCAATCACTTCAGTGTGTACAATTTTTCGTTGAAAAATTCGTTGGAAATTTCCAACGATCGTTGGAAATTTCCAACGAATTTTCCAACGAATTTCAATTTTCCTAGCAATTATTTTAGTGTGTACAATTTTCGTTGCAAAATTCGTGGGAAATTTCCTACGAATTTTGCAACGAAAACACTACTTCTTCCTTATTCAATATTTTCGCGCTCGTTATTCCCATAGCTCTCAATTTCCACATTCATTCTCTCTCTCTCTCTCTCTCTCTCTCTCTCTCTCTCTCTCTCTCTCTCTCTCTCTCTCTCTCTCTCTCTCTCTCTCTCTCTCTCTCTCTCTCTCTCTCTCTCCTTTGCCTTCGCCTTCTCCCTCTGTCTCCCCCTCCGCCTCCCCCTCCGCCTCCTCCCCCGCCGCCCCCCCTCCTCCTCCGGCTCCGGCGCGCCATGGACAACAAGCCCCCGACGCCACCAAGCCTTGTCGCCGGCGAGGGCCGAGCCGCGAGGGCCGAGCTCGCCCAGATCTGGGCGAGCTCGAGCTCGAGCTCGTCGGCCATGGCGAGCTCGGCCCTCGCCATGGCCGGCGAGGCTAGGAGACGACGACGGACTTGACGGGCGGCGGCCCCGAAGCCTGCTCCCGCCCCTGCTGCTGCTGCTACTTCTTCTTCATCTTCTTGTTCTTCGGCGCAACAGCCTCGCCGGCCATGGCGAGGGCCGAGCTCGCCATGGCCGGCAAGCTCGAGCTCGGCCCTCGCCGACGACGAGGCTTGCCCTCGCCGGCCATGGCGAGGGCCGAGCTCGCCATGGCGGGCGAGCTTGAGCTCGCCCAGATCTGGGCGAGCTCAGCCCTCGCCGGCGACGAGGCTGGCCCTCGCCGGCGGCGAGGGCTATTTTTCAACCAAAAAAAAAATTCGATGGAAAAAAAATTCCACAATTTTTTGACCAAAAAAAAATTTGTAGTTTCCAACGAAAAAAATTCGTTGGAAAAAAAAATTCGTTTCCAACGAATTTATTCACGAGTTTTCCAACGAATTTTCCAACGAAAAAAAATTCGTTGCAAATTTCCAACGAAAATTGAAATTTTTCGTTGAAAAAATTTGCGACGAGTTATTACCAACGAATTTTTTTTCGTTGGAAAATTCGTTGGAAATTCATTTTCCAACGAATTTTTTCAAATTTTTCGTTGGAAATTTTGTCGGAAAAAACATGTTTTTTTGTAGTGTCTGACGACGATTGTTTCTATGTGTTGTGCACGTCCGTAGGTGCAAAAGATTTTGTCGAGTTCTAGTCTTGAAGGACCCTCACGTTAGGAGTGTACGCTTAGCAAGCACGGCCCCGCTCTGCTTTGTTAAAAGCGAGGATCACAATCCGGAGGCCAAACCAAGAATCTATGGAAATCGGGGCCCCAACTAATATTAGACCAGACAATAGGGGGCCATACTTACTTTTATTCTAGCATGTCTTATACTCGATAGGCGCGTTGCTTGAATTGGCTTATTCGTTGGCTTGAGATGGAAATATTCAAATACCAACAGAAGGACCGATAGGGCTAGGAGAAAGGGATAACATAGTTTTAGCAAGAATCCGTAATGTATATCCTAAGTGGGGTGCGGGATATCTATCTGGAACGGGCTTGCTTGCTACTATCGTGATAGCATAAAAAAAGAGTTCAACTACAACTGAAACGGGATCTCAAATCAAATCAAACTTTATATAACTATATGCTTATAGGGGAGCCCAAATAAGAGTCACACTCGCTGACAAGCAAAACACTTGTTTAATATGACACTCTCTTTCCTTGAGAAAAGTGTCAAAAAAATTCTAAATCTTTTGTATTTGTACCAATTTAATCTTAAACCTTTTTATGGTGTCAAGTCACTCCTAAACATTTTGTGTTGATGCTAATTTAGTCTTAAACCTTTTTTGGGTAACAATTCAGTCCTAAACCTTTTTTTGTGCCAATTTAATCATAAACCTTTTGTATTGATACCAATTCAGTCCTAAATCTTTTCCATTTATGCCACTTCAATCATTCCGATTAATAGCTATTCACATATCTAAGGACTGAATTGGCACCAATGCAAAAGGTTTATGATCGAATTGGCACCAATGCAAAAGGTTTATGACCGAATTGGCACCAATGCAAAAGGTTTAGGATTGAATTGGCACTAATGCAAAAGGTTTATGACTGAATTGGTACCAATGCAAAAGATTTAGAACTAAATTGGCATAAAAAAAGGTTTATGACTAAATTGACATCAATGCAAAAGGTTTAGGATTTTTTTTACACTTTTCCCCTCTTTCCTTATAATCCATAAGATACATGGCTATACTCCTTTGTTCTTGTTTAACTCTTTTATATCTATACAAATATTGTAGTATAGAGGGAAAAAAATATAATTGATCAAAGTCGTGCCTAATGTAAGTGGGCCTAATATCCTAAAAAACTCTAATTTTAGTTCTTATCATAATTCTACCTTTTGTATCGTAAAAAGCCTCCAACTTTAGGTTATGTTCCAACGCTACCCTAAACTTTTTTTCTTCCATAAAAAACACCTAACTTTAGATCTAGTCTCAATTCTATCTTAAACTTTGTTTGTCTCATAAAAAATGACCTACCAATTCTACCATAATTTTTTTTTGTTTCATAAAAAAAAATCTCAGCTTTAGGCCTAGTTTCAATTTCACTTCAATTTTTTTTGTCTCATAAAAAATCACCAACTTTTACATGAGTCCTAAATCTTTTCTCCATTAACCATCTGTCAAAATCACCCTTAGTGATTTTGCGCTTGTTGATCTCTCGTATTTTGGAATGTTCCATTTCTCGCACTCGGGACGCTCGAACAGCTCGTGCTTGAGAGTTTTCCATCTCTCGATTGTCAATGAGAAATTTTGGACGAAGTGTTAATAGAGATAGATACAACTCAAGTAAAAGTTTGTGGTTTTTATGAGACTGTAAAAATTTTAGGGTAAAATTAGGACTAGACTGAAAATTAAGGACAAAAAGGAATTTTAAGGTAGAATTGGAACAAGACCTAAAGTTGAGAGATTTTTATGGGACAAAAAAAAGTTTATGATAGAATTGGAATTGAACCTAAAATTGGAGGTTTTTTACGAGACAAAATGTAAAATTTGGACAAAAACTAAAGTTTGAAGTTTTTTAGGGTACAAGGCCAATTTAAGGGAGATGAGGTTGAGAGTATCAGAGCCTCCAACCACTTTTAGGTTTTCGCCAAAACTTTCTATTCGGATCAATTCTCTTTCAACCAAGAAGACTTACAAAAGAGGCATGTTTCCGTGTTCTCTATTAGAGAATGTGAGAAAGCTTCCTCTAGCAAGGCTTTTGATTGGCAGGTTTGCCAATATGGATATAACCAAAATTTACTTCTAGTTCAATTTGCATGTGGTGATATACATACCTTGCAAGCACGATTCTTCCGACCTGCGACAAAGGTAAAACATTAGCCCCAAGAGGAAGCTCCAAGTCGTCGCCAGTTCTCTAGTAAAACCATGTGGATGGACGTGAGTCGAATCATGGAGCTCATCAAACATCAATTCTTGACGGAAAACATCACAAAAGCAAATGAGAACGAAACGCGAGAAGAAAGATAAGGTATGCATAAGATGTGGATCCGTGATGGTCAAATGAACTCGAGTGTAGACTGACGACTGGATTTAGACACTGATAACTCGTGAAGATTCGTCTTCCACCAGACACGACAAACACCATTTGACCCAGAAACAGGAAAAAAAGAAGGACGAAAGAGACGGAAAGGCGGTCAAAAGCAGCAGCGAGTCGCGGTTTCCAGAGAGCATTTATCGGCCAACGTTGAAGCCCGACAACATGCACACATTTTCAAAGACTTCTATAAGGTCCCCTTGGATATTTCTCATCAGAGAGAAAAACCTGATCTGTATAATCGACTCGAGATACACATGTTACTCGTGTGACGAAAATCTCCGGAAAGCTTTCTGCACAGCCGATGGACCTTCTAAAGATCCTTCAAAGTTTTAACTTCAATGGACATCAACTTGGGAAAATCAAGAAGATACTGTGATTGATGAGAGCCAATTCTGTGATGCTGGTGGAATTAGGGATGGTCCCATGAGTTGGACTATAGTATCTTATGAATGGACTTATTTTTTTACTTTACCGGAGCACTTGTTTACAAAACAAACACAAAAGAAAGAAGAGATCTTATTCTTGAAAAACGCCCACGTTAGGAGCACGCTAAGCGAGTAGTGCCCCGCTCCGCTTTTTCAAAACCAAGGACCGCTGCGGGAGGTCGAACCAAGGACCAATGGAATTTGAGCCCCAATCGATATTAAATCAAACAATAGGGGGTTGTACTAGCTCTCTATCTTACCCTCAATAACTGGGTTAGTTGAAATAGCTCATTCTCTGGCTTGAGATAGAGCTACTTAAACAACAACATGAGGATGGCTTGAGACAGAGAAACTTAAACACCAACGTGAGGAATGGCAGGGATATGAAAAAAGGATAGGGCGTTTTCAAAAAGAATCCATAATGTATATCCTAGGTGGGGCACGGAAAAAAAATTTCAATCGGGCTTGCTTGCTACTATCTCGATTGCAGAAAAAATAAGTTAAACTACAACTAAAACTGGATTTTACACCAAATTAGACGTTATATAACTATATACTCACAAGGGAGCTCGTACAAGGGGAAAATTACAAAAAAAAAGTCAAAAAACCTTTTATTTTGGTATCAATTCAATCATAAATTTTTCAATTTTGCCAATTTAATCATAAACATTTTATCAATTTAATCCTTCCAGTCAATTTTCGACCAGAAATTGCTAATGTGGACGTTTTCCATTCTACGTGACACAGTCGGTGATGATGTAGTTAATTTTTTATCATTTTATAAAAAAAATTGTATATTTTTTCTTTTTTCTTTTTTTTATCATCGTGGCAGATGAGGTTTGCCAACCACTAGACAAGGCCTAAAACCCTCACTATCGACTACAATAAAAAAAATTAAAATTAAAAGAAAAAAATTAAAAAAAGTTGCAAAAATTGTTCAGGTTAGTAGAAGTGAGCATGGTCCCGTTGGGCAATTCCCACCCTAGAATCAGGAACCACCCACTAAGGACCAATTTTGAAAATTGAAATCGGAAACCACTCGTTGGTTCCATGGATCCACCCGGGAGCCGGACTGCTGGTCTAGTCCGGTTCCCAAGTGGATCCATGGAACTGGTCCCACCAGCCAAGGACGAAGATGGAAAGACGGAGACAGAGACAGAGATGGAAAGTCGGAGATGGTGAGGTGAGCATTAACTAAGAAGAGTGAGAGAGTAAAAGTGAGCGTGAGGCAAAAGCGAAAGAAGGTGTTTCTCAGCTCAGTGTAAAGCTGTGAGCGTAACATCCTCAATTCGGACTGTATTTTGGCAAGGAAAGTGGCTTAAACTGTCAATGCACTAATAGCAGAGTTAGACCATGAGTCGATTTTATGAATCGTGCATGGGTCAAATATTCGATTAGGAAGGATAATTGAGGGTTAGGAAATGCGCCCGACTATAGTACTCGACCAAGGAAAATAGCTCGATTATAAGGATCGATGCGAGACAACCTTATGACGTCACAGGTCAATCAGTGAAAGGTTAAGAATCAATGCGACGAAAGTATATATAGTCAGATTACGGGTGATTCTACACAATCATTTTACTAAACCTGAACGATCCTAAACTAATTTCACAAGACCACGTGCCCTGAGTAAGTGATTTAATTTCGCACGATTATATGACAACCGAGAATGATTCATAGGTCAATGAGACTCGAATATGAATTGATTTCCAAATCAACCATAAGTCATACAAGTGACACCCCAAGAGACCACCTAATTTAAATAGGTTGTATTAGGAGCACTTCCCATTGAAGTTTAGCCACGAGCCTTAGTCCGGTTATAGGTTTTCGATTAAAGATAGTTCAGAGACTTTCCTTTCTGATTTAGTTGAGATAGACTCTCGGGAATAGTTTTGGACCCCAAAACTTTGGACAAAGGAATTAGTAGGCCGAGGATGGAAGCCCACAAGTGGGCCAAGATGGGCCACACACCCAAGGCCAAAGCCCAAATGGGCCGAGGGAATGCCCATTAACCTTTTCAAGCCCATTTCTTTTCAAATTGGGCCCGTTCAAGCCCAAGTTTGTTGGCCCAAGCCCATGTGAATAGTGTCGTAAATAGTACCATGAATAGTGTTTCAAGGGATGAAATTACCATTTTGACCCTAGGTCTTCTAGAATCCCTTTGGCTTGTTTTGCAAGATTAAATCCTAGCCATTGATCTTGGCTTGTTAGGCGAGAGTGAATCTTGGCCATCCATTTTTGGGTGTCTTGCAAGATACTTTCTCTCTCTTGCTCAGTCTCTCATTTTTGGTTTTCTTTCACTCTTTTTTCCCTTGCACTCTCTCTTTCTCCCTTTGTTGCCGCCACCACCACTAGTCAACATCACCACCATCATCGCCACCCCTTGTCGCCCCCAAGCCACACCGTGAGCTGCCCTTGCCAAGCCACCGCCGTGTGCCATCCACCGCTGCCCATAGCCGCCCATCCAGCCCACCAAAGCTGTTGTCCAGCTATTGCCCCAGCAAGACCAATTTCTGTGCCGCCAGCCTGTGCCGTTCCGGACCAAGCCATGCGTAACCCTCGCCATCACCGTCACGTCCGCGTCATCGGAATCATTTTCCGAGTGAGTTAACGCTCTAATCCCTTGATTAGTACATTAAAATTGATTATGGTTAGATTAAACTAAGTTAATTATGCTTAGTACTAATTAATGAAGAGATTGTTGATAAGCTATCGCGATAAGTGATAGGCGGAAATGATAAGCTATCGCAATAGGTGATAAGCGGACTTATTAGGTTATCGAAAAAATGTGATAAGTTATCGTAAATGGGAAGATAAGTCATCAGGTATTTGTTGATAAGCTATCACCAAAATGGTGATAAGCTATCATGGATTATGTGATAAGCTATCACCGAAAGGGTGATAAACTATCGAGAATTGGGTGATAAGCTATCGGAAAATATGTGATAAGCTATCGCTAAATAGGCAATAACCTATCGTAGGAAGAGCGATAAGTTATCGCTGGTAAAGTGATAAACTATGATTATATGACGCAGCGTTCCGCGAATAATTCAAGCAAAACCTTGCTTAGAGAGAAAAATCTCAAAATTCAATATTGATGATAATAATGTTCTCCTCAAAACAAATCCTAAACACCCTTTTATAGGAGTTAAACCTAATTACAATAGGAAACCTAATCATAATAGGAAAGTTACCTAATCTGAATTAGAAACCTAATCATAAAAGGAAAGTTATCTAATTTGAATTGGAAACCTAATCATAATAGGAAAGTTAATAAGCATCAAATAGCAAAATTACAAAAATGACCCTTAAAATTAACTCATAAAAAAAAACTAAAATAATAGAAAAAAACCATCTAATTGCATCACCGTTTCGCTTTCCGTTTGGACTTATGTTTGTCCAATCAATCCAAAAACGCACCACTAATAAATTCCGCGTCATTCTCCTCCACTTGAAAAGAACTCGTTCTCGAGTTAAAATCAGGATATGGATATAATGGCTCTGTAGACTCATGAAACGGTGACAAATCAGCAACATTAAAAGTGTTGGATATGCCCATGCCATGTGGAAGGTCTATAACATAAGCATTATCATTGATCTTTTTGCCGACAGCGTAAGGTCCATACTTCTTTGGCTGTAATTTACCGTAAGATCCAGCTAGTAATTGCTCTTTACGAAGAAAAAACCATGACTCGATCACCTATCGCAAACACTTGCTTTCGCCTGTGCTTATCTGCTCCAGCTTTATACTTCTGATTAGCTTCCTCTAACTTCTATTTGACTTCATGATACACCTCCACAATCTGTTTAGCCATATGATCCGCTGTTACACTTTTATCCGCTTGCTTAGACAATTATACCAAATCCAGAGTATGCTGAGACGCATTTGTATAAATAACAGAAAAAGGCGACCTGCTAATAGAACTATGAATTGCATTATTATAAGCAAACTCTACTTATGATAAAACAACATCCCATTACTTTGGCTTATCTCCACAAATGCTTCGAATCAAGTTTCCCAGAGTTCTATTAACCACCTCTGTTTGCCCATCAGTCTGCGGATGAGCAGTGCTACTGAAATTCAAATATGAATCAAACAGTTTCCATAAAGTCCGCCAAAAATGCCCTAAAAATTTACTATCCGTATCTGAGATAATAGACTTGGGCACACTATGCAAACGAACCACTTCTTTAAAGAATAATCTAGCCACACTTACTGCATCAGAAATTTCCTACAAGGAATGAAGTGCGCCATCTTGGAAAATCTGTCAACCACAACGAAAACAGAATCCACGCCTCTTTGTGTCTGTAGTAAACCAAGCACAAAACTATGGACAGATCTTCCCATATATTGTTAAGAACAGGTAAAGACATATACAGACCTGTATTCTTAGATTGACCCTTAGCAGTCTGTACGTACCTACTGACATCTCTACGTAACTGGGGCCAGTAAAATCGCTCCCGAACTGCAGCAATAGTTTTATCACGACCTAGATGTGCAGCTAATCCACCATCATATAAATCACGAATTACCTTCTCTCGTAATGATGTCCGAGGAAGGCAAAGCTGGTTGCTACGCATCAAATAGTCATCCTGCACATAAAATTCTTGCACAGGTTGACCAGAAGCACATGACTTCCAAATTTGCCCAAAGTCATCATTATCTGCATAACAATCTTTCAACTGCTCAAACCCCAAGATGTCTTGGTTTAATGTAATCAACAAGCCAGCTCTCTAACTCAATGTATCTGCTACAACATTATGCACACCTAACTTGTGCTATAATCTGAAAGGAAATTTTTGCAAAAATTGACACCATCGCGCATGCATATCTTTACTAATCCTCCTCTAACTATTTAGATACTTCAAAGCTTCGTGATCAGAATAAAGGACGAATTCTTTCCCAATCAGATAATGCTCCCAAATCTTTAAAGCCCTTACGACAGAATAGAATTCTTTATCATAAGTGCTCCACTTCTGCCTTGCGTCACTGAGCTTCTCACTAAAATAGCAAACTAGTCTACGCTCTTGAAATAAAACAGCTCATATACCCACTCCTAGCATCACAGTCCACTCTAAACAGTTTATCAAAATCAGGTTAAGCAAGAACAAGTGCAGTACATAACTTTTCCTTCAAAATAGCAAAACTATTCTCAACTTCCTCTTCCCATAGAAATTTGTCTTTCTTCAGTAATTGGAGCTACGATAGTACTAAAATTCTTAATAAATCGCCGATAAAAAGTAGTCAACCTATGAAAACTCCTAACATCAGAAACTGTTTTAGGAGTCGGCCACTCTCTGATTGCTCTTACCTTCGTTTCGTCTACCTTTGTTCCTTCAGCAGTAATAATAAACCCCAAGAATAACAGTTTATTAGCTAAAAAACTGTATTTCTTAAGATTAATATACAGCTTATTAATCTGTAAGACTGTCAATACCTCCCTTAAATGCAATAGATGATCCTTCTCGGTTTTACTATAAATCAAGATATCATCAAAATAAACTACAATAAATTTGCCAATAAAAGATTTCAGAACCTTATTCATAAGCCTCATGAAAGTACTTGAAGCATTGGAAAGTCCGAAAGGCATCACCAACCATTCGTATAACCCCTCCTTTATTTTGAAAGCTGTCTTTCACTCATCTCCAGGCAGAATTCGAATCTGATGGTATCCATTCTTCAAATCCAGCTTCGAAAATTACTTAGCACCGTGCAACCTATCCAGCATGTCATCCAATCTCGAAATTGGAAACTTGTAACCCACGGTTATCTTATTAATGGCCATGCTATCAACACATATCGACCAACTCTCATCTTTCTTAGGAGTCAACAAGGCCGGAACAGCACATGGGCTCATGCTATTATGAATGTGTCCCTTTCGCAACAACTCCTCCGCCTTCTCTTTTAGAATCTCGCTCTCTTTAGGACTCATCCTATAGCGCGGTAAATTTGGCAGACTAGCACCAGAAATTAAATCTATATGGTACTGAATATAGCACATAGACGGCAACCCATCTGGAATCTCTTCAGGCATCAGTTCGTTAAATTCCTTCAATAAAGGCCTAACTACTTCAGACTGCTCCTCCACTTGTAATTCAGCATCAGTCTCAATTGCTTGTTTCACGACCAACACGTAAATTTGTCGAGTCTCCTTAACCTCAGCTTCAAATTTCCTCATAAAGGTAAGGAAATTATTTTCAATAACTTGTTTTCCTTTATTCTTCAGTGGTAGCAACGTATACTTCACTCCATCCTTCACAAGGTTATATTGATTGCTTCTTCCCGAATACTAAGCATCTACATCAAATTGCCACGGCCTCCAAATAACACATGACATACATCCATATCTACTATATCACAATACAGCTCATCATGATATTTACCGATGGAGAATGAAATTTTGCATCGTTCAGTCACCTGAATGCTTTCCGCTCTGGATTTAATCCATCCTAACGTATATGGATTAGGATACTTCTCTACGGGTATTCCCAGCTTCTTCACTGCCTTCTTTCCAATGATATTCTCTATACTTCCAATATCAATAACCACAGCAAAGATTTTTCCTAGAATGGTGCACCTGGTTCGGAATGACTGATGGCGCTGCGAATTATCTTTCTGTTTTGGGGCCAACATCATCTTGCGCACCATACAGTTTACTTGCTCCTCTTCTTCATCTTCAAAAATCATCGTCCTCACCATCTGACGCACTGCAATATCCATCTTCCTCCTCTTCTCTCGTTGCTACGTTTATGGTCTTTCTCTGAGGGCATTCATTAGAACGGTGTTCAGGCTGATTACACCCGTAATATTTTATCGCGGCTGGTTTAGTATAAGGGTTAGGGTTCGCAGTTTTCTGTACTTGCGTTCCCTTATCCCTCGACTCGTTCATAGGGCGCTTTTCTACCGCCTTATCTTCTTGATTTCGCTCTGCATTAAAGCGATTATTGAAATTGCTCTTCTTTATCGAACTGCTCGAGCTGCCACCTCGATAATTTTCATAGCCTCTTCTTCCCCTGTCTTGCTGCATCAATTTTGCCTTCATCGCCATATTCTTGACTTCAATTAAATTTCATAAACACTGTACTCCAATTTTATCTCAAATGAAAGATTTCAAACCATCAAGATATCTGGCCACTTGCTGTCCCTCCGTCTCTGATAAATTATTCCACTCTGCCAATCTCATAAATTCGGCCATATACTCATGCACATTTCGATTGCCCTGCTGGCAATATTGATACTGTTAGAACATAATCTGTTCATAATCGAGTAAAAGGAATTCTTGCTTCAGCAGCCTCCTCATCTTAGTCCAAGTTCGAACTCTCTCTTTCCTTTCTCGTTTCCTCCTATTATATAATCTCTCCCACCATGCAGACGCATCCCCCCCACCACCTTTAATCTACAGGCTATTAATCACACCCTTTTCTCACCAGGGGTCTCCATATAATCGAAAAATCTATCTATATCAGCAAGCCCATCCAGAAATTCTTCTATACCCAGACTTCCATTAAAATAGGGAATATCGACTTTCAATTTAAAGTCGTTACATTCACGATCGTCGTAACGTCGTCTTCCATCTCTCCTATCATATCCTTTTTGAAATCCTCCATGACAATGTCTGCCACCATAATCAGCACGTTCCGCATCAAAATAATCGTTTTCTTCTTCTTACGAACACTTTGAAAATAGAAGGTTATTCAACTTGTGGACAGGAACAGGCCTATCAACAGGATCAACGCAAGCAAGATCTGCACCCGACCTTCTATCGTTCCGCCGATTCCGGTTCACATCAACACCGAGACCTTCGAATCGTTCTGTTAACTCGTCAAATCATTCTTCGAAAGAACAAAGACTTTGATAGAATCGTTGATCCAAGCGTTCCATTAAACGCTACTCCAAACGTTGCAGCGTATCGTCCCCAAGGGTTGGCGCTCCAGTCTCCTGAGCATCGTCACGAAGACCACCACTAGTCGTCATAAGCTTTGATACCACTTGATGCAGCGTTCCACAAATAATTCAAGCAAAATCTTGCTTAGAGAGAAAAATCTCAAAATTCAATATTGATGATAATAATGTTCTTTTCAAAACAAACCCTAAACACCCTTTTATAGGGGTTAAACCTAATCATAATGGAAAAGTTACCTAATCTGAATTAGAAACCTAATCATAATAGGAAAATTACCTAATATGAATTGGAAACCTAATCATAATAGGAAATCTAATCATAATAGGAAAGTTAATAAGCATCAAATAGCAAAATTACAAAAACGACCCTTAAAATTAACTCAAAAAAAATACTAAAATAATAGGAAAAAAAACCATCTAATCGCATCACTGTTTCGCTTTCCGTTTGGACTTCTATTTATCCAATCGGTCCAGAAACGCACCACTAATAAATTCCGCATCATTATATGTGTTTTGTGCTTGAGTTATGAGATGAGCTATGCATGTTCTATGTTGTTTAAAGCATGAGTTGCCATGGTAAATGGTTGTTTTAGTAAAAGGACTTAGGTTGATGTTTTAAAAAATGGTTTTATGGACATACAAATGGTAATTCACGAGATGTCGCATTTGGATGTGAGGTTTTATGAGTTAAATGGGGAAAGGATGTTTAAAAAGGATATCGTGTAAAGTTTGATGGGTTGATTGTGTGTATGTGATCACGTGTGAATTTATTACTACATTTTTATGTGTGGAAGTTGCAATAGTTTGTTGTGTGAGCACAAACCACGTTTGCATTTGGCTAAATGCTAAGATATAAATGAGTTGTATGGTTATTATGCTCGTGTGATCACATAATTCTCTGATGCATTTTACGCAGGGTTGAACCTGTCCTAATGCGTTTTACGTGGGACAATGCCCAATTTATCGGATGCCTGGCAGGGGTCCAGATGCCAAGTCGCGGTTGAGGTTGGGCCAATGCTCTTAATTGAATGTCGTATGGGAGGGGGTTCCAAATGATGCTGTGCCCAATGGGGCAGGACGATGCCCAGTCATGTTAGAAGACCGCCAACCTAATGTGAATAACACGGGTTGTACCATGGTCCTATGAGGTCATAGTAATCGGAACATGCGTGAAAGAGTATGGATGCATTATGCCTGATTATGGGATGAAATTATGAGGCACAATATGTGATGGGCCAAAACGGTTTCACCTTATAATCGGGACTTGTGTTGATGCCTTATGCATGGAAATGCTACTGCGTGTTCTGATTGTATTATATGCTTGTTGCATTATGATTGCACATGATGGTTTATAACATGCAGGGCATGTATGCTAAGTCAAGGTAAGAATGCTTGCGATTGTTTAATGGCACGTCTGTTTATGCTGGGCTGAGTAGCTTACTTGTGTGTATAGTTAGGACAAAGCAGGGGTTGCTTTGCTATTGATCTACCGTCGATGTGTAGCTATGTGTTTAGGTGCACCCGAGGTGAATTGTCTTCCTAACCGAGGCTTAAGTCATTAACTTACTGAGATTTATCTCGCTCGTTGTTGTTAAGTATTTTTTCGGGTGCTCAGGTATGAGTACGCATTGTGTTCCATGGGAACCGGATGTTTTGAAGGGGCATACCTTTTGAGGTTGTCTTCGTGAATAGAGGGGATAGGTTAACCCCCTATCCTTTATGGTTATAATCGGGGAGGTCTGCATGGCAGACTTGAAATATATTAACTCCTGATGTACTGCTGTTAATGTATGTATAGATATTTATTGTATGTTTTCCTGTCTATCCCTATTGTTGTTGCCTGGAGATATTGTGCTTCTTCATGTACATAATTGAAAGATAAAATGAATGGGTCGGCGACGCGTTGTAGGACGTCGCAATTCCACGACCAAGGAAGGATGTTCGCGCGCTCGAGGGTTCCGGGCGTGATAATGAGTGTCAAGCGAGTTAAATTTAGTTTCGGGATTTAGGATTTTTCCTTTTTTAAAAAAATTAAAATTAAATAAATCTATTATATTTATTATTATATTACCGGTCTGGTCCAGATAGGCGGTTCCACACCTGAAACCGGGAACCGAACCAGTATCCACCGGTTTCCAAAAATTGAAATGGAGAACCGAATAGATTCCCTTAGAAATCACTGGTTCTGGGGGGTCCGGGCGGTTCTTGGTTCTTTTGCACACCCCTACATATTAGCATCAACTATCTTACATGGCACACCCAGCATCCACGTTAATAATTTCCAGCCAAAATCGACTGGAAGGACTAAATTAGTAAATTGTCAAAAAGTAAAGGAATAAATTAGCCAAATAAAAAGTTTAGGAGCGAATTGACGTCCTTACTATAAGTTTATAACTTCTTTTTGGTGATTTTCCACTCAAATGAGAGACGTACTCATTCACAAGTAACACACTTTCAAAATAAGAGGATTAACTTGAAAAAAAATACTCTTTTGGCCAAGAAAAATCAGGATACGCAACCTGGAATCATCCTAATATCATCAAACTTCCAAACCGAATGATGGGATCAAGTTCTACGGGAAGAAAAAGTTGCCCTAGAAGAGAATGGTCAAAAGAGCCGATCTGATGATGTCCATTCACAGCGAAGCATGCCTAACCTCAGCAGGGTGAGACCCACCAAAAACTTGCTCAGAAAATTTTCACCTTTTTTCTTTCTGTGCGTGTGCACATTGTGCTTGCTCTGGCATGCAATGAACTTAAACAATTGGAATCATTCAGCACCAGAAGAATCAGAAATACATAAAGCTTTTCTTCTTTCCCGCCCATGGGGAATTCAGCAGAGCCATTTGGGTCGTTTGGTGGATGTGTGTTGCCATATTCACCAGTCCCACATTCCCCAATATAGGGTGGGGAGGGCAATCATAGCCCGCGATCCCATCTTTGCGTTATCACAACTATCACGCACCGAGTACCCACAATCCAAAAGTTCGAGATTAGTGAGCCTATCAAGACAATCGCATCAAGACGTCAGCAGACAAAAAATCTCTCCACACAAGATATGTTACAATTAAGTAGCGCAGCACGAGGTTTCAAGGGTTTGATTACATAGGATTCTTTTGAAAATATTACGATGATCCAGATGTGGTTCACTAAAGTAAATTTCCAAATGCTAAAAGATTGTATATTTAGAAAACGTGTACAAGGTACTTACGTTTTTAAGTCGCCTTAAATTGCTTTCATGATTTCTTCGTTGAAAAGAACATATTCTATTTCCACGGTCAATTTAGAGGGAATTTTTCATCTTCAGAAAGCCAAAAGATTTTATGATGATACGTTCAAACATCAAAATATTGAATCATGTTTTTACTTAATTATTTAAACTTTTAAATAATACGTTTATGGTAGTTTTGCAATACGAAAAACTACACAAGCCTCTGATGCGGGGGTTAAAGTTTTAATCCATGTGCCCTACACAAAGATAAAAATTGATCTTGGGATTGCTCAAAAAAGAGTTCAAACGTTCTGGAAGTCAAAGATTCCAATCAACCATCACTTGGAAAGTAAACTTTGACTAATTAATATGATGATAAAAATCTCAATAAAATAAAAGCTAGGGTTTTGACCAGGCTTTGATGCCAAACCCCCCTCATCGACCTCTTCTTTTCTGGAAGCTCGGAATTACAATTTGAAATTATCCTTTGGGGGGTCATACTAAGGGAAAGAGATCAAGTCGAATCTCACAATTGAAAAAGAAAACACAGACCATTCCTTTTTTTTTCTATATTTTCGATTGTAGATAATTGATGGGAAAATTATCCAAAAAAGTCATAAATCTATTGTACTTTTGCTACGTCTTAAACCTTTTAATTTTATTAATTAAATTCTGAACATTTTTTTTATTTTTTCCAATTGAGTTAATCTAACCAATTTTAGCTAGAAATCATTGATGTAGATACTGGCCGTCCTACGTGACAAGGCATTGATGTGGATAATTTTTCATAATATTTTAATAATTTTTGAATTTTTTATTTATGTTTTTCTTTTTCATTGTCTTTTTTATTTTTTTATTTTTTTCTTCAATCTTTTCATTTTTTGTTTCCCACAGTGGCCAGCAACTCGCCGGAGCTCACTAGCCATTAGGCGAGGCCATGGCCGCACCTCATGATGGTTTGGGGGCGAGGCCAACCTCGCACATGGCCACAATGGCCTCGCCCAAATTTGCGCAAGGGCCACGACCCTCCCTGACCACTATGGGAAACAAAAAATGAAAAGATGGAAGGAAAAAAAAAAGAAACTGAAAGGAGAAGGAAAAAATTAGTATAAAATTCCAAAAATATTAAAATTAAATTAAAAATTATCTGCATCAACGCAGTCATGCAACGTAGGACAGCCAGTGTCCACGTCTTTGATTTTCTGGTCAATTGACCAGATGTACTCAATTGACAAAACTTAAAAATGTTTAGGATTCAATTGGCAAAATTGAAAGTTTTAGCACTCAATTGACAAAAGTACAGTAGATTTAGACTTTTTGGACAATTTTCCCAATAATTGTCCTAATTTTTTTTAGATGATAATTGCCCTAATTACTTAGGCTCTAAAATGGGTTTCTACTGTGACTAAACTATTGGGATAATTATCCCAAAAAACCTAAATTTATGCTACACCTACAACGACACGCATCTGACTGGGCCGCCACATTAGCGAATGTTGGTCAATTTTGATCAACAGAACTATATTGAATAATCGTTAAAAAAGTTCAGAATTATGAAGTTTAGCATTGCACTGGCGATCGTTCTTGGACAACTATCCCCTACATTATTGCCCGTCTAACATTTTTCTAATGAAAAGACCGGATCAGCACGCTGAAAGAATGATTGAATGTGCGAATGAATCTTGAATTTTTCTTTTTTTTTCGAATGAATCTTGAATTCAATGCACGAAATCCCTTAAATTTCAGTATGTGGGGGAAGACAGCGACGTCCCACACAATCAAAACAAAACGAAAGGCGAACGACGAGCCACGTACCATATAACATATAATTCGGGCAAGTAGCAACTTGATTCCAAAAAAAACGTCATGACGACGTCACCCCGCAACGTACCATTATGTCAGCCCTTCCGTCACATGAAATTCTCTCGGGCATGAGACGTTTGCCCTTATTGATTAATCAATTTTTAAAATATTTAATTTATGGTCGATCAAGCTCTCCACTTCTTCTTTTTCTTAAATACATCAAATCAAGTCGTGGATCGAAAGTGGCTTTATTTTTTTTTTGCAAAACGCGAAAGACTCTTGTAACCGAAATAAAATGGGTAAGGCTTGACTGAATGACAGTTGATTTATGACTTACGCCGTACTTAATCCGTCTTCTTTGTCATATAAAAGGGCCTACAATTGTGGCATTTGTTTAATTTTTACCTAAGATGAAAGAAACTTTTAGAATGATTCTTGAGATGGGCACGCCCAACTTAATTAGAAGCAGTGATCTACATACATGTCATACCCATCTGCCTCTAATTCTTTATTATATGCATCTATTGATATTATATCTAGCTGCAATTGTTAGAAAAATGATGAGACGATAGCTTAGCATGACTGACCCAATACGCTAATCAGAACTACTCTCTTTATAGTAATGAGAATTAACGCCGCAACGCAAAAAATTTTGAATAGGACTTTTGGGTTTTAATAGTAACCCACATGCAAATACACTCCAACGATCATGATGTATGCCATACAATGAATTGGAAACATTGAATTTCCCATCACACGGGGCCATGTGATTGTTTGAGGCTCGAAAGACATTTAATATGTATGTAGCACTACTTAATCGAGTTACCGAGATTCGTATATAGGGCGTTGAGAGCTCTTCCAATCATCCAACTATTTTTCATTGGATACGACAGTCCCGTCCGAACACAGCATATGTATTGACATCATCGCCAAAGAACACAGGGAAATCTAGCGAGCACCGTTTCGCACCTGCTCTTTTGAGTGAGAAGATGATTGTGATTATCATTTGAGCAACCCCTCGGAATTCTTGGGACTCCACCTTTTACGTTGTCGTCTTGGCACCATAATTAATGACTGACCCACTTCACGTGCCCACTGGAGGTATTTGGCACGTGGCGATTGGAGCTCCTGGAAACGAGAAAGATCTTAAGCCACGTGGGGTTGAAGGAAAACAAGAAAGAAGGTTGTATAAAATACTCCAACTTGTAGCAGCGTGGGTACAAATGTCGAGTGGCTGCTGAGCCTCTTTTGAGCTCTCTTCAGCAGCAGCACACGCGAAACTCACTCACCCTACCCTTCTCCAGTAGCAACAGGAGGAAGAAGAAGAAGAAGAGGAAGAGGAAGATGAGTACTAAACCACCAAATCCGCCACCGAAGCCCAATCCATTCCCATCCTTCGGCAAGCTCCCACCCCCAAGAGGCAGTGTCATAAAGGCCATCGTCTATGGCGACGACAAGAAATGAAACTGCTATGATCTTCAAGCTTCTTAGGCGTGGGGATGGTGGGGGTGTGTAATTAGGTTTTCAATTATGTGAAATATATAAGCTTTCTCCCTTCGATCTACATTTAATGAAGGGTATGCCGGGAAATGACCCGGATCTGAGTATTATAAATATACGGCGTTTTCGCCGATGTGAAATGCCATCAAAATCCTCCCCAAATTAAGATTGTGATGTTTTTTACAGTGGCAGGCGTATTTCCAGGTGATTCTCAATTCTCATACACGCATGCGCTAACAGATAGATCTCGCGTTCCTCCTGTGTTTTTCATACTGTATCTGTCATGCATATATGCAGACGCGTGTTCGTATGTATGCGCTTGTGCGCGAGCAGAGCGCGCTGAACAGGTAGAATAATCGGGTGGAACTTCGGAGCAGGATTTCTAAGCAGAGTCCTCGTATAAGTGAATGACGGATATAGTGCTTGAATGTCTATACCGACGCATCGAACCTCGCCCGAGGCTTAATGCTGAGAAGGATAGCGAATATGCAACTCTTTGCTTGCGTAACTCTCTGTTATTGTTGTTATTGTTACTGTTGATTATTCAGGATTTCTAACCAGAAACCTCGCATAAGTGAACGATGAGTATGAGCTTGAATGTCTGTACCGACAAGTCGAACCGTGCCAGAGGCAATGCCAAGAAGGATACCGGATAAGAAACTCTTTCTCGGTATAACTCTTCTACATTATTGTCAGTATTGATTATTCTTATTCGTTTTTCTGAGAATTGTTATGGACGGATAATCTGAATTAGCTCTGAAATAGGAGATGAAGATTTGAGCATTATATTCAAGTATCAGATCATGACCCAACATGACATAGGAGATGAAGATTAAGGCAATAGTTTTGGCAGGTGCAGGTATTAGTTGTGGCCAGTTGGAAATTACTGCTTAGACAAAAAAGTTTCCTGTCTAAATCAAAGGAGTGTGAGTCCAACTTGTCTTTCCCTTCGACTTGGCGGATTATGTTGTTAGTGTTTTCCGGACCATTAAAGCTGATGCTGCGTCATCTTTATCACTTCTCGTATCCTCGATATATAATTAACTAAAAACGATATTCGGATAATTTCTTAAGAAGGTACGCGAAATTCATTCAATAGGTGCAATGTGTTTGTCGTCGTATGTTGAAAAGCAAAAATGCCTTCGCCTTCCCGCTCCAACCTTTCGTACATCGGAGCCTCCGCCAGTAGCAGACACGATGAAAATCATACTATATATTCAACTACTGTCGTTGCTAGATAGATATTGGGATGGTCACTTTTGCCCTTTTTCGATAAAACTTACTATAATTACTGCGTGGGCCCTACCAGCATTCGGAGTCTGAAAAATACCCAATATAGTGGACGATAATGAAATGAAGTTCATCGCACCACACCCCCCACTTGAGTAGCCAAGTTGAAAGAGGACAAAGGGGAAACAACCAACCATCCGATTTGACATTAGATGGACCAAATGTGCTCTTCCCACGACACCTCTTGATTTTCCATATACAATGATTGGTTGCTTTGGGAGCGTTGGAATCTTTTGGGATTTAGACAAAACCGGCGAGGGTCCATGTTCGAGTGAGAAAACAACAATATATCATATCAACTCAAGATGTGTTGTGGGGTTCTATGTAGATTTCATCGAAATCTTGGCATGCGATTACTTTAGTTTGTAGACACCAAGCTACGTTTGGTATGTCGGTTGATATGTTTAATAACTCGGATGGAGTGTTCATATAATAGTTAAATTTCCCTAATTAAGTACCAAACAATTGGGCACTTCTCTCTCATTTCATCCTTTACTTTAGGTCCAATCTCAACTCTGCCCCCGAATCTTTTTTATCTAAAAAAATATTTTCAACTTTCACTCTAATCTCAAATCTATCCATACGTCAGAAAATCACCACTAGTTTCTTCAAAATTATCAACATCATGGCCAATTAGAATTCATTATCAAAACTTGTATTTTCATCATCATTCTCACCTGTCGCGTAGAACAACAGTAGTCTCCTAATATTGATAATTTTAAAAAAAAAAACCAGTAGCGATTTTTAGATGCACCCATAGATTTGGGACTAGATTGGAAGAATATATATATATATATAGAGAGACACGCACAAATTAATAGATATATGGACGCTTCTGTCATACAAGAGGCCGTGTATGGATAAAATTGGATGTGTTGTCGGACAGACGATCTAGAAGCAAGCGAGAGGCCATTGTCGCCAAGTAGAAGTCGCTTAAACAAGATAACACTTGAACAAATTATTGTGATGGGGAGCCTTTGACCTTTTGAGCTGTGGACTATTTAATGATATTTTCTTCAATGAGGAGTTCATTACCTGCCTAATCCTCCTTTTAGAAGTGTGTGTGTGTGTATTATATATATATATATATATTTGTGTCTGGATCACTAATTCTGAAGTGAGACGACACTAATTGGCTGCTTTTGAGTGGCTTTTAGCCAGCACATTGGGGAGCCAACCTTCATCAAAGTCAAACGACATGAAAGTCACGTTTTTTGACAAGGTACCACGTTTCTTATACTGATGAGATCGGCCAAGACATTATTAGAGAGTAGGTATTTTGGATTTGGATAATATCAGATTGTTTGATGGCATGATTGACTTTAAGATGGGTCATATTACTAGCCCTAATTTAGGGAAATTAAATAGTTCTATTGTATTGTATAACTCTAGTGTAAATATACGTAAGCTCCTCAACCAGAAAATGAAAATACAAATTAAAAATGAACTCGCTAGATTCCATTTGTTTGGTGGAAAATTGACGATGGGAAAACATTTTCCTAAATGGTCATTTCTAAAGCTTAAAAAAATGAACAAACGAAAAGTATTTTCGTTATCAAAATAAAATTATTAGGCATAGATTGTGATTAACAATGACTAATTTTTTTCTTTTGTAAATGATGCGAATGGCCATGCTCAGAAAAATCTTTCTTGAATCATTTTTTTTTCATGAAATAAATCTGAATAGATCAGTTGAGATCATAAGGCGTGATTTATGTATAGCCATTCCAACTAATATTAATAATGTTGGAAGGAACGAGAACATGACTCCGTAGTGGCCTATCGTTAGCTGTCCATTGACAAAAACAAAAATGTGGAGCAAACAAACATGTTTTCAAAATGGTTGATAGAAATATAAAATATTTCAGCGATGAAAAAGAAAAAAATACAACTGACATGTCAACTTATGAGATCGACTTAATTTACGATATTTATATCTCGAATTCGATAATCACACTTTATGATAGACATATAGTCTAGCACACATTTACTTGTGCAGGAGCCCTAAAAAAAATACAGAAACATAGAAAGTGGATTTAATGCCCGTTTCTATTTGTATGCTAGTGTTACTTCAAAAAGAAGAACCATTCGGATGTGATTGGTCATGAGCCCATAAACTTACCGTCCTATCTAGAGTTAGACCAATACAGAACCTTTTTATATAATAAAACATGGGTGTTTGAACCTTTCAATTTGACTGATTTCCACGGATAAGCATGAACCTCTTTGACGACGTGCCTAACTTTATTCCTACGAAACTATTTTTAAACGAGGAGGAGCATGCAAAAGCATAGATGGTTAGGGTGCAAATTGAAGGTTTTAAAAGCTCAAAAAGGTACGAAATGTGAGGCTCTAAAAAATTAGGAGATCTGAAGTTGCAATCTTAGGGCAAAGCTCAGGATAGATTTTTGTAGTTATCCGTGGAGGAATCTTCATACAATAAAAACCAAATAACTTTTATATTTCATGCTGGGTCCTAGATAGATTTTCCAGGCTGGTATAATTTTGATAGAATCAAATCAATCGACCAATGCTTAGCCCTAGGGGTAGCTACTACAATACATAGGTCTGTCGCATCTTTGGACAATAGCTGGTAAGCAAGCACTGATGCAGTCCACAAAGTACATATGACCAACCGGTTATCTTAGTCATTATTATTCACAAAAATTGGTCATAAAATGGATTTTGTTGCTTTTTGGGGTCATATATCTTACATAATGCAGAATTCATAAAAGGTAATTTGGATTTTTATTTTTTCGAATTTCCCACGCATTTTAAATTCAAAATTACTTAGCTGAAAAGCAGATTTTATTCCTTTATGGAGAGATAAAAATCCATGTCCTGGTTATCAAAAAAAAAATCCATGTCCATGTATTACACTAGCTTAAGAAAAGTGATGCCCCATCCACCGCCCAAAATACTTGCACAAAGGGATTTGGTCCAAGGCAGAAAGGATCTAATCCATTGGGGGCTTTCATGTTAGGACAAATGGATTATTAGGGTTCTCTTAATTATAAAAAAAAAAGGAAAAATCTATAAAAAAAAAATCTTAAACTATGCCCACTGTGACATACCTAAACTTTTTCTTATGACATAAAAAACTACGAAAATGTACTTATGTTATACATTTACCCTCCGTCAAGGTTTCATTAAATAATTTTCTAACAAAAATAACGTCATTTTTATTTCACTCATGTCAATGCCATTTGCTTTTTGGCGTCCATGTAGGCAGATGTTTAACAGTTATCAACTTTGAATGAGAGTAAATATGTCACACAGGTACAAGTTTTAAATTTGTAGTGTCACGGAAAAAAATTTATGATAAATGAGCCATAGTGGATATAGTTTAGGGGTTTTGGTGGCTTTTATCCTAAAAAAATAGAGAGAGAGAGAGAGAGAGAGAGAGAGAGAGAGAGAGAGAGAGAAGTTTTAAATTTGTGGTGTTACGGAAAAAAATTTATGATAAATGAGCCACAGTGGATATAGTTTAGGGGTTTTTGTGGCTTTTATCCTAAAAAATAGAGAGAGAGAGAGAGAGAGAGAGAGAGAGAGAGAGAGAAGTTTTAAATTTGTGGTGTTACGGAAAAAAATTTATGATAAATGAGCCACAGTGGATATAGTTTAGGGGTTTTTGTGGCTTTTATCCTAAAAAATAGAGAGAGAGAGAGAGAGAGAGAGAGAGAGAGGGGGAGGGATAAGGATGTTCATATGCCTCAGATGGCAACGACCTTAATGCCACCAACTGTTACTCAAGTTTCAATTATAAATTTAAGGAAATTTTTTAAATAACTAATTGCTCTTGAAATATTGCACAAATTCTAAAAGACTGACTTAACCTTTGCAACCTGTTGATTGAGACATCTCAACAACATGGTCCATGTCTAATCCACAAATGAATCTGCCTCGGATCACATCCAAATTGACCGTTTGAGTGTGTAAAGCATCAATAGCACACCGGCTATTCCACAGGGCACAAGCACGTGCCCATCTTGACTTTTGGGGGTTACCCCCAGCTTTTCACTAAAGAACGACAAAATTTGCCTCTTGTGAGAGGCAAAAGATGGAAAGAAGATCATTCAAAGAGCCATTTGATCAGCTCCGCTTGCCAGCTGTTGACAAATGAGAGCGTGAAACGCACGGGGAGAATTCTTAATTTTGCTTGGACCAAGACTGTAAACTCTCTCCACTGCAATTATTGTTTTCTTGTAAAAATAACATGGAGAGATATGGAATTGCTGACCTCTTCATCTTTCGACTTCCATGTTTTGGTAAGCCTGCTGTTGAATGTCCTGCCCCTGAGGTGTGTTAGGTTTCCACATAACTGTGGTTGGAGATTAAGAAAGCATTCGGGAAAGCTTTTGGGAAATGCCTTCACATTAACGCAAAGGACTTTCGGTTATAGGGTTTTGGGAATTCGGTTAAAATAAAAATAGAAATTGCAACCACCCCAGCTTTGAGTCGTCTGGAAGGTCTGGTCACAACAGTCGTCACGGTCTCGCGATCCCAGATGAGGCGATGCCAAGATTGTGCGACCTCATAAGCCTAGATATGGGCTTGCAAGCGTGGCTCAAACCTAGCGAGGGCTGCCAAAGTTGCAAGACCCAAGCGACCATTGCCGAGGTTGAGCGACCCTAGGCGATGCAACACCAGGGTTGCATGACCTCAGGCAAGCCACATTTGACAAAGACAACAAGCCTCGAGTCTCAAACTTGGTTGCGCTCAAGCGACCCTCAACTACATCAATTAGGTTTCAAAATTGAGCACGAGTGTCATGTGACCCTCGGCTGGCATTACGAGAGCCTCGACGACCGTCACCAATCTAAGATCTCACATCGACCCTTCGAATCTAGCCTCATCGACTCGCGATCGTCAACCCTCAGCGACCTTGTTTCAACTGTCCCTTTTTAATTTATCTTTTTTTTCATTTAATTTAAATAAAATTTGTATAAAAAATAAGATTTGAACCAAAACAATGTCATTCTAGTCTTATATTTCATATTTTAGCCACATCATCGCCACATAGAAGAGAGCAAATATTTTTTAAAAAAGTCACATCAGCATTTTCCATTAGTCAAGTTTGACTGAATTAACAAAAGGACTTGATTGCATTAATTTGACAAGTTTTAGGACTTGACTGTACTTTTTTGCAAGTTTTAGAACTCAATTGTACTTTCGTAACAAGTTTTAAGAATTTCAATGCACTTATAAAAAAAATAGAAGTAATTCTAAAATGACCCGTGGAGAGAGCTATGAGCTATTATTTCCCCTTAAATCAAATTATAAAAAGACCCGTGCTATACATGGGAAAATAAAAACATGGTGAAAGTACAATAAAAATTATCTTTTCGCGTTTTTTTTCTCATAGATGGTGCAATTTATTAGCACATTACGATTTATTGAACTAAACTAATTATGCTTTATCGTTGGCATTTTGAATAAAGCAATTGATTTTCATACTCTTTAGCTTAACAAAATGGTTTTTTATTTGTCGTGCAGTCAAACACACTAATGACAAACTAACTTGATTAATTTGCACATTGCGCATAATTTATCGATCATTTGAGAAATAGGCTACACAATTTTGTCCATCATCTATTAATCTACTAAATAATTAATAATTAAATATTTTTCAACAGTTCAGGATATTTAGATATCATTCATGTAATTTATCCTTTGATGACATCATAAATTAGACTTATACTTGATATATATTTAAAAAAAATTCCCTATTGTATTTTCGGTAGCCTACAATATCACAATTCCTTCACTAATTTTCATTTGGTACTTTATTTTACTTTGAACATTAAAAATGACTTCTACATGAATGGGGGTAAAACATTACACAATTATCTATAATGTTTGCACGAATACATTAGCTCTCAATATAATATCCATCTAAGGTGAAATATTTTGATTCTTCTTTTTTCAGAACAAAGAACAAGTAAACATAAGGAATAGATATCTCAATCAAATCAAGAGTGCTAGTTTGTTGGTTGGGAAATAAAATTAGCCCTAGAGTAAAATGTTGTCATCTCGTGTAACATAAATACTCACATCAATCAAGATTGTACCTTGATTATTGACTTGGCCAGACTAAGATAAACAAGCGATAATGCCAGAAAATCTATTTCTTTTATCGTAAAGTTTAAGACACTATCAAGAATGGGCAGTGTTTCACTTTTCCAAATGCTAATACATTGTAAATAAAAAGTATAAATGTTTTAAATTGTGACAATTTGAGTATAATTAACCTCATTGAAAGCTTATGAAGCGACCACATCATCCTTTAATTATTTGGAGTGATTTTATGCCCTATTTTTAGATAAAATATCTATATTTTTGGGCAAGAAATAAGATTGAAATGTATGCGTAAATTAAGAATAATGAGGTATCCTCAAGATGGGACATTGCTTTGTTGTCAATTCATGGTCATCTCTTCACTATTCAAATTCATTTTATACCTTCTAATACTACATTATTTCTAGGTTAGGTGAGAAGAGGCCACGTCGACCGCTTCCTATACACCACTCTTTTACTTTAACGGATAGATTTTAGTTAACGAGCATTTTGTGGACACTCGTTAAACAATCATTCAAGAAAAAAGATTGCAATTTCCAATGCAGTGTATGTCTCGTGTCATGTGTAACCACTGCATTAAAAATCAATTTCTTTTTTAAATATACTTAACAAGTACCCTTTTCAACAAGACTCTTGGCCTCCATTTATTTCGTATAAAATGAATGAGTTGGACAACATTTTCCTAAAAATAATCATTTATATTTACAAAAATAAATGAACGAAAAATATATTAATCATCCATAAAAATGTTTAGATATAAATTGTTATCAATAATAAAAGGGAAAATACCACTAAAAATCCCAAACTATACTACTTGTGATAAATTTACCCTAAACTGATTTCGATGACACAAAAAAACCCCAAACTATATCACTTGCGACAAATTTACCCTGAACTTTTTTTTTACATGAAAAATCCCAAACTATGCCACCTGTGACAAATTTACTATGAATTTTTTTGTGACACGAAAAACCCCAAACTATGCCAAAGTATTGTGGGGTAAATGTGTCACAAGTGGCATAGTTTGGAGTTTTTCGTGTCACAAAAAAAGCACTTTGCAAATTTATCATAGGTGGCATAGTTTGAGGTTTTTCGTGTCACAAAAAAAATTCAGGTAAATTTATCACAAGTGACATAGTTTTGGGTTTTTGGTAATATTTTCCTATAATGAAAATATTTTTAATTTGTGAAAATTATCCAAAAAATCCTAAATCTATTATACTTTTGCCAATTCAATTCTAAACATTTTCAATTGTGCCAATTGAGTCCGCAATCTTTTCACGTTTTGCTAATTGAATCCATCCGTTCAATTTTGACGGAAATCGTTGACGTAGATGACGGTTATCCTACGTGGCAGGGCCGATGCGTAGGATAGCCACCGCTGATGTAGATAATTTTTAATAGTATTTTTTAAAATTTTTTATTAATTTTTTATTTTTCCTTTTCTCTTCTTTTCTTCTCATTACCATCTTTACCTTTTTTTTTCTTTTTCTCTTCTTTTCTTTTTTTTTCCTTTTCTCTTCTTTTCTTCTCATTACCATCTTTACCTTTTTTTTCCTTTTTCTCTTCTTTTCTTTTTTTTTCCTTTTTTTTTATTTTTCCGTTTTTCCCTCCGTCGTCCTCAGGCGAGGGTCTCCATCACTAGCCTTAGGAGAGGGACTCTTGGGACTGGGTTGGCGAGGGTCACCCTTGTCTAGGCTAGAGCGAGCAAGGGCAAGGCCAGCAAGGGAGACCCTTGGCCGCCTAGGCGAGGGTGATCCTTGCCTGAAGCCGATAGAGAGAAAAAGAAAAAAGAAAAAAAAAAGAGAAGAGAAAAGGAAAAAAAAAGAAAAAAGTAAAGAAGGAAAATAAAAAAAATTGAAAAATTATTAAAATATTATTAAAACTTGTCTAAATTAACGCCAGATGTGCCATGGCCAGCATCAACATCAATGATCGGCTAAATTTGGCTGGATAAACTCAATTGGGAAAACGTTAAAAAGTTCAATTATTTGATCAAAAAAATTGAGATAATTAAAGGACTGAACTGGTAGAAGTGCAATTGATTTATGACTTTTTAGACGATGACTAATTATTTCAGAATTTCTGCTTCTCTTTTCTTGGGGGAGCCCAATTTGCGGTGGGCCAATCCACCCAACGAAAATCCAATGCTGTGGGTGAGTTCGACATGTCCAAGTATGTAATAGAATCAAATTTACAATAAGCGACTTTTAGAGAAAGGTCGCTCCTCTTTATAGAAGTGAGGCCCTGGTCCAATTCCACCTGAAGGCCCCGCCACGTGTCCCCTTTGACCGAACCGAGAAAATTTTTTTCAAAAGCCCGATCATTGACCTCTGGAAAGCCGCGGGTCACTCGAGAGAGAAACCGGAAACAGGCAAAAGAAACGATAGACAAAACACACACACACACGTTTGACCTCAGTCCGTAGGAACAGCAGCTTAACGTAAGCTCACTCCCCCACTCCCATGGATGCAAGATCAGATCAAAAGGCTCTGTAGATCGTCCGCTCCATTTGCTCTTTTGTTATCTCAGGAGCCGCAATAAAGAAAACCGATAAAAGCTCACCACCATCGCCCGACACCTGCTCTATCGTTATCAGCAATTCTTGTTCGCTTCTGCTCCTCCGGATGCAATAACGCCACTTTCTTTAAAGGTCGTGAGGCTTGTATAGTCGGTGTGTACGACCTCCCCCGCCGTCCTCCTCTCTGACTCTCTCTGTCGCTCTCTGTCGCTCTCCGTGGGGGATTTGATTGTGATCACCGATTGGTTTAGGTGTGATTCTTGCGCTGGCATTTATAATCCAACCACCCTCCCACCGCCCGTTTTCGAATTCCTCCCGATCTTCTCTTTTAATTTCGATAACCCCACTTCTTCACTTTGTAGCTCGATTCTTGTTTTGTGTTTTGACCCGACCCCAAGAACCGTACGTTTCAGAAGAGATGGTCCTGCAAAAGTTCTGAGGTTATTTAGCCCTCAGTCTATGTTGTCCGGATTCTTTTCGCGGGAGGAATCGAAATGGGTTCTTGCTGTTCGACGCCAGGAGGGCAGGGCAGGAACGTGGTGGGGGTTGCGGCGGAGGGAGATCCCACGTCAGCTGCCATGGCAGTTAGGGCTGTCAAAATAATCCGGTCAAACACGATCTGACCTGACTCAACCCGTCCCGACCCAAAAATTTTCATATTGGGTAGGGTTGAGCCTTGGCTTGTTGGGGTAACAATCAAAATAATACCCAATTGTTTTGGATTTATTGGGCTCAGGTACCCAACCCAACCCAAACAATGAAACATCTCTTTTCCACATCTCTCTCACACACTCTCTCGCTTCTTTTGGGTAGGTAGGGTTTATTGCTATTTGCTGTTCCTGAGGCAGCGAAGTCGATTCTGAAAGGGGCCATGGCCGAAAGAATCACAGGGAAGGTCAAGTGGTTTAGCGACCAGAAGGGCTTCGGCTTCATAACCCCCGACGACGGCTCCAAGAATCTTTGCGTCCTCCAGTCCTCCATCCAGTCTGAGGGCTTTCGCAGCCTCGCCGAGGGCAAGGCCGTCAAGTTCTAGATCAAGTGCAACTCATTATCCTCATCGATTTCAAGACCGTCGAGGATTCTTTCCTTTGGTTATTTTCGGTCGTCCAACGTCGGTGAATGAAGCGTTCTGGAAGCTGAAAGTCGAATGTTATATGTTATATTCATCTACATTTGCTTATGCTTGAAAAGGGTTCAGTCTTTCAGATCTGAAGGTAGGTAAGTGGAGCAATTTTTTGCAATCTTTGAAATCATGGTCAATAATTTTCGAAATTCTGCATTTAATGGAGGCGTTTCAGCTGCTTGATCTAGTGTCTTCTTCATCCTGGTTTATGTCTTCTTCAACCCAAAGGATCCTTAGCTATAGCGGGGGTGGTTACGGCGGGTCGGCTACGGTGGTGGTGGGGGAGGAGGTATGGAGGAAGAGGAGGAGGCGGCTGCGGCCGAGGCCAAGGCGGAAGCTGCTGTAACTTAACATTAATTTACAATTAAAATATGAAACACGAAACCCGACCAAGCTCGGACCGACCCAAGCCGATTTGATCGTGCAGCTGTATCTTATTTGGGTCTTGTCTTGGGTCGAGCCAAACACATATGATCATTATATCGGGTCAGGTCGGGCATCATGAAAACCTGACTCGACCCGATCCATTGACACCCCTAGTAGCAGCGAATGGGCTGGGCTCGGGCTCAGGGTCGTCCTCTGCGAGGTGGAAGAAGATTGGGAGTTTTAGCAAGAGGAGGTCTGCGAACAGCGACCAGCTGCTGAAAGATTCATGTTGCTGGGAAGATGTGCGTGAATGGGGCTAGTGACGTGGCTTGCTTGTACACGCAACAGGGCAAGAAAGGCACCAATCTAGACGCCATGGTTGTTAGGGAGGTTTGTACCTCGTGCCTATAATTTTCTCGTGCATGATAGGGCTTCTATCAACCCCGCAGTGATTGTCTCTTTCAGGATGTTAAACGTGACGTTACAAGCCAACGTCAGTCAAATAACACTCAAAACTCGTTTATCTAGCAATTTCGAGTCAGCTTGCTTACTTGTCTCTAGCTTCTCCCCCGATAAGGGCAAGTACAATTTCATCTAATATAGATGATCTTCAATCTGTATCTTCTAGAAAACAAAGTCAGTCTTATCAAATATGTCGATTCTCACCTTTCCTTCTTCTGTCGCCATCAATTCGCTTCAACTTAACCAAGCCTTGCTCTGATACCAATTGTTACCGAAGCAAACGATAAAATAGTAAAATAGACAGAACAAGAATATAAATCAGATATCGGATTTACGTAGTTCGATCGTAATGACATACGTCCATGGGAAGAGCAACATAGAATTTCACTATAGATCAAGCAATACAACGGAAAATACAAATACTGGAACCACTCAAACACTATAAGTGTTTTCTAAGCCCCAATTACACCCAATAACTCACACAGTGTTTAGCCCCACAATTCTTCAAGAAATAATATCTCGATCTCACAAATAAATTGACACAAATTCTTACCACAAGAATTTAATCAACTACAACAACACACTCAGATATCTTCAAGTAGAAGCTCCTCTTTAATGATCTTCACAAATAACATCCCCTTTTTATTTATAGGCAAGAATTGAATCCAAATTAGGAAACTTCCTTTTAGGAAACCTTCTCTAACTAGGAAACCTTTTTTCAATTAGGAAACCATTCAATTAAGAAACTTATTCAAAATAGGAAACCTACTAGAATTAAGAAACTTTTCTTTTCAGGTTCAAAATCGAGACATAATTTAACACATCCAATTCCATGTCTATGGGCCGCACCAACGAGAACAGTCTGTTTCCGTTGCAAAACATCGTAAAGGCACTGACAACTAGACGCGAGTAAGAAGATAAGAAATGCATTGGACGTGGATACGCGATAGTGAAATGAGCACTTGCTCATGAAAACACAAAACAAGAAGAGATGCAAACAATGCAATCCTGAACTATCTATACACATGTGCGTGCATGAAAGTTGAACTCTCTGACGATGATTGTTTCTGTGTTGTGCACATCAGTAGGTGCAAAAGATTTTGTCAAGTCATAGTCTTGAAGGACATCAACATTAGTGGAAAAATTGTCCAAAAAGTCCTAAACCTATTATATTTTTGCAAATTCAGTCCTAAACCTTTCAAGTTTGTCAATTGAATCCTAAACATTTTCACTTCTTGCCAATTCAGCCCATTTGGTCAATTTTGGTCGCCTGGAGCTAATGTGGGCGCTGGCTGGCGCTGGCCATTCAGCCAACGCTGACGTGACAATTTTTAAATATTTTTTTCAATTTTTTATATTTTTTTTCAAATTTTTTCCTTTTTTTTCTTTTTCTTTGTTTTTGGCCTTCTTTCCTCGCCTACCTCTGGCGAAGCTCACCCCCGCTAATCACTAGCAAGGGCGAGCCTTGCTATCCCCTGGCTGGGCGAGGTCACCTTGCCTAGCAAAGGCGAGGCCAACCTCGCCGTCGCGATCTAGTTGACGGCGAGAATGACCTCGCCAAATCTAGGCGAGGTCAAGCCTTGCCCAACCAACGCGAGGCCGACCTCGCCGTTGCGACCTATCTCCCTTGCCTGGGTCGCAACAGCGAGGTCGGCCTCACCCTCGCCAATGGCCGATAGGGGCGAGCTTCGCCAGAGGCCGACGAGGTTGACCTTGCCGGCCCTTGCCTCTGGCCGGTCATCGAATCGGCCAGAGGGAAGAAGTCAGAAAAAAATACAAAAATATTAAAAAAATTCAAAAAAAATTTAAAAATTGACATGTCAGCGCTGACCGGCCAAAATTGATCGAATGGACTCAATTAACAAGAATTGAAAAGGTTTAGGACTGAGTTGGTAAAAGTGCAATAGATTTAGAACTTTTTTGACAATTTTCCCGACCTTAGGAGTACGCTGAGCAATGGCTCCGCTCCGCTTTATTAAAAGTGAGGATCACAATCCGGAGGCCAAACCAAGGACCTATGGAAGTCCGGGGCTCCAATAAATATTAGAAGAGACAATAGGGGGCCTTACTAACTTTTATTCTAGCAGGTCTTATACTCAATAGGCGCGTTGCTTGAACTGGCTTATTCATTGGCTTGAGATGGAAATATTCAAATACCAACAGAAGGACCAATAGGGCTAGGAGAAAAGGATAAAATAGTTTTAGCAAGAATCCATAATGTATATCCTAGGTGGGGTACAGGATATCTATCTGCGACGAGCTTGCTTGCTACTCTCTCGATAGCATAAAAAAGGAGTTCAACTTCAACTGAAACGGGATCTCAAATCAAATCAAACTTTATATAACAATATGCTTATAGGGGAGCCCGAATAAGAGTCACACTCCGCTCACAAGCAAAACACTGGTTTAATATGACACTCTCTTTCCTTATAATCCAGAAGATACATGGCTACACTACTTTGTTCTTGTTTTACTCTTTTATATCTATACGAAGATTGTCGTATAGAGGGAAAAAATATAATTGATCAAAGTCATGTGTAATTTAAGGGGGCCTAATACCCTAAAAATCCTCCAACTTTAGTTCTTATCGCTATTTTACCTTTGTCTTGTAAAAAACCTTCAACTTTAGGTCATGTCCTAATTCTATCCTAAACTTTTTTTGTCCCTTAAAAAATCTCTAATTTTAGATTTACTCCCAATTCTATCTTAAACTTCTTTTGTCTCAACCTACCAATTCTACCATAATTTTTTTTGTTTCATCAAAAAAATCCCAGCTTTAGACCTAGTTTCAATTTCACTTTAATTTTTTTTGTCTCTTAAAAAATCACCAACTTTTACATAAGTCTTGAATCTGCTCTCCATTAACCCTCTGTCAAAATCACCCTTAGTAATTTTGCACTTGTTGATCTCTTGTATTTGGAAATGTTCCATTTCTCGCCCTCAGGACGCTCGAACAACTCGTGCTTGGGAGTTTTCCATCTCTCAGTTATCAATGAGAAATTTTGGATGGAGGATTAATGGGGGCAGATTTGTGACTTAAGTAAAAGTTTGTGGTTTTTATAAGACTGTAAAAATTTTAGGGTAAAACTGGGATTGGACAATAAATTTGGGACAAGATTTAAAGTTTGGGGTTTTTCATAGGACAAAAAAGCATTTTAAGATAGAATTGGGATATGACCTAAAGTTGAGGGATTTTTATGGGACAAAAAAAATTATGGTAGAATTGGAATTTTACCTAAAATTGGAGATTTTTTATGATACAAAAGTTAAAATTTAGAAAAAAAACTAAACTTTGAAGTTTTTTAGGGTACAAGGCCAATTTAAGGGAGATGAGGTTGAGAGTATCCAAGCCTCCAACCACTTTTAGGTTTTCGCCAAAACTTTCTATTCAGATTGATTCTCTTTCAACCAAGAAGGCTTTACAAAAGAGGCATGCTTCCGTGTTCTCTATTAGAGAATGTGAGAAAGCTTCTTCTAGCACGGCTTTTGATCGGCGGATTTACCAATATGGATATCACCTAAATTTACTTCTTGATGAATTTGCATATGGTTATATACATAACTTACACTAACCAAAAAAAAGGGTTTTCGCACGATTCTTCCGACCTGCAATGGAGGAAAACATTAGCCTCGGGATTGGGAGGAAGTTCCAAGTCGTCATTGGTTCTCTAGTAACACCAAATGGATGGAGGTGAGTCTAATCATGGAGCCCATCAAACATCAATTCCTGCCCGAAAACATCACAAAAGCAAATGTGAACGAAATGCGAGAAGAAAGATAAGCTATGCAGAGTATGTGAATCCGTGATGGTCAAATAAACTCGAGTGTTGACTGACGACCAGATTTAGACACTGATAATCCGTGAAGAATCGTCTTCCACCAGACACCACAAACACCATTTGACCCAGAACAGGAAAAACAGAAGGACAAAAGAGACAGAAAGGCGGTCAAAAGCAGCCCGCGAGTTGCGGTTTCTAGAGAGCATTTATCGGCCAACGTTGAGGCCCGACTACATGCACCCATTTTCAAAGACTTCTATCCGGTCCCCTCGGATATTTCTCATCAGAGAAAAACCTAATTCGATAATCGACTCGAGATACACATGTTACTCACGTGACAAAAATCTCCTGAAAGCTTTCTGCACAGTCGATGGACCTTCTAAAGATCCTTAAAAGTTTCAACTTCAATGGACATCAACTTGGGAAAATCAAGAAGATGTTGTAATTGATGAGAACCAATTCCGTGATGCTGGTGGAATTGGGAAAGGTCCCATGAGATGGACTATAGTGTCTGATTAATGGACTTATTTTTTTCCTTTACCAGAGCACTTGTTCCCAAAAAACACTAAAGAAGGCAGAGATCTTATTCTTGAAAAACGCCCACGTTAGTCGTTAGGAGCACGCCAATAGAGTAGGGCCCCGCTCCGCTTTATTGAACGCGAGGACCACTCCCGGAGGTCAAACCAAGGGCCAATGGAATTCGGGCCCGGACGACATTAGATCAAACAACAGGGGCCTATAAGAGCCCTTTATTCTAGCCTATCTTATCATCAATAACTGCGTTCGTTGAAATAGCTGATTCGCTGGCTTGAGATAGAGCTACTTAAAATTCCAACACGAGGACCGGTAGGGCCATGAAAAAAGGATAATGTAGTTTCAGCAAACATTTATCATGTACGTCCTAGGTGGGGCACAGGGTATATTTTTCTATTGGGCTTGCTTCCTGCTATCTCGATAGCAGAAAAAATGAGTTCAACTACAACTAAAACGGGATTTTACACCAAATTAGATGTCATATAGGGAGCTCAAACAAGGGGAAAATTAAAAAATCAAAAAATTAAAAACCTATTATATGGATATCAATTCAGTCGTAAACTTTTTAATTTGTCAATTATCCTAAACTTTTGTCAATTTAGTCATTTTGACCAATTTTGGCCGGACATCGCAAATGCGAACATTTGACATTCTACATGGTAAGGCTAGCGTTAATGTAGATGATTTTTTTTATCATTTTAAAAAATATTCTAAATTTTTTATTTTTTTGAATTTTTTTATTTTTTCTTTTTTTGTCATTGTGGCCAATGAGGGTTTGCCGGCCACTTGGCAAGGCCTGAAGCCCTCTCCGGCCGGGACCTACTACAATGAAAAAAAATGAAAATGAAAATGAAAAGAAAAAATTTTAAAATATGCAAAAACTGTAATAATTATCAACGTTAACGCTACCTATCGTACGTGACACACTCAACATCCACGTCAACGATTTCTTACCAAAATTGACAGAAATGACTAAATTAGAAAATTATCAAAAGGTTGAGGATTGAATTAGCCAAATTAAAAAGTTTATGACTGAATTGGCATCCGTACTATACATTTATAACTTTTTTTTGTAATTTTCCCCTCAAATGAGAGTAATACTCATTCACAGGCAACACACCTTCAAAATAAGAGAAATAACTTGAAATACTCTTTTGGCCAAGAAAAATCAAGATACGCAACCTGGAATCATCCTAATATCATCAAACTTCCAAACTAAATGATGGATCAAGTTCTATATGAAGAAAAAGTTGCCCTAGAAAAGGATGGTCAAAAGAGCCGATCTGATTATGTCCATTTACAGTTAAGCACGCCTCACCTCGGCAGGGTGAGACCCACCAAAACTTGCTCAGAAAGTTTCACCTTTTTCTTGTAGTGCGTGCACGTGTGTGCTTGCCCTGGCATGCAATGAACTTAAACTATTGCAATCATTCAGCACCAGAAGAATGAGAAATACATAAAGCTTGTCTTCTTCTTCTTCTTCTTTTCTTTCCCCCTCGTGGGGAATTCAGAAGAGCCAGTTGGGTCGTTTGGTGAATGTGAATTGTCATATTCCCCAGTCCCACATTCCTCCAATAATGGGTGGGGAGGGCGATTATAACCTGTGATCCGATCTTTGCGTTGTCATAACTATAACGCACCGGCTACAAAATACTCGATATTAATTATAATTATTCCACACCACCCATGATTCGAAAGTCCAAGATTAGCAAGCTTGCCAAGGCAACAACATCAAGATGTCATCAGATAAGAAATCTCTCTACATCAGCATCAAGATGTCGGCAGATAAGAAATCTCTCCACATGAGATATATCATAATTAGGCAGTACAGCACGAGGTTCCAAGAATTTGCTTACCTAGAGTTCTTTTGAAATTATTATGATGATCCGCATGTGGTTCAGTACAATAAATTTCCAAATGCTAAAAGATTATATATGTGTGTGTGTGGATATTTGGTTGGAGTTTTGGCTTTTGTTTTGATTTTAGAGTTGTAGGGTTTGGTTAACGTTGAATGCCATAAATATTTAGAAAAAGTACACAACATACTAACGTTTTTAAGCCGCCTTAAATTGCTTTCATGATTTCTTCGTTAAAAAGAACATCTTCTATTTCCACGGTAAATTTAGAAGGAATTTTTCGGCTTCAGAAAGCCAAAAGATTTTAAAATGATACGTTCAAACATCAAAATATCGAATCATACTTTCACTTAACTGTTTAAACTTTTAAATAATACGAAAAAATACACAAGCCCCTAATGTGGGGGTTAAAGTTTGACTAACTTAAAAGGGGATCAAACTAATCCATATGTCCTACGCAAAGATAAGATTTGATCTTGGGATTGTTCAAAAAAGAGTTCACATGTTCTGGAAGGCAAAGGTTCCAATCAACCATCACTTGGAAACTTGGAAAGCAAACTTTGACTAATCAATACGATGACAAAGATCTCAATCAAACAAAAGCTAGGGTTTTGACCATGGTTTGATGCCAAGCCCCCCTCGTAGACCCTCTTCTTTTCTGGAAGCTCGTAATTACAATTCGAAATTAACCTTTGGGGGGTCAAACTAAGGGAAAGAGATCAACTCGAATCTCACAACCGAAAAAAAAGAAACAGAACATACCTTTTTTTTTGTATTTTTTATTGTAGATAATTGCCAGGAAAGTTATCAAAAAAAGTCATAAACATTTTGCACTTTTGTTAATTCAATCATAAACCTTTTGATTTTATCAATTGAATAATAAACATTTGCAAGTTTTGCCAATTAAGTTCATCTATCCGATTTTGATCGAAAATTATTGACGTAGACACAGCGTTGACGTAGACAATTTTTAATAATATTTTTTCGAAATTTTTATTAATTTTTTTCTTTTTTCTTTTCTTTTTTTTTCTTCCATCTTTTCATTTTTTGTTTCCCACAGTGGCTAGCGACTCACTGGAGATCGCCGGCCACTAGGTGAGGTCTGGGGGCGAGGTAGCCTCGCCCGTGGCCGTAATGGCCTCACCTAGATTTGGGCAACGCCAGGCGAGGGCCACAACCCTCACCGACCCCTATGGGAAACAAAAAATGAAAGATGGAAGGAAAATAAAAAGAAAAGAAAAGGAAAAGAAAAAAATTAATAAAAAATTCAAATAAAAAATATTAAAAAATATTTACATCAGAGTCGGTCGTGCCACGTACGACGGCCGGCATTCACGTCATTGATCTTTCGGCTAATTGATTAGACAGACTCAATTGGCAAAACTTGAAAAGGTTTAGGACTCAATGGGCAAAATAAAAAGATTTAGAACTCAATTGGTAAAAGTGCAATAGGTTTAGACTTTTTGGATAATTTTCCCGATAATTGCCCTAATTACTTAGGCTCTAAAATGGGTTTCTACTATGATTAAATTATCGGGATAATTATCCAAAAAGTCCTAAATTTATGCTATGCCTACGTGACACGCCCCTGACTGGGCCACCACGTTCGCAGATGCTGGTCAGTTTTGGCCGAAACGACTATATTGAAAAATCATCAAAAGGTTTAGGATTGAATTGATCACCGTTCTTGAATAATTATCCCCTGAATTATTGCTCATTTTATAATTTTTCTAATGAGGGGACTAGAGCAGCGCGTCAAAAGAACGAATGAATGCCTGAAAGAATCTTGAAATTCAATGCACGAAATTCCTTAAATTTCAAAATGTGGGGGGGTGGTGTGGAGCGACGTCTCAGACAATTAAAGCAAAATGAAAGGCGAACGACGAGCCACGTACCACATGATTCCATGCAAGTGGCAACCTGATGCCAAAAATCGTCGTGCCGGCATCAGCCATGCGCACGTCACCCTGCTTGTGTCATCGCTTACGTCATCTAATTTCGTTCGGGCATGAAAAAGCATTTGCCCCCATTAATTAGTCGAGTTTTAAAATTATTTAATTTCGGTCGATTGAGCTCTCGCACTTATCCTTTTTTTTTTTTATAGAAACATTGAATCAAGTCGTCGATCGAAAGTACCTTATCGTTTTAAAAACGTGGAAAACTCATCCGATCAAGATAAAAATGCGTAGGGTTCGTTACTCATTTATGACTTTTGCTGTAATTAAAAGGCTTGCGATTATGGAATTCATTTCATTTCTAATTAGGATAAAAGAAAAAGGTTAATATCACGAAAAACTCCAAACTGATATACCTGTCATAAATTTACTCCAAACTAAATTTTTTACTATCAAAAATCCTAAACCGGTACACCAGTTACAGATTTACTCTAAATTAAATTTTTTACCACCAAAAATCACAAACTCATGTATTTGTGACAAATTTACTCTCTATTAAATTGTATTAATATCACGAAAAATCACAAATGGTACATATGTGACAGATGGAGGGTAAAACACCAAACTAGCACACACCGTTAACTGTTACGTGTCATCTAATTCAGAAATTTGATGATAAAATTTAACAGAACCTAAAGAGGGTAAAATTATCACAAATATACCAATTTGAGGTTTTTTGTGGTCAAAAAATTAATTTTGACTAAATTTATTACAAGTATATCAGTTTGGAATTTTTCGTGATATTAACCCTAAAAGAAACTTTTAGAATGGGCACATCCAACTATACGTCCAGATACATGTCATACTGATCTGCCTCTAATTCCTTATGACGTGTGACTATTAATATTTATGTATAGCTGCAATTGTTAGAAAAATGATTAGGTAGATACTTATGATAGCTTAGTACGGCTGACCCAATATGCTAATCAAAACTACTCTCTTTATATTAATGAGAATTAACGCTGCAACACAGAATCTTAAATAGGACTTTTCGATTTTAACAGTAACCAACAATACACTTAAATGATCGTGATCATTATGTAGATCATACGTTGAATTAGAAACATTGAATCTCCCATCACATAGCGCGTTCGTGCCTCAAAAGACATTCAAGACATATGTAGCACTATTAACTGAGTTTCAATCATATTACAAAAACAACGAGATTCGTATGTAGGGTGTTCGGAGCTCTTCTTATCATCTAACTATTTTTGACTGGATACGACAGTCCCCATCTGAACACGCATATGTATCGACATCATCGCCAAAACATACAAGGCATGCTTCTCCTTACTTTAACCTCAAAACCCCGTTTTACGCCCGCTCTTTGAGCGAGAAGAAGATGATCGCGATTATCATTTGAACAACCCCTCAGAATTCTTTAGACTCCGCCTTCTACAGCATCGTCTTTGTAACACCCCGAGTCCGCCACTGTACACATATTGTCTGCTTTGGGGCGCGGATCACCGCCATCCCTCTTAAGGCTTTGTTTTCAACAGCAGCACAGTGGAAGCTCTCTACTCTGAAATGCGTATGTACAAATAGAGAACCTTGAACCTTATAAGCCAGTCCATGACTCTCTCCTAGGCGACGTGGGACAAGAGACGCTTCCCTTCTTCCCTTCGCACGTTCGAGGACGAAGGTGCGGACGCACCGCCATCCCTCCTCCCCACGTATTGCTGCCTAGGCCGTCATAATCTCCTCCCCTTACGAGCATAGCGCCCTCTATGTGGCCCCACACCCGGTCGGGAGTTGGCTCTAATACCATTATGTGGCATCTCTATAATTAACTCACGGAGACGCCTTTTGACATAACGGCAAGCTTTACTTTAAGCGAGCCAAGGTCAGAGCACTACTAGGATGGGTGACCTCCTGGGAAAGTGGTTGCCTATACGCCAATGGACAAAATTGTGAGGCTCGGTATGAGATGGGCCAAAGCGAACAATATATGTACAATGACGGATCCCGGGGCATTACAGTCTTGGCATCATAATTACTGACTGACCCACTTCATGTGCCCACTTGAGGTATTTGGCATGTCGCGTAAGAGCTTTGGTGAAACAAGAGAGAGATCTTAAACCACGCGGGGTTGAAGGAATACAAGAAAGAGGGTTGTATAAAACACTCCAACTTGTGGCAACGTGTATAAATTTCCTGTGGCTGGTGAGCCTCTTTTGAGCTCCCTTCATAAGCGGCGCACGCAAAGCTCACTCACCCGACACTGCTCCAGTAGCAAGAAGAAGAAGAAGAGGAAGAGGAAGAGGAAGATGAGTTCTAAACCACCAAATCAGCCACCGAAGCCGCATCCATCCCCATCCTTCAGCAACCTCCCACCCAAAAGAGGCAACGTCATGAAGACCATCGTCTATGGCAACGGCAAGAAATGAAATTGCTATGATCTTCAAGCTTCTTAATTCTCGGGGGGGTGTGTGTAATTAGGTTTTCGATTATGTGAAATATACAACGTGTCTCCCTTCGATGTACATATTATAATGGGTATGCCGGGATGACCCAGATCTGAGTGTTGTAAATATATGCCGTTTTCGCCTATGTGAAATGTTATCAGAATCCTCCCCAAATTAAGCTTGTGATGTTTTTACAGTGGTAGGCATATTTCCAGGTGATTCTCGATTCTCATACACGCATGCGCTAACAGATAGATCTCGGGTTCCTACTGTTTTTTTTATACTGTATCTGTCATGCATATGCAGACACATGTTCATATGTATTCGCTTGTGCGCGAGCGAGCGTGCTGAACAGGTAGAATAATCGGATTGAACTTCAAAGCAAGATTTCTAAGGAGAAATCTCGTATAAGTGAACGACGAATATAATGCTTGAATGTCTATACTGACGCAGTGAACCTCGCCCGAGGCTAATGCCGAGAAGGATAGCGAATATGCAACTCTTTGCTTGCATAACTCTCCTCTGTTATTGTTGTTAGTGTTACTGTTGATAATTCAGGATTTCTACTCAAAGACCGCGCAGAAGTGAACGACGAGTATCAGCTTGAATGTCTCTACCGACACGTCAAACCTCGCCAGAGGCAATGCCGAGAAGGATTCCGGATACGAAACTCTTTCTCTGCATAAGTCTTCTATATTATTGTCAGTATTGATTGTTCTTTTTCGTTTTTCCGAGAATTGTTATGGACAGATAATCTGAATTAGCTCTGAAATAGGAGATGAAAATTTGAGTATTATTATATTCAAGCATCAGATCATGACCCAACACGACATAGGAGATGGAGATTTAAGGCAATAGTTTTTGCCAGGTATTAGTTGTGGCCAGTTGGAAATTACTGCTTTGACAAAAAAGTTGCCTGCCTAAATCAAAAGAGTTTTAGTCCCACTTGTCCTTCCCTTCGACTTGGTGGATTGTGTGGTTAGTGTTTTCCGGACCATTAAAGCTGATGCTGCATCATCTTTATCACTTATAATATCCTCGATATATAATTCATTGAAAACGATATTCGGATAATTTCTTAAAAAGGTACGCGAAATTCATTCAATTGGCGCGACGTGTTTGCCATCGGCAAAGAAGCCTTCACCTTCCGTCTCCGAACCTTTTGTACTTCGGAGCCTCCATCAATAACAAACGAGACGGAAACTATGCGATGCGGGATACCGACGGATGTTGTAAATTTATTAATTGATATATTCAATGACCATCGTCGCTAGATAAAAATCAGGACGGTCACTTCCACCCTTTTTCGATGAAAGTTAGTATAATTACCGCGCGGGCCCTACCAGCATTCGGAGTCCAAAAAATACCCAATATAGTGGACAATAATGAAATGAAGTTCATCGCACAGCACCCCCCACTTGCATAGCCAAGTTGAAAGAGGACAAAGGGGAAACAACCAACCATCCGATTTGACATTAGATGGACCAAACGTGCTCCTCCCGCGACACCTCTTGATTTTCCATATACCGTCATTGATTTCTTTGGGAGCGTTGGAATCTTTTGGGATTTAGACAAAACCGGCGAGGGTCCATGTACGAGTGAGAAAACAACATTATATCATATCAACTCAAGATGTGTTGTGGGGTTCTACGTAGATTTCATCCAAATCTTGGCATGCGATTACTTTAGTTTGTAGACACCAAGCTATGTTTGGTATGTCGTTTGATATGTTTGAAAACTCGGATGGAGGGTTTATATAATAGTTAAATTTCCCTAATTAAGTACCAAACAATTGGGCACTTCTCTCTCCTTTCATCCTTTACATTAGGGTTTTCATGGAATGATAGATTGGCGGCCTAATTCTATAAAAGAAAGAAAAAAAAACCCAACTTTTGGTTCAATCTCAACTCTACACTGGAACCTTTTTTGTCTAAAAATAAATTCCCAACTTTGACTCTAATCCCAAATCTATCCATACGTCAGAAAATCACCACTAGTTTCTTCAAAATTATCAACATTATGGCCAATTATAATTCATTATCAGAACCTGTATTTCCATCAGCATTCTCACATGTCGTGTAGAACAACAGTAGTCTCCTAATATTGATAATTTAAAAAAAAAACAGTGGCAATGTTTGGACGCATGCACAGATACGGAACTAGATTGGAAGTACATATATAGACACACACACAAATTAATAGATAAATGGACTCTTCCGTCATATAAGAGGCCGTGTATGGATAAGAATAGTTGTGTAGTTGTACGGACAATCTAGAAGCGAGCAAGAGGACAATGTCGCCGAGTAGAAGTCGCTTAAACAAGATAATACTTGAACACATTATCGTGATGGGGAGCCTTTGACCTTTTGAGCTGTGGACTATTGAATGATATTTTCTTCATTGAGCATTTCATTACCTGCCTAATTTTCCTTTCAGAAGTATTTCTTTTAAGGGTTTTTTAAGCAAAGCCTGCAATTTATTTTTATTTTTATTTTTTATTTTTGGGTTTCTGGATCACTAATTTTGGGGTGAGACGACACTAATTGGCTGCTTTTGAGTGGCTTTTAGCTAGCACATTGGGGAGCCATTCTTCATCAAAGTCAAACGACATGAGAGTCACGTTTTTCGACTGGGTACCATGTTTCTCATATTGGAGAGGCCGGCCAAGACATTATTAGAAAGTAGGCATTTTGGATTTGGATAATATCAGATTGTTTGATGGCATGATTGACTTTAAGATGGGTCATGTTACTAGCCCTAATTTAGGAAAATTAAATAGTTCTATTGTATAATTTCCATACCTCCAGTGTAAAGGTATATGAGCTCCTCAAACCAGAAAATGAAAATAAAAAGTAAAAATGAACTCGTTGGATTCCATTTGTTTGGTGGAAAATCGACGATTGGAAAATGTTTTCCTGAATGATCATTTCTAAAGCTTAAAAACATGAACAAACGAAAAACATTTTCGTTACCGAAAAAATATTATTAGGCATAGATTGTGATTAACAATGGCTAATTTTTTTTTCTTTTGTGAACGATGCGAACGGCCATGCCCAAAAAAATCTTTCTTAAATCATTTGTTTTTCGCGAAATAGATGTGAATAGATTAGTTGAGATCATAAGGCATGATTTATGTATAGCCGTTCCGACAAATATCAATGATGTTGGAAGGAACGAGGACATGACTCTGTAGTGGCCTATCATTAGCTGTCCATTGACAAAAACAAAAAAGAGGAGCAAACAAACATGTTTTCAAAAAGGTTGATAGAAATACAAAATATTTAGGCGATGAAAGAAGAAAAAAATCCAACTGACATGTCAACTTATGATATTGACTTAATTTACGATATTTATATCTCAAATTTGAAAATCACACTTTATGATAGACATATAGTCTAGAAGTAAGAAGAAGCCCTAAAACGAATACAGAAACATAGTAACTGGATTTCATGTCTGTTTCTATTTGTATGCTAGTGTTACTTCAAAAAGAAGAACCATTCGGATGTGTTTGGTCATGAGCTCACAAACTTACCATCCTAATTGTAGTTGGATCGATATGAATCCTTTTTATATAATAAAATATGGGTGTTTGAACATTTCGATTGGACTGATTTTGTAAATCTCTTTGACAACATGCATAACTTTATTCCTATGAAACTATTTTAAACGAGGAAGAGCATGAAAAGCATAGATGGTTAGGGTGCAAATTGTAGGCTTTAAAAGCTCAAAGGGTACGAAATGCGGGGCTCTTAAAAATTAGGAGATCTGAAGTGGCAATCTTAGGGCAAAGCTCAGGATAGATTTTTGTAGTCATCCCTGAAGGAATCTTCATACAATAAAAACCAAATGACTTTTATATTCATGCTATTGGTGGGTCCTAGATAGATTTTCCAGGCTTATATAATTTCATAGAATACAAATCAATCGACCAATGCTTAGCCCTAGTGGTAGCTACAATACATAGGTCCGTCGCGTCTTTGGACAATAGCTGGTAAAAGCAAGCACTGATGCAGTCAACAAAGTACAGATGACCAATCGATTATCCTTCTCATTATTATTCACAAAAATTGGAATTTTCCATCCACACAAAATGTGTTTGTTGCTTTCTGGTGTCATATATCATCCATAATGCAAAATTCATAAAAGGTAATTTGGATTTTTCTTTTTTTTGAATTTCCCACTCATACTAAATTCAAAATTACTTAGCAAAAAAGCAGATTTTTTTCCTTAGGGAGAGATAAAAATCCATATCCATGTCCATATATTACACTAACTTAAGAAAAGTGATTCCCGATCCGCCACCCAAAATACTTGCACAAAGAGATTTGGTCTAAGGCAGAAAGGATCTAATCCATTGGGAGGCTTTCATGCTAAGACAAATGGATTATTAGAGTTCTCTTAATTATATAAAAAAAAAGGAAAAAATTACAAAAAACTTCAAACTATGCTCATTATAACATATTTACCATAAACTTTTTCTTGTGACATAAAAAATCCAAAATTTATACATATGTAACACATTTACTTTCCGTCAAGATTTTGTTAAACTATTTTTCAGCCAAAATAAAGACGTTTTCACTTAAGCCACATGGGCGTCATATCAACACTGTTTGTTTTTTGACGTCTATGTAAGTAGATTTTTAACTATTCTCGTTGACAGAACTTAGACAAAGAGCAAATATATCACACAGATACAAATTAAGGATTTTTGGTATTACAGAAAAAAGTTTAGGATAAAAATATTACAGTGAACATAGTTTAAGATTTTTGGCGGCTTTTGCCCTAAAAATATATAATAGAGAGATGGGGGGATAAGGATGTTCATATGCCTTAGATGGCAACGACCGTAACGCCACCGACTGTTACTCAAGTTTCAATTATAAATTTAAGGAAATTTTTTAAATAACTAATTGCTTTTGAAGTATTGCACAAATTCCAAAAGACTGACTCAGCCTATGCAACCGGGCTGATTGAGATATCTCAACCACATAGTCCATGGCTAATCCACAAATGAATCTGCCTTGGATCACATCCAAATTGACTGTTTGAGTGTGTAAAGAATCAATAGCGCACCCGCTATTCCACAAGGCACGAGCACGTGCCCATCTTGACTTTTGGGGGTTACCCCCAGCTTTTCGCTAAAGAGCCACAAAATCTACCTCTTCTGGGAGGCAAAAGATGGATCATTCAAAGAGCCAATTGATCAGATCCAGTTGCCGGCTGTTGACAAATGAGAGCGTGAAACGCACGAGGAGAATTCTTAATCTTAGAAACTCAAGATACAATCGGTTGAATTATCAAAGATGCGGGTCGGACACGAGTGCCTAGTAAGATTTCTTTTCTATCGCGTTTTTTGGTAAATCAATTTTGTGAGGGCGTCTTCATCTGCCCATTTAAGACGTGACGCATCGGATTCGTGGGCTCGAATTCAAAATCGAAAAGGGTTTTATTTTACGTATTTTCTTGTAGCTAGTTTGCTCCTTTCTTCAAACCAAGAAACTTTGAACCAACACGCAACTGTCCCCATCTGAGCTTATGAACCAACTGGTCCCAAATTGATCTATTTTATCATGTGTTTCTCGAGAGATAATACCGCCTTCTCCTTCCACAAAAACTTGGGATCTGGAAGAATCCAACCACCTTATCTTACCTCTAGAGATGTATTTCTCGTCTTATTTTATTTAGTATGTCAATGTCAAAATACCGTCTGTGCAAATATCGAATGAAGTGGTCCAACCAACAAGAAAGGGTGATGACAAGTGTGAGTGCACTAAAGAAATTGAATTTGCTGTCATGGTACTAAAAAGAAATCGAATGAAAACAAGAATGAGAAGAAGACAAGATGAAGAAGCAGTGTGCTATGGAGTCCCCCACATGTTACTGTTTCTATGCACGCTGGGGTCGCATTCAATTCCATCTAGATTAACTAATCTACTAACAATTTTATCCGTCTTTTGGTTAACTTTGGAAGCGCACGTTTAAATTCTAGTGTTAAAATGAAGGCATGGTGTATCTGTAGAGAGGCAAAACAATGTGCTGATTTCTTCAAAAGGAGGCTTGTTTTGTGAACGCATTAACGTGATTAGTGAACTGTTATGAACAAGCAGTTATGATCTTCTTTGCCTTTTTCTGAGCTATGCTGCTGATCAGACGACGGTCCGGCAATGTTGCTTTGGCAATGCGTGGAGAAGACGAATCATTTGTCCAGAGCATGAAGGATCAATCTCGAGCGCGAAAGAAGGGCGGGTGTTGGCAGAGAAGATGGTCTGGATGGACTACTATGAATAAACATCGTGTCATCTGGAAAATGGCTATGCCATTCTGCCACTTTATACAGGTTTGATGCGTTCATTGATTCATCGTGTATATCCATCCATGGCAACTCACGAGCCAAGACACTATAAAGGCGGTAGCCGCTCAAAGTTCTGCACAAGTCTATCGAAAGAGCGAACAAATAGGGAGGGAATTCAAAACTTGAACTGCATTTAACTTTCTCGCCGAAATTACATGTTCGGTGAGCTAGGGTTAGCACACAGATTTCCCAGAACAAAAACCTAAAAACTTAGCTTTTGCCCAATTGTACTTTGGGATTCGCAGCATATAGCGGCAAAAAGGAAAGGAATAAAAAGAATCTGTACATCCTATAAACGAAATTAAAGAACATGTATGGATGTCCTGATCGAGAGAAGAAACCATTTTCAAAGCTTCAATCTCTGCCAGCTAAGATTCGTCTCCGCTTGTAAACTAATTGGTAACGATGCAACACTCCATTGCAAGATCCCATTCTGTTTTCTTTTCCGAAACCCCTGTCTCTAAGCTTGCGCTTGTAACACAAACCGCAAAATCTGCTCTGGTCCATTGATCCAGCTACCTGCAACACGTAGCAAGACAACAAAAAGTTTAACTTGATAACTAGCCATAAAGCTTTTAACCAGGTTCAAGAAGATACATAAGCCAGCATCAAGGAGTAATCAGGATCAACATGCATTTCACACCGGAGAATGTACTCAAAACTTGAACGACTCAGCCAAAAATGATGAATGCAAAGACATACCAGAGAGAAAAGGGCTGCACTCCCGGTATCATGGGATGCTACAAAAGCCAAATCAAGATTAGTAAGTAGAAGCATAAGGTACATGTAGTAAAGGATTAAATAAATGAAGCTTGTTATGGAAAGGCAGAAGTAAAATCTGAAATATGTACCCCTTGTCGCTTTGCATGTAGAACGGCGGAGAAATTTTTGTATCATTGTTGTCCCCTGAAAGCCCAAGAGGGGATAACCCAGTAGTTCTTGCCTATTGGAAATAGGCATCTCTGAAAATCCAAAGGATGCTTCCCACGTCGTTCGCACTTGACTCGCAGCTGGCAATATCAATCTCCCAACACCAAGCTGGACAAGCAGCTGCAAAGAAAAGAAAGTTCCTAGCCACTTATTACTCCATCTATTCATAAACATTCCTGCCGGAAAGCATGCCAAAAGATGCAGCAACCAGAAAGTACCTTCTCTAATTCGCACATCAAAACACGACACATACCCTGTCGCCGGAATTGAAAAGAAGTGGCAACGAGAGGCATCTCTGCCAGCCTCGGGCCAAGAATCCTGAATTAGATGCGAAAGGCTTTAGTTATAACTTCAGACAGTCTATGAACAACAAAACGCACACAGAAATAAGAATTGGAAAAAGAAACCCATATCTTATCCAAAATAAGTACCTCACTGTGGCCACAGATGCGATTTCATCACCTTTTTGCAAAACCATTAGATAAAAACCCCGAAAATCCAACCGTTTAAGCTTTGATCTGCGAAAATACACAAGCACGTTTTAATTATACATACTATCAATGTGATCATGGGAAAGAGACAAAGCACGGACAGAATAATGTAAAGTAAAAGGAAAATAGAGAGAATAAGCAACTTTCTTCTACCCAGGTCAGTTTTCTTTACAGCACTTGTGGCGTATGCTGACACTAAGTTTATCACAAAGCTAAACAGGATAATGGATTAAAGAAAGCCTTTCCATCTCTTCTTTTATTTTTTTTCCATTTTTCTGGCCTTGTTAGAAAGAATGGATCAGACAAGCCAAATAAGCCAGCTCTAAAACTAATTTCAACTTGAGAAATCTTACTCATTCTAGCTCTTCCCACCGCAGCACAACCATCATGAAGCACAAGACCATGAAAAACCAATTGACTTGATTAAAACAGCAAAGTGATCCAACTACTCGTGATAATATAGATCTCAGTTGTTCATCCGTACCTAAACATGAAAATCACAATTACGACTAACCCTTTTTAAAGGTGCAGTGATAATGATAAATATGTTGAACTGCAATGTCTATATCTGAAGCTAGAAAAACTGTAAGGCTCAGACATTTCCACAATCCAGAGAACGCTGCAAACAAAGCATAGACAACTGACCCTTTTCTATTAGAACAAGTTGGCTATGTTGCCTATGCGGATGTTCTTTTGCCACTGTGCCCTATCTAGTGCTGCATCCTCAATATTTAGATATTTAAGGACTTTAATTGCAGTTTCTTTAACACATTTTAGACATTCACTATCCAAGGAATGATATCTTATAAATGCATCTTCGACCCCTACCAATTTACGTATCCTAAGAACACTGCAAACCCAGCATAGACAACTGACCTTTTCTATTAAAAGCAGTTGGTTGTGGGGCCTATGCGGATGTTCTTCTGCTGTAAATGCCCTATCTAGTGCTGCATCCTCGATGATATTCATATATTCAAGGTCTTGAATGATGGTTTCTCCAACCCATCTTAGACATTCACTGACCATGGACTGATATCTTATTACAGCATCATTGTACCCCCGCCAACTTACATATCCAAATCACGCCACATTACCAATGTTGTAACTGATCCGCCCAATATTTAAACCATTATTATCTTTTCCCTAAAACAAAAATAATTGCCCACCTAAAAGAAACCATTGTTAATGACACACAAGGTCAAGAAACAAAAGTCAAGAAAGCACTCTGGCTACAGATAGAGAAGCATCTCAGACCCCAACAAATCTTTGCTAAAGCAATTTAGGAAGGCCTTAGTCAACCCAGGACAACAAAATCTCTCACTGCCACCTCCTGCAATGTACGGTCCTGAATATTGTCACAGGAGAATGGAGATACAAGGCAGAATTCCCCCTTTCAAGCCTTTCAGTAACATGAAGGTTCTTACTGAAGAATAGCAAATATCTGCAAGACTATTAAAAGGATAGGGCATCTCAATTCAATGGGCAATCAATTAGAACCTACCAGGTCATGGACACCATTTTTTCGTGACCAAACTTCATTAAAAATGTGCTAGAGCAACTCTCTCCAGAAAAATCATCTCACCATCCATAAACATAAGCACAGTTGCCAAAATAGGGGCAACAATGAGCACCTATAATCCAGTATAAGTTACCTTGCTTTCTAGATGACGTTAAAAGCCCCTTATAATTCTGCAATTTGACGAGGGATACCTTTGTCCTGACTCTAAGGCAACTAACTCATTAAGCTTTTAAATGGTATTTAAATTAGGGGAAAAACTCAAGGCCTCCCAAAGATTGTTTTTCTATGCTTTCTAACAAACGAGCGGCATTTATAGTGGTTAAAACAAGAGGAACCCAATGCATTGGTCAACCAAACAAGCCAGATCCTTGGTCTCATTCTCATACTTTTCTCGAAATAGTTCTTGGGTTTATATTTGTTGATAGCTAGAGGACTTCAATGCCAAGCAGTGCTAAAGACATGTCAATTCTGATATGCATGTAAACACACCAAAGCCACAGGAAACAGATACATGATCTGGAGATCAGTTCACAAATCACAGGTAATCTGTTGAACAAGATCACAGTATATAGACATCACAATCAAGAGGAATCAAGGATGTCGCATCTTTCACGCTTTTGTTGTCACGGAGCTCAAAAATAATGCAGCTGCTTCAGTTTTCTCTACCACTTGGCACTGAATGGCTATTATGCAAGTAGAAATTACTTCATCCATGTATGTGTTGTACACAATAGAAAAGGTAGTCTTACGCAGAGTTGAAAACGATATCTTTGATCAGATCCCTATTGGTGTGAAGCTCAGTGATGGGCTGGAAACTCTCTTTGATGACCTTAAGAGCATGGGATATCTTCAAAGAGCAGTAATTCCTTGTGATGTTGCATGCTTTGCAATCATTTCTCATGGATCTGATCAGGGTCCAGGTCAAGCCATCCACAGTAGTGGAATTTGATATTCCCAGAAGCAAATGAAGTTGCACATATAACTGGTAGTGAAAAAAGACAGGTACATAAATGATAGACACTCGGTTCACAGTATTATTGTGGGGACAGAAAGAACGTAAAGCATCCTCATAATAGATGGTGCATACAGTCAGTGATTATCATCCTTCTAGTGTTGAGTCAGTTATCTGAAACAACTCATCTGATTTGCTACCAGGACAATGCAAAAACTAAATTCATGGTACCTTATAACAAGCATTACTGCAGAATCTCTCTGATGGATAGCTTGAAGCATATAATGACCCCACTTTGTCCAAGCAATTCACATGATCTATAGAAAAGAACAACAAGGGTTACCATGAAGCACTAATAATACTGCAATATATATTCTAGAGGCATAACTTACATTGGCGGGTGCACTGGAAACAAGCATTACTCATGTGCTGATTGCCATTAATGGAATCCCTCACGCCACACAAACCACAACAGCAAGATGGACAAATCCATTTATCATTTGGAACAACCTAAACAATCCAACGAATCAAAGTTATGAAAGGAAACTTGAATCAACATTTTAGGGGAATTCCATCACATTTATGTAGGAAAAAGAAACTACCAAGAGGATTAAAGGATTAATCAATGCCCCACAACAAATGCACAAAGCATTACGAACTTGGGAATTCAAGAAGGTATTTTCTGATATTCTCAAAGGAGCAAATCTGGAAGAACCTCAGAGACATCTTCGGTCCAGTACACTTGCTGATCTCGTAGGAAAGGCTCAAAATGGAACATACTGGGTGGCATTTTTTGTAAATCTGGGTATTTGATTAAGTTTGACGGAGTTACAAAAGAAGTTTGCCAATGAATCTTCCTCTATCTTGTGTTTGGAAAATAGCTTTCCCTTTGTGAAATTCTTATTAATACTCAATACTTTTACCTAAAGGTTTACTTAAGTTATGCGAAAAGAAATACATTTAGCACAAGAAAAAAAGCAATCATTATTAAGGACCTACGAATAACAGGGAGGCAAAGAGGCTTTAAAGCACACAATCTACAGCATAATCTATTCATAAAAATTAAAAAGAAAGCCCAAGAAGCAAGTTAAAAACCTTGAGTTGGAGGCAACCCAGATGAAATGAGGAAGAGCAGCGCTGGCAATGGATTAGATCTCCAGCATAATGACAAACAAAGCATATGGTGTCGCTTTGAGGACGTGCAAGATGTGCCCTCTTCCTTCTGCGTTTTCGGGGACTAGAGACCATATCTTTGAGCCTGAATTGTTTTCCAAAGCTTTGAAATACTTCAGTCTTCCGACGGCGATTAGCAAACAACTCACTGTCTGCTTTGAAGGCATCAGTACCCTCTTGGTTTGATGAAGGCTTAGAGAAAACATCAGCATGCTGGGCCTCCTCGAAGTTCTTATTTCTCCTAACCGATCTCTTCTTTTTATTACCAACAAGTAGAAAAGCCTGCCAGCTCAACTGCTTTTGTTCACATTCAGGAAAGAAGATACCAACTTTCTGCTTACCTTGCTTCAACTTCTTTAAATTTCTGCTCGGCGAGTGGTTATTTTCCATATGAGATCTTGAATGGACTGCAACAGTATGTTGCCTTGATTCGTTGAATGACAGCCCATGACTGTCATCATCGGCATCCGGTTCTAACATATGATTTTCTTTGATGCTTACCTTCCCAAGCAGTTTTTCACCAAAAGCGTTTTCTCTTTTCCTATTTAAACCAGAATTAATGCGGGAGATTCTGGCACAATCCACTTCCACTATGACATTAGTCCGATCGAGATTTGCAGTGTGGTTTCCACTGTATAAACTTTCAGAAGAAGCAGCATTACAGTCAGCAACGGCATCATCAGCGTAGTCAGGATTTCCGGATTTTGATCTCAACTTCATAGTATACATTTGCTTTTGGAGTTTGCTGGGGAGGCATTCTTCTCCATTTGGAGCCGATGTAACAACATTCGTTTCCTTTTGATATTTTAATTCAGCAGAAGAATCAATCAAATCAAGGTCACTTCTAGCTTTTCGTCTTTCCTTTCTAACTTTGCACACCACGACCTTTTTCCGAGGAAGACTCTTCATACTTAATCCCCTTCCAAGCTCATAGGCAGCATCCTGTAGATACTTTTTCCACATACTCCGAACCCCACAAGTCCACTCTGAAATCATCTTCAGGAAACCATAATTAGCCTGCAGCTGGAGCCACAGCTTTTTGATATGATTGGAGGGGGGCATATTGACTTCAAGCTCTCTTACCACCTCCAGCAATACCCAGACACCACGATCTGTCCAGACGCCTGAGAATTCATCCCAAATGCGACTCACGCGCAAGTTACTCAAACTAAATTTGCGTTCATCACCTTCATCGGGGAAATACACAGACCTCTCTGAGGCATCTTCATTACAGTCAAAAATGACACCTTCCCACCATGCATCCTTAAAAAAGGCATCAACACACACCCCAAAACCTAACTTTGTTTCACGTGAATTTGCATGAGATGTCAAAGGAAGGGGTCTGATATGCCCACGGTAGGTTGTAGAAACATGCCGGCGGCGGTGAAGGCCTTCAATTGTCTCTGTTACAGGAATGCGCTCAATAAGCTTGCCATTGCCTGTCTCGCTCAAAAGTTCATCGTACTCAACTGTTCTGCACAGATTTGAGATGCCAACCACCTTCCCCTGGTGCCACGACCCTTGTAGTCCTTCCTCAAACTGGCGAACCTGAAAAATTCCATGGTTTTTTCTTACATAAGCATCTACAAGAACAACACATATAAGTTAAGAGCTAATTAAATTAGCAAAAGAAACAAATTAAATCGATAAATTCTTGTATATGCTTAGATTGAAAACATGCTAGTCTAAAATACAAATATTGCTCGCCAAATTTGATATAGCAGTCCCGTTATTGGTACGAGATACAATTAGCTTGAGCTCTATAAATCTTTTAGAACCAAAGAGTCTCAAAACTTGTGATACATGGACAAGGTCCATCATGCCAATGCCAATGGAAGACCTTGCCTTAGTATTTTGCTAGTGCAAATACTCATATATATCTAGACTTTTAAGCAACTCATTATTGGTTTCTACTCAGAATACATGAATCAAACTACATAAAAGGGAGAGAAGAGTGTGTTGGGGTAACTTTGGCAAGATAAATTTCAAGGTTATCGAACAGATGAGGCACTTTTCGAATCTGTTATAGCAATAACAGAATGTATTTGTGCTCCACCATTGCTTCAACTTTTCACAAGACAAGAAATCAAACAAAATTACTTTTTCCTCTATGCAATGAACTTAAGACATAGGTAACACTCTGTAAACCAAGTCAGAATGAACTTTGAAATACAAAGAAAGGACGAGCGGAGATCGACAGCTGGAATGACATAAAGAGTTTGACATCCTAGCTAAAATTTAGACTCTACTACGTTTAAAACAAAAAGGAATTACCTAAATGTAAGACCAATAAATCCTCAAAATTCAAACTTTCCTAGACTTATTTCTTGTAAACATTATTCACATTCGCCACATGTTTCAGGAATGCGCCACTTTGGCGAAGTTGTTATGCTCGAACCAAGTTTCACGGTGAACAATAGCATTTGCAGGGGATTGACATGAACAACAGCTACATATATGACCAGGAGGGGAGCGACGTCCGATCTCTCCTCTTCCGCCTCAGCTCCCCCCACGACAAAAGTCCGCACGTTCTACACATTCAAGTAACACGAACAGCGCGCGCGCGAGAGTCAGCTAATCGGTAATTCCTAAGAACGCCATCCCCCAATCTCGTGACCAAAATCAACGACCACACTCGCATTGCGATTCCGAGATGAAGCAAAGAAGGCAATCCCAATCAATCGCCAGGCAGAACTTTCCTACAGACGGAAAAGGGGGAACGCGAAACGCGCAGCACAGTCTGCCCCACCCCCCCCCCCCCCCACCCACCCGGATCAACGCGAACAAAAACGCAAATCGCAGGGGGGAAAAAAGCTAAGGATTTGCCGGATTCCAACACAATGCCTGCAGTCCCCTCGATCGATCGAGACACGACCTAACGACCTAATCGCTTGACCGGAAGAAGCCGCCGCCGCCGCTCGATTCGCCGCTCCGGCGGCGGGAACTAACCTCGACTCGGTCGTTGAGGAGCAGCTTCCTCTGATCCATCGGCCGGCGAGAATCGAGAGCGATCCGAGCCCGTGACGCGAGGACGAAGGGGGGCCTCCTCCTCCTCCTCCTCCTCCTCCTCGTCGCTGCAGTCAAAGCAGCCCACTGGAGCTCCTCCTCTCTCTCTCTCTCTCTCTACTCTCTACTCTCTCTCTTCTTTCTCTCTCTTCGGGAGCCTCCCTCGATTTTGAAATTCTAGAGAGAGAGAGAGAGAGCAGTGACGGGGTGAGACAGGGACAGGGGACTGCTGCGCCTGCGGGGAGAAATAGGGCCTGTTTCGTTTCCCCCTCCCTGGGGTGGCGATCCCCTGCGCCCCGACCCACCGTGCGCCCGCCCCCCGATCCGAGCCCCATCGGACGGTCACTGGGAGGAGAGGACCGGCCGTTGGCTCCGTGCGGCTGCGATGGGCGGCTCCGCGTTGACCCGGGGCGCGGGCGTAGGTCGCTCCCGTGGGACCGAGCGTAGCTTATACTTGCGCGCGACATAGGTGGAGACCGAAATTCGATTTTTGGCCTTTTTTTTTTTACCTCTTTTTCGGAAGGGGACGACGAGGGCTCGTCGCAAGACCAAAAAAAAAAAAAAGAAAAAGGGGGTCGTCAACGGGATTTTTGTCACAATAAATTGGCATGATGACGTAGGCACGTGTTTCCGGTCGGTGCTAGGAAAATAGGAAATTGAATCTAGCGTCAGAAATTGAACCGTTAGATTTGGTGGGACCCACATTCGGGTGCACTAACCTTTTTTTGATGATCGACGTTCGGTTCATGTTCAGGGCACGTTTAAGGATTATCCGAAAGAGGAAACTACACGAGTGGTCCCTAAACTTTGATTGAATATGCAATATCATTCTTGAACTTTTAATTCGTTTGATATGGTCCTTTGAATTATTCCTAAATATTCAATCTATTCCTTAAACTTTCAATTTGTTCAATATAATCCCTCAATCGTTCAATCTTATTTATAAGTTTTTGTAATTACAATATTGCCAAAATTGTAGAATTCCTTTCATTTCAATCCGTTTCCTAATTCAACAAAAAAAAGTATGTTCTCTTTTTTAGTACTTTTTTACCTCTTTGGTTGTTATAAATATCATTAGAGTTCCATTTAATTATATGTAACCACATTTAGAGTTATATCGAATTCATATTCTTTTTATTTTAAAAATAAATGTTTACATAAGAATATTTGATAGTGACATCAATTTATCTATAAATTTCCCGTGCTTATATTAATATAAATCTTGTTCTTAATTTTTTAACTAGATCCAATTTTCAAGTTTTTGTGTTTTATGCTTTCTTAATTAAATTTAGTTAAATCTGTAAATTAGGAAAGTAAAATGGCAAGAATATCAACCCACTGCAATTCTAAATGAGGTTTTGCTTCTAATACTATAAAGATCATGAGCTAAAATGTACTTAAATTTGTAAATAGAACTATTGTGGTACTTTTTTTTTCTTGTTGAAAAACTATCATAGTATTTAAAAGGCCAAAAAGATAGCCATAGTTATTGTCTATTTAGGAAATGGACTGAAATGAAGAGATATTATAAAATAAGGCAGTTGTGTAATTATGAAAAACTTTTGACTTTTTTTTATGAAAAGTTAAGGGACTAGATTTAACAAATTAAAAATTTAGGTACTAGATTAAACATTTAGAAATAGTTCGAGAACCACATTGAATAAATTATAATTTTAAGAATGACATTGCACATTGGGTAAAAAATTTTAGACTATTTATGTTATTTTTCCCTTACTGAAACTTAATTGCTAATCTTAAGTGTTGACGTCCTTGAGTACTAGATATGAAAGTAGAAAATTGTTGTATAATGAGCGAAAATTCAATAATACTTGTTAATAGATTCTTACTAAACATGAAACAGTAAATATTGTTGGAAAGTTTGGAGTTTTAACCACATAAATAGTAGATATTGAACATTTTACCACTTACCCAATCAAGTAAGGCTCTGACCAAATAAAAAAAATTAAGCAAGACATGTTGAGGAAAACTCCTAATGAATTTTGAAGCCGACAAAACTCTCTATATTTATCTTGTGAATCTGATATGCATTCCATTCCAGGTTAATATATTCTGAAACTTTAGAAGGAAATATCAGACTTTACAAGTTTTCAGAACTAAAAGTTCAGACTTAGATATAAGATATTCAGACTTTATCATAAAAGTCATTCATACTTTAATTATGAAATATTCAGATTTTACTGAAGACATACGCTAACTCAAGTTCTGAATTAGAAATTCTTTAGACGTAGTAATTATACAGATGCAGATGCTAAATTGTCTCGGATGCAGAAGTTTTTCGAACACAAAAGCAAAACTCATTCAGAAAGAATCACAACAGTTAGTGATCTGGCATGGATTTCACAAAAGAAAAGTTTTGATTGACTCAATCTCAGTCTAATTGATTGACAATCAAACATTACGACAAGTATGCATTACAACGGATAAAGTTCTGCTTATGAAAACTAAGATTCTGATTGTATGGGCGACCAGAATCAGCGGGATTCGGATTTTGTCAACTAACGGCTACTCAATCCATTTTATACAAATTTGTCCGAGATGAAGATTGGAAGATGATCCTTTGAAGAATGTCCAACGGCTAGTTTGGAAGTGGAGGAGTATAAAAGGAGATCTATAAGGAGCAAAAGATATACAAGAAATCAAGAATCAACAAATCCAAAGTCTGAGCATACTTCGATCATTTCTCTTGTCTTTCTTGAGCTAAATATTAACATCTTGAGGGATACTTTGTAAGAGTGATTGTGTGAGATAGAGAGTCTTATCATACACAAAGAGTGCTGTCACTCAGAATCTATAATTTCTCTTGATTACGTAGTGAAATCTAGCCAGTAAGCTGTTAGCGTGGGAGAGTGGACGTAGGCTTACTATAAGCCGAATCACTATAAACTTGTGTGCAGTTTTTCTATCAATTATCTCTTACTTTAAATTCTGCACATCAAGAGCATTGTCTATATAAACTGTTTTGAATCTGAATTTTATTCAGACTTAATTGGGATCAACCATTTCCGCTATAAATTGTTTAAAATTGTTTAAGATCACCTATTCACCCCCTCTAGGTGATTCTTGCTAGTTACATCAATTGATATCAGAGCATGTTGCTCATTTATTGAAGTGTATTACTTTTGAGCTAACGATCTATATGGCTAGCTTGAGTGCCTCAGGTCTCATTGAAGGACAAAGCAACAACAGACCACCATATTTCGATAGCAAGGAATATAGTGTCTGGAAAAATAAGATGAAGGCATTTATAAAGTCAATTGATCACATGTAATGGGATGTTATCATCAGAGGAGTTAAACCAAGATCTTCTTATTCAAAGAAAAAGACAGAAGGAAGCATACCAGCAGATCCTCCATTATCTCAAACTAAGATATAAAAAAGAGAAGCTTTAGATTCCAAAGTAATTTATTCTTTCTATTATGCCTTAGCACCTACTGAATATAAAAAAATTGATTCTTGTGAATTAGCTAAGGATATCTGGAATACTCTCTACACTACTTATGAAGAAATAGATCGAGCCAAGGAAACTCAAATCAATCTATTGCTTGATCAATATAAATCCTTTAAAATGAAGTCTGGAGAATCAATTGCTGATTTGTATGATAGATTTGCTAACATAGTAAATGGTCTTGCATACCAAGGACAACAAGTCTTAGATGCGATGAAAGTCAACAAACTACTGAGAGGACTGTCAAAGTAATGGGATAATATCAAAACATCTCTGCGAGAGACACAAAAGATCATGCCTCTATCAGTGAATGAGTTAATTGGAACTCTTCAATCATATGAGACTGAGCAACTGAATGAAGAGAATGAATCCAAAGGTAAAAAGTCAATTGCATTAAAAACTAACATTGATTGATTTTGATGCAGATTCTGAAGATGAAGATGTTGACGATGAAGAACCGGCTCTCTTCATAAAGAAGTACAAGAAAATGAAAATCAAAGGAAGAAACCTCAAAGGGAAGAAGCCTTTTGAGAAGAAGAAGGCTTTCGATGAAATAGAAAAATCAAAGGAAGTAATTTGCTTTCATTGTAAGAAACATTGACATATTAAGCCAAATTGTCCACTTCTGAAAAAAGAAGACCAAATTTGAGAAAGCAAAAAAGGCCTTAAAAGCAGAAACCTGGAGTGATACAGAGTGTGAAGATAGTGATGAAGATATTTCAAACTTCTGTTTGATGGCTAAGTGAGAGTCAGATTCAAATTCTAATGCTCAAGTTGAGATTGAGGTAAAGCATCCTGAAATGCCTATTAAAGTGTCAAATTATATTGATGAATTATGCTTTGAATCTAAGGCCGTTCTTAAAAGAATCTCTTCTTTAAAAAGGGAAAATTCATCACTAAGGCAATAGGATGTTTCACAAAAAGAAAAATCGATTTCCTTCAAAAAGAATTTCATTAAGTCAAGGAAAATTGAGATTTTCTTTCCAAAGAAAATGCTATTTTGAAAAAGGAATTTTCAGAAATTACTTCCAAGTTTTCAAAAGGTTCAGAAACCTTGAAGAATATTCTTTCTATACAAATTCCTTACTACAACAAATCTGGTCTCGGATTTGTGAAGAAAAGTGACAATTTAATTGATTTTCCAAAAGTCAATGAAAGATTAAGGCAAAGACCTCGACAAGTTTATAAAAATCATTTCAAAAGAGATTTTGTCAAACCTGTTGGCTGAAGTGTACTCAAGTGCTCAAAATGTAGAGATCCACAATATTTTGAGAATAAATGTCCTAAGGTCTGGAGATCTATTCGAAGAGACTTTGTTAAGACAGCCTATACTAATTCTCAATGACCCAAATAAATTTGGGTACCAAAGAAAACTTGAGAGGTTGTGATGTTTGCAGGTTACCACAAAGACAAAAAGAAAGTGGTACCTAGATAGTGGATGTTCTAGACATATGACAGGAGATCCAAGCATATTTGTTAAACTACAAAGCCTGAATGGTAGAAAAGTTTCCTTTAGAGGAAATAATAAAGGAAAGATAGTTAACAAAGGAAGAGTTGAAATTGGAGGACTTACAATCAATGATATGTCATTGGTAAAAGGACTCAACTATAACTTGATAAGCATACGCCAACTATGTGATATAGGTTTCAGAATACATTTTCAAGAAGATACATGCTCAGGAACAAGCAAAGATTCTTTTCAAACATTCACAGGAAGAAGACATGGCAATATTTATCTTATAGATGTCAGTCCAAACTTCACTCATTGCTTGATCTCAATCAAAGAGGATGAAGATCTATGAAACAGAAGATTGATGCATATCAGTATAAAACAAATCTCAAAAATCTCAAACAAGAAACAGGTTCGAGGTCTGCCAAATTTGAAGTACAAGAAAATAAAGTTATGCAATGCCTATACTCTAGGAAAACAAGAAGCTCTTTTAAATCTATACATCATGTTTCCACTAATCATGCTTTACAGCTTTTTCATATGGATCTATTTGGACCAACCAGAACACAAAGTATTTGTGATAAGAAATATTGTTTAGTTATTATTAATGACTACACAAGATTTACTTGGGTGTTCTTCTTTGCTCATAAAAATAAAGCATTTTCATATTTTTCAAAATTTACAAAAGAGTTCAGAATGAAAAGGGTTATACCATTTCCTACATTAAAACAGATCATGGGGGAGAGTTTGAAAATCAAAGTTTTTCAGATTTCTGTGAGGAAAATGGCTTTCAACATAATTTTTCCACTCTTTATACACCAAAACAAAATGGTGTTGTGGAAAAAAAATCGTTATTTGCAAGAAATGGCAAAAACTCTTTTGATTGAAAGCAATATTCCTTTTCATTTTTGGGCAGATGCAGTTTATACAGCTCGTTATATCATTAACAGAGCTTTTCTCAAACCCATTCTTGAGAAAACCTTCTATGAGCTTTTACAAAGGTAGAAATCCCAATATTTCATATTTTCGTGTATTTGGCTGTAAATGCTTTATACTCAAAAATCCAAATGACCGCTCTGGTAAGTTTGATGAGAAAGCAGATGAAAGATTTTTTCTTGGATATTCTACTATAAGTAAAGCATACAGAGTCTTCAACAAGAATTCTCAGACTATGGAAGAAACAATGAATATGAGGTTTGATGAAAATGTTCAGACTCACCAAGACGAATTTGAACCATTTTCCAATATTCAAGAGTTATCTGAAGCTCAACAAGAATTTCCAAAGATCATTGAATCAATAGAAGAAGAAAAAGAAGATCCAATCCAGACTCAATCAGAATCTTTAGAATCTGATAATATTCATAAGGAAAGATTCGACAGAAACTGGAAATATAAATCCAGTCATCCGAAGAACCTCATCATTAGAGAAATAGAAGATGGCATTAAGACTAGATCTAAACACAAGAAAAATATCAGCAACTTGGAGTTGATATCAGAAATAGAACCAAAAGAAGTTGGTAAAGAATTATCAGATGAAAGCTAGATCGAAGTTATACAGGAAGAACTTCAGCAATTCAAAATCAATAGAGTATGGAAACTTGTGCCAAGACCCAAAAATCATCTGGTAATTAGAACAAAATGGGTATTCAAAAACAAACTGAATGACAAAGGAAAAGTCATTGGAAACAAAGCAAGGCTTGTAGCAAAAGGCTATTTACAAGAAGAAGGCATAGATTATGACGAAACCTATGCACCAGTTGTCAGGTTAGAAGCCATTATACTATTATTAGCTTATACTTGTTTTCATGACTTTAAATTGCTTTAGATGGACGTAAAAAGTGCTTTCCTGAATGGCTATATTAAAGAAGAAGTATATGTTGAGCAACCACCTGGTTTTGAAGAATTAAGGAAGACTGATTATGTCTATAAACTCAAAAAGGCCATTTACGGTCTAAAACAAGCACCTTGTGCTTGGTATGAGATGTTAAGTAACTTTCTTATGCAAAATGACTTCACCAATGGTAAGGTTGATACAACTTTATTTATTAAGAGAAAAGGTAAGGATTTTTTACTCGTTCAAATTTATATTGATGATATCATTTTTGGATCTTCTAATGAACTGCTTTGCAAAGAATTTTCTAAGAATATGCAGAATGAGTTCGAGATGAGTATGATGGGCGAATTGACATTCTTTCTCGGCCTATAAGTGAAACAAACCAAAGATGGTATATTCATTTGCCAAGAGAAGTATGCCAAGAAGATTGTCAAGAAGTTTGGACTGTAGAATTGCAAGAAAATAGACATTTCTATGTCTCATTCATCCAAATTGGACAAAGATGAAAATGATAAAAAGGTTGATCAGAAGGTATATAGAAGCATGATAGAATCATTGTTATATCTTACTGCATCTCGACCTGACATATTGTTTAGTATATGTATGTGTCCAAGATTTCAATCTGACCCAAGAGAATCACATCTTTCTGCAGTTAAAAGAATAATCAAATATATTGGAACTTATCCAATGTTAGGTCTTTAGTATTCCAAATAATCAGATTTTACTCTTACTGGTTATTCTGATGCTGATTTAGCTGGATGTAAAGTGGACAGAAAATATACTACAGGAACATGTCAACTACTTGGAAATATGTTGGTGTACTAGTACTCAAAAAAGCAAAATACAGTTGCACTTTCTATGGTAGAAGCAGAATATGTGGCCTTGGGAAGTTGTTGTGCATAAATTTTGTGGATGAAGCAACAGTTGCGAGACTTTGCTATTGAAGATTCACGTGTTGCAATCAAATATGACAACACAAGTTCTATCAATTTGACCAAGAACTCAATTCTTCATTCACGTGCTAAACATATTAAAATCAAGCATCACTTCATCAGAGATCATATTCAGAACGGTGATGTAAATATTCAATTCATTGATTTTAAGAATCAATTAGCTGATATATTCACAAAACATCTTGATAAGTCTTTATTTGAGTATATTAGAAATAAACTATGCATTACTTATCCATTTTCTTGAAGTATTTTTTAGACAAGAATTTTTTAGACTCAAATGTTCTCCGTCTGAATGTCCATTTCAGACTCAAAAGAAAGGTATGTCCTCAGTTCAAAATTTTGCGGGTATATTTTTTGCATTTTTGATAGGATATTTTCGTATTTGTTACTTTCGAAAGCAAATCGGGTATATATTCTAATTTATCTGATTGATTGTTTGTGCTTCAAATATTTTTTTTCCTATATAATAGGATCACTTCTTATAATTTCTAAAAGTGGTTTCTCTTTCCAAAAACTATCCTCCTCTTTTTATAAAACCCTATCAGTACGAACCCCTTTTCACTCCCGACCATCACGACACTTAGAGCCTACTTCTCCTTCTTCTCTAAGATCAAATCTTTTTGTATATGTGAATCACAATGCCTTTCAAAAGACGATCTTCACGTATCTCAACAAAGATTCAAAGTCTTCAGTACCAGCAGAATTCATGGAGATATCAGACACAGAATCGGACCACCACCAAGACCCTTCAAAAGCGATACCACAAGAACCACAACCATCGCCTCCACCAAAAACCACGGGTAAAATTGACTTTCGTCTCAATAACATCAAACTTGTGTGAAAAGCATACGAAAGGTTGAAACGCAATAAAGCTTCTGCATCGGTTCTTCGTTAATGTATGAAAGATAACAGCTTTCACACTGAAGAAAGTCTTGTGCGAAGTTATTCATAATCTTCCTCTAGAGCTTATCATGATCAGGCTAGTAACACTCCAAAGGAGACTACTTCCAGAAAGGAAAAAGAGAAAGTCGGGGAACCATTCACTCCCTCTGACAAGAAATCTGTTTGCATAAGCCCTAAGTCTACCGGTGCATCTAAATTTGCGATTCCTGATGATGATGCTAGATTTTTTCATAATTTTGAGATGAAGGTTGGAATTGCATCTGGTGTGCAAGGTAATGGAGGTTTATTTAGAAGTACAGAGCACAATGTCTACTATCAGTTGTTACTTGCTAGAGGGATTATGATTCATCGCAGTGTGGATTTCGAATATCTTGAAAAGGCTGGCATTTCTGTGAAACATTTGTTTGAAAAATTAGGCATTTATGAATTCTGTCTGCAATCTGCACATGTATATGCGGAACTGACTGCTTATTTCTACTTAAATCTTTCCATTTTGTCACCAAATTGGCTTCAATTCACTGTTGGTGACAAAAAATATGATTTGAAAGTGGAAGATCTAGCTCTGATTATTGGAGCGAAAAATTACAAGTTTACTCCATTGGAAGTGAGCCTAGAAGATGCTTCCAAAGCGACTTCAGAGAATCAGAATTTTGCTACAGGCTCTAAACGCCATATTTCATATTCTGATCTGACCAGAAGAACTATGATCTTGCATAAGATCATCATCAATTGCTTGAAGCCTAAAGCTACTTCAAAAACTGAGTTGTCCAAGTCTGAAATCAAGCTTATTTGGGCCATTCTTAATGGAAAGTCTTTCTCTCTTCCACATATCATCATTTTTCATATGTACAGAACTCTCCAAAAGGACAAGGGACAACTTCCTTATGGTGCACTCATCTCTCGAATCTTTATGTTTTTAAAGATAACTATTCCTGATGACTTATGCAAAACCTTTGTACCTTGGATGTTTGTTGGAGAAAAAATGCTTACCAAGATGAATTTTAAGCATTTTGATAATAAAAAGGAAAGAGCAAGCACAACCAAAGGAAAGGATGCTCAGCAGTCAGAAGCAAAATCTGTTGGGAAGAAAAATGACAAAGACAAAGAAGAAAGAAAAAAGCACAGGAAAAGAAAGAAAGCAAGAAAGCAGACTGTCTCTTCAAGTCCATTCAAGGTGTACAGAAAGAAAAGAAGAATTTTTCTCCGAGATGAAGATGATGAATTAGAACACCTTGAAACAGGACAGAATATTGATCCAGAACATGTTTCAGAACCTACTAAAAAGGTTTTAGAACCAGTATCTGGGGACTCACATCTGCATCAACAGTATGATATTCCACAGGGGACAGATGTAAGTCAATCTCCGATTAATCCTAAAGAAACTTTGAATGCAAAAACCACTACAAAATATGCAGATTCTCAAGGGGAGATTCTAACAGAGACAGGGGATAAGTTCGAAAAGCATGCACCGGAAAATGTTCAGGGACAGGCTTCAAAAAACATGACCATTTTAATCCTTATGCTGGAAATCAAAGAAAACAAGCTGCACTTGAAGAGGACGTAAAGAACCTTCAGAAAATTATTGAGAAAAACAATCAGACTCAACATCTTCAAGCAGAAAAAGATAAAGCAAAGTTAGGGAAAGCTATTGCTCTATGTTCAACAAATATGGAGAAAGCTATGGGTCAATGTTCTACCAAGATTGATGAAGTTGTTTCTATCCTGGAGAACTTTTAACTTGTTCGAACCCCTTCAAAGAAATAACCTATTTTTCATATCCTCTTTTAAAATCATTCTAGATCTGTATTCTTAACATTTGCCTTTGTTAGATTGTTTGGATGGTACTTTATTATGCTTATTATTGATTTATTCTTTTTGCTGATGACAAAAAGGGGGAGAGATTATGCAGATATTGTCATACTAACATTTTAATATGCAGGTGATACAAGTTATACTCAAAGGAATACATGGACCTTACAAGTTTGCACATTTATATATCTGTGTTTCATGCATTTAATATGATTATTTTCTTCAAATTTATTTGACATTGATTGAATCTGCATGGAAGTTTTGTCACCATAAAAAATGAGGAGATTGTTGAGGAAAACTCCTAATGAAGTTTGAAGCTGACAAAACTCTCTATGTTTATCTTGTGAATCTGACATATATTCCATTTCAGGTTAATATATTCTAGAAGTTCATAAAGAAATATCAAACTTTATAAGTTTTCAGAACTAAAAGTTAAGACTCAGATATAAGATATTTAGACTTTATCATAAAAGTCATTTAGACTCTAATTATGAAATATTTAGATTTTACTGAAGACATACGTTGACTCAAGTTTTGAATTAGAAATTCTTCGGACGCAATAATTATGTAGACGCAAACATTGAAATGTCTTGGACACTAAAGTTTTCCAGACGCAAAAGCAAAACTCATTCAGAAGGAATCACAATAACTAGTGATCTAGCATGGATTTCATAAAAGAAAGGTTTTGATTGACTCAATCTCAATCTAATTGATTGACAATCAAACATTATAATAAGTATGCATTACAACGGATAAAACTCTACTTATGAAAACCAAGATTCTGATTATATGGGCGACCAGAATCAGCGAGATTCAAATTTTATCAATCAACGGCTACTCAATCCATTTTATACAAATCTGTCCAAAATGAAGATTGGAAGATGATCCTCTGAAGATTGTCCAACGGCTAGTTTGAAAGTGGATGAGTATAAAAGGAGATCTACGAGGAGTAGAAGGTATACAAGAAATTAAGAATCAACAAGTCCAAAGTCTGAGCATACTCTGATCATTTCTCTTGTCTTCCTTGAGCTAAACATTAAGATCTTGAGGGATACTTTGTAAGAGTGATTGCGTGAGATAAAGAGTCTTATCATACACAACAGTGCTGTCACTCAGAATCTGTAATTCATCTTGATTACATAGTGAAATCCAGCCAGTAGGCTGTCAGCGTGGAAGAGTGGATGTAGGCTTGCTAAAAGCCGAACCACTATAAACTTGTGTGCAGTTTTTCTATCCCTTATCTCTTACTTTATATTCTGCACATTAAAAACATTATCTATATAAACTGTTTTGAATCTGAATTTTATTTAGACTCAACTGGGATCAGCCAATTCTGCTATAAATTATTTAAAATTATTTAAGATCACCTATTCACCCCCCTCTAGGTGATCCTTGCTAGCTACATCAAGACATACATGCTTAACACATTGAGTAATTTTACGTTATATGTAGTTAGAGGATATCAAACGGATTGAGGACTTTAAATCTTTTAAACTTTAATTTTCAGCAATTAATGTGGTTATCAAACACCTCCTGAGTTTACGAAACAATTTCTCGAGAACTAGCCAAAACCCTACAATTAAATACCGCTCAAAACTAAGGCCAGCAACATGAAGCACGATCAATTTATGCAACATTTGAGAGTTCTTCGACCGGTATTTTGATTAGTGGGATATATACTCGGACATCATCCATGTGTTTATAATTCACCAATCAGAAGTGTGATCAAGAGAATTTTGATCGCATAGCTCGAGTTATAATATTATATGGATGCTAGAGACAGAACAGAATTGAAAAGGATGCCATTCAACCCAAGTTTTTTTTAAAGGTTTTTGAAATACAGAAATAAAGTAGAGGTAGGTTATCTACATACATAAAATTAGCAACATTGATCCCTCGTAATCATTCCTTTCTTTACCCACCCTCTTCTCCCCCCTCGATTACTCCCACCAAAACCCATTATCGGTGTTCATAGGTAGGTGTATCTGTCTAAGTTCATCCAGCACAAGTGAGCGAAAGCTTACTGATTTCTGTGGTCTCCTGCGTTCCTACCGCTGCTGCGACATGCCGAGGCGTGTCCCACGCAGCTAAAAAGCAACTGGCCCATGCTCAAGATTGGAAACTTAATGCATTGTTGTAGCGTTGAGAGCTAGGGTTTTCAAGAGAGTTAGAGAAGGTTTGGGAGGAAAAGGGTAGAGAGTCGGCCGTCGTTAGACTCTCTGAACTAGGAGAGTGTTTACAGATAGGTTTGCCGTCTGCAAGCTAGCCCATTGGGGGCGGCGTTCGGATGGAGTCTATGAGTTTCAGCAGCAGTAGTTTCTCTGCGCTATGTTTGGGAGGGGGGCAGGGGGAAGCTGAGAGCCTTCTTCTTGTGGATATTTCAATAGTTTGTACTATTGTAATGTCTTAATTTGCAATCCCTAATTCTATGACGGCTTTGTAACGTCTTAATTTGATTTGTTTCTTTATTAACCCTCTCTTTCATTTGCCGAAAAAAGTGTTAGAAAAGTTCTAAATCTATTACATTTATGCCAATTGAATTCTAAACATTTTTTTGAGCTAATTTAGCCCTAAACATTTTGAACAGATGCCAATTTAGCCCTAAACCTTTTGAACTGGTGCCAATTCAGTCTTTCCAACTAAATTTGATCGGATTTTGCTAACTTGAATGCCAATCGGCTTACATGGCACCATCAATGCTGATGTAGATAATTTTTAATAATATTTTAATTTTTTTTCATTTTTTAATTTTTTTTCCTTTCTTCCTACCTTCCTCCGTTTGCCGATGATTGGCCATTGGCCACAGGTGAGGTCCGAGCAGGCTGCCCTCACCTGTGTGAAGGTCGCCATCGCCTGGCCAGGCTAGGCGAGGTCCGGTAGGGCCTGAGCGAGCCCCAACGAGGGCTCCCCTCATCAAATCTAGCCAGGGTGGCCCTCGCCTAGGCCAGGGCGAGCCTCAGCAAGGGCTTGAGCCTCACGATAGGCTAGGCAAGGCTCAACCCTGGCTAGTGGCCAGTGGGGCTCGCCAGAGGCCCCCTAGCCTCGAGCCGATTGCTAGTTCGGCGACTGGCTAGAGGAAGATGAAAGGAAAAAAATGAAAGAAAAGAAAAAAAATTGAAAAATACTAAAATATTATTAAAAGTTATTCACGTCATCGCCGACAATGTCACATAAGTTGGCCGACGTCCATGTTAGTAATATTCAACCAAAATTAACTAGAAGGACTAAATTAGTACAAAGATAAAAGGTTTAAGACTGAATTGACACCAAAAAAATATTTAGAACTAAATTGGTATAAATGCAAAAGATTGAGAACTTTTCCCACACTTTTCCCTTCATTTGCCTATAAAAAAAATCTACAAATCACGATCAAAACATACTAAAATTGAAAAATTATCTCTTTTCTTTCCATTTATTTATTGGGTTTTACATATAACGTTGTCGTGCTCCTCTATTTATCATGTGTAGAGGAAAGAGAAAGATTTGTTCATATTCCAAGGGGCAGAATTATATTTAATGACAGTGCATACACGTCTCGTATATTTTCTTCATATTTTTCATCTTTTTATAATTCCGCCTCTCAAAATATGAAACTTAGTGTGACGGTTTTCTAGTGACTATCCTATGATGTGTCCATGCTGGATGTTAAAAAAAATAATAAAAATTTCCACCAATTTGGTATTACGTGGTTCATGTTTACCGTTGATTGGGCATCCAAGAATATTATGAGTTTTAATATTTATCGCTATGTGTGTGTACATTAGCTTTGGAAGGTCGTTGAAAAGATTCACCGCCACATTTAACTATGTGTCATTTAACTATATGTAATGAAATTTGAGTTCAATTAGATCCAATCTTGTTACGAGGTGATTTTAGTATATGTGTGCTCAATTGAGCCTACATGTGCGTTGTTGAAATTGATGCCTTTATCCCCTGTGTTAAACCTTTTTATGAATTTGCATATTGTTGAGTCACTTTGCATCGTGATACCGCATTTATTGATTATGATGAAGATAATGCTACAGATAGATTTCCTTTTATTAAAAAAACCGATGTGTTTGATAGTAGTACAATGGATGAGATAAATAATGCATCACAAAGCAGAAATAGAATAATAATATTTTATATAGTGGATTTCCCGTCGTATCAGAAAAATACGATGATGCTAACTATCTCAGATTTGAATTAGACAAAACCCACTAGTGGATGTGTGCTTAACTTGGTGAAGGTGCTATAACTTGGAAATCAGCCAAACAAAAATTGTGGGGAAAATGACAATCCTACTAAATCAAAAAACTATTTGGTTGAAAAGGTCATTCTGATTACATAATTGTTGCGGCCATTTCCCAAGCCAATATATTATGGCTAATGTGAAACGGGTGTAGCCTCAGGTGCTCCCAGGCATGTACATATAAACAAAATGCTTTATCTTCCTACACTCTAAGAGGAGAAGAACAAGAACAAAAAAGTATTTATCTAGGTAATTCGAGAATTGCCCAAGTTCGTAGGAAAGGGAAAATTTTTCTCAAACTCATATTTGAAAATGAAGTTGAGTGGTTGAAAAACTTCTTAGTAGATGTTCCTTTGGGAGTGAAATTGACACCTTCTATGTTTAGGATTTGTGGCCATTGCAAAGAATGAAACTTTCAATGGTAAAAATAGATAATTCTAGTTAAGACGTTGTTGACACCTAAATTTTAACTAGTCATTTAGGAACAATTGAATAGAAAATTAGAGATCGACCCCGACCGCTAAACAAAAAAATATTAGTTAAATTGCATATAGTTATTAGGAGCATTTCATTAATAGTTAATTAGGCCCATATAGTTTGCATATCTATCGGACCGACGGCGAATGGATTCGAGCGAATGGTTCTGAGCTTAAATGAAATTAATTGAACCAAGCCCATGACCAAAATTCAAATGTTTTGCACGTTTGATACTTCAAGCGAAGATTTTCGGTCTCAAAGCAATATCTCGTACATATATTTTCGGCCAAATAGAAGATCAGGAGGGAAGGAAATTTGATATATTCGATTGTATTCTCTTCTATAAGATAGGACACTTCGCAAAGTGATTGGGGCCGTATATCGTGAGCATATCTACAGCAGGGGTGATAAAAGCTTATTTTGAGTCATAAATTTAACTACTCTTGGATGTTTCCCCGAATTCAAAGCAATGTTATATTCATCTTCATTAAAATAAGCAATAAAATATTGCAGGAAAGTGGAGGATAAAAGGATTGTGCACGAAAAGGGCGGAAAGAATAAAACAAAGATTCTAAAAGTGCACACAATAGGAAATAAAATCTGGCCTCTTTCCTAGATAACCTTCGTCCCCTCACCTATAAAAAGTGGTTCGTAGACAGAAGCTGGTGGGTTGCTCTTTCTCCTCTCTTTCATTCAATAGCGTTATTCACATTAATATATACGGTAGAGAGAGAATTGAGAGCGCGAGAAAGGAGGAAGAAAATATGAAGAGCAATCCGCGCGCGAGACCATCTCTCGGTTGTGCTGTTTATCACCAATCACATAGCTGGTTCTCACGACTACAGGCAGTTGTCGCCGTCTTTCCTCGGAGTCTGACAACGAATCAGTCTCGCTACATCTCCCTCTGTGTTTTGGCGGAAACCCGGCATCCATAAACCCATCCCGGTGTCCTCGAGTGCATTTTGCAGCTTGTTCCGATCAGACCAGCTTGGTATTAGTTCGCGATAACCCCTTGTTTGGTGAAGCTCTCTGTGTTTGCAGGATAATTGAAGCCTTTCCTACAAGTCTCACGTGCTGCCCTCTTTCCTGCATTATGAGTACCACGAAAGCCAACGGTCCGAGCCTCTCTGCGACGACGACCATTGTGTGTATCGTGTACTTCGAGTCAACTGAGAAACCAGTTTTAGCTTGGAATTCTTTGTCGGTCAAACCATTACTTTGGCCGAATCCCGTCGGTGATCCATCTTGCCTTCGACTTGGAAACGAGATCACCAGACTAGGACTTTGGGAGAATTGAGCAGGCGGCAGTCCTTGGCCGCACGTCCCCTATCAGCACCAAGTCCTTCCAACAATCCAAGTGCTTCATTGAATAATCCAAGTGAACTTCACCACCACAGTCAGCCACAGCAATTCGCCGATCTAAACTTGGAAAGCAAATATTTGAATTAGGTAAAAAACTCATATAATTTGACTTTCAAGTATATTATTTCCTTATTTAAAATGTTGCAATCTTGCGTGAATCTTTGAGCAATATTATTGTATCCATTAAATTCCCCGAACAGCCTTTAAATTAGGAATTATTTTCTAATTTCACAACGTGCATATGATCGACAGTCCGATTTCATGCCCGAAATATGACTCGCAATCGCACGGAAAATCGTCAATATGATCTTCCGCCCAAGATATAATTCGCGATTGTGCGGAAGATTGACCAATCCGATCCTCATGCCCGAGATATGATTTGTCAATCTATTGTTTCTAAATTTAAATGGATATGGATAATATTTCTATTGATTTGGTGTCGTGTTAATTCGATTGCTATTTCTTTCCCTTTTTTTTGTTGTTTGACTTGAATTGATTATGTTTCCATAAAAAAAATCAAAAAAATTAGTCAATAATTCGAAATCTATTTTTTATATAATATTGCATATTTAGAGTAATTTTCTCATTCCGAATTTAATAAAATACCAAAAATATATCTTAGAATAATTTGGATTTTCATTTTTAGGATAGATTGTAGGTTTAAATTAAAGTATTTAATCAATTTCGAATTTCATGAAAAATAAAAAAATATCATATGCATGTCATATAGATTAATTGCATCATGCTTGCACGTCCTCTTACCATGTCATTCATACCTTACCATGTGTCATTGGTCGCGTGTCATTAGAAATTGCACATCTAGGTTCATTTGTGTGCCATATTAGAATAGTCCATTTAATCGTCACTGGAATTAAGACATTTAGGTAATTGTATGTAGTGTTAGACTAGCATCATGCATTACATAAAGTTTATTTTTGTTAAATCAAAGAAAACCCTAAAAAAAATGTGAGTGAAATTGCGTGTTAACTAGGAATTATATTAGGGTTGTTGATGTGATTTTCTAACTAACATTGCAAATGCTTTCGTTGCTCTAAGGTAAGTATTTTCTATCCATCCTTGTGATTTATTTATTGCTTTGCTTTATTGGGTATTTTATTAATCGTTGCGCACCCGTATAATCATCTCTCATGTTAGTGAATAGGTTTAAAATAAATCCAAGCTGCCTACCAAAGATTTTTTTGAAAATAAAAGAGAAAATGTACCGAAAATGCGTTAGAGTAATCTAGTGTAATCAAGTCCCTGAATCCATAATCTCTATTTCGTACGAGTAAAGTAATTCTTCCGATACTTTACTTGAGTTTCTAATCGACCCACTAAAAAATAGATTAGTGGCGACTCCTGATTGAAACGATTTGCATGTTAAGAACTTAAACCTTAAGTCGCGAATTGGTAAGGGCTTGGGAGAGTTTGAGTTAGGCCTAGACTTAATAATCCATTAGCTAAACCTCTAGGTAGTGCACCGCAGGAGGTGAGATCGCAACAACTTAGCGACTCTGCTGGGGATTTGAGTTAAAACTCTTAGTGAACTTAGGCCGAATTTTCTCTTTTTGAAAAAAAAAATTTTGTTTGGCAACGAGGATTCTAGGTACATCCCTAACGTTTAAGGTGTTAAATGTTTTTGTAGAAATGGAGGTATAAGGGGTGGAGTATTTGTTAAACCTTGTCTTGTAGGGAGGTGTTGAGAATTGAATGCTCTAATTTTGATATTGAAGCGTTGTTTGCATATTAATTGTTGTGCATGCCTATGCACTTTCACTACACTCTAGCGCACACAACCTGTCGCCAAACCTGAGCCGCATAGGATCACCTAGGATGTTATTGAGATGGATACCACTCTGACCGTTCACCCACGGTATGAGTTGCCCATCTCAATCCTGAAATTTCTTTCTTGATGTCAAAGAGATTACCACCCCAGTCCGCATGCGCGTGACATGGGTCAACTCTTTGATGATGCCGAAGTCACGAGGACCCAACTTAGTCCGCATGCCCGCGGCTAGTCCGATCATCCTTGTAGCTTCACTCTGTTAAGCCTTATAGAGTAGAAATCAAGCCATGTATCATGCGTATGTTTATGTGATTGCCATCTAGTTATTGGTAAAGTAAGTCCTTTGAACTTTTTCTCCGCAATTTATATACTTTATCGTATTGTCTTATCGGTCTATGACACTAGGTTGATCGCAAGTCTTGGTCAATATACAATGGGAAATTCCGACATTCAACTTATTCTTCCTCCCAAGAAGGAACTCAACGCGTGGTGAGACAAGCTAGACTGAGCTAGCCGTGAGTACGTGGAATCAACAATTGGCCGACTCCTCTGTTGCGTGTCAACATTCATGGCGGCCTCATTCAAGCACTTGACCATTGTTGGTGTCTAGGGACAACTATTTTACATCTTTGATAAACATGAGCTCACTCCGACCTTGGAAAAATATAGCATTGCCATTGGAAAACCTTTGAAATCGGAATTAATTAGTCCACCTATCAGAATAGATCCTATCTCGATTTTATCTAATTTTCTGAGAATCAACGAAGAAAAGATAAGAAAAGTTTTGAAAGGTCACCGCAATACTTGCCCGTTTTCATTTCTTGATGAATGTTTTCAAAATGGCACCTCATTTCAAATGAAAAGAATTTTCTTATTAGCTTTCTTTTGATTTATACTTTTCCCTCATTGCAATAATGATATTAATCCTTTGATTGCTAAGTTAGTGAGGCAAGTGTGCGGCGGAATGAACTTTGTTAATGCCCTCCTGGCAAAAACTTTTCTTTCCCTTTCTCAATTTAAAGAAAATGGTGACAAAATTTTTCATACTTCTCCCGAGCTTTTGCAAATTTGGGTTTTATCTCACTTAAAAAGGTTTGGTCGTTTAATGATTATACGTGAAGTTAGCAACTCTGATCACCCTATCATGAGATTTGAGAATAAGCAAAAACATACACCGGATTATCATTATTCGAATTGGTTGGCTTTCTTTAAAAACCCAAAGTCCAAATGTTTCCTATGTCATGCTAAATGGTTCCAAGTTCGTGAGGCCAGACCCACATGTGGATGTGTTGGCCCAATCCCTTTACTGGGATTCACTGGGGCAATGGAATATTACCCAACTACGGTGACTCGCAAGTATCAAGTGGTGCAAGAGCTTCGCCCAGCTTTTAAGTAGGCTGATTTAATTCGGGTCGACTTCACCGACGAAGACCTCGACCATGAGGATAGCATTTCTTTTATCAAGTCGTTGTGGGACATGTGCCATCCACAAATACTCATGTGGCCCGAAAAAGTATTAGAGGTCAAGAAAGTATTATGCTACAGCTGTATACATTCAATGACACAAGATTCCAGATAACTTACTCCCGAAGATACCAAAGGTGCCTGAGAAGATCACCAACCGTGCTAAGAAAAATGTCTCAACAGTAAAGCCGAGAAGTTACAAGAGCAAGTTACACACTTGGCCGAAGAGAATAAGTGATTACGTTTGGAAATCATATCCCAGTTGTATATTGATCAAGCCAAATGAAATGGCTCGTGTCTTTTAAGATATTTGTCTTTCTAGATTCGCTGTTTAGGAAGTTGGGTCATTATTTTTCTAGCATATTTGTTTAGGGGATTTCAAGTCATTGCTTTCATAGTTTTTGTTCAAGAATTCCTTATGAATAAAGTTTTTTTTTATAAATCAAAGCGGGTAGACCTATGTCATGAACTGGCGTGTTATTTGTTCTTAATACTTCTATATGCTCATTTGCTCGCAAATTAGGTGACCACGGAGTGGTCACACTCGCCTATCTGTATGAGGTCAAGGGCAAGAATGGCCGATCAAATTGAATTGCGTGATCACGTCGCTGGTATTGAGGATCAAATGAAGCAATTCCTTGCCGCAATGCAATAAATGTCCTCCGACATCAAAGCCCTTCGATTGACTCCTATTCCTGCACCTCTTGAGACATCGAATCCAAAGCAGAAAGGTGGAAAGAATGTTGATAGTGAGGAGGACGATGATCTTCCTGATTTAGTAGATGACCCTATCCAGATTGTCATCAACAAAGATAAACCTAATGGCACGCCAAGTGCAGAGCATGACAAACGGGTCAATAAGCTTGAAGAAAGAGTGAAATAGCTAGAAGGCTCACATGATTCGCCCTCGATCGACTTGTCCCTTTACACACATATCAAAATTCCGAAAAAATTCAAGATGCTAGATTTTGACAAGGACAATGGCACCTCTTGCCCAAAAGCCCACCTACAGCTATACCACATGCGAATGACTCTGTATGTTGATAATGAACTCCTAATGATTCATACATTTTGAGCAAGCGTAACAGGTTTCTCATGAAGAAGATAAATAGCCTCAAAACCTGGAAGGAAGTTAGCGAAGCATTCCCAAAGTAGTACAGGTTCATAACGGACATCATTCCTACCCGTGAAGATCTCGAATGTGCTCGGATGAAAAAGACTGAGTCATTTAAAGACTATGCTATTAGATGGAAAAATATAGCTGCTCAGGTTGTCCCAGAACCTATAGACAGTGAGTTGAAGATGATGTTCATCAAAACCCTCTCATATGAATACCGTAATCGAATGGTAGTCATTTCGGCTGATAGCTTCAATCAACTTATCCCCATAGGCAAGCAGATCGAGATAGGGCTGAGAGACGGTAGTTTGTAGAGCTGTCTTCCTCGACCAAAAGATTTGGTGCAAGAAAGGAGAAGAAACCAACAACTTAAGTGAATGTAACTTATATCCAATCGGGCCGACGAAACGCTAATCCTGCTCCGACAATTCAAGTAGCATAAGCTCAATAACAAAACACAGGTCGTCAACCTTTTTAGAAGAAGAACAACAAGAGGCAATTTACCCCCCTTCCCGGGTTGTTGTCTTAAATACTGGTGATCCTCCGGAAGAAAGGTTTGTTTACCACTAAGTCAAAGCGGCTCAACCCCGAGCAATTCTATAACTACGATCCATTCAAGAAATGTGATTATCATATGGGTGAAGTGGGGTACTGAACTAATGATTGTATTACTCTCAAGCATCGAGTCCAAAACTTGCTTAACACAAAGGCATTTTCCTTCCAATCCGCTAAGCCGAACGTTCATAGCAACCCATTCCCTAATCATACGGGCAATGTGAATACCATATTCAGTTTCGATGCTGATCAAATCAAGAATATAAAGGTGCGTACTACCGATGTTTATAATGAGTTAGTGAAAGTCGGTTATTACCCGAGTAATGAGGCCCTTCCCCTGGCTTTCATGAGAGAAAGAATTTCCAGAATGGTAGAAGCTCGGATGATCATTTATGCTGACCACACTGGCATCGTTTCCACTATCTCTGAAGTGGTTATTAATTAGGAGGAGAAGTTTACTGCATTAAACATCGGGAAGGATAAGCTCGATCCTTTGCCTGTAAATAGGCCTCCACTCGAAGACATATCCGATGATGAGGGGATTATAGTAGAGACACCTACGGCTGACGATAGGATAGTGATCGAGATACCTCAACCATATGAGTACAGTAATGATAAGGTAGTCCCTTGATCCTACAGTCTCGATATCGACTTGGTTACCAGATTTGGGCATATCTATGGCCAAGCTAATGTATAACCTGCAAAACCTGTCACCGATAAAGAAGCCAAGGAGTTTCTGGCCGTGATCAAGGCTAGCGAATACAACGTAGTTGAACAATTACACAAGATGCTCACGCAAATCTCGCTGCTTAAACTATTCCAGACATCTGTCAAGCATCAGAAGGCCCTAGTGAAGGTGTTAAGTGAAGTCCAGGTGCTCGAGACGATCGATCATGATAAATTGGAGGAATTTATGGGTTCTATGCTCCTCAAGGACCTCATAGCCTTTTCGAATGAAGAGTTCCCTTTGGAAGGGAGGGGACATACTAAGACACTTTACATTTATGTCAAATACAAGGCCTCGCATGTAGCTTGGGTATTCATTGACAACGGATCAACCTTAAACATCTGTCCTCTGACGACTTTACACTGTCTCAAGATAGATCATTATAGGATAAATTCTGCCAAGACCTCCGTGCGAACCTTTGACGAAATGAAGAAGTGATGGGAGAAATCCACATTGATATACAGATAGGACCAATAATGTGACATCCCGAATTTCGGCCCATTTTTGGGATTTATAAAACGCGTAATTTGTCAGTGTGCTTATAGTAAAATCTCGCCCGGGAACTGATCACTCTCGGTTATCATTTTAAATTAGAGATTTCGCTAGAATCGCACTCGATCAAATTTGGCCGTTATTTAGACCCCGAACTTGGCAGTCGATTTTCGGGAGTTTCAGGACGAAATAAATTGGACGGTGTCAATATTATCGTAGCCAGCGTTGAGATTGTCAGGAATGATGGAAAAATGGGAGTTTTTGACCAGGTGCGAATTTGGACTAGTAGACCTCCCTCGTTATAACTTGGTCTAATTAATTTGGCCTTTGTCCCTTTTTATATGCGATGCTTATTTTGGACCGATAAATCGCTTTCGATTTTGAATTTGGGCCATCGGATCGCATTTAATATTTGAATGAAGTTTTTATTATTATTATTATTTCTCTTTCTCTCTTTTCTCTCTCTCTCTCCTCCCCCTCTTTTCCGCCGGTTCACCCACGTGGCCGACAAGCCCCACCAACCCCACCTACCTCTCTCTCTCTCTCTCTCTCTCTCTCTCTTTTTCCTTTTTCTTTTTTCTTTTTCTCTTCTCCTCCTTCTTTCTTCTTCTCCTTCGCTAGCTTCTCCCCCAACGCTCCTGCTTCTGGTTTTCCTCTGCCCCTCGCCGGACCAGCTCCACTTGATGCCGCCCATCGTCCACCCAGCTCCCCCTTTGACCGCCACCGTCACTGTCACCGCCGAACCCCCTGGTTCTGCTCCTTCCCCCTTCGCCCGGCGTTGCTGCTTCTGTTTCTTCTCCTTGCTGCCCGTCGCCGTCCGCCTCAGCTCACCGGACCAGCTCGCCGCCGCCGGCCAGCTCGCCCGTCGCCGGCTCGTCCGTCGCCGGCTCGTCCGGCCAGCCACCGCCGATCCGCAACACCCCCTCAGCCCCGATTCCTCTCTCCCTTACCCTTTCCCCTGTTTTTCTCTCCCCCAAGGGTTTCCCCTGTTCTGGACTTCTCCCCACCGCAGCAGCTCGCCGCTGCGTCCGTCGCGGTCCGGCGTTGCCCAGCCGTTCGCCGACCTGTCCTCCGTCGCCCGGCCGCCCGCGACGTCGCCATGCCGCCTCCGGCCGCCGCGCGACCTCCTCTCCCCCTGTTTCTCTTTTCCCTGGCATCTTCCCCTGTTTCGGGCTCCCAGCTTCGTCGCCGCCGCTCCGCCTCTGCCGCCCAGCCTCCCCCCTCAGTCTCCACCTCCCTCTCCCTCTCGCCGTATCTCCCTCTCTCTCTCTCCCCCTCCCCTGTTCTGGACTTCTCCCCACCGCTGTAGCTTGCCGCGCCGCCCCGTCGCCGCTGCGAGGTCGCCGGTGCCGCCGCCGGAGCTGTCCCACCACCACCACCGCCTCACCCAGCCTTGTCCAGCCGTCCCACTCTCTCTGGCCGTGTCCATCTTAGCCGTGGAATCGTCTAGTCCGTCGCCACCGTTCGCGCCGTTTGCCGGAATCGCCACTCGCTGCACTGTTCCGGCGCGGGATCGCCCCTGTCCAGCTGCCATCGCCGCGTGTTCAGCTCGGTTTGAAGCTTAGGACACCCGGTGAGTTTGACCCTAAACCCTAATTAGGATTATTTGCATTTCTAGACAAGTTTAGGGGTTAAATTAGGGTAATTTAGGGGTTATTGTGCAAAGGATGGTAAGGGTTGATGTCGCGGCTGATTTGGTGAATCATAGTGACTGTTTGATGAGGTTTCACGGCTACATAAGTGCTGAGAGATGGCTGGTCAGGTTTGGAATGGAATAGCCCAAGTTCGGGAAAATTCGGACTGGAAATGTGAACTTTAGTGCGCGTAGTATTTGGTCTTATGGCGGCCGATTGGATTGGTGTTTTTGGGGAGTTTAAATCGAGCCTTTGAAGATGTATATAGGCCTAGGAAGACTTGTGTGGGGGCTGTCCACACTAGGGCCGACTGGGGCGAAGCGCGATTAAATTGGGGCTTAGTAGTGTAATTGGCGAAATTGATGGATAGACTGAGTTAGTGATTGAATTGTCTCTAATTGGTAGTGATTTGGCAATGCCATGACATGTTTAGTATGGCTAAGAACGGAGTGGCTTAGCGAGCCTTGATGGGCCTTGATCGCGCGGGATTATGTGGATCGGCTTGAATTTAGGTGTTTTTGGAACTTATTAGGACTTGTTGGAATCTTAGTGGTGGTGCCATGTGCGAAGATTGAATGGCTAGGTTTGATTGGTCGTGGCGGGCCTTGGATTTATTGAATTGAAATGGGAGCGAGTGTGTGGAATAAGTGCCGGATTATTTGGGGCAAAAATGGAGTAGATTGAACAGACCGTTAATGCCTTGATATTGTCAAATTTGTGAATAATTGTGTCTGGCATCTTGGCATGGGTAATTGATTTTGAATTCCCGAGTGTATCAATTGTATACCAGGTTGTGGTTGAATTGAAATTAAGTGTAAGGATGTACATGCCCGAGCTTTGTTCAACTGTTGGCCTTCGGGTCGGGCCTACGGGTCGATTTATTAATGTTGGCCTTCGGGTCGGGCCTACGGGTCGTTTTATCAACTGTGGCCTTCGGGTCGGGCCTACGAGTCGTTTTATCAACTGTGGCCTTCGGGTCGGGCCTACGGGTCATTTTATCAACTGTGGCCTTCGGATCGGGCCTACGGGTCGTTTTATCAACTGTGGCGTTCGGGTCGGGCCTACGGGTCGTTTTATCAACTGTTGCCTTCGGGTCGGGCCTTCGGGTCGGAATAAACTGTGGCCTTCGGGTCGGAATAAACTGTGACCTTCGGGTCGGGCCTTCGGGTCGGTTTAACTGTTGTTGACCTTAGGGTCGTGACCTTCGGGTCGGTATAATTGCACTTGACTTATATTGATATCAAATGCCTAACCTGCAGGGCTGATATAGTGTATTGGGCCGTGAGCCGAGAATGTGTTAACGTTGTTTTACTGGTTCGCATCATATAATGATATTAAAAGTCTAACCTGCATGGCGGAATATTGAATTGGGCTATGGGCCCGGGGTGAACTTATAGTGATTGTTATACTAGTTCATTGATTTAAGTGTTTTATTTACCCTCTGGAGGTGCACGTTAGCCTAGTTTAGGTTTAGGGAATTACTCACTGAGATTATTCTCATTGTTGTTTAAACCACATTTTCAAACCCTCAGCCTTGAGGATGGCAGGCGTACCGAAGTGTTTTGGGAGGAGCCCCGGCTAGTTGTAGTGGCCTTGAACCGCTTTTGATTTTTGAATTGGGCTGTAATTGAATATTGTGTATGGTGCCCAGTATCAACGCAAGTGTAATTGTTCATGTTGTTTGCCGAGTGGCTATCCTTGGTTTTTTGGTTCAAAACTGTTCGGGTATTGTATTACTTCCGCATGTGCCTTAAATCTCTGTGTTGGGTATTGGGTCGGCGACGCGTCCTGGGACGTCGCATACGAATCGACCTTTGCGAGGGATGTGGCGCGCCGAGGAGTGCGGGGCGTGACAAATAATGTTCAACATTCTATTTCAAGCTATGGACATTCCCACTGCATTCAATATTCTATTGGATCGTCCATGGATTCATACTGCCGGAGCTATGCCATCCTGTCTACATCAGAAGGTGATGTTCGTTGTGGAGAGAAAGTTAGTCACGGTCCACGGTAAAGAAGAGCACCCAATTTACCACGTAACAGCTATCCCCTATGTTGAGCCGGATTGCAAAATAGAATCAAGCTATCAGTCACTCGAGCTTGTATCGACCATAGATGCATCTCGGGATTTAACCCCACCTGTTCCTGAGATGTCAAATGCTATAGTCATAATTGGAAGAGTGATGGTATCCCATGGTTTTAGTCCGGGTGAAGGACTTGGCAAGAATGGTCAAGGTATTCGCCGACCGGCGAAGGTCTCTCGGAGGCCCCACATTACTGGGTTGGGATATCAGGGTCCAAGCGAGCCAAATAATGGAGGACAAGGACATGGACGTGAAAGTGGACAACGTGATAGAGGACGCGGACATGGTCGAGGAGACGGGCACAACAGACAAGGATTAGAGGAAGAGCCGAATAATGAAGAACATGGGCATGAAAGTACACAAAACAACGGAGAGCTTGAGCGTGGTAGGTTGCCTCCACATATCCGCACCACATTCCCAAGCTCTGCAAGAATGATCCATGAAGAGAATGAGGTGATCGATACATTGGGGCAACCGAGTGGCAAGTTCGACTATTATATGAAATTCTCGGTGCCCTTGAGCTTCTACATTGATCCGCATGATATTATCCCCGATGGATGGGGAGGTATGGATGATCCAACACCTCTAGTGCCAGAAGATGCCGATGATGTGATGGAGGGAATCATTGCCCTGTTCGACGACATGCTTATTAGAGCTATCGAGAAAGGACTGTTGAAGGGAATGGGCACTCACTCGCAAGAGTAACACCTTTACTTTTTTCGCACACTCCCCTGCGTGAAAATTTTTACTGCTTTTTAGGACTTGCCTCGTCTTGGGAGCTGCTTTTCAGGACTTTTCGTTTCTAGGACTTGATTGTCGGAATTTCCATTCCAATAAATGTAATTCATTCGGTGATAATCAATGAAATTACAAGTTATTTCATTTTTGAGGGCATGTTGAAGTACATCAAACCAGCCTGGTGATGATATCCAACCATTAAAAGAAAAAATATAGTCCAAAGAGAATTCTGATACCTGAGCTTTTTCATGCTCCCTCGTGTTAGAACCTTTTTGAAAAAAAATCATAAAAAATTCCAAAAAAAAAGAAAAAAATGCAACGTTTAGCCCTATTTGTCCTTCTAAATCCCTTACTTTATGTTTCAGGGGCAATCTTGCGACACGATAGGGTATGAGAACGGTCCAATCTGATGAATTATGCGTCGCCAAGCCTAATCCCAATGACACCGACAAACTCGACAACTCCTCAAACCTTTAGCACGATCTAGAGCATCATGAAAGACTCGAAGTCTTAATGGCAGACCAAACTGTCACTATTAACTTGAGTGATTCTAGAGAGCCCAAAGAGGTAATGATACGGGTAACCCTTCCCAAAAGTGAAGCCGTAACATCCTGAATTCGACCCACTTTCATGATCAATGAAATGGATTGTTATTTCTCATTTCATTTTAGTAAGTCTCGCTCAGAACTGATCACTTTCGGGATACTAACTGATGGGGAATGGCTAACTAGGAAAACGGTACGTGGACCCAAGAACTTGATCGTGAATCGAGCTCCGATTCCGACGAACGACAAGGGAATATTTTGGGCCAATGTGGCCGATCCAAGGAGGGCAACAGATTTGGTTTGCCAACGACATATGATCGGATCACGGGTGATTCTGCACGATCGAAAGTACGCATGGCGAACAATCCTGAACTTATTCCGAACGGTCGCAACCCCTGGAACTAGCGATAAATCCTCGCGTTCTCTTGGAAATCGAGACCGTCATGACTCGAGTAATCCTAAGTCGATATACGTAACCCCTAAACAGCCGCCCGTTAATGAGAGACGCTAAAATCGCATTTGAGCGAAATTGATCGTGGAATTGAATCCGGACTTGAGTGTCGAATTTCACGAACGTACGCAACTATTTTGCACAGACAACGTCGTATTAATGTGGCCAATCATATTTAGGATCGGTATGATCGAAAAATGGAATTTTGGTCCGGAAGTGGAAAATTACCGTTTTGCCCTTGAACCCCAAGCATTAATTCTGAAAATTGGAGGGTTAATATTGGACTTAATCAACCCCATTAGTGCTAAAAATGATGGACCATAATGCTCCCACCACCCTTGCTAATTCCCAAGTTACTCCTAGATATTTTGTGTGAGACTCAATCTTGGCCATTGATTTTGATTGGATTTTATTGGTCTTCAAATTGTGGCCATTGGATCAAGTTATTAGTAGGGTGGGTAAGATGGACATTGTTAGTGGAGTGGGTCAACCACCCCCACTCACCCATTTCTACAAAACACTCTCCTCTCTCTCTCTCCAATATGACTCGCAATCGCACGGAAAATCGTCAATATGATCTTCCGCCCAAGATATAATTCGCGATTGTGCGGAAGATTGACCAATCCGATCCTCATGCCCGAGATATGATGTGTCAATCTATTGTTTCTAAATTTAAATGGATATGGATAATATTTCTATTGATTTGGTGTCGTGTTAATTCGATTGCTATTTCTTTCCCTTTTTTTTGTTGTTTGACTTGAATTGATTATGTTTCCATAAAAAAAATCAAAAAAATTAGTCAATAATTCGAAATCTATTTTTTATATAATATTGCATATTTAGAGTAATTTTCTCATTCCGAATTTAATAAAATACCAAAAATATATCTTAGAATAATTTGGATTTTCATTTCCAGGATAGATTGTAGGTTTAAATTAAAGTATTTAGTTAATTTCGAATTTCATGAAAAATACAAAAATATCATATGCATGTCATATATATTAATTGCATCATGATTACATGTCATCTTGCCACGTCATTCATACCTTGCTATGTGTCATTGCTCGTGTGTCATTAGAAATTGCACGTCTAGGTTCATTTGTGTGCCATATTAGAATAGTCCATTTAATCGTCGCTAGAATTAAGACATTTAGGTAGCTGTATGTCATGTTAGACTAGCATCATGCATTGCATAAAGTTTAGTTTTTGTTAAATTAGAGAAAACCCTAAAAAAAATGTGAGTGAAATTGCGTGTTAATTAGAAATCATATCAGGATTGTTGATGTGATTTTCTAATTAACATTGCAAATGCTTTCGTTGCTCTAAGGTAAGTATTTTCTATCCATCCTTGCGATTTATTTATTGCTTTGCTTTATTGGGTGTTTTATTAATAGTTGCACACCAGCGTGATCACCTCTCATATTAGTGAATAGGTTTAAAATAAATCTAAGCTGCCTGCTAAAGATTTTTTTGAAAATAAAAAAGAAAAGGTACCGAAAGGGTATTAGAGTAATCTAGTGTAATCAAGTTCCCAAATCCATAATCTCTAGTTCATAGGAGTAAAGTAATTCTCCCGATACTTTACCTGGGTTTCTAATCGATCCACCAAAAAATATATTAATGGCAACTCTTGATTGAAACGATTTGCATGTTAAGAACTTAAACCTTAAGTCGCGAATTGATAAGGGTTTGGGAGAACTCAAGTTAGGTCTAGACTTAATAATCCATTAGCTGAACTTCTAGGTGGTGCACCGCGGGAGTTGAGGTCGCAACAGACGTGGCTACATTTGGGAAGAGCTTTGCAAAGCCCTTTGGACCTCTAAAGGCCCTTGGGTGAATGCTAGTGTGTTCGGCATTTATTTTTGGGAGCCCATTTTCTAAATACTAGCATTTCCAAGGCCTTGCGAACGCCTTTAGCTCAAGGCTTCCTCTCACTTGCTTTAGCTTTCTGGGCTTGCGATGGACCTAAATTAATGAATTTTTTTGAATTTCCAATCTTACCCTCGCTCGCTAATCATAATTCCACATTTACCCCTTTTTAACATAAAGCCTCTCAGATCGGCTGTCTCTCCTCCCTCGCCTCTCTCTTCACTCGCGCTCGCCTGAAGAAACGCAACTCGCTCGCCTCACGAAAAGCAGCCGAGCTGGCGACATCGGTCGCCTGGTCAACGGTCACACCGTCGGCTCCAAATCTGTTGTCGCGAGGCTCGCCGAGGTCGTGCAACCCCGGCATCACCGCGCCTATTAATCTTCTTCATCCCAAATCCAACGACCATGGAAGCTCCGAAGAAATGGAATGTCACCTTCACGAAGCATCCGAAGCAGAAGCAGAAGCTGAAGCGCAAGGTCTATCACAACGGCTTCCCCTCTCTCTCCGCCACTGATGTCCAACTCAACCCGTTCGGCAATTTGGTTACCTTCGGTCGGGCTCGTACATGGTTCGGTTTGATTGGCTAATCTATGTCAAAACTGCCGTGGCAATCGATTCGTTGCCTGTTTACCCCGAATTTAGCTTGCTCGATCAAACCGAATGGCAACAGCGAGATGCTACTTAGGACTTTATTTTTTCTATCATCGCTGATTGTTCTGTTCTATGCTTTTGGTTGTAATACTCTCTGGGATTGATCTTATTTTGAGTAGATTAGTCCATGCCTGCGATGGATGGTCGGATATATGCCAGATAATGGTGTGTGATGGCAACGAGCAGCCGTTGGAATGTAGGATTTTGAAGAGCGATGAAGTTGTTTGTTCCGCTGAGACGCTGATGTTCAATGCTTATTTCGTTGATGCTGGAGAGCCTGAAGGAGGGCAAAAGCCTCTAGATGGAAAGAAAATCACTAAGCATACAACTTCGCCTCACAGAAATAAGTTCCTTAACATGTTTGTTTTTCTTCATGCTGATCTCTCCAATGGCTTGAAATTTGACAACTCATACTTGAACTTACGCAATGTTGCGATTGTCGAGCTGATTATTGCATAATCCACTCGGCTTACGTTATAAGAAGATAGACGAGCAAAGTGGAGAAGGATAAACGAAAAACGAATGGAGCTCCCTCTGCCTGATTATTGTTGGGCAAAGGGATTTAGGAGTTCCCCTACCTGGGGTATTGCTTACTTGTCTTCTTCTTCATAGTTGTTTTGTTGGATCAAATCATCAGTAGGTGCAATGTGATGAATGTGAAGTTCTTGGGTTTGGTTCGTTAAAAGTCCAAATGGGTATGTTTTACTTGTTGTTTGTCTTGGAAAAGTGTTGCTTGCATACATATACACATAGACACTTCTTATGTTTTACTTGTTTTGTCTTGGAAAAAAGAGTGTTGCTTGCATACATATACGCATAGACCCACCTTTGTGATGTTTTGCTTGTTCGTCTGGGAAATTAAATATTTGTTCTTTTGCTTGCTTAGAACAGCTACTTGGTTACGGTTTAAAATATATTTTGATTGATTTAGAACTTGGATGTAAACATTTGCAATTGATCTATTGTTACTTTTGTTCAATGTGTAACTGGTCTTTCGAAACTCCATATTTTTTAAGTTTTTCCTTTTGTTAACCTTATTTTCAATTTATACAGGGTTTTGAACATAGGCACTCTTTTGTTGAGTTTCTGGTCTAGGGTTCACTATAATTCCCTCTATGAAATACAAGGTGTGTTTTCCTTTTGGCTGCTTAAATCCTTTGGCATGGAATCTTGATTACATAACTTTTTCATTTTCTGCAGATACTCCAATTTCTCAGAAACCGAAAAAGAAACACTGGTGTTTTTTAGAAGAAGCAGGTCGCTCATGATGTTGCAACCAGCAGGAAAATGGGAACCAAATTTATACAGTCCATGTACCTTACATGTTTTTCTTGTTTTATACATTTTACCATTTGTCTTGTATAATATTCATCATTTTTGTTGGTCACATGTGATAGCAGGTTAATTATAGATGAAGTGCGATGATCCACAGTATAAATTTATGATATATTTTAGATTATTTTTACGAAGTAGACGTTCCGTTGTAGCCTTCACTAGATACTTTTTAGTATCTATGTACAGCATTTGATGTCATCAGATTGGCGACAAAAACAAGAAGAAGATATCATCAGATTTTCTCAAAAAATTTTCCTCTGAGAACAAAGATCGATTCCTTTGCTCGATCGCAATACATTCATTTTATACTTCTTACCGTGTTAATTGCCGTGTGTCAAAAAAATGGACAGAATGTGACGGAAGTGTTGAAGTTTACCAATTCTTTTCAATTAAGACACAACAACTTCAATTAAGGGGGTGAGTTCGATCGAAAAGAAAATTGAGGGGTCGGGTGCTTTAAATAATAATGCATCTTCTGATATGGCACGCGATCGAATAGTCATGATTTTAAGAAATAGTTAAGGATGTTTGTAATTTTTAAAGATAATGAAATTACACTCTTTTTAATTGAGAAAGATCTACTTTGATGAAATTTTTTTAGCCAAAAAAGAAATGTGATTATACTCACTTTTAAACAAATTACGTCATTTGACTATACTCAATTTTAAACAAATTAATAATTAAAATACTTAAAATGGTCACACCAAAGGCCTTTCCAAATATATTTCTACCAAACAATCTTTCTCTCAAAGTTGCTTTTCAAGACACTTTTCAATCATAGTTTACCAAACGGTCTTTGCTTTTCACCAAACCCATTTAGATTAAGGTCTTTGCATTTCCCCAAAGGCTTTTCCCAAAAGCCAAACCAAACGCACCTGTAATGTGGTCAAACAATTACTTAAAGGAATTATATTCGTTGATTATATGAAGTCAGAAGTGAATTTGGTTAATCCTCTAACTAAACCTGTGGGAAAAGTGATGCACTACTAAAAATTGTTGTCCCTCTTAATTTGAGAATAATGCAAGAATGCAATGAAAAAAGAGCTTAAGCTAAACTCTTAATAAATTCCATAGGTGGCGTATTAAATTGGAGGTATTAAATTGGAGAAAATACTTGATGGAACCACCTATATAAATGTGAAATGGGGCTACTCCTATATAAAGGGAAAAGTGCCAAAAAAGTCCTAAACCTTTTGCATTAGTGCCAATTTAGTCCTAAACCTTTTTTTGGTGCCAATTCAGTTTTAAACCTTTTGCATTGGTGCCAATTTAATTCTAAACCTTTTTTTTGTGCCAATTAAGTCCTAAACCTTTTAAATTGGTGTCAATTCAGTCCTAAACCTTTTGTTTTTGTGCCAATTTAGTCCTTCCGGTTAATTTTAATCGGAATTTGCCGACGTGGATGCCTGTCGGCCGATGGCCGGTCACCGGCGCCGACGTGGACAACTTTAATAATATTTTAATATTTTTTTGAATTTTTATTTTTTTTCCTTTTTTTCTTTTTTTCCACTTTTTTTTTGTTCCCCTCTCCTTCCTTTAGCCGATCCGGCAACCGACCAGAGGCCAGAGGCCGGCGAGCTTGACCTTGTCAGCCATTGGCGAGGGTGAGCCTCACCTTGGTCGGGTGAGGCTCGACCTCCCCAGATCCGGCGAGGTCGGGCCTCGCTCGACCATGGCGAGGCTCGCCCTCGCCGCGGCCTCCGGCGAGGTCGGGCCTCCCCCGACCATGGCGAGGCTCACCCTCGCCGCAGACCTCTAGCGTGGGCTCGAGCCTCGCCAAGGTCGGACGAGGCCCGACCTCACCGGATTTGGCAAGGTCGGGCCTTGCCCGACCAAGGCGAGGCTCGCCCTCGCCAGTGGCTGGCGAGGTCGAGCTCGCATGCCTCTGGCCGATCGCCGGACCGGCGACCGGCCAAAGGAAGGAGGAGGGGCCAAAAAAAAGTGGAAAAAATATTCAAAAATATTCAAAAAAATATTAAAATATTATTAAAGTTGTCCACGTCGGCACCGGTGACCGGCCGCCGGCCAGCAAGCGTCCACGTTAGCAAATTCCGGTCAAAATTGATCGGAAGGAATAAATTGGCACAAAAATAAAAGGTTTAGGACTGAATTGGCACCAATTTAAAAGGTTTATGACTTAATTGGCACCAAAAAAAGGTTTAGAACTAAATTGGCACCAATGCAAAAGGTTTAGGACTGAATTGGCACAAAAAAAAAGGTTTAGGACTAAATTGGCACTAATGCAAATGGTTTAGGACTTTCTTGGCACTTTTCCCTTTATTTTCCTTTTCTTTTCAAAACCTTTTAAAATATGTGGGAGATTTTGAATATTTCAAAGGTTTTAAAAATCACAAGCCATTATTTTGTAAAGGCTTTGTAACGTCCAATTTGATTTGTTTCTTTATTAACCTCTCCTTCATTTATCTATAAAGAAAATCTCCAAATCACAATCAAAACATAACAAAAACAAGAAATTTCTCTTTTCTTTCCATTTATTTGTTGGGTTTTACATATAATGTTGTTCAAGCATAGTTTCAAAAGTATTGTAACATTCCTTGAATGATCTTGTCTTTTGGTTTACTTATAGCCGGTAACAGTTGCTCTTTGATTTTGCATGTATGGGTAGTTAGCAACACTTCCGTAAGGATCATAAGTTTCTTTAATAGAGTATTTATCTTAAAGTGATGCAACAGGGATTGTGAAATACGTTTGGATGGCAATTTAAAATAAGACTGAACATCAAATTATGTATGGTCACCCATTTAAATACAACCTAATATCAGGGAAAAAGGTCTGTCCTCATAAAGCTGATGTTCTCTATTCTATCAAACAAAGGATGCACTTTCGTCAACTCTTTGTCAAGTCATAACAACCTATTGTCCTCTTTGTAGCTAGCTAACCATTTAATGACTTAAAAATAGCTATAAATCTTTGACTCTGCACACATGTAAGCTATATATGATTCTTCCCTACTACTATAACACCCACCTTAACACAAAATTTACGAGACTACACAGAGAGAAACAAGCAACCACATGAATATCAAAGCATCGGAGAGAGAGGTGGCGATAATCTTGATGGTGGGGCTAATATATAGTGCATTCCTCGTCGAGGCATCTATGGAATGTAAGAAAAGGTGTGCTCATGCTCGGGTGATTGCCATTTTGTCGTGGATTTGTTACGACCTTTGTGTGCAAGGCTGTCATGATGGCGAATCATTTGACCTTACAATGCTTGAGCAATGCAATCTTGGTTGTGTCTCTGAATGCTTCGATCACCATCTAGGTATAATTTCTACCATATCACTACATCTAAATCTTCACTCGAAGTTAATGCAAGTAACACTTAATTTCCAATTTGTGACACTCTGAATTTAATTCCCCTAATGTGTTGTCCGCTTTGGCCCATCTAATACCGAGCCTCACTATTTTGTCATTTTGCCATACAAGAAGGCACTTTCCCAAGAGTCACCTGTCTTAGCAGTGCTTCCATCTGAGCACGCTTAACTTAGAAGTTTAAAAACTGAGCATAGCGCTTACTTCAAAAGGCACCTCCATAAGTTAATTGCAGTTTTCACACATATATCCCAAGCACGCTCCACAAATTGGGAGAACTTGTCCTTGGTGACTTGAGCATCTCGTCGGTAGTGCCAAATACTCTAGCAAATTTGACTACCTTAAGAAGTCTCAGGATGCATGGTTGTGATATATTTGGTGCATTTCCAACTACAGTATTTCATTAACCTAGATTGCAACATCTCAATATGGGTAACAACAGTCTCATGGGACACTTACTAGATTTTAACTTAAGTTGTGCACCTGAGGAACTACAGCTACTTGCTATGCATTTTTTCGAGGAGTTAGCACCATCAATTGGAAACCATCTGTCTTTGAATTATCTTGATATGGTAGCTTGTGAATACTTTGGAATGATCCCATCATCATTCGGTAACCTTACCATGCTTGAACACCTAGATCCAACAATGAAATCGCCCATTGCTCAAACCATATCTTCTCTTTTTTGGGTTTGGAATTGACAAAGCTCACCAACTCAAAAATCGAAAGAATCATACTAATAGGCGACATTCGATCTTCAAATGGAAACATATCTAAGCTTGTTAACTTAAGGCTTTTCAGCATTCTTATAAATGGTACCATACCGCCTCAACTCATGAACCTCATGCATCTCGCTAAATTAGACTTACACACGAATCAATTATCAAATGTTTTGTCTCAAAATATGACTCAACTAACCCTACTTCACCTTGACACCAAAAGATTCGGAGGCTCGATACCCTTATCAATTTCTCAGTTCTAAAATCTCAAAGTCCTTAACCTTGCTAGAAACCGCTTCAATAGTACAGCCATGCTAGACAGCATTCTTAAGATAAAAAAAAATTAGAGATATTGCAATTATCATATAATAGGATATCCGCATACATGAAAATTAGCATGAATGTTACTTTTTCCTGTCTTCCAGATCTAAAACTTGCTACATGCGATTTGGGGGAGTCTTTGTATTCTTGCAAAACCAAAGGATATTTATAGGTTAGACCTATCACAAAAATATATCGGGTTATGTGGGCTAGCTTTAGTACCACAAAGTACATGAATCTTTCACACAACTTCTTGACAAGAATTGACCAATCTCTTCTGAATGAATCTTCATCTACGTACACAACAGATCTCCCTCCTAACATGCTAGAAGGACCACCTCCATCCATACACAACTATGTAGTCCCCAATAATAAGCTGACGGGCACTGCCCTGATGGATCTGCAATTTGTGTTCATGTACGCGTCCCTATGATGTTCACTGGTGGTCAAGGGTGAGGCAATGGCTCGTTTCATTCTCCAAAGTGATGGTCCCTTTAACCCATGTACTGACTGTTCCCATAGTTGTCCGATTGTAGGTGAATGAATCATTCAATGAATGATGAATGGTTGAAGTTTGTGATTGATGGTGGCATGATGATAGGCAAATCGCAGCATTGTTTTAAGCGATGAATGAACATTGGTAGATGTTCAACAGCCTAAATTTGATAATGGTGGGTGGCAACAATAATGGACAAAAGCGATACTTGGTCGTGAGAGGTGTATTGATTGTTAATGGTGATAAATCAGTGGCCAGTGATGATAAATGGTGAATCTTGCTATTCATGGTTTAGATTTGCACTTGTATGGGGCTGTGGCCACACGTTGAAGGTAGCGAACCATATATTGGTGTTGATCCATAGTAATTCATGTTATCTTCGATTTGGAATAAGATATGGATATGTCATTGTTGAAGCTCGGTGTGCTGGAATCAATGTGTGTTAAGAGCTACGTAGGCAGTAAAAGGAGATAGGATGAGAGGAAGACGATGTAGGAAAAAGAATAAAAAATAAATAATAGAAATATGGGAAGAGGGGAAAAGAGAGATAAAGGAGTAATTGGGCTTTACATTAGGATTTGGGTTTGGAATAGAATGGTTTTATAATAGCCAAGGTTTAGTTTGATTGCATTTTAGAAATGGGCTAGTAATTTTTTTTTTCCATGTACAGCTAGTCTCATTGAAATTCAAATTTGACTTAAATAGTTAGTCGAGTCAGGAATTGAGCTCACGTCCTTATGAGCCGAAACATGACCTTACATGCGGGGTAGGATCAAAGGCCTAGCCCAAGTCCTCATTTTTTCGAAGTAACAAAAAAATTTAAAAATAAATAAATAACCCGATAATAGAAGATCAGAAAATTGGTTAGAACATAGACCTTGATTAGATTGTTGGGTTTTAGCATTAGACTTAGCTTAGTTTCATTTCATTAGAGTTCATATAGTTCTATTTCTTGATTTTTAGTGTAATTCGTGCCTTTACTTGAGTGGTTGAAGATTTATGTGTTTATGTTAGATTAGATTGTGGATTCCTAGTTTAGGTTAAGATTAGTTAGGATTAGTTTGGCTGATTAGTCCTAATGAATGTAATAGATTTAGTTTGACAAATATAAAGAAAAAAATTAGTAGCTTAGCAACATCACTTTAAAAAATAAAAAAATTCATAGTAAATGGCTTATTTGAATTTAGAATTCACCTCAGATAATTGAATAGGTAATGTGGAAGTATTGTAACCTAGGAGAAACTTGAGGGGGACTAAATGAGTACTTTATATCCTAAAGTCAGATCGGGACCTTGACCTAGGATGACAAAGTACCGACCTGGAGTTTCACTTTTCTCCGAAAATTCAAATAGCCCCCATTACTCATTTTAAGATAGGATAGTCTTTAAAGTCAAGCTCATAGGAGTTGCTATCCTTGGGCTTAATAAGGTGGCCATGTTATATTCTTTGCTCAACTCGTATCGGATTACTTTACTATGCTCAAATTTTTACTCGTTCTTCATTACTTTCTTAGACCAATTGATTGTGTTTCTTTCATTTTCCTATCTAGAGTCATGTTTTTCCTGTTTTAATTGAATGGTTATGTTACACTTTAGGACAATAATAAACACAAAAAAACATTGCATTTACCCTTAGTGGACGAGAACTTTAAGACTAGTAATTGGACAAGAAGAATGCATGTGACACTTAGTTAACAAACGATCAAATTTATGTACCGAAAGTGCGCTAGTTAGATAACTAGTTGAATCAAGTCCTCGACCCTATATTTGTGATGTTGTAGGAAGTGAGATAGCCTCCCGTGTCTCACTTGGTATCTAGCCAACCCCAATAGGCTAGTCGCGACTCCTCATATAGAATTCACATAGGGTTAATTCCATTAAAATTAAAATCCCAATGTCGAGCGAAATAAAGGTTAAGGAGAACTCGCGTCAATCGAGGTTCATTGGTCCCCTAGTCTATATTACCTCTAAAATCGTATTTCGCCAATCCCTATGTTGGGATGGTCGCAACAATCGGTATGCATATTGCTCACCAGGATGTAGTGAAATACCAATATCCATCAATAATATCAAAACAAATATCAATGATTCGATCAACTGATCAATCTCATCAAATCATATGTTAATGGTCCATTCTATTGAATAATCTCGTTCTTGAATATCAAACCACGATCACGCTTAACGCCACGTGGCAAAGGCAACCAAGATCCCCCCTTCATAGTTTTCTTTTCATGCTATAAATCTTTAACTCTGCACACATGTAAGCTACATATGATTCTTCTCTACTACTATAGCACCCACCTTAATCCAAAATTTACGAGACTACACAGAGAGAAATGAGCAACCACATAAACGTCAAAGCATTGAAGAGAGAGGTGGCGATACTCTAGATGGCGGGGCTAATATATAGTGCATTCCTTGTCGAAGCATCTATGGAATGTAAGAAAAGGTGTGCTCGTGCTTGCGCGATTACCATTTTGCCGTGGATTTGTTACGACCTTTGTGTGCAAGGTTATCATGATAGCTAATCATCTGTTCTGACAGTGCTTGAGTAATGTAATCTTGGTTGTGTGTGTCTGAGTGCTTCGATCACCATTTAGGTATAATTTCTACCGTATCATTGGGTCTAAATCTTCGCTCGAAGTTAACACAAGTAATGTGACATCCTAAATTTCGACCCACTTGATATTTATGAAATGCGTAATTTCAATAACGCACTTGTAGTAAATCTCGCCCAGACTTGATTACTCTTGAGACACTAACCAGTAGGGAAAGGCTAATTAGGAATCTAGATTCATGCGACCATAGAACCTGACCATGGACTAACTTTCGACCATAAGAATTGTCGAGGTGATATTTTAGGCTAATATAGACCGATCTAAGGATGGTCATGAATCGATTTGTGAATGTCGTATAATTGGATCGCAGGTAATTCCGCCTCACTAGAATACGAAATTAGCGAACGATCTCAAACCTATTCCAAACAATCGCGTTCTTTAGAACTAGTGATTGATCCTCGCAATTACATGACAATCGAGATCACCATGGCTCAAGTAAACTTAAACGTGGCTCGATTTAGTATTGACCACAGGTCGAATATACGAATTTTCTCAAAAGCCACCCATTAATTTGAGATAAGCTCAAGTCGCTTTTATTTGAGTTTGTCCATTAAATAGAGACTGAGTTTAGGTGTCGAAAATTTTGAAAGTCATGACAGAGTAATTGGACAACGTCGTTATTAACGTGATCAGCCTCGGATTTGTCCAGATTCGTCAGAAAATTGAAATTTTGACGGGAAGTAGAAAATGACCGTTTTGCCCTTGGGATTTTGTGAAGATCAAGTGTAATATGAGAAGGGCATTTTGGTCATTTCATACCAACTTTAGAGATATAAATTTTTGGACGATTTTGCCCCTGCACTTTTTGTGAAATTCCCATTTTACCCTTGAATATTTTTTATGAGAGTTCATCTTGGTCATCAATTTTTGGATAAGATCGAATCGTGGCCGTCGGATGGAAAGTAGAGAGAGGGGCAAGATGGTAATTTCTCCGGAGGTAGGCTTAGACTAGCCTTTTTCTCTCCTTTTTAACTCTTTTCTCTCTCTCTCTCCTCATTTTCTCACACCCAACTCTCCCTTTTCCCCTCCTCTCGGCCGATTTCCCCTCCCCCTCTCTCCCTCACGTGAAAGTGGCCAGCCAGCCACGCTTTTGGCCACCGCCGCACATCCGTCCGCTGCCATCCGTCCGTGGTCGCCATGAGGCTGTCGGCGCCCCTTGCCACTCGTTGACGCCACCGTTGCTATTTTTCCCTTGTTCCGTCACCCTTGGTTGCTAAATCTAGCTTAGGACTCTGGGTAAGTGATATCCTAAACCTCGCCTAGGATAACGGGTAATTTCGGATTAGTTCGGGGCCGTTTTAGCGAGTTTTAGGGGTTATTCGTGGAGAAATTGGTGGACTAAGTGGGCTGAGTTGTTTGGATGAATTTGTGATAGTGTTTGAGGTGGAATTGAGGTTAGAATTGATTAATTAGGTAATCGGAATGATTACCGGTGATTATCGTGATTTATTGCGTGAAAAACTGGCCTAAATATGCCATTATAGTGATTTTTCTGTGATAGTTGAGTTGTTGTGCATATCGTGGCTGAATTGCGGCTTGTTTATGTTTGAATTACTATATGTGGTGAATCGGGATTTGTGGCATGAGTTCGATGCCCTTGATTGGTGAAAATTGGCCTAGCATATGAAAATTGGGTTAAATTGAGCTTGTGCAAGTGGAATTGATGAATTTGTGGGTTAATGTGGCTTGTTGGTGATTTGAATACTTTGGGTGTCGTGTGCGAGTTGGTCGTATGAAATTGGCATATGATTGGATGCTCGACGTATTGCACGATCATTAAAAACCCTAAGGCGTGTACTGTAACGTGGGGTCCAGATAAAATGTGGTTTGTTAACTTGCTTGCTTGATCACATAATCCCTGAGGCGTGTACTATAATGCGGGGAATTGAACCCATCCTGAGACATGTACTATAACGCGGGACGATGCCCGGTATTATCGGAAGACCGCCAACCTGATGCATTTACGCGAGTTGTGCCGTAGGTGGAGGATGTTGAGCCTGAGGCGTGATACGCGGGCAAGAGACATAGCCTGAGACATGTACTATAATGCGGGCTAAGGAGTGTTGTGAATATGAGACGGTTGTATGTAAACTGTGGATCGAAAGTGGACCTGAGGCGTATTTACGCGAGTCAGAAATGAATTGGATGCGTGTGCTTGAGTGAAATGGGAATAGTATGATGTTGTGCTTGTTATGCGAATGTGGGCATGAATATGGTTTGATGGGTATTATTGAGTGCGACATGGTGTCGATTTCTGGTAATAATGTTTGAATTCGCATGTAAGATTTCGTGCGTATCAAGATGAGACATTTGTGCCTGTTTTTGTTCTGACTTGATAGTTGTGTGATTTGTGTGCTCGAACATACCCAGAGATACGTGTTAGCCTAGCTTGGGTTTAGAGTGTTGCTTACTGAGAAGTGTTCTCACAATTTTATTTAAAACCATTTAGCCTATCGAAGTTCTAGTGGAGTCGGGAGACAAGGACAATCCGATTGAGATCAATGCTGAGTCCAAGTCTTCAGAGGAACAGCCTGGCATCGACGAGACTAATTCTGAGTGGACCCCCTTTAGGGCGAATAGGGGTTAGTTAGAAGTTAGGGATTGGACAGTTTTGAGAGGCGCCTATTTTTTATGGTAGTATTTGTCTATCCGATGCCGCTAGTCCCTTTTTTATATCAACGGTTGTTGGTGTAGAGGTTACTGATTGTGATGGATTGTAATGGATATTGTATATATCGCGGTGTAATAAAGTGCTTGGTGGTTTGGTGATTTATCCCTCCCTGTTACCCCTTTTCTAATTCTTGTCCGGGAGTTATTCTCATTTTCGCCGTGTTCGAACTCTATTGTGTTGGTTTGGGTCGGCAATGTTCCTGGGACGTCGCACTATTTCGACCGAGCTTGGGATGTCGCGCGCTCGTCGGGGTTTGGGGCATGACAAGTAACACTTAATTTCCAATTTGTGACACTTTGAATTTAATTCACTCGAGATGTTGTTCGCTTTGACCTGTCTAGTACAGAGCCTCACCGTTTTGTCATTTGGCATACACGAAGGCACTTTCCGAAGAGTTACCCATCTTGGCAATGCTCCCACCTGAGCACACTTAGCTTTAGAGTTCCAAAGCTAAGTATTGCACTTACTTCAAAAGGCACATCCGTGAGTTAATTGTTGTTTTCATATATATTGTTGGAGAAACATTCAATGAAATTTTGATAATCCCAAAACTATCCTTAATATAATATTTTACATTATGATTGCAGATGTTCGTGATAATGTTTATAGAATTGAAGTTATAAGACCATGTATTTGATTTGTCTGTAAAATCAGCACCAACGATTCTCTAAAGATCAGCTACAAAAATGATGTTTGCTTTAAGTTGAGGAGATGATGAAGTTCATGCTGTTATAGAAGGGATTATTTAATACGACTGTTAGTTAATTATTATAGTCATTTTGGACTTGACATGCACAGCAGGATAAACGGAAGATCTAAGAAGAGGCCGTCTGATAGTATGTCGGAGCCGCAGCGACAGGACAGCAGCAGAAGCTATTTCGGATAGCTTACAAATGTTTGAGAAAGGCCGTATAGGCAGTCCTATCCTCGGACAGTAGCACCAATTAACTCCGTAAATCCAAGATAGTTATTATATAATCTTGTTGTCTTTATCAATGTCCTATTGATATATTTTAAATATGAGAAGATGGTTGCATACTCATGTCCTTCGACTTCAATATATATGCTCTTGTTAAAAAAAATTCAATTTCAATTTTAATGTGGGTGACTTTTTTAATCTCTTATTCATATTCGAACTCGTGTAGACACCGAGAAAGTTGGAATGGGCTTGAACAAGGTTGGAGCTTGTGCAGATTCATGCTCTCGGAGTTGTTAGATGACCTATTCATTGCACCAAAGTCATTGAACTTTTGTAATGCCTTTGTGTTTTCATTGCTAAACAAATAATAAGTGCCTTTTTAATTTTCAACTTGACCATGAGATATAATACAAAGGAAAAGGTAACCTCTACAAGATATCGAAGTTGGCTTTGTCATGCCTCGACGGATTCGTGTCAAAACACGATTGTATGTCTTTACGCAATTAAAGTTTTACGATTTGCAAAAGATTGTTAGTCTTTGGCACAACATGACATAAGTACATCACCTGGTGGTACTAGACGAATTAAATGATATGTATGAGCACGTGTTAAGGCAAAAAAAAAAAAGAATTATACATATCATTCACCAAAGGGTAACCTTTCATACTAGTAGTAAATAAAGAGCTCAATGCGTTAGGTGGAGTTGGAGATGTCATCCTCTTGGACAATGTTTATAACTTTTTAATTTTTTTTATAATTTTATATTTTATTTTTCCTTTTTTCTTTTCATTTTTTTTCCTACGAAGTCCAACAAGGGTCACCCGCAACTAGACAAGGACAGTGAAGCCATCGCAGGTCGCAAGCGACGGGGGCAAGAGCAGCGACCCTCACTCGCGTCGGCCTCGCTTGCAACCAGCAAGGGTCAACTAGCCCTCACCAAGCTTAGAAAAAAATGATAAAGAAAAAGATAAAATAGAAGAAATAAATAATAAAAATTAAGAATTTTTTTAAATTATAAAAATTATCAATGTCAGTGTCGATCATGTCACGTAGGACGGCCTGCATCCACGTCAATGATTTAAGATCAAAATTAGTTGAAAGGACTAATTAGCAAATCGTCAAAAGGTTTAAGACTAAATTGACAAAATAAAAAGGTTTATGACTAAATTGATACAAGTGCACTAGATTTATGACTTTTTTTCGTAATTTTTCCGCATGTTTGGTCACAACACATGCATACTTTTCTAGTTCCTTACGTGCATTTCAATCTTTAGGTTTTATGTTCTTTCTTTTATTTACTGATAAATTTTATTTAGTTAATCTTTTTTTAATTTGATAAAAAAATTTTCCAAGTAACATATTCTCACGAAGAGCTTAAAGTAGGTTAAATGTTTTGGTGTAGATATGGATGTGTTTTAGTAATATAGGTTGGGTCGTGTCAAGTTTGAGTCGTTAAAATTATATTACATAAAAATTGATCAATATTAATTAAATGAGTCAATTTGGGTCAAAGCATGTTTTATCTGCCCCAAACCTAACCCAACCCATTCATTTGACTAACCTAGTAACGAGATATGCTTCTTGAGAACCTTCTCAAAATTTATCTTAAAGCATTCTCTATTGACATAAAAACATTGATACATGGAATTTGACTATGAGGATAATGAAATAATGGTAGATGGAACGCAACTTAGGCTATTCAATGATATTAGATGGCCATGTTCATTTCCTTTTATTTTTGGGTTAATATCACGAAAAATCATAAATTGATATACCTATGAGAAATTTACCTCAAATTAATTTTTTAACCACAAAAAACCCCAAATTGGTACACATGTAATGAATTTACCCTTCATTAATTTTCTTTAAATTTTACCGTCAAATTACTAAGTTGAATGACACGTGATAGTTAAAGGGTGTATGTTTTATCATTTGTTTGTCACAGGTGTACCGATTTATAGTTTTTCGTAGTATTAATCCAATTTAATAAAGACTAACAGAGAGTAAATTTGTCACAAATGTACCAATTTGAGATTTTTGTGGTCAAAAAATTAGTTTAGGGTAAATTTATCACAAATATATTAGTTTGGAGTGTTTCATGGTATTAACCCTTTATCTTTTCTTTCATTTTCTCCTTAATCCAATCAACTTCATTTGATTTTATGGGGATAAGTGCATTGAGTTTTCTAAAAATTTTGTCAAAATAAGTGCAATTAAATGTTAAAAGTTCCAAATAATGCAATCAAATTTGTCCAAAAAATTCAATAAGATATTTCCTTTAACTCCATCCAATTTGAATATGCGAATATTCTAGGTAACTTTGTCGCGAAAAGTGTGGTGTCGATGCAACTTAAATGGGCACTAGATAATGATGCGACTTTTTGTTTTTTGAAAAGAACACAAGGAGAGAGAGAGAGAGAGAGAGAGAGAGAGAGAGAGAGAGAGAGAGAGAGAGAGAGAGAGAGAGAGAGAGAGAGAGATTGCTGAGGGGTTTACAAGCACAACGTCAATGTCCCGTTTTTATTAGCAAGGGCTAAATTACTCTCTCGAGGGCCTTGGTATGGGTTTGCTTGCCCTTGGATGAGAGCTTGCAAGTCCTCGACTAGATCTAGGTGAAGGCAAGCAAGAGTAAGTGAAGTCATTGCCCCTTCTATACTACCTACACCTAAAGCTAGAGAGAGAGAGATTGATCGTAGGAGTGATTGGCAGCAGCATGACGCAGCCAGCTAACAAATCGTAGGAGGGATTGGCAGCAGCATGACGCAGCCAGCCTTTGTTGGCAAGGGGTTGCTTGCCTTTTGGTAAGAGCTGGCAAACCCTTGATCAGATGTTAGCGTTGGCAAGCACGGCAAAATGAGGGTCGTTGTCCCCTCCCTCGAGCTCTCCATTTCCTTCTCTCTGGCTTTTATATTTTCAAAAAGAAAAGGTTTTTGATGTAATGTTCACCTGCCGCCACATCAATGTTAAGTATCTTCAAAATTCAAATGATTAATATCACGAAAAACTTCAAACTGATTCACCTGTGAAGATCACCAAAAACCTCAAACTAGTACATTTGTAATAAATTTACTCTCCGTTAATTTCCGTTAAATTGGATTAATACAAAAAAAAATCACAAATCGGTATACCTGTGACAAATGAAAGGTAAAACCCAAAACCGACACATTCGTTAACTACTATGTGTCATTTAACAAAGCAACTTAATAGTAAAATTTAATGGAATTAATGGAGGGTAAATTTGTCACAGTTATATCAATTTGAGGTTTTTCATGATATTAACCAAAATTAATAATGCCAAACCATATTTTTTGTCATTAGATAGAGTCAACGGAAGCGCTTGATAAAAGTTTTTTTGGTTTAATATTAAAATTTGATTGTACTTTCAAGACATTGTTAATGGGTTGAGCTTTTTTCATTTCCTCTTTGGCTAAAATACTCTTCAACGTAATAGTCTAATTATATTGCCCTTTGTGGATCCCATTTTTAGTCGTGTCCCTTTTTTTATTAATTTTATATTTCTTTTTCTGTGGGTCTCACGTTCAATTTCTTTATCTTCTTCCTTCTCCGCGTTTTCTATCACGTAACCACTCACAATAATAGAGAGGTAGAGAAATAAAGATTTCCAACTTGCATAGGCAAAGACAACTCAACTGGTCCTCATGATCCACGACAGTACGTTCTCAAGCCGATTGAATGAAGGCTCTATGCCACATGTCTTACAGCATCAAAGAGATGGTGTTCGCAGAAAGTAGCTCATACTGGCTAGGCATGAGGAAATTGTGCACTCTGCATTTGATGAGCCTGTCTTAGGTGGAGGAGTTCACACCAATAAGGAGGAGGAGCTAGCAAGGATGTGGGGAGGCTGAGGGTGGCAGCCTTGAGGCATCTTTTTTGCAATCTAAAACACTTTCCTGAAAAAACCCTTCTCTGCACGAGGAGTCAATGAAATTCGCAAAAGTAGGTTGCTCACAAGCAAATCCTCTTGGCATTTAATTATCTCCTATAGCCTGACAATCAATTTTCTCATCTTCTCCTGGTTTAATTGTCGAAGACATCTATCGAACAATTTGCTAAATTTCCTTGCAAATAATGTGAATTATATTGAGGTTGAGAGTCATATCGATAGACGCGAAGACAGAGGTGATCAAGGGGGAGAGCTTTGTCGACATCCCGTGGTAGGTTGATGTGGCCTTGCCTAGGATATGTGAGCATAAGGACATGACCTTCATGATTTTCCATTTGTCTGTCTCTTGAGAGAGAAGAGATTTCGACCAAAAAAAGAGAAAACAGAGAGAAGAAAGAAGATTAAAGAAAGTGAATGTAGAACCCACAAAGGGCAATATTACAATAATATTGTGTTAAGGAGTGTTTTAAGACAGAGGGAGTGACAAAAAAGCGTAGCCCCAATTAATAGCGTGAGAAAAGTCGCCACGTATTTTAGCAAAATTCAATAGTTACATTTCTAAAATTCAAAAATATCATAACTACATTGTAACAACGCGAACAATCTAAGCGGTAAGATGCAATCATCCCGAATTCACCGGACGTGTTTCTTCCCTTGCACAAAGGGCCGCCGTCTAGTCCGGTCACGCGAAAAGCACCAAGCTAGAATTCGATGAGAATTTGATCGGAGTCGATGCCCAAGAGCAGGTGAAAATGAATTGCAAAATACTAGGGAGGGCTCTAGCTACTACCAAAAAGGAGAAAATCATAAATGTCGAGTAGAAAATTAATGGAAGAAGCAGGAGATCATTAAGGGCCCGTTTGGCAAGTTGCCAAATAGTGAAAATTTCTATTCTTTTGTTCCTAGAATTATTTTGGGAACATAAATCCATTTGTTAAAATTTTTGTGCCCCAGCACAAATTTGCAAAAAATTATTCCCATAATTAGTTTTGGAACAGAATCAAGAAAAAAAAAAGTAGCTTCTCAATTCTGGGAATAATTTTTCCATTTCTAATTCTTCTTAATTTTCTTCTTCCTCTTGGCTTGTTGTTCTTCACCTGTCGCTAGCTTGTCGTCGGCCACCAGCCACCACCGATTGGCCACAGGCTAGGGCCGACGAGAGCGGTTCATGGCCACAATGACGAGGCCTCACCCAGCCAAGGCAAGGCTAGCGGTGAGGGCCGCGGCGCCCTCCTCGGGCCTGGCCTATGGCCAGTTGCCGGCGCTGTCAACCGGCCATGCCCAAGAAAGGGAAGGGAAGGGAAAGAAAGAAAAAAAAAAGAAAAAAATATTAAAAATTTCAAAATATTATTAATAAAAATAAATTTTGTGTAGTTAGCAAACGCATTTCAATTCTTTTTTTTATTGTAAGAATATAAATTTTGAGCAGTTTGGTAACTTCTTTAAATACTTAAAAATTATTCTCGGGCACGAAATTAAAAAAAATTATTTTTAAATAAAATCAGTTTTCGAGTACGGAAGCACTGCCGTGCGTACCCTAAAAAAGAGAAGAAAATTTACAGGAACATGACATGACTAAACTCCTCTCGCTTTCCCTCCTCCCCTTCGCACGATCCCCCACAAAACTGGCGGGAATCTCATTTTTCCCTCGTCCTCCCACCTCTCTCTCCCTCCCTCTCTGTCGCCGTGAACTCGAACTCGCGCGCTCGACTCACCGAGAGCTACGCTGAGTTGCAGCCATGAGCGCTTCCGCCAGGAAACGGCCCCCGACGAGCCAGCACCCTTCCCTGGCGGCGCACCCCCCGAAGCACCAGGCCACCGCCCCCCCGCCGCCGCCGCCGCGGGCCCCGAGGCCGCCCCTCGAGGAGGAGTTCCTCGACGAGGACGTCTATCTCGACGAAACCCTAATCCCCTGCGACGGCGACGGCGACGACGACGACGAGGAGTCCCTCATCCTCCGCGACATCGAGGAGCGCCAGGGCCTCGCCTCGCGCCTCGCCAGGTGGGCCCGCCCGCCCCTCTCCGGCGCCTACGCGTCGCAGTCGAAGAACATCGGTGAGCGTGTCTTCGTGCCGGGCCTTTTGTTGAATTCGGTCGTGTATGGTTTTGTTCGGTTTTAAGCGATCTCTGTCTTGTTCGTTGGGTTCAGTGTATCAGCAATTGGAGATCGATTACGTGATCGGGGAGAGCCACAGGGAACTCTTGCCTGATCGTTCCGGGCCTGCCGCAATTATTCGTATTTTCGGGGTCACGAGGGAAGGTTAGCTACTTTGCTTTCGTTCTTTAACTTTTGTTCATCAAGTTAATTTCTTTAGTTGAAAAAAGTCTTCATCAGGGCATGAGTCAGTTCTCAGCTGTGTTTCCTCAGTTAAACACGGCATGTAGATCTCAGTAGCCTCAACAAGTGACAGTTTCATCAAGGTTTATACCTTCTTTTAGCTTCCGTTGAATGTTATGGTGGGTTAATTATTTCTAACCTTGTTTGGTAGGGCATAGTGTTTGCTGCAATGTTCATGGGTTTGAACCGTACTTCTACATTAGTTGTCCTCCAGGAATGGGCCCGGATGATATTTCCCGTTTTCATCAAGTTCTCGAGGTATCTTCTGTCATTAGACGACGAAGAGTTGCTTCTTTGATTATATAGCCTTATCTTCTTGGTTTTAAAACTCACATGCGACTGTTTCTCAGGGAAGGATGAGAGATGCAAACAGGAATAGCAAAGTGCCTAAGTATGTTAGACGCATAGAACTGGTGCAGAAAAGAAGTATTATGCATTATCAGCAGCAAACTTCTCATCCTTTTCTCAAGATCGTGGTTGCATTGCCAACGATGGTGACCACATGCCGTGGTAACATCTCAGGCTTGTTTTGTTTGGGAAACACTCTGAGGAATATGTTTGACTGGATGCACGGTTCTTCTCCTCATATGTCCTTTTGAAAATCATCTTTGTGCAGATTGCGGAAAATTATCTCTCTATTAAAACTTTATTTGGGGTAGAAATTTGGATGTTTATTCAAAGTAGTACTTCCTGTTGATTCGAGATTTCATAATGGCAGGCATTCTTGATAGAGGCATTCAGATTGATGGGTTGGGTATGAAGAGCTTCATGACATATGAAAGCAACATCCTTTTTGCACTTCGTTTCATGATTGACTGCAATGTTGTTGGTGGCAATTGGATTGAAGTGCCTGCTGGAAAGTACCGAAGGACAGCCAAAAACTTGTCTTATTGCCAGTTGGAGTTTGATTGCTTGTATCCTTGGACATATATGGCGACTTATTCAAGGAAGAGGGGAGTTTCCTTTTCATTTTTAAGTCAAGGGTGGACTTGTGTCATGGTTTCACTTAACATACCTGCTCAGGTACTCTGAACTCATCAGCCATTCCCCAGAAGGTGAATTCTCTAAGATGGCTCCTTTTCGCATTTTGAGTTTTGACATTGAGTGTGCCGGTCGAAAAGGTCATTTTCCAGAGCCTAACCATGATCCCGTTATCCAGGTCTGAAATTTTCTATCCCTCTAGTCGGCTAAACTTTTGAAAGTACAATGGCTTGGTCATTGCAATCATCTTATTCATCTAATACTGGAAACCATTGGTGTCTTTTAGGTGGCCAATCTAGTCACCTTGCAGGGAGAGAGCCAGCCGCATGTGCGAAATGTGATGACCCTGAAGTCATGCTCTCCGATAGTTGGTGTTGATGTCATGTCATTTAACACGGAAAGAGAAGTCCTGCTAGCTTGGAGGGTATTGGGCTTGTCCCTAGAGTTCTTTTCTCTGCTGTTGTTAAAGGATTTAGTCGCCTTGCTTTAGGTGTATATACTAGATCTGTGCATGGTTTGAACTGCTTTAGCAATCTAGTCACTACTGGCATTGTATATATTAATTATTTTCAAAAGTGTCTCAAAAACAGTTATTTTCTTCCTGTATGCTACTTTTATATCTCCATGGGTTCCTTGCCTTCTCACTTGAAAATTCTGTTGGTCGTTTGGTTGGCTGGATGCAGTTAGACTACACGGTAGTAATGTTGTATTAACAATTTTGCTTGCAGTCAATTGTCAAATGTCAGAGGGTGTTGTTTGTTTTGGTCAAATTGAGGGTGTTATTTAGCTGCACCCCCCCCCCCCTCCCCCTCCTCCCACAAACAAATAAACAGCATCCCATATACTATACTTGGTAAGGCAAGCTATGTTCTCTTTGTAATCATTTTTTTAAAACACCTCCCATGTCCTATACTTGGTAAGGCAAGTTCTGTTATCTTTAAATTCATTTTTTACATTGGGAGATAATATGATTTTCTTAAGCAAGTATAGCCATTATAATAAGCATCGGTTTGGTTGCAGGATTTTATCAGGGCAGTCGACCCTGATATTGTAATAGGGTATAACATCTGCAAGTTTGATTTGCCATATCTTATTGAGGTTAGTAAAACCAAGAATTTCCAATGTCCATATTTGTGCATCTCACTTGGGTTTCTCCATCAGTGCTAAAGTTTACTACTTGTATGGATCAGTTAGGATTGTTCAAGTCTTTGGACATGCATCTTGAAGACAGTTAATCTTTGGAATTATTGATGGCCATAATTGGCTAAGAGTTTTTCTATTACTTATAATTCTATTGCCCTCCTGTGACAGCTAAATATGAGTCTAGTGGTTCATCTTTGCAGAGATGATGGTTTGTTGTGGATATTTATGCTTTAAACCTTTTTTTTATGGATTATGAGTTCTGGATATGAATATCTATCTTAGCCAGGATACTGGGTCTTGGGGTTCTGATATTGTATGCTATTATTGTTCTATTAAAATGGAACAGGCACTATAGCAAGCATAAGCCTGGCGGCTTCTAAAGTCAAAATGCATCTTTTGGTTCCCTCTCCTCTGTCATTGACCTCTTCCTGCTACTTTTGGCTACAACATGCTAATGCACCAACCTGCTTTATGGTTGTTTATAACTGCGGTGCAATTGCAATACATGCGATCTCTTGGCTGGTGACCAACCTCTTATTTTCTGTGCCTGCTATTGGAGAAAATAAATGAGGTTTCAATTTTCTATCATTATCATTCGGATGCTGGACCAAATTGATGGAGTGGTCAGCTTGATGGCTAGTGGGAGTTATGTTTTAGGGTTTTTTTTTTCAATTCTTTATATATTACTTGCAGCTGAGTAGGTTTATGCTAGTTCTTGAATCAAATATTGCTATGGTGCCTATTGTCAATAATTTGGTTTCTATATTATGCAGAGGGCTGAAGCTTTGGGCATTCCTGAATTTCCTTTATTGGGCCGTGTGAGGAATAGCAGGGTTCGTGTCAGAGATACAACTTTTTCCTCAAGGTAATTAAGGCTTGACATTAAGTTAGCCACTACATTGGTCTGGTTCTCTATAAAATTGAGTTGAAAGATCTAATTTTAGAGTGCTACAAAAAAAAAAATTAGTTGGTCTAGCATTAAGTGACAATGATTGTTTGAATGGCCTCATTTTCACAATATAGTTGCCAATATTCTAACTGACTAAAGCAACAAATGATTAGCTACTACTTGACTTGATAGTTACATATTGGAAATGGCAAATGCACCGACAATGGTACCTAGTTCAAGGGTCAAAGCAAGTTCCAGAAATATGACCCTCAAGCTGAAAACACCATATATCCAACTTGACAAGTACAAGATCTTAGTGAACAAACAAACTAGCACTCCTAAGTGCAAAAGTAGAACGAAAAAGTCAATGACAGTTGAAACAACTGTTATTACTTCTTAACACTGGGAATTGACTTGGATCTGCTCCAAAACAAATGTGCTGGCACAATTAAGTTGAGGTAGTGCATGTAAATGCATTCTAATGTGCTTTTAGTTATCTCGTTCGGCTTATCAATATAAATTTGCAGAACTTGTGACGTTCTGCATGAGTTGATGTCACTAGCCAGTGTGGCTCATCAATGCTTCTTTGTATCACAGGCAGTATGGAACAAGGGAAAGTAAAGAAGTTACCATTGAAGGGAGGGTTCAATTTGACTTGCTCCAGGTACGGTTTCCAGAGCTTTTACCTGAGTACCTAGCGCTTTTCCATGGAGCTATATGGATGACCCGAAGTTTTCTCTGTTGTGATAGGTTATGCAACGAGATTATAAACTGAGTTCTTATTCGTTGAACTCTGTTTCAGCACACTTCCTTTCTGAACAGGTGAGCTTCAATCTCTTGCTAAAGTTTAGGTCATCATGTGCTTACTTGGTGTCTGTCTTGGACATGTGCATGATCGAGATGCAAGGTAGTTTATGTGGTTAGCAGGAAAAGGTTCTGTACTTTGTGTGCAGTTGGAAGTAACCGGTGATTGAAATGTCTTCATCAGTTGAGGGGCTTCTTTTTGGTTTGGGAATCACAAAATGGTGTACATACTGGAAAGATGTTATAGGGACGACGTATTCTAAAGACAGTGGTATAAGGTGAATTGTAGTATCAGCCTTGCAAGTTCACATCTGAGTTCCCTTATGCTCTAGCTTAAGGTTCACCAAGCATCTTCATGATGAGGGAAGACTTGTATCATTATTCTCATAGTTTGATGAGCTGAAACCAAAATGTGATTTCTATAAGTTGGTCAATGCTTGCCTTAAGTAAATGCATTATTAGTCTAAGGAGCTGGATTAATTTCTTCCACGACTGATCTCTTCTTTAACAGTTTTAATTTTGAGACTGCTTGTTCTTGAGGATCTCAGCATTACCAAGCTCACATCTTTGAAGCTGATTATTGAGGGCTGCACATATTGAGAAGATAATTTAATGTGTATTTTGACGATTGGAAAGTTCTTTTGTTGGGTTTGACTGAACTCTTCACTCTTATAAGGAGTGGTCATAAGATTTAGTTGATCTGGTTGTTTGAATTATCAGCTCCTTATAGTGAGCTAGGAAGCACTATTTAGTAGCTTATCATAGCTCATGTCCCAATGACAATGCTTTTCATCCACGTGCTTTGGGGGCATGCATGGTTGAAGAAAATATTTGCCAGTGCACTGTGTGTCAGTCTGAATGAGATTATATCTGATGCATCAAAGATTGTATTATCTCATTCGTAATATGATGCTTACACTAGTAGGAGTTTGAAGAATTGTTCTTCTAGGGATCTGGTTTCATAAGTTAATTAAGAGAATAAATATCAACTGTTATTTTTGTAATTGAACATTTTGTCCCTTCATAACTAAGTAGTCGTACTATCTTATACGAGTTCATGCCACTTCTTTTCATGCAGAAAGAGGACGTTCACCATTCAATTATATCGGATCTTCAAAATGGCAATGCGGAAACAAGGAGGCGGCTTGCCGTATATTGTTTGAAGGTACAGACATTCTTTGGAAGTTTTCTTCTACTTCCAGTATATAATACCCTTGCTCCATACATGATTCTATATATTGGCTGGGTAGTATGTACGGTGTTGATATAATTCCAGAATTAGTTAGTAACCTGCAGGGTGTGGAGCTTGAGGCTTCTCAGCCGCAGGCAAATCAAATGCTGTTGCCATTTTTTCCCTATCTAGTGTGATGTAGTGCATTTCTCTACTTGGATGTATATTTTGATATATTGTTTTTTGTTTATTAAGAGTGGTCACAGCATAGACTGTTGCTTGTCAATCATGCTTTGTTGGTTTATATTCCAGCAGAATGCTTTCATGATGCACATCAAGTGTCCTGTAGATGCATGGTCTTTTTAAAAAATTGCTTGACCGGATTACGTAACATTTGAATCAGTTAAATGGCTTTAGAGCATTGATATATTGTCCTGACATGAGTGTATTGCTTTGTCTAACTTGTTTTTTTCCTCGAGTGTTGCCTTCAGTCCTCTAGAATTAGATGAGGTGTGATTGCTATCGGGATGTAGATACTGTCAAAAACATCCATCTATCTTCATTTACTTTTTGACTATATCTTTGCTTTTAGGACACATTGCTTGCAACTAATGCATCAACTGGTCGACAATTCTTTTGATCGCAGGATGCTTATCTCCCACAGCGGTTGCTGGATAAACTGATGTTCATTTACAATTATGTGGAGATGGCCAGGGTCACTGGTGTTCCTATATCTTTTCTTCTTTCACGGGGGCAGAGCATTAAGGTCATGTATTCTTGGGTTTTAATTTGATCATTATTTTATTTCAAAGATTGTTGCTGATGTCAGAAAATCCTAACATTTCATCGTTGCAGGTGCTTTCCCAACTTCTTAGGAAGGCAAAGCAGAAGAACCTTGTTATCCCAAATATGAAACAGGCAGGATCTGAGCAAGGAACATTTGAGGGTGCTACAGTGAGTTGATCTTATAAACTTCTCTATCTGAAAATTGCCATATAGTTTTAGTATATTGCCAATTAGTCCCTTTTCTCACTAGCTAATAGTTATGTTGCTCTCACTGAGCATTTTTAGGAAAACCAATTTTACGTGGCTTGCAGCCTGTGACAATTCAAAAATAATTTGTAATTTTTTATGGTCCATGATTTTTTAGGTTCTGGAGGCCAGGGCAGGTTACTATGAAAAGCCAATTGCGACATTGGATTTTGCTTCTCTGTATCCATCAATAATGATGGCCTATAATTTGTGCTATTGCACACTGGTAATTCTTCTTTCCTTGGCTTGTTACAATGCCTTTAAGTTATGTCAAGATAAATTTATTTAAGGAAAATTAGATTTCATTTTCATCTAAGGTAGAAGCATTTTGTGGTGACTGTTATTTATTATAAAACTATTCTTTGTTATGTATGAAGGTTACTCCTGAGGATGTTCGCAAGCTCAACCTCCCACCAGAGTGTGTTAATAGAACTCCGTCTGGTGAAACGTTTGTCAAATCGAGTCTGCAAAAGGTTATACCTATTGGTGTTGATAATCTCTATCCCTATTGAATTTACTATTGTAATATTTTAGAAGACTGAATTGCATAATTATTATGGCGATATATGAAAAAAAATTTCCTTGCAGGGAATTTTGCCAGAGATCCTTGAAGAACTACTAGCTGCTCGTAAAATAGCAAAGGCGGACCTGAAGGTAATTACATATGTTTTTGAATGATTATGGTGACTGCAGCAGTCTCTCTTCTGCACTGTCATTGCAGCTTGTTTAGTCAATCTCCATACTTTTAAGCAGGAATGTATAAATGTCAACTCTCCACACCATGGCATGTTTATAGTGATTACATTGCATGAACATGATTTCTATCTAGCATCTCGTATACAAGATACTGAAAGCACTAAAATGCATCTTCGTTGCCAGACCTTTGGTAAACAACTCTTTTTTGTGGATTATTTCAGGAGGCAAAGGATCCACTTGAAAGGGCCGTGCTAGATGGTCGGCAGCTGGCATTGAAGGTTCACTGAATTTGTTTTTTAACTACAATGTACCATAATGTAAACCATCATAACAACTGCTAGCAGAATGACTCCTGTGATTTGCATTACTTTTAGATTAGTGCAAATTCTGTATATGGATTTACTGGAGCTACTATTGGCCAGTTGCCCTGCCTTGAGATATCTTCAAGTGTCACAAGCTATGGTGAGGTTCCGATAACATAGTTCATTGAGGTTTCAAATAAATAACTTGTGACTAATATAAACTATGAAAATCTTTTAACTGTAGGTCGGCAGATGATTGAGCACACAAAAAAGCTTGTTGAAGATAAATTTACCATGCTTGGAGGGTATGAACACAATGCGGAGGTAGTTATCTACCCTATTTTCTGTTTTATTCATTATCTAGTTGATCATAAAGCTAGGCAGAGCTGTATATAGAGTTTTTTTTTTTTGTGTGTATTAGCATTCTATCTGGAATACTTCCACCAGATATTTACACTGGAGATTCCAATTTCCTCATAATGAAAATTCGTCATTTGCACTTAATTTGGCGCTTTCTTTTGTTTCTCTAAATATTTCGATAATAGAAGATCTGTGATATTTGAAGGATTTGAATCTGCAGATTCTGTTTCTCTCATTCAAGTCTTTGAAAAGAAAATGAAAGATGATCTGTCATCTTCATCATTTTAGAGAATTGTTTGTTACCCTGCAATCTTCATCTTACCATGAATTCTCTGTGGCATCTCGATTTATTATTGGGCTGCCTTTTCTACTAATCTTTTAGACTTATTTTCACATGTGTTGAGTGGTTTGAAAGAGTCTAAAATTTTGAAAATGTGACTGCTCTCTGATTTTGGGCTTTATGAAGCTCTCTTTCTTTTTCACGATGGTGATAGAGCTCGATTGGTACTTCTGTTGACTCATGAATTATTAGTTCTTTGGACAAACCTTCTTCGATCTTCGCATTTGGAGCAATTGGCTACTCTCATCATGAACTACTTCAAAAAAAAAGAAGCTGCAGTGCTGGACTTAGTCTACTGTATTTGTCTTGGTGATATAACTGGTGATCAACATTGCAATCTGGAAGTATCTAAGGAAAACCACAATCTAACGAAACAACTCATTTTATAGCAATCCTTTTGATTTTATAAAAGCAAACTTGGCACTTTATGAACTTGATCGTGCATATTGCATGTTGCGTCTTATAAATTCTTATTTGCAATCTTTACTATGAAGCAGACAGAGATCCTAAAGAGCATTAGAAAAAATGAAGTTTTGACTTGTTAGAGGCCTTGAATGTCTCAACCACACACAACACAAACACACACAGGCGTGTACACATATGCGGTGTAGCTCAATTGAAGGCTTAAATAGTCGATATTTCACATCACCATTCATGTAATTTCTGCAATTTTTTACATGCAGTTTAGATGCTTCATGTCCTAATGGAATTGCATTCTGTGATCAGGTTATTTATGGTGACACAGATTCAGTTATGGTGCAATTTGGTGTACCTACAGTGGAAGAAGCAATGAAATTGGGAAGAGAAGCTGCTGATTATATTAGTGGAACTTTCACCAAGGTAATATATTCACGTGATTGACCTTACAGCTTCACAGTGATATGTATACGTTTAGTAGCTTGCTTTGGTGTATGCCTTTTTCCAGTAGAATATTAGTTGATTTTTACTGTCGCATTCCTCTTAAAAAGCTCCATCTTGTCACAAATAAGAGACTTTGCTTTTTCTAAGAACTACAATCGATCCTGCCTGAGGACTATTCACCCTCATTTCTCTGAGCTAATGACTCCCATCTGTCCAAATTTCTATGTTTTGATTTAACCTCTGGCGAAAGAAAGTGGCCCACTAAGTTATAGTGTCCAGTGGAACCAATAATTTCTCACACGAAGAGAGAAACTGCCCCATCTTAAGCAACTGCGAACAACTGAGGAAATTCTCCATTCTGCCGTTCTTTTGAGATGAATCTTTGCCTAATGGCGGTTCAACTTAACTTCAAGCTTAACAAATATAACTCTTGAAGGAGCAAAAGATGAAGAAGTTGAAAAATGTACCTGAGAACATGAATCTTTTCCGTATAAAATACTGATAATAATTTGAGTGGTTCATTTGATTTCTTTTCACTTTGACAGACATTTTACATCTATTCAAAAAGTATAAACCACAGTGCTTAGTTTTATTATATACAATTTTGGTAATTTTAGTGGTGTGAAAATATATTTGTGCTTCTAGCATTCAATTTTGACTTTGTTACTAAGCTGATTAGAGAACCCGCAGAAAAATAACGAGAGAAAAGAAGGAATAGAGAAGAAAAAGAACGGAGAAGAAGAGAGAAAGAAAGAGATTGTAAAATCCAAGAAAGAGGCTCTTGGTTTCTGTGTGTTACAGAAACCCTACACCCATCACAATATATTTATATTAAATACGAATTGTATATGACCATAATGCCCTTATATATGTAAAAAGGAATAAAACCTAGAAAATAAAAATAGTTCTACTCTAACACTCCCCCTCAAGCTGGAGCATATAGATCACCCATGCCCAGCTTGGAACAACCAGCAACAAAGGCAGGACGAAACAACGCTTTAGTGAACATATCAGCAAACTGATCTCTAGAGGCAACGTAAGGAGTGGCAACCAACTTCTGCTTCACAGCATCACGAACAAAGTGACAGTCAACTTCTATATGCTTAGTTCGCTCTTGAAAAACAGGATTTCCAGCAATATAAATAGCTGCCTGATTATCACACATCATATCAATAGGATGATTAATAGAAAATCCAAGCTCCTGGAGAAGAGATTTCAACCACAGCAATTCAACCACAGTTTGTGCCATAGCACGATATTCAGCCTCCGCACTAGATCTGGCAATGGTAGTCTGTTTTTTACTTCTCCAAGTAACCAAATTACCACCAAGAAAGGTGCAATACCCAGTCGTAGACCGTCGATCACACTTTGACCCAGCCCAATCAGCATCAGAATAGCCAACTAAGGTTGAAGAACCATTCGGTTTATAAATCAGTCCCTTACCAGGAGAGCCTTTAAGATATCGAAGAATGCGACAAACAGCATCCCAATGAGCCTTCTTGGGTGATTCCATAAACTGACTCACCACACTAACAGCAAAAGAAATATCAGGACGTGTAACAGTAAGATAAATTAGTTTCCCAACTAGACGCCGATACCGATGTTTATCTTCAGTATCATCTCCATCATCAACTCCAAACTTTTGATTTGGATCCATAGGAGTATCAACTGGCTTGGAAGCTAGTGTACCAGTCTCAGATAAAAGATCAAGAACATACTTTCGCTGAGACAAATTAATACCTTTCCTACTTCGTAAAACTTCAATACCTAGAAAATACCTAAGAGCTCCCAAGTCTTTAATCTGAAATTGCTGTTGAAGAAAAGATTTAACCTCAGAAATTCCTGTCGCATCACTACCAGAGACAATTATATCATCCACATAAACAACAAGAATGACCACTCCCAACTCCTTCTTGCGAACAAAAACAGAATGATCAGAATAACATTGGTGAAAACCACACTTGGAAATCACTGAACTGAATTTCTCAAACCATGCTCTAGGAGATTGTTTCAACCCATAAATGGCTTTATGTAGCCGGCATACTTTACTGCAATCCTCCCCCTGGGCAACATACCCAGGAGGTTGCTCCATATATACTTCTTCAGACAAATCACCATAAAGAAAAGCATTCTTGACATCCAATTGATATAATGGCCAATCAAAATTCACAGCAAGAGAAATAATAACACGAACAGAATTGAGACGTGCCACGGGAGAAAAAGTCTCAAAATAATCCACTCCATAAGTTTGAGTAAAACCTTTAGCAACGAGCCGAGCTTTGAGACGCTCAACTGAGCCATCCGGGTTATACTTGATAGTGTACACCCAACGACACTTCACCACATCTTTCCCAAGAGGAAGATCAACCAAAGACCACGTTTGGCGGGACACCAAAGCTTCCATTTCTACATCCATAGCTCTCTTCCACTCGAGATGAGACAAGGCCTCAGTGGTAGAAGTAGGAATTGTGTGAGTATGTAATGATAGAGCAAAGTCATGCAATGGAGGAGGAAGATGTGAAAAAGACACATAATGCTCGATAGGGTACGCAAAAGAGGATTTTTGTGTACAAGAACGAGTACCTTTGCGAAGGGCAATCGGAAGATCGTCCGGACCAGGAGACAAGGAGGGAGATTGAACGGAGGGCACGGAAGAGCTGGAGACTGGTGGTGTCGTAGACTGCTGTCGCCGCTGATATACCTGCAAGGGAGGAGGTACTGAAGGACTAACGGAATCTAAGGGAATAAGTTGTGGGATAGGAGGATCAGCTACAATGTCAGTTGAAAAATCTTTACCCTCAGTAGAATAGTATGGTGTGCCCTCGAAAAAAGTAACGTCAGCACTGACATATTGAGTACAAGTCATAGGATCATAACACCGATATCCCTTTTGAGTACGTGAATACCCGAGAAAAACACATTTAGTAGCACGAGGGGATAGTTTATCAGCACCAGGTCGTAGATTATGGACAAAACAGACACACCCAAAGACACGCGGGGTAAGAGGAAATAACGGCTTATCAGGAAATACAATACTGATCGGTGACTGTTGATTAAGGACAGTGGAAGGCATACGATTTATGAGGTAACAAGCAGTAAGGACAGCATCACTCCAAAATGATTTTGGGACATGCATATGTAACAAGAGTGAACGAGCAACTTCTAGAAGGTGACGGTTCTTTCTCTCGGCCACACCATTCTGCTGAGGGGTATAAGTACAACTTGTTTGATGTATAATGCCAAGGCTAGAACAAAACAAAGAAATTGATTTTTGTGAGTATTCTAGAGCATTATCTGTTCGCAAAATTTTGAGGGATGTATTAAACTGATTAGTAACCTCACGATGAAATAATTGAAAAACATGTAAAAATTCAGAACGATCATGAAGCATATAGAGCCATGTTAGACGAGAATAATCATCCACAAAAGTAACAAAGTACTTAAAACCATTTCTATTAGCAACACGGGAAGGTCCCCAGATGTCCGAATGAACAAGTTCTAATAAAGTAGATGCACGAGAATCACTACGACTAGGAAAAGAACTACGATGATGTTTCCCAAGTTCACAAGCCTCACACTCAAGAGTAGAAATTGATTTACACTCGGGAATTATTTGCTGTAACTTAAATAAAGATAAATGCCCTAAACGGGAATGCCATAATAGGGGGGTAATAGGACTAGCAGCTAGACCATTGGCGTCAGCAGTGGAGACACCATCTAGATAATAGAGTCCATCATGTTCATGCCCTCCACCAATCTTCTTCTTTGTCTGAAGGTCCTGAAAAATGCAATAGGAGGGGTAAAATGTAACAGAACAACCAAGATTTTTAGTTAACTGACTAACAGATAACAAATTCAAAGGAAGTTGGGGAACATGTAAAACGGAGGACAAGGATAAGGAGGGTGTAAGTGAGACAGCCCCTGATCCAACCACTTGAGTAGAGGAACCATTAGCTAGAATAACTTCAGGTGAAGGACTAGAGTTATGGTGTGAAGAAAATAATTCTTGCTTACCCGTCATATGACTAGAAGCTCCCGAGTCAATGACCCAAGAGGTGCCAGGAGACAAAGTGGAGAAAAAGGCCATGTTACCTGTACGTGCAAGAGTGGCAGTGGATGAGAAATTGGAAGCCTCCAGTTGTTGAACACGCTTGATGAGTTGTGCGACCATATCATCCTGAGACGCGGACTTAGAAGAACTACCCCCACTTGGGATAGATGGATTCGTGTCGCCGTAAGACACATTTCCAGCACTCCCTTCAGACATAGCAGCATTTGCAGTAACTAATCGTTGAGCCCACTCAGGCTTGCCATGCTTGGCCCAACATGTGTCAACAATATGACCAGATTTGCCGCAATATATACACTGACGGCTATCTCGATCAGAATTTTGTCCACTACGTCCACCACCACGACCGCGACCTCCCCCTAAACCACGACCTCTATTAGAAAATCCACCACGACCACGAACACCACTACTAGCCACAAATGCTGAATTATCTTTAGATGATGTAGAAGACGGAGGGACAATGCGCTGAATCCGACAAAATGCTTCATTCATAGAAGGAACTTTCTCTCCAGCAAGAAGCTGACTCTTCATAGGCTGTAAGTCAGCATTCAAGCCTGATAAAAATTTGGCCACCTGAAATTCAGCTCGTTGTGTCTTTAGTGTCTCAAGATCAGTAGTGATGGGCTGATAAAGATTAAGTTCTTCCCACATGCCTTTCAAAGCACTATAATACTCTCCAAGAGACTTGTCCCCCTGTTTAAAATTAAAGATCTTCTCATAGAGCTCATAGACTCTAGACATGTTTTTGTCTTGTGAGTAACTCTCCATAAGATCATCCCACACTCCCTTGGCAGTTGTGTGGAACATGACATTAGCAGCAATGGATGGTTCCATGCTATTCCATAACCACACCAAAAGTGTATCATTCTCTCTCATCCAATCACTATAGTCTTTAGAGTTTTCAGCAGGGGGTTCTGTAGTAAGATAATTAAGTTTCTCTTTGGCATTAATATAAACCTTCACAGCTTGAGCCCATAGCAAGTAATTGGAGGATCCATTCAATTTAATGGTGGTAATTTGAACATTGACACTGTCCGTAGAAGACTTAGTGCCATTCATGGTGAAAATCTCAATATAAGTATATCTACCACTGATCACAAAGGCCGAAACTTCAGTGCAAGAAATAAAACAGCAATACCAACATATAATCAGATGCGATTGGCTCCATCAATCAAACAAAGGGATGCTGGAATCTTATAAATATAGGCTGCATAATCAACGAAATACCATGATCCTTGAATCTGCTGCTTAGGAAGTGTTGTAATCCATTGTCACAAACAGAACCTGATAAATCTGATTTCTCCTGATCTTATATGTATCAGGACTTGAAGAGAAAATAGGTAAAAATTGCAGCTTTAGGTGGCTACGCACCAGAGAAGGAATAGGGTTATTAGGGGACTCTCAAACCAGCAATAGGACCAGGGAATCAGGTAGTCAAACCGAGCTCTGATACCATGTTACTAAGCTGATTAGAGAACCCGCAGAAAAATAACGAGAGAAAAGAAGGAATAGAGAAGAAAAAGAACGGAGAAGAAGAGAGAAAGAAAGAGATTGTAAAATCCAAGAAAGAGGCTCTTGGTTTCTGTGTGTTACAGAAACCCTACACCCATCACAATATATTTATATTAAATACGAATTGTATATGACCATAATGCCCTTATATATGTAAAAAGGAATAAAACCTAGAAAATAAAAATAGTTCTACTCTAACAGACTTAATCAACCAAAATCCACTGTTCTCATAGGATCGTAAAGGAGAAAACGACGTCCATACTTGGATTCTTATTTATAGTCAAATATTAGAGATTGTGAATCAAGCGAATTGAGGGGTCAATCAGGATTTACATGTGAGTCACTTTTGCGCCTTTCCAATCAGATAGATCCTAGTGAATTGGTGTTGATGTTCTAAAGAAAGGCTAAATTATATAAGGTTATGGGACCACCTTTAAAAACTTTCGTTGTACTAACATCTTGCGTGGCCTATATTGATATTCTGACAATATGCTTTCGTAGAATATACTTGCTATGATCTTTATTTAAGGAACTGCTCCTGGAAGGGAGTCAGACATAGGAAGGGCATTTTTTATGGGAAGATGGTGATTAGAAAGTTAATAGAAGATTTAGTAGCTGTTGCTTTGTCATTGGCTCCCAACTGCAATTATCCACAATAAAGAATGTCTATACCAACAGATAGTTTAATGTTAAGAAGTCTGGCATTGTGTGTCAATTTTACAGACTTCTGCTGTTATTTGGCTGTCCAACTTGTGAGAAACGTTGACAATGCACGTTTTGGACTTATTTGCCATGACCATTGGTTTCACTTTGGAAGGACTTCGCTGTTGATTATTGGCTTTCAGCTAATGATGATTGGCTTAGCTAGTGTCACTATATGAAGAGTATTTCTCAGTGTTTTATGTTAACATACTCTCTCGTTTTTCCACTTCTTAAGCCCATCAAACTGGAGTTTGAGAAGGTCTACTATCCATATTTGTTGATCAGCAAGAAGAGGTATGCTGGACTTTATTGGACAAGTCCAGAGAAATTCGACAAAATGGATACAAAAGGTAGAATTATGAATCCTAACTTTATTATGTTCTTCCATTTATTAAAATTTATACTAGTCATTGTGTGCAATGGGCAGGCATTGAAACTGTCAGAAGGGACAATTGCTTACTGGTGAAAAACCTGGTAACTGAGTGTCTTCATAAACTACTTATCGACAGAGACATTCCTGGGGCAGTGCAGTATGTCAAGAACACTATTTCAGACCTTCTCATGAATCGAGTGGATTTGTCACTTTTAGTTATTACAAAGGTGCAAACGAATTAGGGTACCCAAATGTCATTTAACTCCAGTGATTTTACAGACCATTAGATACCATTTCTTTGTCTTTCACTGTGAACTTTATCAGATGTTTAGTTTCCTACTTACATAGAGTTTTGCAGGGTTTGACAAAGTCAGGAGATGATTATGATGTAAAGGCTGCTCATGTTGAGCTGGCTGAACGCATGCGCAAGGTTAGCACTGTTTGATTCTTTCCTCTTGTTACTTTGTGATCCCTTATTCATCAGTTGGACTTTGCTAATAAGCTGTAAAATTTCTAGATATGAACAGATTCATCTCTGTTTCAATTCCTTTTAAGATTTCTCTTCCTCCTTGCTCTCTCTCAAAGAATCCAAAATTTGGGAAGAGGGATTGTGTCAGTTGCTTTTTCCTTAGGCCTATTTTCTTTTCACGACAATGGCTATCCCTCAACTGTCTTTTCTGTCACTTGGTCAATCTCAAAGCGAAAAGAGGAAGTTGCTGGCACTTGCTTCGGTGCAGATGCAGATGATTTACCATCACTTTCACACTTTACAAAGAAAACATCAGTTAGTCCGCATGCTGCCTCCCTTTCTATGATTGCCAATATCTTGTATTGCCAATGATAATTCTTTCATAATTTATTTATGATGTAAAATTCAGTTCCTTTATAAAAACTAGGGGCTTCCCTGGAACATCTAGCGCATCATACTTCTTATGACCTTTTAATGTTCGCAAGTTGATAGCATCCCTCTTTTGTAAACAATCATGCTCAGGGCCCATGGTGCTTTAGTATTGAAATTTTCTCAACCGATTGAATAAACTATCAACAGCCTGTAAGTACGATATCTTTATCCATGCATAGTTGAGGACTTACAGCATGAACTCCTACCCTATGATTACCTGCCAAATGTCATTTCTATGGATTTTTTAATACTCTACTTTATTTAAGAACTCCTACCCTATTTCCTTTTCATGTTCCCGTTAGGTAAGCTCCTAGATTGTTTCGGGATCCACTCTCTTATCTGTCATACCAAACTTTGCTAGTGTCAGTTGTCTGCGGAGTTGGTATTCTTCTTGAAATGCAGATCCAGTTGCCTAAGGTACTTGAGTTAAAAAGCAAAAATTGTCTAGGTGCATACCTGCTATCCAGTAGGGCAATACAGGCTCCCACTTAAAGGAATTCTATTGGTCTTAGGATAGCGAAAATGGACAAGGAACACAGATAAGTTTGTTAAAGCACTTTTAATCAAGGTAGTTGTTAGTTAAACTCTCTTCCCACTGTCCAGCTTTTTTTCATATTCTCAAATGATTAGCTTAGTTGCCATTTACTCTTCTCCTTGAATGAAGCTCCTAGAGGAAGTGCATAATACAAAATGGAAGAAGCGTGACTTTAGTATAGCCTAGGTAGCATCGACACGCTTCGGGAGCCGCTATGTCGGTGTTGGACATATGTCGGCATCTAACACGCGGTCAACAGGTGTCGGCCATCCGACGTGTGGTCAATGCATCGGACAAGTCGGCGACTCGCGAGTCCGTTCGTCACTGAGAGAGAGAGAGAGAGAGAGAGAGAGAGAGAGATGAGCGTGACAATGAAGAAGGTGCAAATCTCTAACGCCAAGGACGACGCCCTCCACGCTGTCATCTCCTTCACCTCCCGCTTCGCCAGCAACGGAGGAGAAGGAAGAGGCGGGAGGAGGCTGAGGATTGTCACGCAGAGGAGGGAAGCTGGATAGAGTAGGGGGATAGCAAAGGAGGATATTATTAGGGTTTTGACGAAGTGAAAGTGGCTCGGGCTTCCAACGACAAACGCTGCTTTTTTTTTTTATCTTGTACTTTCTTTTTTTGCAAATTTGATTATGTACTTTTAGTTTCTTAACTAATATATTTATTTATACATAATTATTTTTTGAAAATTTATGCTTACTAAGCTCATGTGTGTATAATGTTTTAGTTTAAATTCGTTCTAGGGTTTTTTTATTATTTATTTACTTATGGATTTGAATCAATTTTAAAAAGGGCTAATATCACGAAAAATCTCAAACTGGTATATCTGTGACAATTTTACTTCAAAGTAATTTTTTGACCACAAAAAATCCCAAACTGATACACCTGTGATAAATTTACCCTCAATTTATTTTCGTTAAATTTTATTATTAAATTGCTTTGTTAAATGACATACGGTAGTTGATTTATGTACCAGTTTTATGTTTTACCCTCCGCTTGTCACAGATGTATCAGTTTGTGATTTTTTTTTATATTAATTCAATTTAACGGAAACTAACGGAGGGTAAATTTGTCACAAATGTACTAGTTTGAGGTTTTTTGTGATCAAAAAATTAGTTTGGGATAAATTTGTCACAGGTGTACCAGTTTGGAGTTTTTGTGGTATTAACCCATTTAAAAATGATAATTAATCATGTATATACAAAAATATATATTTAAATACAACGTATCGGAATTCTCTATTTATTTAGAAATGACGTGTTGGCATGTCATGTCACGTGTTGCGTGTCGGTGTCGGTTCTACTTAGAGTATAGCACCTTTGGTGTTCCTCTTTCTAGAAATTAGATTCCCCTTTGCCTTGATTTATGTCAAGTTCTGAGATTGCCTAGATCTTTAGAACACCTCTTAAATTGACAACACGGTTAATGTCTTTGGATAAAATCAGCTCGTCTTTGTAGCTACTAATGACATTTTGCCTCTATCCATATTCATCTTTGGCTAGTTAAGATGCTACTTTCCATAAAGTATATCCATTTCTTGCTCTTTTGAATTTCTGGAGTTTAATTGTTCTTTGTTGACAGCGAGATGCTGCCACTGCTCCAACTGTTGGTGATAGAGTACCTTATGTCATCATTAAAGCTGCAAAAGGTGCCAAGGTAATCAGTGGTTACATTCTTCCTTTCAGTGTCTTTGTTCATGGTACGATTCTTCTCAAAATAACTTGGTGACAACAGGCTTATGAAAGATCAGAGGATCCCATCTATGTGCTAGAAAACAACATCCCAATTGACCCTCAATACTATCTAGAAAATCAAATTAGCAAGGTAATTTTATCAGTCATTCTGCATTTTGTAATGAAAATCTCTCATTCACTGGTCAAGGGGTTTCAATTTTGCAGCCGCTTCTCAGAATCTTCGAACCAATCTTGAAGAATGCTAGCAAGGAACTTCTTCAGGGAAGTCATACAAGATCTATTTCCATCTCTACTCCTTCAAACAGTGGGATCATGAAATTTGCCAAGAAGCAACTAACTTGCATTGGTTGCAAAGCTTTGATAAGGTATTGATTGCATTTAAGTTCTTATGCTGCAATTTCTTATGTTTCAATTTCTTGTGTGCTTGTATTTTTCTTTTCAGACCACATTGATCTTTAGGTTTATTTGCCTTCTGGTTTCAAAATCTGATGGTTTAGTTGAACATGGTAAGCTTCTGTTCTTAAGTTGTTTTCTCTTGTTCAAACAGTCCTCTGGTTCATCTGCAATATAATGTGTCAAAGATAGTATCACATTCTGGGGCTATTCTGTGAATGATGGACTAGAGTTTATATTAGGAAAAGGAATGACTGGAAAAGTGAAAATCAGCATATCTCCTGCTAGACTGCCAGTAACATCTGTGAGATCTTGAATTTAGTTGGAGTAATCAATTAATTGATTAATGAAATGCCAGATTTCTGTCAAAGCTTTATATATTTGGACTAGTATTCCGCAATAAACAAGAGGAAAGAAGAATGATCTTGCTATTGGCTTCTCCTTCAAGCTTTAATATCACCATGTGATGCTGAGAGAGCCATAACCACTGAAGATCGACATATAGTTTGTTGTTATGCACAGAGCAATCTGCCTCATCTTTCTTGAATTGCCCATTGAATGAGGAAGTGGTAATATTTTTTCCAATTTTGCAGCACACGCATGCAAGTTATAGTATGCATTTACTTCTTATGGCATACTTTATCTTTCTTGTCCAACCAATGAGTTGCTTTGTAACGAAATAATTTTGTTGAGCTCCCTTATCATATTTTGGGACCTGAAACTGGCAAAGTCTTTTTGTTGGGCTTTTGTACAGATAGAAAGTTAATTTGCAATGTGTCTTAAACTTGTGTGCCAACCCTGAGTTATATTGCTTCTGTCCAATATACCAGCAATACAAATGGAACTCTTTGTGCACACTGCAAGGGAAGGGAAGCTGAATTGTATTGTAAAACGGTATCTCAAGGTAAGCATCTCTGCTGATGTTATTTTTCTTTCTGCACCTTAGTTGGATATATAGCACACAGGTAAATTTGGCTACTTGCATAAAATGGTTGCAGTCTCCGAGCTTGAGGAGCTTTTTGGAAGGCTCTGGACACAGTGTCAAGAATGCCAGGGTTCACTTCATCAGGATGTACTTTGCACAAGGTTATTTTTTGTTTCCTGACAACACTTTTTAAGATAGCTTGTATATTATTTGCATAATTGATATCATAACCTTCGCAGTCGGGATTGTCCCATATTTTACCGGAGAAAGAAGGCACAGAAAGACATGGCTGAAGCCAAGCGGCAATTAGATAGATGGAACTTCTAAAATGTCGACAGACTTTGTAGTCTTCTTTCCCCAGACAAATTTTGATTACCTAGTTAAATGTACTAAGAGCTCTCTGTGTTGATGCCGGTGGACAAGCCGGATCCCCGTGGTCAAGATGAGGGAAAATTCAAAGTTGCTCCTGGCCTCTGGACTGAAGTAATAAGGGAGAAGTTTCTCACTCAGGAGAGATGGTAGATGGAAAGTCGCCACTGAGGTCTTGTTACTGACGCCTCTGACAAAAATATAGAAAAGCGATTTGGCTTCATCCATTGCGGGGTTATTGATGAAGAAAGATATGCCTCATCTTATTCAAAAGGCCAAGAAAATGGCCTGTCAGGGGTTTTTGACAGAGAAGAGTTCTGCTCACCTGTAGCCTCCTTGATTTCACACGTGAGTACAACGTACTGTGTACCTATTCTGATTGCCTGTTGCAGGCCATGGGATTGTCATGTATATGGTATTATTCTTATCCTCCCAGCTTTTCTATAATCTAATTTTGCATGTATCGTCATGGCGGGGTGTTTAGTTGAGCATCTCCATTAGTGTACATAACAAGAAAAAGATTGGCTGCTGGAGTTTTGTACGAGACAATGAGAGATTTTCACTGGAAATGTCAGTGTGAGCTTGTCATAGGCACTTGTAAAGTGAACGCTGCTACGGATGCCAAAGCTAAGTCTGCTGTCGAGATTTTGAATTTGATCTTATCGCAGTGATCTGTGCTGGTCGACGAGAGGAGATGCTTCTATCTTCACTTCTGTTTGCTGGTATGGCTATTTTTCCCCGATCTTATTTTATTTCAATATGATGGTGAATTTGACGGCGGAGGTAACATCGATCTTAAAGATGGTTAGTAAATGTCTTAAAGATAACTAAGAAAATTTCATGCAAAAATTTGTCCACCCATATCCTGTTCCTTTTCCTTCCTAACTTTATCGCCTTTCAATTCAACATTTGAGCTCCGATATTTAGACATGGCCACGGTTCAGGAACTGCCGGTTCTGATTCGTGGCCATGTATGAACCGAAACTGGAACCACAAGGGGCGGTTCCGGTTCCGGGCCGGTTCCGACTGGTTCCAGTTCGTAATTTAAAAATTAATAAAATAAATTATAAAATAAAAATTGCAGGCCTAGTCCTCCGTCGGTCGTCACTCGGGCTTCGCGGCCTTGGCCACGGTGGCGGAGGCGAAGTTCAAGGCGGTGAGCAAATGAAGCAAGAGACGAGGGCGGCGGCGAGGGGGAGGAGGGGGCCGGGTGGGGGACGGGGAGGAGCGGGGGCCTCCTCCGGGGGCTAGGCGGGGTCGTGAGGAGAGGAGGAGGAGGGGGCGGCGGCGGCTGCAGCCATGGGCGGCGGCGGCGGCAGGGGAGGGGGCGTTAGAGATCTGGGACGGGGGATGGGCGGAGGAGAAAAGGGAAGGAAGCACAGGGTAGCGAGGGGGGAGGAGGGGGCATTGGCATTGGCGGCTGCGGCCATGGGTGGGGGCGACGGCGACAGGGGTCAGATCTGGTAAGACGGGGGGCGAGCGGAGAAAAAAAGGGGAAGACCGGAGGAGGCGCAAGGGAGAGGGGGGAAGGAGGGATTTGGAGGACTAGAGATGGGGCCCTGGGGGTGGGAACGTGGGGGTGGAGCTGCTGTGCAGCAGCAGGTTTTTTCTTTTTTTTTTTTGAAATCGGAACCAGGCCCGTAGGCCACGGGCCGGTTCCGGTTCCGAACCGTGGGCCCGGTCAACAGGCCAGTCCCGGGTTTGACCCGGGCCGGTTCCGGGCCAAAACCGGCCCGTGGCCATGACTACCAATATTTTTCATTTTAGTTACAAACGTATTAACTTCCGGGTCTTTTAGGGTAAAGAGATGGCTTAGTCTGTCTAGTTTTGGTTTGTCAAAACCAAAGCCTCGTTAAAACTAAAACCTAAAGGTCTGTACTCAAAAGGGGGCAAAAAGCATTTGAAGGAATGGATCTTGGAGGTATGATAGGACTTCCCCACTTTAGAAATGGCTTTGCATATATACTTTCCTCTTCAGATGTGTATGGTCATAAAGAAAACTATCGGAACCAATACGATAGGGTAGGATCAAATACGAAATCTCCCAGATTGATCATATACTATCTATGTTGTTTGAGAAAATGCAGGGTGTTGGAGGGAATATACACATCTAATCTATACCTGTCTGATTGGATCCCAAAACCAAAAGATCTGCATAGAGGAGTAAAAGACATCATGATATGCTTACAATAATCGCTTTCGAACATTGTTTGAGTAGATCGATCCTCAATTCATGGGTTGTTTTTGCCGTGAGAACACAATTAGTATAATTACAAGATTTTTTTTCTTTCAATTGCAGTCTGGAAAAATGGCCTGCTATCTGGAACAACCCCTACTCACTACAAGCATCTAGTAATGCAGGTCACACACGAGATCAGGAAAGGAAAAATATTATAAAATTTGCACAAAATTTAAGTAGGAGACGCAATCACCCGGCAAACAATTTTCACATTCACGACTAGGGTCATCTGTTTTTTAATTTGAAATCATCCGCTCATCTTTGCTTCTGCTATTACTTGAAATCAACAGTTACTGCAAGTGATGGCACAAGTCGATGATTGGACACTCCGATGCCAAGGCCAGACTTTCACTACTGCTCTTGCGAGCTTTGAAGCCAACTATTCAAGGTGACAACTTAAGTAAACAGTCTCAAACGGGTTGTTATGGGCTGTCGGCACAAAGGACAGGTTGAGATTGATGCGCCACAGTCCTTGCATGTCTGGAAGGGGATAAGAAAATAACACATGTAAGCTTACAATATCCACAGCACTACAGATACACTCTCTCTCTCTCTCTCTCTCTCTCTCTCTCTCTCTCTCTCTCTCTCTCTAAAATGTTAAGGAATCATTGCTTCCACAGTCCGTCATAGTTTGAACATCTTTTCTAGTCTAGGTAGCCTTCAATGAGAATAACATCTCCTGCCCCGTATATGCTACTACTGCAGTATTCTTTTCCGTTTAGAATGAGACTAGTCCAACCGTTCGTCCGAGATTATTTCGTGGGTAAACTAGTGATTAGTTAAGTACGTCAGATTTCTGGGGCATGATAAACAGCAATACTGTAAAATAAGTTCATTTGTTGGCTGAGCCATAGCCAACTCTGACAACCAATTGAATGAGAGCCGGAACTTTCTTTGGAAAATATATATTTCTTTCAGAAGTACCTAATTTTGCACTGTTATACTGGGGACAACCAGTTTTATGCTTTTAACTTCGTCATCTGAATAAGGAAGAATTCTATTCTATTAGATTCTAGCCTGAAAGTGAGAAAGCAAGTTCAGGTAGGAAATGGCTATAAAAGGTGCTAACGTGTATACTCCACAAATTGGAGGTCATATAAAGAATGATACTAATTGCTGAATGGAGAATTACTCACCAGATGGCCACATCCAAAGGCCATGTTCTTTGGATTTGTAAGGCAAATGGGGCAAACCTTGAAGAACACAAGCAGCTTAGTTCAAACTTACATTTAATCAAGAACCTGAAGTTCACAAAAAAAAAATGGTGATTAAATGATACCGGTTCTGCTGTAGCTGCTTCCTGAGTTTTTGGAGAACTTTCTGGGATTGACTTATCCAAGCTGTCACGACCACTGACTTCAGGTGGGGGTGGAAGTGGCCTCGTACGAGGACCAGTCACTGTGTTACTGCAGTATAGGCATGATTTATCGTTATAGCAGGCCTCAATGTGGTGTAGAAACAAACAGCTGCAGCTCCCAATCTTACTTGACATGCGAAATGCTTTGAGTGGCTCTATACTGAAAGGGAATTTCCATGAGAGCAGCAAGAGCAAAAGCGGTCTCTTTCTTTGAAGTATCTGTGTTCTCAGACATGATTTTTGTGAAGTTGACAAACTGCGTCGCGGAACAATAAATAAACAAGAAGGTTAAAAGCACAAAAAAAAAACTGTGGTGGATTTTATTGATTCTGAAAGAACATTTTGAACTTAGAATGTGTACTTCGTGCACCAATTACTACAGTCAGAGAGGAATATATCACACCATATTACAAAAAAGTACAGAGAAAGGGAACTTCACAAACCAAAAGACATAATTCACTGCGTAAACATTATTCAACAGCACAGTCATCGGCAGTAAGTACGCCACACGTCTGGCTAGAATTGGTACTCAATAAACATCCCTCAATACAAACTAGTGAATATACATGTAGCATACTTGAATTACTTCTTCTGAAACTTATTTTGAATTACGCAGTTCCCTTGCTAGTCTTATTATGTGAACAACCCTTGGCATTATTGATGCAACTATACTTATAAAAAGAACTTGGATAATTGCAAAAGGCATCATCAATTGTGCTCTCCATATCAAATACCCTCCTCAAATTTCGAGACCTACATTTTGCATCTCCCCAACCTAAAGAAACTTACTTGCGCTCATGCACATCACAAAATCCACACCCAAAAATTAAAACAAAGGTCTAGGATGGGGTAATTTGGGAAAGAAAATGAGGTAATTTGCAACTTAGCAAATTATGTGTGAAGGGAGATGCAACTTAAAACCAATGGAAAAAAGTCAGGATGGTAATTGTAGGTTTTAAAATGTGAGGAGAGTAATTGACAGGAGTAAAGTTCAGGATGGTATCAGTAATTTTCCCCAAAGAGATCTTTCAGTACCTGAAAGTTATCGAATGCACGTTGAGGGATATCATCATCAAATTGCTTCATTGCATCCCATGGTCCATCTCCCACACCAACTAAAATAATGGAGAGAGGATAATGGCTACTCTACCAAAAAGACACAAACAGGATGTCGAGGAATGTGTTATTTGCAAAGTTGGAATATGTGGCCTTTCTTCACCCAGCAGGATGGCAACAAGAACACGCAATTCCAAATTACCTGGCAGCCACTATGGAGTTTACAGTTGCCTGTTCTTGTGGGCTGAATCTCCCACGAGGTAAATCAGGACTTCTAGTAACCTATGAACCATGGTGATGGACCAATAAGCTCGAGGAAAGAACTTGGAGATAGAGCAATAATCGAAAAGGATGTACATAGTAAAGGATACACAGAGTATTAAGAACCTGTCCATCTGCAATAATGACAAGGACGTGATATTGCCCATTGCTTCTAGCCACAATGTCAATGGCAGCATCGATTATTGGCGCAAATGATGTGGGCCCTATAAACAACAGTGACAGAAAGTGTTAAAATACTACAGCATGGAAGTTTCTATTATATAGACTTTCGCCTGCACGAGACAGTCTTAAAGGATCCATCATAAACTCTTACGCATAGGACAAATTTCCTGTACGAGACCAACAAAAGAAACGTGAGACAATGTGAGGGCAATGAACCGTCCAAAATGGCGAAAAGAGAAAGACGAAGGACAAGTGAATTCATGGGAAAATATCAGTTAAAATGGAAGACTATCACAGCTAAACTATGGCTCCGGAATGAACTAGCAGTATGTTGAGTGAGATGGCTATTTTCCGACCCAAGCCTAAAAACTATTCAAACTAATAACTTGGTTTACAAGTTGGGAAAGTTTGGTATGGACATTTCAATCTTTATTTCTTAACCACGTAGAACCACCTAAACCTCTTGCTCTCCTCTTGGATTATAATGCTATTATTTGGGTCTCATTGACAACAATACATGCTATAATCTGATTTCCATCTGTCCTGCCATATCAAGTCTAATGAAAAATGAAAAATGAAAATACTACTGATTCAGACAAGCTGTTTTTTATTATTCTTTGCAATGATTAACAATACTGCACTTTGATCTTACCAAAAAAAAAACAATACTGCACTTTGCTTCAACTTGCAGATTTGACTATTTCACTTTTAATAGAAGATGAATAAAGTGCAAAATATTTTGGCCTAAAATGGGAACTATCATATAAGAACGATCAGCAAAGCAGGAGAAAACCTGACAACTTTAGGTGTGGGACGATCTCTCTATAACGTGCAAGCGCTTCCGCAAAACCACGGCAATAACGATGATCAGAATAAAAGCTGAAGACGGATTGATCATGTGTTGATGCTGCAAAAGCAATGTGATGAGGAAAAAGCTTCAAGGCGATGATAAGAATTCCTACCAAAGCTACAAATTACTGACAGCACTGACCATCGCCAAATCCAAAACACGGTATGAGTTCATCTTCGTCAAAAGGCGACAATGTTCTGCCAATTATAGAAATGGCTTGCTCATATGGATTAGGCGTGTTACCAATGGCATGAAGATTTCTTCTCCCGAAGGAACGTCTGCCTACAGTATGAAATTCACATTATTTTTCCAACATATAGTTTCATAAAACCTTAATGCTTTGTTTGTCTATTGGAAATAGAATCACCTGACCACTCATTGCTCTTTGTGAAATCAATACCAAGAATTAAATTTGATGATTCAAGGCCAGCATCCCTCAATGCAGTTGTGACCTAAAATATGAGCATCACAAATCCCATTACTGTTTTATTTTACATCTTTACAATCAAAACAGCCAAAGAATAATCACCACAGTTCACACACCCATCTAATTTTACGGCCCCACAATCAAAATTGCCAATTAACAAACAGCGAATATGATAGACAAGAACCGCAGATAAAAAAGGATATCAACTAGGGAATATCGAACTAAGACTGGCTCAAATTCTCTGGTAGAATTTTCAACCCAAAAATTTAAGTAATTACACGGAGGGAGACTACACGCACATGCGAACAAACTTGTAAACAAGTGATGTAAATTACTTTGACAACTCACGTTAGTCACCTCAACTCAAGTACATAAACCACATTAAACTTAATTTAACCAAAGTGGTACCAGGAAACTACATTGGCGGGCCCAATCACAACCCAGCCAAATCTCCTCAGCACATAAAAGGCAATGATGAAGAGAGACAGCATGTTCATGATCCTCCTAAACCTTAACGATTAATGGAAACAAACAAAACAATAAAAACCTGATCCAAGGAGCTGAAATTATCTCCAAAGTGCGTCGATCGATGCTCATGTCCATAGTTTGAGTCCATTGAGCTTTCTGCAAAAGAAGGTGGTTGATGCCAAAAATCATCATGAGGATCATATAAGTTGATCCGTCATCGCCCATTTCTAGAACGACAGATTTTCCTATGAAAAGGTATCTATATTTATGTTTAGATCAGACTATCTTATGATGTAGATGGTGGCACTCTCACAGGAATAAACAAAGAACAATGAACTACTTAAAAATCAAGCATAGTAAAGCATAATTCTTGTATAATCTGCTACATGTCAAGTAAACAAATTACAGCATGGTCATTCAAATTCATTATCTGATATCTTGGACCATTAATTATTTCTTTCCCACAGAAAGAATGCAAGACGCCATCTTTCTCAAGATGGCTTGCTACCTTCAATCATCTATTCCCTCAAAATTTCCCGATAAATTATCAACATTCCATGTAACTTGAAACTGAAAAATCCGGCCCAGAAAAATTCCAACCCTGCAACATTTACAGAATCCACATCTGTTGCACTCAATGAGTTTCTAATCGAAGCAAACCAAACAAGTCAACTGACCAAGCACAATCACAACAGTTCGACCCCCATGATTTCAAAGATCCACGCCCACGGCCAACAACATTACGGAAACAGAACCAACTCCAAGTCGTCCCTCTGAAAAAGCTGAAAACTTTTCCATGCGTAGCGGCTCAGTTCAGTCTATCTTAAAATGGGTCTTGAAGAAAGATCCTGAAAAGCACTGTGATCAAGAATTCGCAACAGTACCCTCGAAAGATCAAGAGACCCCCGTAGCCGAAAGCAGCAACAACAGTCATGGCGAATTGATATAGGAAGAGGGAGATGTACCTGGTCATGTGTTGGAGATGAGCCAGAAGATGTGCAGCAACTCAAAGGAGCTTCTGCTCTCGATCGAAGAAAGTCTTCGGCAGATGCAGAGAAAGTGGCCTTCTTGGCCGCTGGACCAATCTGTCTTTTTGGATTTTTCGTTCTCGTCTGACGAGAGTCTTATTTTACTCTTCCTTCTTTCTTTCTTTTCTTTTCTTTCTTTTCGGTTTATTGTTTTCTAAAATAACTTAGCCTGTTCTTCCCCCACGTGGTGTGCCTTTGCAACAGAGGCCTTTTTTGAGGATTAGTCCGGCAACCATTCTGTTTTTAAAAACTAATTTTCTTCAGAAATAATTTTTTTTATTTCGTATCAAGAAATAATTTTTAAATATTTGAAAGTGTTTGATAACTGTCCAAAATTTTTATTTTTGAAATAGAAAAAAAACATAAATGAGTTTGGTAACTAAACAATGTTTCTTTTTATTAATAATATTTCAATAATATTTTGAATTTTTTTCCTTTTCTTCTTTTTTTTTTCTTTCCCTTCCCCTTCCTAGGACATGGCCAGGTCACTGGCATCGGCAATCGGCCTTAGGCCAGGATTGGCAAGGGTGGCTAGCAACTTGGGCAAAGGCCACCCTCGGCAGCCTAAGCGAGGGCAGCGGCAAGGGTCCCCCACACCAGGCAAGGGCTGTGATGCCCTCGCCAGCCACAGGCTAGGAAGAAGAAGAAAACCAAGAGGAAGAGGAAGAATTTTTTGTTTTCCATTTTTAATTTTTGTTCCCAGAATCAAGAAACTTCTTTTTTTTTACTTTTTGATTATGTTCCAAAACTGATTCTATAAATAAATTTTTGCAAATTTGTACTCGGAAACAAAAAATTTATCAAACGGATTTATGTTCCAAAACTGATTCTGGGAACAAAAAACTGAGAATAGTTACTATTTGGTAACTTGTCAAACACGCCCTTAATAACCTAATTATTGAAATTTACAAAAAAAAAAACCCCTAATTAAGTGCCAAGAATTGCAAATCCATCCTTGATGAGACTAAAAAATTTATTTACCGAGGACTCAATTGTTGACTTAAAATATCCGATTAAAAGCCCCATCGATAAAAACCATAACACAGAGACCGAAAGTTTAAGTATCGAATTTTAAGTATCGATAGTCTTTAAGTCTTAAATAATGGAATTAAAGGTTATTTAGGATCTATTTGTTTTGCAGAAAGTGAGTGATCTGAAAAGGATTTTTATGGAAATAATCATTTGTACTGCTTGAAATAATTAGTTGATGGAAAATATTTTCATTGTCGACAATAACTTATATCTAAACGTTTTCGTCGATAATGAAGATATTTTTAGTTTATTCATTTTTTGTTAGTAATATAAATAATTATTTTTAAGAAAATATTTGTTAGATTATTTATTTTTCATGAAATAAAGAGGAATATAATTGACAAGATCTTCATTCCCGTTTGGATCAAAGATTCTTCTCTATTGAGTCCGATGGTCTTGTGTAGATAGAAAGGGGCCCAATTTGTCTTTTAAAATATTGTCTTCTTCCTCTTTTTCTTTTTTCATTTTTGGGGAAAAAGCCAACAAAAACCCCAAACTTTCTCACCTGTGACACATTTACCCCGAACTTTTTTTTGTGACATCAAAAACCCCAAACTTTACTATTTGTGACACATTTACCCCAATGTATTTAGTCCATGGGCATTTTTGTCTTTTTTGCTTTTTCTTTTTTTTTCCTTTCCGGCGAGGGGGCCCTCGCCGGCGTCGGACGAGGGCTGCCCTTGCCGGATCGCCCTCGGCGGATCCGGCGAGGGCGACCCTCGCCCGACGCCGGCGAGGGCCCCCTCGCCGGAAAGGAAAAAAAAAAGAAAAAGCAAAAAAGACGAAAATGCCCATGGACTAAATACATTGGGGTAAATGTGTCACAAATAGCAAAGTTTGGGGTTTTTTGTGTCACAAAAAAAAAGTTCGGGATAAATGTGTCACAGGTGGGAAAATTTGGGGTTTTTTGTGGCTTTTTCCCTTTATTTTTTTGTGTTACTTTTTTAGCTAACTGGATGCACTTCCCTTAACTTGTACCCTCAAGCATAAAGACCTATTTAATAACTCAATTAAGAGTTCAAAATAAAAGAAAATTTGATGAATGAGCTTGTTATTGACTTAAAAGATTCAATTAAGGGCCTGCTTGATAAGATTGAAATAATTTAAGAGCTTAATTATAAATAATATTATTTTCACGAGCTAGAACCGTTGGATCATTAAGGCCGACTTGTGTTCTCTCAACGAATGGGTCTTGCAGTCAAGCATCCTTGTGGAAGGATCATCACTCAATGAATGAAAGTTACTCTAGAGATAATAGAGATAATAGGCCGATCTTTCCCCAAGAGTTCACATTGACATAGAAGTTTGCCACCTCAATGTCAGCTCTTCGCCACCCAAGGCAGCAAAGTGAATTATTAATAGGTTTTAAACTTGTGGCAATGTAATTGCAAGATTTTGATTCCCATTGGGCTGCCTATCTTATTGGATGAATTATGTATTCGCTTCCTCAGTTTGCAAATCAGGTGACTTCCCGACTTAACTAAGTCAAAGCTAGTTATATTTATCACAAGTGGTTAATTTTATTAAGTACTAAATAAGATTAATCCTCCGCACTTATCTAAGCCTCAGTCAAAATTTCATTTATTATGGTCACCAAACCCCGGCAAGTTTGTCGTTTGTAAGGCCATGTCACAACAGAAAAGCCCTTTGATTTGTTTAAACTTTGTTTATAGAAAACCGCCTTATATTTTTCCTTGGCTACCCAGATATTAAGCCCACTTGAAAAAGAATTATCTTTTACGATGTTCGTAGAATACAACCGTCTCTTGCAGTCTATTCTTACCTTTACCCAAAAAAAACAGTCTCTTGCGGTCTGGCAGTGGAGAACGCCATGCGAGTATAAATCATGCCGATATACCATCAAGGACCGGACATGGTTTCGACAAATTGAATTTTCGCTTCATGGGCCTTTCGAGGCCAAAACACAATTGAGTAGTTTGCTTGCCAACCATCCGTGGCTGCGAACATGAAATCCGATTTGGAACATCATCCGTTCTCAATGAAGAAGCGAGCGTCCATTTCCAAACTATTGGGGTTTGATTGCAATTTAAGTGAAACGCAAATGGGGTCATTGCAGTTGACACAAGAAAAAAACAACTAACAAATGATTCACGACTATGATAAGAGTAGTTGATATGAACTTACTCCAAGGTACCGTTGTGGCTTCACAATCAATGCTCAAATGCGCTCTAGCGGCATGAAAGATTCATGCTACTGATTCTCTCTTCTGTATACAAGCAAGAACTCACGCGTTGGGGAACCAAAGCGCCCCTCGACCCTCTAGTATCACGTCTACCTTCAAATCCGGGTGTCACTCATGCCTATAAACTCGTCTAACATTGTAAGATTGTAAGCTGATACGTTGAAAAAAAGGTGTCGTAATGCGGGTAATGGTCATGAAAAAAATGAGTAATCCTGGTCTCGGATCTTACCATCCCTAAGGAGGTAAGTTTTGTCCTGAATAAATAGATGAAGGCGCGAGGTTTGAGCAAGAAACTATGATGAATGATGTGAGGGGCTGGTAAAGGATCTATCTCAGAAATCATACATGTATACTATAAAAACTGTAACGTATTGTTTGAATGGTATATATCAGCATTGTATAATATAACACAAAAAGGTGACAAAAGGTGAGATTTGAGTATGATATCTACCACTGCCCCAACGAATCAACTTGGTCTTGGTGCTGTAATTGCTTTTGAATGGAATTGGGAGAGAAAGGCAAGGAGATCAATGGCTGATGATCAGTGCCCCCGAAAGAGCGAGGCTGAGACAAAATGCTTGCTGAAGAACAAAAAACATTACTACTGTTATTATCATTATTGGTAAACCCCATGTTGGTGCTGTGATCTTGAATCTGATGATCGAATGGTAGTTGATGCATCCTATGTTGCTGTTGTGGTTGCTGTTGATCCACTGCTGAGCATGATCTCTGTTGTTGTTTGGGGACATTCAGCTTCTCACCCTCAATCTCTCTGTACTTGTTGAGGTATGTCTTGAGGGGCACAACATAATCCTCAAACCCTAGGGTGGTGACCGCCCAGATGATGTCATCCCCATTGATGGTCTTCCTCTTCTCCCTCTGGCACTTGTCTGATGCCTCCCCAGTGACAAAGCTGATGAACTCCGACACGCATTCCTGGACCGTCTCTTTTGCGTCCTTGGAGATCTTGCCATTCCCAGGAAGCACCTTCTTCATGATCCTCCCAACGTTGGCAATCGGCAAGAACCTGTCCTGTTCTTTGTTGCTGTGGTGATGGTTGGTCTTCAAGCAAGGGCTCTCTGGGCTTGAGCTTCTTCTTCTGGGCACAACATTTGGCACATCTCCATGATGGCTTTCAATCTCTTCTTCCATCTCTCTCTCTGTCTCTCTCTCTCTCTCTCTGAGTATGTGTCTGAAAAAGACAGGTCCTAAAATTTTTTGGGAGTGATTTTGTTTTATTTAAATGAGGATGAGTTAAAATAAAAATGGCATGGGAAGCTTGAAAATAGGCAAACAAAGAGGGTGAGCCCCCAGGGACTCGCTCCCCTCCCGGATGGGGGAATTAACTGTCCTGACCCCATCTCTTAACTATATTTTGCTTGCCCTTGTTGCTATCTCACCCTTGCTCAACTGTGTTTTCTGTTTTATACCCTTTTTTCTACATGAACAGTTGGAAAGGACCCTTCTTTTCTGTATTCTGATGTGATTCTTGATCAATTTGATCTGGTCTGGGAATGTTCCCTTGATCATGATTTACTTGAGGGTAGTGATATGACCACCACCAGGTTTGTTCTCGCGACATTGATAACTTTACCAGCTTAATAATGTCTAGAACCAAGTTCAGCTAGAGCAATTCAACTAAATCCTCTAAGAAACTGGTTTTTATTAATTTGAACATCTAACACTGATGTGGAAGGGACAAGAAAAACTACTTATCACTGGACTATGGGGTTTCCTTCAAAATTTGAAAATTAAAGAAAGAAAATTTAAGTTTTGAGGACTTATGAAGTGTTTTGATTTAACATGTCAATACTTGCATATTTGGCAAGGTTTCATTTTATTCGAATTCGGTTAAAGCCTGAGAGCTTGACGTTGACACCTCAAATTTTGTTCCCATTTTCAAAAATCATGAAGCTTGGTCTAGTGTTGACCAAGAGCTTATCAAGGTTAGACTGATGATATGCAAGGCACAAAGTGCGTTTTAAAATTCAACCAACAAATAAAGTGCGTTTTAAACGTTAAAAATGAGTATTGCTCATCATAACAAGTCTTTCGATATTGCCAACTGCATCTGACAACCAATTTTACACAAACTAGTCGCCCGTTCTTCACAGTGTCGGGAAGTTTACGATTATCATATTTCAATTATACGTCATAAAACTAGGGATCACAAGTAGTCCAATGCAACAAAAGTAGGGTCAATTGGAAGTCGAATAAGGAAGTTATCGCCTGTCAAATTTTAGTCGGCCCATATTTTGAATTTCGAATATTACCATGTTTTTTAGCTATTATGTTTCAAATTTTGGATTTGTTATGTTGTGTTATGTCATCTTATTTCCTCAGTTCGTCCTAGATTTCAAATTTACCTTCTCATATGATTTTCTATCGTGTTCAATTATGAACTTGTCATGTTATTTTCACATCGTGTCATTTTCTTATTATGTTTGAATTTTCAACTTACCCTGGTTATAGTATGTCATTTTCTTATTGTGCCTAAATTTTGAGTTTATCATGGGGTTGCCATGTCACGTCATTTTTTCATCATGTCCTAAATTGTGAATTTGTGATGCCATGTCATTTCCTCCTAATGTCTGAATTTCGAAATTGATGTATGTTTGTCATGTCATCTTCCCAATTCATGATTGAATTTTGCATTTGAAGTAACATTTGCATAGGCACTTTCACATACTAACGGAGCCTCTACACACACGAGAAAACGGTATTGTAATCAATGACGATGGCCAATAAGTGTATTCGCGACATTTTAAAATTTGCAATCAAAACATCATGTGTGCTAAGGAAATTGATTGAAGAATGCTTTAAAACTTAACCAAAACAAGAGCCGTGTGTTAATCCGTCCCACGCATTACCGAACACCCTTACCTTAGATCTAGACCCGTTTCCTTCACCCATGCACTTAGGTAGATGAACTTTCTTGGTGGCGACTCTAGTTTGGTTACTGTCATTTTTGCACCACATATATTACCCGAATCTAACATTTGAGAAGATCTTACGAGCCAAGTCGATATTTGCGGGCAGGTGGGCGATTCCGGGTTTACAATATTTGAGGTGCTACACCAGAGTTGCAAGATTTGAGTAAATTGTTCAAAGCAAAAGTCTTCCAAACAGATCCATGGAGAAGTTCGATTCTTGCTCTCTCAGATTAAAGAAGTTCAGTCATAGAATTCTGATAAGCAGTCAGCTCACTTATCAAGCCAAGGATGAGCTCCACCAGTGTCCCCTGCTTTCATGTGAGGCCAACTGAGATAGTTCATTAAGGACACGTAAGAGCTACATAGTATTTTTTCGCCCATGACTAATCAGCACCAATTCCAAAGAACAGCACATGGGAGACAGCTTCCATTAAGTTCAAGATTTACTTAGCATAAGCGGAGATCGGATCTCGATTAGATGCGAAGTCATTAAAAATCTTGACTGGTCCATAAATATGTGTTCCCTCCTCTTCATCCGATCAATTAGAGAAGAAAGGATAGACAAAATAGGAACTCAGAATCAATGAGCTTCACACTTGCATGAAAGCATTGATGATTTCTTTGACGAATAACGAATAATGTTACAATAATATACCAGCCGGCTTTCATCTAAACAAACCGCAAAAAAAGAAACCAAAAAGGGCATGCAAAGGATAGGACACTGATGGGGCCTAACCGACAAGCTACACGGCCTAAGGCAGAGATACAGTTTCCGTGACTTGCAGAATCGCGACGGAGATAAAGAATAACCTAAATCTTAATTGGCATCACCGACAACACGGCCTCAAGAATGTGAGAAGCAGGGTGTAAATGGAGTTTACTCTAAGCAATGGCGTAGCTGATCATCTCCGATTCGCTGGGGCGCCACATGGACTTCTGGAGGCAAAGCAATCCCTCGTTGTCCTTGGAATACGTCAGCCGGACTTCCCATTGCATCGCCCGCGCCATGCTCTCCACCGCATTGATCGTCTCAACATTGTCCCTAACGATCAACTTGCCCCCAGGTCTCAAGATACGATCCACCTCTGCTACTAGAGCTACTAAGTTGCACCTGTTGAGACCAGTAATATGCCCCAGTGAGATTAGACTATCAAACCAGAAAGGCTCACAGAAGTTAGTGTATTTTCCTTCTAGGAAAGATTGAGCTATATAAATTCAAGTAGACGAAAAGATTGCATATATGACATCATCATGCACCTCTTTTTGATATTGGAGAAGAGATGGTCCGCATGGAGGAGATCATAAGATCTGGGGTAGGTGCTAAAAGATTCACACCAGTCATGATAAATGCCAAATAGACCACGTTCATAGATTATGGGTAAGGTATCCGGGGCATCTATGGATACCACATTCATGACCCACACATTCAAATCTTTTAGAGCAGCAGCGAACCTGCAAAAACAACCGTGTAGAAAAGTAAAGAAGAGGATACACCAAAAATGGGTAAGAGCAAATCGTAAAACAGGATGTTATCACTTGCTTTACAAAAGATTGCTTACCCTCCATAAATTGCTCGCATGTCCATGACATTCCTCACAGTAGACCAGTCAATCCCAATTCCATTTAAATATGACTTGGTCACAACCCGTTTCCAGTGCTCATTGTCTGAAGCGAAATCCTCGGGGGCAGATTTACCATAGACTCCAACCTTGGAACTCAACAGCCAATAAGGTGTTTTCACCAACCTCGCTGGCCATTCCTCTGGCCATTGAGACCCACGTTCGGTGGAGTCTATAGGTATTTTATGCATGCATGCTTGCAGAGGCACATACCTATTCAGAAAGGAGGACATGGTTGTTAGAAGTATTCTTACAACACCAGGGAACCATTAATGATTATAGATGTAGATGAAAGTTAAAACCTCAATAAGATGCAATAACAAGCAAAGAGTTCTAAAAAAAGATAAACAAGAAAGAGTAGAGAAGTTCCGCATTAATCGGGTTGGTTGGTAAAAAGCCAGACTGCAGATGCTTTGAAAGACTTAAATCACATATTTATGTTCTAAAATAAGCAATTATCCACCAATAAAAAGTACGATATTTTCCTCTTTGCGTATGAAGTATGTTGGTTATCTCAGAAAAGGGATAACTTACCAGGCGGCATTTGAATCATCAGAGTCTGCACACATTGGGGGATTGTTTTGGGATCTTTTCTCGTAGCAATCATTAGACATAGGCTTCCTATAGGTCGCTACACCAACTCCATTCACGGTATCCTTATTTATAGATATCAGCTCCCAGCACATTGATTTTATTAGTTCAGACATGGCTGCAAAACAATTATCATGAGAAGAGAGCTATTACAATCCATCAAATAAGCTTCATTTTAACAAAGAAATCCAGATATTAAGCTAAAATATTCTACCTTTCCAAATTGCAACATCGTCTGGAATCTTCTGATAAACTGGAGTAGCTGACCACACAAAGAAACCACCAGGTCGCAAGAGGCGGTTCAGCTCCAAAAGGAGTTTACCACCTGCAAAAGAATTATACTAGCACTGAGTATCATATGCAGACTAGCTAAGGCTAAACAGAAAGTAACTGCATTTACTTTTCTGAACAAGAAATCGGTAACTGCATTGTATAAGGAGGTATTATGATTCTAGGTAACATAACTGTAGAAAGAAATAGACTTCTTGACCGGCTTACAGCAGTTTTGGTTATCAAGTAAGTAGTGTACCTTCTATATGCCATGGGACTCTACAGCGTGCACAATGCACAATATCAAAGACTCTGCTAGGAAAGGGAAGTCTTGTGGTGCCCATGACGGCAGATATAGCGGGGATTCCCCTCTCAAGTGCGAACTGAACCTGTGCTTCATGTTCATCTTTCGGGGCAAGTGACATTGCAAGAACATCTCTATCGAAGAGATAGCCTCCAAAACTAGCAACACCACATCCCACATCCAATATCACGCGAGAGCGTTTTCCCCAGGCAACATCAGGAACAGACTGCATGATACCGGCAAAAACAACCATCAGAAAAAGGAAAGACGATGCAAGAAGAGCAATATAATCGTGTGTAACAGACTCGCAGTCCAAATGGTGAGGTTATAAGAAAGATGCAAGGATATGAAGAAAGCTCACACATGGAAGAGATAAAGAGTGTAAGCAAAAGCAGTTTGAAGTATGGGATCGATTTTAAGAAGGATAGCACCAGAAGCAACTCACCCCCTGTATGAAATCGATGTAATGCAGAGCACCAAATTTAAATTGGGTTCCGCCCCCAGGGAAGGTAAGGTATTCACCAGTAACTTTCACCCAGTTCTGGTGGCCCTTAACTTCAGCGAGCTTGGTGTGTGGAACATTATAGTACCATATCTGCAACAAGACAATTAAAGGTTAGCAACAACACGGGGTGAGAATAAGCAGACACAAACTTGTAGCTTGATATGGAGCTTGCCTTTTCTCTACTTGTAGGCCATTCGATTGGCTTTTTGTATCCTTTAGGAACAGCAACAAGGCAAGTAGGTGGATTCTGGGGACAGTGCCTCTCTCGGTGTTCGTAATGCTTGGTAGAGCTAAGGCTCTTGATAGCTTGCAAATTGTCGAGGCAGGGAATATAATCAGGACCAGCAGTAACATTGCACAGTTTCCAGCTGTAGCCGGTTTGCTGCTTGGATGAACCTTGAGATTCCTTCTCATTCTTCGATTCAGCAGCTTGTGTAGAAAATGCCCCATTCTGAGTAGTAGTTTCATTCAAAAGATCTGATTGTGCACCAGAAGGGAACACTTCAGTAGGAGTCTGATCTTTTGTCTGACTCTCGTCTTTCTTGTCATCTGAGTTATCCCCGGATCCATCCTTATCATTTTGGCTCACCGTCTCCTCAATCTCACCATCCACTTTCTCTTCACTCTTAGTGTCAGCTGACCTTTCTTCTGAATCTGTTTTCTTCTCGCTCTCATCTGAGTCAGATTTCTGTTCACCAGAACCCTCTTCAGTCTCTCCCTGCCCACCAGAATCATTATCTCCACCTTCAGTTTTTGATCTGTCTGTTTCTTGATTTGATTCATTATCTTCAGACTTGGTCTCCTCCGCTAAACTTTCCTTCTCTCCGGTTTTCAGTTCCACGTTCTCATCTTGCTTCTGTTCTTGGTTCTCTTGCGAATTCGAGTCACTTTCGCTCTGAGAAGGCGTATCATTGGTGTCTCCTTTGGTGGCATCCTCTGGTAAGTCACCTGGATTATCCTCAAATTGGCTGGTGTCGCTATCTTTTTTCTCTTGTTCCTTCACCTCATCCACATTCTCATTTGCTTGTTCCTTCACCTCATTATTGTTCTCAATCACCTGCTCCTTCACCTCACTCTTGTTCTCCTGGGATACATCTACATTTTGCATGGGAACGATTGATGAGGACGTCATCATCCAAACCCCAACCAAGCAGAGGGCAACAAAAACTACGATTGTCACCGTAGAGCAGTAACTCGATGAGGACCTTCTATTATCGACTCTAGTATATTTTCCTAAAGCCATGTTTACTGTGTTACTGAATCCTATAAGTTAACACCTGGAAGAACAAGGAGTAGAAGAGACAATTAGTAATATAACAAAACGTTAGTTAACAATCAAGGATCAAAACCACTTCAATCACCACTAGCTTAATAAATCCATTTCTTTCATTCAAGATAAGAAAAGATCCAACAGATCCAATTACTTCCTTAAAAACAATGATGAAAAACTTAACAGGTTGCAACAGCCACCAGTAAAAGATGATCACCATGTAGAAGACGAATCGAGAACTACGCGATTCTTTCCAGATGCTTCAGTACACAAATAAATTCACAATTCTCCAGACTATAAATATCATTGAGTAAAGATATTGGTATTAAAAAAAAGATGGCAATGTGAAAACCAGTTCTTCAAAGCAAAAACATCAGGCAAAGACCAAATCATATCAAAAGGGGCTTCAAGACCAATAAAGGCAATCGAACCGAGCAAGTTATCCCCAAAAACCGACAGACGAAGAAGGCGAAACGCAAGAATCACATCCCTTCAATGCCACAAAAAAACCAGCTTGTTTGTGCTCAAAAAACTCAAACTGAACCGAGAAAATAAACGAAACAATCCAGAACCGCCCAGATCTACGCTAAATCACGATCCAGTCGCAAGAAAACAAATCAAAAATCCAATAAAACATCGAGCTCATCACGAAATGCTGATCAAGATACAGATTTTCCAGAGACCCACGATTCCAGAACCCCCAGAAAGATCAAGACAAAACACAAAACCAAGAGACCCGTCTAGATCCGCAGCAAGACTCGCGTACCCACATGCACAGGAGCGCAAGATCAAGAAAACAAGAACGAATCCCAAGCAAGCTTAGGCATCAGATCAGTACTCACAATCTGAGAAACCAAAAACACCCGAGATCGGATCTGAGTCTGAGGGGCGAAAGAAGGGGAGCGGCTATCTGCCCATCACTGTTTCCCTTGGTGGGTCACTGAGGGGAGAGAGGATGGAGCGATGACGGCTTATTACTTATAGAAAGCAAGAACGGATTTTTCCCCTTTTCTTTCCTGTGTTTTTCACCTTTTCTTTCTTTCGTGTTTTCTGAGCTGCCGTCAGCTGGAGTTAAAATCCAGCATTAACTTTCAAGAAATCACGAGAGAGAGGGAAAGGAAGGGAAACCGCGTCGTGGGATTGACGACATTACACACAGGCTCTCCTAGATTTGGTGCATCGACGGTGGGGCTGGGAGAGATGAAGGGGCGGCCTACGACAGGATGGTCAAGAAAAGCTGTCTCTCTCTCTCTCAAGAAGCACAGGAAGAGAGAGAATTTGGACAAGAAACGAAGCACAGAAGAGAGAGAGAGAGAGAGAGAGAGACAGCCTCGGGTAAAAATCGGTGGATAAGGAGTGGGGGTGACGACAAAGGAAGAAAAAACCTCGAACTGCTCAAGGCCGAGCGAGGTTGATTTAGGAAATTTCATAAATACTCGGAAACGACTATATTTAGCAAGGCTAATTCAAAAAAAAAAGAGCACGAATTTTATTTTGAGTGACAATTCTGATTAAAAAAATTTCATCTAGATAAAAGGCGCCGAAAAATATGACCCCCGTGATGTGAAATTTTCAAGTTGTTCGAGTCAGATTTGGGATTGAAGTGAAATTTGACGATTTTTTTTATTAAACAAAGAAAATTTGGTCCAGAGTTTTCACTTGAGGTAAAGTTGGTGTTTGTTTTTTTGGAATTAGGCCTTTTGGCAAGTGCAATTATTATTATTTATTTATTTATTTTGGAGATTTTAGTTGACGAAATATTTGAGGTCTATTTTATGCGTTTGAATTGAGACTTACCTTCTTGATTTAGATTAAGGTCGAGTTTGTGTCGAGACTAGAAATTTCTCCTAAATTCCAAAAAACTCGAATATCTGTCTTTGTCACAAAAGGAATTCGTGAAGAAACGTGCATGATTATGTATGGATCTTTAGTTTTAAGTTTAGGTGTTTCGTGTGATAAAAGCGAAATCATAAGGGCCGTAAAAGTTTTTTTAAAAGATTATTTCCTCTTTTTCGTTCCTCCAATAATTATATCCTCTTTTTTGTTGTATTTCCTTTATCCAAATTATATGTAGTGGAAATTTGAAGAACGAAGAGTAGCAAATGCCAAATAAATCAGGAACGAAACTTGGGGTTTTGATATCACGTTAGAATGTCCAACATAAAAACTTAAATTCATAGGCGGATGAAAACCACGTGTAAGAACATATAAATCTCGTAGACAAACGATATGCATATGTATGATCAAGATTCAAGTCTTCGTAGGGGGAGACAAGGAAGAGTTTGAAAAGGACGCCGATATATTGTTTTTACCTCTAATTTCGCTTAATTTTTTTCTTTTAAATAATATAAATTATGGGTGTGAATATACCCTATTCATGAAAATCGACCCTATAATTTTTTTTTGTACTCGGGCCATTACAAATTTTGACAAAATATAAATCCAACATGTGTAGCTACTTATATCACATCATGTGCACTAGCACGGTCGCCTTCCCTCCAGCAAATTTACTCAATTCATATCACGAGAAAACACTTAGCTTAGTCCATTCAATCGGGCCCCATTGCTCTATCTTTCCCTCCAAAAGAGACCCATGATTTTAGCATGTGCAATTAAATGGAATTGAGGCTATTTTGTCGGGTTGGAATCAAAAGGGCAAAGCTAATGGCCCAGTTGGATCTGACTCGTAGTACATTAGGGCATGATTCATTAAAACGGGGGCTCGATGGAAGCTCCATCCTCAAGCAAAGGTGCAATTAATTGTCACATTTATCGACCATGAGTCACATTGCATCATTAAAGTCGGATCTCAATTTCCACACCTATTAGGGAACAGAATCGCAGTGATCTAGACAGTTACGTGCTCTTATTTTTTGATAAAATAAGAAGAAGAAAATTCATTACACTAAAATGCTATTGTCGATTTAGAATAATAGAGGTTTTTCTTGCCTTTAATATGAAGAAAAGGTATTGATGTGGCGTCATGCTTCCTATTTTGGTAAGAGTTAGATAGCTCATGCCAGCCACATAGTGACTTTTCCATATGTTCAGCCTTAGCATGTTTTACCAATTCAAAGTATTAAGCGTTTTATTTTGGAGTGCGATGTTAATATTGTAGCAGCCAATCAAGGATCAGGTAAGGGACACGAGTTATCCAACTTTTGATTAGGTTTGGCAAAAAAATTATCGTGAGCAGATATGCTGAGGAACGGTTAGAAAAGAGCGTCGTAATGTAATAACAGCCAATCGCGATTCATGTTGAGAACACGAGTTATGAAATTTTTGATCAAGTTGGGTCAATCTTCATAGGCAAATATTCTGAACAGTGGTTAAATAACGAGTGTCAATGCGACACCTCGAGTTCGATATCGAATGGGGCTGGACATTTTGACGCCATTCGTAAGTAATGTGCACGCTACATGGTTACAATCTCGTATGATCACGTGACTATTTCTTTTCAGGATTTGACTTACGCGAAATCATTTGAATGCCCTAAACGGTCACCATCTCGCGGGGTCGTTGCAAATAGTCTTAGAGAGGGACCACTTCTAGGTAGATGAGAATTTGAGAACGGACTATGCTCGAGCCGATTTGACAACTCCAAGGAGTGACCGCTGAGACGAGGGGTTCAGACAAGGTGGCGGAAAGGCGCGACGACGAAAGGGCGAGAACATATAATTACAAGTTCACCCTTAAAATGCTCACCGCCATCCGCGGCCAATTAGATGGAGATTTTTCTAGCAAGTTAGGTCAAATTGCAACGAGATTTTTGGCCTTTTAACCGAAAATTTAGGACAAATTGCAATGGAGGAAAGCGACGTGAGCGGTCTCGGTTGGAAAAAAGGGTGAAAGAGAAGGATGGAAGACCAAAATGGTCCAAAACGAAAGGAAGGTGGTATCATCTTTTGAAAGGCACAAGGCATTGGATCTCTATACCTAAACTATTTGGAAAATTGTGCTAGGGCTCCACTTTTTGGGAAAAAAAAAGTATGATTAGTTATTTGATACGATAATACCTACGCATAATAGTGCATTCGCTTCGTTAGAAATAAATGCTTTCGAAAATATTTTTTCTAAAAATGATCGCTTATAATAACGAACGAGCAGAAAATATTATCATTATCCATGAAAATGTTTAGACATAAATTGTGGTGGATGGTGAAAACACTTTTCAATGACTGATAATTTCAAGCGATATAAACGATTATTTTCGGGAAAATGCTTTTCGGATCATTTATTTTTCGCAAAACAAATAAAGTCCACGAGTGGTAAAGGTGAATTGGTATAAACGACAGCTAGAAAAATGTGCACATGCATTGCGGCTGTCCAAGAAATTGGCGTTCGAAACATTAAGCAAAATCACTTTGTCATGGAGCATTTGAGTCGATGAATAGTTGAAAGAAATACGGGACAAATTAAAGCAACGATACAGCGAAATTGCGCAAATATTCGTGAAGAGAGAAAAATATTTCACGGTTCGAAAGCTTTTTAGGAAAGGTGCCGCGGAATATAAAGAATCCAAATTTTAATACCGAAACACGTGAGGGATATAAGATGAAGTTGCGTATTTAAATACGTATTTGTCCATGTACTCGATGTTTATAAAATAACTAATCAAGCGATCGAGGCGATCGAGATCATGTAAAAGTACTATACTATAAAATAAATAGGACCTTCTAATTTTGTGGGATCTCAATCTTTTCTTTCTTCAAAAAATGTCATTAATTACTTGTTCTACAAATAGTAAATTCAGGGGCAACCGCGTTAGTGAATAATTCTATATGTAATCTCTCACATATTCTAATATTAAAATCCGAATTTTCTTTTTCAATCCGACAACAACATTGCCACAGAAATATTTCACTTCTTGAAATATCTGTATATTTCACGTATTATTATACATTTGATTTGAAAATTGTGTACTTTTACTGATAAAAATCTTTCCATTATCTAAATAATTCAAATAGGTACTAATAACATGATATTACTCAATCTTTTAAAATGTCGATTTCGCGCATATACGCAGGGAGTGCGCACGACCGTCACCTGCCAATGCCAGTGTAGAAATTAATTTGCCAGTTGTGCACTATAAGGAAGATGGCTCGTTACTCCGACAACATACCGCTTCTCATCCATACTTTCCTAGATACTTTGGTCGATCCTGCTCTGTCGTGATTCATTGCGCTAGACGTCGAGAAGATTACCGGGTGCGAGGATCTTGCTGAGGAATTCCTTCGGCAGTATAAGTTTAACCCCAAGATTATCCCTACGAGGGAAGACCTAGTTCGGGTCGAGAAGAGAAGGAATGAACCTTTCAAAGCCTTCGCCCAAAGATGGAGAACGACGGCGTCACGAGTGAAGATGGTGTTACTATAGTTGTGATTATACTCTTGATCTGATAAAATTAAGTTATAGTTTGACTAGTGGTTGTTAGAACTTGGCTTTAATTTCTATTATAAGGAAACTTGGATTTGCATTGGGAGGAGAATCTAGAAAGGGTGGACCGAAAGTAAGATCTATACCTATGTCGAATAAAATAAGTTAGTGCATTTTCCAATCGATAGCTGGCAGCTGCGGTCCAAGCACGGTCTCGTATGATATTCTAGAATAATGGAGACAAAAATGCACGACGTCCTTTTACTTTGATTTTTGCATGCTGGACCAACCATTCTCCGTGGAAAAAAATTGATAATTAGTCCGTATCAATGATGGCCTTTGTTTGTTCTTTATTTTCGAGATTTGAAGTTTTAATTTGATTTATAATGAAGTGTTTCGAATTTTTAAAAACCTGCGGTACCTTTTTTTTTTTTAAGAAATTCGAGGGCACGGACATGGAATTCTGACGGCCTAGAGGCCCGTGGAAACGTGCACCCATGGACCGGTTATGTACACGCATTTGACTTGTGCATGTGGCCCTCGTCTGGAACAGTTTGCACGTAATTTGTGAGATTCAAATAGGTGACGCTCGGTTCCTGAATTGGAAATCCCTGATTACCCAACACCGACCTCAAGGAATTAATCGGTAAACATGAACTCTTACTTGACGAGAATGAATATCGGAATATAGTGTAGTTATATTATTTCATCGGTGTGTAATACTATGAGGTCGATGAATTTGTAAATTACGTGAAAATTTATGTAGTTATATTCTGTCATCTGGGTGTACGAACGAATCAAGGAACCGGGGTGAATTGTTGGTAAAAAAATTTCATGCACGGCATGCACCACCACCACCGCCACATTTACATAGCAATCGCATGTAGAGAAGCAAGTCAATTCGAAAAGGTTCTTTTTGTTTAGAATCTATACTCAAAAAGAGAGAGAGAGAGAGGGCTGACCTCAAAGAGGAAAGAGAGAGATGGAGGTATTTCTCTATTCGGGTTTTACACGTAAGTGATAAATATAAGGAAATCAATACACACGTCGCCTATCGAGCAGTAGCATAACCTTTTCCTCTAAAACTTAATTTAAGTTTCCGTTCGGAACGATTTCTATTTTTGAAATTTATACTTCTCTAAGTATTTCCGCTTTTTGTAATCCGACTTTTTTTTTTGTCATTTTCGACGCACGCAATTATAATTTCTCAGCAATTCTCAAAAGCCTCAAAATGCTTTTTCTTTTTTTCATCTTTAGAATACGACAGAGTGTTGTAAAAACAAACAAAATTCGGACATGAAATATTGCAAAATGAATCAGCGACGGCATCGCGCGTCGGTGGCGTCGGTGGCGTCGGTGCAGATCCTAGAGGGCGCGCGTTCCCATGTGGGCTTGCATCGTTGCACGAGCACCACCCCCGAAGTCCAATTAAAGCACCAAGTTCTTATTAAATATATTTTTTTAATTTTTGGCAAATAAATTATTATTTATAAATAATAATCTATGGCTTCGACCAAAAAAATAAAAAATAATAATAATAATATTTGGGTGCTGCTAAGTTTGTGGAGAGGGTGTCCCCACGTCAGGAGAAGCATATCGAGAGCTGGACTCCAGTGACCGACGTGATGCGCATCAAGTTACGCCGGGAGATCTTTGGATTTTTGTGTAACATGCACCGCATGCATGGATTTGCTCTTTTTCTTGTTTTGAGATTTTCAATATTTCGGGCATTTTAGAACTAAACTTAAACAGGAAACCATTTCATTTCGAATGCACGAATTTCACGGTACAAGGAAAAGACGGTGTACTGGAAGTGATGGATTTGCTCCATCGACGTGTTTAATGTGTGCTTCCAAAGTTCCACATGTAGTACCGTCCGCTTGAGCGACACCGGAACACGTTGCTCTAGAAAAGTGTAGGAGGGTGATAATTTGGGAGTAATTCTTGGATCAATGGACAGTTTGGTTACTAAGAGGATTTCATTCAATTTTGTGCAAATTCATGAAATGCATGGCTTGCAAGTACCGGGCCTTGTGACTAAAAGCCAAAAGTACTGGGCCTTGTTTACAAACGCAAGTCAGATTGCCTTTGGCTACCTAGCCACATCGCAACAGTATTCTCTGTTATTTGAGTAGGGGTGTGCGTGGTCCGGATGGGCGGTTCCTACCCCGGAACCGTGGATCACCCGCTACAGGATCGGTTCTAAAAATTAGAACCGAGAACCGCCCATCGGTTCCATGGACCCGCCCGAGAACCGGACCGCCGGTTCGGTCCTGTTCTTGGGCGGGTCCATGGAACCGGTCTCAACAAGTTTTTCTAGACAAATAAAAAAAAAAGGAAAAAGCCACAAAAAACCCCAAACTTTGTCACTTGTGACACATTTACCCCGAACTTTTTTTGTGACACCAAAAACCCCAAACTTTATTATTTGTGACACATTTACCCTAATGTACATTGTCTATGGGCATTTTCGTCTTTTTGCTTTTTTCTTTTTTTTTTATTTTTTTCCTTTCCGGCGAGGGCTCCCTCGCCGGCGCCGGGCGAGCCTCGCCGGCGTCGGGCGAGGCTCGCCCTCGCCTGGGCGAGCGAGGGCGCGGGTCGCCCGACGCCGGCGAGGGTCGCCCTCGCCAGATCCGGCGAGGGCGAGCCTCGCCGGCGTCGGGCGACCCTCGCCCTCGCCTGGGCGAGCGAGGGCGAGCCTCGCCGACGCCGGCGAGCCTCGCCCTCGCTCGCCCAGGCGAGGGCGAGGGTCGCCCGACGCCGGCGAGGCTCGCCCTCGCTCGCCCAGGCGAGGGCGAGGGTCGCCCGACGCCGGCGAGGCTCGCCCTCGCCGGATCTGGCGAGGGCGACCCTCGCCGGCGTCGGGCGACCCGCGCCCTCGCTCGCCCAGGCGAGGGCGAGGGTCGCCCGACGCCGGCGAGGGTCGCCCTCGCCGGATCTGGCGAGGGCGACCCTCGCCGGCGTCGGGCGACCCGCGCCCTCGCTCGCCCAGGCGAGGGCGACCCTCGCCCGGCGCCGGCGAGGCTCGCCCTCGCCGGAAAGAAAAAAAAAATATAAAAAAAAGAAAAAGCAAAAAGACGAAAATGCCCATAGACAATGTACATTGGGTTAAATGTGTCACAAATAGTAAAGTTTGGGGTTTTTGGTGTCACAAAAAAAGTTCGGGGTAAATGTGTCACAAGTGACAAAGTTTGGGGTTTTTTGTGGCTTTTTCCCTAAAAAAAAATCTATGTACTAACATCGGATCAATAGAACAAAAGGAAAAGAACATAACTTTTCATACAATTCCTACACTGTGATTGATTATATTAATCACATCATCCATAAATCAAGTGGGTACCCATTAATTATTGAGAAAAATGACCAAGGTATCCCAACTACACAAGAGCTTCAGACATGATAACAAATTTTCTTCTTTTTTTAAAATTTTTTTTGGTCAGATTTTTTTAATTAAAAATTTTAAAAATATAAAAATATATTATTATTATATTGCCGATCCGGTCCGGGTGGGCGGGTGGACGGTTCCACACCGGGAACCGAGAACCGGCCCAAACAGTACCGGTTCCAAAAAATTGGAACCGGGAACCGGACCGGTTCCCTTGGGAACCACCGGTTTCGGTCCGGCTCCGAGCGGTCCGGACGGGTCCCGGTTCTTTTGCACACCCCTATATTTGAGTTCAATCCCTCAGGTTGTGCAGACGAGCCCATTAAACAATTAAAAAAGGAAGATATTTTGAAGAAATTGCCTTCGAATTTAACAAACGACTGTTCACAATTCCATTATCAGAGAGGAGTGGTGATGCAGCACAGTCTCCTTTTCTCCCCAATCTAAACCAATCCTCAAATATTATTGGTGTGTCGGCGCTCATGCTGAATAAGCATATCACCAATTCAGGAAGTAATCAACCATCTCCATGGGGATCAACAAACATGCTGTTTTGCTTATAGTCGGCACACAAATGACACATGGTTTGGTTTCTACTTGTTCAGCGAAGCCCGTTTGGTCCTACGGCTCTATACGCAAATTAGATTGGCCCATTAAATAGAGGGTCCAGTAGAATTAACTGATTGGGTTGCTAAGACCCAGAGTAAGAGTCGATTATCACAAAATTGGATCGTAAATCCCCCGGTCTTGGGGGAACCTACTTGTTTCAAAAGCGGCTAAACCGTTTTCCGCGGACTTTTCTCTGACAATGAAATTCAATGTTTTCTCACCAAAAACAAAAGGACACATGGTATGTCACTATACTACATGGCAATCCACCACTATACATAGGGTGAGTTTGGTTCCGCATTTGAAAGCCTATTGGGAAATGCTGAAGCATTTGGCGAGCATTTCCAATGGGCTTTCGGCCAAAAGCCAATATTGGGAATGCTGAAACAAACTTTTTTTCTTCCCAAACTGCCCTCACTAATTCTTTAATATTTCAATTTTGCCCCTCGTGACTGTTTATCTTTTTTGGGCTAAGGGTGGCTGGCCAAAGTCGCCCGAGGATAAATCGAGACGGCGAAACGCCGGAGAGGTCGCTCGACCCCGGCGACAGCCACCTCAAGTCGCTTGGGTCGCGCAACCCTGACGAGGGCCGCTTGGGGTCACGAGACCCTCGCTGGGGGTCGCCCAACCTCAGGCGACGGCTGTCGATGCTAATCTTGCTCACCGGCGGTCGTAGCCCATCGCCCATCGTCAACTCTGGTGAAGGGTAAGCTTTTTTTTGTTTAATAAAAAAATCCCAAAGTCCTTTGCAAAATAAAATTTGCCAAACACTACTTGACCCAAAATAGCTTCACAAATGATTTTTTACCAAACGCAATTTGTATTTCCTCAAGGGATTTTAAGTTAAAGGTATTTGCATTTCCCTAAAACCCCTTGGGAATGCCGAATCAAGTGCACCCGTAATAATGGATCACACCCTTTTTGTTGTCATACTGACCTGCAACTCATCCTACTATGTTAGATAATATCTGAAACCCAAGAATACTGCACCTAGCTATGTTGTTTAGTGACGAACATTGTCTAGGACCTCATCTCAACTGCATCATACTCGCAATAAAACCATCATCCCACTTAACGAGAAACATCTCAGACCCGAGACTTAGGCGGCAACCAAGGCTTCCTCAAAACGTGATCTCAACCGCTTTCTTATAATCTAAGGAGTACGAGTGTAGGAAAATCATTGTGGCTAGCACGTGTCGCCCCCAGGGTTTACCTCTCGGCTATCGGCCGTGCGGGGGTTTCCTGGATTATAAAAAAAAATGTGTGTAGGAAAATCACTTACACGGAGGCTCATGAAAATCACCCTTGGCTTGTGCTAATGGCTTTAATCCAGAGTAATTTGCACACAATTGATGAGTCTTGATCATGAAATCCCTTCTCCTTCTCCTTAACATTTCTTACCCGCAGTTTTTCTATGGGTAAGGAAGTAGAGCTAAAAACCAAGTTCAAAGCCTCGGAGAATTCAATCGATAGCCAATGGCAACGAATCTAGCAAGTCTCGAGTCTATATTTTGAGGAGCTCGGACTTGTGTAGGGGCTTGTTTCTCTATCCAAATTGCACTACATAGGCACTCCGATGGCGATCGAGCTCTTTATGCTATAGTTGCAACTCTCCACTTCATCAGTTTCGTCAACTTGTGTTGTGACTTGTGGAGATCTATGCAGAGCTGGATGGCCAGTAGTATGAATTAAAAGACACAAAGAAGTTGACGCAGTTGGCGGCTCTCCCTCAAAGACGGGGGAGAAGGAAAAGAAGCCCCTTCGAAACATTGCGAGTACGCCATTCTCACCATAATGCATTTTCTCATCTTTACACGTCTTGTCATTGCGATTACTATGATATTGGCTTGACCCCCAGCTCAAGTACTCTCCTAGATACCGTAGTTGTCCAAATCGAAAAGCCAGGTCGTAAAAATATCACATTTTTAATCATAATCGTTCGATCGGGAGGTGTTGATAATTTTATGACTTGGTCCGATCGAATAATTTCACCGCAGAGATCAAGTCATAAGCTTTCCATTGATCGGATTTTTAAAGAAGAAAATATCACATCTTTTCACCGTGTCGGTCCGTTCGGCTCGATTCTCAGAAACGTGTAATGCCAATGCTTTTTCAAAGATTGAATCTCATTTTTAAAAATTCGAGTCAGGAGTTTTCCATTGACATAAAAATTGAGTCGACTGCACATTGTATGGAAAAGTTATCCCAGTCAAATTTTTGTCAAATCGGATGAATTCAAGTTTGTAAGTTGAATTTGAGAGAATGTACTAATGAGAGCTTGGGAATAAGTTACCTTGTTGAATAAGCAAAATGAAGGCCTATTTTTTGGGAAATTTGGAAGTTATGCGGAACCCCTTGAAAGGGTATAAAATCCCTTCGAAGGGTTTGCACAAGGTTGGGTTGGCCTTGTGCAGCGTTGGACAAGCACTCCACCACGCTCTCGTAGAAATCATGGGTTAGTTGACCACCATTGTTATGGAAAATACGATATTTTGAATTTATTATTTATTTTTACCTAAATTTAAATAAAATTTGACCGGGTATAACTTTTCCATTCCATGTTCGGTTGACTTGATTTTTATGTCAATAGGAAGTCCGTGATCGAATTTCTAAAAATGCAGTACAATCTTCGAAAAAGTGCAGTGATCACTAGGCATGAGCATGGGTTTGGGGTAAAATCAGGAATTGGACCGAATCAGTCATAGGAATCGGTCCGGTCCCACGTTCTCTCAGTTGCTAATTCGGTTCCCTGTTCCAAACAAATTAGAATCGGTACTGTGCAATTCGATTCCTATTCTTGGGTAATAACGAGGGAACCAAACCTAACAAAATACGTCCCAAGATATTTTCAGGTGTCTTGCGTTGTTGCTAGATTAGGCAATCTATGCACTTCTACACTTTTAGATCCAGAGACAGTACAAAGGTAATACAACACAAACATCACATAATGCTCCATGAAGCAATCATCTATTGTTGTCCACAGTGTATGCATTAACCTTTTCATATATTTGTGAAGTGCGAAAACATCCGGTCAAGACGGCATATCAATTTCTTCTAAAGCTCTACGAGAGAGAGTTCAAAACAAACTTACCTGTGGTTAGACCCGTCAAACGAGTGGGTCGGGTCGAATATGGTCCCACCCATATTTGAACCATTTAATCCGTTTCAACCCATTTTCATGCAATGTAAATATAGTGACTCATACTCGACCTGACCTGTATCCGACTCATACCCGATCCGACCCATATTATCAAAACACATAAACATTTTAGGAAAACTCATACCCATCAATTGAATCCACTTTAAGCTCTTCACATGTATATGTTATTTGAATAAAAACTTCACATCAAACATCAAATTAAAAAATAAAATAAAATAATAATAAAAATTAGTAAATAAAGTAAATAATGTAAAAAACCTATAAATTGAAATACTTATAAATTTGACTCAAAAAATAACTTATAAAGAACTATAGGACAAACCCATTTTGTAACTCAGATTTAATGAGCCCAATTTCATGTGGGTAACTCAAGCTAAGCTAACAACCAATCAATCCAAAGAAAGAACAAATTACTTGCATTGTAAGAACTATTTCACATCCTAAAATGACCACCAACGGCACAAAAGACAATTTGAAATAGAAAAACTACAGACCATTCACTATATTAAATTCCTGAAACATAATACGTGATATACAAATTGCATCCTTCATTTATATCTTTCTACAAATCGTTCTGTAGTTGAATATTCTTCTTGTTCCTCGCTAGGTCTCGACATGTCAACTAATTGGTTATACAAAACGTGAATTAGAACAAATACTGAAAGAAAAGATAACATGTTATATTTCTATCAAACATTAAATCAAACACTTGCCAAAACATAGTCATCAAACACTTATATCTTTCTACTCCTATGCAAAGGAATTTTCCAGCCGAATCATTCGAACCAATAAAAGATAATGCATACAAATACGGTATTTAAAGTAGCACGTCATCATCATACAACTCTATAGAGTCAAGTTTAGCTAGACAAGCAGACATGCTTTGCTAATAAGCAAGAAGTTTACTATGGCAACTCGATTGGCAGTTTCGTGCATAGATATTAACTACATACATATTTCTAATAAGAAAAATTCTAGCTAAAGGTTCTTTTCAAAGCTAGTTCTAAGTAAATGACGGGACGGTGGACCCTGGGTTGAATACAGACAGATCAATCAATGAAACTACAGATAATTGCATAAAACAACGAAGGATTAGCGTGCTTCTTTCTTTCCTAAAACCGGTATCTTCCTATGTTGGTTCGTGTGGAAGTGTGAAAAAATGCATAAACATAGCAAATGTTTAGTTTCGACTCCTAGTGTCACTGGCGCCAAGACTAATTGCCAAATCCCCTGGCTTGTCTCCTGACCACTAAATTACCAAGCAATTTTTGTGGAACTTGAATGTTGAACCTGGGAACAAAGCTGCTTGATATCAGGAAATAATCACTTAAAATTACGAACTCAACAAGCACACATGAACACAAAAACCCCCCAAGAAAAACCACGAAAATCCAAATGAACATTTTACCTTCGTGAACATTCCGAACCCTAGCGCCAGCTCCGGCGAAGTGAAGTAAGTTCTTCCTCTCTATGGTGAAGAGGAGGGAAACGGAGATGAAGCGAAGCGCAGTGAGCAGCAAGCGATGAGCAGCGAACGGCGACGAGCGGTCCGCAGCGAAGCGTGCAATGGCGTGGTGGAGTGGAATGGTTCGTTCATGGGTGGGTGAGTAACGTGGGTTTAGAAATTATGGGTTAAAATATGGGTCAGTTGCTGACCCGCATTTTAACCTATTTTTGGGCTTTATCTATTCTCTAATCCATTTGAGCCCATTTTAGAAAAAAAGTGAGTTATCCAAATATATATGGGCTTCCTAAAACCGAGTTATAAAATGCGTACATGATCCATTTTGCCGGCCCGACCTGTGGTAACACTAGTTCTCCTTAAACTGGTTGATTCTCTAGCATCCGACTCTATTCCTCTACTGCCGGAAACAAGGCCTTCCTCTTGTTTGATTAGCATGATCAAATTCATGAAAAATAATTTCCACCCGCCAATTGTGATAACACATACATTACCACAAAATGTCTAAATGGTAGATACCACTTAAAGGATGAAGTTATTTCACAAAGGATAAATGGAAATTTTTGTTGTTGCATTCACTTTCATTTTGCTTAACTGAAAATTAAACAAAAAAAAGAAGAAAAGGAACAGAAAAGAAGAAGGAATTGGCTAGTTCCTTGTAGATCATGGAACCGATTAATATGGTAGGTTTTAGGTTCCAAGATATGTATGTGGGTTCCAAATTCAAAAAATTGGGAAATCAATTCTAACAGGGTAGGTTCCAAATAAAACTTGGAATAAACCTGAAACTACTCACCCTAGGAATCGCATATTTCCTAGAATTGGGCCAAATGAATTGCCATGGTTGAAAGTTATGATATTTTCTTCGTTAAGAATTTGATCATTGTTATTAAGGGCGAGCATAGTCTGAGCGGGCGATTCTCACCCTAGAACCGGGAACCACCCACTAAGGACCGATTCCAAAAAATTGGAATTGGAAACTGCCCATTTGGATCGCAGGTTTGGTTCGGTTCTCGGGTGAGTCCATGGAACCGGTCCTACTAGCCAAGGAAAGAGATGAAAAGATGGAGATAGAGACGAAGATGGAGAGTAGGAGATAGTGAAGTGAGCATCGATCGAGAAAAATGAGAGAGTGATAGTGACTGTGAGGCAAAAGTGAAAGAAGGTTTTTCTCGACTCAATGTGAGGCTGTGAACGTCGAGCGATTTAGGTTTAGTTTGGGAATTTAGGATTTTTTTATTTAAAAAATATATTAAAAATATATTATATTTATTATTATATTATCGGTCCAGTCAGGGTGAGCGGGCAGGCAGTTCCACATCTAGAATTGGGAACTGGACTGTACCCGCTAGTTCAAAAAAATTGAAATCGGGAATCAAACTGGTTCGCTTAGGAACCACCGGTTCGGGTCTGGTTCCAGGCGGTTCTGGGCGGTTCTCGATTCTTTTGCACACCCCTAATTGCTATGGCTTGAGAGAGAGTCACCAATTGTGTGAGTTGCTTCAAGCGACATTTCACGGTGTTTAGTTAAATTGTTGAACAATTTTTTTTGGAAAGATGATTTTTGTCTTTATTATTTATTTATTTTTCAAATTTGACCAAACTTTGAACATATATGACCTTTCCATCTAATTTCCGATTTACTAGACTTTTAAGTAAATAGAGAGATCGTGACTCGAACTTTTGAAAATATGATTCAATATTCAAAAGAAGTGTTGGCATTGTGGATTTCCAGGAGTTGGGCTGAATGAACTGCCATGGTGGAGAGTTATGATATTTTATTAGTTAAGAATCTAATCACTATGATTTTTGGGGCATTGGAAAACTTATGAGTTGATCTTTGAGGTGGAATTAATTCTCAGCACCTCATAATTGAACCATCATGATTAAAAAATGCGATATCTTAAGATCCAGCTTCCTGATTTGGAGAACTTGGGTAGCATTGGCAAGCGTTTAATAAGTATGACTCAATAGTTGGAAAGTGGGGACAAGCCATAATCACAGAAATCGCACTGGTGACACCTTCGAACAAGAGAAAATGCATTAATGCGAGCATGTCATACCTGCGGCGTTTCTAGTGGGTTCCCTTCACAGTTCCTTTCCTTCTCCCTGTCTTCGTGGGAGAGCCACCAATTGTGTGAGCTATTTCGAGCGATCCCTTAGGGCGTTTAGTTAAGATTGCTGGTTGTCCAGCTCTGCATAGACCTCCATAAGTCGCAGCACAAGTCTGACGAATTTGATGAAGTTATGAGCTGCAACCAGTATGATGAGCGTGACCACCATCCAAGCATTTGTACAGTGTAATTTGGATGGATAAACAAGCCTAGCACAAGTCTGAGTTCCACAAAATACAGGATTGAGACTTGCCCGATTTGTTGCCATAGGCTATCGGTTGAAGTCTCCAAGCCTTTAAACTTGGTTTCAAGCTCTACTTGCTTACTCTACTGCAGGTAACAAATGTTGAAGAAGAAGAAGAAGAAGAGACTCTGCTAAAACTAGTGATGGTAAATGTCAAGAGCTATTGGTAAAATAAATTGATGGTGACTCTTTTTTTCTAGGTAACTAGTTGGCAATTTACCCGATGCTTTTATGAATTTCCAACTTTTTTTGGAATTTGGAAATTAACAATTCCTGTACTAATTTACCAATATTTATTTGCATAACTTAAGGATGCTTCGAATTTACAAGCTTTTATATAAAAGTGATTTACCAACTTTTTGATAGGAAACTTGTTTTGGATTGCCAACTCGCAGTTGAGTTATTTACTTGTCCTTAAATGTTGTTTCCCTCACATGTATTAGTTATTACCAACCTACATTACTGCAACCCACAAATATTTCTCCCTTTAAATATCGACATAGTATTGGGTCACCAACTCTCCCTTAAGCTTCTTATCAACATTTATTTGGTTTTGCCTAATTTGCTACTTTTCTTATCATTTAGAAACTTTCATTTGCATTTCTTAGCAATGCTTTGAATTGATCAACATAATAAGTAACTTACCAAGTTTTCTAATTAATTTACCAACTAGTTTTGGGTTACCAATTTTCCTATAAGTTATTTATCAAGTATAGTTTTCTTTATATTACCAACTTTTCTAATCTCTACCAACTTTTTATATACCTTTCTTGATTTTGCCTTCTAATTTACCAACTTTTATATGAAAATATTAGCTTTTAGTTTAAGAGATTTATATTCGACCAAAAAAAAAAGTTCAAGAGCTTTATCAACTTTTTTCTGATTAAATTATCAAATAGTTTGGGTTATCAACTCTCTTTTGAGTTAATTGCCAATTTTTTGTTTTTTTTATTTTTTCTTCATTTACCATATTTTCTATTGTGTTACTTAGTCGGGAATAAAATTGGTAAGTCATCAAATAAAGCTGGGTAGTTTCATATAGTAGTTGCATTTGAAGTGTCGGTAAGAAAGCTATGTAAAAGTTGGTATACAATAAGATAAGTTTTTTTTGCCAGAGATAAGAATAATTAGGTAATTATAAAGAATCAAATGAACGTTGGGTAACTAATTCAAATAAGAGTTAGTAACGCAAAATTACTTGATAATTTAATCATATATCTCCTAGCACGAATCACACGAGCAACACTTGCTAACATATTTACTCCAGTTCATGCATAACAGGAGACGTATTATAAGTTTATGCAGTCTCTCTCTCATAGTTAGACGTCAATCTAACTAAATTAGCCGAATTCCACATGTAATATAATAGCACAAAATACTTTTGTTAATGTACATTATCGAGCATTTCGCATGATTGTACGTATATAAAATCATAAAAAATAGAATGAAAAAGAAAAGCTTGACACGAGTTATAATATCCAACATTACAAAGGTAGGGTTGTCGTTAGGATATTAGAGTTAGAGAACTAATGTTACGGGTAAGTAGTGTCGACTCTTATGTCGCGTAGAAATATCGCGTAGAATTGGGCGGGCAATTTTTAATGCCATATCACAATCACATCATGTCATTATCGTTTCATGTCACCCTTCAAGCCGAACAACATGGGGTCAGACTAATCTGGCCATGATTTTTGCAATTCGACCAAATTGTAGATTATTAAGCAGGTTAGAAGATACGACATGCTCGATAAATCTTGAAAAATTATAACCTCTAATGCATAGACGTGTAAAATGTATAACACATTTTACATGTGCAGTGTTAATAGAATTAACATGAAAAAATATTGACCAAGTTAATCCGCATGAAGCACATGTATTATTCGTGTATAAAAACGGATCGATTAAGTTTACCTCAAACGCTTTCGATACATGTTTGGAAATTGTCGGTCCAATCCTGTTGGGATCACATGCAATGCTATAAAGGCTAAACGTCATTTGAAAGAGTTATTAATGTTTGACTTTTGGGGCATGGCAGACGAAATAAATTATTATGCAACATTAGGGTCTGGCAAGCATCCAATTGAAATTCTATTATGGAATAATCAGATCACCATTGCACGCTAGGCGAGAGCTCAATAATAATTTATGTGGGTTGTCTTTCTCGGGCGAATTGAACCAAATGACTACTGGTGCTAATGGCAAAATTAAGCCGTGCGTCACGCATAAAGAATTATATCTTGGGCAAATCTAGCATAGACGAGTTGCAAAAGTCGAAATTATTGCAACAATGGAATGATGCTAAATCGGGGGCAGTCGTTGGTCCTAGCTTACTGTGGTCGATTGACCTAAATTGTCTGGATGAAGATCGATTTTAGGAAGAATCGGTTCGCTTCTAAATTATGACAATTCGGAACCGGTTTGGGTTGGTTCGCTTCTTGGTTACAATATAAAAAAATTGCAACTTTCAGTTGAGATCTCAAGGTTAAACGGAGCCACATGGTAAGATATGAAATTCAATCGATATTGGGACCAATTCAATACCTATACGTTTTTCTTTGGGGGAAAGAATCTTCTTACCAAACGCATCAAATTTCAAATTTTTTTCGGATCCAATTTGCTTCCCAAGGTACCATCTTTCCCGGCTCCGTTAATTTCGGCTCAATTTAGCTGTATCGGTCTTATAGCTAACTCAGGTTTCGAAATTAAATTTCTCCTTTCCAAAGAAAGAGGAGTGCGATTCTTGAGCAGAATCAGGGATCCAACTTGAAGCGCTCGCTCCAGATCGGACTGGTCCAGGAACTGATCGTTTTGACAAGCCGGATCATCGGTCTTGAGTTTCTACTTTAAACCGGTCCATCCAAACCATGCTTTGCCCCCCCGCAAAAAAAAAATGGAAATCTTGAGCATATGTATTCCCCTTAGAGGCATGAAACCGTTATAAAATCAAATATATTTCCAAAAAGAAGACGTGACAAAATCGCTATAACTGAGATACTATATTTAAACCCGGCTTAGGACCATGTCCTCTCCCGACTAAATCGACCCCGGCACCGTCTAGGATCGCGCCACGTGTCTCGCCAAGCGCGCTCTCGAGTCGACGTTCGACTCTGGAGTGGCGGCGGATGTACGAAACTGGCCCTGGATTTTACCCGGAATGGCGACTTCGCCCCTGCGCTGCCATGGACGTCGGATCTCCGCCGGATTCATGGAGTTGATGAAAACAGAGCTTCGTTCGTGCCTCTCTCTCTCTCTCTCTCTCTCTCTCTCTCTCCTGCGCGCATGGCTCTGTTCCTCATGCCCGCAAGCAAGGGTGTCCGGCAGATCCATCGGAACACGGGCATTCGATCGAGGGCAAGCGCGGGTTTGTTTGGTAAAGTTTCTCTTTTTATCTTCTTGGTTTTTGGGTTTTCAGCGTTTTTTTTCCGAAAGACTTCGGATTGCATCGCGTGAGATCCGTTCAGGTTTTCGGTCGATCGCCTGATCCCTACATTGGGTCGATCGAAGACGGTGTTTTCATGCGTTGCGAGTTCGAAAGAATCCTCTCGGGCCATGTTCTATGGCATAAGTTGGATTGCTGTGACCGCACTGTCTTCGTCACGGCGATTATTTGTTATGGGCTGTTTTTGTTAGCGCTGCAATAGGGTGGCTTTGCAAACTTCTACGAAAAGGGTAAGGGTGTTTCTTAAATTGTTTATGCGTTTGAACGAGGCGTGTTTCCTTTTTTTTGGGCTTCATGATGGGCCAAAGTGAGGATGGATTGATTGGCTAGTATGAAAATATGACAGAGCCGGTAAATTTTGCGCCCTTCCCAGCATCAAAATTCGATTCTTTGTCTTGTACTTATCGTGTTTTAGTCTGCATTGTGTTTCTTGACGAACGTGGCCAAACGTTTTCTTTTACTTGGCCAAATATCGGTCATTGGCAACATGTGTCTATATGCCTACCCAACCAAGAATTTGTGTATATATGCCTGTACTGTGTTTATAGCACACGCAATTGCTTCATGAATTCATGTTTTCACACATCTTTTCTTAGCTTATATTTACAGATCGTCTTTCTGGAAGGAGAGAAATGGCTTCTCGCGACATTGACTGAGTTTTTGCTGAACAACTTCTTGGCTTCTCTGGTTAAGATGTTGATGCCAAGGTTGTCCAAGGAATTGAGATGTGTCTTTGTTAGTGCATAAGCAGAAATGAAAGGTGGAAACTTGAACAGACCAAGAGGAAGAAAATTTTCTTTCGGTCTTATTGCACTTCTTTTTGCGACTGTATTACTATGGATTTGGGAGAAGAATCCTTTCTTAAGCACCCTCCGGTCCGCTCAAGATCAGTTTTTGTTGTCTTCATCAGGTCAGTTGTTGAATCTTTTCATTTGACGGTAGTTACTGATTCTCATGTGTTAACTTTCACCAGAAGTCTTGTGTTGAGACGCTACTAGGGTTGGGTCTCATTTTTTCTTCGAGATCCAGCTATTCTGTTCCTCCTCTTTTCAATTCTGTCTATTTTCTGGGTGCCTTCTAGTTTTAGTTGTGAGGATTGTGGGCTTGGGCATGGATTACATGCATGTGTGGAGAAACGGATGTACTGTGTCAATGCATCATAATTTCTTTCATCTCGCATCGTAATTTCTTTTCTCATGGAAATAGAGTTAACTCTTTTATCTATTTGAAAATTGAAAGATGAGAGCTTTTGAGGGCAAGGGAAGTTCTATAATGTCTCTTGGAGCACATTGCTTTGCATTTTGTTCGATTAAAATTTGAAAAGATGAGAAAATGGAGTAGACTTTCTTTATTTGCTTCTAACAATTATTACACGTCAAAGGATTGGCTCCTTGTTGGCAGCCTAATATTCAGAAGAATTTTGTTCTAAATGCACCCCACTGTTTCCTGAATCTTCACCTTATGCTGTATTTTTTTTCTGACTATAGGCATTTATGAACATCATGCTCTTATCTCAATATGAATTACTATTGTGTTGTCAGTCGCTTTCGTGTTCTCTATACTCCTAATGTACTTGGAAAGATTTTGTTATAAAAGATATTTAGAGGGAATTTACAACAGTAGAATTGGTTAAAAACTTTAGAAAATTGTTCACAGGGAGATTTATTCATTTCCAAAGTGTACCATGGGTATAAGTTTCAAATACAATTCCGGGGACTTAGATAATTAAGTGTAGCTGTGCATCGCATTGGGCAGAATACCTGAAGCAGCATTTCTATTGGCAGTTTTAAAGGCCGATGTTAATCGATGGTAAATAACAAAGACAGTATTCAATAGAAGAAACAAATTGCAGTTGAAGATTGTAGGTGTAAGCCAAATTTAGTGATGTTCAAGAAAATTGTTTGTTGGAAGGGTAAAGAGGCATGTGAAGAAGATATACATGACTAACCTAGGATACAGACTGAGTGATTTATGTTGCCAAAAGAGCTCAGCAAACACGTATCTGTATATTGCTGCAATATAGTGCATATGTATGTGTGTACATGCACGCATGTATTTGGATGTCTAGTGTTTTGAAATTAGAGTATCTATATGAGGAAAAATCACGGTAGATAGAGGATGGCAATAAAAATGTCATGATTGTTTGCAATATTCTGCACTTTTCCGAATATACTAGACTGGACACTATATCATGGCTATTTGAAGTAGATTGGGATATCATTCTGGTGATAGCAGACTTTGAACTTAATAAAATTGTTTTCTAGTATTTCACTTATAGTTTGTGCCACAGCTCAACAGACGAGTAACAATTGAGTTGCATCCTGTCTCTTTTTGGGTGGGATTTGATCTGATCAATAATAGAAAGTCGAATTACAGTTGAAACTTTTGGCCCATAAAAAAAACGTTATAGTTGGAACTGAAGCAGACGATCTTAGGCTTCTCAAAATCTCTTAATCATGTAAAGCTTATCTGTGGAATTGTTTCATAAAACATGGTGAAAATTCTTCTGTCAGTGAGATTCCGGTATAGGTACGCATGTTTGCCCCATTTCAACACAGTAATTTAGGAGGCAATTGCAACAGGAAAGATTATCGGTTATAGCTGAATTAAGGTCCCTCCTCTTGCCAAATGATTAGAAGAGATGTGAATGGACATTTATTTGTGCAAATATCTCTCGGCAGGAAACTGAAACAATTTGAAGAATTCTTCTAGAAATGTAAATATCCATGAGTCTCCTCAAGCTTCAATTAGGTGGTTTCTGAGTCACTCCTTCAAAACTCGTCATTGCTGTTAAATTCTCCCAACATAGAAATATAGGATAGGCGTTGCTCTGCACTTACACTTTTCAACTTCATCTTAGATGAGACATTGCTGGTGATGTTCTAGATAGGTATAGCATGTGAAGTATCTCAATAGGCTGGATATGACTTTATCGTGAATTTTGATTTATGTGTCCTATCTTTCAGTCATTCGAACATTGGTAATTCGGGTTTTGTTATTTTTTGTTTCTGTCAACTTGCTCACGATGCTTTTCTTTCTTGCCTCTCCCTTTTTTTTGGTGGTGGTGTTGGGACTATCCAGATTTCATCTTTGATACACCAAATGACCCCATGGTATCTGCACATCATAAAGAGCATATTGAGGAAGAAGATGCACATGTTACACCAAAACTATCAAGAAAAGCCGGACAAGGTAGTGATAATTCAGTAATAGAGAAGTCTATTTCTGCACTCTCTCCTAAAGGAAAAGGCACTCGACATAGGAACTCCTCTTCCAAAAGGAAAGGTAGTTTTTCTTCCTAATGATAAAATTTTGGATCAAATTTGCGATGATTGAGTCGTCATAATGAAAAAGTATGTGGGATCTACATATTCTTTTGGTCATAAACTTTTATCCGCATTCCTCTTTTTGATGTTCATGGGTCATGCCTAAAATTCATCCAAAGAAAAATTCATACAAATGCATATTAGCTTTTCAATGAATCTATATTTACTTTTACCTTATCTGGAAGCCATGAACTGAGCGCGACCATGTGTCAATAAAATAGATCTCGGAGTCAGTACTTTTTGTTGTCCTTTATATTTGACCACATTTGACCATAGAGTAAGTTTTCGCGAGGAGTTTGTGCAGTGCGCGATCTTCCCCTCTTTCAGGAAACTTCTGTAACTTCCTTCCAGTTAATAGACGAAATGTGAGTAAGAAAGAACATGCCGTCTTGATGGTATATTTTGTTATTATCGACTCATCGATATCTTCTGTAGAGTTGTCATACCATACAATTTATTTTTTGCAGCTGAGAGTACTGAAGTTTTGTGCCTTATGAAATACAAACAGAGGGAGAATTGCCTAATCGTGTTGGGATACGTGCAACTGATTTTAACATGTCTACTCGGCTGAAATTTAGCACATTTAAGGCATAGCTTGTTGAATAATCAAAATGAGAGTCCTTGAGAAACACGTCTTCAGATTTTGGCCTATAAGTTGGTATCGCTTTTTCTCCTAGCCAATTTAATTATAATGAGCATTGGGAGATTTAAATGAGAAATGTCGATCTATTCTACTTTCTGCAGGAATTCGGTTTTACGTTTTATCTCTGTCATTAGTAATTGGCATATCAGCAAGTATGATACGTAGGTTTGGGAAAAACATACTACATTCCTGTGTTTTATCTTAGTCAAAGTGCTTTTCTTCATGGATGCAGTCTGCAATTATGCTAAGGGTAGATGGGTTGCAGACAAGAGCAGACCATTGTATTCGGGATTTGGATGCAAGCAGTGGTTGTCTGAGATGTGGGCCTGTAGACTGACACAAAGAACCGATTTTTTGTATGAGGGATATCGGTGGCAGCCGCAAAATTGTGAAATGCCTGAATTCGAGAGATCTTCATTCTTGAAAAGGTTTTCTTTTCTTGCATACCTTCCTTTTAGCTTGCAATGCTACATATAAAACATTCCTCTTGTGCATAATTACTTATTCTTGGCACTATCGACATTCCTGGAACATAGATAGATATGTTTTGTCCTATATAATCGGAGATATTTTGCCTACTAAAATTGAGATGTTCAAAATTCGTAATTTCTGTTCTCAGATATCATCGGATGCTTTCCCTACATGTAGAAGTTTCTTTCATTTGTCTAAAAGGTCTCTGGTTCCTTCTTTCTGCTATCCCTTCCTTCTGCTTAAAAAGAAAAGATAAGCAGAAAAAAAGTTTCTTACAGAGATCGATAGGAAGTTTGGCATTGCTCTCGTTCTGCTTGTTTTTGCCTATGATGTCTTGAAAACATCTTTACTTTCAGAATGCAGGACAAAACTATTGCATTCATAGGAGATTCACTCGGGAGGCAGCAGTTCCAATCTTTAATGTGTATGGTGACTAGTGGAGAAGATAGCCCTGACGTTGAAGATGTCGGAGTCAATTATGGGCTTGTTATTCCTCCTGGAGCCATTCGTCCTGATGGTTGGGCGTTTCGATTGCCAAGTACGAATACAACTATATTATACTACTGGTCTGCCAGCCTCTGTGATCTCGAGCCCTTAAACATCACTGATCCATCAACGGATGTCGCTATGCATTTGGACCGTCCTCCAGCTTTCATGAGAAAATTTCTGGATAGCTTTGATGTTCTAGTTCTGAACACAGGACATCATTGGAACAGAGGTAAGCTTAATGCAAACAAGTGGGTCATGTATGTCAATGGAAGGCCAAATAAAGACCGAAATCTGGCAGCAATTGGAAATGCCAAAAATTTCACAGTCCATAGTGTTGCAAGGTGGGTAGACTCGCAGCTTCCTTCACATCGACGTCTCAAAGCTTTCTTCAGAACCATTTCACCTAGGCACTTCCTGAATGGGGAGTGGAATACCGGGGGTAGCTGCGATAACATGAGCCCCTTATCTAAAGGAAGCGTAGTTTCGCAAGACGAATCAAATGATTTGGTGGTGCAGAGCGCTGTCAAGGGTACAAAGGTGAAAATTCTGGATATTACTGCTCTTTCTGAATTGAGAGACGAGGGACACATATCTCGTTTCAGTGCTAAAGCCAGTGATGGTGTCCAGGATTGCTTACACTGGTGCCTACCTGGCATACCGGATACATGGAATGAAATCCTTTGTGCACAAGTATAGTTCCAAAGGATGGTGCCGAGAATGCATGAATATTAGCTGTTAAAATATCAGTATTTTCTTGGGCACTTTGGCTATGGAACGTCTGTCCCTACTGCAGATACTTAGTCTCTGGTAGTAACTTGGGAAGCAGAAGCTTGGTCGCTGCTAATTTTATATAGGGTTTTGGACGAGGCCGCTGGGTCCCTGAAAGTCGACTTTCAGATAGAAAAGTCTTTTTTATAGATCTAGGGAAATGGATGTATTCTGGATGCTGTAACATATTCTTTTCAGTCATAATATAGTTATTAATGTTTTGTTGCTTCAAGTCCAGAACTGCAGATCACATCATACTAAATTGATGTACTCCTATTTTGCGGTGTTTGTTTACTGCGGTATATTAACAGAGGGCTAATTGTTTAGAAGCGCCGCGGAACTCGGTATCTGCAATTCTGCTAAATACCTACTATTGTCTTCACTGGCAAAGGAGAGCAACTTATGCAGCACAAGTTCCCTGGCCTGATAAAAGACAAAAGGAAGGAAAATCCAGCACAGAGACTTTGTGGTTTTTATGAGACACCTCCCTCTCCATCCTATAGATTACTTTCTTTCTTCTTGTTGCTCTGAATCATCAAATAAAACTGACTACCGATGATTAATCCATAAATTTTTTCGTGGTTTGAATACATCGAATACCCAAATAATATTGTAGATAGAGCTTTCATTTACCGAGCTTAGGCTCGTCTCAGAAATATTCTACAAAAAAGTCGAGTTCGAAGTTTATGGACATTTAGATTGGCGCTTCTGCAAATTTCTTTAAGCTCCGAACAAAGTGCACAACAAAAGTAGATTGGATATTCAGTACTTTGATTATTTATAGTAATAAAAAAATCGTGTACTACATTTGAAGTTAAATTACTTATTCAATCAGAGGCTGGAACGGTAAGGAAAATTCAAGTTCTGACATGATCGCGAATCTGAGGTCTAGCTCGCACCATGATAGAACTCGGTCCAGATTGGGGGTCGAGCATGACGTGTGGCAGTGCTCGATCTGCCAATTAGGGTCGACCTTGAAGCTGCAAGCGGAGCTTGGCCCAAATGGAGTCGACCTCGAGTGTCGCGGCGGAGCTTGCTTGCATCCGAGGCTTGAGCTTGATGCCTCGAACTCAAAACAGCTACTAGTGGTTTGGTGCACAAAGTATATGGAAATATCAATAGACTGTCGACATGCAGCGAGAAGCAGGCAGCAGCTAATTCTTGCCTGTAATTTATTAGCAACTCGAACGCAAAAATAATTTTGAAAGTTCACCGTATTAAAAAACCCCAATTCGATTTAATGTATTCCTGATATAGCTGCGATTTAGGGACTCAATATCCCTGGACGTTAAGCACATAGAGGGTAGAGGCAACTCCCATGCCTCGAAAAAGATAGTGGCCGGAGTTTCTCTTGTGTAAGACAGGGACCTAAGCAGGTATGTAAAAGGTGTTGTCTGAGCCTTGTGCGGACCTCGACATAGCTGGACCTTAAGTATATAGAGGGTAGAGGCAAATCTCACGTCTCGAAAAAGATAGTGGCCGGAGATTATCCTTTGAAAGATTGAAATCGTAGTAGGTCCTTAAAAGACTCCATTTGAGCCTCGTGTGGACCTCGGTATTCTTGGACATTAAGCACATAGAGGGTAGAGACAACTTCCACACCTAGAAAAAGAAAGTGGCCAATGGTTCTACTCTGTAAGACTTGGACCCAAGCATGTCCTAAGAGGCTTCATCTTGGTTACCATCCGGACCTCGGATTACTGAGATGCAAAACTTCTACTAAATGGTATTCCCTTTTCATAGGAAAGAAAAATATTTGGAAGAAATCAAGGTGCGAAACGTGAGAGTACTTACATGTTAAACCAAGGGTCTGCATAGCAACGTTTCTGTTTCCAGAAACAATTTTTGATCAGAAATAGTTTTTTCTATTTCTATTTCTTGGAACAGTTTCTGACCAAAAAATAGCGATTAGTAACTACATAAAATTTCTATTCCTTGAATAGAAAAAGAATAGAAACGCGTTTAGGGTGCGAATGATTCATTTCTATTCCATGGACGAGTTTCTCCCTTTTGGGTTACCGGCGGAGGACGGCAGGTGGCGGTGGGGGGCGGAGGACGGTGGTTGGCGGCGGCAGAGGATGGCAGCCGGCGGTGGGAGGAAATGGAGCACGGCGGTCAGCGGTGGAGCACAGTGGCATTGGGCGGTGGTGACGGCAGCAGGGGGCGACGGCGGCGGGAGGTGGCTGGCGGCGAAGGGTGGCCATCGTCGGTCGATGGAGCACGACAGTCGGTGGCGAAGGATGGCGGCCAATGGTGGGTGACCACCAGCGTCGGGTGGTCAGAGGCAGGAGGTGGCCGGCGGCCGAGGGCAGCTAGCACCGGGTGGTTGCCGGCATCGGGCGGTGGAGCACAATGGTTGGCGGCGGAGGATGGCGACGGTGGTGGGTGGCCGGCGGTGGCCAAGGATGGCGACCGGTGGTGGGTGATCGCCGACGTCGGGTGGTTGGCGGGGGGAGGCGGCCAGCGTCGGGTGGCGGTCGGCGTCGGGCGATGGAGCACGGCGGCCGGTGGAGGATGGCGGTCGGTGGCGGGTGGTGACAAGTGTCGAGCGGTGGAGAACGGTGGTCGACGACAAGAGGCGGCCAGCGAGCGGGAGGCGGCCGACGAGAGTTGGCCGGCGAGCGGTGGCGGCGGCGGAAGGTGGGCGGTAGGTGGCGGTGAAGGATGGTGAGAGGCGGCGGTGGGCGGGTTGCGGCCGATGGATTGTTTCTTATTTTTAGAGAATTCTAGAAAAAAAATCGTTTCTTTTTTCTTATTCCAGAAACAAGAAGCAGATTTTTTTTGCTTCTTGTTTCTGTTCCAAATCTATTTCTGAAACACTTTTTTGTTCCAGAAACAAAAAAAATAGATTTTTTTTACTAAATGGATTTTTATTCTTTTTCTATTCCGGGGAACAAAAGAACAGAAAAATAAAGAAATAGTAACGTTACTAAACAGAGCCCAAGGAACACGTTCGTGAAGCTCATCATTTTTATATATTAAAGGGATTGGCCGCGGAGGCCTTTGTAGAAGTTTTGGCTTTCTTTCCTAAACGAGGTTACTTCTTAACCAAACACCTTGACATGAGATAAAGATTCGCATGAAAATGTACCTTAATCAATTTGTCACGGACCAAATTGAAGGTCAAACTCATAATCCAGCGCCAATTGAAATTGAAAAAGAAAAAGGGCGCTTAAAAAAAATTCGTAAATTTTTATATTTTTTGGTTCGATACAAAAAATCAGAAAGCATTAAAAAACTTGTTTTTTTTTTTTCAAGCAGAGCAGGAGAGCGATCGCCGGCCGGCCACCTCCAGAAATGCCGAAGAAGCGGCGAGTGCCGCACGTCCTGTGGAGGCTGTTCCGCGACCGCGCGCGACCGCTCACCGACGCCATCGTCAGGCTGCTCCCTCCACCACCGCCGGCGGCGGCGGCGGCGGAGCGTTGCCGGTGGTGCGGGGGGAGGCGTTGCCTCGGCTGCGTCCGCGGCGGAGGAGGGGCGGCGGTCGCGTCGTTCCTCCTCAGGCCCGACGATCCGTCCGAGTACCGCAGGCTCCTCACCCGGTGCTTCGTCGTCGTCGGCGACGATGCGCCTCCGCTCTCCGACTCGAGTCCTCTCGCTCGCTGGTCTCAACGCCAGGTACGGCAGTCCACTCCACTCCGCCGGAGATAGATTCTCGGGTCAATCTAGTGTTGGCTTTGTCCAAAAAGGCGCGGACTTGAACGAACTTTTTGCGACTTTTGCTTGGTTTTTTCCTCTCCTTGGAACTTGAGATGAACATGGTGTTTTGAAGTTGTCCCATTTGAATAATATACCTAGGAATATCGGTTACGTAGATAAGAGAAGTATTGGCAACGATTTCTTTGTAGCAGCGACTTTGTTAGTTTTTGAAGGTTTGATTTTTGATATTGTCATCAGTCAAATTGTCTTTTAGTGCTGACTTTCAGCTTTCAGATATCAATCGCCTAGGAAGCATGGCCACTCTCTGGGGGCCTCTGTGTTGGTGTTGGACATGTGTTGGACACCGACACTCGTCGGGCACTCTTTTTTTATTATTTATTTATTTATGGATTTGAATCAAATTAATTTGATTGAAATAATCATAAAAACGATAATTTATCATGTATGTATGAATATATGCATTTAATATATAATGTGTCCCAACGTGTCGGAATTCTCTATTTTTTGTGAAATGATGTGTTGGCGTGTCATGTCGTGTCGTGTTGGTGCTACTTAGTCAATCGCTTCTAGTTGCACTGGCTTTTGCTTTCTGGTATATGCGCTTGGTGCAGGATGTATCTCTCACTGACTATAACTAGTCCTTAATCGTCTGGTAGATTGTATTGAGGACCATCGAGATGGTGTACTCTGAGAGTTCAGCACCCGGCAATGTAATAGCCAATGGCTTTAGTAAGGTAATTAGCCGTTCTTCATTGCAAAGGCAATCATGTTTTCTTGCTCCTACCTGCAACATTCAGCTTTGCTCAAGTTTCATGCTCCGTTTTTTTAAGAACTTGTTGTTTTATGTTTGTATTACTTGTGACACTGCATTGTTTTCTGAAGTCGTATTAGCATATTGCAGTAAGTCGTTTTTTTTCTTCGGGCAGATTTAATAGTCAGTTTTATATTTCATCTCTCTCTCTCTACCACATAATTTTGGAAATAATTAAGTCAAAATATGTTTTCTTAGGAGATTAACAAATTGTTGGTATGAATTTATACCTGTCCTTCTCCCTGTGTGGCAAGCTGGGATCTAAGGATGCGAGCTTTTATAATCATCAATTTTAAATACTGTGATAGTATTTCTCATTATGGTTGTCGTTTGTTTCTTTTAAAATAAAGCTTAATAAGTTTAAAACTTTCTCTAGTCGAGTTAGATTGTGAATGAAGAATCTATACCAATTGAATTTTAATTTCTGTCAACAGGATAACCATTCTAGTGTTGCTGTCGAGCTTCTAACTTCTTCAGCCTGGTGCCTTCTCTTAGAAAGGGTATGTCATGGCAAGATTCTGATCAGTGGATTTTTCAACTTCTTCTGCCTTCCTGTTGTTGGATCTGGTGTTTAACCATATCAGATAATCGTAGTTGGGACCTTGGATGAACTGAAAAAATTCTTATCTGCAGGTTGGTGACAGTGTAATGATGTACTTGCTCAAGTGTGCATCAATCTTTTTGCCATATCCTTGTAAGAAACACTTTCAGGTGGCTGGACTTCCAATCACAAAACTGGACAATATGCTGTCGAAGCATTCACTAGAATCCCACTCTCAACGTACTTATTTGTTCCAATAGGGTAGTGTATGAGTTCAATGAAAGTTTTATAATTGATTGTTTATCCAACTGCTTCCTTGATGGCAGTGGCGGACCAAAATTTTGAGGTTAGGGGGGCGAGACACAAATTTTACATTAGAATATAATATATAATTGTTTCTGAAAAATTTTCCTTATGTAACATGAATTTTTTGGACCTAGAGGGGTATTGGGGGGGTGGGGGGGGGGGGTGGAGGGGGGAGCACCAGCTTCCTCTAGGTCTGCCAATGCATCCTTTCTATTGTATTTGTCACACATATGTTAACTTGGTTCTCTTAGAATAACATCATAATATGAAACACAATGGGTTGAGGAAAACCCAATAAAGGGGTGAAATTTGCTAATCATGACATAAAGTTAGGACAATTGCTGTATAAGGATGATGACAATGAAGAAATTGAGAGTTCAATGCATTATTTTCGAAGTCTTTAATGTAAAAAGATTAGAGAGGTCATCAGGAATGGTTTCACAGTTTCTATTCACATTTTTGTTTTCATAAGTACCGAATCAATGGATATTGATAGTCAACCGAGGAAAGATGAGTTTACATGATTTGAGATGACTCAAGTGGCCAATTGAGATGATTTTACTGAATTTTTCTAGGTAAAATATAGGTGATTTAGAGATCTTATAAAATAAGCATTAAGGATTCATGTCTTTCTATATCAAAATCATAAATGCTTTCCTGGTAGTTATATTGTTGTTTCTTGACCATAATAGAGGATAAGTTTTATTTGTAACATGGCTTCCAATGTTCTTAAAGCATGCTGGTGCTTTATGTAATTGAATTGCAGGTGCTCCTATTATACATTTGTTTCTTGAAGCAATTGCCCACTGTCTAGCTTCTATTTGGGAATATTTTTCTGTATGTTCTGTTAATGAGTGCCCTGGGAGCTTGTTAAGCATACTCGATAAAGAATATTTCAACTCTCAAAGCATTGATTACACATGCATGTCAATAAAGTTAGTGCATTGAAAACCATAAAGTTTACTTAATTGATCATTTAATGGTTGTCCCTGAGGCACTTGTTAATAAAATCCTCTCTTATATGGTCCTACAATGCAAAATGTGCTGGTTTGTGAATGAAGTCTATGTTTGGTACTGCTGATTTTAATAGAAAGGTTGAGAGAAGAACCGACTATTGTTGCTTGGCAGTTGACGAGAAGAACTCTTTAAAATGTCTATTATCTCACTTTTGATTGGTCAGAGTTTGATGCATTGAAATCAAAACTTTCAAAGAGATAAGCTAATGAAAACCATCGACACACGCATGTTATTTAGATCATGTCTGAAGTTTACCTACTTTTATTACCCATATCTACCCATGTATCAGAAAGTTAGTACAGTCTTTGTGGAATTAACCAACTACTTGTCTCACTGCATGGAAATTCGAGCTGCTAACATCGCTGTGCTTTACATAACTGAGTTGTACCCATTTTCTTTATCATACATTTTTTATCATTTATGTTCATCGCCAATTTGAAGCTCTTCATACGAGGTAAAATACTGAAAAAGGCAATTACATAATTTTCTTCAGGAATGTCAAATTTCATTTTGATGAGTTTGGTTATTTAATTGCGTGGAGTCTACTGGATACATGTATGCAGAAAATTTCGTTTTTCCATTTTTTTTCATTAGAAATTGTAAGTTGTCCAAGACAGTTCTCTACTCTGAAAATTGAAACCAGATCTTTCACTATGGAAATTACTATATTGAACAGTTGCATGGTTGGCATTTGGGCAAGAATCCGATGGTTTAATTTATTTGTGAACTTGCCTGATTCTTGGTCAATCTGTAGTTGATGTTAATTCTGCCCCTCTTATTTCCTCCTTGTTTATTGTTTGCTGATCTCGTGGATCCTACTACAACCATGTTTTTAGTTGTTCCTTCCAAAGGATCTTTAATTTTTTTTATCACAAAAGTGTGATAGCCCATTCTGAATTGCCATTACATCTTGATCTGTTTTCAGGAGCTCAAAAGAAGAGAAAAAGAGCTGGTTATTTTAAATTGTTCTCGCAGATGGAGAAATCCACTAATTTACTCCATCATGAAACATCCTTAATTTCTTCTAGCCATGGCGCAGACTATGGAAAGAAAAACGAGGAATTACAGATAATCGTCCCTGAAGCAGCTGCATCAACAAGTGTAATTCGTGCTGCTTCTAGCGATGAATCTTTCTGTGAGGTTCTGCATGGAAGCTCTAATCTGATTGTATCAAAGGTCAGAAAGCACAGAAGACCATTTAGCTGGCAGCGTCGGGGAAAGAAAAGGAGAATTGATTCCCATGGAAGTGGCGTGGTCTGTTCTGAAGTATTATGTGCTGATCAAGATAATCTCGCTGGGAGTTCTCAAGGAGAATCATCTTCTGCTTTTAATCACCCATACATAAAGGTGCTTATTAATTATCATGAAATGTTGATAAGTTAAGTCATGGATGTCAATCGAAATGTTAAATGATAATTCTCAAAGAAGCCATTTTCCGCCTTATTCTATAATCCAAGCTAATGGGCATTGCATCTTTGTATGTTCTATAAATGTTCTGGCTTGGATTACCGGAATAGTACCCTAGTAGAAATATCTGTGTTGCTTAGTTTTGTTTGAAATCATAGCATTTTCATGCAATGGTTCTGAAGCTATTATCCATTGCTGGTTTGATCCTCCAGGGAGGTTTCCTACTCTATTTACCGTAATATAATAGATGTTGGGCATTATGACTGACATGAGTTTGCAAATGATAAGGTGTTTTCTGCATGTACGAACCATTTAGTTGGTAAAGGAGAGGAATGGCAATGACCCGCACCAAAGTGTTGGTTTTGGGGGAGGAAGGGGGGGGGGAAGAGGGGGGGAGTGCTTATTGTTGATAAGAAAGTGAAAATTAGTTAAAGTTCTGTGGCTGGAATGAAGAATGTAGTGGATCTATTATCATCGTTCGAAGAAGGCTAAATGCATAGATAGGTTGTGTTGGTTAGGGAAAGAAACACACTTGACAGCAGTTCTACTCGCTTTATGTACACGATGACATTAATGAGGATTATATTTCTTATTGATATAACGAGCAATCATTAATGAGCTCCAGGTTTTCCATGGAAATGCAATCATAATAGCTGCTGCTATGGGCTGGCTGTGGGGCATGAAAATTTTGTCATAGCATATCTTTTGATGCCTTTTGTATTGTGCTTTTTGGTGACTCACTCAGGCTCTTCAATTAATCATAATGTCATTTAGACATAATTTGTTGACTCTATAGAGCCTGAGTAGTTTTTAGTTGATTTGTTCTTGTGCTCTGACTTTACACTTAATGCCTTTGTTTGCTGTCTTCTATTTGATGGGGTTTGAGTTTTGAATCTCTACAAATAGGCAATTTATATCCTGTTATGCTTTGCTTGTATATTTATAATCATTTTCTCAGTGCTCGTGTGTAAGCATGTTGAGTATATATCAGTGCGTATTATTCTGTATTTTTGTCTGCAGATGCCAGTGTTGTGCTCCTGCTGTCAGTTGTTGGTAGCAGTTAAAAAACTTGCCAAAGGCACTCAAATTCAAAGAAAAGATATATTTTATGATCTGGAATCAACACTTTCAGCAGGCTTTCCAAGAAAACGTATCCTTCTTGTGCCTTTTTTCTCTGGAAATGTCTTTATATTTGTCAGAGCAACTCCTGATGATGAATATAGTTGCCGCTGCTTTTTATATAATTGGACACAAATTTGAATAAGTCTGTTCTTGTCATGGACTTTTTGTTGTGTGTGAACAGCACTGATAACAATCAGTTTACCTCAATAATTGATCAAGGCTGTCATTTTCATTGCTTATGCTTTTTCTGCACAAACTCTGAATATCATCTGGCAATGAACCATTTGGCATTTCATGAAGACCCTTTCTACGATCCTAGCATTTCTATTCTTCATATTCCCACCCAAATTTAGGTGAAAATTGGAGACCAGTCTTCTTTACCATCTTAATTGAATGCTACTGTGCTCTTTGGGTACTCGATAGAACAGTTTGACAAAGAATGGTCAATTGCCAATGACAATGGGCGGATAGGAGAAGTTTTTGTCAAAATACAGAGTGATATTATGTCCCAGATACAGTTGTTTGCCAATGCAGAGCACAAAAATTTTATCAATGGAAAGTTGGCTGTCAATAGGGTAAAGTTAGTTTTAAGAGGATCGACACAAACTAGTGTATGAGGATCGTAAGGCATTGGGAAATTGACAGAATTATTTGTGGAATTCCTCTTTGTAACTTTGTTGCGCAAAGGTGATAAACCAACCCATACTATATGACCTACTTCTCTTGTTATTATCATTATCATCTTGTATTTGTGAGTGAAATGATTGTTTGGTTAGACAAGGTTGCTTGACAATATTGTGTTGCATCCAGTTGAACTAGAGGAGACTGTGTGATATCGCTAGTAATGAATTTCTAGTCTTTTGATGAGCTTCTTTTTTTTTTTTCTGGTTTGGTTTTGCACTTGATTGTCTTAATTCTTGTGTCTCCCATTTGCCAATTGGTCGATATGTTATTGCCACAGCCCTTTTGATGCTCATTTAATCATGAATAGGTAGTAAAGAGAGCATTTCTAGATAGTGTCTTGCTTTTTCTACTGTGCCTGTCCTTCATGCATTGCCTAGTTTTTCCGATAATGTCCGTCTAAACTGAAGGTCCTGAGGATGCTAGTGAAACTAGCTTGTAGTTAAGCATTCTCTTGGATTTCCCTGGAATACACGAGCATGGGCTCATATATGTCAATATATCACTAATTTCAAAGTGCGTCCTCACTTTTCTTCCTCAGAATTTATTTCAAGGACAATCTTTAATTTCTTTCACTCCAATAATATTTCTGTAATTGCTAATAGGAGGTTGAATGCCTTTTCATTTTGTTTTTCTTTTTACTTCCATTCCATTCCATTGCCCCATCCCACTCGTTATATCCATCGTTCCAAATGTAACCTAGAGTGTTTTGTCACTATATTGAGCCTGTTTTACGGAATGCTTGATCAGCTACAAGTTGGTGTTCAGATGATACATGTATGCAATACAAATACAGGCTGAAAACTTCAAAATTTATTGATTCTTAGAAAGGTGCAACGTTCCATGTCTTGTAGTGTAAAGGACTTATGCTATCCTTAATGCTCTGCAGATATTCTAAATACTTTGAAGCCTAGTGTTGCTGGTTCACTGATTCTCCTCCAAAAATTATTTGGACTGTCTAATATAGATCTCGATACCAAGTCAAACACATGCTTACATGACAGTTCCTTCTGTCCTGGTGGATCCACATGCCTGTAAGTAAACAACTAGGCCTTATCGCAATGATTTAATCCATACCTTGCAGTGCCAGTGAACAATAATTTTTTTTTGCATATCACAGTGAGGTTGTGCATTGTTTTTTTTTTGCAGGATATATAAGGCATAATTGAATTGCCTTCATCTAAGATTTATCAGAACCTAGTCAGCAAGATTTCTTCCGAAACTTAATAGATTACTTTTAGCATCCCATCAGCGCATACTCTCAGGCTCTCTTTGTCCTTTTATTTCTCTCTAATTGTATAAAAAGTACAATATATTGGAGGCGCCTAGGTTTTCTTCTATCTTTGCAAATCTCGATTTTCTATCCTGATGTATGTGATATTTTTTATGTATATGAATTCTCGACAACTTTTTTTATTTATATGATAGGCGAAATAGAATCCAGGGCGACATTCATATGGAAAAGCCTTCTATTAATGCAGTTATCAAATAAAAAAAATCAATCTTTAGAAGTCATTGTATCATCTTCTATGTCAAATAGTTAGTCCACTGAACTCGAGCAATATCTTCTTAAAGCTCAGAAAGATATATTGATGCTTTTTTATTTAGAACTTGATTCATGATAACATTGTTCAATTTGTAAGGAATCCATTGATCAATGTGATAAATTCGATCAAAGCAAGGTCCTTTCCGATATCCTTTTTCTGATATCCTTTTTATTTGCCTTGTTATGTCGAATGTTAAATCTGGCATAGATGCATCTATAGTTAAGGATAAAAACTGCTTTAGTTATTTATTGGAGCACGTCTCAACCAGCTAGAATATTCGTATAAGCTTGTTATAATTTGATGGATCAATCTCAACATGGGTTAATAGCCTTCAACAAAAGATCCTCTAATTGCAAAGAATTGTTTTCGATCTAAGACTCTAGTTGATGCTGCCCAGTGGCTCACATTTCAAGCATGTTTTCTTGGAGGAATGGATAAGAGTCATAATTCATTGAATCATGATAACTCTATTGAATTATAAAGATTTAACTTATACCAATGAAAAGTTGTCAATGTTGTGCTTGAGTATGATCCTGATAAGGCTCAGTATATCCTAGCATTCAAAAGGAGATTTTATAAATTTTTGTTTAGAAGATGCAAAAGTTGCGAAGGGATTGGTGGTGAAAAGTATTGAATAATAATTGATGAAGATGGTGATGAGTCTGGGAGGGAACATATGACCATTGTTTCGTATTTGTGGACGGAGTGTTGTGTACCAAGACATATTTTTAGATCTTGTCCATTTTATAGATTTTACTGAGATGACTTTGAAGAATGAACTAATTCTGTATTCTCGTCATAACCTTACGGTAAAGAGGATAAGAGGTCAAGGATATGATGAAGCAAGTTAAATGCACGGTGAATGGAAATGCATAACATGTTTGATTGTCTTGATCTTTGTCTTTGAATTGGCAATAGCTGTGTTGGTGCTATTAATTTTTCTTGAAGTTGGGTGCTAAAAAATCTCAGTTGTTATAACTACCAAGATTGAGAATATACTTTGCTAAGAGAGCTAACTCCTTTGGCTGCTGCAACTACTGCCAATTAAATATGATGAGCAAGAGAATCAATATAGTATGCATGATGATACTCTTTAGAAGTAACTCTTCATTCAGTGTGCACGTTACTTGCTCCATCATTTCCTTGACATCTTATTTACGTTATGAATGAAAAGAAACATACATTTTTTCGTTCTTCAAAGTCATAGCATTAGTATCTAAAATATAAAGAAGACAAAAAATAGTCAATCTTGTTCACCACTTTCTCTATCCACAAATTTTAAATCAATTTCCATTCTGGCGCTCCTTGATCCATTTTCAACTTTTATTAAACATTTTTCATCATCGATCTCTCAATGAATTTTTTTACTTAATTTTGCCAATATATATGAGATATGCTTTTGAATATGGTACTGGGTGCAATTATTAAGCATTATCAAGTACAAGAGTGACAACTTATTCATCATAAGATGCCAAAATCTTCATAAATTTAATAAAATCAGTACGATTCAATGAATTATTACGCTCATCATTATCTCTAAAAGCACGTGCTTGAAATGTCAACCACCTAACATTATCAATAGAAGTCTCAAGCTCCAAATCATTCTTTCAATACTTTAAGATGGTTTGTTGAGGCCTCTTCGCTAAGATTGAGCTGTCAAGTCATCTCACAAAACGGTGCTCCAGTGTCAAATTTGGGTTTTGAATTCTTGTTTGATTGGTGTCATTAGAGGATACTCTAAATTTCTACTGAACATGCCAAAGCATCAATTTATTTTAAGTCTGTGTGAGTTTTGAGTTTATCAATATTTACTTCTATAAATATGTCAAATTATGTTACATCCTGTCAAATTTGCACCCCTTATGACAAGATTTCGAAAATTTGTTGAGTGCCAACTAGGACATGATCCAATATTTCATAAAATAGCATTTTTTATTCCACCATCGACTTTCTTCTGGACATGAAATCCCTTTTTAGTGAGTTTGTTTTTGTTAAATTTAATTCAAATTGATTGATTGTTGAAGAAGTAACAAGGCAATATTTTAGTTAGGAATTTCTGACCACTTGGAAATTTTGTGAAGTAAGAAGCTTGAAAAGACCAAGAAGGCTTTTGCATACGAAAACCTTATATTGGGAAAGGACAGATTGATATGGAACTATATTGTGTTAATGAATATGATGCTTACAAATTGAAAGATGCAATCCCATATCTTCTTTTGAACAAGAGACATTAATATCCTTTTCCTATCTCAATGCTTCAGAAAGATGTTGCTCGAGTTCAATTGATTTACTATGCTAAAGTTTGATCACTTTCCCTTTTCAAAAATGTATTGATAGGAGGAGGCTTTCCATATCAATCTCACTCTTGAATGTTTCCCACATCATTTAAGATCAAAGAAGTTTGAACAGAGCATTTACCGTATGTATTGCTTTAACACCCCTTCTCACGGGATGCTTTTACTGTTTAAGATATCTGTATTATTCTTAATATTGTTTCAATTTTAGATGACCTTTGGACTTGTTTGGCACTTAGAATGGCAGAATTTGGAAACTGAATGGTGTCATGTAGACATGGATAAAGCGAAGTGGGTAGTTAGCTGAATAAACTGGAATTATAAACTATGTCTTGGGCATTATGTTGGAGTTTCGATAAAGTTACAGAGCTATACAATTGGAGAGAATATAGGAAGATGATGCCTTTATGATGGGACGTGTTTCAACAAGCTATATCTTTGGACTTTGGAGGGAAACTAGGAAATATTGCATTTATAATGATACATTAATCTGGTCTATGAGTGTTATCACATTTTAATTTTCTTTTCTTCGTGAGGTTCCCTAGGTACCACTCCATGAGTAACTTGCTTAAGACGCTAATTCGCAAGACGCAATGTTGCCAGTATTCAAGATTACTGGATAAGCACTGTCCTCCGCTTACATCAGTTCGAGCTGCTTCAGGGAATGCTCACTCCATATCAGAGGTTTAGTACCCATAAAAAATTTACTGTTGTTTATGTGGTTGGTCTTTAGTCATTATTGGAGAATAGGCAACATATTCTGCATATTGCCTCATCTCCGTCACAATGAAGTATTTGGATACAATCTTTATGTTTTCTTCAAGTCATTCTATCTAGGCTGTCTACTGGATCTTCAGGCAATATGTTTTTAGTTATCATTAGCTTTAGAATTAGATTTGACAATCTTTTCAGGTATGAAAAAAAAAAAAATTCTCACAGAGTATTTCTAGACCGACCCAACTTAGGAATGGGAGTTTAGCTGGTCTAAAATCCTTGTATTATTAGTTGTGATGTTGAGAAGGATGGGCCAAACTCAGAAATGGTTTTCTTCGCAATTACAAGGATGCATCGCTTTGACTTTGCTAGTTAGGTATCCTAATGTTCAAAGAGGTGGGCTTTCCGAAAGCATAATGTTGTGACCGACTTTCATAGTAATATATGGGGAAAAATTAATAGGGCTTGAGATATTGGCGGGACAATGAGTCTACTTTAAGTAGTTATTAATTGAGAAAATTTGAATTTTCGCTAATGTAAATCAATTAAATAATAAAAATTGTGGACATCTGGAAATTAAAATTTTGTTACTCTTTTTCATCTATCCAATGAGAAATCAAAATTATTTGAATGTATTATGTTTATTTGGGTGAATTTGATGTGATACGATCAAATGTCTTGCAAATGGTTTAGTGTTAACGAGTACATTGGAAACTGTATTAAGTTCCTCAATCGGTTGTTGGACGAGTGCCCTTGGGCCACTAAACAAAATGATTTGTATATACATGAAATTTGCGATGTTACGTGATTTTGTGACTGAAAAATAGATATGCTAAGTTAGAAATCAAAGTACTTAAGTATAGTACAATATCCATTCAACCCATAAGTTGCTTACTAGAAAGAACAAGCATTCTTCTGTATGTTTAGAATTGTGCGGGAAAAGAAGTTTTGTTGAAAATCATGTACTTTTTCCTATTATAAGCAAAAATGAGTATTTTGCTAATAGAGGTAGCAAAGGAAAACCCAAATGTTTAAGATATCTGGTGGAGGAACACTGCAATTTGTAAGCATCATATCATTAAGATCAAAGAAGTTTGAACAGAGCATTTACTGTATGAGCATTTACTGTTTAAGATATCTGGCGGAGGAACCCCATCCTCAAGCGATATCGGGATGCTTTAACAGCCCTTCTCATGTGCAAACTAGATTGAAAAGGACATGTAAAATTGATAGAATGGGGAGCCTCATGTGTATAGTAATGGGGCGAGACTTGGCTGTGGTACCATTTTAAAAAGTTCAACAAAAAACTTAAGCTATTAAATGGAAGAGTACACGTATGTAAGGCCCATTGAGAGCCCACATTTGAGCTATGTGGGATACCTTAACAAGGTAAGTGTTGGAAACTCCCTTTTGTATGGTCCATGAATGTTTTTCCATCTCCTTTTTAAGAATATATTACTTAATTGGTCGTTCATCTCAATTAACTGTTTGTTTTCGATGATCGCCTGCAAGCTTCTTTACTACATCCCTTAGACATATTTCTTTATTGTAATAAATTGACTGTATCATAAGCCATAGTTTTGACATTCTTTGTGGTTTCTAATAGATACATGGTTTCTTTTAAATGTTTGTCATTTTCAGGGGTTTGAATTTGTTGATAAGTTACCCAGATATAACTTGAAGCATCATGAAAATAAGTTGGAAACAAATGTTACTGAGTTTGAGGAACTGAAGTCATATTGTTCGAAGAGTCAGGTTGTGGCATTCATATGGGCTGTTTGTAGGAGTATAGTTCCTCTAGAACTACTAGGTGCTCCTATTAATTGGAGAAAATTGAGGAGAAACATTTACAAGTTCATTGAACTACGGAGATTTGAGCAATTTTCTCTGAAGCAATGTATGCATAAGTTACAAGCAGTAAGGTTTATGTTTCTATTCAAGGATCTTTCAATTCGATCCAATGGTCAGGTGCCTCAGCATGCAGTAGGGGAGAATATAGACATATATAGAAATGGAAACAATGAACTGAATGAAATGATGTCAATACTGAGGCATACACTTCTTGAAAGATGGATTTACTGGTTCTTTTCATTTCTAGTTGTGCCATTGGTGCGGGCCAACTTTTATGTCACTGAAAGTGAACATGGAAAGCAGGAGATATTTTATTTTCGGAAGTCAATATGGGAGAGTTTGTCAAACAGAGTTATGAGCCGCTTGAAAGATAAGAGCTACACTTGCTTGAGTGATGCATCTGTTAGAAGTATTTTAGGCAGAAGATCTTTTGGTTTCTCAAAGCTTAGATTTCGTCCAAAAGAAAATGGGCTGAGGATGCTTGCAAACCTGAAAGCTTCATCTTGTATTCCATCAAGGAAGTCACATTACAATGATCAGTGTTGCCAAACTTTGAAGACAAGGCAGTTTCAGGAAAAAGCAGTTAAGTGTAAACATTTCAGATCTGCGAATAGTGTTCTCCGTGATATGCATGCTGTTTTGAAAAGTTTGAAGGTTGAAGAATCAGAGAAGTTAGGGTCATCAGTATTTGACTACAACGATGTTTACAGAAAGCTTTGCCCTTTTTTGGTTGGTATGAAGAATGGTGCAACAAAGTTACCTGATATGTTCATTGTAGTGTCTGATGTATCCAAAGCATTTGACTCTATCAACCATGATAAGCTATTAAGCATATTGCAAGATGTAATAACACAACCTGGTTATCTTTTGGAGGAGTCTTCTGAAATTGTCTGCAGAAAGAAAGCACTGTGGGTTCATCATAATCTAAATTTGGTTGGAGAACATATTCGATCTGGACCAAGAAGACTGGCTCCCTGTTTCTTCTCCAGCTCCTTACATGGTGTTCTTACGAACAAGGTATATCAGATGGAGGAAAGTCACACCTGCAGTTTCTTTTAAACCCTTGAAAAAATTTGAGCTGATAAGTCAGATAAGTCACTGCTTTATCTAATGCCATATCAGCTGTTAAGGATTTGCACATCTTCTTATATGTCCTGCTCACTAGTTTGCTTTTCAGTGTTAGTCCGTGCAATTGTTTTGCTGGTTTGTTGGTTGGCGCGCTGTTTTTTTGTGCCAAGAAATTTATACTCTATATAGGCGCTGACATAGGACAGAGGATTTGCTTTTGTGGCCATGCATAGATATGGAAGTTGAAATCCACATTTACAAAGTATTCTTAGTCAATGTACATAGGCCATGATTAATTCAGCATGAGCGGTAATTTCCATTACTAACATGAACTTGCGCTCGTACGTAGTTCATTTTCCTTGAAGTTGCATGAAACATTCATTTGTTGGAGATGGAATTTTGCATAACACTGCATAATAATTGAAACTTCTGAGTATAGCTTAAGTTCATGAGAGTAGCTTGAATGTAGTTTTCTTTTACTTTTCTGCATCTCTTTTGTGGAATTTGAGTGTGGAAAGCCCAATTTTATTCTGTGAGAAGGCTTATAGTTGTTCATCCATATTTATTGATGATACATCCAATTACACATACTTTGATTTCCAGTAGAAAGATGTCATTCATCTTTTCGGATGAAGGTGTACATAAGATACTGTGGGTTCTTTATCGATATTTAACTTTCTTAACTGTTTCAAGAGTAGTCCACCCCTATCAAAAGTTGGACAGGCTGTGCAAAAGAAAGGAAATTTACACTGGTATTTTTATCACCGGTCCAAGTGGGCTGGTTCGATTGGGTGGACAAGAAGTGGTTAATTGGACCAGTTCAAACTATTGAAAGTAACATTGGTCCGAAACCAAATTCAGTTGGTATTGACCTGATGAAAATGGTCAAATCGGGGCGGATAAACTGAGTCATTCAACTTTGTTTTCCTTTAAAAAGGTATCAGATGCACTCCTGATGTAAGAAGCAGGGACCTCATATTTAATGCCATAGCCTTTGCCACTATGCACTGCGGACACCTACCTTTTAGTTGAACAAATATGTTGCATGCCTATTCACAAAACCTGGAGCAATGGGCAATAACTAATATCTGGTGTACTGAGTGTTGATAGAACTGGGTCCGTCCAGCTTCTTCTGCCCACCTTTTAACCATTCAGCTGAGCTCTGTGTTCAGATGGTGAGTCTTGGACTGAATTCTAGCCTCCGATTTGTCAAATCACTGTTCGGTTCCAGCTCGATCACAGATCCCCGAACTTGACCACAGACACCATGTAAATTGTTGTGGTTTGTTATAAAGTATGGGTCTTCTTCAAGCTGTCATCCTTGTGGATTTTACATCTCTTTCTGCTGGCTTTTATTTTGTTTTATTTTCTTCTTTTTACAATAAAATTATCTCCGGAGGTGCTAGTTTCGGTATTATATTAAGTTAGAGGTTGGTCAATTTCCCCTGATGAGTTTGTGAGTCCCTTCAATTCTTAAACCATGAGGGAACATTTGATATATCCCATTATAGGCCAATTACTTGTTGGTGATGCTCTGCATTGTCATGGCTTGGGAATATTTTCTTGATTATGCAGCAACTCTTTTTCAGGAAATATGTTGTTTGTGGATAATTTGTCTGATCGAGTGATAAACTATTTTCATTGTTAAAGTAGCCCACGTCGCCTGTCAAAGAGGTTTCCGTAGATCTTCTATTTATGTAGTCTCCTTTCACCTGTCGTTTTAAATATTTAAATCAGAACTTTCTAACATGATATTAGGGCCAGGTTCTGCCCCTGATTTATTTTGCCCACGAGGCCTCCCATATTTGTCAATTCCACTTGCTGTTCTCAGTTCAGTTTGAATATTAGAAGGGAGTGTTAAAGTATCTCACTTTGCTTGTTTAAGGGGTTCCAATCGACCTTATATTCATGTAGTCTCCCTCACCTATCAATTTAAGTTTTTGGATTGAACTTTCTAACATTCACGATAAGAACAAAAATAGTATGAGTGGAAGGAAGGAGCAGAGGGAAGGAACACTGTTTGGAAAATTTGACTGCCCTTATTTAACTGATTATCATGTGCTGGTCCGGTCCAGTTCAATATGCCATCATAGACTTGATAACTGGTCTAAATTGGATGAACTGGCTAAAACAATAAACTGTTATTGTGTGGAAGTGGAACCTCTTTCTATGTTGCATTTTCTTTAGAAGATTTCAGAAAAGGAGGGAAAAACTGGGAGAAAAGCAATAAGAACGAATAAAAGACTACATGCTGATCATTTTATGGACGTTATAATTGATATCTAAAATTAGTTTATGGTAGTGATTACCCAGACAATAGGTTGACTAAGTCCATGTCTTTATGACCGTATCCCGAGTAATGATGCATGGCATTTTCCTCAGCTGGTAGACTTGGCACTTGCCCTAGAGCACTAGGAAGTCAATTCAGCCTCATTTCTGATACTTGATCATTTTCTGAACCATTAATTTGCTATACAACAGGTGACCTGCTTTTAATATATTTTGGAGATTGGGAAAGGAAAGAATATTGTAGTAGAATTGGAAGTATTCCAACTATCTTTTTTTTTTTTAATGTGTTTTATGAAACTGTTTCCTATGTGTCCTGTAATCTGGTTCTCCTGAGGTCAGATCCTTGATTGAGCATAACTATTCCGCTTTGTGTCTGCTTCTCTTTCTGTTCCTGGAGGAAGTTATACGACTCTTGTTCTTCCTTTTGATGCATTAGGAAAGAAGCAGGTTTGTAAAACGAGAAGAGCTCTTTTTTAATCTAATTGAGCATGTCAAGCGCAACGTCCTACAATTTGACAAAAAATTCTATCTACAAGGTGTTGGTATCCCTCAAGGAAGTATTATATCCTCTCTTCTTTGCTCATTGTACTATGGGCATCTTGAGCAAAGTGTGGTTTTTCCTTTCCTGGAAAAGGCTCATGAATTTGCCACTGATGGTTTTTCTACCAGACAAAGTTGTCAGGGGGTTTCTGGTTCTAATGCAGTAACTATGTTGGAGATGGATGATTTACCCAATCCTAGTTTTCTGCTTCTCAGATTTATTGATGACATTCTTTTTATATCGACCTCAAAAAGACAGGCTGCTAGTTTTTTCTTGAGGCTCAAAAGAGGATTTCGGGATTATAATTGCTTTATGAATGAGGAGAAGTTCTCTTTGAATTTTGATGTTGGTCCCCGCTCCGAGTCAAGGATTCGATCTCACAGGGTTTACATTGATGAAAGTGGTAATTCATTTCTGCGATGGAGTGGCCTGCTCATAAACTGTACCAGTTTAGAGGTTCAGGCAGATTACACAAGGTTATATTTTCATTGATTCCTTTGGCTCGTTATTATTCTGGAATATAGCTTCTATGTGAAGAGGTTTTGGTGCATAGATGTATCTTATGGCTGTATGGTATTCTTATGCTTTTGGGATGATTATTATGCGTGAATAAACTAAGGAGACTTAAAGTCAATGATAGTGAAACTTATAATTCTAGCAAACTTGTAAATCACGAAGGAAGCATCTGCTGGTTGTGATTATTCATTGCAGCTGCGTCATGTCCACATGTATGTCTAATGCTTCTTATTTCATATATATTGTGCAAGTGCAATATCTTGCTTAGTTGCATGAGATTTTGCATGAATGAGATTGTTCTGTTTTTTCATCACATAATGATATCAGGCTGTTACGATTTTATTGCATCAGTATACTACAATTATTTCGCCGATACTACATGTTTAAATAAGTTGCTCATGTGAAAGGAAAAACACATCAGGAATTTTCATGGAGCATTAGCTTTTCTTTGTAACTCCTCATTATCTAGCGGAGTAACTCCGTTCACTGTTAGCAGGTATCGAAAAACCCATCTGCGTTCTGCTCTTACTGTCCGTTGGCAAGGAAAACCTGGTTCTCATTTGCAGACGAAGTTATGCGATTTTCTGAGGCCTAAATGCCATCCTCTATTTTTCGATTCGAATATTAACTCAGCAGCTGTTGTCAGATTAAATGTCTATCAGGTTTTTCTGCTCTGTGCTATGAAGTTCCATTGCTACGTTTGTGATTTATCATACATTTGCAAGATTAAGGCGAGTTCTTATGTGAAGATGATCGAGATGTCTTTCAGGTAATGGCATCCATTTCTTCCTAATAAGCTAGTTGTTTTACTTCGGTCGATTCTTTAAGTAAGTTCTAGTGTTTCGTTGGAATCGATATTTATTATCTTCATCTTGTAATCGAGAATCAAATTTGCCAAGAAGTTTTTTCCTTATTTGGCATTTTCCTTTCGAGTTGCTCACATGTAAATTCTCAAAAAAGCAAGATGACATGTAAATTCGATTTATCATACTTCCAACGTTTGAATGGTATTTCTGTTCTGCTCTTGATTTATTGTATTATCAGGCACATGTTCTCTCTGATAAAGAAGAGGATGCGCATGGTGCGTCTCGGTCCTTATCTTCGCCCGGTTCTTCAGCTGGAGGAGGGAGAAGTTGAGTGGCTTGGCTTAGTTGCTTACATCCGAGCGCTGGAGAGAAAGCAGTCGAGGCATAAGGACTTGCTATCGTATCTGAAGTCCAAGTTTTCCAGACACGGGATTAATCGGAACGTGTCGCCTCAACTGATGTATGCAGTTGATGGATCACATTCATCCGCATTGTGGAAAATTGAGTATTAGGTTCTTCTAGGGTGAAAATAACCCCAAGTCCACTGTTGCACAATCCATTTTCAAGTTGGTTTTCATGTGACTGTTCTCTCCCAAATGCCATTCTTTTTCTCCACTGTGATGATAGAACCGTACCAGATGCTTTTCACTCCACTTTGGTGAACCAAAAGTGGATGGGCAGTGAGCAATTGTAACACCTTTTCAAATTCCAGGTGGCACCGAGTGATTGACTTGTGAGTATCACATCAACTTTGATTTGCTGAGTGAATGAAACAGGAGAAAATATTAGAAGCATATCTTGCCTTCTACTCATTGATCGCTTACATATTTCTATTTGCACGTTTACATTAATTATCCTTTGTCCATCGGATTCGACGACTTGGACGGTAGGGACGATGGTGATTGTGATGGAGAGCAGTGCGGTTGAGGTGGGCGGGGGCGGCATTTGAGGTAGTGGGGTAAGAGAGAGGCGGACGGGGGCGGCGATTGAGGTGGTGGGGTAAGAGAGAGGCGGATGGAGGTGGCGGCTGAGGTGGCGGGGTAAGAGAGATACAGGGGGAAAGAGAGGAGGAGAGTGGTGATTGTCGGTCGCTGACCGGTGAGCGTAGCTGAGTAAATAAGTGACCATTTGGTACATAAGTAAACAATTATCATAGATGAAAAGAAGTTACGGATACAATGTTCAATATTGTAAAAGATTTATGTTCAAATCTCTCATTTTATCTCTCTAAATAATAGAGAAAATACGATTTCAACCTCAAATTTTGGCATAAAATTTCATGAAACACAGCGAATTATAATGTTCTAATGTTCATAAAAAGTAAAATCATGATTTTAAAAGCAAATTAACACTCATATAATGATTCCTTAAAATCTCTAACACTTTCTAATTTTATATTTTAATTTTTCTTATATATGGTAAATTAACGTCTTTCTTTTTTTATGAAGATAAGACTGAATCTTTGAAAACGTTTCTTATAATTTGCATTGTATTTTTTCTTCCACACACAATGGGTATGCTCTTATTCAAGTACATACATACATATAGAAAGATTAGGACAATAATTAGTCTACTAAATCACTTTATAGAGTTGACACTAAAAGTGATATGATACGTTATAAATTAACGCTAGAAAAAGAGCAAGAAAAATAGTGAAAAATATTTAATTTAATTCCTTTTCTAAATATGATTTCAATTGTCTTTTTTTTTTTCGGTTTGTTCAACTCTAATTCTCAACTCACTCTTAGGTTTTTGCCTTACTTCTTTGCAGAGCATAAGAATCGAAACCTACATCTGAAACTAAAATTTAAAGAAAAGTGACTTATGAAATACACGATGATTATTTTGAGTTGGGATAATGACACAAATAGTTCCTGAATTTTGGTCCAATATTCAATGTGATCCCTGAACTTTTAATTTGTTTAATATAGTCCATGAACTTTACCTTAATGTTCAATGTGGTTCCTAAATTTTTAATTTGTTCAATGTAATCCCTGGATTTTTGGTACATGTTCAATGTAGTCCCTAAACTATATGAAAATATTCAATGTGGTCCCTGAACTTAAATTAATGAAAGAACTACATTAAAAATTTTCATATAGTTTAAGGATCAAATTAAACTTGTACAAAAAACTCAAGGACGACATTAAACTAATTAAAAGTTCAGGAATTATATTGAACAAATTAAAAATTTAAAGACCATATTACATATTGAATCAAAGTTCATAGATAATTTGTGTCGTTTTTCCTTTTGGGTTTAAAGTTCACAAGATGAGGGATTACTCGATTATTGTCAATTATTTGAATTATTGCAAATTATGATTTTATTCAGCGACTTATGAAATATAGAGTAGAAGTGGTCATTCTTTAGCATTGATCTAAAGATTGTTTTGCGCTCTTCAAAACTTCAGTGGATTCTTTTCAAGAACGCTTGTTTTCTCCGGTTCAAGACACAAAGAAGCGCGCAATCTTCCGCTGCAAGAACAAGAATTCCAGCTCAGCAGCCGTCATCCCCCCGGTTCGTTCGTACCTCCATTTGTCCCCCCTGGATTCTGTCGTTGTCAACCGAGTTGCGGCGTTTCTTGCTCTCAGGGTTCGGTTCTTGGTCGACCCGGGATCGATCACTGAGACAAGCTTCCCTTTTCCTTTTCTGGGTTGCTCTGTTTAGGATCGGTTTTTCACTTGGGAATGTTGTTTGAAGAATTTGAAGCGATATTTGGGGAGCCCAAGGTGGAATGGTCGAGCGGAGGAGGTCATCCGCTGCGGCGGTTGTTGTATTATGTCCACGCTCCGGACCCTTCTCACCTCAGGATCCACGTCACGGATTTCCACTCCAACACTTGGGAGGCCATTCGCTCTGTTCATCAGCTCGAGGACATGGTCTGTCTTCTTGCCTTTTGATTCCCCTTTTTGTTTCATTTTATTTGGTTCTGTTCTTATTGGTACAGATTTCATTTTAGGGACTTTAGCTGTGGTGGGTGTTTTGTGAACGGGAAGGAGGGAAATAGTCGATTTCGAAATTTTCTTGTTTGTTGGGTTGTGCTTAGTTTGATTGATCAATGAATGTAGTATGCTTTTATTATAAAATTAGTGAGACCAACATATAAATCTATGGGGGCACAAATCTTCTTCCTTTTTTATATAAACCCTCTTTGGGAATCAGATAGTTATTTTGAGTGAGTAAATTGTTGGGCATGCATTCGTCTTATGGCTAGTTCCAATCTCCAGATCTCTGAGTTAAGTGGGGATGTAAAAGAAGCAAAAAAAAAAAAAACAAGCGGTGATGAATAAAGGAGAAAATAAAATACAACTAGATCTAGTATGAGTAGGCAATTAGAGCAATAGAGATAGGATTTGTAGTTGGGTCTTTGAAAAGATAAGCAACTTACTTTCACTAGAATTTATACGAGCTTGGAACTTCCGGTTTTCTCAGTATGAATTAGACATCTTTAGCTCCGTGTCAACAATTCCTGTTTTTCTCCACAAGGGATTGTGAGTACGTGATGTCCTTCAATGGTATTGCAGGTCTCTTTACTAGTTTGTATTTGTGGTGCACAATTTTGTGGAATGTAGGTAGTGGCTATGATTGATTTGATAGAAAAGAAGGTATAGTTTGTGTTCTTGCTGAAAATTTCCTGGAAAAAATGGTTGCATTCTCCCTATGATTTCCTTTCTCTTGTCCTGGCATTGGATGTAAAATTCTTGGGTCCTTAAATCTCCTTGTTTGAAGATTTAATATCTGGATCCACAGTCATTTCTAATTTGTTTAGGGTTCTTTCTTGTCCCTGAGCCTGATGTTTCTCAACTAGTCATTGGTGGATATATTGAGGTCACAATAACAACTTGAGCTGATGAAAAATGTCAATATCTACTAACATTCAGAGCCTAACTAGCGATAATTGTTTTTTACAAAACCGAACTAGCCGGCCCACTTACTCCAGGAACAGTGGTGTTACTGTTTGATCAAGGTCATTGTCAGTGTCATTCTCATCAAAAGTCTCTATGAGCTCTACGAAGAGAAAAATGAGTGTATTGTTGTATTTTGAGACAACTGGTGAGAAACTATTTATAACCTTAATGATTCTCATAACTACTATCCGACAGTTCGATTAGTTAAATACTTCCATCTTTCATATAGCTGTGAGGTAGTCATACTATACCTTTTGAACTGCAAGTGCAGAGGGACAACATTGGGATTGGTGGCTCTTGGTCTGAGTTCATTGACTATTTCATGGCTTCAATAAAGTCTGAAGATGTAAAAGTTGTTCTGCATGGACAATCGGACTCAGGTGGTGAGTCTCGTTTGTTCTTTGCTCTTTTGTTGCCTTTTCTAATTTATGCTCCTTATGTTATTACCTCTACCTAGTTATGTTCATCTGAGATTGCCGCTTTGATCTGTTTATTCATGATATTTGGCAACTTGTAGAGGTGAAGTTTCTTCATGTGGCTTGAATTTGGATGTCATGTCATTTTCTGGAAAATATATATTTTTAGCTTCAAGGAATGTCCTAATGTGAAAAAGATCCTTTTCTCCTAGCAAGAGACTTGCAATTCTTAAAGTTTTAGAGTCCCATCCTTCACTGCAAAAGATCCTTTTCTCCGAGCAAGAGACTTGCCATTGTTGAAGTCTTAGATTCCCGGCCTTCACTGCAGTTATATCACGATGACGTTGCAGAAAAAGTGGCCACTAAAAGGTTGCAGTTGGGTGAGGGAAATCAAAGGCTTCACGAGTCACTCTGAGTTTCTTTTTCATGTAACTACCTCAGGAATATTGCACAAGACATCTTTGACTATTCTTAATGAAATCGTAGATGGAGACTAATTTGCCGTCAATATCTTTTCAGTTGACTATGGGACTTTTTCTGTGTATTTGATTAAGACAAGCTTTACTGGACCTCTAAATGAAAGGTTTCTCAACTGTGATGAAATTGGTGCCTGATTGATGAGAAAGGTAACTTATTCTTGGATATCCACAGTTGAAATACCTTGTTGGGCAGAGTCACTAATGGTGATTCTGAAGATTTGAACCTGGTCTAATAACATATTCTCATCTTGTTGATGTATCTTTACAGAGAATAAATGTGTAGTTTGATCAGTAAAAGTAGTACATTTGCTTCTTCCTTCATTATATTATTATGGTGTCTTTATGTGTTAAAATTTTGGAACTTGCTTGAAAGTGTAGATGATATGCCAGTAGATAAACTTGAATCTTCTGATATGCGGCTGCTCGAAGCTGGTTGTAAAAATGTTAGACTTGTAGACAGGAGACTGGGAATTGTCATTATGTACCACGAAATAATGTAGCATTTAGCGTGTATCCTGCCCTATTCGACCGAACAACTTACTTTGGCTGTTTCACCCTATTTGCTGGTAAACTCAACTGCATTACCGTTGGAGTTGTCATCAAGATCTTTAGACACCCTAACAGATAACAACAGAAATTGAGAGACAACCAGTATCTTTCAGTTATTTTGTTTAGTAATCGGTGAGTCTATACTTATAGTCGCTCTGATCTGCTACTTCCTTGAGTATCATTTGACAGAGAAGCTGCAAAATAAGTTGACGTAGATGGGAGGCATCATTTGAAAATTTTATGAGATTTCAGATCATCTGCTTTTGTTCTTGCAGGGGCTACATCTGCAAAGTTAGTTGCTCAGAAAGCCAAAGGAATGCCATTGATATTTGTTACTCTTGTAAAACTTGTGGATTTTGCTGCAAGGGAGGTGATGGGCAACCTGTCAATGCAGCTATTCATGGCATTCAAGAACACTCAGACTTCACTTGCAGAAGGTAGTGCTTCATGTGTTAATTTTTGTGAAGCTTTTGTTGGATAGATGCTCATTCTCTTGCTTGTCACTTCAGAACAAGAACGCAATCACCAGTTGACAAAGCCTGTAACTGCTGAAAAGGTAGGACATAGTTCTATGTATTGTTGATATTCAATAGTTGTGTACTTTTTCTCTCACTGACCATGCAAATTTCTCTTTTATGAGTAATGTCCCTGCTCCAATCATTTAAGTATCACTCAGTGTTTTTATGCATGTTCTTGATCTGAATCCTGTGGTATGTTCCTATTGTCGGGAGAAGAATGAAAGCATCCAGAACAAACTTGAGTCATTTTCGAAGAAGCAGAAGTTGCCCATAGCAAGTGCGTTGGCCATGTCAGATGCTTCAGACCCTTCTACAGGTAATGGCTCTCTTCTCTGTTATCTTGCATTCTTAAAATATAACAATGCACAAACTGCTGCTGTTGATTATGGTTTTTCTGTGATCTTGTATATGTCTCTATTAACTTGTGGTTTGAAGTGAAGGATCAGCTTTTGATATTATTCTTGTAAAAAGCAGTGATTGCACCACTAGAAGCTATTGCATTTGGGCAGTGACATTGGAAAAATGAGTTTACCAGGAAGTAAGGGAGGATATTATGACTCATTTACGAGATGATGTATAAGGAGACCTATAACTGATTCACGTTGACTGAGTTTGGGCATTTTTAACGACAAATACAGCTTCGTTTTACATTTTCAGTGCCTTTTCATGATCTGTTGTTCAGTCTAACCACCTTACATTTTTTTTTACTTATCAAACTTCAGAGAAAGTAGTAGCACAAGATGCAAGCTCAAAAAGAGTTACTAATCGTGTTGTCCCTGCTCATAGGAGGTAATACTCAGCTGTTTATTCTTATTGATTTTACTGATTGAGCTACTTCAGTATGGCTAGTAACGTCAATTTTCTATCAGGTCAAAAGTAAGGGGTGTGCTCCTGCAAAATCCTGAAGATGTATAGCTAGACGTGGGAAGTTATCCTTCAAGATGGTTTACTTTGTTCTGTAAGTGCAACATAAGGTGTTGGAATCAGGAACAAGATGTTACACCCAACCCTTAGGATAAAGGCTTAGTTTTTTATTTTTATTTTTGAAGTTAAAATTTCAAGTCTCTACATGTTTGTGAAATCTAATTGAGCTGGTACATATTGATGCGGGAGCATCCGAGACTACTGATCAATCCTTAAGTCCTGAGCAGATTCCTTCGGCAAAACAAACACTATCGGTACTTATTCATACCAAGACTAACTTTGGTTACAACTTGCTTCGATGGGTTAAGGAATGCTGATACCAATATCAAAATTCGTTGCTGATCGATGCTATATCAAAAGGGAGTTATTCAGAATAATTTCCGTAGTGATTTAATGCTCTTTGGAAGTGGATATTTGCTGGTTATTATTGGTGGACGAATTTTGAAGGCTGAAGAGTTAAGACTCCTAGTCCCCATGTTGTTTAATGCATTCCCTAGTTCGACGAATTTTGAAGGCTGAAGAGTTAAGACTCCTAGTCCCCATGTTGTTTATTGCATTCCCTAGTTCCTAGATCTTTAATGCTATTTCAGTCCTGTTTAGTCTTTAATGTTTGGGTAGTTCTCATGTTGTTTTCAATTCTGAGTCTAATATCTATATAATGAGACATATTCTCATTTGTAAGGCATGAAGTTGAACAAATGAAAATTCCTCTTTGTGAGTTGAATTATTATATCGATTCTTTATCCAACGTCGTTGGTGGTGAATCAAACAGTTCTTTAACCTTGGTCGGTGGAATTTCCTTTAAGCCTTGGTGGTGAACTGCAATTATCTCGGTCCTTTATCCTTGGCTGGTGGCTTGTGCCTTTAGGCTTAGGTGATAGACCTTCCATATCCTTCGAGTTACAAACATCCCCACAAACACAGTGCCTCGTCCACTTCCTGCCAGAATCGCTCACTCCACAGAGGTTATTTGTGGAAACTCAAAACACGAAAGTTGTAGATCTACGAGTCCTTGATCTGTGGCTTTTGGAATCGGGTCAATCCGATCTGTATTGAGGAAGTTACGCCCATTTTTTCCAGAATCGTGCAGTCCTGAAATTTTCTGTTCAGAGTCACTCGCCCACGCACGCATCAAGTTGGTATCAGAGCCAGGTTGAACTTATCTTGAGTGATTCCTTTGTGCTGTTATTTTCTACTTATCATGGATGACGAACAAGCTCCACGAGGCTTGACTTTGGAGCAAGCGCACAACGTAAGGCGAGATCGTGCTATAGAGAATCTCCAAAGGCAAATGGAGCGAGTTCTCAATCTCCTAGAGAACCCGGCGAGACAAGAGCAACCAGCAAGGCGTCCCGATGTTCAGCGACACCATGATGATTCAGATTCGCATCACAATTCTAATGATGATTCTGATTTCACTGGAGGCAACTCTAGTGCCTCTGAGCACCGAGTTCGAAGAAGAAGAAGAAGACACCATGAGAATGACCGTGAGATTAAAACAGATGTACCTGAATTCGAGGGTAGTCTCAATCCTGACAACTTTGTTGATTGGCTCCATGCCATTGAACGAGTTTTTGACTTCAAATCCTACTCGGATGAGAAGAGGTGCAAAGTCGCTGTTCCGAAACTTACTAAATACGCTTCTCTATGGTGGGAGAATTTAAAGCATCAGCGAGCTAGAGAAGGGAAAAGCCGAATCAAGTCTTGGGATAAACTCAAGAAACTCATGAAGAAGAGGTTCTTGCCCGATACCTATAAGCAAGATCTGTTTCTCAAGTTGAATTCCCTAAGACAACAAGGGATGAGTATTGAAGAATATATTCGTGAGTTCGAACAACTCATGATGAGATGCGAAGTTCCAGAAGTTCCCGAGCAAACCATCGCTCGATTCCTTGGTGGCATGAATCGGGAAATTGCTGATTTGGTTGAACTTCAGCCTTATTGGTCCTTCGAAGATGTTTGCAAGCTAGCAATGAAGGTTGAGAAACAACTAAAGAGTAGCAAGAGGTTTTTCTCCAAAACCTCCTCGAAGGGGACATCCTACTTTAGGGGTGCTTCCTCAAGCAAATATGAAGGTGTTTCGTCGAAAGCTAAGGGTAAAGAGAAGTTGGTGGAACCCGTCAAAGAAACCAGCAAGAAAGTTGATGGTGACACAAGGAAGTGTTTTAAGTGCCATGGCTATGGGCATTTGCAAGCTAATTGTCCAAATCGGAGAGTTATGACTCTTCAAGAAATTGAGAAGATCGATTCGGAACTTCAAGAGGCCAGCGATGAACATGACCAGAATGATTCTGAAGCTGAAGAATCCGAGAATATCGTTGAAAAGGCTGATGATGGCGAGCTGTTGGTAATACGGAGAGCATTACATGCTGAGATATCTCCCGAAGAGAATGAGCAAAGGGAGAACATCTTCCACACCCGTTGTACTATTAACGGGAAGGTGTGTACGATGATTATCGATGGAGGAAGCTGCACCAATGTCGCCTCGACAACCATGATTGAAAAACTGAAGCTACCAACATCGAAACATCCTCAACCTTACAAGCTTCAGTGGTTTAGCAAAGGAAGTGATGTGAAGGTAACCAAACGAGCCTGTATATCATTTTCCATTGGGAAGAATTATCGAGATGAAGTTTTGTGCGATGTTATTCCCATGGATGCTTGTCACTTGTTGTTAGGTAGACCTTGGCAATATGATAGAAAGGCTGTACATGATGGGCATAAAAACACATACTCTTTTCACAAGGAACGAAAATGCATTACTCTTGAATCTTTGAAACCAAGCATGATACATCGAAATCAACCTGGGGAGGGAAACACTAGTAAGGAAAATCTTTTCTTGAGTGAAACACAGGTTGAGAGAGCCATTAACAAACAGAAAAATGTATTTGCTTTGCTTATGGTTGAGAAAAGGAGTGAGAAAGAGATACCTATACAGCCGAAAATGCATTCCTTGTTAAAAGACTTTGTAGATGTGTTCCCCGAAGAATTGCCATCTGGATTACCTCCAATAAGAGGTATTGAGCACCAAATTGACTTGTTGCCCGGTGCCCCTCTACCGAACAAAGCAGCATATAGATGCAACCCGGAGGAAACAAAGGAGTTGCAAAGACAAGTCAATGAACTTATCGACAAGGGATATGTTCGAGAAAGTATGAGCCCATGTTCTGTTCCGGCTCTACTCGTACCAAAGAAGGATGGAACATTCAGAATGTGTGTCGATAGCCGAGCCATCAACAACATCACTATTAAGTATAGGTATCCTATACCTAGACTTGATGATATGCTTGATGAATTATATGGTTCTACTGTGTTTTCGAAGATAGATTTGCGAAGTGGCTATCACCAGATCCGAATGCGGGAAGGAGATGAGTGGAAAACAGCTTTCAAGACTAAGGGAGGTTTATATGAATGGTTGGTTATGCCATTCGGACTTTCTAATGCTCCAAGTACTTTCATGAGGCTTATGAACGAGGTTCTTCGTTCCTTTATTGGTCGATTTATTGTTGTATACTTTGACGATATCCTTGTTTATAGTCAAAGCGAGGGGGAGCATATTTCTCATTTGAAACAGGTCTTTAAAGCCTTGAGAGAACAGAAGCTTTATGCCAAAATGGAGAAGTGTGAGTTCTTCTCTTCCAGCATTATATTCCTTGGATATGTGGTTTCGAAAGATGGAATTTCCGTTGATCCATTGGAGGTGGATGCAATGAAAACCTGGCCGGTTCCGAAATCCATCACCGATGTAAGGAGTTTTCATGGCCTTGCTTCTTTCTATCGTCGTTTTATGAAGAACTTCAGTACAATCATGGCCCCTATCATTGAATGCATGAAGAAGGGTTCTTTTGAATGGACAAGAGCTGCTCATGACGCTTTTGAACTCATCAAACAGAAGCTATGTGAGTCCCCCGTTCTTGCCCTTCCTAATTTTGATAAAGTATTTGAAGTTGAATGTGATGCAAGTGGAGTTGGCATTGGAGCTGTTCTTGTTCAAGAACAAAGGCCATTGGCATATTTCAGTGAAAAGTTAACTGATTCGAAGAAGAATTACTCAACTTATGATAAGGAGTTTTACGCCATTGTGAGAGCTCTTGATCATTGGAGTCGTTATTTGAGGCTCAAACAGTTTGTACTTCATTCTGATCATGAGGCTTTGAAGTTTATTAGTGGCCAACGCAAGCTCAACTCAAGGCATGCCAAATGGGTAGAATTTCTTCAATCCTTTTCTTTCGTTTCGAAGTATAAACCTGGCCATACTAATGTCGTTGCGGATGCTTTATCAAGAAGATACTCTATGCTTGCTGTTCTTGATTCTAGAATTCTTGGTTTTCAAACCATGAAAGAACTATATTCTGAAGACCCGGAGTTCTCTACTATTATCGATAGTTGCAAACATGGAATTCAAGGTACATATTCTGTTCAAAATGATTTTCTTTTCAAGGGAAATCGATTATGTGTGCCGAAGAGCTCATTTAGAGAATTGTTGATCCGAGAAGCACATGGTGGAGGTTTGGCTGGTCACTTCGGCGTGAACAAAACTCTTGAAATCCTTCAAGAGCACTTTTATTGGCCAAAGATGAGTGGAGACGTACGTGCTATCATCTTGAGGTGTGCAACTTGTCAAAGAGCAAAGAGTCATTTCCATCAAGGGCTGTATACTCCCCTTCCAGTACCATTACAGCCTTGGGAAGATGTGAGCATGGATTTTATTGTGGCTCTTCCAAGAACTCAGAGGGGAAAAGATGCCATTATGGTGGTCGTTGATCGGTTTTCTAAAATGACTCATTTTATTCCATGTCACAAGACGGATGATGCATCTCATGTGGCTGATCTTTATTTCAAGGAGATCATTCGCCTTCATGGAGTACCGAAGACCATTGTATCTGATCGTGATTCTAAGTTTTTAAGTTATTTCTGGAAGACCTTATGGAGAATGCTTGGGACCAGACTTCTATTCAGCACCACTTGTCATCCTCAAACCGATGGCCAAACGGAGGTAACCAATCGCACCCTCACTACGTTACTTCGAGGAATGGTTAGTAAATCTCTAAAAGATTGGGATTTGAAGCTTGCACATGCTGAGTTCGCTTATAATCGATCACCAAGTTATGCTACTGGTCGATCACCCTTCGAAGTTGTGTATGGAATCAATCCGCTCACACCGATTGATTTAATTCCTATTCCATCCAATTCACAAGTGAACTTTGATGGCAAAGAGCGAGCTGAATCAATGAAAAAACTCCATGAGCAGATTCGAAGCAAGATTGAGAAGGCTAACGAGTTTTATAAAAAGAAAGCTAATAAACATCGGAGGAAGGCTCATTTCCAACCAGGTGATCTTGTGTGGTTACACTTAAGGAAGGAAAGATTTCCTTCTCAGCGGAAGAATAAGCTTATGCCTAGAGCTGACGGTCCATTTGAAGTTCTCGAGAGAATTGGCGAAAATGCTTACAAGATTGATCTTCCTGGAGAATATGGAGTTTCGGCAACTTTTAATGTAGGTGATCTTTCTCCCTACTTGGAGGATGATGACTTGCCAGATTTGAGGACAAATCTCAAACAACCCGGGGAGAATGATGCGGGAGCATCCGAGACTACTGATCAATCCTTAAGTCCTGAGCAGATTCCTTCGGCAAAACAAACACTATCGGTACTTATTCATACCAAGACTAACTTTGGTTACAACTTGCTTCGATGGGTTAAGGAATGTTGATACCAATATCAAAATTCGTTGCTGATCGATGCTATATCAAAAGGGAGTTATTCAGAATAATTTCCGTAGTGATTTAATGCTCTTTGGAAGTGGATATTTGCTGGTTATTATTGGTGGACGAATTTTGAAGGCTGAAGAGTTAAGACTCCTAGTCCCCATGTTGTTTAATGCATTCCCTAGTTCGACGAATTTTGAAGGCTGAAGAGTTAAGACTCCTAGTCCCCATGTTGTTTATTGCATTCCCTAGTTCCTAGACCTTTAATGCTATTTCAGTCCTGTTTAGTCTTTAATGTTTGGGTAGTTCCCATGTTGTTTTCAATTCTGAGTCTAATATCTATATAATGAGACATATTCTCATTTGTAAGGCGTGAAGTTGAACAAATGAAAATTCCTCTTTGTGAGTTGAATTATTATATCGATTCTTTATCCAACGTCGTTGGTGGTGAATCAAACAGTTCTTTATCCTTGGTCGGTGGAATTTCCTTTAAGCCTTGGTGGTGAACTGCAATTATCTCGGTCCTTTATCCTTGGCTGGTGGCTTGTGCCTTTAGGCTTAGGTGATAGACCTTCCATATCCTTCGAGTTACAAACATCCCCACAAACACAGTGCCTCGTCCACTTCCTGCCAGAATCGCTCACTCCACAGAGGTTATTTGTGGAAACTCAAAACACGAAAGTTGTAGATCTACGAGTCCTTGATCTGTGGCTTTTAGAATCGGGTCAATCCGATCTGTATTGAGGAAGTTACGCCCATTTTTTCCAGAATCGTGCAGTCCTGAAATTTTCTGTTCAGAGTCACTCGCCCACGCACGCATCACATATTCTTGCCTAGAAGGTCTTGCAATTTATGGCGTATGAGTTTCTGCTAACCAGAAGAGGGAAGTCATCATTTACTTAAGTTTTTTATTTGCAATATGTAATGTATTGATGAATTACATTGGGAGAGTCTCCGCATCTTAGTTAGTAAATGCTTGCTAAATTTCCATGTTGTTGGTCATGCTTGCTGATCACACATGTTAATGCAATAGTACCCAGCACTTGTGAATGATGGCAAGCAAATAGATATTACGTGATAAACTATTCAAGCGATTATGACCACCCGAACCGAAAATGGACAATGAGGACTCTGTTAAATGGCAGCATGACTAAAAAACATGATGTTTCATTCCATTTCAGAGATTTTTATGGAGCACTCAGGTAATACATTGAAATAGAGTCATCTTTAGATGTACTTCTTTATGCCTTGTGGATTTCCTTCAGGTGCAATTTATATAGTGCTGTAATCTTACGCCGTCTTACTACTACATGCCTTCTTCTAAAGTCTATTGTAGTTTGTTGTTCCTCTCTTTCTTTAGGCCTTCCGAATTTCAACCGAGTTGTTGCTTGAACAATGCTTGTGCTACTCTTTTTCCTTGGGGCCTGGTTGAGTTTTGGTATTAGAAAATTATGTTGTGGACGAGTTTTTTCCTGCCAAAATTATTAATGGAATAGTTGATCTGTTGAATTTCGATTGGATAACCTACCATCAGCTAGAGCAATTGGAGAAAGTGAGCGTGCCTGAACTAGCTGCGTGGATATGGTGTGGTGACTACTGCTTCTCTTGGCTAATATGTTAGATTGTCATGCTTAACTTTTCCTTTTTATTCGCTGCCGCCACTTTATGATTCTGCTTCGGTTAGTTTAGATCTAGAATTTGTGAGAGCTTGCCAATCACGAGATTCCTATTGAGAACCTATTAGCTTTTACGGACTGGGATTTCCTATATTGATTCATAGCTGGAGCTGCCATGTTTCCATAGTGTGCTGTGTTGCAATCACAATCACATGTGGTGGGCATGAACAACCAAATTGGCTTACTTGGCTACCTTCTGCAACCAGATGGAATTTTTGATCTTGTAGACTATCTGCATATGAGATTAACGCGGGACAGATTGTTCTTGCGGTGGACATCTGCGAGGTGTCACTATTGGAGCTTTTCATTTGACAGGCTGGTGATACCCTTACAGTAGCCCTTTGATTCTGTTTGACCTCTATCTAGAATCACGATCAGAGCAGAATCTGATACATCAGTGTGTATTCTGTTAACATGATGTGAAATATCTTCACTAGAGAGGAATCGACCATCAAAATGGAGGAACAGAAAAATCACTTCAGACTCCAAAATGTGCGCTTGAGTTTATAAGTGCTTTTTCATGGACAGGAGATTTGGATCGTATGGACAGCACTTATGTAGCTACTAAATTGTACAGAATCTGATATACGGGTCGGACCCATTTCTTTCGATGTGATCAGCGTCGTCGATAGGCGCTTGAGCACGCGGAAGATGAGTTTCTAATACAAAAATTTCAAACTACAGACGGGTGTACTTTAAAAAGACTATTTAAACATTGATGTATATTTGTTTTAAAGAAAATATTACAGCCACAAGAAGCATCTTCTTCAAGGAGAGAGAGACAGGGAGGGACAAGGAGGGGTCACCCACCAACCATCACTCGACCAACAAAACCTCATTGTCTTCAAGCTAGAGCACCTCGGAGGCCTCTCTGGGAGCATCTACATCTAAGGATGACGTAGGAAATGCATCTGTAAACCAAGATGTAACAAACCATGACGAGCACATTCCTCCACCTGCTTTCCTCTCCATAACCTACCTCTCTGAGCACGTCCTCTCCGGTCACCACGCATGCCCCGAACATAAACTCCAAGCACTTACCCAAATTCGAGAACTCGTTGATCAGGAAGCCCTCAAATGGGTACTTGAACAGCGAAACATAATGCATGAAAATCCAGTAATTCGGTATCTCCTGCTTCGAGATGAAGTAGCCCGAGAACAGAAAGAAGGAACCCATCACGCCTGAGATCACCGAGTTCCCGACGATGAAGTTTGGCACCAGGGCACTGAAACACACCACGACTGAGTTCGCCGTGTACAGAATCAACCAAATTATCAGCAAGAAATGTAGGAATGCTGTAAAATTACAGTTTAACCCAACAAGCCAGTACAATGGCATTGTGAATAACACTGCAAGGATGAGCAAAAATGGCAAGTAAACAAGCCCATTTGCAATTGCATAGGATGAGACTCTGTAGCTTCCACATGATGTCTCTTTCATCAGAATCTCCCTCTCCTGCAGAAAGATCGGCAGAGCCTCCGTAGTGCATGACAACAAGAACGTCAAGATGAATGCAAACAAGCCCACCCTTTCTTGAGCACCATCCAGATCATCCTTCAAGTGGTAGAAGATGGAGCCAAGGACAAGCCCCGAGACCAGCATTTGGATCGTCCGCCAGGCGAAGAGCTCCTTGGTCCGGAAAATGTTCTTCGAGAACCGGTGTGTTAGCACGAGAATCTCTCCCAGCCGGGAATTAGCGAAGCAGTGAGGGAGGTCAATCCCGACATCGATGGTGTCTTCATCAACGACCTTGGATTGTTGGAAGAGCTGTTGGAGAGTGAACTTGCCACTCCGGCTCTCGCCTCCCAGTCCTTCCTCTCTCTTCTGTGGTGGTAACTGAGGAGGCATTTCGACTTGTTGCACTTGGTTTTGCAAGTAGTGGTGGCTCTCGATGGCCTCGATGGACTCGATGGCAAATTCAATGACATTCACATGAGGTGGATTCGGCAAGCCCATGAGCCTCAACTGGACAGCAAGCTGATCAGTTGTTCCCTGGTGAAGCACTGAGCCATTGGCCATCAATAGGATTGAGTTGAACAGCTTCACAATCCGAAACCCGGGTTGGTGTATGCTGAGAATCACGGTCCGGCCTTGGGTCTCAGCCATCGTCCTGAGCATATCGATGATTTGAAGGGCCGAGTTACTATCCAGCCCTGAAGTGGGCTCATCGAGAATCAGGACCCGAGGGTCATGTATAACATCGACCCCAATCGAGACGCGCCGCCTCTCTCCTCCAGAGACCCCGCGGACACGGTCGTCACCGACCCTGGTGCCTGCCACGTGTTCTAGCCGGAGCTCCTGGATCAGAGACTTGACCCTTGAGGCCAACTGTGATCCAGGAAGCCTCAGCCTCAGCTTGGCACTGAACATCAAGGTCTCCTCAACAGTCAGGAGTGGGAAGAGAGTGTCCTTCTGAGTAACATAGCCAGTTATCTTCCTGAAATGAGCCTTGTCAATGGGCTTCTGGTTCACAAAGATCGAACCGTTTTGCGGGGCGATTTTTCCCGCCAGGATTTCGAGCAATGAAGACTTTCCGGCGCCGCTGGGGCCAACGATCGCGAGGATTTCCCACGATTTCGCCCTGCAATGCACATCCTTCAAGACTTGCTTAACTCCCCGATCTTGACTACCTTGCTTTGGTTTCTTTTCTCCTTCTAATTTCCCATTGAACTTAGGGAAACGAAACTCTGCCTTTCTTGTACTGATTCTGTAGTTGATACCGATGGCTTCAATCTCACACCCTTGTTGCTTCATTGAAAGAGAAGATCGCAACAATGTGTTTTGAGTTTAGTCAGCTTCTCAAACCAAGCTCAAGTTCTGTGCCAAGTTTATGAAAAACTACTGAACTATATTCTCTCTCTCTCTCTCTCTCTCTCTCTGCTTTCTTGTCTTGTCCCCCCCTCCCTTTTGTGGGTCAAGATTGAAGTAATGTTTGAGCCTCAACTCAATGCAAGGTACAGTAAACTCGGCCAAAATAATACACAAAGCAGTTAAACAACTAGGCTTTCTTTTTTTCTTTAACAGAGACTAAAATGGAGGAACCATTTTGCATATGTTACATGGGGGGGTTCACGTGAACTCGTTCTTGCTGTTTCTTGAAGTCATAATGCCATTGAAGTTTGTAGCTGTGCATATACGCTTCACGTGCCAGTGTGGTACGTGCAATCTCTCTCCCTCTCTCGGTCCCTCTAGTTGTGCCTTGTGAACCGTGATCATGTCTCTGTGAATTTTAATTGCTTTGAACCAAAAATCTGAAGTGGAAAAAGAACAAGATTACAGTGAAGAGACGCGGTTAGGTTGCAGTTCCCTTGCTGGGGTGGTTTGATGGGAGAATTGATTGAGCAAGCTTTGCAATGCATCTCCCGTGAGAGCTTAACAAGTCAATTGTACAGCCTGGTTCTGTGATTTTTCTATTATTTCTCAAGATTCCTGATATATTTCTCTCATATGTCTATGATTTTAAAACAAGATATCGTAGTCCTGTGAGGCAGTGTAAATAACAGTGGGCCGATCAGTTTTCTGAAACCCACATGTCGGAAAATTAGCAAAAATCATTCTTGGCAGAGCAAGAAATGAGTGAGTTGCCTGTGGCACTCTATTTTATCCAAAAAGAGCAATGCTAGGACAGAAGATACTAAGAAAATTCTCATATCAAAGGATATGACATGTATTCTTAAACAAGTTGGTCATGTTCAAATGTGCAACAAGAGCCGGTGATATCAACTTGCAAATGAATCATATATTATCCGGGAAAATTATCAAAAAAATCATAAATTTATTGCACTTGTGCTAATTCAGCTCTAAACCTTTCAATTGTGACAATTGTGCCTATTTATGTTTTGCCAATTGAGTTTATCTGATCAATTTTGACTGGCATTGATGTGAATAATTTTTGCAACTTAAAAAAAAACGAATTTCTTTTTTATTTTTTTATTTCTTTCTTTTGCCGATCGCCAGAGGTAAGGGTTGTCCTCGCTGAATTTGGCATGGGCCGACCTTGAGCCTTGCCTCTCCAGGCGAAGCTCGAGGTTGGCCTATGACAGATCTGGCAAGTGCGACCCTCATCGATCATCGATTAGACCACATGTAATTTGAAGGAGTTACGAGTCGAAGTTATAAGTTAATTGAAATTTCACATCTTGAAAAAACTGTTTTGAGATCCTTTAGATTTAGTGGGCGAAAATGCAGCTTGAATTTATCTCCTTCAGAGGCCGTCACATCAACACGAGATGACTGTGCAATTATGCTTAATTTTAGAGGATCTCTATTCTTAAAAAAAGGATGGGGATATGATGAACGCACGTCTTTTGTTCTCTTATATCATGAAGCCAGTCTCTGCATTAAATTCAATTCTACTCTTCGACGCGAATGATCTGCATTTTGATTGGACTATCGACCATAAAGTTAGGCTTAGTTAATTAACATGCATACAAGCTTGCTCAAACCACTAGCAACCAACACTAGAAGTCGAACATGGATTCTGAGCAATGTTGTTTTAGCTTAGTTCAATTGATTGTTATACATCACAAGATAAGTCAACACGACTTGCGCCGGTAATATTAAAGTGTCACTTGAGCAATTATAAAACATTTGTTTTTCCTTCTCACTTAAAATGTGGGATTCATTAGATATGTAGGAAAAAAAAATTCATGTCATATTTGATAGATTTTTCATATCACGTCACATGACAACATGGCTTGTGGCAAATTGATCAAAATATTCTTGACGTCAAACATTGTATATTCATATTAACTAAAAGAAACGATACTAACTGAAATAAAGAATTAGTAGATCTATTCCACCCAAAATGGGAATGCATTAGGATTATAACTTATAATCTCTAATTTGATGATTGAGTCGATTCCATGATCATAAGTTTATTCCATAATTTGCACGCGGTATTGCGTATTTTAGCCACTAATGGATGTCCTAATTTCTTTTTAAACCTAATGGAATTGTAGTGCTCATTCTTAGTAAGGATATGTATCCTTCTTTTAGAAAATTCTTAGTATTTTTAAATGTCAATTATATGCCACTTGGGTGGTGTGGCTCCTTCCATCACCGTAAAATCTAGGTGCATTATTTCATGAAAATTTCGAAAAGATGCCCCGTATATATTTCAAGAAAATTGCCATGCCTCTCAAATAATTGCCACTGTCTAAGTCTAGACGTGACATTATTAAGTGATGGTGAAACTTTACCTTCTTTTTGCTGAGAAATGTATTGTTGGCAAAAATGTACTAAATCTAATTATCATCTTAAATGCAGGCCATGCAATTTATGTTCTATAACTAATCTTGAAATGATTATGCTTGTTGGTCTCTTCAATATAATTAATTGGACCCACATCTTTTTAAAAGTTTAAGTCAATAAATTAAGATTTAATTATGATATATTAATTACTTTGCATCACATCAAATATCCAACACGAGATTTTTTTTAACATAAATTACACATGCATCTTAACAGTGCTTTGTGCCATTACGGATAAGTCGTCTTATCATCTCATGAGCCGAATCAATTTAAACCTAAGAAATTTCTTCCAAAAATATCTAAAAAAATGCAATGCCTAGAAATGTAATAATACCTCTTTTTTCTGTAACTTACATGGAGGACCTGGCAGTGGCATCTTTAGATTGTGACCACAAACAAAGCAGGTGTGGTCCCTGTGGGGCCTCTAACTTGTGGCTGAAATTGCATGATACTTAGTGGAAACAAGAAATTGAAATTCGACCAAAAAAACAAAAACAACAAATTGAAAGGTCAAGAAATTCATATTAATATAGAGACCATCAACAGCAATGATTTGATTGGTCACCTCAATTCGTCTGATGCCCAGATTAAATGAACGATCTGGACCATCTCTGCCAAATGTAGCCATAAAATTCAACCCAGGCCGATCCACGTGTCCACCACAAGAAGCAAGAGTTTATGAAAATGATGGAAAAAAGACTAAGATTAATGGCCCTGATCTAATGATGTGAGTAAAGTGAAATCATGTGGGGGATGGCGAATCTTTTGTGTGGTCGAGAGTTAAAGATGGAGATTTTCTTGTTTGAGGGTCTTCCAATCACCGTTTGTCATTGTACCTCAGTTTGTGAAGCTTCAATTTGTCTGGACGTGGAGGCGAATTCGCACCCGTGAACTTCTTTATAGTTCTGTGGTCTTTCACACCAACATAGGCGTGGAGCCACCCAAAAAAAAGAAAAGGAGGAAAATTCGAAGATAAAAAATGGATCTAAAAAACCCTAAACCACCATACACTGCTCTCCAACTGCATCAACATATATATTTTTTTATGTGTTAGGCCACCTTCCTCAACAGGGAACTCTGCCCGTGAACCCTATGTCCCTGTCCTTCGCCTTCTTTAACGTGCGACCTTTCTGTATAAAAGATATCGCTCGTCAACTTTCAACCTTCTTTACTATTATATATATGAAGTGCCAAAATATTGTACGGTGAGACTCGCAAAACTACATACATATCCAAAAGGTAGAGGATGGAGATATGTGCTGGTTTGGAACCAAGTGTTATGCAGTTCTGTGATCTCGGGGAGGGATATGAGAGGGCTTGGTGTGGATAATGCAGATGACCTAGCAAGAATGTGGATGAGTCCTCCGAAAGAATTGATCGGCATCACCACTGTTCTCTAACTGTCCAAACCCTTTATGACAGATGCTTAGGTACTTAAGTTTAACGTATAGAGTAGTGTTATGCATGCAATGGATGCATGCTTTGTATGCAGAATGTAGAGACGTGTAGATCTCCATGTAAAGGTAATCATTTAGCGTTTATGTTACGTTAGTTTTACTCATCGTGGTATGGGATATGTTATCTTTTTCTGGCATTATTGTTCAAGTTCTTGGTCCACAGTTTTGGTTCTCAGTTAGTATTCATTTCTTTAGTAAATCAAAAGATGTGATGACGTGCCATGGGCCTTATTTTCTTTTCGTTTGTTTCTGTCTGTTGAGTTTCTGGTGGTGGTGACCCCTGAATCTTGTTCGACTTTACATGCAGACTCAATTTAAAAGCTCAAATTCTGGAGTAAACAGTTGCAGACTTTTGATATCAAAAGTCAAAGGTTTTCGAGTTCAAATCCTCACACCCCTTCGCTCATTCATAAGTTCCCTTCTTTATGTATGTATTTCAACAAATCTTTGCTCGCGGGTCATGCATATCCGGTTTGCATGCTTTATTTTATACACAAACCTTTGTGTCAAGGCGAATCTTAAGTTATACAATATAATAAGCACCCTAATCCAAAAGTTTAAGTTTTTGGAACAATTCATTAATCACTCAACTTAGAGTGCACTTATGAAACCGACGATAGTGATTACATATACTAAGATTAGGTGGTTAAATTAGATTCTGTCATCATTAACAAACTACATGATTAGGTAACCATTTTGACCCCAAAAAAAGAAAAGAAAAGGTAACGATGCATGATTGAAGAAGGAGACTATTATGTACCAAATAATAAAAATTGTAGCCAACATATCTCAACTGTTTATGAACACAATGATGAGCTTAATTAGAAATCTGGAAATTACACTCTCAATTATGCTAAAAGACTGCTCTAACCCATATTGAAAGTAAACTTCTCCATGGACTCAATACTCAGGACTCGAAACTTTAGTCAAATAGCCAATTAACTTCACTATAGGTTAGTTTTAGTCATTCTTTTGCTCTATCATATTGGGACAGAGGTTGCGCCAGACCGACGTTGCAGATAAATGGTGATAATATCTGAATATATTTTCCTCCTCGTTTTTTTCCCTGTTATTCTTTTGGATTCTTCTCACTTCATCTTTTGAGCTCAAGTGGATCATCTACGGACGATCTCACTGCCCCATCGGGTAACCATTGGGCCACCATTTATATAAGAAGTGCCAGATCATGGTCAAGTAGAAAAATCACATCTCTCTTCGCTGTCTTCCTATGTCTTGATCATCGCAGAAGGAGCTATAATGCTCTCCCCAAGAAAATGGCAAACTTACATTATATGCCCAAAAGAAAATGAATAAGAAACCCACGTTCACTCTTTCACTTGAAAACAAGAAGACAACCACTCTTCAGTCTGTCCATTTGCGCACAAAACAAGAAAACCTCAACTGATGAACATCGGGTTTTAGAGAGAGAGAGAGAGAGAGAGAGAGAGAGAGAGACGTAGAATAATGTACTCTCTTCCGTCTGTGTCGTTTCTGCTGTTGCGGTCACGAGACTCTCTTGAAAAGGCTGGACTGGTTCTGCAGTGAGTTGTGAGAGAAAACAAATGAAGCCCATAAGACAACCCTGTGGTTGGATCCCTGAAAAATATCCTGTGATTTTTTTTGGTTATTTTATTGATAATAATTGTCTTTTTTTTTGGTCAGCAATAATAATTGTCTTAACATGCATAAAATTGCGATGGGTTTAGCATTATTTGTCCACAAAAAAATGGGTTGTATTGCTCCACAAAACGAGGGCCCTTATCCCAAAACAAAGGTGTGTTTGGTTCTTTTCTCAGGAGAACAAAATTATTGCATCACCTTTGAGTTTAGCAAATCCATGCAAACAAAATTATTTGCAGATTCCCAAGAAGTCGGTCGACAGCGGTTGGTCTACATATGATCTGTAAGCAGAATTTCGATAAATTCTGTTGTTGAGACAGAATTTCGATAAATTCCAGTAAGTTTTGAAAATTATTTGTCACACCCCGAACTCTCACGGACTCCCGACATCCCTCACTGGTCGATCATTGAATGCGACGTCCCAGGCAATGTCGCCGACCCAACTCAAACTTTAGAGATTTAGCACATGCGGAAACAAAATGAAACAACCCAGACAATTACTAAGAACAAATGGGTAGCAATAGTACACTTCAATACTTGCAATTCATGCACTTGGTAGATATATACAATATTCACAAAAGTCAACTGCCAACTGGGCCAAAAACGACATAACCACATTCAACAAAAGAGACCGTGGTTCGTCAACTTATCTACTCTACAAAATGGGTCACTCAAAATACAGGGTCCTTGACCTGTCTTCGATCCCCGAGATTATCCTTGTAGGGTCTCCAATCAACTACGGTCGCGGACCTGAAATGGTTTGGTTAAACAACCATGAGAACACTTCTCAATAAGCAGACAACCTAAACCCAACATAAGCCAATGCGTACCCAGACGAGTCTAAAAAAAATGCAATCTAACTATTCACATAACAAATTTCACATAATGTATTTACCTTGCCTCAAATCATACACTAGCTCTGCACATTAGTCAAACCACTATAATACAATAACACTTCACGTACCTATCACAATCACTCGAACGCCATACACACGTACGATTACCCAACTCAATTAAGTACAATACACATGCGCATGCATCGAACTTTCTCATGACCCGGGTCAACACCTCACAGGTCCTTTCTCGCCACCCGCGTCAACACGCTCCAGGCTGGCAGCCCTCCGATCAATCCGGGCTTTGTCCCGCGTCAACACGCTCCAGGACTTTTCTCACGACCCGGGTCAACACCCTACAGGTCCTTTCTCACAACCCGGGTCATCACCCTACAGGTTGGTAGCCCTCCGATCAATCCGGGCTTGGTCAAGCAAATACATACGCCACATAATTCAATCAATTAGTATGTCAATCACATATTCAAATATCGTTATATTATGCTCAATCGCCACTCATTCTAATCACATCAAGCCACAGTTCACATAATAGGCGTCAATCCAATCACGAGCAAACAACACGAACCGTCGCCAAGCGGACGTTAAATCATACAAGAACGCCCAATGAACTTAACATAATTTCCAGCACTAATGACCACCAATCCAGCCATGATTTCAACAATAAACCACCTCATTTCGGCCCACAATCCGACCCATTCACTCACTTCGAAACCCGCCATTCCGACACAACATAGCTAACATTTCATTCCATAGATTACCCAACATCGGCTCATCGAACTAGCCATTCCCCGAGCCAAAAATTAATCATAAATCTCGCGCTAACCAACCACTAAACAGCCAAGATTCCGTCCGCACATCGCTCCACTCGACTCATAAAACAACCTATCACAATCGCCATTCAACAATCGCCGCACCAGCCATCGAATCCTCCCCCTCAATTCAGCCACAAATAAACAACCCGAACAATCGACAATCGAGCATTGAATCACACACAACCAACTAATAAACTCGACATAATTTTCCAGCATTATGCGACCTTCAAACCAGCCATAAAATCAGCGATAAACCACCTCGATTCAGCCCATACTCCGGTCTATTCGTTAACCTCGAGCCAACCCACAATTCAGCCACCAAGTCGCACTAAATGGCCATTAAATCAGCCCCTAATCAGCCGCCAATCTCACCCTAAACGACCCCTAAACAAGCCTAATAATACGCAAAGTCCTAGACAAGGTTTAGGGTGTCGCTTACCTCGATTTGAGCAAGAAAACGAGGCTGGACAGCGGGGGACAATGTCAGGACAACGGCGGCGGTGGCGATCGGCGAGGCTCTTGGCCACAGCCGGGCGGCAAGGAGGTCCGGCTGAGGCGACAGTAGCTCGGCGGCAGCAAGGGAGAGTCGGGGCCTCGCCGGAACGGCAGCAGCTCCGGCGTTCGAGCGGCGGCCCACGGCGGCGACGAAAACAGGGGCGGTGAGGGCAGAACAGGGGAAGGGGAGGGGAGGCGCTGGGTTGGCCGGAACAGGGGAGGGGGCGGTACTGGGTGGTCGGCCAGGTGGTGGGGTGGCGGTCGGTGACTGAGGCGGCAACGGCTGGCCGGGCGGCTCATGGCGGCGAGCAGCGTCGGCACGGCCAGATCTGGCCCGAGTCGGAAGGAGAGAGACAGGAGGAAAGCTGATCTCGCGGCAGACGGAGGCGGCACGGCGACTTCACGGGTGGCCAGGCGATGAAGGATAGGTCGCCGGGCGGCTGGGCAGCGTCGGGTCGCGGCGATCGCGGCGACGAGCTGCTGCTCGCGCGCCTCGCGGGCAGACCGGCGACGGGCGGTCGCGGCAACAGACGGCGGCGCGGCTTGGTCGGGGCGACGGCGGCGACGGCGACGAGGCTGGAGGCGGAAGGGCGGTCGCGCGGCGTTCGGTCGGGCGAGCAGACGCACGAGCAGGACCAGTCGGGGGAAGGAAGAAGAAGAAGAAGAAAAAGAAAGAAAAGGGAAAAGAAGGAGATAAGAGAGAGAGAAAGAGTGTGTCAGGAGGGAAGCAGGTCTGCGTAGGTGGGACGCGCGGAGGAGACACGCGCGGCAGAGGAGAGAGAGGAATAAAAGAAAATATAAACATTCAAATATTAATTGCGATTTAATGGCCCAAATTCAAAATCGAAAGCGATCTACCAGTCCAAAATAAGCCTCGCATATAAAAAGGGACAAAGGCCAAATTAATTAGATCAAGTTATAACGAGGGAGGTCTACTAGTCCGAATTCGCACCTGGTCAAAAACTCTCCTTTTTCCATCATTCCTGACAATCTCAACGCTGGCTACGATAATATTGACACCGTCCAATTTATTTCGTCCTGAAACTCCCGAAAATCGACTGCCAAGTTCGGGGTCTAAATAATGGCCAAATTTGATCGAGTGCGATTCTAGCGAAATCTCTAATTTAAAATGATAACCGGGAGTGATCAGTTCCCGGACGAGATTTTACTATAAGCACACTGACAAATTACGCGTTTTATAAATCCCAAAAACGGGCCGAAATTCGGGATGTCACATTATTGGTGTCGCGACCGACCTCTAAATTAAAAATAGGTGTCAACAGCTGACAAAGAATTATTAGCAACTTTTTTTATATAACTTATTAGTAACTTATTAGTAACTTACAAACACTTTTACGAAATAGCCAATATTTTTCGATAGTTTGCAATTTATCGATTGTTGTACTAACTCTTATTTGCACCACTTACTAAATTTTCAAATTTACAAACTCTTAAACAAAATTACTTAGTTTTGGACTATCAGCTTTTGTTTGAGTTATTTATAAAAGGTTAATGATCTTTTTGAATTTACGAACTTTTTCTATTGAGTTATTAGGTTTTATTTGTCTTGGTTAGAACCGCTTAAACTTATAACTCTTTTTAGAGATTACCAATCTAAATTAGTTTGACTCACCAACTTTTCTCCTATTAAAATACCATAATACCAACTTTCATTTGAGTTAGGTTCTGGCATTTATTTATACCTACTAAATAAGCACTGGCAAATAACTCATATGAGAGTTGATAAACCAAAATTACCCGGTAGAAGTTGGTAAGTCACTCATAAAAAGACTGTTAATTTCATATGATTGTTGGTAAATATAAAGCATGGATTATAAAGGTAAATGAAAGCTAGTAAAAAGTGATAGAAGATATTTTTTTTTGTCAGAGATAAGAGAAGTTGGTAATTTAACCAAAAAAAAAGCGTCGGCAACTTACAATAAAGTTTCGTGGCACAAAAGAAACTGGTAATTTAAGCAGAGAAAAATTGGTAGTTAGTAACATCGATAAGCAACTTGAATGAGAGTTGGTAAACAAATACTAATTGTAGTCTATTAGGGGAAATGACAGTAAGTCACTCAAGCAAAGGTCAGTACGTTCAAATAAGAGTTGATAAATTTAAGGCGTATGTTAAGAAAAACAAATAATAGTTGGTGAATGATAACAAAAATTTATAAATAAAAAACCATATAAACATTGGTAATTAACTCAAATGAGAATTCATAATCCAAATTTTATTGATAATGTAATCGGAAAAGAAATTGATAAGTCACTCGAATTAAGATTGGTAAATTCAAATAAGAGATGGTAAATTTGAAGCATTGGCCAAAAAAAAAACAAGTTGGTAAAAGGTAAAAAAAAATTGATAATTTACAAACTGTTATAAAAGGTTGGTAATTTCATAAAATTGTAGGTAAGTTACCAATAATTAATTTTTTTACCAACCATTTTTTTTAGGTTTGTTAACTCTTTCGAAAATGTACCAAAAATTTGGAAATGGTACTGTGGAATCGTTCGAACTGTGAAGTAGTCTAGTTCGGCATTCTTGATGAAGAAAATTACCTAAAAATATTACATTGCAATGTCTTCACACCTACATGAGAGTTTCTTAATTTAATTTTTATAAGGCGGAATATCCGAATTTGATATTGGAATATTTCTCGGAAGATTTTATCCATAATGAAGAAGTATAGGAACGATTAAAACCAGCAGTATTAAGACTAAGTATATAAATTGTTGTCTCGAGGGAAATTTCTATTCATTATTTATCTTGTGATTACACAAGTTTATTTTGGGAGGAACAAATAGATGCATTGTTGGACTATCCCTTGCTCCAAGAGCCCAATGAGTTTGCACTTTCACTCTTCCAAGAAGATCAATCAAGGAAAATGCCCCAGCTTACACTAATTCATTTACACATTACTCGTAAAAAAAGTAAAAGAAATCATTTCATTGATGAATTTTATAGTAATAGAAACACACGTCCCACCGAAACAAGACTGAGAACCCTGCAAAATAAGGGAAAAAATGACTTAAAAGTTAAAATGCTAAGTTTTTGATTAAGCATTAAGTTTATCATCTCCAACATTCACATTCTCCAATGTACCAGAACTCAAGTTAGAAATTCGACTCACCTCGACATAACTTAGTATTATATTTACAAGATTATAAGGATACATGCTTCATATACCAGAACTCGAGTTACATCGTTTTATGTCAAATTAGACCTTTTTGATCAATTAAAATGGGAAGTTACACTAGCAAAATGGGCTGCATCTATACCAACATCAGAATGAGCCATGTGAAGAGCTTAGGCTATTACATTCTCTACAGCGGCCCATTCCTTGTTCTTATTCAGCCCGTGATTGATTGGTGTAACTCACTGATGTGTTATCATACATGAGAAAAAAATCATGGGAGAACTACCAAAAAAGTCATAAACCTATTATTATTGTGCTAATTTAGTTCCGAACTTTTTTTTTTGGCCAATTCAGTCCTAAATTTTTTGCATTTGTGCCAATTCAGTCCATCCGGTCAATTTTAGCCGGAAAATGCTGATATGGACACCGATTGTCCTACATGGTGCGGCCGGTAGTGATGTGAACATTTTTAAATAATATATAATAAATTTTCTATTTTTTCTTTTCTTTCTCTTTCTTTTTTTTTCTTCCCTTCTTCCTCTAACTAGTTGCTAAATCTTGATGATCGGCCAGAGGCGAGGGCCGGTGAGCTTGACCTCATCGGTCATTGGCGAGGGCGAGCCTCGCTCACCCCTGGCAAGGCTTGACCTTGCCAAGTCATGACGAGGTTAAGCCTTGCCAACGATAGCGAAGGCAAAGATTGAACTCGCTAGTCGAACATGGCGAGCCTCACCCAACGGGGCAAAAGTGTCAAAAAAGTCCTAAACCTTTTGCATTGGTGCCAATTTAGTCATAAACCTTTTTTTGTGCCAATTCAGTCCTAAACCTTTTGCATTTGTGCCAATTTAGTCCTAAACCTTTTTTTTTTGGTGTCATTCAGTCCTAAACCTTTTGCATTTATGCCAATTGAGTCATGAGCCTTTTTTTGGTGCCACTTGAGTCCTAAACCTTTTGCATTGGTGCCAATTCAGTCCTAAACCTTTTGCATTTGTGCCAATTCAGTCCTAAATCTTTTTAAGCTAAATTAATCGGAAGGACTGAATTGGCCTAAATACAAAAAATTTAGGACTTAATTGGTACTAATGCAAAATGTTTAGAACTCAATTGGCACCAAAAAAATGTTTAGGACTCAATTGACACCAATAAAAAAGGTTTAGGACTAAATTGACATCAAAAAAATGTTTAGGACTTAATTGGCACAAATGCAAAAGGTTTAGGACTAAATTGGCACAAATGCAAAATGTTTAGGACTTTTATGACACTTTTCCCCACCCAATGGTAAGGTGAGGTTGACCTAGCACAGCGACGACAAGGTCAAGCCTTGCTAGGGGTGGGCGAGGCTCGCCGTTGCTAGTGGCCGGTGAGATCGATCGATTAGAGGAAGAAGGGAAGACAAAGAAAAAAAGAAAAGGAAAAGAAAAAATAGAAAAAAATAAAAAATTATTAAAAAATTATTTAAAAATGTTCATGTCAGCGCCACGTAAGACGGCCGGCGTCCATGTCAACGTTTTTTGGCCAAAATTGGCCAAATAGACTGAATTGACATAAATGCAAAAGGTTTAGGACTCAATTGGTAAAAAAAAAAGGTTTGGAACTGAATTAGCACAATTGCAATATGTTTATGACTTTTTTGGTAATTTTCCTACAAAATCATTTATTGCAATTAATTCATCAATAATCACATGTTGCATCACTTAGTAAAAGAAATGTTAGCACATTTTCTTAGTATATGTAGATTTTTTTTAAATAATGACACAAATGCTTTTTAAACTTTGGTCCAATGTGTAACGTGGTCTCTAAACTTTTAATTTATTCAATATGATTTCTGAAGTTTATCCCAATTGCATTGTAGTCCATGAACTTTTAATTTATTTAATGTGGTCCCTGAACTTTTGGTACATGTTCATTTAGTTTCTAAACTATATGAAAATGTTAAACATTATCCTTCCATTAATTTAATGTTAAAGACGTCATTTAACATTTTCACATAGCTCATGAATTAAATTGATATACCAAAAGTCCAGTAACTATATTGAATAAATTAAAATTTCATGGATCATATTGCACATTGAACTAAAATTTAGAGATTGTATTAAACAAATTAAATATTTAGGGACATACTGCACATTGGGTCAAAGTTTAGGGACTATTTGTAAGTGTAATTGAAGTCTTAAAATGTGTTAGGAAAGTGCAATCGAATCTTAAAACTTTCAAAAAATGCAATCGAGTCCTAAAAGTTATCACGAAAGTGCAATCGAGTCCTTAAACTTTCAAAAAACGCAATCAAATCCTAAAACTTGTTAAGAAAATGCAATCAAATTCTAAAATTTTTAAAATATACAATTAATAGGGGGACTTGATTGGACCAATTTTACAAGTTTTAGGACTCAACTGCACTTTTATGACAAGTTTGAGGATTCAATTACACTTTCATGATAAGTTTTAGGACTTCCATTACACTTATCCCTTTCTTTTATTAATATTAGTTGTACATTCGTCTTTCACCTAGTGTTCATAACACTTTATTCAAGATATAAGAATCATACTTTTCTTGTATTGTAACTCGATACTAATCGGTTTTTTGTGTGTGTCAAAACTAGATACTAATAGTTAAAAAAAAATTGCGTAGTGCAGCCCCGTGACTTTTCCATTTCTGATTTTGAAGGTTTTTCTCAAATAAAAAAATTCATCAGTATTCTTCTCTGATTTCTTCCATTTTTACGTTTTTTTTTATCATTTCAAAGACGTCATTATCCCATTCTCGACGACCAAGGTGAGTCTATGACTCATCGTGTTTTAGCTCTTTAAACTAAGAATATTGTGGTCGATCAGATGATTATCATGCTTAGATCGATCTTACGTGGTTGCATAGGTGCAACTAAGTGACTATAACTTGTACGAAACCGACGATTGAGACAAGAAACTCCGAAGCTTGGAGCTTGTTGGCCCCAGACGAAGCATCAGGAAGGCCTACAAACAAAGAGTGGCCATTTTATATTTTGTGAACAAAACTAGAGATGTTCCTGACCTATTATGTGTATTCTAGAATAGCTCTTGGTTTTGCGTCGCACGAGTATTGATAGTACTTGTTACGGACCATTCTATCATTATGTTTAAGCAGATGGATTTTTTTTTTCATGCCGGTAAATTACAATATAGTAGATGAGTGTAAAAAATTGATTTTAAAAAAATTGTTACCAGCCACATTGATTTTTCGGTAGAAAAGAGTAGGCAAATGTAAGGGGATATTAATAGAAAGGTTGGTAAAATAGGGAAAAAAAAAATAAAACGTTGGTGAGGGCCCAAATAAGAATAAGTAACCCAAAATTAGTTAGTAATCGACAAAAGTTGGTCAACCACCCTTATTTAAGTTGACAATTTCATTTTAAAATTTACTAGATTCAAAGTTTTGGTGAGATATGCAAATAAAAGTTGGGAAGTTAGTACGATAATTATTATTTTTTTTTGGTAAGGTTAGTACGATAATTATTAATATGTAAACTATACAAGAAAGTTGGTAAGTTCACAAAAATGCTAGAAGTTACTAACGAATCACTTGAAAAAGAAGTCACAGATTATTTCATTTCCGTAACATCTTTTTGATACTTATCAACACTTGCAAAAAAAAATCGGTACTTCTATGGTCAAATTATCTAGGTGTGAAGAGTGTTCAATCTTAATCCCCACGCTACATCCCCCTATTGCGTGCGAATCAGTAGATAGCGAGCTTTGATAGACCAATAAGAAAATATTAGAGATTTAGGGGTCGTTAGTTTCGCAGGGAATAAACGATTTGAATTTTTTTTTCTAAAAATAATTGATCATATCGCTTACAAAAATGAACGAACGAAAAATAAAATTTCGTCACCCACAAAAATAAGTGGGCATATTGTCGATAATTTTTTTTCATCGACTAATTATTTCAAACAATATAATCGGTTATTTTTAAAAAAATATTTTCCATATCATCCATTTTTCGCGAAACATCCGTTTGTTTTGCGAAGAATCCACACTTTGGAAAACAGTTTTCCTAAAAATGATTGCTCATATCCCTTAAAAAAATGAATAAACGAAAAATATTTTCATCGTTTACGAAAATATTTAAATATATATTGTTGTCGATAATAAAATATTTTTCATTGAGTAATTATTTCAAACGGTACAATTGATTATTTTTAGAAAAATAATTTTCAAACCATCCATTTTATCCCGAAACAAACGGAGAGAACCTTAGCTTTGCTTAATTAATCATATAATGCGGATGATTCTCAAGTAGCTACTATTTGAATCATTCTATAGCTTCCATCGAGTCCTTGCGTGAAGTCGAATGCTGATGGACGCGGGATATCAACCATCCTGCCTGGCCAAGTGGCCTACCACTGATGGTACAGATGTTGTCGCTCAAATTTCGGGTCTCGAAAAGGACTTTTCTCTCTCGTGGAGTGTGGTTTTGAAAGAGTCTATCAGAAACAGGAGTGAGATTGGAAAATATAGCGTGAATGTCAAATTGAGCTGGCAGATTGCAAGAACGACGTTACAATTAGCTCTCATTCCTGTACTTGATGTGGAAATGGCAGTCTAAAACGTGCAGATTTTAACTGTAGAGATGAAATAATGCATGACCAAAAGAATTATGTGCCATGAACAAACAATATACAGCGGCTTGGTTTTGGATGGTGACCGTTTAGAGGTACGTGCTTACTTATGAATCATTCGATAGGGCCTCTCTCATCTCATGTGGGACTTGAGACGTCACAAACTTTCTCATTTAAAAAGTGAGGTTCCGTGTTAGTATTGGCTCGTATCGCCTAACGATACCCTTCCTATTCTATATGTTGCCTGATCCATTCATATCCCTTCTCCTATCCTATAAGAATGCCAAGAAGCACATCTTATCTGAACTCTCTCACCTTTGTGGTCACTTTGTTTAGTCCGTCCATGAGTCGCACCCCTATTGGAAGGGTCATGCTTTGGTACAATTGGTAACGATCCGGCTCAGTCCACATGGGCCAAGCTTCCAAAAGGAGTACTCTCCCCCTATTTGATGTGTTGTTTGCTTCATTCATGTCCCATCTGCCATCCTAGAAAGATCCAAGAGGCATATCTTGTCCGAGCCCTCTTAACTCACTCTATCTAGTCCGTTCACGAATCACATACCTACAAGAAGGGTATTGCTTTGGTACCATCAGTTACTATCGTGCTCGATTTACATGGGCCATGTCACAAATATTATACTTTTGCACATGAGATAAGTGTTGCCTTTTAAGTTCTTGTGGATAATAAAGTTTGTTTAACTAGTATATAAATCAAGTTAAAAACATGCATGCCTTCTCTATATGTCAATTTGAATAAAATTTGAGCGGATGATGGGCTTCATTGACCAATAAAGTGCATATAATCTTTTTTTGCAAGGATCCTTTTTTCCTTTTGTTGATGCAGAATTCTACTTAAGTGGACAAATCTCAGATTCACCAATATCTCACTAACTCATCCACAATTTCTTTGTCTAAAATCATTGTAACATCAACCTGTCACGCCATTCAAATATTGAATCACTCATTTGTCTGGTAACTCGAGCATAGAATAGTGGATAATGAACTCAAGTAGGATTCAAATGAAAGAAACTCATGCATGAGCTGGTGTCTGGTTATTATTTTGAATCAAACCAGTGTTCTTTTCGAGCTCAGATAGTGTTAGTTTCTATGATTGCGCTCAGTTCTTGATCTGCATCGTCATGATTACGCAATCCAACTGTCTTTCGTCCACCAGAACAGAACTTGTGCGAAGGGCATCAAAACCCTTTCTTTTTAGGGGTCCTTCAAGCAGATATTTGTCCCCTTCGAACAATTTAAATCTCTCATCATATGCTGCGCTGTCCTTTTTCCAACACCCTCATCACATCAATCCTTTCCACATGCTACCATTATTACAACATCGTTTGTTTTCCCCCTAAGAAAAAGTGGCATTATCATCGTCGAATTCAAACTAAAAGGACACATGGACAGTGATCGCAGCTAGAGGTCACTTCGACCCGGAACTGTTGCTTGCTTTAGTTGGTGAGACCTTTTGAAACGATGCGTCTGAAAAAAGAGAAGACACGGAGTTCGGGCAGGTCAAGGAAATATGATGCAGTTGTGTGCATCAGAGATGGACACGTAGGAAAAAGAGATGATTGAAGCAAGGTCAAACGTATAAATGGAGACATCACAGCCACAACGAGAGCACACTCCACCAGGCACTCGCTAGGGTGTCCCGTCTCGTCCCGGTTCTGGAGTTTTACAGAAAGTTGAAGACTCGTAAGCATGCGTGCATGAAACTTGTCATGATGACTTTAAGCTATCACTGGAAGATGTCTTCATGGTTCCTCGGAAAAACCCTTGAAAGTGTTTCTGGGTTTCATGAGTAGAGCATCTGTAGTTCAATTACTACAAAATTGGACTCGTTACATATGTTTTATCTCTGTGTTGATGGGTTGATTGCCAAGAAAGAAACCCTAGTTGATTGTGTACTTTTGTTTGGCCGAGAGTTAAGTAATATTACATGATTGGACTTTGATTTTATTTAACTTCTTGCAAAGAAGAAATTCTTGGATCACCAGAGAACATTGATGGCAAATAACTGACCTTGAGGTACACTGAGAATTGGAGACAAGCAATTGATATTAATGGCAAGTTACGCAGATATTCGATCATGAACAAGTGGAATTGGACAATTCTTGATGGCCTATAAGCTCGATTCTCTGTATGCCTCGCCAAGTACCAATAGTTTCATGTTCGTGCCACCTATTTGAGCTTTTAAATTTGTGTTATACGTACCTGGTCCGTAGAGCAGGTTTCATCAACCCTTTAAGGATTTCGATGCCAATTCTTAGCAAGACCTAATCAAAATATCTTTAGTGAAGTGCATCTACATTAACAAGGAATTTCGATGCCAATTTCATCAAGTATTTCCTATCAGCGGCTTGACTCCCTCCCTTGGGGGGACTTGCCTTTTGGGAGATAGTACATGAGCTTTATAATATTAGCTATTTCAGGTGTATGTCAATCCGTGATGATGATGATGAAAGGATTCATTTGAATTTAAGGAATTTTTTCTCGTCCTGTATATGATCTAGCTCGTCCCAAGGAGCAGTTCCACTTTGGAAAAATAAGAATAAGATAATGAACCAAAAAGATTAGTTCGAATGTCATGCAACCGCTCTCGGTCATCAAAAGTTGCTGATTACTTTCAGCTCCTTAACCCATTTCAATCATCGCAAACTGCCAAACTAATCTTCAAACTAGAGACTTAGACGAAACCTGAAGTTTAGTTGCACATCATCATCATCAAGAGCTGTTGCTGCGCGTCTGTCTTTTAGCGCATTTTCTTTTGTTGGTGCGAATGTTTTATCTCCATTGGTGCCAAAAACCTCGTCACAAACCTCAAACGTAACGAAACCAAACTCTCAAATTGGATTTTCCGTCGCACTCGAGTTGGGGGTCTGCCTCTGCTTTGGTTCTACCTGATAATGATACATTAGACCCTGATCGGTCCAATCCAAGCTCCTGAATTACTCAGTTTGGTTCTTGATTGACGCCGGATTTTCCAAACCGAAAACTACATGTCCTTGGGTTTGGGTTCCAACCTTCAAACCGACCCATTTAATGACTCAAGTGAGAACTTGATTTCGATGAATTCAACAGCAGTAGATTCGCCATGTATCGCAGATCAGTAGATCCTGTTAGATTGAGTCCAATCTCACCAAGCAGGCTTACCGAAAACTAAACTCCAGTTGTCAAATATGTTCTGCGGTCCCATAGACGGGTCTTAAGCACAAGGGGCGTGAATAGGGAAAAGGTTTTTGCAACATATTCGATGAATCTATCACCTGACCAAACTTCGAGTGTAGATCAAATCCTAGTTTTGAATGAAAAACCCAATGAGTCAAGCATATAATCTCTCAAATATCCTGTAACATGAACACACAACATTGTGATTGATCATCGTGCGTCTATACTGTGGCCGTGGAAATCAAGAAAGTATCTTATCCATCATATTTAGAAGACAACAAAGTCACCATTTTTTCTGAGTCACCATTCACAATAAAAAGAATCGAAAGATAAAAATTGGATTTATTTTTTAATTCTTGTAGTTCTCAATCACTCTATTAGAGAGTGATGCACCACGTAAATAATACAGCCATTACATAAGATCCATTCTATACATTAAAGTGCCAAATTTAAACCTTAGGCTGCAACTCAAATGCTTAAATTATGAGATACACAGTCAAATGAGTATCATTGGATAATTAACTTCAACTTTATAGAATGACCATAAACAGAAAATAAAAAAGAATATTGCATTTAGGTTACTGGATTATAAGAGAAGGAAAAAGTTACTTGCAACAAAAGGGATCAGCCTAAATCATCCAACTCTCTCCTCTTGTTGCCTTTAAAAGACCAGGCACTATTAGGACTAGCCTTTCCACTTAACATATCATAGTCCTCCATATACCGCCGCCCTCTCTCTCTCTCTCTCTCTCTCTCTCTCTCTCTCTCTATATATATATATATATATATATATATATATATATAGACGTGTGTGGATATCAATCATAGAAATTGGTAAAGAAAGGAAAGAGCATCAAGAACGTGTGTGTTTATGCATAGGATAATCAGCAGTTGCTCAATTTTGCTGGTTTTGGCTTGTGATCATGAGAGATACGAAGGAGAAGGAAGAAGAAGATGATCGCAAGATGCTGAAGCTACCGCCTGGGTTTCGGTTCTCACCGACAGACGAAGAACTCGTCCTTCACTTTCTGCATCCTAAGAAGCAGCCGGCCTCTGTGTCTCCACTCTATGATCACTTAGTCCCTGATCTCAAGTCTCACCACCATGATCCTTGGGACCTCCATGGTAAGCGAAAGAGAGCAACTTTTGCTTTAGTACAATATATATAGTTGCTTAGTATGAAGCAGTGCCCTAGCTAGAAGAAATTTTGGATAAAAAGGTATAGAAAAATGAGTTCTGATTGCCCTAATATATCTTATGATGAGCTGCCAAGATCTTGAAGACGAGACTTGTTAGAGTAAATGATTTTCTTCAAGTCACATGACAATCAAAAGTAACTTAGCAAAATTTTGCGGTGTTAATACAGTACCAGGTAAATCATCATATTTGATTTGCTGCAGAAATTTTTTTTTTATCAGTTCCACTTCCACAGCTGAAATTAGCTTTTGAATGCACAGGAAAGGCGCTGTGGAATGGAGCCCAATATTTCTATTTCAGTAGAATGATGAACAATCGAATTACGGAAAATGGGTATTGGAAAGATCTGGACATGGAAGAGCCAGTGTTTAGTGAAGCTGGAGAAATTATAGGAATCAAGAAATCTCTGACTTTCCACATTGGAGAGGCTCCAACTGGTCAAGAAACAAATTGGGTGATGCAGGAGTATCATCTCATGTCCTTCAATCAATTGGCCAATCCAAGACAAGTGAGTGCAAATATTCCTCAGAAATTTTGGAAGTTAGATTGTCAATTAATCTATGTTCGAGCAACTTCACGAGACTTTGTGCGTCGTACACCATGTCTACAAGAGTTTTGCTAACACATTTTTCAATCACGTCGCCGAATTTTGATTTTGGTCATTTTCTGTGCTAAGGTTTCAGATTTTCCTTTTGAAATTAAGGCAATTTGACTGAAAACACGGACTTATTTCTCCAGCAAAGTGCTGATATGGAAGCGACAGGGCATGTTGCCCAAGTAGATACCACCTCAGCCCAAGATATAAGAAAATTTCAAAGGTGGCATCCACTTGGGCTATAGATGTCAGCTCTACACGGGTTGCCATGTTGACACTTTGCTAGAAATTTCGTCGGATTCCAGTCGAAATGCAAAAATTATAAAAAGAAGCGAAAACTTGATGCATATCTTACAACCAAAATCAAAGTTCAGTGACCTATTTGCAGAATCCATCAAATTGCAGTGATCACCAATAAAATATATCTGGTTTATAGGCGTGTTTATAGGCATGTTGACAGTGTTTCACACGTTCTAATGAGATTTGACATTGATTAAACTCTTGAATGCTTACTCGGGAAGTTTAGAATGTAATGTCATATGTGTTGTACACGTGACAGGAACATGGTTCGCCGGTTCTGTCTCGAGTTCACGAAAGCAAGACAAGCCATGGACAAAGCTTTTGCTCGGGAGGAGATGATAAAAGCGAGACTGAACTCTCGTCCATGGACGAGATGTTTTTGTCATTAGACGACGATCTTGATGATATAAGTTCGGGAGATTAAGTATACCTGTTCGTATTGAACATTCAAACATATTCATACGCATGATATGCACATAAACTATATGAGGCTAATTGTGCGGACCGTTGTCAGCGTGCTAGCAAGTTAATTTACTAGTTGTACACATATGGTCTTCTTTTCTAAATTCTTGCCCTACCCTAACTTACACTGTTGAGCTAACCATTTTTTAGTTTGTTGATCGAAATTATTGATTTGCTATTTCACTTTTTTTTCAACCGATAGTCTATGATAGGTTACTCAATTTGTAAGGTTACTCCTCTTGTTCTTTTTAGGATCAACGGGCGAATATTTACTCAATTTCTAGACCAATGCAACCTGAAATGTAGGCAAATATTTAGTGACGACTTTACCTCTAATATTTAAAAATAAAAGTACTATTTAAGTTTCATACAAATCAGGAAAAAGGTTATATCTTTTCAATTATTTGAATAGCCTAGAAGATTTCAAACGTTTCAGGTTATTGAGAGTCAAACTGTTAGTTTTGAAAAATTTATTAAAAAAATAATATGAAAAATTGAAATTGAAAGTCACTCCATTTGGGATATTCCTACTCTATTAGCTGGTTGAACCTTGAATCCCATTTACTAAGAATAGAATCAAGATAGATTTTTCATTGTTTTAAACCTACTATTAGACTTGATTATCTAATGCGTGGTGAGAATTAGAGGATGCTAAACATGTACGACGGATAAGTGTATGGAAAATTGTTTGCTAGAAGTGTCTGATGGAATGTGTTTTGGATGAAGTAAGGTTGGGATAGATAGAGTTCACCAACAAGGCAAAAAATGATAATTTGCCAGTCATAGATAAACAACTTAAGGTTCGTGACCAAAGTGAATTTGATAAAGAACCAAATATTATAGAAATTCTCTCATTTGAAGAGGAAATTTTGTGTACAATCAAACTCAAATCCAAATTGATACATTTGAGAACTCACCTCTGTTTGTGGAGGAGTTAGGATATAGGAACCAGCCAAACATTAAAGACATGCAAACTAGCCAAATATTATAAGCATAGGAATACAAAACACACTAAGCCTATGTTTGGTAGTCAGGATAAAATTTGGGATATGATAAATTTTATCCTATCCCATATCTGGTGCTTGCTCGAGATAGGATAAAATCGGATATATGACAGATATAACTCGGATAAAATTATCCCATGGGGGGAGGTGGGATAAATGTGGATAGGATTTTTAATATCCATAATATAAAAGTTATTATTATCAAATAACAAACTTGTTAAATTAATAAAATTAAAATAATATTTGAATATAAATAATACTTGAATTTTAATATAAAAATTCAAAATAACAAAAAATTCGTTTTTATTTATTCTTATTTTTATTTATATATTCAAATTTCTTTCTATCTGATGATATAAATTTCATATATATATATACACATTTAGTATTTATATTTATTACATATTTTAGGCATATTTGTATAGTTCACTATTTAATAAAATTTATTAGAGAATGATGGAAGGGGAAGAAATAAAAAAGAAAATAATTAAAAAAGAGAGGGTAAAATAATAAAAAATAAATAAAAATGAAATAGGTATGAATTTCGTGAGAAATTTTTATCATCTCTGTTTGTGTAATTTTTATGTTCATTTACACCGATATAATGTTTATAGCAAATAATGGACATAGAAATATGTGAAAATATCTTGCTTTATTGTTGCAATTCACCAAACAGTAAATAAGATATAGCAAATCCCTTGGATTTCATATCCTATCCTATTTAATCCTATCCTGACTAGAAATCTGGACGACCAAACGTAGCCTAAAGATCTAAGAACTTGAAAATGCATTTAAAACACATGAGAACTCAAATTGACTTTTTAGCCTTCCAATTCAACCACCAACAGCACATTCAATCTACATTTATTCTTGACATTCAAGAATCTTCATCTTGGACATACCAATTAAATCATGTTATGGCTAAAATATGTCTTTCCATGCACCATTAACAATTGGGCTTGATTAATTGATGGGATTTGAGTTGAGCTTGTGTTATGATCAACATAATTCGCAAGCTCTAATGCTCTTGCACCATCCACCCAAGTTGTTGGAGATTCAACCTCAAATATTATAGGACTTCATTTTCAAGATAACGAGAAAGATCTCCAACATTGAAAGTAATCGAGATGCCATATTCTCTCCGGGGGGAAAATTCTCCAATCAATTTTAAATTTATTGAAAGGATGTCAATTCAGTCTCAAATTTTTTAATTTTACCAATTTAGTCTTAAACCTTTGTCCAAAATTTCAATGTAGTCCTCTTTTCCTTGGAAATCATTGATGACGCACTGCTATGTCAACGATTTTAGTTGAAAATTGGTCAGAAGGACCACATTATAATTTTGGAAAAATTTTTAGAACTAAATTGGCAAAACTAAAAAATTTATGATTGAATTGACATCCGTACAGTAAATTTAAGACTAATTTGACAATTTCCCCTTCTCCCGAGAGATCAACCTTGAAAGTATTGTCTCCAATTCTTTCGAGTACTTAAAAGGGTCTTAAACTATAGACATGAGCTTGTTTTTCCTTCGAGAGAGAAACCTTTCCTTCCTTAAATGTATCCACATGAGATCACCTAGTTAAAATTAAGTCTTTTTTTCTGGTGCTTGTTAGCATCATTTGGTCGGAATTGAGCCTTTTTTTCCTTGTGCTTGTTAGCTTTCTTCTTGTAAGACTTGTTTGCTTTTTAAAACTAGGAGTGAATCTTCTCATGAAGCTTTTTCATCACCTTGGCTCTTCTTTTGCTTCATAGTTGCTTATAAGTTGAATGGGATGTGAATCAAATCGATAGGAGTAAGAGGATTGATCTCATACACAACTTTAAATGGAGAATGGCCTATTATGAAACTTGGAGAACGATTATAAGCAATTTCAGCATGAGCAAGTTTTTAATCCAAATCCCTGAAAGTCTTAGTCACCATGCTTTGAAGGAGAGTGGTAAGGGTGCGATTGGTTAGCTTCGTTTGATCATTTGTTTGGGGATAATAAGTGGTGTTGAATTGGAATTTGGTACCAAGCTTCTTCCATAAGGTCTTCCAAAAGTAACTAAAGAATTGGGAATTGTGGTCCTATATAAAAAGACAGACGATCTATTTGAAATTCAGCTCGACCATGTGAAAAGCATCATTCGTCTTATGACACGGAATAAAATGAGTCATTTTAGAAAACCAATCAATCACCACCATCATAGCAACCTTTTTCCTTTGAGTTCTTGGAAGAGCCATGATAAAATCCATACTCACATTTCCTAGGTTTGCAATGGAATTGGAAGTGGAGTATATAGATCTTGATGGAAATAACTCTTTACCCTTTGACATCGAACACCTTGAAATGATAGAACGGACATCCACATTCATCTTTGGCTAATAAAATCTCGAAGGACTCTTGAGCTTTGCTAATGTCGAAGTGACCAGCCAATTTTCTACCATTCTCGATTTAACAACTCCCCGAAGAACTCTTTGTCACATTGAGCTTGTTACATTTAAAGCGAAATATGTCTTGGTTTAAATAAGCACCATGAGCTCTATGTTTGCAATTAAGGATGATGGACGAGAACTCAAGATTTTCAAGATAGAATTCTTTCATCAAATTGAAGCAAAAAACCCAAGAGTCAAGAACACAGAGCATCGAACATCATCTTGATACATATACTACAACATTAGTTTTGTCAAGTTTACATTTTGAAACAAAAGAAAATGATTGAAGAAATTCTACTCATTTAACATGTCTCAAATTGAGCTTGTGTTGGTCGCTAATATATTTGAGAGCCTCGCGATTTGAATGAAGAATAAACTGTTTAGGCCTTAAGTAGTGACTTTAATGATTAAGAGCTCTCACAAGGGCATAAAACTCTTTGTCAAAAGAGGAATAATTCTTCCTTAACCCCGTCAACTTCTTACTGAAATGCACCAAAGGTTTTTGAGCTTGGACAAGGACAACACCAATGTCAACTCTACTTGCATCACATTCTACGTTAAATACTTTATCAAAACTTGGAAGGCCAGGAACAGGAGATTGATAAACCTTTTGTTTGATGATTTCAAAGGCATTGAGGTAGCCTTGGACCATTTGAAAGATCCCAGCTTCATGCATTTAGTAATGGGAGCCATGATGATTCTAAAGTTCTTCATAAATTGCTAGTAGAAAGAGGCAAGACCATGAAAGCTCTTTACATAAAAAAATGGACTTAGAGATTGACCACATTTTCATTGCTTCCACCTTGGATTGATCTACGAAGATCCTATCTTTGCAAACCGCATAGCCAAGGAATACAGGAAGAACCATCACTTTTCCATCTTAGCATAGAGTTATTGTTTCCTCAAGACTTTGAAGACTTATCTTAAGTGAGAATGATGATCTTCCTTGCTCCTCCTATACAGAAGAATATTATCAAAGTAGACAACCACAAAGCAACTAATAGAAGAACAAAGGACTTTATTCATAAGTTTCATGAAGGTACTTATAGCATTAGAAATTTTAAATGACATAACTAGTTACTCATAGATTTCTCCTTTAGTTTTGAAAGCTGTCTTTCACTTGTCCCTTTCTCTCTTCCTAATCTAGTAATAGCCTTTTCTCAATTCTATCTTAGAGAATATGGTAAAGCCACGTAATTCATCAAGCATATCATGAAGTCTAGGTACGAGGTAATTATACTTAATGGTTATGTTGTTGGTAGCTTGGATATCTACACACATTAGAAAAACACCATCCTTCTTGGGCACGGGTAAGGGTGAAATTAAACAGGGTCTCATATTTTCCCTTACATAACCTGCCTTTGTAACTCCTTGGCTTCCTTTGGATTGCAAAGATAGACAGCTTTAAGAAGAGCGTTGGGAAGTAAGTTGATATGATGCTCAATTTTTCTTAAGGGAGGTAATCTTCATGTAAATCCTCTGGAAACACATATTCAAATCCATTCATTAAGGATCACATTTTAGGGTCTAAGGGTCTCTCTTTCACTTTTTTGGCTCTCAATCATAGCAAGGCAGAGACAATCTTTTGTTTGGTTTTTTTTTTTTTGCAAATGACTCTCTTAACCGGTGTTTTACTCAAGAAAAGACTTTCATTATTGGTGTTTCAAACCCCGGACCAATTTTGTGGATCATAAATGGGCTTAAAAGTGTAAGGGTGATGTAATTCTCTTCCTATCAAATTGCGAAGGTCTCCCCTACAACAAAGGGCACATAAATCCATAGGATTAATATTGCATAGAACCTAATCTTGGTAACTTTTAACAATTGAAAACGACACAAGAGCTTGTTTAGGAGGTCACTTCCCTTGCTAAGCCATTGAAGCTTGTACAGTTGGGGATGCTTAGAAGTGGGTAGCTTCAACTATCTAAGTATGGGCACCACATTAATATAGTTCCCACTATCGATAATCAACTTACACTCTTTCCTGTTAATGGTGCAACGGGTTTGAAAGATGTTCTCCTTTTTCTCTTCCGCCTTTGACAATCATTGTGCATAAGGCCCTTCGGACACCAAGCAAGTCACCTTTGTTAGCTTGTTCCACGATCTCATTTTGCTCTTTGGATTCGGACTCAATCTAGTATGGGCCTTGCTCAAACTCTTGAAGATTCAGGTCAATTTCTCAATTTCTTGGAGGGTCATAACCCTTAAATTAGGACAATCAGCTCACAAATGTTCATAGTCATGGTACTTGAAGCATTTCCTACTCGTGCTTTTAGATATTTTGTGGAGCACTTTGACAAGTTCTGTGGACTTCTCTTTTCCTTTTTCCTTCTTTGAAGTATTCTTGGTCTTGTTAGAAGAAGCACATTTAAAGAAGGATGTCCCCTTTGTTGAAGGTTTGGCCAAAAAACTCTTATCACTCTTTAGTTGTGTTACGGCTAGTGCTATCACCTAAAAGAGAATAGATGATTTTACCAAATTGGATGATTTAAACGTGCGGAATGAATATAGTCGAGGTCAACAACTCATATGTATAATGTCCTATGGATGCAAATTACAAATTTGCATGTAAGTTATCGTTAGATGATTGCGTCTGATGACTAAGATGATGTTCTGACGAACTTCTTTGATAGATATGTATACAGTATAATGTCAACAATAATAAATGAAAGTTTAGAGAGAGAATATTGTACACAGATTTTTATAGTGATTCGGCTTTATCAAGCCTACGTCCACTCTCTACACTGGTAGCCTATTGGCTGTGTTTTACTATTGAATCACTAAAAGATTACAAGAGTAGTGCTTCGCGGATGATAAACTGCACTATCATATACACTCTTCACTCAAGTAATTTTCTTTCTAAAGTCACAACATGGAATACAGTAATCACAAGTGTGTAAGATCGAAACTCTATTCAGACTTTGGAATTCTCGATTGTAGTTCTTTTTTTTTTACTTGTATGACGTTTGCACTCCTTTTATAGTCATCTACTTCCAATCTATCCGTTCGACAGTCTTCAGAGGATTGATCTCCAAATCAACCTGTTGGAGATTCTTCCCAAAATAGGATGTATAGCCGTCAGAAAAAGAACTATTATTTCCGAGTGATTTGATCGCCCATACAATCAAATCAAGATTTCCATAAGTGTAGTTCTTCGTGTTTAAGGAACGATCTTGTGATTGACAATTAGGATATCCTGAGATATCAATTTGATTATCTTGCATAAACTTGCCAAAAATAATACTCATTGAATTTGACGAGTAATTTTGAGTCTGATGATAAAGTCCTTTCATCGACTAAGTCTGATGACTCAGTATTTACGTACATCGAATAACTTAAGTATAATTTTGATCAGTAATAGATAGTTTTATCATTCCTCAAAACTCATTAGGGATTTTTCTCAACATTCTCCCCCTTTTTTATGATGACAAAACTGTCTATATGCAATGTAAATAGTCTATTCAAATGATATAACTTTCGAAGTATATAAAGCATTGTTAAAGCATTATTAAGCTCTGAAATCAATATATATCAATTCATATTTTGCCGCTTCCATACTTGCATTCACATCTTCTGTCACTATAATACTTTTCCCTCTTTTTTATATTAGCAGAAAGGATAGATAGCATAATCAATAAAACTGCAGTAAAAGTAAGTCGAATAAACATTGTCGAATCATATGTCAATAGTCAAAGTTCACACCAAGTCAAACATTTAACAAAAATCAATATTGAAAGTTGAAACAAATAGCTCAGAAATGATAAGTTGGGAAGAGATATGATCAATTTGGCTGATTTGCTAGAGAGGCTGAGGGTCTTGCGGGTTCATATGAAGAAGTTCCAAAAGGTACAAATAGGAAAGGCACTTGGACAAGACTGAAGTTCGAAAGTTGGTTCAATCGTTGCTTAATATGTAATGAGAGCTGATGAATCTGGCCCGCAGTGTTAATTGCTGTAATTTGTACATCAGTTCTAACTTGAATCTTCAAATTGTTGATTCTTGCTTCCATCAAGTCCTTGATATCCTGAATTCCTTCTTTAAGTTCATTGCAGAGTTCCGGGACTTCATTTTGATCTACAGCTTATCTTCATCTTAGATCGGTAATGGCTACATGGTTTGACATTGATGAGGAGATATTGTATCTAGAAGGAGTTTGAGTGGTCTGAATGTCAATAGATGCTGCTTCCTTCCCTTTGCCTCTCTGTTGAGCTTCAGATCGACTATTTTCATAATCATTTCCTTCAAGAGGAAAATCTGCAGAAGTTGCTACCGAAGGAGCTGTCTCTTGTGCATTCCGATTTTGGTCCTCCTGTATGTCAGGCAGATTAAAGTCATTATCCTTAACATCTTGAGCATCTTCTTCCTCAAATTCCTCCAGCATATCATCTTCTATGATATGTTCATTCTCAGGCTCCCCTTGTCTCCCATAAAGTCCTTCCTCAGCTTCTTTTTCTGCAGTAGCCATATGGTCTTACTGATTTTCATGACTATTTTGTTAATGATGTCACTTAGTGAGTTCATCAAATGTTCATCTTCATCTCGCAGTTTCTGAATTTCAATCTCAGTGGCAGCATGTCTGTCTGCACGGGCTTGATGCTTGGCATCTTGAATAATTAGCCATTGCATAAACCTTGACTCCTCAAGACTCCTATCATCAGCTTGAAATTGTTCAGCAGAGTGTTCATTGGATATTTCTATCTCATTAGAATCACTGGCCATGGCTTGAGTTCTTTAGGCTAGTTTGTCAATTCTGGAGGCTATCGGCTGCATTTTCATCTTTCTTACTAAGGGTTCAATTGATTCTTCCTCATTAGACTCATTAAAATGCTAACAGAGCCTTTGTTCTGTGCACTCATTATTTTGGCAGGAATAATAATACCCTTTTTATCCTTCCAATTTTCACCATCAAATCTGTATCCTATCTTAGTCATCATGAGTTCTCCAATAGTCATAGTTTGAAGAGGTTTACCTTTGAGTTTTGTAGGAATAGAGATTTTCAAATACTCAAAGATAGCGGTGATCAAAGCTCCATAAGGGAGTTGATCTTTACTCTTCTTGATAGTTCTATGCATTTGAAGAAGAATCATATGGGACACAGAAATGGGAAAGGTGGTTTGAATTGCTCAAATCAACTTGGCCTCATATCGAGAGACATCAGTTTTGGAAGATCCTTTGGATCTGAGATAATTGATGATGATTTTGTGGAGGACAATGGAATTTAAAGGAAAAAGGGTGTGAGATACATGAGATGTGGAACCTCTTATGAAAGATGAGTCACCAGACAGAGATCGATATGCCAAATCTGAAGTGATAGAAATAAAAGAAAATTCGGTATGTTTTACCCCTATAATGGTAGAGAGATCAAAGGCTGATAACTTGTAATCTTGTTGAAAAATAGATAACTCAATTTCAGCAGGAGAAATGAATGACAGATTTGAATAAAAGTAAGCTGTAAGTTCAGGATAGACTTTGTGAGAGACAGAGTACATTCTTTGAAAATCAAGATTTTCAATTAGACTATGAATCTTGATTTTGAAATTCTCAAAGAAGTTAAAGTCTACAACTCTGTTATTCATTATTCCTCTGCTAGAAGCGACTTGTAAGAAACCTTATAAGTTTTGTTTCTAAACAGACTATCGTTTTTCTTGTCATCAGAAGGAATTCCAGAAATGGGCACAAACTCAACAAATAGTTTTTCATCATTATCCTCTTTCCTACTATCAATGTTTTTGCTTTTCTCCAAAGTTTGCAGTTCCTCCTCACCAACGAACTCATCTTCTCCAACATTCGAATGTTCTCCAACTTTTTCTTTTCCTTTTCGAGAAACTCCTTTCTTTATAGTTACAGGGGTTTCCTGAACATTAGAGGTTTCTTTAAGAACTATCCCCCTTTTTAGCAACAGGTGATTTACCAAGCCTTATACCCTTCTCATATTCCTCCATAACTTCACGTTCAGACAGAAAACCTAATGTTTTACATACGGCATTTACAGTACTCTGGTCACTCCGATTTTCTCGAAGTATTCTAATGATTTTTATCAGTCGTCTTGCTATAACAAAACGATCACGTTCTTGAACAAGGATTCGTCGAGATTTATCACCTTCATAAGACTCTTTCTTAGAGCCCGAGTAAGAGATATCAATTTTCTCTACTTCTCTATCTTTGTTTGCTCTGGTGAACATTCCTGTGATTCGGTTTGATTGTCTGGAACCCTTGATCCTTTTTTTGATCCAGTGGTCAATTTTGGTGCCATTGAAGAGATTTTTAAGTTTCCGAAGAGAAAGATAAGATCTTTTAAGGTAAAACGTGTGTTTAGAGATCTTTAGGGTTTCAAAGAGTATAATGTGTGTTCGGAGAGAGTGTGAGAATGAGAGAGAAGATGAAAAAGATTTTAGACTAAGGAGTACAATATATTGATTTTTACAAAACCCTTTTTGGAAACTGTCAATTGACAGTTATGGGAAATTTTGAAAATTATATTTCGAAAATTTTAGGATTATAATTCTCAAACGGTATCAATTAAGACAACTAATTTCAACAATCATAACATTAAAAATATATGAGATATACGTACCTTTTATAAGATGAGTTGTGCGCCAAAATCAAACACATCAAATATATACTTGATCAAATAAGTCATCAGATGCAATGAGACTTTATACTGCACAGCTCAATAAAATGGGTTAATGATATTTAGTTTATCTCTAATAAGCTCAAAACTTTTCTTTTCTAAAGGTTTTGTAAAAATGTCAGCTAATGACTGTTTAGTGTCAATGAATTGACCATAAATATCTCCTTTTAAAACATGGTCACGAATGAAATGATTAATATCGATATGCTTAGCTCTTGAATGTAGAATTGGATTCTTGGTCAGATTGATGGCGCTGGTGTTGTCACACTTGATCTCCATAGTTGATTCTTTGATGTTGAAATCTTTCAATTGTTGTTTCATCTAAAGAATTTGAGCACAACAACTTCCAAGTGAGACATATTCAGCTACAGTTTATTGTTTCTTTGAATATTATGAAACAAGCATGTGCCCTAACAATTAACAAGTTCCAGATGTGCTCTTCTTGTCTATTTTGCAACTAGCATAATTGGCATTAGAATATCTAATAAGAGTAAAATTTGATCCCTTAGGATACGACAATCTAAGTGTAGGATTGGTGCCAACATATTTGATAATCTTTTTGACTGCAGTAAGATGATATTCTTTTGGTTCTGATTGAAATCTGGCACACAAACAAACACTGAACAGAATATTTGGTCTTGAAGCAGTTAAATATAAAAGCAAGCCAATCATGCTTCTATATAATTTTTTATCTACTGGTTTTCCTTTTTTATCCTTGTCTAGTTTAATAGAATATGACATTGGAGTGTTTGTCTTTTTGTAATTCACAAAACTAAACTTTTTGTAATTTTCCTGGCATACTTTTCTTGACAAAGAAATGGGTCCAATTCCCTAAAAAACTCCCAACTTTACCCTTTGTCCCAATTATATCACAAATTTTTTTTGTCTAAAAAAAAATCCCAAACTTTTACTTTTGTCCCAAATCTACCCCGTTTATTATTTATCCAATTTTTTAATATCATTTTATATTATTTTCGAATTTTTTTCTTTTTTCTTTTCTTTTCTTTTTTTTTGTTTCATCTTCAACCTCTGGCCGATCGCCGGTTCGGCGACCGGCCAGAGGCGGGGGCCGGCGAGGTCGGCCCCGCCGGCTGCTGGTGAGGCTCGGCCTCGCCGTTGCTGGGCGAGGCCGAGCCTCGCCGTTGCAGGGCGAGGCCGACCTCGCCCGCTGCCGGGCGAGGCCGAGCCCCACCGGCAGCCGGCGAGGTCGGCCTCGCCGTTGCCGGGCGAGGCCGAGCCTCGCCGTTGCCGGGCGAGGCCGAGCCTCGCCGTTGCAGGGCGAGGCCGACCTCGCCCGCTGCCGGCGGGGCCGAGCCTCGCTAGATCTGGCGAGGCTCGGCCCCACCGGCAACTGGCAAGGTCGGCCTCGCCGTTGTAGGGCGAGGCTGACCTCGCCCGTTGCAGGCAGGGCCGAGCCTTGCCCGCTATCGGCGGGGCCGAGCCTCGCCAGATCTGGCGAGGCTCGGCCCCGCCGGCCGCCGGCGAGGTCGGCCTCGCCCAGCAACGGCGAGGCCGAGCCTCGCCAGCGGCCGGCGGGGCCGACCTCGCCGGCCCCCGCCTCTGGCCGGTCGCCGGACCGGCGACCGGCCAGAGGTTGAAGGTGAAAAAAAAAAGAAAAGAAAAGAAAAAAGAAAAAAAATCGAAATAATATAAAATAATATTAAAAAATTGGATAAATAATAAATGGGGTAGATTTGGGACAAAAGTAAAAGTTTGGGGTTTTTTTTTTGACAAAAAAAGTTTGGATATAATTGGGATAAAGGGTAAAGTTGGGGGTTTTTTAGGGAATTGGGCCCAAAGAAATGTGCCATTTTTGGTTTGTTTAACCTGTAATCCAAGGAAGAAAGTTAATTCACCCATCATGCTCATTTCGAATTCACTTTGCATCATTTTAGAAAAATTCTTACATAATTTTTCATCTGTAAAACCAAAAATAATATCATCTACATAAATTTGAATTATTAAAATGTCTTTACCTTTCCTTTTGATGAACAAGGTAGTGTCTATATTACCTTTTGTGAAATCATTTTATTTCAGAAAGCTACTCAGTCTTTCGTACCAAGCACGTGGTACTTGTTTAAGACCGTATAATGCTTTCTTGAGAGCATATACCTGATCAGGCTTGTGAAGATCTTCAAAACCTAGAGGTTGTTCTACATGTACTTCCTCTTTGATGTAGCCATTCAAGAATGCGCTTTTGACGTCCATCTAAAATAGTTTAAAATCACAAAAAACAAGCATAAGCCAATAAAATCCTTATTGGTTCTAACCTATCCATCGGAGCATACATTTTATCGTAATCTATACCTTCCTCTTGTGAATATCCTTTGGCCATAAGTCTTACTTTGTTTCTGATGACTTTTACTTGATCATCCAGTTTATTTTGAAATACCCATTTTATTCCAATAACTGAATGATTTTTGGGTCTAGAAACAAGCTCCTATACTTGATTGATCTGTAAAAGTTCCTCTTGCATGGCTTAAATCCAACTTTCATCTTTCAAGGCATCTTCGACATTCTTTGGTTCAACTTCTGAAATGAAAGCCATCGTATTTATGATTTCCTTTGCCTTTGCTCTGGTTTTGATTTCTTCATCTAAATTTCTAATGATGAGTTCTTTGGGATGACTGGATTTTTGCTTTCAGTTTTTGTTGAATCTTTCATCGCTTTCATCATTGAGATTTGACGATTCTTCATTGTCTTGTTGGTTTGATGATTCCTAAGCTTTATCAGATCTTTGATTATGATCATTTTCACTTACCGTCATTTCATTAGATGCTATGTTAGATTCTCCATATGCTAGATTTTCAGTGTTAGAATCATCTTGTTGAGTCTGAATTGAGTCTTCAAACTTAACATTTAATGATTCTTCAACTGTTTGAGTATTTTTATTGAATACTCTATAAGCCTTGCTTGTTGTTAAATATCCAAGAAAGATTCATTCATCTGACTTTTTATCAAACTTACCAACACGATCATTAGGATTTTTGAGAATAAAACATTTACATCCAAATATCCGAAAATATGAGATATAGGAAATTTTACCTTTGAACAGTTCATAAGGGGTCTTTTCAAGAATTTGTCTTGGAAAAATTCTATTTGATATATAACAAGCTGTTAATATAGCTTCTGCCCAAAAATGTGCTAGGGTTTTGTTTTCAAATAGAAGAGTTCTAGTCATTTCTTGCAAAGTTCTATTTTTTGTTTCAACTTCTCCATTTTGTTTACGAGTATAGGGTGAGGAAAACGTATGTTAAATACCATTTTCATCACAGAAATAAGAAAAATTTTAATTTTCAAATTCTCTTGTGTGATCAGATTTAATGCTCGAAATAGTATAGCCCTTTTCATTTTGTACCTTTTTGGCAAATTTTGAGAAATATTCAAATGTTTCACTTTTATGAGCCAAAAAGAATACCCAAGTAAATCTTGAATAATCATCTACAATAATTAAGCAGTATTTCTTACCTCCAAAACTTAGAGTTTGAGTAGGACCGAAAATGTCTATATGAAGCAATTACAAAGCTCGGTTAGTGGTGACATAATTTATTGATTTAAATGAACTTCTTACCTGTTTGCCTTTAGAACAAGTTGAACATAACTCTGTGCTCTCGAATCTTCGTTCTGGTAATCCTTTGACAAGTTTCTTTGAAGCTATTTTGGATATTAACTTGACATTAACATGTCCTAGCTTTTTGTGTCACTGATCAGATTCTTCTTTTATGGAAACGAGACATCTGCAAATTGTTAGACTTAGTGTCTAGTAAATAGATGTTTCTATGTCTTCGATCCGTGAATGATTGCTTGTTGCCTTTACTTATCCCAGAGCATTTATCTTCATGGAAAGTGATTCTGTAACCAATATTATATAACTGACTAATGCTAATTAAATTGAAGTTCAAACCTTCAACTAGTGAGACTTCATTGATAATGAGATTTTCGATTTTGACAGTTCCTTTGCCAACTGTCTTTCCTTTGTTGTTGCCTCCAAAGGATACACTTCCTCCTTTAATTTTTTGTAAATGGATGAATTTCAAAGGATCTCCGGTCATGTGTCTCGAGCAACCACTGTCAAGGTATCACTTGTTCTTTCTTTTCTTTGGTATTTGCAAAAGACAAGTAACTCACTTTTTCTTTGGTACTTATATTTTCTTGGGTCCATTTTGGTTAGGATCGATTATTCTCAGAATGTCTCTCTGAACAGGTCTCCAAACCTCAGGACAGTCATTCTTTAAGTGATTTGCATCACCGCAATTTGAGCACTTAAAGGAAGTTTGACCATTGAATTTCACAAATTGCTTTTGAAAGTGATTTTGATATATAAATTTGGTGTTGCAACCTAAAATTTCTCAGGCGAATGGATTATTAAGACTAAACCTAACTCGGATCCTCCTAAGCCCTATCAATTCGCAACTTAGGATTTAAGTTTTTGACATGTAAAAGTTTTCATGCTTGGAGTCGCCACTAATCTATTTGTGGTAGGTCGATTAGAAACTTAAATAAAACATAGGGAGATATGTTTTATTCCTACGAACTAGAGATTCTAAGCTCGGGAACTTGATTACGCTAGATCTAGTCAAACGCCCTTTCGGTACCATTTCTTTTCAAAAATATTTATGTAGGCAGTCTGAATCTATTTTATTATCTAATCACTAACATGCAAGGTATTCATGCGGATGCGCAAACTACCAATTTAACACCTAAGAAAACGGTAAATAGATTGCAAGGTTAGGAGAATGACGTACCTTAATGCAACACAAGCATCTGCATTGTTAGTAGAAAATCACACAGACAATCCTAATATGATTTCTAATTAACAAAGTAAAGCACTCGAGGTGTTCTTTAGGGTTTGCGCTTTATTAAAATGCAAACTAACCTATATGCAATGACGTGCAAAAAATGACATGTGATTAATGTAACCTAGCATGCGAACTATATGTCATGCGACGACGTGGCCTAATTTTAATGACGGACAAATGATTTATTTTTGGTATTTTTTCAATGAAATTCGAAATTAAAAAAATAGCCTAAACAATCTATTAGGATTAGAATAACACCTAATTTAAACTGGGAAATAAATTATCTTAAGTCCCAATTTAAATTAAATAATTATCCTATCTTCTAGATACATTTAGGATTTCCTAAACATGCAAAACTTCTAATCTAAATCATAACATATTTTTGGATTTTTTTATTAAACAAAAGCAATCAAACAAAGATAACAACCGCATTCAAACAATCTACGCAATCCGCAAGATTTGAATTAGGAAAAAGAATCAAACTAATGGTCATATCTATAGGGTTATAGATATCGACAGAAAGTTGATTGTTTAAATTTGAAAAGCAAATAAAATCTATTATCGTATCCAAGTGATTATGGACAAGATAACAATTTTCCGTATTACCACATATCGTACCTTAGGGATAAGGTAGGATAGTCGTCCAGATATGTTGCCAAATTAGGAATGATTCCTAATTTTGGGTGTTTTCAAATATTGTGGATACCACAAAATTATTCTAAGATATCTAGCTATCCACCAAATATTTACGGAATATTCAAAATATTCAAACTAAGAATTTAAATATTTTGAAAATATACCGGATAGAGATTTTTACCTAATTTGCGAATTTCTTTCCAAATTTGAATTTGCGGCGGATCGGGATCGCGGATCGGGACGATGGCCGACGGATCGATGGCGGGCAGCGACTACGTCGACTTGGCAGAGAATAGCATCAGGAAGATGGCTCTTTGAGGAGTGCCCACGATGAAGTTCAATAAACCAGGGTAAAAAAAAAGTTGGGCGTAGCAAGATGGACTTCAATATTCCTAGATTAAAAAAAATGGTCAAAGAATCAAGTAATGAAGCTTTGACCCACGTTGACTGGACAAGCCCGAGACTTGTCGGGTATTGTTGTATTCGGATGAAAATCACCCGGAAATCTTGATCTCGCCGACCAACGATTGCTGGGGGTGGCTCACTAGTGTCAGATCTCGCGGTGAGCATCAGACTCGTATGGACCGTCACGGATTAATTTGCAAAGCAGGAACAGTGAGGACGTCACGGGGGCTTCGTGGCTGGTCATTTATGCGGCAACTGCTTGGCAGAGGCTTCTCAGATCAGGTGCAGTAGCTTCGTAGGAGGGGCCCATCCAGCAACGGCGGTGGTCAGCAGGATCAGCAGAGATCGGAGCGAAGAGGGTCGTGACTCACGGCCACAGGTCTAGCCGTGAGAGAAGCAGCGATAGGCAGCAGCTCGGCAATCAGCAGTAGGACGACAACGTCACGAAACAGCAGCGGTAGAAATCTGCATTTATAGGATAAGCCAGTTCTCTTCCTGCCATATCTACAAAAATCAATGCTCCTCCAAGAAGAACCTTCTTGACCATGTATGAACCCTCATAATTTGGAGTGAATTTCCCATGTGGATCTAAGTTATTGAGAATTACTTTCTTTACTACTAGATCATTCATTTCAAAACGTCTTGGTTTCACCTTTCTGTTGAAAGATTTAGCAACTCTTTTCTGGTAAGCTTGTCCATGACATATAACTCTTAATCTTCTCTCATCAATCATGTTGAGCCGTTCACATCTTTGTTGGCTCCATTCAGCTTCTGAGAGTTTCAATTGGGATAATATCCTTAATGAAGGAATTTCTACTTTGATGGGTAATACTGCTTCCATCCCATATACTAAGGAAAATGGAGTTGCTCCGGTTGATGTTCGAATTGAAGTTCGGTATGTCATCAGAGCATATGACAATCTTTCGTGCCAGTCACAATAGTTCTCAGCTGTTTTGGATAATATCTTCTTGATATTCTTGTTTGCTGCTTCCACTGCTCTGTTCATTTATGAGCGGTATGGAGATGAATTCAAGTGTCGAATGTAGAAGTGTTCAAGTAGATCATTTATGATTTTGTTATTCAAATTTGAATCATTGTTGGTAATGATTGCTTCTGGAACTCCATACCTAGCAATGATGTCTCGCTTAATGAATTTTGCCATATTCTTGGCAGTGACATTTGTATATGAATTTGCTTCAATCCACTTGGTGAAGTAGTCAATTGCCACAAAGATAAAGCGATGTCCATTTGAGGCTTTGGGGTTAATTGGACCAATCATGTCAATTCCTCACATTGAAAATGGCCATGGTTCTGACATTTGATGTAGTTTATTCGGCGGTGCATTGATTCTGTCTCCATAAACTTGACATTGGCGACAACACCTCATGCGTTGAATGCAATCTATTTCCATTGTCATCCAATAATATCACATTCTCATGATTTTGCGAGTTAGAAGATGGTCGTTCATGTGCGGACCACATTCGCCTTCATGGATTTATCTCATGATTTGTTCAGTTTCTTTGCTATCAACGTATCTTAACATGATCGAATCAAATGATTTCTTATAAAGAACCTGTCCGCTGGGAAAGAACTTGTTGGCTATCTTTCTGATAAATTTTCTGTCACTTGACTAGCTTTCTTTAGGAAATTCTTCTACTTGTAAGTACTTCTTGATATCATGAAACCATGGTTCATTGTCAAATTCTGCTTGAACTACCATGTAGTGTGCTGGTTGTTCGAGGATATCAATCTTTAATGACTTTATATCCACTCCATTTTCAGCTTGGAGTAAGGATGATAAGGTTGCAAGATCATATGCAAAATGATTTGGAGCTCTTGGAAGATAATCAAATGTTATTTTTTCGAAGTCCTCCATCATTCCTTCTAAGTATTTATGATAGGGAATTAGCTTTGCATCACGAGTTTGCCATTCTCTAGTTGTTTGCAATATGATGAGCATAGAATCTCCATATACTTGAAGTCTCCTTATCTTCATCGAGAGGGCCAATTGTAGGCTAAGGATACATGCCTCATATTGAGCAATGTTGTTAGTGCATGGGAATACCAATTTTACAGATACTGGGTAGTGCTGGCCTTCTGGGGATATCAGTACTAGCCCAGTTTCTGATCCAAATAAGTTGATTGCACCATCAAAATATATGGTCTATTTGTCATCGACCAATGTTAATATGTGGTCGTCAAGTCGTTCTTCAGAATTGACGATATTTTGTGAATTTTCTGCCAGCATGTTTGCTATCGCTCATCCTTTGACTGACTTTTGGGATGAACTTCTGATGTCAAACTCAGATAACAAGACTTGCTATTTTGCTAATTTTCCGAACAAGGAGGATTTCTCAAGAAGATACTTGATCGGGTCATTCTCGATCACTAGCAAAATTTGGTGATAAATGGTGTACTGTCTTAATCTGTATAACACCCAAATCAATGCAACTCATGTCTTCTCAACTACTGGGTAATTCACTTCTGATGTTGCGAATTTCTTGCTCAAGTAATAGATTGCTTGTTCTTTATCATCATTTGGTCTTCTTTGTATAAGCACCGCTCCTAGCGACTCATGGTGATTCGTCAAATATAAGATTAGCGGGATCCCAGGAATTGGTGGTACCAACACTGATGGGTATACCAGATATTTTTTAATCTTATCAAATGCTTGTTGACATTCTGCATCTCATTTTACTTTGGCATTTTTCTTCAACAGTTTAAATAATGGTTTAGTAGTCTCAGAAAGTTAATAGATGAAACGGGCAATATAGTTTAATCGCCCCAACAAGCTTCTCATTTCTTTTACCGTAGAAGGAGTCTTTAAATCATATATTCCCTTGATTTTGGAGGGATTTATTTTAATGCCCCTATTGCTAATCACAAATCCTAGCAGTTTGCCATATTTTGCCCCAAATATACACTTGTTGGGGTTTAGCTGCAACTTGTACTTTCTAAGTCTTTCGAATAATTTGTGAAGCACTTCAACATGGTCTTCTCCTTGTTTGGATTTTACAATCATATCATCCACATATATTTCGATTTCTTTGTGCATCATGTCATGGAACAGAGTTACCATTGCCCTTTGATTTGTGGCACCAGCATTTTTTAGACCGAAAGGCATCACCTTATAACAAAATGTACCCCATGGCGTTATGAAAGATGTTTTCGCCTTATCCTCTTTCTTCATGAGAATTTGATTATATCCTGAGAAACCATCCATGAATGAAAATGTTTCGAATCCAGTAGTGCTATCCACTAATATATCAATATGTGGAAGCGGGAAATCATTCTTAGGGCTTGCTTTATTTAGGTCGCGATAGTCAACACACATCCGCACTTGACCATCTTTCTTCATTACTGGTACTATGTTGGCAATCCATTCTGGATATGGTACTACTTCGATGAAACCTATTTTGAGTAATTTCATCACCTCTTTTTCTATTTTCTTTGCCAATTCCGGCTTTGTTCGCCTCAATTTTTGCTTCTTTGGTGGAATACTTGGATCAATTGGCAAAGCATGCTCAACTATACTTGGATCAAGGCCTGGCATGTCAGCATAAGACCATGCGAATATATCTTGATATTCCTTGAGCAAATATGTTATTCTTTTTGCTTCTATTGAGGGAAGACTTTATTCAATCTTAACCTCTTTGGGATTTTTTTTATTACCCAGATTAACAGTAATCATTTTTTCTAATGTGAGTGGCTTTGATTCTTCATGACTGATCCATTCTCTTTTGATCCATTCCTTATCTTTGCTAGTGATCTCCTCGGAGAGATTTAGATCACCTATGAACCTATTATGGATGTGTGAATACTCATGCCTGACATGTAACAAACATGATTAGTAACTACATATGAAATGAATTGATGCATGAGGTTTAATGAAAAATCATTTTGAAAAATTATTTTGAAATCTGTTTTGAAGATATCAAGAGAATAGAGCTAATCCTCATATCCTTAGACATCCTTGCTTTTAAAACCGTTTTCGCAATAAGGAACAATATAGAAACCCAAAGCCTCAAGCCTCATAAATGAGGATAATGGTCATCATAGGTTTGGTTTTGTTTCTACATGTCCTTGACAAAACATTTGATCAGTTTTATTGAATTGAAAAATGCAATTACTTCTATTTCGAAAGGAATGTAAATTGCAACTGAATTGAAATTGCAAACAACATCAATATGAAACAGACAAATTGTAAAGGCAAGAAATAGGAAAGGGTTCAAAAGAATCTTTCTACTCCAGTGCGTAGGTATCTTCGTCTTCAGTTATAACGACGCTGATAACGTCCTTTTTAAATAAACCCAGCGAGATAGACTTTGCTTCTGCATGTAAATTTTCTTTTGAAAGCAGTTTGGGAGGCCCAGGAAAGTTTTATCTGATATGGATATGATGATAGGGTAACTCTCTAGCCTTACCCTTCCACGTTGATGGGTTAATGGTTCGATCACCTCGGCTTCCAGGGTCTTCATGATTCTTTTGACCATGGCCTCGGCCTCCATGTTGATTACTAGTGACTTTATACCCCACCCTATACTTTTTCTTTGTGCCAAATGGGATAATGGGTTCTTTAATTCATTGTGTTTTTATCCCAAGTTCATCATCAAGGTTAAATCCATATTGGCATAATACTTTTCTAGACATAATAGATGATGCCGAAAATTCCGGAGACTTCATGACACTACCAGCGGGAATTTTCATCATAGAAATTATCTCAAAGGAATGATAGCTGGGCTCTTCTTTTATCTCAGGCTCGACATAAGGTATGGTACTTTCCTTGTAAGTGGTGAAATCCGTTTCCCTGTGCACGGTAATAATTTTACCATTAATAACAAATTTAACTTTTTGATGAAGACTAGAAGAAATGGCGCAAGCCATATGAATCTAAGGCCTCTCCAGCAGTAGGTTGAAAGTCCTTGGAATGTCTACCACTTGAAAATCGATCAGAAAAAGCACAGGGCCTATATTTACTTCCAGCTAGATGTCACCGATAACATCTTTCTTCATCCCATCGAACGAACATACAATCACCTTTGATGGCTTAACGAACTCTTCATTAATTCTTAGACGATGTAGCGTGCTTAATGAACACAAATTAAGCGCGGAGCCATTATCAATAAGCACGCGGGATACTTCCTTGCCCTGGCATTTGACGGCAATATATAAGACCTTGTTATGCGAACGTCCATCCATCGGAGAATCTTCGTCAGAAAAAGCTATCTGATCTTTTAAAAGAATAGCCCTAACGAAATCTTCTAGTTGCACTTCGTTGATCGTTTCTGGAACATGTACTTCATTAAGAAGCTTCATAAGTATTATTTTGTGGCTTTCTGAGGTTTTGAAAAGATCCAATAATGAAATTTGTGCTGACATCTTCCTCAATTGCTCAATTACCTCATATTCGCTTGTCCTCATGACTGACAACAACTGTTTGACATCTTCTTCAGTTACCCCTTTCTTTTCGTGCTCATCTTCTTTTGGGACATAACATCTTCTCGATCTGATTATTGCATCAACTTCTTTAGGCGTGTAGTCCCATGGTACACATCTGTTATCAAATTTCTTCTTTGGAGGCAAAGTGAAGATCACAGGCTGAACCTCTTTCGCTTCGATCTTTAGTTGACCAATTGGGAGCTCAATGGTGATTGGTTCAACGTGATCATTCTTTTCCTCAAGCCTATCCACTTCATCAAGATTAATCAATAATGGTGAAATCATGGACACCATGCTTTTGTCAGCTTCAATAGTATCCATTCCACCCCAACCATCGGGCATAATATTTTCATCTTTGGATGCCTATGAAGGTGGTGTGTATTTGACACGGTAGTTATACCGGCCACTGTCTTATCCCAGATAATCCACAATTTCGCCTTGTTTTCGTGCTTTGCGAACAAATCGTTTGTTTTCTTGGCGAACCTTTTTCTTCATTATCTCATCTTGATTTTCTTTCTCCTTAAGACTTAATTCGTTGATTGGGATTTCATCTATGCCTCCTCATCCATCAGGCATAATAGTTTCGTTTTTAAAAGCCCAAGGTAGAGGTGTGTACTTAATACAGAAGTTGTATTTTTCACTGTCTTGATCAAGGAGGTCTACAGTGTCACCTTGCTCAAGTGATGTTTGGGTAAATCGCCTTTCACCCCACCGAACCCTTTCTTTTTGCTCTTCAAATTGATCCATTTTATCACCGGATGGAGTCTCATTTTGTCTGCTGAGCTAATCATCCATGCCACCCCAACTATCGGGCACAATCACTTCACTTTTAAAAGCCTACGGTGATGGAGTATACTTTACTTGAAAATTATATTTGTCAGAATCTTTTCCCAAGCTGTCTATAATTTCTCCTTTTAAGAATGTTTCACGACCAAAGCGAGCATCTTCTTGTCGAGCAGTATTTAATTTGGCCTCATATTCATCTTCATTATCAGGCCTTATTATTTCTCCTTCTGTAAGGACCATATTTACCACATTATGCTCAGGAAGAGGGTTCTGATGTATATTTGGCTTTGGCTATTGAAAGCTTAATATCTTCTTGTCTATGAGTTGTTGAACATTGTATTTCAAGACTATACAATTGTCCATATCGTGTCCTCTTTCTCCCATATGGTATGTGCAAGTCTTTGACTCATCGTACCAGGGGAACCTTGCAGGATTATCTCTTGGCACTTCTTTGGCCACTAAATGCTTTTCCAACAGAATCGGTAGTAATTTCGACAGGGGTCGTGGCAACAGAGTGAATTGCCTTACGAGTCTTTTCTTTAGCTCAAACTATTTCGGATTTCTCCAATGGACATTAGACTATCTTGGGAATGAAGCCAAATTAACATTGGGGCTAGATACTATAGCCACGTCACGTACAGGTTTTTTATCCTTTCTTTCAGGATATGGTTTCCGGGTTGTCACTTCTTGAGATTTCTTTTCCTTCAATGTCCATTCAATTCTTTCACCGACCTTCACCAACATGGTGAATGTTTGGCAGCCCGATATATGCAGCTTGCCGTAATACTCAGTTGGTAATAACTTCAAAAAGAGTTTAATAAGCTCATCCTCACTTATAGCCAGTTTAACTTGTGAGGCTACAGCTTTCCATCTTTGAGCGTAGGCTCTGAATCCTTCGCTTATTCATTTCTTGGTTCTGACTAAATCCTCCTGGGTTGGAAGTACTTCGACATTGAATTTGTATTGGCGAAGGAATTCTCTCGCCAAATGGTCCCATTCAATAAAATCTTCTATGTCGAGAGCGGAATACCATGCCAGGGCTGCTCCCTTCAAACTATCTTGAAATATGTTGATAAGAAGTGACATATTGTCTGAATATCTTGTCATCCTGCGGAAATAATATTTCAAATGGCTTTTAGGATAGTCAGTTCCATCATATTTATTCACAAACTCCGGTTCTTTATAATTTTCTGGAACCACCACCTTTGCATAAGGTGAGAATTTATCGAACCTTTGAAGCTCATATCCTTGGCTTGCAAGACATTCTTCAATTTTGGCCAATCGTTTGGCCTCCTCTTCATCCTTGGATGTCTTTTGAATCTGAATGTCTTCTTCTAGATCAACTATTTTAGGTGCAGCTTTTGGAGGATTCTCCTGAACTGGTTCTTTACTTTTCATTGGTTCTTCAATAGGTACATCAGCGGTATCTGCAGCTCCTGGATTTGAAATTGTAGGATGAGATCCCTTTGTGGCTATAATGAAGGCCTTCATTTATGCCATCATGGCAGCCATTTATGTCATCTGGTTCTCCACTTCAACTAGTCGAGTGCGAGTTTCTTCCTCGGCCATTTTAATTTGTAAACAGGGTTCGAGGTCTTTTGCCTTTCGTTGCTAGAAAACCTGTCTTCATGAAAACTATCGAGATATTAGAATTGGCGAAATGAATATGAAAACCCATATTCTTTTAATTGTATGATTTCTTATGATTAACAAGGATAAGAACTTTTACACAAGCCTTAGCCTTGCATAAAATTTCTCATCAATGTTTTTCTCAAGGAATCATACCATTTAAAGAATTGTAATCCATGGTGATCCTTCTTTTAATCATGCCTTTGAATTTATCCAAACGAATTTTGAAAAACGAGTATTTCATATAAAATCCAAGATTGCTTTATAAAATGATTTTAAACTCGAATGGGAATCTAAATCATCCAAGTCTAGGCTTCTTGCTAACTAAGGTAGCTTCTGCCTCGTGGTAATCCTTCCATTCCTTTGATTCGAGATTCCCATTTTTCGACATCAAACACAACTTTTTCGGGGATATAAGGCTCAACTCCAAGGACGTGTAGGACAATATATTCTGGGACATACTCCTCCTCGGGATCCGTTATAATGCTCAATAGAACGTGTGACTCCACATCAATTGATCATTTACTTTTCATTCACTTGATGTATTACTTGGATGTCATATAAATCTCCATGTCTCCTTCCAAGTTCTTTGGCCATTCCACTACTTGTGAAGGTGAATTATCCAAAGAAAGGATAATTTTGTGAACCATGGCTCGAAGGTCTTTCTTTTCTTCCTCGGGTATAATTCCACTAAGGATGTCAAAAGCAAACTCCTCAAAGTTTCATATCGGTGGGACTTGTTGAAGCATCCCAAATTGTCTGACAACTCTCAAAGGACAATAGGCGGCTCCCCCATTCAGCCCGAGTAATGGTACCACATTCCCTTCTTGGCTTGTAATCCTTGCCTTGCTAATCTTTGGCCAATTGATCCACCATTGGATTTAATTAGGAGTTAAGGCTCTAATGAAATTGGCCAAATCTAAGAAAGATTGTCTGGATAATTTGTTTTAGATACGAATGTATCGCTCAATTGGATTTATCGCCAAACAAATTTCGCGAATGCTCATAAAACGACACCAAGGTCGAATGTGTGAGATGAACCATAATGACAAAAGACTAGTAGAAGCTTGCAAGACACCCTTCCCATGATTTTGGTATGTGTTTAAGGAGATGACGGTTTTGGCAAAAAGCATATTAGAAAAATCCCATTTATGACATACTTGTCTTGCGATCACAGCCACTAAAGGGTCTAATCCCGTTCTAGACACGGGGAATAGAACAAAACTAAGGAAAGCTAGAATAAATACCTAGGCTGAAGTGTTTTCCATTTCCCTAGGAAGTTTTGAAAAATTGACTATTAGAAAGGATAATGGAAATATATCCGTATTTGATTTAATTAACTTTTCGATATTGAAAGTTTTGAGGTTAAGGAATTTTGCAAGAATGTTTATGGGATTAAGTCCAACGGGTAGCTCTATGACCCTAGGCTTGGAATCAATTCCAATAGCGGCTTGATATTCTTCCAAAGTCGGTGTCAATTCATACTCTCCAAATTGGAAGGTGGCGGTGAAAACTTCCCAAAAATGCGCCAATGCTTGGATCAAACTGACTTGATGTTCCACATGAATCAAGTCTAGAAGGTATCCCAACCTATCTTGGACATAAATTTAGTTATCTTTTGTCATGTCCTTCCACCAAGCCACGAGCTCTTTTTGTGGAATGGGAACCACTTGGATGTCAAGTTTTTCCATCGAGCCTAATCATGCAAAAAAGTTCATTATTAATCACCATGTATTACACATCAATTTTAAATGCCCATATTTTAATTATATGTCCTTATGGAAAAAATGGAGGTAAAGTACATTTGCATACTTATGATATAATACAAATGCCACTTCTAATCCATTTATGCCTTAAAAGAGCATATACTTGAAAATGTGAATGAAATCAATGTTTAATGCAAATGCCTTTTGTCATGCTCCATTTTGACCATAAAGTCATATCCTATGGTTTACAATTTCGAATACATCAAAAATAGACTTTTGGCAAATGGGATTGTATGTGTCACATCTTGGGCACTCAATCTACTTGAATTACATTAAAAATCGCCATGGACCTATACATTCCATCTAGAAATGAAAAATATGTCCAAATGGAGCATGTCACCCTATTCATTGATTATAGTATAAAAAGGCATTTTTGATCAAACATTGATTGTCATTTGGGCATTTTTTTACAAAATTGTGTCAACTAACTTTGCATTATTGAAAAGATAAGAGAAGTGAAACGACACTTACTTACCGACACATTTTTTTGTTTAGTTTTAGGTATACCAACCACAAAGACAAACATATGCAACAAGTGAGGTTTTGATACCTAAAAGGGTGGGATATACTAAAGGCTTAAGGTCAACACCTTAATGGACAAGGGATTCCATTCCAATAGGCGATCGGCCTAAAGTAATGAAATATTATTCCATCTTGGTGATCGGTATTGTATTTAAACGATCCCATGAGCAATTGGCTCACAGTTTCGCCTAAACACATATCTCCTAAGGGTGATCCAAAATGTAGTTGGGGTTGGGCCACGGGTGGTATGTGCGAAAAGTGTAGTGCTAAAGCAATTTAAAGGCAAGCACAACAATTTATAACCAAACAACACTTCTAAAATGTGGCAGAATCACATTCAATCCCGACACCATCCTGCAAAACAAAGGTAAGCACAGACTACACCCTTTATACCTCCCACCTGCGTCATCATTTAACACGTCATTAGTGGAACGTACCTAGAATCCTTACGAGAATAAACACATATATATCGTTCTATTTTAGGCTTAATTCCACTTAGAAACCTAACGTGTTCCCTAGCGGAGTCGCCAAGCCTGTCGCGCCACGCTCTCGTGTGCTAGAATGGAGGTATTTTTCTACACGGGTCTCTCCCAGACCATACCTCATGTGACAGCGTGGTTTATTTGATCTAAACTTGAACTTGGAGTCGCCACTAGTCATTTACGGTAGGTTAACTAGAAACTTAATCGAGGTATGGGAAAAATACCACAATCCTACGAATAAGAGATTTTGAATAAAGGACTTGGTTACGTTAACAACATTTCCATATTTCAAATCACCATTCAAATCGCCCTAATCGTCTAAATCGGTTCCAATCACTAACAAATATCAAACAAAGGTCAAGGAAAACTAACCCAAATGACCTAAGGCCATGGCAATGCTTCGGCGAGGTCACCGAAGCTCCGGCGAGATGGTTCGTAAATGGCCAACTCAGTTTATGCACATTTAATCCACATTTTGCAATCAAACAACGAGAAACATGTTCAGAAATTCATTTTTGGCATCATAGTACTTAAAATCAACAAAGAAATCACCGATTTAACAATATTAAGTTCATTTTCATTTTCTGTAATTTCTGGAAAAGTATGACAAAGACCATACTTTACCTGTTTCAGAAGTGAATCAAATGGCCCTCTTGAGCTACTTTGTGACCGTAGTGATGTTCTTTGACATCTAGGCTATCGAACTATGGTCTCCACTTTGCCGGAGAGTCCTTGGATGCCTCAATCGAGATCAATTTTTAGGCCTTGATGACCAACCTCGCTTCTGGTTCGCCGGTGAGGAGACTCACCGACGAGACCGATTTGCCGGCGCCTTTCAATCGGAAAAGCGCCGATCACTCGGCCTCAAGGAGTCTCAACCCACTTCTCAAGCTATTTCTCTCTCTTTTCCTTCTCTGGTTCTCTCTCTCTCTCTCTTTGGCAATCTGTCGAATACCTCCTCTTCAATGTTCCCGTTTTTTTCATTTTTTGTTCATCAAGAATTCCCGCCCAAAGATCGTTAGAATCGATTTCTAATCGGTTATAACTGATCTCCGACGATCTCCAGCTGTCGTTCGGGTCAAAAACATGTTTATTTGATCGGAAATGACTGACTAAGTCACGGGCTTGAAATGATTTTTTTCTGGGTTTTGCACGCCCTGGGCAAATAGGGTAGGGAAGATGAACTGTTCAGGTCGGGTCGGGTCGACCCGCCCGACCTGGCAGTTCCGGTTTTGACCAAATACTTAAATTGGACTCAATTTCAACTGACTTTTTCAAATTCAATCCCAAAATTGGATTCCCCATCATATTCTGAACCCAAAGATATAATTTTTTGCAATTTTTATTGTAATTGAGCCCAAGACTTTCTCATTTTTGTACTCGGGTTAATAGGGTTTTGTTCAATTTAATGTCCTAATGACCTGATTAGGCAAAATTGATGCCAAAATTGAATTACCCACACCTGATTAACCCTAGAAATGATGATCTCACATTTCGACAATTTCATTTTGGGCACGATTCCGAATTTGGGTTTAAAATTCTTAATGTTCAATCAAATTTTGGGAATTTTTGATTTTTATGTCAAATTATGCAATTGGATCGACTATTATGCAAGTAAAGGTCCCAAAATCAATTGTTGTGAAGACACTATGACTTAAAAATGACTAGAAAAAATTTAATTTCATTTTTAGTTCAATTCGGATTTAATTTTGCCCGGTTTTAGGAAAAACATATTCCCAATTCAGTTTTTCTAAAATTGACAATGTATTTATAAAATTGGATTTAAAAGAAGACTAATGAATATTTTTATGGAATTTTCTGATTCCATTTACTATTTTTCTTGATTTTCTTGCTTTTTTTGACTAAACAAATTAAGAAAAAATGCAGAAAAATGTTAAAAAATTATTTTTTGGTTTAGAAATAAGTTTCTAGGCTTGGCCAAGATCCCTAGATCTAATTTTGAAGTTTTTGAAAATATGACAAAAATGAGCTAAAAATTAGGTGTCAACATCTTTGGGTTCTTCAACTTCTAAGAACTTTTCAGTTTCATATAATTGAAGAGTTCTGATGAGTTCTTCCATTATGAGTGGTCTGATTCCCTGAGTTTCTAGAATAGAAACTTTGATGTTGTTCCATTCTTTTTGAAAAAGCTCTCAGTAACTTGTTTACCTTCATAGGTTCTGAGATGGGATTGTTTTGGAATTCAAGTCTATTTACGATCTCAGTGAATCTGCTCTGCATCTTAAAAATTATTTCATTTGGTTTCTGAGTGAAGGATTCGTACTACCCAAGAAGAATGTTGAGATTTGTCTCCTTGACTTTTTCTGTTCCTTTATGAACAAGCTTGAGACGATCCCAAATTTCTTTTGCAGTTTTGAGATTTGCAATTCGTTTGTATTCAACACTTGCAGGACCATTGTATATGACTGTTCTGTCAAGATGGATTCATTTGGAAATTTCTTTGGTCGAGAGTGGTAGAACTTGAAGTCTGATTTGCTCTCTAATTCCTAGAAGGTGTCTCATTTTGCCCTTTTGAAGTTTTTGGAGATTTTGTTTCAGTTGAAACGTATGGAATGATTCCATGTTCAACAATGTCCCATATATCTTGATCTATTCCCAAGATGAATGTCTTCATCTTGTTTTCCCAAACATTGTATTTAGTTCCATTGAAGTAAGGCGGTTTGTTGTTGTGACCTAACTCAGCATTACTAGCCATCAAGAATCGTTAACTCAAAAGTAAAATAACACTTCAAGGAAAAATGAGCACTTGGCTTTGATACCAATTGTTACGGCTAGTGCTATCACCTAGAGGGGGTGAATAGGTGATTTTACCAAATTGGATGATTTAAATGTGTGGAATGAATATAGTCGAAATCAACAACTCGTATGTACAATATCATATGGATGCGAATTACAAATTTGCTTGTAAGTTATCGTCAGATGATTGCGTCTGATGACTAAGAAGATGTTCTGACGAACTTGTTTGACAGATATATATGCAGTATAATATTAGAAATAATAAATGAAAATTTAGGGATAGAGAATACTGTACACAAATTTTTATAGTGGTTCGGCTTTATCAAGCCTACGTCCACTCTCCACGCTAGCAGCCTATTGGCTGTGTTTCACTATTGAATTACCAGAAGATTACAAAAGCAATGCTTCATAGATGATAGATTGCACTATGACATATACTCTTCACTCAAGTAATTTTCTTTCTAAAGTCATAACGTGGAATACAGTAATCACAAATGTGTAAGATCGAAACTCTATTTAGACTTTGAAATTCTCGATTCTAGTTCTTTTTTTTTTTCTTGTACGACGTTTTCACTTCTTTTATACTCATTTACTTCCAATCTATCCGTTAGACAGTCTTCAGAGGATTGATCTCCAAATCAACCTGTTGGAGATTCTTTCCAAAATAGGATGCATAGCCGTTAGAAAAAGAACTATTATTTCTGAGTGATTTGATCGCCCATACAATCAAATCAAGGTTTCCGTAAGTGTAGTTCTTCATGTTTAAGGAACGATCTTGTGATTGCCAATCAGGATATCCTGAGATATCAATTTGATTATCCTGCATAAACTTGCCAAAAACAGTACTCATTGAATCTGACGAGTAATTTTGAGTTTGATGACAAAGTCCTTTCATCGACTAAGTCTGATGACTTAGCAATTACCTGCATCAAATAACTTAAGTGTAATTCTGATTAGTAATAGATAGTTTTATCATTCCTCAAAACTCATTAAGGATTTTTCTTAACAAGTTGTTTCTCGACTTTCATCGTTAGCTTACGAACATCTTCAAAGGACCAAATTGTTGATGCTCAACCAAATCTGTGATTTCCCTGTTCATTCCTCTGCGGAAGCGAGCAATGGTTTGCTCTTGCATTTCTAGAACATTGACTCTCGAGATAATTATGTTGGTAAAGGTTGGGAAGACTGCAATCTCCTTCTCAATAAGCTCGAAACTATTGGGTTTGTCATGTACATCCAAGACCAATGGGCGTTACTTGTGAACAAACTAACATAAGATGAGAATTTTCACTGCGGCTTTGCTTATATTTGAGTTCATCAATCGTGCCAAATATTTTTACGGAGCTAAGTTTATGGCAAAAATAAAAAAAATAAAACTATATTATTCTGCATTGAATTATTATAATATACCTTAAAAAATGATTGAATTATTTGATGTTCTCCTATTCCATGATACCTTCTTCAGCTATATTTGGTAGTTTTACCTTATTCGTCACGGGCCACATCTCTCATCATTTGTACGAGGCAATGAGTTTATGATGAAGTATCACAATTAACGAGCATAACTCCAATTAACCCAGTTTGAGAACATTTATTAATGGGAGCATGAGAGTATATTACAATAGAAAATGAGCTTACACGACAAATATGCCCTTATAATTTGGAACATTGGACTTGATGAGGCGTTTGATGCACAATCTTATTCCAATATTGGGTTGACGATTATATCAAACCAAATCGAACAATTATCCTCCAAGACTTGAATAATAATCAAGATTAATTGCTCAATTATCCAATGGGAAAATTTCGGCTCTTATATTATACTCATGGGCTAGGCTGAATTTTCTTACACCACGGGCTTAGTCTAGTTAGCATAAATTAAGCTTAGAACCCCCTCACCCCCGTCCATTAGCTATAATGCAATGATAAGAAAATGCTCCTAACATCTATATGGAATTTAAATAATATTTTTTTGCTAGGGGTCGAGTTTGACCTCCTAATTTTTATGCAATATATGTCTTAAGCAGATATCCAAAATTTAGGTGTCAACAATGAAGTATCACAATCAACGAGCAGAACTCAAATTAACCCAATTTGAGAACATTTATTTAATGGGAGCATGAGAGTATATTACAATAGAAAATGAGCATACATGACAAATATGCCCTTATAATTTGGACCACCGGACTTGATGAAGCGCATGATCCACGATCTTATTCCAATATGCATATAGATGTGTCTAACTCATGACCCCCATGCCAAGCTGCTACAGCAGGTCCTCACCCCTTCCGAGCCTCCGGACTTTCATTCAAAGCTTGGGCGATTTGGAGATGGTCGAACTACTATATTGGGCACGAGGGGCCGAAGGGGAAGGGGGAGGGGGAGCAGGTGTGGGGGGAGCGGGGGAGGGGGAGGGGGAGGGGGGTGGGGGGAGGAGAGCGGGGGTGGTCGCGATCGTCGTCCGGGCAAGGTGGAGCTGAACCAGAGTTACCCATTTTTCTTGAAGGAGAAGTTGTGAAACCCTTCCTTTTGAGACTAGATTCAAATGTATGAGTTTGAAAGCTACCGAACCTTGGATATATACAGGTTTTAATTGTACTAACATGGTATATGGAGGTCAGTTCAATCTTTAATTTGATTCACATTCGCGTGATAATGAGGTTCTCTTTTTGTACTAGAAGGAACATATTCAAATGCCTGACCGATAACATCAACTGAAATTCCTTGATTTTCTCTATCACCAAGGAAAAGAGTTGGTATCTATTCCTTGTTCATACCAAGAAGAATTAGGATGTTTAGCTAAATATTGCCTTATTCGGTGATGAAAGCTAAGAAGCCGGTCCAGTAATTATTCAGTGAGTATAGTTGTAGTTGGTGGATCTCACGAGTGTCATTATATTTGATCGCTAGATTCAATTTAATACATCAATTTTTTTCCACCAAATCACATTGAATGAACGAAAAACTAAGTGATATTATTATAAGAATGCAAGTAGAATCTACTATACAAGAGGCTCAACTTAAGGCAAGAAGTTTGGCATGTGAACACGAAAAATTTCTTTCATGTAATGGTTCATGTTAACAAGTGGTTTTTAAAGCACTTGTAGTAAGTATATCACCTAAATGAGCAGCGTGAAGGCGAGGCAAACCACCGATCTATCTTCTAATCTTTAGATTGGTCTTCTTAGCCTCATGAGACTATAGCCTAGGTGTGTTCGAAAAGGAAGAGAATGCGCACTACTGCATGGTCTTCCTCGTATTGAAGGTGATTTAATTATGACCACTTCACACTCTTTTCTTCTACAGTCTGCCTGTTTGTAATGTTGGCAGTAGGATTAATTTAGCTAGGTGCTTAATTTAGCGGTGCTATTTTATTCATAAGAATAGTATTGTTTGCTTTCTACAAGCCACTGGAGTACTATGATTGGACATATAATATTGTGAAATTTTGTAAAGTCACTAAGCACAATTACCATAATTGAGGGTGTATATATAGAGATAATGTTCTAAGTGATCTCAGTCAATTGACGAAAGAAATGTTTTAATTCATCAGTCGTCCATTAGGAGCTCCGTTCGTAACTTGAAGCAATTTTCATGTTTTAGGTGCATATATAGAGATAATGACATTTAGTGTTATCCACACACGTATCTTCCTTAACGCCCAGGGTGTGGGGATCTTTTATCTTTTATCTGGTTTTTCCAATTGATGCAGCTTCTTTTGGGACAAACTTGGCGTTGAACCACAAATAGGAATCGATTCGCATCTAATCCGTGTAAGAAAGTCCCCAACTTGATTGAACATTAAGATCATTAAAGTTTCCCAAAGAGCATAACCTTAGGAAGCATTTTATCCCATGCACGTTTTCATCAATAATACAAAATGCTGTTCTTGCTTTATTTTTATTTTTTTTGGGCCGGGGGGGGGGGTTCACTAGCTTGAGTTCAATGGTTTTTATTAAAAAAAGAAAAAAAAAGGGTAACTGTAGGGCGTGAATTTTGTAATTTCTGACTTTATTCATGCTAGGATGATAATGTAGTTGTGGTAGAGCGACAAATGCTGGCTTTATAGTTTTTCCTATTTAATTTTGTTGCATGATTGAATATTCACATTGAAAAATTATTTCCTCCTAAATTCTCTCTTTTGATCTTTCTTGAAACTTTTCCTCAAAAGGGAAATGAATAGAGAAGGGGATTTTAACGAAGAACTTCCTTATGGGTACGTTCAAGATTATATTAGTTTCTGTAATGGCGCTACTTGTGATCCACAACAAGCCTTCGAGAGCAGTTTCGAAAAACTCGAATATCTGTGGAAAGCTGTCTGCCAAATACGTCCAGCTATGTCCTTCCCTTGCTTCTAAATGTACTTCATTGAGAGCAAATGAGCTGGTCAAAGTTTATTGCCTTGGGCCGACTTTCCGCCACTTTGACCACCCATATCTTGTTTCCTCAGTGTCTAATCTAATCGTTTCTTTACATACACGGCAGCCTTGAAGTCTGCACTATGCAGTTTTCAGTCTTAAATTGGTTCTAGGCATGTTTGGTTGGGTTCAAAATTCTCATTTTCGAACACAAATGTTCCAATCGTGGTATTTATAGGAAATCCAGCAAAAAACATAACGTCAATAATAATGCATTTGCTTCCCTTCAAAGCTATCTTGATCAAAACGAGCAGTTTATTGTGGCAGGTCAATGATTGTAGTCGTCTAAGGGATATTTATGACTGAAATGCACTATTGCCTTTACTTGACATCCAATTCCCTTTTCGCCCTTTTCTCTCTCTCTCTTTCTCTCTCTCTCTAACTTTGATTCAAGATTTCCGTTTTTCTAAAACAATCTCTTTGATTATGTAACTAGTATATTTTTCATTTAACCATTAGATAGATTTGCCCTTTAAATAAGGAGCAAATAAGTCATGTGAAAAACACTTGGCCGGAATTCTAGCTAAAGTTTTGCTGGTAGGCGGTGTTACGGGTGATATGGCAAACGGATTTTAGGAAATTTGAAGGGATATTGCGAAAGTTGAAACTGCCAAGTGCTATTTATAATGTCTATTTAATGGTGCTATTCTCTCCATAAGAGTAGTATTATTTGTTGTTACTCTGCATGGACATATTATATTGTGTAATTTTGTAAGTACTGTCTCCGTAATTGAGGGTGTATATATAGAGAGATAATATTTTAAGTGATCATAGTCAATGACTAACATTTAATGGGGATCTTTAAATTTGTACTTTGTTTTACAATCGAGACTTTTAAACTAGTAGAATCGCTAATTCAATCAAATGAACTCAACGTGGAAGCCCATAATTGCCATTGTGACTTCATCTTACGTTGACTTCACTTGGTCAAACCGGGAAGCAGCTAGACTTGGACCAAGATAATTAATCCTTCATCTTATCGAAATATTAGAGAATATTTTTATTATTGAAAAAAAGGGTCCTCCAGTAGACTCTCGAGATAATTATGTCGGTAAAGGGTGGGAAAACTGCAATTTCATTCTTAAAAAGCTTGAAACTATTGGGTACATCATGTATACCCCAGAGACCAACGTGCATTACTTGTAAACACATTGTCTGAGAATTTTCTCCTTCGCTCTGCTTATGTTTGAGTTCACCAATCGCATCAAATATTTTGACGAAGCTAAGTTTATGGGAAAAAAAAACTATATTATTCTGTGTTGAATTATTATAATATACCTTAAGCGCAGTCAACCCAATTACTGTTGCTATTAAGTCCCACATTTTCCATGAAGGAGAAGTTCTGAAACCCTTCCTTTTGAGACTTGATTAAAACGTACGAGTTTCAAAGCTACAGAACCTTGGATACATATATATATATATATATATATATATATATATATATAGGTTTTAGTTAAAACTATCATGTTGCATGGAGACCAGTTTAATCTTTGATTTGATTCAAATTCGCATGGTAATGAGGTTCTCTTTTTGTACTAGAAGGAACATATTCAAATGCCTTGTCAATAGCATCAATGTAAATTCCTTCATTTTCTCTTTCACCAAGTAAAAGACTTAGTACCTATTCCTTGTTCATACCAAGAAGAATTAGGATGTTTACCTAAATATTGCCTTATTTGGTGATGAAGGCTAAGAAGCCCGTCCAGTAAGTATTCAGTGAGCATAGTATACATACTAAATTGAATTTAGATAGTTGGTGGGTCTCATGTGGGGCCCACATGAGTCTCATATATTTGATGACCAGATTCAATTAAAAACATGTAACACACTTATCATTTTTTTCCCACCTAATCACATTGAATAAACAAAAATCTAATAGATATCGTTAAAATATTGAAGGTAGAATTTGCCAGCCAAAAGGCTCAACTTAAGGCAAGAAGTTTGGCGTGTGAACATGATAAATTTCTGCCATGTCATGGTTCACGTTTTTTTTTTTTTTGGTTTGGTCCTATCCTATCCTATAACTACGTTACAAGCCATTGTGTGTGCCATGTGCTATGAGTAAGTTGCGAAACCCTACTCCCTTACTCACGCATCCCCACCCTAGTCCCCACCTCCCCCTTTCCAAGTGAAAAGGGTGGCTACTAAGACAACCATCGGTGGTCATGTAATGGTTCACATTAACGAGTGATTTTTAGAGCACTTCTAGTATATTGCCTAAATGGAGTAGTGCCAAGGCAAGGCAAATCACCAATCCATCTTCTAATCTTTAAATTAGCCTTCTCGACTATTGACACCTGATTTTGGTTGTCCATCTCTTCTGTGAGAATGGTCACCTATTGCAACTACAAGGATTCCTTTTGAAACCTGTATATACTCTGATCCAATATTCTTGAACCAGTGCACATGTTTTTGGCGTTTCATTGGCATCCATGCAGTTATCTTACGACTCTAGAAGGGACAGCGTGCCAACAATACTGCTGCTCATGCAACGAAAGCTGTATCCTCAAGGAGGTTTACAGGTTCGTCATGATTTTCTCTCTTAACCGGTGATCATTTTCAAGATTGATCCACACTCATTTTGCATTAGAAAGCAGAGATTGAATCGCATATATACAAGGGTTTTGATTGAATCGCATATGTTCAGTTCCTTTTTGGCAATAGTCAAATTCAAGCCAGTTTTGTTTGTAAATTTAGTATAGTCATTAAACGTGTTTTATTCATGCAGGCAGAAGGTATTTTCCGGATAAATGTAGAAAACAGTCAGGATTGGCGGCTTAAGCCGTATACGGAGTGGATTGAGGCATCAACCTGCATTCCAGGTGACAATGCCTGTAGAGAGAGAGTAGGGTGATTGGCAGCTTAAGCCGTATACGGAGTGGATTGAGGCATGGAGACGAAATATCTCTGCACTTCTAGGGAACAAGCTTCTAGATGACCTCATTGAGTGTAAGTTTTTATGAATCGGAGTCGGGGGGAGGTTTTGTGAAAGATTTGTGTTCTGTTTCGCTGTGCCAGATTTTAGGATTGTTTGAAACTGTTTGATGTTGCGACAACATTCCACTTGTGATAATACTAAGTGGAGATTCATTCGTCTTTGCTTGTCGTTTGAACCTTGCATTGCTTGAGCTGCCGTTTATTGTGGCACTGCTCTCTCTCTCTCTCTCTCTCTCTCTCTCTCTCTCTCTCTTCCCAACCTACATAAAGACTTGCATTTCCCGACATTCAACTACCTTGGATAGAAAACAGGACGAGTCCATGAGATGAGTGCCCAATTTTATGGCACAGTCGTGTTGATGTTAATTGGAATATAATAGCATGCGGTACTCCTTGTCACTGGCACTCGCCATCCAATTCGCAGAGGGATGGTGCATTCGCTCTCGAATCGAAAGCAATGCGGCCCCACATATGTAAACATGCATTTTTCTACCTAATGAAGGTTCTCCGTAGGAAAAATTGTAGAAATTTACTCAAGTATGATCAAGAAATTGAGATGAGCCAGCAATAGTCACTCCCACCATAGGACTAGCTGGCAGCTAAGCAACACGCCATCTGATATCGATTTCTCTCATATCGCATGAGGTCACCCGAATGCAATCCACTTTTAGATTTCTTTCAGAAACGAATACGACTTAAACAAAAAGGTGGGCAATATAATTGATCGTTCAATTTCACTGTAAATAAAGTATCTTTAGCAAGTGAAGCCTCTAAAAGAATGACATACAGCAGAATGCCAAGCCTTTCTTTACTGGAAATCATACAGGAGAGCGCTCTGCAATTATTCAATTCTCCTCGTAAAAGTAACACACTTCTCTTTTCAGTTACTTTCTTCCCACGGCCGAAGGCTTATCTCAATCACAAGAAATCAAGGAGGCACCATGCAATCATGTTTGAGGATTGCTTCCATCCAAGGTGAGAAGAACCTTCTATAGGTCTGGACGTCGATCTAGAAATATTCCCCAGCTGTGTCTCTTGCGTTTTATATTAGCCAGATCAAATATCACCACAAGAACAGCTTCCTCTTTTTCATTAGCACTTGCCACGATTTCTCCCATTGGTACTGTACAATACGTAATTCTAATTCAAAATATTGTTCACAGGCAGAATATCTCTATTCTAGAATTACTTGCAATTGTCGACCTAATACCCACGATGAAAGAGTTGCCACAGAATGCGATCTCACTCTTTCCATGCTCTGTCTGCATTACTTCTTTCCCTGCGCGATTTAAAGCCACCAAAGGTACCTATGTTTGTTGAAGTCAAGTGAGATTCCTACACAAGAAGTACTATATGACATGGGACAATTATGGACTATTCGTTATCAGGGTTTCCCAACCGATACTCAAACAATAAATGACTACGTGACCTCAAAAGAGGAAGACTAGGGAGAGCAAATCGCAATACAGCAGATTTTTCTCGCATATATGATACAGTGGAGCAGATGCATGATAGAACAAGAAATTGCTCCAGGTTAAGTAATTAATACTTGCTCATTGGCTAAAAGAAAAACAAAGTAAGAAATATTACTCAGACCAGATAAGCATTTTCATGAAAATGATGACACCCATTTACTTCCACAAGTTTGCGAGTCGAACACTAATCAGGCAACTTAAATGTCCCAACATTATTCACTAGTTCACAATTCGATCAAGCAGAGAATGTACCGGATTAGCCCCAGCATGCCCTTGCATAACTCTCTTCCAGTGTTCTCTAGAGCATTGTTGGGTATAACAATATTTCTGCCCCTCGCAAAACCATTGCTCGAGCTGCCTCAGGAAACCACCGGTCCCAACAAATTGCTGACAATGATAACAAAGTTGATCAACCTATCATATCTCACCCTTCAGCTTTGACTTATGGAATCAGCCCTAAAATGTTACAAGTTGCAAGAAATACTTGCGAACCAAGACTGCAAGTTCAAGCTCAAAAAAGAAGATGTCGCAAGAAGGCAATTGCTATTTGCTCCGGGTGGTTTCTCATGGATTTTGAACATAGTATTGGAGCAGGCAGGTTACACAGAGAACAAAAAAGCTGCATGTATAACACATAGAGCTCCTTACTAAACTCCAATGTTGGCAAATTTTGTCTCAAACACCTGTTTAGCCAGAGAATCAAAGTCAATCTTATGAGTAACTCTGATTAATCTCACTGTTACGGTCCGTAGCTAAGACGTAAGAAGATCGAAGATTGACTAATACAATTGCTCGTGCACACCTTAAAGCCAGTGTCCCATGGATTGAAGTAGAACTTCTCTTGGTAACCCGTGGATGCAATTCCCTGTGAACTCATCATCTATGAAGCACATAAATACTCAGGGGCTAAAGCAAAAGCTTCGCCAGCTCAATGCTCCGTTCCAACGCGAAAAGAGGAGCTACAACCCTCAAGAAGTTCGAGGAAACTAATGAATCATAATTGCAAGTTGGAAGAACAAATTCAGAGAGACAACAAAGAAGAAAACAACACCCACGAAACAACAGCGTACGGCAGAGCCTGACCAGTCAACTTCCAGCACATAACCTAAGCTCCCCACTTCACATACCAGCCAAGCCAGTTGAATCCATCAAAGCTTGGGACCCAGCAGCTGCGACTGAGGCTGTGAATGACAATCATTTTGTTTCAGAAATTAATTTCTATTTCTAGAGGAGTTTCTGAGTAAAAAAACACGTTTGATAACGACACATAATTTCTGTTCCAGAAATGGAAATTTGTTTTATAAAGGTACAAAATTTCTTTCTCTCGGGTGGTCGGAGAATGGACAGCGAGTAGCGGATGGTGGCAGCGGACGGTAGACGGTGGCAGCGAATGGCTGGCGATGGATAGCGGGGGGAGGTGGCGGCGGATAGCGATGAGGCCAGTGCGGAGGATGGCGGCTGGAGGCAGCCGGCGACGGGAGAGGAGGGCAGCTGCGGGAGGAGGGTGACCGGCAACGGGAGATTGTGGCCAGTGGGCAGCGGCCGACAATGGGAGGTGGACGGTGGCCGAAGGTGGGTGGCGGCAGGAGGAGGGAGGCCGGCGGCAAAAGATGATGGCCGATGGACGGCAGGGGGGCGGCCCATGGCGGCGAGAGGCGACAGGAGGAGGGCGGCCAGAGGCGAGAGCGGTGACCGATGGATGGCGGGAGACGACCGGTGGTGGGAGGTGGGCGAGTGGCGATGGGAAGAGTGAGGTCGGTGGCGAGAGACAGTGGCAAGCGGCGGAAGGCGGATGGCAGAAGGCGGGTGGTCGCGGGAGGAGGGTGGCCAGTGGTAGGAGGCAGTGGCCGGCGGTGGGAGACAAGCAGTGGCGGGGGGTGGGCAGCCGGTGGACGGCGGTGGGAGATGGTGGACGGTGGCCGGTGGTTGGAGACTGTGCCCGGCGATGGGAGGAGGGCGGTCGACGGCCGGAGACGGTGACCGGTGGATGGCGGCCCACGAAGGCTGACGATGGGAGGCGGGCAGCGGCTGCGGGTGGCGACAGGTGGCGGCCACCGGCGACGGCTGACAAGTGGGCGGCGATTGACGGTGGATGGGCAACCGGCTAATAACAAGGACGAATGATGAGAAGAATTTTAACTTCTCATCTCCATTTCAGAAATAAAAAAAGCAAAAAATTTTAACTTCTAATTTCTGTTTCAAATCTATTTCTGAAATAAAACTTTATTCCAGAAATAGAAAATGGAATTGCGTTACCAAACGAATTTCTGTTTTAAATTTATTTCTGAAATAGAAATAGAGAAACATAATAATTATTATTCGTAACCTGATCGACATTCAGATTTGCTCTTGGGCAGGAGAGATTTTTGAAAACACAGAGAGAATGTGGGGGCTTCTCGTGAAGAGAGGGGGGAGCGCTCACGAGGATAAGAGAAGGTGAGAGAAGGAGGCCAAGACAGAGGAAATAAGGTAGCGTTCTCAGCATGCAGAGAGGAGGCATGCAAGGCTAATGGGGCTGACGGGAGAAGGAAAAAACGCGAGCCTCCTGCGCCGAAAAAAATCTCCATCCTGGTGAGCCGCGCCTACAAGCGCCACGCGGTCCACGTGGTGCCTCATGAGTGGTCCGGGACCACGCTGACTTGGCGATCCCGGATCACCTAATATTTTCGAGAAAATATTAGGTATATATGATATTCCACGTCAGTCATATATTGAACCATCCAACAGCTGACGCATAGCCAGAACGGGCCCACTGTCAGAATTTTTATGCATTGAACCATTCGGTGCATGACACGTGGCAAAAAGGGGCCCACTGTCGGACTTTAAAAAATTTGCATCTTCTCTTCTTTTCTTTTTTCCCCGTTTTCTCTCTCTCTCTCTCTCTCTCCTCTTCTTTTTGCTTGTTCTCTCTCCAAGTTGCCTCTCTCAAGTTCGACCCCACGGCACAGCTCTCCGTTTATTCACAGGATTTGATGAAGTTTCACCAATTTCTAGTCCTCTAATCAAAACCTCCACTGTTCTTCTTTTTAATTCTCCGTGCTCAACAAAAAATCAAGAAATGAAGAAATCTTCCACGGACTAACAAAGGGGAAAACAAAAATCAAACTGTGAAGGTGGAATTAGACGGAGAAGTGGTCGCTGTGTTCTGTCTCTTTGCCGATTCAATCTTTGTCTCGCGCGCAGGCACACCACTGCAACTTGCGCCTCGATCCAAGGTCGCCCATTATGTTGCGACGAGGGATCGAGGCAGCCGACGCCATGGGCAACCTCGTCGAGGTCGCCACTTGGACATGGAGACCCTCTGATTGAGGCCACGACCGCCATTGGCGACCTCGGATCTCAGTTGGTCATGGCATCGCAACCTCGATTCTTGGTCGCAACTGCCATCGTGACACCCTCATGGTAACAAGGAGCTGAGGTCGCGAAGGTGTGGTGCAGGTCGCGGATGTGTGGAGCCGAAGAGGTGTGAAGTCGTGAACTTGACTGTGAACAGAGAGAGAACTTAAGAGAGAAAGAGAGAGGGAGGAGAAAGAGAAGGTGAGTTTAAAAATTCTGACAATGGACCCATTCTCGCTACGTGTCAGCTGTTGAATGGTTCAATACATGGCTGACGTGCTACGCACGTAATATTTTCTCAATATTTTCTCGGTAGCGCGCTGATTTGGATAAGCACCATGACACGTCGTCATTCACCGCCGTGCGCGTGGGAAATGCTGACGTGTACCGCATCTCCTGCCTCGAAAGGATCGTCTCCCTTCCTCCCGACGACAAAAATCTCACCATCTTCATCACGGTGCCCTCTCTCTCTCTCTCTCTCTCTACGCTCCGATCGTCCTCGCGGGCTACGGCTTTTCATGGCCCTGTGCAGGCGAAGGCCTCGCGCCGCTCTCGAGCGCGTCGCCTCCCTGTTCGAGCTCCTGAAGCGGGGCCGCTCGACGCCGCCGCCGCCTCCTCTGATCGGCGGTCCGCGCGCCGGCTGGCCCCCTCGCCGTTTCGAGTCGACCGTGGCCGAGAAGCTCCCGCGGTTCGCCGGCGGCGTCGCCGGCAATCTGGTATAAATTTTTTCTCCTTTTTTTGGGATAACTGCGGTTTATGGGCATGCTTTGTTTGGGTTTGCTTTTCGTGCTTCCGAGAGACGGTCGCTTTGGTGGAGTGGAGTTCTTGGTGGCCTCGGGTTTCGCTGCATTTGTGTTTGGAGTTTGGTTTCGAGGGCAACTGCCGAGCTCGTTTGTCGTTGAACTTGTGATCTTCTCGAGAGTTGATCGGTTATCGAGACGGGTTAGGCTTAAGCTTTGCGTATCGAGGTTCTAGCTACTGCGTCGGACTGCTATTCGAAATTATGGGATGGTGGGCTTGTGAAGTGATTCGTGACCGAGTTCAGACTGATCGATATTGGGAACACGGAGCGAAAGGGATGATCATTTGCATACTCGTGGTCTTTCGAAAGGGAAGAGCGAAACGCGTAAAAAATACGAAAGTGGGTCATGTTCTGTTTCTAGAGTTCTATCAAGCTCTACTCTTTCTGGGTATGAACTTGTTCGGGTCTGTGATTGTTGGCTTAACGACTGACATGATCCGTCGACATTCATTTCTTTATAAAGGCTTTCTGGTATACAAGTGAAGTATGGTTCGCGTCACGTTAGATGGATTGTGACTTAAACAAGTATGACTTTGCAATACTGTCTAAAAGATGTATTTTGACTTTGCATGTGACTTTGTTCCATCAAACTAAGGATGACATTGCAGTAACACCCGAATCATCACTGTGTACAATAGAGAAACTCCCATCCTCTTCAATTTCGTGAACTATATAATACAGGAAAAACCGCCTCGTCTTCAGCTTCGCTACTGTGCATTGTGATGCTTGGATCTGTCCAATTCCCTCATGAAGTGGTTTTATTTAGCTTCTGATGGAACACGATCCAACTTGGTGGTGATTGAGTAGAGAAGAAAACTTTTTTAATTAATTTATGTTATTTGCACAACCAAGAAATGGAAAGATCTTAACTATGCACCTCATGTAGGTTTGTCTTATACAATGGATATAGTATGACGGGTGAGTAGATCTGGCTTCTTGTCTAGTATTCAGCCACCATGGCAATTGGTGTTTATGCCCGTGCGATGTCCATCTCTGTAGTTCCCGAAGCGACTCCATTTGCTCTTGAATGTGTCTGCATGACTGATATTTTCTGCTATCCAATTTGATATGTGGATAGAAGTGGCAAAGGGCATTGTTTAATCACCAGTTTCTAGAATGTAACATTGCCACTCTAATGTGAAGCTTTATCCCTTGGAGGACTGCAAAAGGTTTCAATTCTCATTAAAAATCTGGACTTAACATTTTGGTGTGGATTAGCCAATTTACCAGACGTTTGGTTTGGGCAGACAATGGACTTTCCTGGTGGTAAAGTTACATTCACACCTAAGATGAGTTTCATATCTGAGTCTCCTGAGGAAAGGGCACATTGCTACAGGGTACTAGATGAAGATGGTCAGCCACTAGCTCACAGTAGCTTCATACAGGTATCACCAGGTTACAAATAGATCGTCTTGCCTTTAGCATTTCTTGGTGGATTAGACTTTCCTTTGTTCCCTTCCACCGTGTATGTTTTAGTCTTACAGACGTTGATGAACTAGGTCAGCGAGCAAGTTGCTGTGAGAATGTATAACGAGATGGTTACGCTTCAAACAATGGATAATATCTTCTATGAAGCACAAAGGCAAGGAAGAATCTCGTTTTATGTGACCACAATTGGAGAAGAAGCGATTAACATTGCATCTGCAGCAGCCCTCACATTTGATGATCTTGTTTTCCCCCAGGTTATAACTTATATCCTATAGACACACATGTCCAACTCTTACATTTGTTTGATGTGGCTTGTCACTTTATGGTACAATTGTTAAGAAAGTAGTAATAAAGTAATGCGAGTGTATGAAGATTGGAATCAACTATGGCCCAAAGCATTCAATATATGATTGGAAGAATCAGTACAGAACGTTTGATGGGATAAAACTGAATCATGAGATGATTTATAGTAAAAAGTAAAGGTTTTAGCTCATCTTTTCTTCTTTTTGACGTGTAACAATTGAAATATGCCAAACTCACCTTTTACTTGTTTATCTGGCATTCAAGACTCAAGACAGACACAGCGATGTTGAAACTTTTTCTGATTGATACAGTACAGGGAACCTGGAGTTCTCCTCTGGCGTGGATTTACATTACAAGAATTTGCAAATCAATGTTTTGGAAACAAATCTGACTATGGGAAGGGCAGGCAGATGCCGATTCATTATGGGTCTAACAAGCTAAACTACTTTACTGTTTCATCGACAATAGCGTAAGATACAAGCTTCTGCATATAAGATTACTTTTGAAGAACTTAATTTCCCCTATTCCTTGGAGATTAAAGGCACCTACATTTGATGCAACAGTACACAAATTCCCCATGCAGTTGGTGCAGCATATTCTTTGAAGATGGATAAAAAGGATGCTTGCGTTGTCACTTATTTTGGAGATGGTGGCTCTAGTGAGGTAAATATAAATCTTTACATTTGTGGTGTTCCTGCTGAGGTTGAAGAGCTAGGAATATACAACTGCATAAACTTGTCCTGTTCTATATATGCGAGGTTCATTCTGTCTTGGATGTTGTTATTTGAGACAAGTCTGTCAAAGAGACTGTTTCCCAATTATCATATTGTACCTCCTCTGGACACCAAATATAAGCAGATTTATCATCGTTATTTGCTTCCTAATACTTGATTATGCTATGACAGGGAGATTTCCATGCTGCTATAAATTTTGCAGCAGTTCGGGAGGCCCCCGTTATCTTCATCTGTAGGAACAATGGATGGGCCATCAGTACGCCGACCTCGGACCAGTTCCGAAGTATATAGGGCTTCCACTGTTTGTTTTGCAAGGGATTACTTTATCTTGGTAAACTTTCAATCATGGAGTTTTATGAATTGGCAGGTGATGGTATTGTTGTTAGAGGTCCAGCATATGGAGTACGCAGCATCCGGGTAGATGGTAATGATGCTCTTGCCATGTATAGTTCCGTTCGAGCCGCTCGTGAAATGGCAATTGGTGAACAGAGACCCATCTTGATCGAAGTAAGAAAGTTTTACTTGTTTTTTTTCCAACCCTGCACCAATTGGAAGTTTCACTGATCTTTGCCATTGATAGGCCCTGACATATCGAGCGGGACACCACTCAACGTCAGATGACTCCACCAAATATCGTCCTGCCAATGAAATTGAATGGTGGCGAACAGCTGGAGATCCTGTAAGTAGACTTAGGAAATGGATTGAAAGTAGTGGTTGGTGGAGTGAGGAGGCCGAGTCAGAGCTCAGAAGCAATGTTAGAAAGCAGGTACTTAGTGTCTGTCCATAATGAATCTTACTAATGGTCGTAGAAAGATTAGTTGCCAAGGAGAGCCTCGTCTCGGCTTTTGATCACCACATTCTGCATATTTCTTTTAGCACTTGTTTAGCGGCCCAGGATGTTTTGTCTTTGTTCGTTTTAAAATACTAATTTGCAGAATCCTACACTTTTACTCTTCTGCTGCAGCTATTACATGCAATTCAAGTGGCAGAGAGAGTTGAGAAGCCACCGATTTCTGACCTTTTCACAGATGTTTATGACGTGCCTCCATCGAATCTACTAGAGCAGGAGATGTTGCTGAGAGAAACCATCAAAAGATATCCACAAGATTATCCAGGGGATGTTCCTGTTTAGATGGGTTTGAATATGACAATCATGAACGTTATTTCTTCTCTTTCTTGGGTATGATATAAACCATAAGCTCTCCCTTTCATTTACTACTCTTTCCACATCAGTTTCAAGTTATTTTATTGTCTTGAGAGAGAGAGAGAGAGAGAGAGAGAGAGTTCAGTTGGAAATTTACATTGCTACTCTACCTTTGTTCAGGATACAATCAGTGGGTGAAAAAGGATAAAACGGTTGAAAACTGCCAAAGATCCTATTATGCGAAGTGTTCCATCTATTACAAAGAGATAAATTGTCTAAATAGCTATCTTGAAGAGCTAGGACCAATTGGGCTCTTGGATGAAGATATAAAAGAGGAGAAACTGAGAACTGTTAAAACAACTGATTGAGGAGATGACTCAACTATGCAGCTTTCCATTCCATGAATTCCCTCGCCGATAGTGAAGAACGATTCTGAGGGCTAAACTACAATCCTTGTTATCATTTGTCAATCGTCATTTCTTCTCAAGAGGAACTCAATTTTCCCATGCTGCATGTGTGACAGCACCTCAATCGTCTGTGATGGTCTAGAAACGATCGGAAAGACTCGTGAATAACCACAGATCGATTTAGTTCTCGAGAATCTAGATAGAGTGCGAGTTTGATGACGCCGATGAGTATTTGGCGAGGGTAGAACATGTTAAGCGCATGATCCAATACTTCCTCAAAATATCCCGTGCATGTAGATTGCTCCATCAACTAGTGAAGGATCCCGGGGCTTTTGCTAGCCATGTAAACAAGTGGTAAATGGTTGTCACTGATTACAGGAACAGGATGAAACTCTGACGGAATATGTGCGTGCACAGGCACAGAGAAATGCAGAGAGGATTGAAAGCTTGAAGGCGCCTTCTCTATAGCTTCTCTGTGTTTCTGTACCCCATATGAACATAACTTTTTAAAAGTGGGAGAGATGTAGTCTCAAACAAAAACCGAGATAGTAAACATGATTATAAGCACAGTATGCTGAAATGGAGATGCAACTAGAAGGCTCCGACACAAAATTGAGGATAAACCGATTGTTCACACATTCTTCTATAGTTTACTCCCTGTACCATACAACTTTATGAGACTCCATAAATTAAAAAGCCTTTGTAACATGTCGTAAAGTTATTTACAATGTCAAGACGTGTTGCCTTAATCAAGTGAAAAAGTTCTATAAAAAAATTGTTGTACAATACACTACTGTCCCTTACAAATGCCACATTTATATTTTATAGTTGCTTCTCAACTATCTATATGCCACAGTAATATGCAAAATCTGAGTGTCAAGAAAATCTTTATGGCAAAACAATCACCTTCTAAAGTTTGTCAGGTTCATCTAGGATGTTGTAGCTGTCTCTTGCATGCTGGAAACAACACCCGGATGGATGAGTATAATTGTTTTCTTCCTCCACTAAATTTTGCAATGATACAAGAATCTAACGGTGGAAGAGACTTAACAAGCATTACCGCAAGGCAATCATCCTCACTCTGGACAGAAAGGGTCTACACACTTGGGAGGTTCTAACACATGCCAAAAAAGAATCTTGCTGCAATCACATTTCTATCCTCATCTCAGACGACTGATGCATTAAAGGCTGACGAAAACAGGAAGTGTTTGGTAGTGAGTGTAGGGCAAGCAACAGGTAGTTACACTTAACAAGTGCTAGCAATGTCTTGAACATGTGTACACTAGTGAATATCCGAGAGCAAAGACTATAATTTATGTAATAGTCAAAAGAAAATCCTCGCACTCACAAGATGAGAAAAACCAGTTTTTGCTGACACCTTAAGTAATACAAAGCATAATACCTGCTTCCTTGATCATTCAGTGGTGCCCTTAGCTATTCTTCTCCAATATTATCCCTGTCAATTCGTTGAAAACCCACTTTCCATGCTCCAAAATCAATAGCTTGAAGAGAGATACGACCCAGATATAAGTCGCTTAAGTGTTCATCACACAACCCAAACCGCCTCTTATTCAAGCTGGGGTGGATGCAACCGGAGAAACCTGTCTTCCATCCTGGGAATTTCTGCCTTTCCATCACATTAAGGGTGTAGACACTTGGTGCGCTAGATGAGCAACCCATAACAAAACAGTTGCAAGGTCGTGACTGGCTGGTTATTCTTGCTAGAGATAGCAAACAGGTGCCAGAATGTAAAAGTCCATACATTAGGGCCTCATCATTATCAAAGGCCTGAGAATCTGATGGTTCGTTTGCCACATCTTGATCCAACTCTTGGGTTGAGGGAATTCTTCCTAAATCTGCATCAAATCGTTTTTCTACATCGTCTTCATGCATCCGGTATTTGGATGCCAGAGTTCGGATGCAAGATTTTCTTGCATGATCACAAACTATCAGCTTTAACTCATTGAAGTTGTTGCACTCACTAAACCATCTAAGGCAACGGCGAACAATGCCTGAAAACCAATCAATAATTTTGTCAGAGTCTTGTAATATAAGTGGGGTTGCTGAACGAGCATATCCCCTCGAGTTTGTCACCTCATATCGTAAAAGATGCTTTTCTATGACATGAACAGGTGCATTAATCTCTGTACTAGTGACAGGATCGGAAGACTTGGGCAAAAGAGCAAGAGTGGAAGCTGTCTCAGAAGCCACATACTCATCCACACGCTTTCGGAATTCACAGAAACTGTCAATCAATTCTGTAGGAAGAGAAGGTTCAGCAACATATCTAGATAAAATTATCTCCTCACTTTCTGCAGATTTGGCATTCACATTTTGCATCCATATTTTCAACAAGAGCTTGTACCAGTGATCTGTTTCCATACCAGCTTTCCGGTAGCAAGATATCTGGCTTAAAACTGAACTTTTATCAGCCAAATTCCTGATTTCTGACTCTTTAACCTTTTTTAAGCCATGAGCCAACCACTTTTGTCCAATTCGAATTGTCCCAGCATTCCAAGCAGTTTCCTTCTGCAAAGCAAATAGCTTGACCTTATCTTTTAACTTGTGAACAGCTCTCACTGCCGGACTTTCCTCCACTCTTCTTGTAATTAGAAGACCCAGAAAGCGAATTCCATGAGGTCTATTGCATGGTAAGACTCCAGATAGACTATTAGCTTCCAGGTACAAAGTATTCCGCATATAACTTATAATCTCATGCATTAGATTAATGGCAATGTCTTCGGATCCAGAAACGGCACAAAATATTTCATCCATAACGCGACAACAATAAACTCTTAGGTCCGATTTCGCATTAATAATGTTCTTTACTTCGCTTGCTTCAGATTTCCCATTGATAATGTTCTTTATTTCATTTGCTTTCATCTGTCTTTGAAACCAACGACGCAATGTTGAAGGGGATCTACTTTGATGAGCATCAGAACCAGAACTAAGAGCTTCATACTTCATCGAAAATTTAAAAAATTCGCGGTCAAATTGGTCAAGATAAATATTCATCAATATAGGGGACAGAATACCTTCTTGGGGTAGACCATGACCTTTTGGGAAGCCCCCAAACTCCAAATTCAGCACATGTGCCTCAAACATGCGTAGCATGAAGGTACATAAGCAAGGATCTTCAATCTTCTCCTCCATAATCGATACAAGTTGGGAGAAATTTGAAGCATCCATTTTCTTGTTCAAATGCAATGTAAACCACCAGTCAGGGTTTGAAATCTCCTTGCATATATATTTTAGTGCTGTGGAGTGACTCCTACCACTTCGACAACCATGTGATATCTTGGAAAAATGAGGCCTATAAACAACTTCCAGGACTATCCTGATAGCTTCTTGAACAACTTTCAGCTTGAAATTTGGAAGGATGAGAACTTCTTTCTTTGCACCCCTTGTCGAGATGGAGTAAGTATTTGCCTTGACATCAAAATTCCCTGAATGGAGCTCCTTAGCTGTGGATACAAAAGACATGTTGGGTTTAGTCATCGAAACATCAACATTCGAGTTGAGCATTATGCAACCGTAAGCATCTTCAAGAGTTTCTGGGTGCGCAACAACATTTTCCATGAGAAAATGGAACTTCCCATTCATATATTGCTTCTTAACTCTCTTCTTTATACGGAGTTCGAGAAATCTTTTGAGTTCCATGCGGCCTCTAGGCTTTCTCTCTTCCAGAATAGAAGATTCATTGATAAGACAGGCCAGGTCTTGAGCCAGTGTTGCTTTTCCTACATCATCGGCTACATTATTTAAAATTGGAATGGCAGAATGCATTGCATGAGCTATTTTCCTCTCATCTGGTGTACCTGCAGAACAGAATGATTCTCTAAATTGAGTGATAGCATGAGTGGCAAACCTCATTAAGGATCAATTAGAGAAACAAACCACGAGCACAGGGACTCAACAGCTTACAGAATTCCCCCATTTTGCTAAGCATCTTGTAGATATGCTTTTACCAGAAAAAAAACAAGTAAAAGAACCAGAGAGAGGGTGTGTTTGTTTATGCTATCCACAAGTCATTTAAAAGGTCATGATAGTTTCAATATACAAAAAGAAAAAGAAAACAGAGTCAAATGCATGTGCTGAAAGATTTAAAATTGATCACAAAGTCAAAAGTAAAAGTCAATCCAAACATGCTCAAAATCCATCAACTCAAGATTCCCATCAACTGATATCTCTTCATAGGATCATACCAATCCACTTCACCTGACAAACAAACCACATTATACATATAGACAGAGCTCATCACTGATTTGTACAGATAATTTGCCAAATGGTTTCAATGGAGAACAGATTGAGGTCACTTGTACAGTTTGAAAAGTTGTCTGAGTTCTGTGAAGCCTGTGATACTGCGGCAACTCTTTGTGTATGAAAAGCTTACCGGATATTTTCAATGACGAGCATACGCCAACAAACTTCGCACTCCGCAAGTCAACAAGTTTAACCAGATTTCTCCCACAAACACCCCGCAAGCAGGGTAATGCCATCACTCTTGTAGACTATACACCCATGCCGCATTCTTGAAGGAGCGGTTCTGCACACAGACAAAAAGGGCAAGAAAGAAAATTGGCAAAGAAGGTAAAAAAAGTAAATTTTAAAGCTTTAAAGAACGGACGATGAAAATGGGCCAAGCTAAAAAGCTAGTCCTTGCATAGACATTACGTCAAACAGGTGTGGTGTGGTGCAACAATCGTATTTTCTTCAGCCAGAAAAACCCCATCTCCTCACCATTCTGACCCAGATGATATCAACCGTAACTACCGGTAACGAACGATTCCCAGACAGACAATTCACTGTTAAACCCAGGAATCGTATTCACGGAAGAAGTTCGACAACATACTCAAGAAAGCATCTTCCTCCTCCTTCGAACCGAGCGACCCTCGCGTCCGAAGCACCGGCACGACGACAAGAGAACGCCCATTTGGCACAAGAACCTGATAGATCCCGGGAAAGAAGCGGAGATCAGTGCGCGCTGCAGAGAACGAGGACTTCGCCCCAACAATTTCCGCTTTTGGGTTTCCGAGGACGGAGACGAAAGAAGAGCGAGCAAAGCTTGCCAGGGGAAGAGAACAAGACAGAGAGACCAACGACGGAGCGATGGTTCCCGGTCCGAGCGTGCGACCAAGCGAAGCGGCGGTTGCGCTTCCTTCCGCCACAGTTAATACCGTTAACGACCGCTGCGCGGACACCGCCGGACGGCGGCGGTTGTTATACTTACTAGAGACTGCCCCGCCGGTCGCGCGAAAATAAAAATAAAAAAAAATTGCTTTGACTAATTAAAATGAATTATCGTAATAATAATTTTTTCTGCTTTTTAAAATTATTTTAGTATTAAGGTTTCGTTTGTTTCGAGAAAAATAAATGATTTGAAAAAAAAAATCTTAAAAATAATCGTTTATATTGTTAACAAAAAAGAATGAATCAAAAATATTTTCATAGTTCACAAAATATTTGGACATAAATTGTTGTAGATAATAAAAATATTTTTTATCGACTAATTATTTTAAACGATACAAGCAATCATTTTTTAAAAAATTAATTTTAAATCATTCTTTTTTTGTGAAACATACGAAACCTAAGAATCTCTATTTTTTTTTTCAAGTAATTGGAGATAGAATTGACACTAAACCAATTTTTCCATATAATTTTATAACTCAAGCTTCTTTTTTTTGGGGGTGTTAAAAGGCAACATCTTCTATCTCACTTTTCATAATTTCTCAATAATCACTCATGTATCACTTTTAAACGATCTTGCTTTTATAAAAATGTTTATCAATTTCATTTAAATTTTTGTGCCTTATAATGATTTAACCGCGTTCTAAATATCACAATGATGAAGAAGAACAACAAACAATTGTGTTCCAATTCAATTTTGGACTTCACCGTGCAAGTAACACGGGACTTGTTCAATGAACTTCGCATGCCGGGGTCGGGGTAACTAGTACAATGTCGCATGCCGGAAGCCTGTTCAAGTACGACAAGGCGAGAATTTAGCAAGCGTTTGCATATCATTGTCTTGCCACTAAGAAACCCGTTAGCTTCACCCAAATATCCCTGTTTTGACCGCTATACATGCAAACATCTTTGCAACTTCACTTCAAGCCTAATTTGCCGATCATGAGCACCAAAAACAGCAAGTCACTGTACGAAGAGAAAATGGCAACATTGGTGCATCTGCCGTCGACAGACAACTTTCGAGTTTCTTTTTTCACATCGCACTGCAGTTGCTCCCTTAAAGTAAAGCTAAATTTTATTGTTGACAAGAAGACAGAAAGGGACTGCATCCTTCGCGCCGCATTGCACAGGCTGCATCGATGCCATAGGGGCAAAAAGAGTAGTGCAGTAGCATCACCGTGAGGAAGGTTTCTCCTCCAAGGATTCTCTTACAGCCTTCAAGATTGATGGCATCAACTTTGGATTGGTTGCTATAATCCCGGTGTCCGAGTCAAGGAGTCGTCCTTTGGAGAAATCTAGAGGATGTCCGGCTGCATCGATCACGACTCCTCCGGCCTCTGTGATTCAAAGAAGAGGGTCTCATTTGACGCAAGAACCAAGACATAAAACTCCTCTCGTTCTAGAAGGGACAAGACAAGCTTCCTAGTACTTTCGTTAGTGAACATGCAGATAAGCAACCAGCTATTCCTGCTAAAGCCGCATTATGATCCATCAAAGGTCTAATTGAGCGAAATAAAGTAACAGGGTCCGAAGGTATATGTATGGTGATTGACAGAGTAGATACTATCCATCCACTAGAGCTACCCAAACCACAGTTTAGCAAGTTCTGTAAATAAAAAACTAGAGACAGCGAGAGAGAGAGAGAGATGCATTTTCTTGCCTTCTGATACTTTCAAAGCTGCCTAATCATTCCAAAAAGGAAAAAGGTATAACTAGAGAGAGAAATTTTTGTACCAGTAACAACAATGCTCCCAGCAGCATGATCCCAAATTCTCTCACGGTACCCGTTGCAAGGGAAGCGCATGTATATCGCTCCATCACCTCTGGAAATAGCCCCGTATTTGGCCTGGCTATCTATCCTCACTGGTGGGGCTTTGACACCTAGTTTCTGCTACAGAGAGTTTTCCTCAGAGATCTCTTGAAGATCATTATGCTGCACTTGATATTGGAGAGAGAGAGAGAGAGAGAGAGATATTACCCTGGCAATGGAGCTTGTCAAGTCCTGCATGGAGTGTGCTTTCTCAAATGGTTCAAAGAATGATGCGTCTTCCGAATTTCCAATATCACTGACATGAACCTGCACTTATACTCAACATGTGATGTTCCTCTCGAAGTTCAATAGCAGTTACGGCTCAGAACATGCCAAAGGATGAGAGAGAAATTATATGATAAAAGGTCACCTTGCAGGACATGAGAACAGGGCCTTGCGCCCCTGGTCCAGGAGAACCAGTTCTTTTTTTCTTTTTCGACCATGGAATCCGAAATCATGCATGATAAAGGTGGAGAGAGAGTAGTGAAGAAGAAATTATAACAACCTTCACTGGTGATGATCCATCCAATGACTGCATGAAAGTCCCTGAACCAACATTTGCATAGAACAGACAGCCAACGGCATTTTCCAATGGCACATACCCAGCGAAAGATGCTAATGGAAGATTTGGACAAGCGAGGACACCCAACACTACTTTCCCATTATCTAATAAAGCTAATGCTACTGCATATTGATCCCCCCTCACAAACCTGCAAGGTAATCTCATTGCATAAATCCTCCCATACTAGTTGATACTTAACGAGTTGGCCAAAAGCACTGATAAGCTTCATCATAGCAGTTACAAAAGAGCACAAAAGTAAATTGACCTTACGATGAGGCATCCACAACGATGAAGGATACGATTGATAATTAAAGGAGGCAATTGTAAAATTGTGCAATGGCCCTTGTATCTTTTAAAGAGACTTCCTGGAGTGCCAAGAACTATTAGTTATATATCCCATGAGTATTGGCCGAATCTGGTCAGCAAAAGTCCTGGTAAAGCCCATTCATTGCCAAAATGTTGCAGTATGGCAAAAGATTCGTACCAAACTTGTCCCCAATAAGTAGTATTAATTCTTTTAAAGCATTTGTTCAGTAAATACAGAAAACATTGTCTCACATGCACCAATGAAAATCAAGTCAAAAGACCTCAGCACGTAGAAACAACAGCAGATAGAGACAGAGAAGAATCAATACATGCTCGATTTGCCACCGCATGTTGAGGAAAGGAGGATGAAAATATTCAATAGCCATTAGTAATTGAAACAAAAAGAAATTATCATTTCTCTGCTGCTAGCAGCTGTGGAGAAACAAGGATTTTAAGAAGTTGCTCTCTTTGTGAATGAGAAACTCGAGATAAAAGAAACATCAAAATCTTAAAGAAAGGAAAGATGATGTGAATACTGATTGGCAGAATGGAAAATACTTCTTGTGCCAACAATTCTTACCAAAATCATCAAGAAATGGAAGGCTTGTATCCAAGAAGCAAAGAAAAAATTTGCGTATTTTCAATTTCTCTGCTACTAGCAGCTGTGGAGAAACAAGGGTTTTAAGAAGTAGATTCCTGTGTGAATGAGAAAAATTGACATAAAGGAACATCAAAATCTTAAAGAAATGAATGATGATGTGAATACTGATTGGCAGTATGGAAAATATACTTCTTGTGCCAACAATTCTTACCAAAATCATCAAGAAATGGAAGATTTGTATCCAAGAATCAAAGAAAAAATTTGCGTATGCCTCTGAGTTTATGACACAAGGTTCCAAGGGCTAAGCCATTTTATAGCATCTTCTCTTTCTAAAATTTTGATAAACATATCCTTCATGCTTTAGTTACCTTATGCAAAGAGTATCCCATTAAGTAACAAATAAAAATTGCCAAAACAGTTTTTCCCACCAAGGCTCTATATTACTCTCGGATACTGAAATTTCGAGAAGTAAACGATAGAGGAAAGTTGTAAATGAAAGACGAGCCCACGCTCCCAGAATAGGTTGCTCACCCTTTAGTACCATCAATAGGATCCAAGACCCAGTGTCGACCAAAAGAGCCACCTTCTGACTTCCCACTGTCAATTGCCCTAAGTATATCTTCTGGTGATAAAGTACAAGCACTATATGAACCATCAATTGCAATAGTTTCATTTACAAGCTTTGTTATGTGGTGGAGGGTGTCGTTTCCACTATCCTTGCAAAGATCTCCCGAATCCTGAGAAAAGTGAGAGAACCTGAAGATGAATTGTCCATGTTATCAGAAAATAGATTACCACGACTAACCATCAAATTACTGCATACTAACCTCCTCAGCCACGAAAGAGAGTGATTCGTCTGAAAGCTCTCTTTCCAGCACAAAACTAACTATAGCTTGTGAACCTGTCATCCAGCAAATGAAGAATCACTCCATTTAGGCCAAAAGGGTGAAGGAGGATAGGTATTTACTCTCTTCAGACATAACAAAACATGCATGACTGATGAACAACTGGTCTATGGATTTTTTCATTTTCCAAATAGGAAAAGGAAAAATTCTTCTGACCTTTAGGACGCAATCAGCACCTTCTGAAGGACATGATCTTCTTTCTAACCAGAATTTTTAAGAAAAATAGACAGAGGACTAAAGAAGATTAAGCAATGAAAATAAGCCTGGCGTGCACAGATTCTCAAGGCAACTGTGCAAAAAGAGAACTTTGTAAAGCATCTCGATCAGAATGAAACATAAGAAACATTAGCATGACAATTGCCTGCATTCTCCTGAGTCCTGACTCCACTAGAGTAATGGAACATTTCGCATCTAGAATTATTTCTCTCATAGATAGTCTTAAAGGTCATCAAACCAAAGATAGAATTATCAGAAATTTAAAAAAAAAAAAAACTTCAACTACAAGAACAATACTAGCTTAAAGAGCTCTTTCCAAAAGACAAATCAGATGCACCAAGCTTCTCCCAGTCTTTGGAACAGGTTAAAGGATTGACTGGTTATCCAGTTACAAAATCCAACCCACTAGGATTTCGCTTCCATTAACTGTCTAGAATTCCGATGTTACCAAAAACTTGGTCTACCTGTCAAGTTGTCTCAATCACAGGAGTACTCTATGTATACAACAGACATAATCTACCGAGGGCTTGTGATTCCACAGCACAACCTGACTTATACACTCGTTCCAGAAACACCCATGTCCATATCGATATTCGTTATCACCTTGATTCTCGCATTCAAGAAAATACATGTGTGTGTGTATATATATATATAGGGAGAAAGTTTTATTGATCGAAATAACCAGCAAGGAACAAACAAAATATCGTACTGAAGACCAACCATAATCTGCCACCGTGACAGGAGTTTTGTCTGATTTCCACTGAACATCTGATTGCGTTAATGCTTTTTGCACTTTCTACAATATATAGAACAGTGAGTAAATACCGGGCATACTAGTAAGTATCAATTGAAAACATAACATCGTACCGACTTCATGTGACCATTTCGCAAGAGAAGCATCAAGAAGTTACTGAAGTTGACGAATAGAATGAGAAACAAGAAGTGATAGAAATGAATTTCAGAAACCCAAAAAAAAAAAAAGTAACCCTTTCATCAGTGGGAAAGCCATTACAAGAACAAATGACTACCCATATGAATTCTTTGAAAAAAGAAGAACAATTTCGCGTATTCATTCGAATGAAGGAGAGCACAAGCAGGGGTGATCAAGAAGCACGAATGCCTCAACTGCTCTTCATGAGTTCAGTGCCTAGTGGCAAGCAAATCCAACCCGAGAGAGACGAGACCTGGCAGAGAGAAGCGGCGAGAGAGGCGGCCTTCTTGGCGGCGGCGAGCTCCTTATCGTACGACATGGCGGAGGCAGAGGACGATGGATAATTCTGGCATGAACTTTTTTTTTTCAATAAAAAAGTACTAACTTTAGGTCGAGTGACAATTCTTACCCTAATTTTTTTTATCTCATAAAAAATAATCAACTTTCACCCTCATCCCAAATCTGGTCCCCGTTGATTTTCTGTCTAAAGTCACCATTGTTTGAGAAAAAAGCTTATGGTGGTGAGCTTGGCAAATTTTGTCCATGACGTCTATTGATAAGTGGTGGTCAGCTTCAGATTATGTCTAGCTAGAGAGATTCAATCTGGAGATATTTTTGACTTGTTGGTGAAGTGAAGGAGGCGAACAGTTTCACTGTTATTTTTTAAATTGTGGCTCAGAGAATAATACAATGAATATTGCTTTAAATCCAATTAGCAAGCCACGTGGATTTGTTGCTAAGGTGATATAGTCCAGTTAAATAATCAGTGGTTCTAAGTCAATGGAGGCCAGATTTGGGATTTAAGTGAAAGCTGGTACTTTTTTATAAGACAAAAAAAAAAGTTGAGATCAGAATTGTCACTTGACCTAAAGTTGATGCTTTTTTACGGGACAAAAAAAAATTCGGGCCAAAATTGTCCATCGACCTAAAGTTGGTGTTTTTTATGGGACAAAAAAAAGTTTGGGCCAAAATTGTCCCTTAGCCTAAAGTTGGTGTTTTTTTTTTAAATTAACCCATTAGCTTTTTGAATCTGGAATTGATTTGGATTCCCATTTTTCTGAATTGGAAACCGACCCCGATGATCTAGGAACCGGCTTGAAACCGAACCAGTAGCGTCAAACATGAATACAACTCTTTCTACTTGAAGATAATATATCAAACAAATTCGATTAAAACATATATTTTTTGTTTTAAAGAAAGAGTAAAATAACCTACTAATGGTAATGGATATGTCACGCTCCGAACCCCAACAGGCTCGTGACACCCCGTCGGCGATCATATTGAACGCGACGTCCCAAGACGCGTCGCCCACCCCAAACGAAACACCCAAAATCATACGCAGGCGGAAGTGAAATTTAAATATTCGGGACAATAAATAATGACAACGGGGTAGGACAAATGCAAATCAATAAATATATAACATTAGCTTGAAATCCCAAATATTCATACATTAGGCCTCTAAGGTTAATATCCACCTTCGTCATCAAAAAGGAATAGGTGGCTATGTAGACTACTGACTGCGCAAAAAGGGACTCTACCAAAAAAGTTTCCAAGCCTAACTCCCAAACATCCCTACCGCGCCCAATCCGAATCGGACCCTGAGGGTTCTGACTCTGAGTCCGAGTCGATCTCGATCGGCTCCTCTTTCTTCTCCTCCTTATGCTCGGACACCATAGGCTCCTCTTTAGGCTCGGGCTCCGGCCCCGGTACAGGCTTGGGTTCAGGCTCTGGAACGGGCACCGATTCTGGACCAGGGTTCTCCATAGGACTGTCGGGATCTAACACCTCGCCATCGGGAGCGAACTTGTCCCAGGGCTCCCAATTCACCGCACCTTCGTTAGCATACTGCAATCCCTCAAAATCCCGGATTGACCCAGAATTTACCAACCCGACTTGATGGGACCAAGCCAAATAGGTATGGCGTTCTAGCTCCTCTAATCCCTTGTCTACCCAAACAGTGGTACGATGCCTAATGTACGCCTCATCCAAGTTCAGTCCCAAGTATTCGTTCTCCTCATGCACCATATGCATGGGAACCCCAAAACGCCTAGGTGGCGACATGATCAAGGTCGAGGATCTAAAAATGTTTGCACTACAACAATGAGAATAAATCTCAATAAGCAGACAACTTATGCCCCACCTAGGCCAATGCGTATTCAGACAAATCTAACATGCAATCCACCAGCCATCACAATCAATTTTACACAACATACTTACCTTGCCTCGAAATAGGTGACAACTCTGCATATTAGTGAATCACATAAGTATCACAATATCCCACAAACACCTCGCCATTAGTCAAGCGCCATACACAAGTACATTCACTCAATTCAATCACATTCATTTCGCATTCGTGGCTGAACAACTTTCTCACGACCTCCCAGGTCCTTTCACATTGCTCGTGTCAACAAGCCTCAGGCCAGCCCTCAGATCAAGCCGGGCTCAGTCCCGTGTAACCACGCCTCAGGACATTTTTCTCGACCCGCGTAATTACGCCTCAGGTCATTTTTTGCCTTCTAGCCACACCCGCGTAACCATGTCTTAGGTTGGCAGCTCTCAGATCAAGCCGGGCTCAACCCCCACGTAACCACGCCTCAGGACATTTCTCTCATGCACATGCACCACAACATAATTTGTTTTCTAACACGTCGTACAGTTCACATTCAAATCATCAAGCTTTCACCAATGTCAATCTGACATGCCATAACAGCCAATTCAACTCATACTCCCCACATCGGCCCACCGACCCAACATTCAAGTCGGCACATTCAATTAAGCCAATTCACCCACAAGCGCCACGACAATTTAGTTATGTTATTCATCTTGATCAATCACTAAATTAGCCACACAATCTCCACCACAAAAATTCACCAATTGAGCACAATCAATTTAACTAATCCACACCTAATTTAAATCCTAAGCCGGTACTAAATTACACCCTAAACAAGTCTAAACATACTCATTATACTAAGTAGGGTTTAGAAAGTTACTTACTAGGTTTTGGCCCAGAAAAAGTTGGCTCGGGCTCAAAATGACCCGAGTGAACAGTGCGAGCTAGGTACACGCACGGGCACGGCGGTCGGCCACGGGCTAGGCCCTCGGCACGGTGCTCGGCAAGGCTCTCGGCCACGGGTCCGGCGCTCGGCCACGCACGGGCAAATGGCCGGGCGAGCGAGCGGGGAGCAGGCACGGGCGGGCGACAGCTAGGCAACGGGCTGGACGGGCGAGTGGCCGACGAGCTGGACGGGCTACGCATTAGGTTGGACGAGCGGGGCGCCGGGCACGCGGTCGAGCAGTGGCCTAGGCGAGCTCGACCACAGCCTGGGCTGGCCTGGGCTGCTCGGCCACAGCCTGGACTAGCTGGCCGGCTGGCTGGCTAGCTGGCCGAGGCGGGCGAGCGGCGACGGTGATGGCAGCGAGCAGCTGCGACGGCAACGCGGCAGAGACGGCGGGAAAGCGAAGAAGAAGAGGGAGGGGAGTCGCGGCGGCGACGGGGACGCTGGGCAACGGCGACGATGGAGCTCAGGCATCGGGGCGGTGCTGGGGAGCTGACCGGACAACTGGACGGTGGCTGGGACTCGTCGGACGCGGCGGCAAGCGGCGGCTGGACGAGGCGGAGCCGAAACAAGGGAGAGGCCGGGGAGGAGAGAAACAGGGGGAGGGAGTGGTCGTGCGGAGGCCAAAGGCAGCACGGCAGCGTCACGGGTGGCTGGGTGACGGAGGACAGGTCGGCAAGCGGCTGGGCAGCGCCGGGCCGCGGCGGATGCAGCGACGAGCTGCTGCTTGCGCATCGCGTGGGCAGGCCGGCAACAGGCGGTCACGGCGACGGATGGTGACGCAGCTCGGTCGGGGCGACGGCGGCACGAGGTGGACAGCGAGGGGCGGTTGGCGGTGACTGGCCGGGCGAGCAAAAGCAGAAGCAGTCAAAGTCGGGGCGGAGGGGAAGACCGACGAAGAAGAGGAACAGAGGAAGAAGAAGAAAAAGGAGGAGAGAGAGAGACGGAAGGGACGTGCATGAGGGAGGGAAAAGGGGGAGTGGACGGGCGTGCATGGGGCAAAGGGCGGAGAGGACGCGCGGGCAGGGAGGAGAGAGAGAGAGAGAGAGAGAGAGAGAGAGAGAGAGAGAGGGCCAAAAGTCAACGCCATGATCGCGATCCAACAGCCCACGTTCGAACTCGAAAACGATCTAACAGTCCATAAAAATCCTAATTAATAATATAGGAAAAAGGGCTAAAATAAAATGATCTAAAACACACTACGATGGAGATCTACTTGTCCAAATCCGCACTCGGTCAAAAATTCACTTTTCCACTATTCCTAACAATAACGACGCTAGCCACAATAATATCGACACTGTCCAATTAAATTAGTCCCGAAACTCCGAGAAATTCGACACCAAAGTTTGGGTTTTAAATAACGGCCAAATTCAATCGAGTGCGATTCTAGCGAAATCTCTAATTTAAAAAATAATAATCCAAGTGTGATCAATTCCGGGTGAGATTTTATTATAAGCGCACTGACGAATTACATGTTTTATAAAAATCCCAAAAATGGGCCGAAATTCAGAATGTCACAGGATAAACCAGTTTAAAACACAAGACCAGTTTTGCAAGTTCCAAATTCTAGGTTTTTGGGTAGAATTGGCCGGTTCAGGGTACGGAATTGGCAACTAAACCATTCAAAGCCGGTTTCCATTTATTGAAAGGGATAAGTGCATTCAAAATCCTAAAACTTGTTACGAAAGTGCAATTGAGTCCTAAAACTTTCAAAAAGAGCAAACAAGTCCTAAAACTTGTCACGAAAGTGTACTTGAGTCCTAAAACTTTAAAAAAAAATGCAAACAAGTCCTAAAACTTATCACGAAAGTACAAACAAGTCCTAAAACTTATCACTAAAGTACAAACAAGTCCTAAAACTTGTCAAATTGGTTCAATCAAGTCCTTTCACTAATTATACTTTTTGAAAGTTTTAGGACTTGTTTGCACTTTTATAACAAGTTTTAGGACTTATTTACACTTTTTGAAAATTTTAGGACTCAAGTGCACTTTCGTGACAAGTTTTAGGACTTGTTTACACTTTTTGAAAGTTTTAAAACTCAATTGTACTTTTGTGACAAATTTTAGGACTTCTAGTGCACATATCTCTTTTTTGAAATTGAAAAGCGAACCAATTTCCTTGCGGACCAGCCTTGAACCAACTGAGTTAGGCTTGTTCAGGCCAGTTCCCAATTGTGATAGAGGCTAACAATATCACAAGGGTGATAGGTGATTTCATGAGATCTTGACAAAATATTCGGAATTAAATAAGTCAAGATGAAAGTTATTAGCAATAAATAAAATAAAGTGTAAATATGATCAGATTCTTAACATCCAAGTTTTTTTTTTGGTATGATGGTAACATCCAGGTTATCAAGTGTAGTTACTCTATCGAGTAGTAAATAAGTATAAGTAGAGAGATAGAAAATTTTGCACACAGAACTTATAATGGTTCGCCTTCGTATAAGTCTACATCCACTTTCCAACGCTAACAGCCTACTAAAAAATCAATGAGAAATTACAATAGTAAGTTCTATTTATTCTCAAGTACTTCTCCTCGAAATTGGTGCTACTTATACACAAGCAGATAAGACTGTCTATCTCACACCAAAGCACTAACTACCACATTGCTAACACTTCTCAATTGATTACAATTGTAAGCTCACGGAAGAAAACTAGAATTTGTGAATTTCTCTCAAGCTTTGGAATGGTTTTCTCACAATCTTTCTCTTCAGCACCTTCGTCTTCTTTTATATAACTCAACATCCAAAATTTCCCATTGGATAATCTTCTATGAGAATCAATCTCCATGCTAGCAATTGGACGATTGATAAAAAGATTAGGGTAGCCGTTGAGTTGGAACAACCAGAGATCCCATCGATTTGGTTGTCCATACAAACAAATTTTGATTTTCAAATGTGGAATTCTTCAACTAGAAAGAATCTTGCCTTTGAGATGATTATCAATCTATCAAGATATCTTGCGTGATTAAATGTACCGCAAAGATGATCTCTAGACGAAAAGTCAATCAAATTCTTCTTAAGAGGTAATCCATACCAGATCATAAGTTGTCAAGGAATGTTATAAAATATATCAAAATAATGATCTTAAAGATCGTGACAAGAAACTCAACGCAGGTGAAACAAGTATTCTACTAATGTTGAGTCATCGCTTTCCTCTAATGATATTTAAGTATATATTATGATTATATTCAGCATTTGCCTTACTGACATCCGGCGTCTTCCTTGCTAATATCAATGTTTGCAGTGCTGATAATTAGATAAAACCATTGATAATATCCACTTAGTAATTTAGTTGATATTCATCTAGTAGTCTTTTTGGTATTCAAGCAGTTATTTGTTTTGGTCGGATGGTATTGAAGTAATTGATTTGCTGATATTCATACAGTTCACTTGCTTCTAGCTTCTTGAATATGATCAACTGTTCTTACCATAGTAGTTTAGCAAGTCAATATAAATTTCCATTCCACTAGACTTGTTCAAGTAGCTCATTCAGTCAGAGAGAATCCTTTCAATGTGAATATTACCTAAATCATAAACACTTATCGCATTTATCAAGTCCAATATAAACTATGAATAGTTTTGTCAATTTCAAAATATATGAGGTTTTTTCATTAGATTGAACTAGCCCGGTTGCTCAACTTTAATCGGCATTACTACATGGATTGGGTTCGGGACCCTCACACTGGCACTACTTCAGTACGTGGACAGTTTCGGGTAACCATTCTCAATGACTGTGAAAATGAGTCACATTTCCTGTAACAATCGACCAAATGGACGTTCCTATTTCTACAAGATTGCACATCATAATATGAAGTAGCACTAAATTGCTTGCAACCACTCGTGCTCATAATATGCTCTTCCTCTATGTTAAAAGGTACAACAATTATAAAAACAGTAATGTTAAAGTACAATAAAACTGGTTGATAAAATTGGTCTAGGAAGTGATGTGGTAATCTTTGGAAGTGAGGATTCAAATAGATGAGATCGTATCCGACATCCAATACAGAAGATATGTGCAATTACCTTGCAAACCGTTATTACAAATCAATTTTAGTATACCTAAGGTTATTAAACTCAGTCCGCCCGTCTTGGAGTTAGGTTCGGGTCTAAACGTCGAGTTCTCAAGCCTCAGTCTGACTATTCGAGTCATCTATATGCATTCCAACTTTCTATTGGGCGGTAGGGTCTCGAGTTTGATTGTTGAGTCTCGACTCGGAACCCTTAGGTTCGATTGAGAAAACTTGGTCTAGGTCTTGGGTCCGGGCGCCAAAGTCCCCAGTCCAGCCTTTGCGGTTGCAGGTTTAATTTTCAAGGCCTCGGGACAACCGTTGAGGTTTCGGGTCAAATCATCCAAGTCCTAGAATTGGCCATCGAGGCTTTAGGTATGAGCTTTGGTGTCTAGCCCTCGGCATCTCGTGTTGGTGCCCGAGTCCTAGTCCGAGTTCCAAGGTCTTGGAAACGGGCACTGAGGACTTATGTTGGCTGTCAAGGTCCTGATTCAAGATGCTGGAGTTCAGCGCTCAAGGTCCCATGTCCATGCCAGGTCTTGAGTTTTAGGCACTGAAGTCTTTGAGTTATGGGCTATGGGTTCGGTCACCAAGGTCTCGTGTTTGAGGTGACGGGATCCCGATCTTAAAAAATTACATGTTCGGGCGTTTGGATCCCGAGCCCCTCGAGGACTCTGTCTGATCCTCTGTCCGATGGTCGAGACCTGCAGTGTCGGGCCATGATCAAGGATGCATGTGTTGGGCCCCGACCGCGATCCTAGATCAGGTCCCCAAGCCCTCAAACTCGAGTTCTCGGCCCTCGGATTGGAGACTCTGAAACCTGAACATCGTTCACCATTCGTGGAACTTGGAACACCAACAATCGGATCTACAGCCCCGAACATGGAACCTGAGTATCCTAAGGCATGTACCCAGTCCCATAGACTTTGTAGTCCTTGTACGTTTACTCGTTACCACCATGGTCCTCGTAGTATTCTCTAGTGTCAAATTCTAGACAAATTAATCTTTTCTGCCTAATAGATACCGACTGTGCCAAAAGAGGCAGCAAAAATGCCGAGACGGCTTAATTTAGTGGTCAAGTAGTGTCAGGCCAAGCTTTTCACTCACCTCATGTTCCTCTATAGCACGCTTCGGTTCCAATATCACCTAAGTGAAAAGCAAATCAATCATAGTTATTCTTGATCTACGTTCTTTTCAAGTAAGGTGATCGAAGGTCGTAGTGTAGGTTCCATTATTTTGTTTTCTTGATTATGATATAAATCTATCGAAATTAGCATTTTTGTATTCAACAAAGTTCATGATCCACGGTTATGTTTCTGCTACGAAGCATAAAAAGGCCAAACAACCCTTCTGAAGTAATTTGTACACAAGGACAGGAAAGATTTGCACACTTCACTCGTGCAATAAAGCTGAAGATCAGACAGGTGAACCACTCTCAGCTGAAGTAAATTTCAGAGCAACTTTTACTGTTACTGCCATTCTCGGTTTCAGCACACGGAATGAATTCATTCATAATCATAACTTGTAGAGGATAACAAACTAGGATGTTTGATGAATGATTCCTTCATCTCAAATTTTCTTGTTAAACTTCAGTTGTTCCCTTCAAATAAAGCTAAATTTTGTTGTTGACAGAAAAAAGTAAAGACCACATCCTTCCCGCCGCATTGCACGTGTTGCACGAATGTCTTGGGGATAGAAGAGAAGTGTAGAAGCATCACGATGAGGAAGGATTCTCCTCCAAGGATTCTCTTACCGCCTTCAAGAGTGATGGCATCAACTTCTCATTGGTAGCTATAATCCCGGAGTCCAAGTCAAGGTATCTTCCTTTGGAGAAATCTAGAGGTTGTCCTGCTGCATCCGTTACCACTCCTCCGGCCTCTGCGATTCATAAAAGACGGTCTCATTTGATGCAAGAACCAAGACATAAAGCTCCTCCTATTCTCCAAGGGACAAAACAAAAGCTCCCTAGTACTTTTGTCAGTGAGCATGCAGAAAAGCAACCAGCTATTATTGCTAAAACCGCATTATGATCCGTCAAAGGTCTAATCGAGCGAAATAAAGTGGTAGAGTCGTAAGGTATATCTATGGTGATTTACAGAGTAGCTACTATCCTTAAACTAGAGCTACTCAAACTACAGTTTCGAAAGTATCTTAAATAAAAAAGTAGAGAGAGAAGCCACTGGGCGGGGGCCGAGAGTGAGAGATATCATTAAATATGCATTTTCGTGCCTTCTGATAACTTCAAATCTTCCTAATCAGTGTAAAAAGAAAAAAAAGTAGAACTAGAGAGAGAAAATTTTTGTACCAGTAACAATGATGCACCCAGCAACATGATCCCAAATTTTCTGTGTACTTTTTGTGATGCAAGCGCATGTATATTGCTCCATCACCTCTGAAAAGTGCCCCGTATTTGACCTAGCTATCCATCCTCACTTGCGGGGCTTTGACACCAAGTTTCTGCCACAGAGAGTCCTCCTCAGAGATGTAATGAACATTATCATCCTGCACTTGATCTTGGGGAGAGAGAGAGAGAGAGAGAGAGATTACCCTTGCAATGGAGCTCGTCAAATACTGCGTGGCGGTTGCTTTCTCCAATGATTCAAAGAATGATGCTTCTTCAAAATTTTCAATATCACTGATATGCACCTGGACATTTACTGACATGTGATGTTCCCCTCAAAGTTCAGTAGCAATTAGAACATGCCAAAGGATGAGGGAGAAATTATATGAAAAAAGTTCACTGCCTGCAGGACCTGATGACAGGGCCTTGTGCACCTGGTCCTGGTGAACATTTTGTTTTTTTACTCGACAAGGGTTTCCGATGTTCATTTGCACGATAAAGGTGGAAAGAAATTGGTGAGAATAAATTACAACAACCTTCACTGGTGAAGATCCATCTAATGACTGCATGAAAGTTCCGGAACCAACTTTTGCATAGAAAAGAGCCAACAGCATTTTCTGATGGCACATTCCCAGCGATTGATGCTAATGGAAGATTTGGACAAGCCAGGACACCCAACACTACTTTCCCATTATCTAATAAAGCTAATGCTACTGCATATTGATCCCCCCTTACAAACCTGCAAGGTAATCTCATTGCATAAATTCTTCCATACTAGTTGATACCAAATGAGTTGGCAAAAAGCAGTAATAACCTTCATCATAGCAGTTACAGACACACTAGGAAAGTAAATTGACCGCACGATGAGGCATCAACAACAATGAAGGATACGAATGATAATCACAGGGAGGTAATTGTTACAATGTGCAATGGCCCACATATCTGATAAAGAGACTTCCTGGAGTTCCAAGAGCTATTACTTATTTATCCCGTGAATGTTGGACAGATTCGGTCAGTGAAAGTCCTAATAACGCACATTCATCACCAAGATATTGCAGTATGGCGAAAGATTCTTTGTAACCAAACTGTGCGCCAATGAGTAGCAAAAATTCATATAAAGCACTTGCTCACTAAAATACATAGAACTTCTATCCCACATGCACCAATGAACATAAGTAGTAATACCTTGGCACGCAGAAACAGCAGCAGATAGAGACACAGTAGAATCAATACATGTTTGATTTGCCACCGCATGTTGAGGAAAGGAGGATGAAAATATTCAGTTAGCAATCAGTAGTTGAAACGTAGAGAAGGTCTCAATTTCTCAGCTGCTAGCAGTTGTGGAGAAATAAGTATTTTAAGAAATAGATAACTTTATCAATGAGAAAACTCGAAGTGAAAGAACATGAAAATCTTAAAGAATAGAAAGATGATATGAATACTGTATGGGCAATATAGATAATACTTCACGTGCCAACACCTGTTACCAAAATCATCAAAAAATGCCAAACTGTATCCAAGAATCAAAGAAAAAACACATGTATGTTCTCAATACATGACACGAAATTCCAAGGACTGCGCCATATTATAGCAGTTTCTCCATTCAAAATTTTGGTGGACACCATCCTTCATGATTTAATTACCTTATGCCAAAGAGTATCCCATTCAGAAATAAATAAAACTAGGCTCTCTATAACTCTCACATACTGAAATTTCAAGAAGTAAATGATAGAGGTCAGTAGTAAATAAAAGACAAGCCCACACGGTCCCAAAAAAGGTTGCTCACCCTTTAGTACCATCTATAGGATCCAAGACCCAGTGTCGACCAAGAGAACCACCTTCTGACTTCCCACTGTCAATTTCCCTAAGTACATCTTCTGGTGATAAAGCAGAAGTACCATATGAACCATCAATTGAAATAGTTTCATTTACAAACTTTGTTATGCGTTGGAGGGTGTCTTTTCCGCTATCCTTGCGAAGAAAAATTATCATGTTCTTCTTTATAGTTTCATTATCAACAAACATTCTTTGCAGTTAATCAGAAGCCTGCTTCTTTCACCACAGTGGAAAAATTAGTGAGTCAAAAAGAACAAGCACTTAAGTTAAATCCCATCATGTTCATACCCCATCCACCCAAATATTAACAGGAGCTATGGAAGGCAATTAGCATGCCAGATAGAGGAATCAATCATGTTCCTCGATAAGTCATGCGTTAAAGCTCTCATGCATGAGTCCGACCATTCCATTTTCAGTCCTTAGATAATTTAGAATTATTTCTCTAGTAGATAATATCAAAAGTCATCAAGCCAACGGTAGAATTATTAGAAAATAAAAAAAATAAAAGTCCAACTATAAGAAAAATACTAGCTTGCAGAGCTCTTGAAAGACAAATTAGTTGCACTAAGGTTATCCCAGTCTTACATACAACATGCAGCCCATAGGATTTTGCTTTCAAAACTGTCTAGAAGTCCAATTAATCTGGGTCTACCTAAATGTCAAGTACCCTCAATCACAGGAGTTCTCTATGTATACAATGGAAATAAGTTACTGAGGGCTTGCGATTCCAGCGAACAAACTGAAACTGATTTTAATACTCATCCCAGCCCATGTCCATATCGTCATCGACATCTGTTATTGTCTGCATTGTAGCCTTCAAGAAGATATATATACAACGTACCAGAACAGGGAGCAAAGTTTTGTCGATCAAGATAACCAGCAAGGAAAAAACAATATATCGAATTGAAGACCAACAGTAATCTGCCACTGTGACGGAACTTTTGTCTGATTTGAATTGAACATCAGATTGCAGTAGTTCTTTTTGCACTTTCTGCAATAGATAGAACAGTGAGCAAACAACTGCGTACTAGTAAGTATATATTGAAAAGAGAACATCACTCCATAATAGGAGAAAAAAAAAGAGCTTTGGTGATAATGAGCAAAGAAAGAAGTTACTGAAGTCTACGTATTAGCAATCCGACCCGACACTACGAAAATCACCTAAATGAGTAGGTGGGCATCAATTCCACAATGACAAATCGACTCAAAGCTCAAAATCAACCGTGCCCACATACATTCAACAACGCAATTCAACCCTCGCAGATTGAAAAGAACGAAACGCAAGCCGAGAGAGATGGACCTGGCACAGAGAGGCGGCGAGAGAGGCCGCCTTCTTGGCGATGGCGAGCTCCTTATCGTACGACATGGAGGAGGAGGAGGAGGAGCACGAGACGATCAAAGACCAAGAGGTGACTGAGGGAAGAGAGAAGAAATGGGGGGTTGACGAACTTGGGTCTTCGACAGTCTTACTGTCCAACAGCTAACTGACACGGCCATAGTCGTTGTCTTGTAGTAGCTGCAGCCCAACTTCTTCCGTGTCCACCTGCTTCTTGACTTGGACTTTGCGGTCGGCATCGCCACGTCCTTTCAAGAAATGGAAATGTCGCCACTTTCGTGAACGACCAGGTTCGAGAGTGAGAAACAGAGGACCCTCGCACCGTCACTGTTCCGGCTCTCGAAGAGTTTCCTATGCCCCCATTCTCAACGTTGGTGAAAGCGAACCAAGCTCCTTAAAACAGTCGAAAAGATGGGCGTTCCGATGCTTACAAGATCGCAAACTTCATAATGTAACGTAGCGCTACAGCGCATGCAGCACCTCGTGCTGGTAAAATGCTCTTACTCATGGTTTCAAGGTACAATAATCTTAAAACGAGTAATGTTTACACTATACTAGAACCGGTCCGTATTGCTCTGGAACTGAGGATTTAGACAAATGAGATCATATTCAACATCTAGTACAAAACGTAATGGCAATGTACCATAGATCATTTTTAATATATCTAACGTTGTTAAAGCCAGTCCAACCGTCATGGACTTAGTTTCAGTTCAGGACGTCAAAGTCTTGGGCCTAATTCCACCATTGGAGTCCTCTGTATTCATTATGCCAAGTTCCTATCGGGCTGCAAGGTGTTGAGTTCGACTTTTAAGGTCTCATGTCCAACCCTCAGATTTGATACAGAGGACATCTAGGTCATGGGTCCGGGTGCCAAGGCCTTCAGTCCGGCCTTTGAGGTCGCAGGTTTAGCTTTCAAGGTCTCGGGGCCATCAGGGTTTCCGGTTCAATCGTCTAGGTCCCAGGTTTTAGGTATGAGCATTGGCATCCTGTGTTTGTGCCAAGTCTTAGTCCAAGCTTTGTGGTCCTGAAAACGGGCACTAAGGAGCGACCTAGGTTGGTTGTCAAGGTCCTGAGTCGAGATGCTGGAGTTCAACGCTCCAGGTCCCATGTCCATGCCTAGTCTTGAGTTTAGGCACTATGGTCTTGAACATGGGCTTTGGCCAGACGGGTTTGGTCACCAAGTCTTGAGTTTAGGCACTATGGTCTTGAACATTAGCATCTATGCATTCGACAAAGTTCATGATCCACTGTTATGTTCCTGCTAGGAAGCATAAAAAGGCCAAACAACTCCTCTGAATTAGTTGGTACACACAAGGACAGGAAAGATTTGTACGTTTCACTTGTACAATAAAGCTGAAGATCAAACAGGTGAACTATTCTCAGCTGAATTAAATTTCAGAACAACTTTTGCTGTTACTGCCATTCTCAGCTTCAGCACATCGAATGAATTTATTCATAATCATAACTTGCAGAGGATGTCAAACAACGGTGTTTGTTGAATGATTCCTCTATCTCAAATTCTCTTATTGTACTTCCTTGAAATAAAGCTTAATTTTAATGTTGATAGGACACAGAAGAGACCGCATCCTTCCCACCACATTGCACAGGTTGCCTCGATGCCTTAGAGACAAAAGAGTACTGTAGCAGCATCACAAGGAGGAAGATTGCTCCTCCAAGGATTCTCTTACTGCCTTCAAGAGTGATGGCATCAACTTTTGATTGGTAACTATAATCCCGGTGTCCAAGTCCAGGTATCTCCCTTTGGAGAAATCCAGAGGTTGCCCTGCTGCATCCGTTACCACTCCTCCGGCCTCTGCGATTCATAAAAGAAAGTCTCATTCAATGCAAGAACTAAGAAATAAAACAAACCTCATTCTCGAAGGGACAAAACAAAAGCTTTCTAGTACTTTCATCAGCGAGCATCAAAAGGCACGGCACTGCTAAAAACGCATTATGATGCGTCAAAGGTCAAGGTGAGCAAAATATAGTTATAGGGTTGGAAGGTATATACATGTTGATTGACAGAGTAGCCACTATCCATACACTAGAGCTACCCAACCCACAAGTTTCGTGAGTTCCATAAATTAAGTAGAGAGAGAGAGAGAGAGAGAGAGAGAGAGAGAGAGAGAGAGAGAGAGATCATAAATATGCATTTTCTTCCCTTATGATACTTTCAAAGCTGACTAATCATTCTAAAAAGAGAAAGCACAACTAAGAGAGAAATTCCTGTACCAGTAACAACAATGCACCCAGCAGCATGATCCCAAATTTTCTCACGGTACCCTTTGTGAGGGAAGCGCATGTATATCGCTCCATCACCTCTAGAAAGAGCCCCGTATTTGGCCTGGCTATCTATCCTCACTGGCGGGGCTTTGACACCAAGTTTCTGCTACAGAGAGTTTTCCTCAGAGATCTATTGAAGATCATTATACTGCACTTGACCTTGTAGGGAGAGAGAGAGAGAGATATTACCCTTGCAATAGAGCTTGTCAAATCCTGCATGTTGTGTGCTTTCTCATATGATTCAAAGAATGATGCATCTTCAGAATTTCCAATATCACTGACATGCACCTGGAAATTTATTGAACATGTGATTTTCCTCTCAAAGTTCAATAGCAGTTAAACTCAGAACATGCCAAAGGATGACGGAAATTATATGAGAAAAGGTCACTGCCTGCAGGACTTGAGAACAGGGCCTTGCGCACATGGTCCCGGTGAACCAGTTTGTTTGTTTGTTTTTTTTTTTTTTTGGACTCAACCACGGAATCTGATATTTATTTGCACGATAAATTGGTGTAGAAGAAAATTATACCAACCTTCACCGGTGAAGATCCATCTAATGACTGCATGAAAGTTCCTGAACCAACTTTTGCATAGAAAAGACAGCCAACAGCATTCTCTGACGTCACATTCCCAGCGATAGATGCTAACGAAAGATTTGGACAAGCCAGGACACCCAGTACTACTTTCCCATCATCTAATAGAGCTAATGCTACTGCATATTGCTCTCCCCTTAAAAACCTGCAAGGTAATCGCATTGCATAAATCCTTCCAAATTAGTCGATACCTAATGAGTCAGCAAAATCAGTAATAACTTCATCATAGCAGTTACAAAAGAGAACAAAAGTAAATTGACTGTACGATGAGGCATCCAAAGTGATGTAGGGTATAAATGATAATTACAGGGAGGTATTGTAAAATTGTGCAATGGCCCGCACATCAGTTAAAGAGACTTCCTGGAGTGCCAAGAACTATTAATTATTTATCCCGTGAGTGTTGCCTGAATTCGGTCAGGAATATTCCTAAAGTGCCCATTCATCACCAAGATATTGCGGTATGGCAAAAGATTCTTCACACCAAAACTTTGAACCAATAAGTAGTAGAAATTCTTTTAAAGCACTTGTTCACTAAATACAGAAAACATCTGTTCCACATGCACCGATGAACACCAAGTAGAAATACCTTGGCACGTAGAAACAACAGCAGATAGAGACAGAGTAGAATTAATACATGTTTGATTTGCCACAGCATGTTGAGGACAGGAGGACGAAAATATTAATTTATCAATTAGTAATTGAAACAAAGAGAAGTTCTCATTTTCTCAGCTACTAGCAGCTGTGGAGAAATAAGGTGTCATACAAACGAGAAAACTTGAAATAAAAGATCACTAAAATCTTAAATTATAGAACGACTGATATGAGTACTGATTGGCTATATAGATAATACATCTTGTGCCAACAATTCTTACCAAAATCATCAAGAAATGCCAACCCCATATCCAAAAGAAACCAAAAGAAAGAAACTTGTGTATGCCTCTAAGTCCATGACACAGGATTCCAAGGGCTAGGCCATTTTATAGCAGTTTCTCTATTCAAAATTTTGATGAACACCATCTGTGATGCTTGAATAACCTTATGCCAAAGAGTATTCCATTTAGAATAAATAAAAATTGGTGAAAGAGTTTTCTCATCAAGGCCCTATATTGTCCTCAGATACTGAAATTTGGAGAACAAAATATAGAGGAAAGTCGAAAATAAAAGACGAGCTCATGCTCCCATAATAGGTTTCTCACCCTTTTGTACCATCTATAGGATCCAAGACCCAGTGTCGACCAAAAGAACCACCTTCTGACTTCCCACTGTCAATTGCCCCAAGTACATCTTCTGGTGATAACGGAGAAGCACTATATGAACCATCAGTTGTAACAGTTTCATTTACAAGCTTTGTTATGCGCTGGAGGGTGTCTTTTCCACTATCCTTGCGAAGATCTCCTGAATCCTGAAAGGAGTGAGAGACTTTGAGGATGCATTTCCCATGTTATCAAAAAATAGAGGTACCAGAACTAACCATTAAGCTTTATTTTTATTTTGCTTGGGGGATGACAAACCACTACATACTAACCTCCTCAGCCACTAAAGATAGTGGTTCATCTGAAAGCTCTCTTTCCAGCACAAAACTAACTATAGCCTGTGAACCTGTCAACCAGCAACACAACAATCGCTCCATTAAGGCCAAAAGGCTGAAGGAGGATGGCAATTTACTGTCTTCAGACAAAACAAAATATGGATAACTGATAGATCCTTACATTATATGATGTTATACAGGAGAAAGTTCCATGCATCCTCCTATTAGGTGCGCCTCCCTCAAATAAGTATACAACTTGGAAACTCAGGTATGCACATGCTTAAAGGATCGATTACATGTGTATTAACTAGAGAAATTTAAGCAATTGAACAAGCATTCACTGATTGTCCAAACAACCAGATGCATTAGCCCAAGCAGCCTATAACATGTAGAAGCAAATGGATACTCATGAACTAACTTGCCTAGTTTCTGGTAAATAAGATAAGAGAAAAGGTTGGTGCCAAATAGAGAAGATAAGACAAAAGGCAAAAGAGAAAATGAGAAGCAGGGCCCAAGATGCACAGGTTCACCAAAGCTTCGCCACAAGCTATTATAGCATGACCCTTCAATAACCAAATGTCTCAGTCCCATATTATCGACAAACATACTTTGCAGTTAATCAGAAGCTTTCTTCTTTCATCGCGGTGGAACAATTAGTAAGTCAAAAAGATCAAGCACTTAGGTTAAATCCAATCCTCTGCATGCACATCAGGAATCTATCACAGTCCTCAATAAGTCATGCCTAAAAGCTCTCATGCATGAGTCAGACCATTCCTTTTTCAGACGGTGTTCTACAGTGTATATATCATTCATTCAACAGGATCAGATTGACCGCATGAGCTATCTTATTTTCTTCTAAGAGGTGCTGGACAAGGCCTTTAGATGACAACTACAACTATTTTATTAATTTAGCTAACCCCTGCATAATTCTAAATCCTACACAAAGGAAAATAAACTCCAGCATATATCGAGTTAAAGAGTGTCAAGGGTTATACTACTGTGTTTGATCTGCAAAAATTTCTAACCCTGAAGAACATAGAAACAAATTTGCATTTTCCAAATAGGAAAAGGAGAAATCCTTCCAACCTTTAGGATGCATTTCAGCACATGAACAACTGGTCTATGATTCATTTACAGAGCAACTCAATATTCAAATCAAGCAATAGTTCTGAAGGACCCGATCTTTTTCCTAACCAGAATTTTAGTGAAAAATTAAAAAAAAAATAGCAAAGAAGATTAAGAAATGAAAATGAGGCTGGAGTGAACGGATTCTCAAGGCAATTGAGAAAAAAGAGAACTTTGCAAGCCATCTCGATCAGAACGACACATAAGGAACATCGGCAAAACGATTACCAATGGTAGATAATCTAGAATTATTTCTCTCGTAGATAATCTTGAAGATCATCAAGCCAATGGTAGAATTATTAGACAATTTAAATAAAAAAGCAAAATCCAACTACAAGAGATATACTACTTTAAAGAGCCCTTGAAAGACAAATTAGATGCACAAAGCTTATCCCAGTGTTAGAAACAGGTTAGTGGACTGGCTGGTTATCCAGTTACAAAATGCAACTCACAGGATTTCGCTGATTCCAAATTTACCAAAATCTTGGTCTTCCTAAATGTCAAGTACTCTCAATCACAGGAGTTCTCTATGTGTAAAATGGAAATAAGTTACTGAGGGCTTGTGATTCCACTGAACAGCCTGATTTTAAAACTCACTCCAGAAACGCCCATGTCCATATCGACACCTGTTATTGTCAGTATCGTCGCCTTCAAGAAGATATATATACAACGTACCAGAACAGGGAGCAAGTTTTGTTGATCAAGATAACTAGCAAGGAAAAAACAAAATATCGAATTGAAGACCAACCATAATCTGCCACCGTGACAGGACTTCTGTCTGATTTCGATTGAACATCCGATTGCAATAGTTCTTTTTGCACTTTCTGCAATAGATGGGACAGTGAGTAAATACCTGTGTACTAGTAAGTACGTAACGAAAACAGAACATGACCCCTCGATAGGAGAAAAAAAAAATACAGCTTTGGCGATAATGAGCAAAGAAAGAAGTTACTGAAGCCGACGAATGCAATAGAATCAAGAAGGGATGGTGATGAATTTCAACAACAAACAAAGTGATCCTCTTCATCAGCAGAAAACTCAATATAAGAACGAACGATTATCCACATATATTCCACGAAGAAGAGAACGATTTCCAAATTTCATTCGATTGGGGCAGAGCATAAGCATGAGGGATCAAAAGCACGAATGCCTCAATTGCACTCACGAATTCAGCGACCAAGCATAAGCATTTCGAAATTCATGAAAAAGAGAACAATTTCCAAATTCATTCGATTGAAGCAGAGCAATTTCCATGAAAAGGAGAACGACTTCCAAATGTGATTCATTTGGAGCAGAGCATAAGCATGAGGGATCAAAAGCACGAATGCCTTAACTGACCAAGCATAAGCAATTCATTCGATCGAAGCAGAGCAATTCCCATGAAAAAGAGAACAACTACTCCGCGAAAAGGAGAACGATTTCCAAATTTCATTGGATTGAAGCAGAGCATAAGCACGAGGGGTCAAAACCACGAACGCCGTAATTGCGCTCTCGTCAGTCCAGTGACCAAGCACAAGCAATCCGACCCGACATCACCGAAATCACCCGAATGAGCAGGCGGGGGCATCGATTCGGACATGACAAATCGACCCAGAGCTCAAAAATCCACCGTGCCCGCGTACATTCAGCGACCCAATTCAACCCCTCGCGGATTGGAGAAGAAACGAGACGCGACCCGACCCGCGAGAGAGAGAGAGAGAGGGAGGGAGGGACGGGACCTGGCAGAGAGAAGCGGCGAGAGAGGCGGCCTTCTTGGCCGCGGCGAGCTCCTTATCGTACGCCATGGAAGAGGCGGAGGCGGAGGCGGTGACCAGAGCCCGGGAGGCGACGGAGGAGGGAAGAGAGAGGAAATGGGGCTTGGCGAAAATGGGTATTCGAGAGCTACACAAGTAGTAGGAGGCGGAGGCGGAGGAGGAGGAGGAGGAGGCGGCGGCCGCTACTCTCAGACGGCTCACCGACACGGCCACCGCGGCTGGAGCGGCCGCAGTCATTGCGCCTCTTTTTAAGCGTGTCCCCCCATCCCTGCTTCTTGGGAGCTTGGACCCGAGAATTGAAATGTCGTGGTTCTCGGGAACGATCAGAAGGGGTGGACCCTTCGCGCTCGAGCCTCCGACCGGCTCTCAATAATTCGATAAATATTTAGATTAATATCATGAAAAACTTCAAATTGATATATTCGTAATAAATTTATTTTAAATTAATTTTTTGATCATCAAAAATTTTAAACTGATATACATGTGGTAAATTTTACTCTAAATTAATTTTTTTAACCACAAAAAAATCCAAACTGGTACATTTGCGATAAATTTGCCCTCCGTTAAATTAGATTAATATCGCGAAAAGCCACGTACTGGTACACCTGTGACAAATAGAGGGTAAAAATTTAAACCGGTATGCCCGTCAACTGCCACGTGTCATCCAATTTAGAAATTCGACGGTAAAATTTAACAGAGCGTAAAATTGTTATAAATATATTAGTTTGGGGGTTTTTGGAGGTAAATAATTTATTTTTGGTAAATTTATCACAAGTCTATCAGTTCGGAGTTTTTCGTGATATTAACCCCAAATATTTTTCAAAAAAATAATCGCTATGAGCAAAAAATATTTTCATCGTTTAGGAAAATATTTAAACAATCGGTAACAAAAATTTTTTTATTGATTAATTATCTTTAGCGATACAAGTCATCGATTATTTTTCAACAACCGGAGCCTAAAATATATTGAAACCAGCGGATAAAAAATTGGCCTAAGAAGTAACGTGATAAACTCTAGAATCGAGAATTTAAATAAGTAAAGAAAAATTTATCACCCGCTATGCCAAACGAGGAGGGTATTGACTCTCGCTAGATCCATGACGAGGGTCGGGCCTTGCCAGTGATTGGCGAGGCTTTGTGGCCCGCCAACCAGTGACAAGGCCAAGCGGCGAGGGTCGTGATTGCCTCGCCTAACTTGTTCTCTCTCATGTGAATACACACTCAATCGTTGGTGCCTCGGTCACATGTAGGGATTCCTTTGTTCGATTGCGGGCGAAGTTTATCCCACCCTTGCCGTTGCCTTATAAGTACGAACACGATGGCGAGATCGGTACAAACATACCGGAGTAATTCTCTATCAATCCCTCTTTTCGGTCCAAGTGTGTGCACTTGCGGATGATTAGGGGAGGCGGCTATGATGCCCACATGTCGGCGAGGGTCCATCCCCCTGTGGCGCCGCTTGTCTAAGGTCCGCCTCTCCCTCTCTCTAGTTCGACTCTCTATTTCCCTTTTTATATTGGGAAATGACAAATGATTTATGAATTGTGGTCTAATATGCAATGTAGTCATTGAACTTTTAATTTGTTCAATATGGTTCTTAAACTGTAGCCCAATGTGCAATATAGTTCATGAACTTTTAATTTGTTCGGTGTAGTCCTTGGAGTTTTGATAAATGTTTAACTTAATCCCCTAAACTATATGAAAATGTTCGATATTTTCCCTTAACTTAAATTAATGAAAAGATAAAATTGAACATTTTCATATAATTTGGAAACTAAGTTGAACATGTACGAAAAGTCTTCGGACCACATTAAACAAATTGAAACCAATCGATAGAAAATTGGTCTAACGAGTAACGTGATAAACACTGGAAGTGAGAATTTAAATAAGCCACGACAAATTTATCACCCACTACACAAAACGAGGGTACTGACCCTTGCTTAGACCTGTCAAAATGGGTCATAAACTCATTTCTTAACCCATATATTAGAAAATAGATCATAAATGGGTTAGTTATATTTAGTAAATGGGTCATAAATGGGTAGAAGTCTTATATTAGTGTTAAATTGGTCATAAATGGATCGCAAATGGGTCATAAATGAATTTACAACTGATTTAAACTCAACGCATTTCTTTCACCCTCACTCAATCTTGCACTCACTCATTCCGCACTCTCATTTCAGTTTGAGTATGAGTTTTCCTATATTTAATTAAATATGGAAGTATTTTAGCAATATGGGTCTAATCGGGTATGGATTGGGTATGGGTCGAGTCGGGTATGGGTCAACAAAATTGCATTGCGCATAAATGGGTCATAAATGGGTTAATGGGTCAATTTGGGTCGGACCATTTATGACCCGACCCAAACCCAACCCGACCCACCCATTTGACAGGTCTACCCTTGCTAGATCTATGGCGAGGGTCGGCACTCGTTAGTGACCGGAGGGGGTCCGATGCCCTTGCCGACTAGTGACAAGTTCGATCGCGCGAAGGCCGTGATTGCCTCACCAACCCCTCCCGCCCTTTCTCTCACGTGTGAATACACGCTCGATTGCTGGTGCCCTGGCCATAAGGAGTTAATCCTTCTAAGATTGCGGGCGAAGTTTAGCCACCCTCAATTCCACCTTACAAAAATGAACCCAATGGTGAGATCGATTCAAACCTATTAGAGCATCTCTGTCAAGCCCTCTCTCAGTCCAAGCATGTGCACCTGTGGATGACTAGAGGAGGCCGCTATGATGCCCAAATGTCGGCGACGTTCCATTCCCGTGGCATCGCTATCTAAGGTCCGCCTCCTCTTCTCTCTATTTCGACTCTCTAGTTCCTCTTTTTTATGTTGTTTTTGGTCTTCTTTTCCTCTAACACGGACGTACTTGCCATGCGAACACTTAGACGGTCATTTGACTGCCACATCAGAATTTTCGTCCCAGCATCTGATGGAAAGACTAATATTGCCCAGATTAAAAAAGGTTTGAAAACTCGATTGCACGGAGAAAAAATTGCGGAGACAACGTTTTATAAAACGCAAAAAGTTCAGGAGCCATGACATTGTCCCTAAAATAGGTTTAACAACTGACCCCTCTCTCTCTCTCTCTCTCTCTCTCTCTCTCGGGATCATGTACAAGCACACGCACGCATGTTCACAGGAATTTGACATTGCTTTTGTAAGATGGCTTTGATGATCCCGAGCTACGATTCATCATTTGTTGCTTTTCCATGTACCCATTAATCAATCTCAACTTATTTCAGACACATCAAAACTTGTACTCAATTTAAGGGTGAGCATGATTCTAAAGTAGAATCTGTAATATGAGAATCAGATCGGTGGGAATCTGCCTAGTATCAGGTTTCAAGCTGGGCAAGGTAGGTTCTGGGTTCTAAAAATTAGGAAACTTATTTTAACTGGTAGGTTCCGGGTTTCAAAAATTAGGAAACTTATTTCGACTAGCAAGTTCCAGGTTCTAAGTAAATAAAACCTGCAACGTGGATCTAAAACATGAAACAAGTTTTTGTCTTTTTCTTGGTTTGTGTCTTTGCACGATCCTATGGTATACCATGGCTTTCGATAATGAGTGTATAATTAGGAACCATTACTCTGAGTTTTCATTTTATAATTGAGATTTTTACTTTGCTTTTTTTTTATGACCCCGGAACCGCCGTACAGCTGACAGCCGACGACGTAAACCTGGGGCGACGCTAGCGTAGGGACCCACCACCCACATCGCCGCACTTAAGTCACGCAAATGTGCACATGGAGAATCAAACCCCCCCCCCCCCGCGAGATGGGGGACGTCCGCCTGAGCCAACGCGTCCACAACGGGGTGTGTGAGATTTTTACTTTGTTAATGTTTCATATTTTTTATGTGTCTAAATATAAGTTGTGGTTAGTAGATTATATCAACAAGTTGTGATTATAAAAGCTGATGTTTAACTGCAATCGTTCAATTAATAATATAGGTGGAACCTAAATACACCCTAGAATCGACCTTGGAACTTGTGACATGGTAGATTTCAAGTTCTAGAGTATACATATACATTCCAGGTTCCAAAAAATTGAGGAATCTGTTCCAACAGGTAGGTTTTAGACGGAACCTGTACAGAACTTGGAGTCACTCACCCATAGTACTCATGTATCCGTTGATTAATCTCGACTTAATTCAACAGGATATTCTATGTCGATACAAGCTAACAAACATCAAATCCAGCCCGACCGTTGTTGACTTAGGTTCGGATCGGAACATCGAGATCTCAGGCCCGAGTCCGGGCGTTCGAGTCCTGTATATCCGATTGTCAAGTTTCTATCGAGCCGCAAGGTCTCGAGCTCGATTGCCGAGTCTTAAGTTCGGCTTTCTAACGTCCCGTGCTCGCGACCTCGAGCTCTACCGAGAGGAATGGTCCCGGTCTCGAGGTCCCATGTCCGTGCCTAGTCTTGAGTTTAGGCACGGAGGTCTTGAGTACGGGCTTTAGGGAGACGGGTTTGGTCACTGAGGCGTTGTGTCCGAGTGCTAAAGTCTTGGGGATGGGATCCCAAGTCCAGAATCTCCAATGAATTGTGTGTTCGGGGCTTTAGCTCCGCCGTCCATGTCGGCCTTTTTTTTGGGTTATGCTGATCATGGATTGCAATGAAATTAAGATTAGAATATTACATAAAAATAACAATGTCAAATACAACCAAGAAACGATATACTCCAATGACTAACGGACGAAACTTACAATATTAATAAAAAACAAATAAACAATGCGGAAAAAAGAAGCCTCTCAATATTTTTAATATTGGTGAAATCGGGCTCATCTTGTGGGCCCACAAAGACTTCTCTTAACTCGGAATAGGCCGATGAGCCTATTATTTTCTCGTGGAAAGTGAAGAGAGAGTTACAGAAATGGATTGGATTTGGGTAAACTATGAACTAATTTAACACCCAAATTTTTTTTTTGGATTTTGCCGTCGAAATCTATTTATAACTCATTTGCTGAATATAGCTAACTCATATAATGAGTCAGCCCATCAAATGTGGATTTTTTTGTCCAACATCAAATATAGGTTAAAAATGAGTTGATGATCTATTTAACATAGGGTTAATACCACGAAAAATCTCAAATTTATATACCTGTGATAATTTTACTCTGAATTATTTTTTTGACCACAAAAATCTCAAACTTGTACACCTGTGATAAATTTATCCCGAACTATTTTTTTATCACAAAAAATTCGAAACTAATATACTTATGATTATTTTATCCTGAACTAATTTTTTGACCACCAAAAATCACAAACTGGTATACCAGTGATAATTTTACCCCGAACTAATTTTTTGACCACTAAAAATCCCAAATTGGTACATTTGTGACAAATTTACGCTTCCTTAGTGTCCATTAAATTAAATTAATATTATGAAAATCACAAATTGATAAACTTGTGATAAATAGAGGGGTAAAATCCAAAACCGGTACACCTGTCAATTACCACGTGTCATTAAACTTAGCAATTTAATAGTAAAATTTAACGAAAATTAACGAAGGGTAAATTTATCATAGGTGTACCAGTTTGAGATTTTTTATGGTCAAAAAATTAGTTCGGGGGTAAAATTATCACAGATGTACTAGTGTGGAGGGTTTTAGCGGTCAAAAAAATAGTTCGAGGTAAAATTGTTACAGATGTACCAGTTTGAGATTTTTTGTGATAAAAAAATAATTTTAGATAAATTTATCACAAATATATCAGTCCGATATTTTTTGTGGTATTAACCCTTTAACATATTTAACAATGAGAAACAGGGCCAAGCAAGCCACTCCTGTTTTGGGAAAAGCAAAGTCAAATCAAACCACACAAGGCTTGGTATTGGAAAAGAAGCTAACCGAACTTGGTCGGTCTGGTTCCGTTTCTAATTATTTACAAAACAAGAAAATTACTTAGATAGATTAATGAAATATTACTCATTGCCTATTACAACGAAAATAAAATTGAAAAACGAAGAAATAGTTAAGTCCGGTCTCAAAATTAGATCTACACACCGGTTAGATTTGTGAACTGAATTGAACACCAAGCTCCTTGAGCCGATCATACAACAATTATGATTGGAACGGATTTACTATAAATTCTTTCTCTCTCTGTGTGCAACATTATCAATTGAAAGATTAGTTAACCAATTTTTGTTTCTTTTTTTTTTCTTTTTGTGTAAAAAGGGCTAAAGCCAAATATAAAAATTAACATCGAGAACATATTATTCCTATTTGATCACTTAATAAAATATGAAGTAATTTTTCTAGGAGGTTTTCAACAAAACTTCGTGTCAAAGCGCTTATTGATTTCAAAGTTACAACCCAATCAGCATAACGATTTCCTCTCCAAAAGTTAGGTTGCAGGACGATTCTATTTCTTTTAAACAAAAGTTAACTGATTCTCTGTTATTTCTCAAGGTTTAGGTTTCTTAATTGAGTCGTGTCCTAATAAATAAATCAATTTACAAGCCGTATCTTTTTACCTGTTAGACATAGTATTTCCGTTGATTCGATATATCTCTCAGGATTGCGCATCACATTCCTGGATTGATCCATATTGATTGTGATTGATATTCTAATATTCAGTTCCTCTATATAGGTATTCTGTAAAGTTTATAAATAAGCTCTATGTACTTTTTAGTATTAACAATTATCTACACTCATTCTATTATACCAAGCCAATCATAAACGCACATGAAAATGAAAGTTCTCATTCAATTCATGTATTGTGATTAGTTCGGTATACAACGTTGCTAAAAGAGCGAGATTACCATTTCATTTGGTTCCCTAGATAACGAGGTGGTTCCTATATTATGTTTGCTTTTGCACCTCTCATCATACTCATGAAACCAGAACCTCTCCTTTAGAAAACAACATAACACCCTTTCCTCATTTGGGCAGATTCAAACTTCAAAGACAACTGCCCCATTAACTTTTTCTAGCTGGTCAGTTTGGCTGAATTGAATTCATAGAAATAACTTTATGAGAGAGAGAGAGAGAGAGAGAGAGAGAGAGAGAGAGAGAGAGAGAGAGAGAGAGAGAGAGAGAGCATTTTTCACAATTATTCTATATGCTCTTTTCCATTATTATTCTACATCACTTAGTTGCAATCTTTTTCTGGTGTATTGTATCGTGTCCTGGACTTCCTCATCTAGTGGGCCATCTATTTTCAGCTTTTTCCATTCATCTTTTTGACGCGGGAATGTTCAAGTTGGGATTGATATTGATTCACAAAAAAAGATGGCGTTCTATACATGGGCATGCAATTACAGGGGACCCAAAAAGGAGGAGAATATTCAAAACAAAATCACTCTTTTGAATGCCCACATCCTCATAAACGAAGCTAGATCTTTGCTGGACGGCTTCGGCAAGACAGTCCCTGCATTCTCGCCACTGCACACCGAACTGCAAGCCTTGCTGCATGCCCTGTCTTTCTTCATTGACAGAAGATGGTAGGAAATTGTGATAGAAACAGACTGCCTTAAGCGCACCTGCGTATGGCCCATTTCATAAACCTAACTGTGGCCCATTGCAATCGATCCGCGAATCAAGCTGCTGATTGGGTCGCCAAGGCGCAACGGACAAATTCTCTATTTTCTTCTTGGCTAGCCCATCCCCCTCAACCTTTATGGGAACTGTTATGTTTTGATGCCCCTTCGCCGGGTTGTAGTTTCTTGAACACTTAATTTCCAATCAAATCGTATCTTTTTAGACCAAAAAAAAAAGAATGCCCACATCCAAATTCTGATTATGCCTCTTGTCAATTTATGACAAAATTTCACATTGCATTGGGTAATGTTAGAGACAATATTTCCCTTGATTCAGTATATGTTTCAGGATTGCACATTATTCTAATATTAAGTTAGTCTAGATTATCCTGCACACCTTGTGCAGATCCCGTATTTCGTGTCATTTTCCTTTTTTCTATAAAGGATCTACAATCTGGTGTTAGCTAGCAATTGAAGTGAATTATCGAATTCACAAAAGAACCGAAGTAATGAGAACCCATTACGCCACATGCGATAATAATATTCACATTCATGACAAACATTTATTAACAGCCACTCAACTCTATACTTTTAAGAAGGACCCATACAATATATAGAGGAATCCATCAATGTGGCTAGGGTTTGCCCCACTTCACTAAACTCAAGCTGAACCTTTTTTGCTATCCCATCTATATATCATAGCGGATATAACGGATCCTTCGGTACTCGGGTTCGCTACGTGCCCGACAGACCTCAACCCAGACGTCTTCAACCCACGCCCCCTTTGAACATGGATCCCAACACCAATTTGGTGGTGGAGCCGGAGCCGCTCTAGAACACAAATATGATTTTGGTGCTGGATACGGATACGGAGGCGCCGGATATGGATACTCCGGATATGGATGCTCCGGATACGAACACACTGACCCCATAGCTTCAATCTCTGGTGTTGAAGAATAAAATGCGGAAGACAGAAATATAAAGCTTGTGTGTATTTCAACGATGTTAATAATGAATAACCCATTGGCCTATTTATAGGGTTTCCAGGATAACTATCTAGAGTAACTGAATCTTACAGTATCAATTGCAATCATTCAAGGGAAATATTATCTCTAACAGGTAAAAAGATAAGACCTCTAAATTGATTTTTATTAATAGGACATGACTTGATTAAGAAAACCTAGTCCTTGAGAAATAACCAAAAATGGATTAATTATGTTTAAAAGAAATGGAATTGTCGTGCAACCTAATCTTTGGAACCGAAATCATTATGCTGATTTGCTTTCTAACTCTGGAATCGTTAAGCGCTTTGACACTAAGTTTTGTTCATAGCTTCCTAAAGAATTACTTCATGTTTTATTAGGTGATCGAATAGGAATAGTAGATTCTCGACCTTAATTTTTATATTTGGCTTTAGTCCTTCTTACACAAACAAAAATAAACAAAAACTGGTAAACTGATCTTCCAAGTGATAATTTTGCGCGCAAGGAGAGAGAAAGCATTTATAGAATATTTATTCCGACCACTGATTGTCGTATGATCGGTTTAAGGAGCTTGGTTCTCAATTCGGCTCACAAATTGAACCGGCGCATAGATCTAATTTCAAGATTGGACTTAATTATATCTTTGTTTTTTAATTCTATTTTCGTGGTAATACACGATGAGTAATTGATCATTGATCTACCTATGTAATACTCTTGCTTTGTAAATTATTAAAAACGGAACCAGACCGACCAAGTTTGGTTTGGTTCTATTCCATTACCAAACCTTGTGTGATTTGGTTCGACTCTGCCTTTCCTAAAACACTTGCTCACCACCGTTTCCCTCCATCATTATCACTAATTTTTTTTATCTTGTCAATTAAAACTCTCTTTTATTTTGTTGAAGATTTTATTAGGCGTCTTATTTATGCAACTTCGATAAAAAAGATATATAAACTAAGAAACGAAAAAAGATGAGAAGAAAAAGATGAACTTGCGTAGATGATACAAATTTTGCAAGTTTTGATCCTATTTGGTGGTCGGGACATAATTTAGGATAGGATAAAATCCTGTGTTTGATGCCTATCCAATATAGGATAAAGTCGGATATAAGGGGGATATAGTCTAGATAAAATTATCCCACGTGGAAGGTGAGATAAAGGTAGAAATGATTTCCAATATCCATAATATAAAAGTTATTTTTCGAATAACAAACTTGTTAAGTTAATAAAATTAAAATAATATTTGAGTATAAATAATATTTCAATTCTAAAAAATTCAAAATAAAAAAATAAACTTATGATATAAATTTATATGTTCAAATTTCTTCCTATCTTATGATATAAATTCCATATATATATATAAAGTATTTATATTTATTACATATTTTAGGTATATTAGTATATTTTACTATTTTATAAAATTTTATTAAATAATGATGGAACGAGAAAAAAGAAATTGAAAAAGAGAGGGGAAAATTATAAAAAAAATAAGCAAATAAAAATGAAGTAGGGAAGAGTGTCTTGAGATATTCTTACCATTTTTGTTTTTGGAATGTTTAGATTTATTTACATTGATATTTTGTTCATAACAAACAATGGAATGATAAGATGTGAAAATATCCGACTTTATTAATGTGATTCACCAAACATTGAATAAAATATAGAAAGATCCATGGATTTTATATCTTATCATATCCAGTTTTATCTTGACTAAAAATCCAGACGATCAAACGCAACCTAAAAAACGTCCAACTTTAGCTCTTGTCCTAATTTTACTTTTTGTCTCATAAAAAACCTCAAACTTTAGGTTTTATCCCATCTATACCCTAAACTTTTTGTTCCATAAAAAACCTCCACTTTAGGTTGAGTCCCAATTATACCCTACACTTTTTTCGTCTCGTAAAAGACCCTCAACTCTAAATCCAATAACAATTCTACCATAAATTTATTTTTATCTCATAAAAAAAATCCCAGCATTAGGTTCGGTTTCAATTTCATTCTATTTTTTTTGTCTTATAAAAGATCACCAACTTTTACTTAAGTTCCAAATTTGCTCTCCATTAACCCTCCATCAAACCGGCCTTTAGTGTTTTTGCACTTGGTCTTCGATCTCTCATGCTTGGGAATGTTCTATCTCTCACGGTTGGAGAGCTCGCACTTGGGACGCTCGAACAGCTCGTGCTTGGGACGTTCGAACAGCTCGTGCTCGGGACGCTGTGCTTGAGAGTTTTTAGTCTCTCAATTGTTAACGAGAAATTTTGGACGGAGAGCTAATGAGGACAGATTTGTAACTCAAGTAAAAATTTATGATTTTTTTTATGAGATTATAAAAATTTTAGAGTAAAATTGAAACTGAACGGAAAAATTAGGACAAGACTTAAAGCTATTTTCATAGGACTAAAAAAAGTTTGTGATAGAATTTGGATAGGACCTAAAGTTGAGATTTTTTTATGGAACAAAAAAAGTTTATGGTAAAATTGAGACTAGACCCAAAGTTGGAGATTTTTTATGAGACAAAAGATAAATTTGGAGCAAAAGTTAAAGTTTGAGAGGTTTTAGGGTATTAGACCCTATTCGCACTCTTTTTTCTTTCAATCGGAACAAAGGAAAGGTAAAAATCTATTAATGCACTGAGATTTAGCCTTGATCCTCGTGATTTCTTGGTTTTTTTTTTTTTTCGTTTTAGCGATCAGATGGTAATCTTTATGATTTCGAGTAAATATGATCCTATTTAATTGAATTTATTGTATGGTGGGAAACATCTTATGGATCGTTTCTATTATATAAGGCATTTGAATCTATGCTTCGGCCTAAATCAGGTTCCAGAAATGAGTTTTCATGTCATTTTTTGGGAAATTACGAAATTGGTCCCCGTACAATTCTCCAAATTCAAATTTAGTCCAAGCACTTTTATTCTTTACAACGATGTTCCCAGTAGCATTTTCCGGTATAAAAATTCAAGATATGTTAATTTTCTCTGGCCAAAATCAACAAAAAATGCTGAGACAAATAAAAACAGCGAAGAATGAAAATTAATAATACCCAAATAAAACCCTTTACAAGCAATGGCACAGCTAACGTGTTTACGAGTACATTTGCTCCAAAATCAAGTGATTAGGGTTCAATGTGGACATTGTTTATTTCCATCGCAGCTTGCTTTGGTAAGTCGTCTCTTGATCTTCGAGCAACTGCACAATTAGGGTCTTGGTCATTCAAAAATTCTAAGTTTGAAAAGGCTCAGAAACTAGGTATATTTATTTCACAAAAAATCAATGATTTGAAAACATCTTCCGAAAGACATTTTCTTGAAAATGATTGTTAGTATCGCTTAGAAAACTTAGTCAATGGAAAATCCATTTTAAAATACGGAATTGCCCTTTCCTCACTTGCTTACACCCTTACCTTTAGCCCTTAGACCTGCCGTGGAAATATCTAAAGCCCTCACTAGCCTTATTGGCTCACAAGCAGAAGGAATAGCATTGGCTGGCTAGCATGAGTCCTGGAAATGTCACCGGAAATGGCTGAAACAGAGCTCTCATGGGATAAAATAAACAATTTATGTCTACACATCTCCGTTGATGATTAAAATATTTTTCGTGAATTAATTTATTTAAGGTGAGATAAATAATTACTTTAAGAACATGTTTTTCAAGTTGTTTATTTTTCCACCAAACAAAAGCATCTCAATGAGAAGTGAGGTTTTGGAATCTTTGGAAAGAAAATTATGCACCAGATTTCTAGAACTGGCGGGGATTTCACAAAAGAAAATGTGCTGACTTTTGGCCAACTATTTTTAGCTTTTTCAATTCATCTTTTTGACACAGTAATCTTCAAAATGGGATTGAAATTAATGCACAAAAAAAGATAGTGGTGTATACATGGCCATGCATCTATAGAGGACCAAAAAGAAGGAGATTGTTCGAAACCAAGAATAGAATCCATGCTCTACGCAATCACTCTTTTAAATGCCCACACCTAAATTCTGGTTATATCTCTTGTCAATTTACGACCAAATTTCACTTTGCATGTGGTTTCTACAGGAGTAATGTTAGAGATGATATTTCAATTAATTTTGTATATCTCTCGGGACTGCCCATCATCTTTCATGATTGATCCTAATTGATTATAATTGATATTATAATATTCAGTTCTCTAGAGAGTTATCCTGCCACCGTGCACATATGAATGCACAACCAAGTGCAAATCTCGTATTTCATGTTATTTGCTTATTTAATAACTACTCACATCTCTTTTTTTTGTTTTTTGTTTTTAGACGAAAGATCTTCAATCTGGTGTTAGCTAGCAGTTGAAGTGCATCTCGAATTCACAAAAGAACCAAAGTATCACCACCAAGATCAGTTTGTGTCGTCTTGTCGCAATAATGTTATCGGCTTTCGAAACCCATTTTCATGTAATACAATTTTAGCGATCTAAATTTGGGTGATGAATCATTTTTTCACCTTCAATTGTATGTTTAGAAAAGTCAATTGTCCAACACATGAGCATTACTTATTTCAATAACCAATCGAAACTCGTGTGTGACGGTGCTTGCTAAGGAAATTTCTTTACACATACAACATTATCCAAAGCATGAACAATTGGGCGTCACTCTTTCATGAAGCCTGAAGGCAATATATTTATATATACAACTGTAAACAATTGTAAATAGAAAACATATAATTAGATTTCAAACACTATAGATTACAAAATATGCCACAATGAGCAGTTGAGCTTGCCTTAATCCGCAAAAACAATAGGCTCTTAACTTTGTGAATCCTTTCAGATCATTTTTTTTTCTTTTTTTTTCCCGCAAAATCTTCAGAATTTCATAGTGCGTTCATGCCAACAAAAAGAAATCGTAAAATAAAATAAACTTGACTTGTCAAAGTTAGTGTAGGATGGGACCTAACCCACTCATTATTCAATCGCTACTTAGATTACTAATTTACTTGCCATGATTAGATGCCTTTATTCCCTGATTTGATTACCTACCATAATTACTGATCAAGACTCCATGCTCAAAGCACGTGATCTGGCATACGAAACCTCCAACATAGCAACACGACTAGCTAGGCATCGGAGTTCATGATGATTACCATAGAAGATGCACCGTTTGTGGGGCATACATTTTCTCTTTATCCCACAAAGATAATCAGACGACAAGATCATTATAAAATGGCATGATTTTCTTTTAAATTGATTCTCAATTATTATAATTGATATTGTAATATTCAGTTACCCCATATAGTTATCCTGTAAAACCTTATAAATAGGCTTATGTAATATTCACTATTAATTCTAAGGACGCACAAATTTTAGATTTCTCTCTTTTGCGTATCATTCCTTGACACTAGAGATTCAAGCTATGCCGCCTCCATGTCCGCCCTATCCCTATCCCTATCCCTATCCGCATTGGTGTCTGCTGTATCCATATCCGTATCCGGCACCAAAGTCACATCTGTTTCCTAAAGCAGCTCCGCCACCGGCTCCGACTCCACCACCAAACTGGCAATGGATTCCATCTTCAAAGGGGGGATGGGTTCCGTACATATGTTGCAACGACGAGCCACCACGAAGTACACGGGTTGAAGACATCCTGATTGAGGTCCGACGCGCTCGTATCGAACCCGAGCCTGAATGCCAAAGCATCCGTTATATCCGCCTTGATATATAGATGCGATAGCCAAAAAGGTTAGCCTTTAGTTGAGTCAAAAGGTGCAAACCCTAGCCACAACGTTGGATTCCTCTATTTATTTTATGGGTCCTCCAAGTTTATAGTTGACTGGCTGTCAATAAGTGTTTGTCATCAATATGAATGTCATTATCGTATATGTCGTAATGGGTTTTCATTACTTTGGTTTTTTTGTTTATTCTATAATATACTTCAATCGATAGTTAACACCTGATTGAAAAAATGGGCTGTGAGTAGTTATTGAAAAAGAAAATAACGTGAAATACCCAATTTGCACTCGATTGTGTAATATGATGTGCACTGAATGCGCAGGATAATTATTGAGAGCGATTGAATAGTATAATATCAATTTCAATTAATTTGGGTCAATAAAAGAAGTTAATGCGCAATCCCAAAAGACATACATAATCAAGGAAAATATTATCTCTAACATTATTAATGTAAAAACCATATGCAAAGTGATATTTGGTCATAAATTTACAAGAGGCATAACGAGAACTTAGGCATGGGAATCAAAAGAGTGTTTGCGTAGAGCATGGATTTTATTCTTGGTTTCGAATAGTCTTATTTTTTTGGTTCTTTCTTGCCCATGCATATATGCAAGAAAAAATCACAAAAAATCCCACTATGTCCACTAGGGCCTTCGCTGCCACCAAACCGGCAGGGGGTTCCATCTTCAAAGGGGGGGTGGGTGCCGTGTGTATGTTGCAACAACGAGCCACCACAAAGTACACAGGTTGAAGACATCCTGATTGAGGTCCGATGCGTACGTATCGAACCCGAACCCGCATGCCGAAGCATCCGTTATATCCGCTATGATATATAGATGCGATTGGGAAGAAGGTCCCGCTCGAGTTTAGTGAAATGGTGCAAGCCCTAGCCACATTGATGGATTCTTCTATATATTTTATGGGTCCTTCAATTTTATATTTGAGTTGCTGTTAATAAGTGATTGTCATCAATGTGAATGTCATTATGGTACATGTCGTACTGGGTTTTCATTACTTTGATTCTTTTGTTTATTCGAGAATATACTTTAATCGCTAGCTAACATTTGATTGAAAAAAAGGTGAGTAGTTCTTGAAAAAGAGTATAACACGAAAATCGAATTTGCACTCGGTTGCGCGTGAAGCTGTGCACTAAATGCGCAGGATAATTTCTGTGAGTAACTGAAAATTATAATATCAATTACACTAACTGAATATTCTAATATCAATCTCGATCAATCAGGATTAATAAAGCAAGAGCAATTGCGAGGGATATTCAGAACCAAGGAAAATATTATCTCTAACATTACCATGTAAGAAACAAGATGCAAAGCGACTCCTACGGGAGGGAGGCAGCAGTGGGGAACTTTCCGCAGTGGAAAATTTTTCGCAATGGGCGAAAGTCTGACGGACCAATGCCGCGTGGAGGTAGATGGCCCACGATGGTCATAAATTGGTAAGAGGCATAACCAAAATTTAGGTGTGGGCATTCAAAAGAGTGATTGCTCGTAAGTCTCCTTTTCGTCCTTTCTTGCTTATGTATATTATGATATATTTACTTGATTTCGACATGGAGTTGATGTGGCGCCACCAGAGCCCCATCTGAAAAAATAAAATAAAAATTAAAGCTAAAAAGAAATGATACACCGATATCGCGGTTACTGTTCATTATCTTCGATGCACTGTTCATTGTCTTCAAGTGCTCGATGGCCTTTGTCCATGCTTCCCCGACCTGGGATCGAGGACGTGGGGGCTCAGCCACCTCGAATCTAAGGTCATTGCAGCGGTCCGACGACTACAAGCCCTACTCGGTGTTCAAGAGCGAGACCTCGGTCGGGTCGCTACCCATCTAATTGTTCCTTTTGTCTTTTCATTTTTCCCCTCGTTCGTTCTCACCGAGCTCCGCTTTTACTAGGATCGAAATTTAGCGTGACGAGTTCAGAGTATAAGAATTAAAACCCAAGTGTATGTTTTGTTCGGGGCCGAGCTTGACGAGATCTGGAGTAGCCGAGCCGAGCTTTCCATATCACTCTGTTCCTCCTCTTTCTCACGAGCTTCTGCACTACTGTGGCTACTCTCCATGTCTTTAATCCATTTCCGGTGACCATCAGTAGCTGCTGAACCTTTTTCCCTGTTTACCTCAATGCCGTAGAATTTCGCCAAATCATATAATATGCCTCGGAGAGTTCCGGCAGTGCAAACATTGGCTATCATTTGCTAATCTTCCAGTGGATAAGATTTCCAAGGTTTGGAGAAGCGGTGATCAAAGTGGCGAAGTCTGTGGATTGATTTTGCCGGTATTTGAGCGATGAAAGTACAGGAGAAATGTTGGACAAAAGCAAAAGTTGAGTAAAAATGGAGGAGTTTACCCAGAAAGATGAACACTGCAATAAAAAGATAAAATTATATACGCGGCCAAATATCCAGGCGGCTCTGGACATGATGAACAGTAACCACGATCAATGATGCTTCGACTTTTATATAGTTTTTATTTTTATTTTTATATTTTTGACATGTCGTAAGCACGTCAAATTTTAACGATAATTTTTAACAGAACCCTAATGTTGGGTAAATATGTCATTCGGTAAAAGTTTAGGGTTTTTAGTGTCACAAAAAAATTTAGAGTAAATTTGTCACAATTGACATAATTTGAGGTTTTTAGTAATTTTTTTCCCTACATAAATATACCACTATCTTTTTTGTGCATTAATTTCAACCCCAATTTGAAGATTCATGTGTTTCGACCAAAAAAAAAATTTGAAGACTCTTGTGTCAAAAAGACAAATTTGAAGCGCTAAAAATAGGTGGCTACAAGTAAGCACGTTTTCTTTTGCGAAATTCCCGCTAGTTTCTAGAAATTTAGTATATAGCGCATGACAACCACTTTGTTTTTCTATTTTTTTTATTTTTCTGTTCTCGAAAACAGGTTTGGAACAGAAATCTATTTGGTAATATAATTTCATTTTTCTATTTCTAGCACAAATTTTAATTTCAAAAATAGGTTATGAACAGAAATGAGAAGTAAAAATTTTCTACTTTTCAATTTTGCAAAAAATAAAAATCTTCTCATCGGTCACCCTCACTACTAGCTAGCTGCCCACCCGCGGCCCATCATTGCCGGCCATGATCCTCCGACGTCAACCATTGTTCGTTAGCCACCTCTTACCGTCCATCGCCGACCGCCTATTGTCCTTCACCATCAACCATCATTCGCCTCTCATCATCGTCTACTGTCCTTCGCCAATGGCCATCACTATATGCCATCCACCGTCGCCCGACACTAGCCGCCTCCCGCCTTTCGCTGTCGGCCACCTCCAGCCTTCCTTTGTCGACTGTCTCTCGCCGCCGTCCACCATCGGCCGCTAGCCATGTCCCCCACCGCCCTCCTCCCACTGCGTCTGCCACTGCCCACCACTGTTTGCCATCCTCTGCCGCGGGCGCCTTCCACTGTGTCTGCCACTGCCCACCACTGTTTGCCATCCTCCGCCGCCGCTCGCTATCCTCCGTTGCCCACTGACCATCTTCCTGCCGGCCGATCAGAAGGGAGAAATTTTGTGTTCTTATCAAACGAATTTCTTTTTCGGGAATATAAATTTTGTGTCATTATTAAACATGTATTTTTGCTCAAAAACTCATTTAGGAAATAGAAATTGAAAAATCTATTTATGGCTAGAAATTGATTTATGGAACAGATTGGTTATCTTTCGCGCCCTAAGTTTCTTTCCAAAGATTCTAAAATCTTACTTCTTATTGAGATGCTTTTGTTTGGTAGAAAATAAATAATTTAAAAATATTTTCTTTAAATAATTATTTGTATTGCCTTAAATAAATTAATTAATTAAAAATATTTTTATCATCAAGAGAGATGTTTAGTTATAAATTGTTGTTAATAATGAAATATTTTCCACTAGCTAATTTATTTGAGAGACACAAACAATCATTTTTAGGAAAACCTTTTTTGAAAAATTTTATCAAATCATTCATATTATGTGAAATAAATGTACCTAGCTTCCGAGCCTTTTCAAACTTGTAGTTATCATCTCTAACCTACACACAAAACTTGCCTCCTTGGCCGCTAAATGTTCCTTAAAACATCATCTATAAAATCTTAATTCACAATTCACTTGAATAAAGTTCGGTAGGAATCTTCTCTCTCTCTTCCTCAAAATTTTAGGGATAATGACACAAACAGTTTATGAATTTTGGCTCAATATGTAATTTGGTCAATGAACTTTTTGTACATGTTCAATCAGTCCCTGAACTACATGAAAAAGTTCAATTTAAGTTCAGGGACTACATTTAACGTTTTTATATAGTTCATGGACTAAATTGAACATGTACCAAAAGTTTAGGGGGCAAATTAAATAAATTAAAAGTTCAGGGATCACATTGAATATTATGCTAAAGTTCAGGGATAACATTGAACAAATTAAAAGTTTAAGAACCAAATCACACATTGGACCAAAGTTCAGAGACTGTTAGTATCATTTTTCCTAACTTTTAAATACCTTATAAAGTGATCACTAGCTCTAGGGTCCTTCAATAGAAATGAATTTTCAATTTTTAGTTTAATTCAATCTTGATAATATAACAAACATTAAAATGAGAATGTGTTGAATATCTACAATGTTGTGTATTTTTTTTTATCATATCCACCCAATTGAGAAACGTGCATAATTATCATTCCCTTTCTAGGAGAGAAAGGTATTGGCTTGATAACAAGCGGCATCCATTTCATATTTCACTATTGTCTAGACTCATTCTTGGTACCAACTCAATCGTGTATGAAGGATTTGTGAGATGCACCCGAAACGAAAGTTCTCACTTCATAAATTGTTGTGATTGATTCTTTTAACAAAGTCGCTCAAAAAATAAGATTACGATTTTATTTTTTTCCCCTAGGTGGTTCCTATATTATGATTGCTTTCACACCTCTCCTTATTAGGGGTGAGCAGTTCTAGGTTCCTTATAGATTTGATCTGGAACTTGGAACCTATCATCGGGTACGAGTTCCTCATTTTTTAGAACCTGAAACCTAGTCATTGGTACCTGAAACCTAGAACCTATTCTATTATAGGTTACATGATCTAACGAGTTCTTTTTTTTTTTTTCATTTTTACTAAAACAAAACGAAAATGAACGTACCAATACTAAACAAACTTGTCATTTACCATAGAGAATACAAACGACTAGTTTTCCTGGCATTATTACAGTTCAAATAAATACAATTAAAATGAAATGTCATTATGTGAATCAATACTAGGAGTGGGCGGTTCCATATTTTGTATAGGTTTCACCTGAAACCTACCCATAAAAATAGGTTCCTCATTTTTTGGAACCTGTAACATATCCTATCATAGGTTTCAGGGTCGATTTCAGGATCTATCTAGATTTTACTTATATTATTAATCGAATAATTTCAATGAGTCATCACCTTTAATGACCATCACTTGCCGCGATGATACACTGATCACAACTTATATTTAGATACATGAAGAATATGTTAACAAATCATAAAATGAAAACTCAGACTAATGTTTTGGATTGTACACTCATAATCTAATGCCATGAAATACCATAGGATCACGTGAAAACATAGACAAAAAAAAATACTAAAGACTTGTTTAGGTTTTAAGTTTCAGGTTTTAAGTTCCAGGTTCCAACTACCTAGAACCTAAAACCTACCTGTCAAAATAAATTTCTCAATTTTTAAAACTCGGAACCTACCATATATACCTTGGAACCTGAAATCTATTGATTCTCACTGGTCAGGTTCTCAAGTTCCAAGTCCTATCATTGTACCATGCTCACCCCTACTCCTCTTTCTCATGAAACCAGCAGCTCTCCTTTCAAGAACAGCATAACGCCCTTTCCTTTTCAACTTATGTGGGCAGCTTCAAACTTCAATGACAATGCCCCCATCAATTTCTTCTACGTGGGTCAGTTGTTTTTTTTTGGTCGGATAGGTGGGTCAGGTTTTTTTTTTTTTTTTTGATCAAGAGGTGGGTCAGGTTGACTGAAGTGCATTCATAGATATTCCTTCGTGTGTGTCAGTGGGAGCGAGAGAGAGAGCATTTTCCACAATTATTCTATATTCTCTTTTCCACAATAATTCTATTTTACTTAGTTTCAATCTCTTTTGGGCGTGTTGTATCATGTACTGGACTTCCTCATCTAGTGCTTCTTTCTTCTTGTTTTCATTTCATCTGACTCCCTCCAAAGAAACGATTGCCCTTTTTCATTCCTTCCCTATTTTCTGGATTGTCACTGTGATCTGCTGCTTCTTCACAAATTAACTGCTCATTTCTGGTCTTCTTTCCCCATCTTTTTGGGTTCTTTTGTTGTTTTATCAAAGCTTGAACAATTTGGGCTCATCCATTCCCCACATGAAGGACCCAGAAATGGGTGTTCCCGATTTGTTCAAAATCTCTTAGTCCATTTCAAGCTCACCTCTCTTGTACCTCAAAAGCTCTACAACCAAAGCTCCAACATTTCATCCTTCGACAATCCTGTGTCGCTTCGATAGGCTCAAGGAGGAAGACAAACATGACAATTATCTTCTTCATATTCTTAATAAGTTTGAGGAAGATCCCGAACGGGTAATCTTGGGTCATTGCTTTAGAGGACAACAAATTCCTCGATATCTTAACAACTGTTTCCCTTAATCTATGGAAGAAAGCCTTTCTGTTCATGAGGCCTATAATGTAGAATATGTGTAGCCCATCAAATCTGGTGGATTTTGGGCTTTTCTTTCTTTTGACCTTAAGTACTATCAATTTCATCTGTGGATGAAATCTCATGTGAGTTCCGCTTGGGGACAAGCCAAAATCAGTTTGGCTCTAGAATTCTACTGTTTTGACTTGTATTTAGACCTGGTCTTTTGGGTGCCATGATTAGCTTTTGATCTCCTTCGACCAACTACTTTTTATTTCCATTGGAACTAATGTTGATCACCCTTCTCAATCTGGCAAGCATCATCGGTCTTCGTTCGTATGGAGTAGATATTATTGATTCTGAAAACTCTAAGTGCCAAATGTTAAATATGTGACCCCCAATGAACTTTCTTAAGGCACATTTATCACCAAATTATGTTGAGATTCTGATGAGGTACTCCTGTTGAACACACTACCTTTTTTATGTATTGGTTCTCTCGGTACATCTATGGTCACCCATCGATTAATGTTTCCAAGGATTTCATCAATATAGCTTATTACTTGGCCAATGGTATATTAATTGCATTGGGTCAACTTGTTCTTTCTGCTCTTATCAAAGAGTGTCTCGTGTTATTTGTCCTATTGTAAAAAGTTTTCGAGGGCAAAAAACCTACAGTGCATATCTCATTGCTCTAACAACAGGCCAAATAACAAGAGAACATGCAATTTTTGGCAAATAGGAGTTTGCAAAAATTTTTAGAGTGCAACACTTTCGAAATGTGTATCTCATCGCTCCAACAACTTTATTGAGTGATATTTCTTTTGAATATGCATAACTTTTCAAGAGGAATCTCATGTAAAACGCAAAATTTCTAGAAAATAGGAGAACATAAGCAGTTAGGCCGCGTTTGGTCGTATGAATTTTTAGTCGGGATTTGATTGGATAGGATAAGATATTAAATCTAGGGATTTTGCTATATCCTATTAACTGTTTGGTGAATTGCGGTAATAAAATTGAATATTTTCACATCCTATTTTATCCATTATTTAGTATGAACAAAATATCAGTGCAAATGATATTAAAAATTCCACAAACAGAGATGGAAAAAATCCCTCACGATACTGTTGCCTACTTCATTTTTATATGCTAGTTTTTGTATTATTTTTCCCTCTCTTTTTTTATTTCTTTTTTCCCCCTCCTTCATTCTCTAATAAAATTGTATTAAATAATAAACTATACTAATATACCTAAATCACCTAAAATGTGTAATAAATATAAATATAAATACTAAATATATTTATATATACTAAATTTGTATTATAAGATAGAAAGAAATTTGAATATATAAATAAAAATAGGAATACATAGAAATGAAATTGTTGTTATTTTTTATTATTTATTTATATTCAAATATTATTTTAATTTTATTAATTTAAGGAGTCTGTTATTCGAGAAAAATAATTTTATATTATAAATATTATAAACCATATTCACCTTTATTCCACCTCTCCCATAGAATAGTTTTATTTGGATTATATATCCTTCTTGTATCCGACTTTATCCTATCTTGAGTAGGAACCAAACATTGAATACTTCATCATTCCGACTACTTTTTTGGGCAATGTTTCTTTTGATTCTTCGTAACTTTTCAAGAGCAATCTCATGAAAAACACGAAATTTCTAGAAAATAGGAAGAATCAAGCTATCAAAGCATATCGGATATAGCTCACAAGTACCATCGCTACTAATCACCATTGTGGTACCTTGTGCTTTATGTAGTGTTTTTATATCCGGGCCTGTTATATATCTGTTCGAGTTTACCCTGGATGGATCGAATCAAAAACCTGACCCGTGTTCTTCGAAGTTCTTTTTAGAGGGAACAGGTAGTGTGGATAAGCACTAATCTCCTTAAATCTAAGGATCTATCATGGGTTCAAAAAAGGAGGTGGTTTGATAAAAAAGATAACTCTCTTATTTGCACCCAAAAAGTTTTTATCCGGTGCAAGAAAAGAGCAAGAGAGGAAGAAGAAGATAAGGAAACTCTGTCCTCTCGTAGAGCAGGCTGCGATATCTTCATTAAAGCAATAATACATGCTGATCAAGTGACATAATTGGACAAACTTGTGTTTTCCAATGCGTGATTGCATCTTCGACCATCGGTAATACAAGTGGTGAAATAATTATTGATCATGGAACACAAAAGGTTCGATTCTGCTAACCCCCAAAACCCAAGGTATCAGAGCAAGCATTGATTGTTTTCCGTGCACTGTATTCGATAATTTGTGAGGTATAATACTTTCGAGTACATTGTAGTCAAAATGCCATTCATCATATCTGAAGAGTTTGGTTGATTTTGGGTGCACCATGTGTGGGACAAAATTTATACCATCAGAAATTATTTGAAATAAGCTTTTGCTCGACGTATTAACGCGATTCGGGGGTTTATTTTGTGTAATTCATGGGACAAATTTACCCCTATCCAGCAGTGGGAAATGGCCATGCCACCGTCACGTAGCATTCGTGATGAGCACGGGGATCGATTAGAATAGCTCACTTCCCTGAGAGTTTGCGGAAAGCCCACTCTGAGGGGTCTATTAAGAAAAAGCGTCCAACGGGGTATTTTGGCATTTTTTACTCGACTTTATTTGCTGTTTTTTTTTGGTAACCGACTTTATTTGTTGTTAATGCAATAAAGAATCCAAAAATGGTAATCTATGATAAATTTATCTTAAATTAATTTGGTCTTACAGAAAAACTCTAGCCGGTAATTCCCGATCAAAATCTACCTCTGATGTATTCTTGTCAACATATGTGATAGACAACTACTAGACAAATGGGACGTGTAGTAAAATGACAGGAAAAGTGTTAGAAAAATTCTAAAAAAAATTACTTTAGTGTCAATTTAATCATAAAATTTTTAATGGTGTTAATTTAGTCTGAAGCCTTTCGACTTAGGGTGCGTTTGGCTGAGCATTCCCAAAGGGCTTTAGAGAAATGTATTTACCTTTAACTTAAAGCCCATTGGGGAAAAGCTACTTTAGCTCAAATAGTGTTTGGCAAATCTTATTTTGCAAAAGGCTTTGGGATTCTTTTTATTAAAACAAAAAATGCTTACCCTTCACCGAAGCCGATGATGGGCTACGGCCGCCGGCCTCAAGGACCACATGGGTCTCGCAACCCCAACGAGGGCCGCCTAGGGTCGTTCAACCTCGAGCAACAGCCATCGGTGTCAGATCTAGCTCGCCGGCAGCCGTAACCCATCGCCGAACCTCAGGCAACCGTCGCCAGGGTCTGGCGACCTCGCCGACGCTTCACTGTCTTGACTTGGCCTCAGGCAACTCTGGCCAACCGCCATCAGCAGCCGCCCTCAGCCTAAAGAAGATGAATAGTCATGAGGGGCAAAATTGAAATATAAAGAATTAGTGAAGGTAATTTGGGAAGAAATAAATTGGTTGCAGCATTAAACAAATGCTAAAAGCTCAAAGCTGGTTTGGATTAGCCTCAGGCTTTCAGCATTCCCAATGCTGGCTTTAGCCGAAAGCCATTTAAAATGCTCGACAAACGCCTTAGTATTTAGAGCCAATTTAGTCCTTACAGCTAATTTTAGCCATATTTTAGTAATGTGAATGCTGGATGGCCTACGTGGTACGGCCAACACTAACGCGGATAATTTTAAATAATATTTTTTAAATATTTTTCTTTTTCATTTTTTCTTTCTTTCTCTTTTTTTTCCTTCCCTTCCTTCTTTCTTCTACCAGTCACCCTAAAAAAGGAAAAAGAAAAGAAAAAAGAAAGAAATAATTCGAAAAATAGTAAAATATTATTAAAAGTTGTTCATGTCAGAGCCGATCGTGCCACGTCAACATTATCCAGTAAAATTAGCTGGAAGGACTGAATTGGCTTTAGATTGAAAGGTTTAGGATAAAATTGACACCATCAAAAAATTTAGGACTAAATTGGCACTAACAATGTAATACGTTTAGGCATTTTCTAACACTTTTCCAGTAGAATGACAAATGCAACGTGGAAATTCCCATGTTGACATATATGTATGATAACAAAGAGTTGATTTGGATAACGGGTATGAATTTGAGATATTTCGTGAGATGAAAAATCGTTTAGATAAATATATCATGAGGTATAAATTTGAGATTTTTTTAGGACTTTGGATATATGTTTATGGGTTACCAATTCGAGTCTTTTAATGAAAGTAAACTCACTTTTTTTTTCTCTGGGTAAGCTCGTCGCCCTCAGTTCCCTCTCACGCTTGATGGCTCTCTCGCCCTCGCTACCTCTCTCGCAGCCACCAATGACTAGCTCGAGCTTCCCCGCCCACCACTGGAGCATTCGTCGCGCTCCTTGCCTTCTTCTCTACCGCTTGGTGCTCCGCTCGAAACGATCCCTGGTTTCCCCACTTTCGCTATTCCAACAGCGATCTCCATCGTGTTCAATAGTCCGTCACTGCCCAGGTTCCTTTTTGCTCTCTCTCTCTCTCTCTCTCACCGTTCAGCTTGTGAATTCTCTCCGGCGTCATTGTTTAGCTCCTCGGACAGTTTTATATCTCAGAATGACTGCTATTTGTGAAGCGGAACGCTCAAGTCTTTGGAGTTGAATTAGGAAAAGCTGAGTCCGATATATTTGTGAAAGTGGATTTGAAATGTATCTACAGACGCCGGAATCTAATTTGGGAAACTGACTGGTCGTGTGCAAGTTTTTCCCTGTTTATGCAGTCAGATCAAATTTCAGTTGTTGAATTAGGGCATAGGGTGAGTTAAATTCTGTGTCAAATGCTCTACTTCATTCATCCATGCATGCATAGGCAATCGTAGATACAAACTAAACTAATTGAAATATATTGTTAGTGATGATGACGGTGGGAAACAGGGGTGAGCAAGCCACTCCACTCCTGTTTTAGGAAAAACAAAGAGTTGAACCACACCACAAAAGGCTTGGTAATGGAACAGAACCAAACTGAACTTGGTCGGTCTGGTTCCGTTTGTAATCATTTACAAAACAAGAGAATCACATAGGTAGATCAATGATCAATTACTCATCTCGTATTACCACAAAAATAAAATTAAAAAACAAAGATATAATTAAGTGAAATCTCGAAATTAGATCTGCACACCGGTTCGATTTGTGAACCGAATCGAACACGAAGCTCCTTGAACTGATCACAGGACAATCAATGGTGGGAACGGAAATTCTCTCTCTCTCTGTATGCAAAATTATCACTTGAAACATTAGTTAACCAATGTTTGTTTCATTTTTTTTTTGGGTGTAAAAAGGACAAAAACCAAACATAAAAATTGACATCCATAATCTACTATTCCTATTTGATCGTCTAATAAAATATGAAGTAATTCTCTAGGAAATTGTAAACAAAGCTAAGTGTCAAAGTGCTTATCGATTGCAAAGTTAGCAAGCCTATCTGCATAATGATTTCCTTTCCAAAAGTTAGGTTGCAAGACAATTCCGTTTCTTTCCAAACATAAGTTAACCGATTCTCCTCTATTTCTCAGGGACTAGGTTTTCCTAATCAAGTCATGTCCTGATAATAAAATTGATTTATAGGTCTTATCTTTTTATCCGTTAGAGATAATATTTCCCTTGATTCTATCTATCTCTCATGATTGCGCATTATCTTCCTTGATTGATTAGGATTGATTGTAATTAATATTGTAATATCCGGTAACCTTGCATTGTTATCCTGTAAAACCTATAAATAGACTCATGTAGTATTCACATTCAAATCGAAGCATACACAATTTTTGAATTTATCTATTTCACTTATCATTCCTCAACACTAGAGATTCAAGCTTATGGCGCCTCCGTATCTGTGTCCGCCCTATCCATATTGGTATCCATTGTATCCATATCCGTATCCACCACCAAAATCACTTGTGTGTTCCAAAGTGGCTCCGGCACCGCCGCCGCCTCCAAATTGGCATTGGGTTCCATCTTCAAGAGGGGGGTGGGTTCCGCACATATGTTGCAATGATGAGCCACCAGTGAGTACTCGGCTTGAAGAAATCCGGATTGAGGTCCGTCGCACACTTGTCGAACCCGAACCCGAAAGCCGAATCATCCGATATATTCGCTTAGAGTGAAATGGCACAAAGCCTAGCCACATTGATGGGATTCCCCTATATAGTCTATGGGTCCTTATTGATGTTTATAGTTGAGTGAATGCTGTTTCAAGTCCTGGTTTGATAGCCGATAATAAGTATTTGTCATCAATGTGAATGTCATTAATATGTTTTGATTACTTTGATTATTTTGTGAATCCGAGGATACACTTCAATCGCCAACTAACACCAGATTGGAAAAGGGATGTGAGTAGTTATTGAAAAAGAAACTAACACGAAATGCAAAATTTGCACTCATTTGTGCACTCTAATGTGCACTGCGTGAGCAAGATAACTATCGAGAGTAACTTAATATTATAATATCAATGAAGATAATGCACGATCTCGATAGCTATACGGAATCAAGGAAAATATTATCTCTAACATTACCTATGTAGAAACTAGATGCAAAGTGTAAGTTCCGTCATGAATTGACAAGAAGCATAACTCCAGGATCAAACCCATGGGACTTAAGGAACCAGAATTAACGTGTGGGTATTCAAGAGAGTGATTGCGCAGTGCATGGATTCTATTCTTGGTTTCGAATAGTCTCCTTTTTTTTCGGTTCTCTCTAGATGCATGCCCATGTATATACCACTATCTTTTTTGTGCATTAATTTCAATCCCATTTTGAAGATTCCTGTGTCGAAAAGACGAATTGAAGAAGCGGAAAATAGTTTTTGGCCAAAAGTTAGCACATTTTCTTTTTGCGAATTTCCCGCTAGTCTCTAGAAATGTGGTGCATAATTAGGCGATGGTATTCCCACCTCCATTTTGGCTAAAATGCTTCCTTTTTCAGTTAAATGATCGAAACATCCTCCTCTCTCTCTTCAATTTATTGGTTTTTTTTTATCAAGCTAACCAAAAAAAATTGCCTTTATTTCTGTTATCTCTCTCTTGAGTTTCACAATACAAATGCTCCATTATACTCAACAAGATATAATCTTATCATGCATCATATCACTTTGCTAGGAGAAAGTTATTAATGTAATTTACGTTTTTGTATTTTTAATCACAAAATCTACATAGAATATTATAATTTTCTATATATGACGGCTTATAAGCACACAATTATTTTCCTATTTTTTATCAAATAGTTTGAGACTATATTTCAAAGTTGAAGCTTAAAATTCAATCTAATTATCTACCCAATCTTGATAAACAATGGAAAACACAAATTGATCAAAATATGGAAAAGGTTCATTTGTTAGAAGCATAATCAAATGTGAATTATGTTTATGTTTAGATAATATATACAAATTAAAAAAAAACATAAGCACAAAAATGAAAAAAGGGAACTTCTTGCTGCTCTACTCCTACCATGAAAAAAATAAGCAATATCAATTGGAGATTCAATCTCATAGCAACTGGATTAAAACTTTCCTTTGAAATAATCTGATGTTATCTTAAAAGTGAAGAATGTGTAATAAGATTCTCAACCCCTATCTTGAAATTCATAGTAACATGTGTAAAGTTCAAAAGAAAGCACAATATAACCAATGTTTAACTTTAAAAATCCACAAATTCATTTCAGAAAACACCTACAAGGTCAAGATTGGCTAGATAAATAGATTGAATCTTAATTTCCAACTTTGAAATAAAGTTTCACTCAAATTATTTGATAAAAAATAGGCAATTAATTGTGCATTCGTATGCCTTAAAATCATCATAAATAGACATTTATAATAGTCTATCCAGCTTTTCTGATTAAAAATATGATATCATATATTAAAATTAACAACCTTCTCTAGGCAAAGTGATAATAGAATGCAAGATAAGATGATATCTTGTTGAGTATAAATGAGTTTTGTATCGTGAAGCTAACAAGAGAAATGATAGAAATAAATGCAATTTTGTCGGTTAGTCTAATAGAAAAAAAAAGCAATAAATTGAAGAGAAATAGAGAAAAAAGGGTATTTTGTTGGTTTAACTAAAAAAAGGAGTGTCTTAACCAAAATAGGGGTGGAAATAGCGCCGCCCAATTTTTTTCCAAAGATTCTAAAATCTCACTTCTTATTGAGTTGCTCTTGTTTGGTGGAAAAGAAACAATTTGGAAAACATTCTTTTAAATTAATTTTTTGTATCACCTTAAATAAATTAATTAAAGAAAAATATTTTAATCATTAATGTTGATGTTTAGTCATGTATTGTTGTTGATAATGATATTTTTACATTGACTAATTTTTAAGAGATTTCGACAATCATTTTTTTTGGAAGATGTTTTCAAATCAGTGATTTTATGCGAAATAAATGATGCTAGTTTCCGAGCCTTTTTCAAACTTAGAGTTATATCTTTAACCTATACACAAAACTCGTCTCCTTGGCTGCTAAATGTTCCTTGAAACATTATCTATAAAATAGTAATTCCCAATTCACTTATTTAAAGTACGGTTATGTGGATGAAAATATCATAAGTGCCATAACTTTCGTACGATACTCACTTGAGTGTCATAACGATTTTTTTTTCCGTCATTTAACTGCCACATCGGATTAAAATCAATCATTTGAGTGCCACTTTCGGCAAATCGTCCTATGTGGATTTTTTATATTTTTTTTAATTTTTTAATTTTCCTTCTTTTTCTTTGTATATTTTTTTTTTGTGAACCAACCGCAAAGGCCTTGCCCTCGGCCCTTAGTCAGCAAGGTCTCGAAGCCTTTGGGCGAGGCTGCCTCATCCATGGCTAGCGAAGGCCCTGGCCACATCTAGGCAAGGCCAATGGTGGATTTTTCAGTAAAGCAAATTATCAATGGCACTTAAGTGATTTCTTTTTCGAATTTGCGGTACTTAAGTGATTGATTTTTCAAATTTGTGACGCTAAAGTAAGCGAAAAAAATTACAAAAATTGTCCACGTCAGCACTAGCAGTGCCCTATAGAACAACCGGCGTTCGCATTGCATTTTCCGGTGATGCAAATCGCTGATGGTACTTAAGTGATTGATTTTCAAATTCGTAGCACTTAAGTGATCGAAAAAAAGTTATGATACTTAAGTAAGCGCTGTACAAAAGTAGTGGCACTCCTGTTGTTCTTATCCCGGATCTTTTCTTTCTCTTCCTCAATGAATTTTAAATATTATATGGAGTGATCACTAACTCTAGGGTCCTTCATTAGAAGTGAATTTTCAATTCTTAATTTGATTCAGCCCCAATATTTTAACAAAAAATTAAAATATGAATGTGTTGGGATATCTATTATGTTGTGCACTTTTGAACATATCCATCCAAGTGAGACATGTGCATAACTATTAATCCCTTTCTAGAAGAGAAGAGCGATGGCTTCATAACGAGAGGCATCCATTTGATAATTCACTATTATCTAAATTCATTTTATCATATCAAGTCAATCATATAAAATGGATCTGCGAGAAGCACTTAATTCTGTTAACAGCATCTCCCAGAAAACGATATTACAATATTATTTTGTCCCTTGATCACTAAGTGATTCCTATATTATGATTGCTTTTGCACCCCTCATCATGCTCATGAAACCAGCAACTCTCCTTTCAAGAACAACACAATGACCTTCTTTTCAACTCATGTGGCCAGATTCAAACTTCAATGACAATGCCCTCATTAACTTTCTCTAGGTGGTTCAGTTCGACTGAACTGCGTTAAAAAATATTCCTTTATGCGGGAACGGGGTGTGGGGTGTGGGGTGTGGGGGTGTGGGGGTGTTGTGGGGATCGCCCTTTTTCATTCCTTCCTAGTTTCTGGATTGTCACTATGATCTGCTTCTTCACAAATTAACTGCTCATTTCTTGTGTTTTTTCCCCGATCTGTTCGGCTTCTTTTGTTGCTTTGGCTCCAAGATTGAAAAATTCGGCCTCATCCATTCCCCTTATGAAAGACCCAGAGATGGGTGTTACCCATTTGTTCAGATGTTCAATTAGCCTAGACTTTTTCACCGACCCGGTCGCTCTGTGCGCAGGCTAGACCTATGACCGGCCAAGCATAGAGAAGTGGCCCGTGGCTAGTAATCTCACCTGCCTTGTTACGATGCACAGCTCCACGACCCGTCCATCATCCCGATCCACACTCTCCGGCATGTTCGCGCAGTTTCCCCTATTGAGTTGTGAATCTGGTCCGATCCCGATCCTTTCAAGATGATCGATCCTGAGTGCTGCCTCCTCCTTTTGTGACACAACCTCGAGTCGCCCTTAGCCGACAAGGTTCACAAGCTCAGTAGAGTTCGGGTTTTATTTGTGGATCTCCCTCGAAATGTGCTGCTTTTCTCAGGTTGGGATTCTTGCCGATGTTGTTGAAGCTAATTTTCAGGAAAGTGGAATGAAGAGCACCTACAGCTTCGTGTAGTTATTAGCTCATCATATAATTATTATTTTCTTTTAACAACATGGATCTATAATCCAAACTTTAAGCTAAAATCAAACAAGCGATCTAGGTACTAACTGGATTGACCCACTTTAAGGCCCAGACGTTCACTTACTTTGAATGGAAAGTTTTGAGTGAACATATCCATCCATCTCAAAGAATTTTGTATGATTAAATGGAGCACGACAGAGTTAATTATCCAAAAAATCATAAACCTATCATACAACAGCCAATTCAATTTTAAACTTTCCAATTTTGCCAATTTATTCATTATGATTTTCCAATGTAATTTTTCCAGCCAATTTTAGTTGGAAATTGCTAACATGATAGTGGAGTCAGTGCTTGGCCGTCTTTCATTGCACGCACAACACCAACGTAGATAATTTTTGCAATTTTTTAAATTCCTTAATTCTTTATAATATTTTTATTTTTTCTTTTCGTTATTTTCTCTCTTTTTTCCACCCCTAGCCTTGTGGCTAGCGAGGTCGTGCAAGCGAGGATGGTCGCCAGCCTTTGCTAAGGCCCTGGCTATCCCCACCAGCCCTTTCGAGAAGATGGACAATGGAAAAAAAAAAGAAAAGAGAAAAACAGAATTTATGAAAAATTGCAAAATTCATGTAGGCGAGTGCCAGCCATGCCACGCCAGAAGGCCAACAACCACGTCAGCAATATTCAATCTAAATTGGCCCGAAAGACTGCATTGAAAAATTGTCAAAAGATTTAAGACTAATTCGGCCAAAATTGAAAAGTTTAGGATTAAATTGGCCACCATATAATAGATTTAGAACTTTTTGGACAATTTTTTGAGGACACTAACTTATACCCCTTGATCTTAGCTTCCATATTTCTCAAAACTCAAGGGATTTGAGTAGGTTTAAGTGGTAAGCCTTCACGTTTTGGTAGAGAAGAAAATGAGCAAGAGATGAACAACATAAGAAAGATAATGAGTAGTAGTGGAGAGAGAGAGAGAGAGAGAGAGAGAGAGAGAGAGAGAGAGAGAGAGAGAGAGAGAGAGAGAGAGAGAGAGAGAGAGATTGGTCAAGTAGGTGCATGAATGAGGACGCTTGATTTGCAAGCTTATCAAGAACATTAATGGGCTAGAATTGGAAAATGATGTCTTGCATGATGTAATTGCATAGTTAGAACATGTACTAAAAACTGAAGGAGGCGTGGCAAGTTGAATGAGTGATAAGTGGTTATCTTGGCAAAGCTTGTGGTTACAAGAGTGGAGAGAAAGAATGTGATTAAAACATGTGATAAATATCAATGACCATATGAAAACATATGAGACTCATATATAGATGAATTTAAGTTTGTCTCCCAAAAGCAATTTGGGCATTTTTAGTGTACAATAATCTTGCCACCCATGACACTATCATAATATTCCATTAATCTAGTGGAACTATGCTCATTAAATTTACGTAATTTAATGTGCACTAGATAGGGGTGATCGGCTCCAGGGTGAGCCGATTCCCACCCTAAAAATGGGAAACACCCACAAAGGCTAGTTCCACACTTTGGGAACCGGGAACCACCCACTGATTGTTGGACTCACCTAGAAAACCGGTTGTGTCTCAAGTTGGCTATACATGCAATTTCACAAGCTTCACCACAATTTTGCAATTTCGCCAAGGAATACAAAAGATTGGAGCAGACAATTAAAATAATAACAAGAAGACTATAAAAGAACAATAAAGAAATAGAGCGAGTTGCCAATGAGGCCATTTATAAAATGCTCCAGCTTGCTGCTCTTGCGCCGTCAACATGCTAATATAGAGATAGAGAGAGACAGAGAGCGAAAGAGATGGGGTACCTATAGGGAAGAACAGTGTGCGGCACTGCGAGTTTTGGAGAGCTACTCAAGACGGTGACAGCGAGGTGAGACGCAGTGGCGATAATAGAGAGAGGGAGAGAGAGAGAGAGAGAGAGAGAGAGAGAGAGAGAGAGAGAGAGAGAGAGGCGGCTTAGAGAGTCACAAGTGCAAGATCAGAGAGGGAGAGGTGAAGATGGCTTCCGGCATTGAGAGTGGCGGAGCGCTGCTCACAGCGGTGGCAATGAAATGTGGGAGGGGGCAGGGGTGGGGCGGCCACGGTGCAGGCCTAAGACCGAGAGAGTCACGAGTGAGATGAGAGAAAGAGAGAGATTGAAGAAACTAAGCAATAAGAAATACAGTTGAAAGAGTTAGGGTTTTGAAAAGTAAAATTAAAATATATGTTGGTATAGTCCGAGTGGTTAAGTTCACACCTAGAACAAGAAACCGGACCGATATTCATTGGTTGCAATTTATTGGAATCAAAAATTGCCCAAAACCAGCCTTTTCGGTCTAATTCGGGAGATTCCCAATCCTATCCTGTTCTTTTGAACACCCTAGTGCTAGACCTAATGTTGAAATTATTAAGTGCTAAGAATGCCTTATGCATTGAACATATATCACGTAAGACCAATATTTGACATGCCAATAATGTTTTACTTTAACTTAACTATGTAATTTTATTTCCATATAACATAATGAAGACACTTAATGATGTCACATACATCTATGTGGAAATTCAACTACTTAAACAGTTATGGGATGAACCACTGTGAATAGAGAGAAATGCATCCAAGCAATGATATGTATAAAAAAAATCTCACTAAAGGTGGTAATTTTCTATTTCATGTAGACCTATCAAACTGATGGATTGAGCCGAGTTCGAATGAGTTGAAAATGGGTTAGACCCAAATTAACTCATGTAACTCATGTTAACCCATTTTCATGTGATACAATTCTAGCAATCTAAATCTGACCCATGACCCATTTTACCACCTCTAATTATATGTCTAAAAAGGTCAATTGTTCAACACATGGGCTTTACTTGTTTCAATATCCAATTGAAACTTGTGACACTTACAAAAGAAATTTCTTTACACATACATATTTTCCAATCCATTATCAATGGGGCGTCACTCTTACATAAGGCCTCAAGGACTTATATTTATGCAACTGTAAACAAATGTATATAGAGAACATATAATTAGATTTCAATTTTCATTGATTAAAAAATCTGGCACAATGAGCAGTTGAACTTGCCTTGTTCCGCAAAAACAATGGGCGGTTGACTTTGTGAATCTTTTCATTTAATTTTTTTTCCTGCAAAATCTTGAGAATCTCATAGTGCGTTCATGTCAACAAAAAGAAATTGTAAAATTAAATAACTTGACTTGTCAAAATTAGTGTAGAGTGAGACCTAACCCGCTTATTAATGAGAACTTAGAATACTAGCGAGGTTGAACTGCCATTATTCCCTGATTTGACTACGACCATGATTGCTGATTAAGACTCTATGCTCGAGCACGTGATTTGGTATGCAAAACCTCCAACATGACAACACGACTAGACATGGGATTGATGATTATTTCCATAGAAAATGCACCAGTCGTGGGGCATATACTTTTTCTTTTAACCCCAAAAGAATTCCACAAGAAAGAAGATAAATTAAGCATAATTTCGATATTCCACTTATAATAGAATGCCATCGGCATAAAAACCAAAGGAGGACTGATGGCATAAACTAGATGAACTGGTTGCGAATTTTGTTGACGTAGACTCCAGTAGTAATTATATCGAATTCATTTCGGAGGAGGTTGTTGACTATGTGAAAAGGTTATTGATATAGTAAACAAGCTGTCGATTGTAATGTTTGTCAATCTCTGGCCAAAAAAAAAGTAATGGTTGTCAATCGACCACGTGATTGTCGATATACAATTTTAACGTTGATGTCTGTGCGGCTTCTAATTGAGAGAGACTTTATTATAATGTTGCTTTCAAGAGTCTCGACCGTTCGTGTTTCTATGTCTAATCAATGTAATTGTAAATCCCAGGAATTTATCTCCTTGAAGTGCTAGATATATTTATGAATTATTCAAGAGTAATGTAACAAGCCTATATAAAGGCAAGTCTGTGATTTTTTCTGATAAGGTGAAATAAAAAAGACAAAAGCCTATTTGCCTCATTCTCTTTCTTGAGTTGTGCGAGCGGTGAGAGTTTTCATCTTCAAACTTCTTGAATCGACAACTTTAGGAAATTGATCGACAACTCTTTCCTAGGATCAACAATTCTCTTGGTGAATCGGCCACTCATCTTCAAATTACCTTGTCAGACTCAATCCTATTGAAAACTAATGATCAAGACTTTCTTTTAAGGGTTGACACCACCAAACCTCCCCAAACTAGTACGTTTGTACCGTGCTTACAATAAACTAATTTTTGTGTAAAAAACTTCCAAACCGGTAAATCTGTGCTATATTTATTCCAAATTGGTGCACTCATGCCACATTTACCCAAACTAATATTTATGTTAAAAAAATCTCAAACAGATACACTCGTGCCATATTTGTTCCAGTACCCGCGCCACATTTACCCCAAAAATATCCTAGATTTACTATAATTTGGGGTAAACATGCCATTGATACACTAGTTTGGGGTAAATGTAGCACATATGTACTCATTTATGATTTTTTGTTATACAAATTAATTTGGGGTAAATGTGTCACATGTGTATTAATTTGTGAGTTTTATTACAAAAAAATTAGTTCGAGGTAAATGATAATATTTTTCCATCTGAAGGAGGTGCTCGTTTGTTCAGTATTGGACCACCATAACAGTTATATCAATTTTACTTAGTTCTTTAGTAATTCCTTTTAGTTAACACCTTATTTTATCTGATCTCAAGGGCTCCTAAAACCAAAGCTCTCACACTTCAACCTTCGACATTCCTATTTCGCTTCGATGGGCTCAAGGAGGAAGATGAACACAACAACTATCTTCTTCATATTATTAATGAGCATGAGGAAAATCCCAAACAAATAATCTTGGGTCTTTGCTTTTAGAGAACAACGTATTCCTCGATATCTTAACAACCGTTTCCCTCAGTCCATGGAAGAAAACATTTCCGTTCATGAGGCCTATAATATAGAATATGTGTGGCCCACCAAATCTACTCGATTTAGGGCTTTTCCTTCTTTTATCCTTTAAGTTCTATCAATTGTATCTGAGGATGAAATCTCATGTGAGTTCCCCTGGGGAGCAAGACAATCACTTTGGCTCTAGAATTCTACTGTTTCGACAAACTACTTTTTCTTCCCTTTGAGACCAATGTCAATCATCCTTCTTAATTTGGCTGGTATCACCGGTCTTCGTTCGTATGAAGTATATATTAATAATTATGAACCATCTAAGTTCCAATATTTTAAGTATGTGACACTCAGGGAATTTTGTTACGGCATATTATAACCAAATTCTGTTGAGATTCTGATGAGGTCACTCATGTTGAACACACTGCCTTTTTTATGTATTGGCTCTCTCAGTACATCTTTTGTCACCCATCAATCAAAAGTTTCCGAGGTTTCATTGATATAGCTCATTATTTGGCCGAAAGTATACCGATCACAATAGGTCAACTTGTTATTGTTGCTCTGTACAAAGGAATGACACATGCACACTGGCTAATGCATGAGAACAAGTCTGATGTGTTCTTCGGCCCCTTTTGGGTTCTTCAAGCCTTGGTTGCTCTATACTTTTCAATTTTTTACGAAGAGATGTGTGCTCTGACCGAGTCTAGTGAGTTGGAGATTCAGCAACACTTTCCTGATATTGCTGGGTGTCTTTGGTTGAGTCATCCTCCTATGCCCATTCTTGAAAATATTTCCCCTTTTACGTATATCCTCCAATTTTTCTATCGTCACCCTACTCAATGATTTGACTTTTATCCCATTTATTCTCTTGGTTTTGGTTTCCTTTTTTCCCAAATTAGACCTCAAAATAGAGTAAAAAAACTTTAGCTTAGCGTACTCACTTCTGTCGATCTCCCTCTAAGGATATCGACTAAGGGTAAATTTTATCTTGGGTTCAAAGTTTATTCTTGCAATATTGTGCTAGATAGTTCGAACTTACCCGAGGTATTCCTATGCCGATCATCTGCTCTCTAGAGTATCCTTTTCCCAAGAAGAACATTTATAGAGAGAAGGATGATGCGCCTTTAAATGACGCTTTGCCATCATAGCGGAGAACGATTTACTAACCAACAAGCTGTATTACTACCTTAGCCCATAATTCCTTACCCAAATCAGCATTACATAATATGCACCTAGTCCTTTCTAATAAGATTTTGTTCATACATTCTGCAATACCATTTTGTGATGATGTATTCATTTTAGTATGATGCCTTACAATACCTTCATTTTTCTCATTATACGAGTCTCCACAAAATTCTTGCCCATTATCTGTTCTCAGCCTATCTTCTTACCGATATGCTTCCCAATCAATGTTTTTCATTGCTTAAATGTAACAAAAATATCATCCTTCTACTTTAGAATATATACCCAATTTTTTTTTCAAAAAATCATCAATGAAAGTCAGTAGATATCTTGATCCAAGGCCTTTCGAAGGAACTTTTGCAGGCCCCAAATATCAGAATGAATATAACCTAAAATGCCCTTTGTTGTGTGAATTCATGTTTTGAAATTGATCCTTTTTCTATTTCTCGAAAACATAGTGCTCATAAAATTCCAATTTTCCAATTTTCTAACCACATAGAAGATCTCTCTTACTGAGCACATCTATCCCTGTAATACTCATATTGATTAATCTCATATGCCATAATTTAGTGATGTCTGATTCTATTATAGCGGATGCAATTGTAGCTGAATCGGTAAATGTAGTGCCTTGTAGCTGATATAAAGTGCCGGTTTTCAGCCATTTCATCAACAAAAGTGAACCTCTTATAATCTTCATACTTCCATCTTTAGCCGTAAATCCACAACCGTTAGTATCAAGAGTATCCAAAGAGATGAGGTTTTTCTTCAAACTAGGAACATGTCTAACATTTTCCAAGGTTCTTATCATGCCGTCGTGCATTTTAATAATGACAATCCCAAAACAACTACTTTGCATTTAGTTTTGTTTCACATTAGAATAACTCTGCCATTATATCATTGCACATGGAGAACCAATCAAGATTAGAACACATGTGGTACAAAAAGCATAAATCAAGAATCCAGCTATCACTGAATTTGTCATTATCATATGGAATTGATAATCAATTTTCTTTTTCTTCTTTAGCAACACCAGTTTGAGTGGGATTTTCGTTTTCCTAATTCTATTTGTTCTGATAATTTTGATTGTTCTACCGATTTGCATTCCCTTATGCTTCGATTTTGACATGATCTTGCCACCAGTGCTTCTCCTAACAGACCTTCCTCTAACGATTAAACCAGCCCCATGATCATTACTGCCTTCAAAAGTCAATTATGAATATAATTTCTGCTTATTTAGAAAACTAGTCTTGATATCTTCAATATCAATAGTTTCTCTACTAATAATCATGCTGTCTCTAAAATTCTTAAAGATGGAGGTAGTGAAACTAACAATAAAAGAGCTCGATCCTCACCTTTAATCTTAACATCAATACTTCTTAATTCAAAGATAATAACATTGAACTTAGAAAAATGAGACTTAAGAGAAGCATCTTCAACCATACAAAGAGTGAAGAGTCATTGCATGATCCACAATCGAATCGATTGGTGACGGATTTTATCAACAAACAAAAAATATTCTCTAATTGCGTTTATAAACATGTAGTTTTTTTTTTTGATCTAGTACCTCCTATAGAACTTCACTCGTGAGACTAACTGAATAGTAGTCATAGCCTCTTCATCAAATTCTACGCGGGTTTCATCCGACGTGCTTTCTGATTTCTTTCCTTTCCCAAATAGAGTTTTCTTCAAAGCTTCGTAAGAACAGCTAATATACGAACCTCCCATAGATTGAAACTGTCACTCCCATCAAACTTCTCAATATCAAATTTTGTTGTTGAATTTGAAGCCATAACTAGAAGATTGAAAAACCCTATGGCTCCAATGCAAAAACTACAACAAAATTAAAATTGAGAAGAATAAAAGAACACATAGATTTATGTGGAAAATCCTTGCAGGAAAAATAACGGGGAAAGGAGAAGCAAATCCATTATAGAAATTCAATGATTACAAAAAGTGGCTCAAAAACCTTAAGGCTCTTTTTGCCTATACTTTTTAAACCAAATAACTTGAGAAAACAATACTTATACTTGCTCCAGTGTTGGGTACGGACTTGGGTCTAACAGCCCAAGCCCAATGTTACCAACACTAAAATTCCATTTATTTTTCTCAAGTCAGGTCGCCACAAATTTGAATACGGGTATCAAAACTCAATTTGGATCGAATACCCGAAACAAAATTCAAGACATACTCAACAAAAGGTAAGAGGAAGAAGTGTGCAAAGAGATTTTGCCCTCTTGAAGAAACGTAGGAAGTTGGTGTTATCATCTTTGCCCAATGTTATTGCAGACGTCGACATTGCACATAATGCACTTGATCCAGAGAACATTGTTACCCACGTTGATGTTGATGCCGATGCTTATGCAGATGATTCAATCAACATGCCTAACCTTGAAGTTGGAGGTAAAGACATTGGAGGGGTCTATACTAACATCAATGCCGATATTGATGTTAGAAGGATCAACATGAAGGAGTGATCAACACTAATGCCGACCACTCTTTGCCATCCCAACTTCCGATAGTTGGGGCACCAATCATAACTGTGGAGCAAGGTATTAATTATATCAATTTTGAGGGAAATCATTATGGTGATGAAAACTTTTAGGGATAAGGATACCACAAGTGTTATAACTTTCGTATAGCGCTCATTTAAGTACCATAACTTCTTTTTCGATCATTTTAGTACCATAACTTATGTACGATACTCACTTTAATGCCATATGACTTTTCAATCGATCACTTGAGTGCCATAACTTTTTAAAAACATTCACTACAAGTGTTATGCCATGTTAAATTTTCGACACTTGGGTGCACATTCTAAAAAATTTTGACACTTAAGTGATCAATTGAAAGTTATGGTATTCAAGTGAACGTTTTTTAGAAGTTAAGGCACTCAAGCAATCGAAATAAAAGTTATGACACTTATAATGACACTCAAGTTAATGACATATGAAAGTAATGACACTTATAATGTTCTTATCCCAAAATCTTTATTACCATGATGATAATGATGCTCCTATTCATTATTAAGATATAATATCCCCATCGATATATATTAGGTCACAGTTTTTTCCTAATTTAAAGCCACCAAAATCCTAAACTAGTGATTGTTAAATATTTAATTCTTTTAAGGGCTAATAACAAAAAAAAAACCTTAAATTGACACACCCGTGTCACATTTACCCCAAACTAATTTTTATGTCACAAAACTCCCAAAAGGGATTAGTGACTACCTCCGAAGGTCTGACAGGATGTGCATTAACGTGTTCAAACTCCACTAACGGTTACTTTTAACGGACATTACAATGAAAATAAATTAAAGCCACCAAAAACACTAAACTTATTTTCATGTTTTTTTTTGATAAGGTAAGTGGTATAACTTTTCAACGCACAAAGTATAAGAGTGAAGCTGAACACAAAAACCTCATACCTGAGGAGACAAAAGATATCCCAACAGGTGCAAAGGTATTACGACTAAAAGAGGAGCAACGAGTGCGCACTAAAAGGCAAGGTTGAGACAACCAGCCAGCATAAGAAGGAAAAGAAAATACACAGCTATATAAGGATCAGAAAAAGATGGACGCCGAGATACCCCATTTGGCTTGTAATCTTCTATTCCAGGGATTGTCTTCCACAGTTCTAAGGGAAAGCCCTTTGTCCCTTACAGCCTTAGAAAGGTGAGTACGCATAGCAGGCAAAAAATGGGACTAATTCCTAAAAAGGATGTGGTTCCTTTCTGTCCATATGAGATGGCATAGGGCCGCAAAGGAAAACCGAGCTATACGATGGTGGAAGGAGTGGCCGATAGTGAACCGAGCTGCCCATCAAAAATTATCTTGACAAGTGCCATTGCGCCAAGAGAGGTTACAATTAGACGCCCAAAAGAGAGCAAGGGAGCGAGTGATACCGCAGCCGAAGAAGAGGTGGTCAATAGAGTTCGGGCCACTATGGCAGAAAGCACAAGCCCCTTTGGAGATCCTGTGGTAGCTTAACAGTAAAGCCTGGGTGGGAAGCCTCTTGAGAGAAATAATCCAAAGCAAGAAAGCATGTCTAGGCGCTATATGGTGGTCCCAAAAGAACGAATGCCAGGCGACTGGGGGGCCTCTAATCCGGATAAAGTCCTAAGCTGAGGAAGTGGAGAAAATACCCGAGGGAGCACCTTGCCAAGTAAGCTTATCATTACTCTTCGCCAACAAAGGAAAATCGCCCGACCAAGAGCGGAAAGTGTCTAGTACGTGGGATTGTTGCCAAACAGAAGAGAAAAATCTTTGACGGAAGCACCTCTTGGAATTCCAGATCTATAGATGTCCCTATTAGAGAACAACTTATAAAGGCGCCCATTGGAATGCCATAAGTCCTACCAGAAAGAAATGGAGGCACCATTCCCAATTTTCCATTTGAAGTTTAGCTAAAAGTCATGGTGAAGATCCAGTATTTTCTTCCATGTCCACAAACAGAATGTCGGCTTGGAGGAAACCCAGAAATTTGTGTTCTTCAGAAAGTTGAAATGGATCCACTTACACCAAAGAGACTCTTTATCAGTGAAGAGCATCCATATATGTTTGAGCATGAATGATGTGTTACAATCTGTGCGTCTTCTAATTCCTAATCCCCCTTCTACTTTAGGGAGGCACATGATATTCCAAGGAACCTTCACCCCACCCGTGCCCATGTCTAGTCCTTTCCATAAGAATTGCCGAAGAACCATCTCGATCTTTAATAGGACAGACTTAGGGAGAGTGAAGACATTTGCCCAATAAACCTAGGTTGCATGGAGTACTGACTTGATGAGTTGTAAGCGTCCAGCAAACAATAGGAAACGTTGAGACCAAGAACAGGCTTTAGCCGTTATTGTGTTCACTAAGTAGCAACAATCAGCCTTGGAAAGTCTAGAAGCAATAACAGGAACTCTAAGGTATCTAAATGGCAGCATACCTTGAGCGAATCCAAAGCAATTGAGAATCTGGTTGTGAAGTTCCTCCGATCCACCCGATAAGAAAATCTCGCTTTTACTTTCGTTTGGCTTGAGGCCGGTCCAACCGAAAAATGTACCTAAGCCATCCTTCAGAAGAGTGACGGAGGCCATGTTTGCCTCAGAAAAAAGGACATCGTCAGCAAAGAAGAGATGGCTAAGTCTAGTAGTCTTGCATCTCCAGAAAAATTTAAAGGGAGCAGTCCGAGTTTGAGCATCAAGGATGCCCGAGAACACTTCCATTACAAGGGTAAATAGATATGGGGAGAGGGGATCCCCTTGACGGATGCCTCGACCACTAGCAAAATAACCATGCATCTCTCCATTAATAGCTACAGAAAACTTTGACGTAGTGACACAAACCATAATCATCTTGACCATATGTAGAGGGAAACAAAATGCCTAGAGGAGTAATTCCAGAAAACCCCAATCAAGGGTATCATAAGCCTTACGAAAATCTACCTTGATAGCACCTTTCGGAAGGTAAGGTTGATGGTGAAAGCCTGCAAATAATTCTTGAGCCAACATGATGTTATCAGTAATCGTTCTCTTCTTGACAAAGGCGTTCTGAGAGTGACTGATTAGAGAAGGCAGGACTGAAGAGATTCTGTTTGCCAATATCTTGGATATGCATTTGTAGATTGTGTTACAACATGCTATGGGCCGAAAATCTTTCATAGATGAGGCATTAGGAGATTTCGGCACAAGTGTGAGGATTGTAGAGTTTAGTTCTCTTAGCAATGACCCGAACCGAAAGAAATCCCTGACTGCGGAGATAACAGAGGGGCCTACAATATCCCAGTTAGATTTGAAAAAATCCACGTTGAAGCCATCAGGACCCGGGGCCTTTCCTTTGGCTAGGGAAAACATGGAATTCTTGATCTCAATATCGGTTACCTGCCGGGATAAAAGAAGGTTCTAGTTATCATCCTGTTGAGGAAAACTCCTACTAATTTTGAAGTTGACAAAACCTTCTAGGGTAATTGTAAAATCTGATACTTATTCCGAACCATTTTATTCCAGGAATATATATATATATATATATATATATATATATATATATATGTTCTGGAAGCTCAGAAGGAAGTTATTCAGAATTTACAAGCTGAAAAAATAAGTTCTTTGAAGACTCACATAATCTAAGTTCTGAGATTCAGATACAGAAGTTATTTAGACGCAGATGCAGATGCAGAAATTATTCAGACGCAGAATTTCTTCAGATGCAGAATTCAGAACGAAACATAACAGCTAATGATTTGACATGGATTTCACAGAAAGAAAGTTTTGATTGGTTCAATCTTAATCAAATTGATTGACAATCAAATATTACGACAAGAATGCATTACAACGGACAAAGCTCTACTTATGGAAACTAAGATTCTGATTGTATGGGCGATCAGAATTAGCGGGATTCAGAATCTGTCATCCAACGGCTACTCAATCCTTATTATACAAATCTGTTCAAGGTGAAGATTGGAAGATAATCCTCTGAAAGCTGTCCAACGGCTAGTTTGGGAGTAGAGGAGTATTTAAGGAGATCAACGAGCAGAAGAAGAAAAGAACAAAATCAAGAATCAACAAGTCCAAAGTCTGAGCATACTCTAATCATTTCTCTTGTTGTTCTGAGCCAAAACACTTAGATCTTGAGGGTTACTTTATAAGAGTGATTATGTGAAATAGAGAGTCCTATCATACACAAGAGTGATATCACTCAAAATCTGTAAATTCCTCTTGATTACATAGTGAAATCCAGCCGATAGGCTATAAGCGTGGAAGAGTGGACGTAGACTTGCTATAAGCCGAACCACTATAAACTTATGTGTAGATTCTCTATCCCTTATCTCTTACTTTACATTCTGCACATCAAGAGCTTCATCTATATAATCTGTCTTGAATTTGAATTTTATTCAGACTCTTCTGTGATTTATTTTCTTTCCGCATAAATACTTTAAAACTGTTCAAGGTCACCTATTCACCCCCCTCTAAGTGATTCTTACAAGCCACATCAATTGGTATCAGTGCAGGTTGCTCATTTTATTGAAGTATTTTACTTCCGAGCAACGATCTACATGGCTAGCTTTGGTGCTCCAGGGCTCATTGAAGGTCAGAGCAACAACATACCACCATATTTCGATGGCAAAGAATACAGCGTCTGGAAGAATAAGATAAAGGTATTCATAAAGTCAATTGATCATATGCAATGGGATGTCATTATCAAAGGAGTCAATCCAAAATCTTTTGATTCAAAAGAAAAGGCAGATGTAAGCAAATCAGCAGATCCTCCATTATCTCAAACTGAGATTTCTAAAAGAGAAACTTTAGATTCCAAAGTAATTTATTCTTTTTATTGTGCTTTATCTCCTATTGAATATAAAAAAATTGCTGCTTGTGAATCTGCTAAGGAAATATGGGATACTCTCTATATTACTTATGAAGGAACAGATCGAGCCAAGGAAACTTAAATCAATCTTTTGCTTGGTCAATATGAATCCTTCAAACTGAAGCCTGAAGAATCAATTGCTGATATGTATGATAGGTTTACTAACATAGTAAACAGTCTTGCATATCAAGGACAACCAGTCCCAGATGCATTGAAAGTCAACAAACTACTGAGAGGACTGACAAAGAAATGGAATAATATCAAAACATCTCTTCGTGAGACACAAAGGATCAAGCCTCTATCGGTGAATGAGTTAATTGGAACTCTTCAATCATATGAGATTAAAAAATGGAATGAGGAGAATGAATCCAGAGGTAATAAGTCAATTGCACTCAAGACTAACATTGATTTTGATGCAGATTCTGAAGATGAAGATGTTGATGATGAAGAACTAGCTCTTTTCATAAAGAAGTATAAGAGAATGAAAATCAGAGGAAGAAATCTCAAAGGGAAGAAGCCTTTTGAAAATAAGAGGTCTATCGATGAGACAGAGAGATCAAAGGCTGTAATATGCTTTCACTGTAGGAAACGTGGACATATCAAGCCTAACTGTCCACTACTGAAAAAGAAGACCAAATTTGAGAAAGCAAAAAAAGCCTTAAAGGCAAAAATCTGGAGTGACACAGAGTGCAAAGATAGTGATGAAGATATCTCAAATTTCTGTCTAATGGCAAAGTCAGATTCAGACTCAGATTCTGATCCTAAAGTGGAAATCGAGGTTACCACAAAGAGAAAAAGAAAGTGATACCTAGACAATGGATGCTCTAGACACATGACAGGAGATCCAAGCATATTTGTTGATCTACATAATCTGAATGGTGGAAAAGTTTCCTTTGGAGGAAATACTAAAGGAAAAATCGTTGGCAAAGGAACAGTTAAAATTGAAGGACTTACAATCAATGATATTTCATTGATAAAAGGACTCAACTACAACCTGATAAGCATAAGCCAACTATGTGATACAGGTTTCAGAATAAACTTTCAAGAAAATACATGTTCGGGAACAAGCAAAGATTCTTCTCAAACATTTACAGGAAGAAGACATGGCAATATCTATCTTCTAGATGTCAATCCAAACTCCACTTATTGCTTGATCTCAATTAAAGAGGATGAAGATTTGTGACACAGAAGGTTGGGGCATATCAGTATGAAACAAATCTCAAAAATCTCAAACAAGGAACTGGTTCGAGGCTTGCCAGATTTGAAATATAGAAAAACAGAATTATGCAATGCCTGCACTCTAGGAAAGCAAGTAAGGAGCTCTTTTAAATATATACATCATGTTTCCACTAATCGTGCTTTGCAGCTTCTTCATATGGATCTTTTTGGACCAACCAGAACACAAAGTATTGGTGATAAGAAGTATTGTTTAGTAATTGTTGATGATTTCAAAAGATTTACTTGGGTGTTCTTTCTTGCTCATAAAAATGAGGAATTTTCATACTTTTCAAAATTTGCAAAAAGAGTTCAAAATGAAAAGGGCTATACTATTTCTTGCATTAAAACAGATCATGGGGGAGAATTTGAAAATCAAAGTTTTTCTAATTTTTGTGAGGAAAATGACTTTCAACATAATTTTTCTACTCCATATACACCAGAACAAAATGGTGTTGTGGAAAGGAAAAATCGTTCTTTGTAAGAAATGGCAAGAACACTATTGATTGAAAGCAAGATTCCTTTTCATTTCTGGGCAGATGCAGTTTTTACAGCATGTTATATCATTAACAGAGTCTTTCTTAGATCCATTCTTGAGAAAACACTCTATAAGCTTTACAAAGGTAGAAAGCTCAGCATCTCATATTTTCGTGTGTTTGGTTGTAAATGCTTTATTCTTAAAAATCCAAATGACCCTCTGGCAAGTTTGATGAGAAAGCTGATGAAGGATTCTTCCTTGGATATTCAACTATAAGTAAAGCATACAAAGTCTTCAACAAGAATTCTCAGACTGTGGAAGAAACAATGAATGTAAGGTTTGAAGAAAATATTCAGACTCATAAAGATGAATCTGAACTACCTTCCAACATTCAAGAGTTAACAGAAGTTTATCAAGAATCTCCAAAGATTGTAGAATCCTCAAAAGAAGGGAAAAAAATACAATCCAGACTCAATCAGAAAATTCAGAGTCTGCAGATATTCAAAAGGAAAGATTTGACAAAAACTGGAAACATAAATCCAGTTATCCGAAGAACCTCATCATTGGAGAAATAGAAGATGGTATCAAAACTAGATCCAAACAAAAGGAGAACATCAGCAACTTAGCATTGATATCAGAAATAGAACAAAAAAAAGTTAGAGAAGCCTTATCAGATGAAAGCTGGATAGAAGCTATGTAGGAAGAACTTCAGCAGTTTAGAATCAATGAAGTATAGGAGCTTGTGCCAAAACCCAAAAACCATCTAGTAATTGAAACAAAATGGGTGTTCAGAAACAAACTGGATGACAAAGGGAAAGTCATAAGAAACAAAGCAAGGCTGGTTGCAAAAGGCTATTCTCAAGAAGAAGGCATAGATTATGATGAAACATATGCACCAGTTGCAAGGTTAGAAGCCATTTGGCTATTATTAGCTTATGCTTATTTTCATAACTTTAAATTGTTTTCAGATGGACGTGAAAAGTGCCTTCCTGAATGGATATATTAAAGAAGAAGTATATATGGAACAGCCACCTAGTTTCGAAGAACCAAGGAAGACTAATTATGTCTACAGACTCAAAAAGGCCCTTTACGGTCTGAAACAGGCACCCAGAGCATGGTACAAAAGGTTAAGTAACTTCCTTCTGTAAAATTATTTCATCAAAGGTAAGGTTGATACAACTTTATTTGTTAAGAAAAAAGGTAAGGATTTTCTACTTGTTCAAATTTATATTGATGATATAATCTTTGGATCCTCTAATGAATTGCTTTGCAAGGAATTCTCTAAGAATATGCAGAACGAGTTCGAGATGAGCATGATGGGAGAACTAACATTCTTTCTTGGCTTATAAGTGAAACAAACCAAAGATGGTACATTCATTTGCCAAGAGAAGTATGCTAAGGAGATTATCAAGAAATTTGAAATGCAAAACGGTAAAAAAACAGACACTCCAATGTCCCAAACATCCAAACTGGATAAGGATGAACATGGTAAAAAGGTGGACCAGAAGGTATACAGAAGCATGATAGGTTCATTATTGTATCTTACTGCATCTAGACCTGACATACTTTTTAGTGTCTGTATGTGCGCAAGATTTCAATCAGACCCAAAGGAGTCGCATCTTTCTGCAGTAAAAAGGATAATCAAATACATTGGAATTTATCCAATGCTAGGTCTTTGATACTCCAAAGATTCAGATTTTACTCTTATTGATTATTCAGATACTGATTTAGCTGGATGTAAAGTGTACAGGAAAAGTACTACAGGTACATGTCAACTGCTTGGAAATATGTTGGTATCCTGATATTCAAAGAAGTAAAATACAGTCGCACTTTCTACAGCAGAAGCAGAATATGTAGCGTTGGGAAGTTACTGTGCACAGATTCTGTGGATGAAGCAGCAGTTACGAGACTTTGCTGTTGAAGAATCAAGTGTTGCAATCAAGTGTGACAATACAAGTGCTATTAATCTGTCCAAAAATCTTATTCTTCATTCACGTGCGAAGCATATTGAAATCAAGCATCATTTCATTAGAGATCATGTTTAAAATGGCAATGTGAATATTCAATTCATTGATTCTAAGAATCAATTAGCTGATATATTCACAAAACCTCTTGACAAATCTTCATTTGAGTATATTAGAAACAAATTGTGCATTACTTATCCATTCTCTTGAAGTGTTTGACAGACAGGAATTTTTCATACTCAAGTGTTCTCGGTCTGAACATCTTTCAGACTCTCAAAGAATGGTACGTATATAGTTTAAAGTTTGGCGGGAATATTTCTGGCAGGATATTTTCACATTTGTTATTTTAGGAAGCAAATCAGGTACGTATCCTAATTTATCTGATTAATTGTGCTTAAAATATTATCATGATATTGTCCTAATCTTTTATGCTTCAGAAAGTATATTTCCTTCCTACTTGTTTGGGCTTATTTTTACTTTTAAAAATAACCTTTTATTTCTAAAACCCGTCCTTCTCATTTATAAACCTGTCCGTCACTTTTCAAAACCCTATCAGTACGATCTTTTACTCCTCAAACCCTTTCGATATTCAGAGACTCTCCTCGTCTTCCTTCTCCAAAGATCGAAACTTTTTGCTCCAGAAGTGATCAAAATGCCGTTCAAAAGAAGATCTTCACGCATTCTGAACCAAGACTCTAAATCTACTGCACCGGCGGAGTTTATGGAGATTTCAGATACAGAATCGGAACATCATAAAGAACCTGCTGAAGCGACACCACCTCATCAATCGTCGCCTCCCAAAGCTTTTGGTAAAATAGATTTTCGTTTTAAAAGCATCAAGCATGTATGGAATGCTTATCTGAGGTTGAAGAGAAGTAATGCCTCTGCAGCTTCTTTGCTTGACTGTCTGAGAGATAATGGGTTCTCCTCTGAAGAACATCTTACGCAAAACTACTCTAAAACTTGCGTTGATTCTAACAATGTTCCGGCCATCACTACACCAAAAGAACCCTCTTCCAAAAAGGGCAAAGAAAAAGTCGGAGAATCATCAGCACCCTCTGACAAAAAATCTGCTCATATCAGCCCTAAAACTCCTAGTGCAATCAAGTTTGTTATACCTGATGATGATGCTCGATTTTTTTAGATTTTTGAAATGAAGGTAGGAATAGCATCTGGTGTGCCAGGTACAGGAGGATTATTCAGAAGCTCTGAGCATAATATCTGTTATAAGTTGTTGCTTGCTCAAGAGATCATGAACCACAGAACTGTGGATTTCGACTATCTAGAGAAGGCTGATATTTCAATAAAGAACCTGTTTTAAAAGTTAGGCATTTATGAATTTTGCCTTCAATTTGTAAATGTTTATGCTGAATTAACTGCCTATTTCTATTCCAATCTCTCTATTTTGTCGCCCAACTGGATTCAATTTACTGTTGGTGACAAAAAATTTGATTTAAAAGCGGATGTATTGGCAAGGATAATTGGAACACAATACTACAAGTTTACTCCACTGGTAGTGAATCTTGAAAATGCTTCCAAGATTGCTTCTGAAAATCCCAACTTTGCTCAAGGATCAAACCGGCATCTCTCCTACTTTGACTTATCCAGAAGATCCGTGATTCTGCACAAGATCATTATCAATTGCTTGAAGCCCAAGGCAGCCTCCAAAACTGACCTATCCAAATCAGAAATTAAGCTCATTTGGGCTATCTTGAAAGGTCAACCTTTTTCTCTTCCTCATATCATCATCTTCCATATGTACAGGACATTACAGAAGGACAAGAGACAACTGCCATATGGTGCTTTAATCTCTCGAATTTTCATGTTCCTAAAAATATCTATTTCTGATGAATTGCGCCAGAACCTTGTTCCCTGTATGTTTGTTGGAGAAAGAATGCTCTCCAAAATGAAACAGTTTGATAATGTAAAGAAAAAAATCAAAGGACATGATGAAAAGTCAAGTATCAAAAAAACATGGTAGAAAAAAGGGGCAGGATCAGCAAGCAAGAAGACAGAATCTCTAATCCCATTAAAGGTGTATAGCATGAAAAGAAAAATTCTTCTACATGATGAAAGTGATGAAGCAGAAGCAGAACATATTGATACAGGCCATGCTGATGCTCCAGAACATGTTTCTGAACCAACTCCAAAGGTTTCTAAACCAACTCCTACAGAATATATTTCTGAAGATCAAGCACCTGTTCAGGGGGAGAATCTAGAAGAAGCAACCATGGGGTTCGATCAGTCTAAGCCAGCTAATATCCAAGAACAGCCTTCAGAAAATCAGAACATCCTCTCTATTCTGCTCGAAATTAAGGACAAGTAAGCTGCACTAGAACAAGACATGAAGAACCTACAGAAAATTGTTAAGAAAAACTACAACACTCAATGACTCCAAGCAGCAACAGACAGAGCAGAACTCGAGGAAGCCATTACTCTATGCTTATCCAACATGGATAAGGCTGTGGGTCAATGCAGTTCGAAGATTGAGGAAGCTGTCTCAATATTGGAAAATTTTCAACTGATTCGTACTCCTTCAAAAAAATAGCCTGTTTTTTTTTAAAAAAAATTTCTCTCAAAGTCATATTTCTTTCAATTGGTCTAAAATTTAACTAACATTTCTTGTTAGACTGGTTGATTATTTAATATAAATGCTTTATACTCTCTATTATTGCCTTTTTGCTAATGACAAAAATGAGGAGAATTTATTTGGTGCAGATCATATGCAGGATATATACAAAGGAAGCAAAGATACAGATATCAATAGAGTTTGCTCTTTCAATTTCAATATGTGATCCATGCGCTATATATATATGCTTATTTACTTCCAATTAATTTCAAATTGATTCAATCTGCAGGAAAGTTTTGTCACCGTAAAAAAGGAGGAGATTATTGAGGAAAACTCCTACTAATTTTGAAGTTGACAAAATCTTCTAGGGCAATTGTAAAATCTGATACTTATTCTGAATCATTTTATTCCAGATATATATATATATATATATATATATATATATATATATGTTCTGGAAGCTCAGAAGGAAGTTATTCAGAATTTACAAGCTGGAAAAATAAGTTCTTTAAAGACTCACATAATCTAAGTTCTGAGATTCAGACACAGAAGTTATTTAGACGCAGATGCAGATGCAGAAATTATTCAGACGCAGAATTTCTTCAGATGTAGAATTCAGAACGAAACATAACAGCTAGTGATCTGACATGAATTTCACAGAAGGAAAGTTTTGATTGGTTCAATCTTAATCAAATTGATTGACAATCAAATATTACGACAAGAATGCATTACAACGGACAAAGCTCTACTTATGGAAACCAAAATTCTGATTGTATGGGCGACCAGAATCAGCAGGATTCAGAATCTGTCATCCAATGGCTACTCAATCCTTATTATACAAATCTGTCCAAGGTGAAGATTGGAAGATGATCCTCTAAAAGCTATCCAACGGCTAGTTTGGGAGTAGAGGAGTATTTAAAGAGATCAACGAGCAGCAGAAAAAAAAAACAGAATCAAGAATCAACAAGTCCAAAGTCTGAGCATACTCCAATCATTTCTCTTGTTGTTCTGAGCCAAAACACTTAGATCTTGAGGGTTACTTTGTAAGAGTGACCGTGTGATATAGAGAGTCCTATCATATACGAGAGTGATATCACTCAAAATCTGTAAATTCCTCTTGATTACATAATGAAATCCAGCCGGTAGGCTGTAAGCGTGGGAGAGTGGACGTAGGCTTGCTATAAGCTGAACTACTATAAACTTGTGTGCAGATTCTCTATCTCTTATCTCTTACTTTACATTCTGTACATCAAGAGTTTCATCTATATAATATGTCTTGAATCTGAATTTTATTTAGACTTTTCTGTGATTTGTTTTATTTCCGCATAAATATTTTAAAACTATTCAAGGTCACCTATTCACCCCCCTCTAGGTGATCTTTACTAGCCACATCACATCCAACACATGTTGGAGCATTGGACGAATGGTCGAGACATCTGGCCGAATGGTAGTAGTGTCAACAGCAAGAAAGGTCTCAAAATAAGAGACTATATGTTGCTGAATGAGGGCCGGTTCCCGAATGATAGCACCAGCATTGTCAGAGATTGATAATATACGATTATGAAGATGTCTCTTATTGACAAAGTGATGGAAATATTTAGTGTTGCTGTCCCCTTCAATCAACCATCTAATCCTGGATTTCTGCTTGAAGAAGCATTCTTCCTGAAGACGAAGAGCCGAGAACACTTGGGATTGTTCCCTTTCTAGTCGTGCCAGGGCCATATTAGAAGGGGTCAGTAATAAGAAGATCTTGCGTAGAGGTAAGAGCTAACCTGGCCTCGGCAGTGCGAGTCAAAATACCGGAGAAAGAATCCCGATTGAGAAGTTTAAGCCTCGCTTTCAACATTTTGAGTTTCCTGCATAACACAAACATAGGAGAACCCAAGATGGTCGAGTCCCAAACCTGGGTAACAGTACTCTCAAAGGATGGGTGTGTCATCCAAAAGTTAAAGAACTTAAACGGTTTTTTTTACGGTTGGTGAGGCATAACCCTAACAATCATAGGAGTATGATCAGAAATTCCGGGAGCAAGAAATGAAACCTCGGAGAAGGAGAAGTCACTATTCCATTGTTCATTAATAAGGACCCTGTCAATTTTCCTTTGTTTGCGATTAACAGAAGCACAGTTCGACCAAGTAAAACGATGACCGACAAACCTGAGGTCATCAAGGCCGACTTGGTCAAGGCAATCCCCAAGTTCATTAAAAGCCGAGATCCAAGAGTTTGAGCTTCCGATTCTATTAGAAGGATGATGGATGGCGTTAAAATCTCTGACAACTAGCCAAGGGTGAGACGCAAAAATAGAGCTGGAATGGATCAAATCAGCCCAAAGGGATCGACGATTCACAAAAGTGTGTTCTCCATATATAATCGATATAAAGTAAGTCTTATTCAAGGCCTGCAAATTAATCTGACCATGAATGGCCTGGGAAGACATGGACAGAACCTGCATTTGTACTTCTTGCAGATTCCAGCCTACCCATATTCTACCCCGAGGGGAGAATTCGTAGTTCGAAGACCAATCCCAACCCGGCAGCAGCACGGAAGAGGTAGATTCAAAAAGGGACTGATTGATCTTGGTCTCGAGAATCCCTATACAAGAGAGGTTATTTGATCTAACAAGAGATCTAATTTCAGCTTTCTTGAGGTAACGGAAGAGCGATTACCATTTTTTCTTGCCACCCTTTTTCCTAGCTTCAGGGGTTAGCAAACTTGGCTGCTGGAGAGGAGCTAACCTTATTGGGGATCACTAACGGATCAGGGGAAGGGTCTCGAATGGCAAGTCAACGAACTGGCTCCGAGAACTCATCCTTAGAGTGCTCCATATCTCGCGGACGAGTAGAAGGCGGGATAGGGGAGCCTTCCTCGAAAGAGCTACCAATGATGCTGGTTTTGTCGGCCTCACTATCATCTTCGTCAGATGAAGACCGAGAAGCGAAAGGAGAGATAGCAGGAGCAGACAAAGTCTGGTCGCCCAAATCATTCGTAGAATGATTAAGCCGAGTGGGGTAGGAAGGCAACTCGGCCAGATTATCCTGATGCAACACAGAATGACGTTTCTGGACTACTTCCCATTTGTCACTAGAAGGGATAGGAAAGTCATCAGTAGCGCCCCCTGTACTAGGGTCCTTGTGAACAGGAATCGGCAAGGCTATCGAAGGAGCACAATTGTGGTCGAAAGTGCCACACTTCGCACAAGTCAGAGGTCGCCATTCATATTCAACTTTGACAGCCCAGGCTTCATTATTAAGAAAGGCTTCATTATTGAGAAAGACTTCAATAGACTCTAACATGGGCTGTGTGAGGCTTTGATTTCGATGCATACCCTGGCATATGATATCATCCACATCTGCTCAGTTTGCATATCCACGTAGAGTGGTTTGCCAAGAACACTAGCAACAGCACTTATTCCCGGGGCAGACCAAAGAGCAAGAGGAATGTCCCTCAATTTAACCCAGATGGGGAGAGATGTGTGCTGGATTTTCTGCAAATTCAAAGCCGAGTGCCATTGCTGCAATATCATGGGCACCCGAAGAATGGTGATTGGCCCCCCATCTAGTATCGTCCGCCGAAAGGAGTCATCTGGAATGTGGAAGAAGTAGAAGCCTTCAGCAGATGCCAGAACATCAGAGAGATGAGGTCCCCAAACATTTTTTACTGCAGATTCAGTCAGTTTGAATGGCAATTTCTTACCAACGTAATAGCCCACTATGCATTCACTCCATTTTGGGTCAGCTTTATGAAGAATATCTTCCAAAATGTGCACACTTGGTGTCCCATCAACAATTGTGGGGGGGATGTATGATAGAGAGAACCCCTTCTCAGCTGATTTAACTATAGCTGCCCAAGAGCGCTGTTCTGAGTTTAGAACCAATTCCCAAATGGGTTTTTTCCCGGTTGTTGGCCCACGGCTACGGCTTTGTCTAGGCTAAACAGAATCAATATGAGGCAGGGTGGACGATTGTCTTTGCAGCTTCGTCCACGAGAAGCATTCCGCTGGGATTGCGGGTCCAATTCAGCAGGATTCACCACGTCTATAAAAGAAGGTGCGCTATTATGTGTTACGACTTGTACAGGGGTAGTGGGTCGTGGGTTGGCTTTGGAAGGGCCAACCTTGTCAGTAGAGGCATTCCCAAGGGATTCCTTCACCAGCTTATCTTGCTTAGCTTGTTTAGCTTTGTTCAAGGCACCAAGCAGCTTCAACAAAGGAAGCGCCGAACGGGACTTATCATGCTCAGCCATGGATTACGTTAATCCAAACTAGCCATATCAGAAATAGGGACCCAATAGCCAGAACACAACCGAAGGGAGGAACCACAAGGGATAAGGAGGCTGGTGACACTATCCTTCAATTTCTAGAGGAAACGAACCAACAGAACACCGGAAGCGCAACAAATCCAGTCGGGTGTACAATATCATCAAACGAGCAACCCAGATCTACTCAACACGCCCAGAGAGAGCACCAAACGAAGAATCCAAAGAGGATGTTTGGGAGGAGCACCTTGCAACCCTAGCCTCCAATTTTCAGGAGAATCGGACCAGCAAAACACCCAGAATCACAGAAGATTCAACCGGGTGAATAGTAACTCGGGGACCAGAAACGAGAGAGAATTTGGGTGTCTGCAATGAACAGTACCGGGGGGTGGGTGAAAAGTTTTAACTTTTTTTGATGTTACCTCTCACTAATACCTAAAACTTGTATTAGTGACCCAAAAGTACGTTTCATCAATAATGGTAGTTAAAAATCCAATATGGTAGCATGTGTGGGCACCGCCATGTAGAATTTTAAACGGTCATTATGGACGGAACTTTGATAGAAGATATAAAATCCAATATGGTAGCATGTGTGGGCAACGCCATATAGGATTTTAAATGGTCATTATGGACAGAACTTTGATAGAAGATATTTTTGAGTCACTAGTACAAGCTTGGGATATTTGCGAGAAAAAAAACAGTTTAGGGTGTTGGTATCCCACAAGACGAAGATTTTTTTGGAGGAGTTAACCTTGAAATTACAAAATATATACATAGTAAAGTCGGGTCGCAAAATTAGATCTTGTTAACAGTTCAATTTGTGATTTGAATTGACCACCAAGTTCCTCAAACCAATCAGATCGATAATCAATAGCTGGAAGCGATGTTCTATAAATTGTTCTCTCTCTGCACAAAATTATATATTGAGAGATTGGTGAACCAATTTTTCTTTCTTTGAAATATAAAATATCCTATTCTCAGTTATTCCTCGAGGACTAGATTTCCTTAATCAAGTCATGTGCTCAATTGAAACCAGATGCAAAGTGAAAATTGGTCATAGATTGACAAGAAGCAAAATTTGAATTTAGGTGAGGGCAATCAAAAGAGTGATTGCGTAGACCACTTAATGGAATTCTATTCTTGGTTTATTCTTTTTTCCCCTCTCTAGATGCATGCACATGTAACACTTTTTCCTTTTGTGCAGGAATTTCAATCCCAATGTCAAGATTCCTGTGTCAAAAAGAAGTACTGAAAAAGCTGAAAGCCAAGACGTCAGCACATTATCGTTTGCGAAATTCTCCCTAGTTTCTAGAAATCTGAAGCATAACTTTTTTTCAAAGATTCCAAATTTCCAAGCGACATTTTCTTCCAATTCCCGAAAAGCAAATGAATAATTGTCTAACTTTCAATTATTCGATCCTTTTATTTGACGAAAAATTAATAATTTAAAAAACATTTTTCTGAAAATAAAATATTTATATCGCTTGAAAAAATTTAATTAAGGTCTAATATTTTGATCATCAACAAAAATTGCTAGATTGTTGTTGAAAAAGAAATACTATCCGTTGTTGTGGACCCGTGCGTAATTATCATATCCTTTCTAGACAAGAACAATCATGGCTTGATGAGTAAGTGACGTCCAGTTTATGATTTAGTATTATGCAAACCCGTTCTATTATACCAAGCCAATCATATACGAAGGATCTGTGAGATGCGCCCAAAAATGAAAATTCCCACTCAGTTCATGTATTGTTATTGGTTTTGTTTACAACGTTGCTCAAAGATCGATGTTGCGATTTTTTTTTCCCTGGTCACAAGGTGATTCCTATTGCATGATTGGTTTTGCACATCTCATCATACTCAGGGGAACCAGCAGCTCTCCTTTCAAAAAAACACATCATGCCCCATCCTTCTTTCAACTAATGTGGGGCACATTAAAACTTCAACGACAATGCCCCATTAACTCTTTCTAGGTGGGTCTGTTTGACTGAACTGCATTCATAAATATTCCCTTGTACGAGAGAGAGAGAGAGAGAGAGAGAGAGAGAGAGAGAGAGAGAGAGAGAGAGCATGTCCCACAATTTTTCTGTATTATTTTAGCTGTAATCTTTTTTGGGTGGATTGGATCCTGTCCTGGACTTCCTCATCTAGTGCTTGTTTCTTGGTGTTTTCATTTCATCTGACTGCCTCTGAACCAATACTGCCTTTCTCATTCTTCCTTGTTTCCGGATTGTCCCTACGATCTGCTTCTTCACAAATTGATTGCCCATTTCTGGTCTTTTTTCCCCATCTTTCTGGGTTCTTTTATTGCTTTTTCTCAAAGATTGAACAATTTGGGCTCATCCAAATCCCCCATGGAAGACCCAGAAATGGGTGTTCCCCATTTGTTCAGATGCCCAATTAGCCTAGGCTTGTTCACTGACCCGGTCACTCTGTGCACAGGCCAGACCTATGACCGGCCAAGCATAGAGAAGTGGCTCGCCGCTGGTAACCTCACCTGCCCAGTCACAATGCAGAGGCTCCACGACCCGTCCGTTGTTCCGAACCACACTCTCCGGCATTTGATTGAGCAGTGGCTCCGATTGGGTTGCGTAGCCAGCCCTGATCATTTCGAGACGATTGATCCTGACCGTTGCCTCATCGCCTTGAGATCCAGCCTTGAATCGCCTGAGTCCACCTTAGCCAACAAGATTCACGCGCTTGGCAGAGTTCGCGTTTTGTCTGCGGAATCTCCCATGAAATGTGCTGCTTTTCGCCGGTTGGGATTCTTGCCGATGTTGTTGGAGCTAATTTTTGGGAACGCTGAATCAAGAGCGCCTTCCGCTATGAGTCCTGATCATGTGCATCTTGTGGACCAAGCTCTATCTTGTATATTGAAACTGTTGGACCTTGGCGAGCTTCAGTGTCTCAATATGCTCAAAGAACAGTCGAAATTGGCATCATTCCTAGCACTATTCGAGCATGGAGCAGTCACAACCAAGATTAGTTTGTGTCGACTTGTCGAGAAAATGTCATCGTCTTTCGAGACCAAAGAGCTCCTCACTAAGCTCGGCCATAGATTCCAACTCTTACGTGGGATCCTCCTCCTCCTCCATCAAAATCCCGAGGTCTCTGAGGCGGCAATCAAGGCCATAACGTCTCTATGCTCTCTGGAATCAATCCGCGAAATCTTGCTGCAAGAAGGCCTAATTGATGGACTCCTCGCATACATTTTACGTGCCAAGACACAAGAGAGAGCATCATCAGCGCCGTTGGCGATGCGATTGCTCGAGCAGCTTCTACGAATTGAGAAGGCAAAAGAGGCAATTCTTGATGACCCACAGGCCATAACGAGTGCTCTGGTCAAGACGTTGTTCAGAGTATCGGATCACGAAGACAGCGAGAGTGCAGTGAACTCCCTCATCCTCTTGTGCTATGATTCATCAGAGGCAATAGAAGCGGCACTAAAAGCAGGAGCTCTGACTCAGGTGTTGCTGCTTCTACAGAGCCAGTGTGGTGATGCGACCAAGATGAAGGCAAGGATGCTCCTCAAGCTGCTTAGATCATCCAAACGGACTACGAACAAAAATCATGCAGAGTACCATACAATATGCAATAAGTAATTAGTTTTTTAATCTCAATTTTGTGTTTCCGACTACCAATTTGATTAACTAGTTTTCTTGATCATGCTACATGCAATGTCACGACAAATTACAAGACCAAATATATTCACAATAATCTCTATTTGGCAAAATGCCAACATCATTGGTCCCGTGACAGTGATGTGTCCTCCACATAAATTGGCAATGTGTCGGCTAAGTCAGCATCTTATCGAGAAATTTTGCCAGATTCCGATAGAAAAGTATGGACCGCAGATTGAATTCGACTTTCAATGAACTAACCATAAAAGTTCACCAAAATTTAGTAATCACTGATGAATATATCATGTGCATCACCTAACAATAAAAATTCCGGACAAATATGTGACTGTCTCAAAAGACGGGTCGCAAAACTATGTATGGAATGCATATTGAACTTGCTCTTAGCATTTACTTTTAGCATGTGAACGGCACCGTACGCGTGAAATGCGGGATGGTTACTTCACAATGTCACGTAATGACATAGGTGCAGCAAACTGGAAGTAATCAATAGGAGCAATCTGCCTGTAACATGATTTGCTTGAACCTCTTACATAGTGATGGGTATCCGTTTCTCTCAAAAGCTTAAATGGTAATTAAAAAGTCCATGCGTCTCGAGCGTATTGCTTAGAAACTCATCACAAGTGGAGTTCACGACTTCATGTAAGTCCGTTGTCATTTCCATGAATCGTGATTCATGTTCAAAACTGTAATTGTGAATGTTAACCGATAGTCCAGCCTACATAATGGCTTTGGTCCTCTTGCAATTAGATTTGTTTATTGGTGGTGATCATATGGCTTCTTCTTCCCACTAAGCTTTTCTGCCCAGATTTGACTTACGTGTTCACTTTTGGGCATTGAGTCCCTAGGAGTGTGAAATACCACCAAAAATTTTAAATTGGTATACCCATATCATATTTATCCTGAATTAATTTTTATATCATAAAATATCAAAAAGTCCTGAACTAGTACACCCGTACCACATTTACCCTAAATTGTTAAATTTGGGATTTTTTGGGGTAAATGCGGCGAGAATGTACCAATTAAGACCACCCGCCTGGGTGGCGCTGCTGGAAAGGGTACTCTTCCTCTCGCAAAAGGTTGAGTGTTCGAATCCCGGGCGCCGCAGGGTGACTTAACCGGTGCACGTGTGTGGTGGCTAGCACGTGTCGCCCCCAGGGTTTACCTCCCGGCTGTCGGCCGTGCGGGGGTTCCCTGGGTTATCAAAAAAAAAATGTACCAATTAAGGAATTTTATGACACAAAAGTTGGTTTGGTGTAAATGTGGTATGGATGTATCACTTTAAGATTTTTAGTGGTATTAACTCTTACAATAACTTAATTAGGTCTATTGTTTTGAACCTTTTGTCCCCCCCAATGGAGCTTGCCTAGGCTCGCTCAACCCTTTTTTATATTATATGAACCCATTTTATTTTTTTTATGAACATCAATGCTAAAAAATAATAAGGCCCTTTTTATATCTAATCAATGCAAAATGAATTGGTTTTTTGAGTAACATGAAGTAAAGCGAAAGGGCATGGAGCATTAAGTTAATGTGGCTCAACCACAGAGTTTCGATCTACTCAATTTTTATTATTATTATTTGTAGATTGATTCCCTAGTCCTTAAGTCCTTAGTACAAATCTGAATGGACTGTCCACTTGAAACTCAATCTTTATTTTAATAGTTCTTTGTCTCCAAGGAATTTCTTAAAATATATATATAGTCCAAATAAAGCATCAAAATGGATCATGAGGCATTTTCCCATTTGTACGGGGCTTTTCATGCTCGAAAGTAACGATGGAATTCTTGCGGTTTCAGATATAGATGAACTGCAACGGTGATCTCCAAGGACTCGTTTGTACTGAATTCTTGCGGTTTCAGATATAGATGAACTGCAACGGTGATCTCCAAGGACTCGTTTGTACTAAAGCTACAAACCATTAATTATGATTCCATTATTGCACCTGTCTTGATTTTTGGACACGTTCGTGATGAGATGATGCACGTGTGGAATTGACGTGACGGGGTGCAGTGAATGACCTAGTTGGCTCGTAACTCATTGATTTAAGTTTATAAGTGAAGGTAGGTCCGGCTAAATATATTGACGGGCTCGAATTGAGCTCTCTTAGTTGTCTCCCCATAAAAGGTATTGGGTTTTGCTGCACTCCCAACATTCATTCACTTGAGGAGAATAGATTTACTTGATTTTATTAATTACTCACATTTGGGGCAAAGTTAAATAGTCCCACCAAATTATTATTTCCCTCTCTTCAAATCTTGAACCTTTAACATCTAATTTTCGTGCATCTTTATTAAGGACCTTAATGAGATAGTTTGTGCTCTCAAGATATAAGCAAGCGTGCTCATGTTATGTGATATAAGCGTTATAACATGTAATATAAGCGATTATTTTTAAGAAAATAATTTACAAATCATTCATTTTTTGCGAAACAAACGAAACCTAAATTGACAATTCTTGGGAATGCTCGCTTGGCAATACAACCAATGGTAACCTCTGTTTAGCAATTAAAACGGTTCAGGAGTCCAAAGAAATGAAAACTGTTCAACTTGAGTGGAGAGATCAGCTATAGTGTCCAACTTCACTCATTCCTGAGCTTCAGTTTCTCCCCTAATTGAAGGTTTGGACCACATTCAGTGGCAAAAGGGCAAGCAGAGCAACTAGCAGATTTGCTTAGGAAATTTCTAAAGGTGGCGATTCGATCATATTATATCATACAATCCCTCGGTTTTTAATTACCTCTTATTGCCCGAAAAGACCTATAAGATCACCGAATATCGTGGAGAAAATAAGGTCGAGGAGTGATATCTGTGCGAAGTTCAAACTATTGACATGGTAGTCTCGTCTAATGGAAGAAAAGTTGTGTGCTCAATCAATGACTTATTGTATCCGTGTCTTGATATCAGAATTAAAACCCTGTCTATCTGGTTCTTCATCAATCATAAGCCTCTCTCTCTCTCTCTCTCTCTCTCTCTCTCTCTCTCTCTCTCTCTCTCATCAAGGCAAAGACTTGTTTTTCCACTTGTTCAGAAGATTTCCACATTGAGCTTACTTTCTCCAACTTTCATTTCTCGGACTGATTTTAATTTAAGACCTTATGTTTTTTCAAGTTAAGCGGGTTGCCAAATCCTTGCTAGTTGCCAGATGAGGAAGGATGAGAAAAACCCAGCTTAACATTATCACAGGAGTTAGAACAAGAAGAATCTGGGAAGCAACTGTGCATTTATTAGTATTGATTGTTGATGCAAGCACATTCACTTGGGTATTTCTTTCGCTTTCCCCACGTCGAACACATCAAGAAGAAGTACACATGACTCCAGATCAAACATACTTACACGAAACTTGTAAGTACACTCGCAAACTTAAATCTAAGGGCCATAAATGTTTGTCGGTTCCACTCTTATTCAGCTGGTACAGAGAGTTCCAATTTGAACGTCAGACATAAACTTGATTTAGTCGGGCATCCTTGGTGGCGATCTGAACTTGCTCTAGCTGGACATCTCTGGTGGCTTCCCTCTGAGGATCAGACTGAAAGTAAGCTTCCAGATGGTTGGCCAAGGCCGGCCTGTCGATGCTTGTTGACACCTAAATTTTGACGCATCATTTAGTGTAATTTGCATAGAAAATTAGGGATTAAATTTTTAACCCCTAAACAAAAATATTTAAATGGCATAACATATAGTTTAAATTAATTGCATTTTGCATCAGACTGACGGTGACGAACGAGCTTAAATTTCATTGAATGGGACTCGGCTCGCTTGTAATGTAAGGGCCGGGAATTACAAGTCAAACGGGCTCGGTTGTTTTAATTTGAACTTAATTCAGCCCATTGTCATTAATTAATTCAGCCCATTATCATTAACTAATTCAGCCCATTTAAATTAAAGCCCAAGCCTAAGCCCATTAGGACTAGAAAGCCCATCTAATTGACCTAGATTAATACTATATATACATTCATTAGGTCAGAATTTTAGGAGGGGGGTCACAATTTTTCAGATCAGAATTTTAGAGAAGGTGAGAGTGAGAAAGAGAGAGAGAGAAGGAGACTGTCGCGCCTGCACCGCCGCCGCGCCACGCCGCGCCGCACCACCGCCGTCGTCTCGCGCTCACCGCGCCTGCCGTGCCTGCTGCCGCCTCTCTCTACCGCGCGCTCACCGCCGCGCCTGCCGTGTGGAGCTCCTCGCCGCGCGAGCTCACCGCCTGCCGCTTGCCGCGCGCTCCGCTTCGCCGCCTGCCGCGCCTGCTGCCGCCGCTTGCCGCGCCTGCTGCCGCTGCTCTTTGCTGTTGCCGCCCCATCCGGAGTTCACCTACGCCGTCGCTGCTCCCTGCCGTGTTCGCCGTGCGCCGCCGCCGCCACGTCTGCCGCTCGCCACCTGCTGCCGCGCCTGTCGCTCGCCGCCTGCCGCCGCGCCTGCCGTGCCTGTTGCCGCCGCGCCTGCCGTGCTCGCCGTGCGCTCGCCTGCTGCCCGCCGCGCATCACAGCCGCGCCTGCCGCGCTTGCCGCCTGTCGCCGCTCCCTGGCGCTCCCTGCCGCCGTCCTTGCCGCACTTGCCTCGCCGTACGCTCGCTGCCCGCCGTGCACCGCCTTTCGCCGTGCGCTGCTGCTTCCCGTGTGACGCCGCTGCTGCCACCTCCCACCGACGCCGCTGCTGCCGCGCTCCACGCCGCGTGACGTCGTGTTCCGTCGCCGTGTGCCACTGCCGCCTGCTGCTGCTCCTCCCGTCGCGTGCCGCCGCTGTCCTCGTCGCGCGCCACCGCCGATCCGTCGTTCGTCGCTCATCCCGATCCGCAAGTTCGAATTTGGAAAACTATCTGCAAATTAGGTAATTGAATGTTATCCAATATTTTCAGAATATTTGGTTTCTTAATTTTTGGACATTTGAATATTCTGTGAATATTGTGTGGATTGCTAGATATTCTTAGGATAATGTTTGCCTTGTTTGAAAATATTCAAAATTAGGAAACTTTCCTAATTCAGCAACGTATCTGGACAACTATCCGACCTTATCCCTAAGGTATGATACGTGGCGATACGGAAAATCATTATCCTATCCATAATCACTTGGGTACGATAATGATTTTTATCTGCTTTCCAAATTTGAATGATCGACTTTCCATTAATATCTATAACCCTATAGATATGACCGATAGTTCGATTCTTGTGCCTAATCTGAATTTGAAACGAATCTTGTGGATTGCGTGGCTATTTTAAATGTGGATGCTATCTCTGTTTAAATTGTTTTTCCTTTTCAAACAAAAAAGAAAATTCAAAAAAATATCAGTTAGGATTTGAATATGAGTTTTGCATATTTAGGTTATTTTTTAATTCCAAATTTTCATGAAAACCCCAAAAAAGAATGAATTGTTTTATGGTAGGTTAGGATATGTTACATTCTTAATTTAAGTAATTTATTATTTCGAATTTTAACAAAAATCCCAAAAATAAGTCACGTTAGGATATGTTAAGTCATCATAGGTTGCACGTTAATTTAGGCACATTTTTATTCCGAATTTCATTAAAAAAAAAACACCAAAAAATAAATCGTTTGCCCGTCATCAGAATTAGGTCACGTCGTCGCATGACATATAGTTTGCATGTTAAGTTGCATTATTCGCGTGTCAATTTTTGCACGTCATTGCATGTAGATTAGCTTTCATTTAAATAAGCGAAAATCCTAAAAAATATTGAGTGAACTGCTTGTTAATTAGAAATCATATTAGGATGGTTGATGTGATTTTCTAGCTAACCATGCAGATGCTTACGTTGCTTCGAGGTAAGTAATTCTTCCAAACTTGCAATTTATTCAATGCTTTCTTGGGTGTTAAATTGGTGGTTTGCGCACCCGCATGAACACCTCACATGTTAGTGACTAAGTTAAAATGAATCCAAACTGTCTGCCAAAATATTTTTGAAAAGAAAAGGTACCGAAAGGGCGTTAGACTAGATCTAGCGTAATCAAGTCCCCGGGCTTAGAATCTCTGGTTTGTAGGAATAAAACATATCTCCCTATGTTTTATCTAGGTTTCTAATCGACCTACCGCAAATAGATTAGTGGCGACTCCGAGCATGAAAACATTTGCATGTTAAAAAAACTTAAACCTAAAGTTGCGAATTGGTAGGGCTTGGGAGGGCTCGAGTTAGGTTTAGTCCTAATAATCCATTAGCCTGAGAAGGAAAATTTTTAGGTCGCGACAGCTTGGCGACTCCGCTGGGGATTTGAGTTAAAACTCTTAGTGGACTTAGGCCAGTTTTTCTTTTCAAAAAATATATTTTTTGCTTGGCAGCGAGGATCCCAGGTACGTCCCTAACATTTTAGGTGTTAAATGTTTTTGCAGTATGGGAGGTATAAGGGGAGGCGTGATTGTTAACCCTTGTTTTGCAGGGAGGTGGTTGAATGAATGGTTTATTTTATGCACGAAGCGCTGTATGATATAACCTGCTGTGCATGCCTTGCATTTACACTACACCGCACACACTACCCGCTGCCGGACCTGGGCGGCACAGGTTTAGGATGGTACTGAGACAGTGGACACCCCGACCACACCCGCGTGGTACGGGTCGCCCTCTTTGGTCCCAAAAGTTCTTTCATGGTGTCATTGAATACCTGCCACGGTTGCGCCCTTTGCAACCCGGGTCGGCTCTTTGACTAAGCCGGAGTCAGGGGAATCTCAGCCTAACCACCACCATGACTGGTTTAGCTCGGTAATCCTCATGTCTCCATTTTGCAAGCCAGAGTCTAGGTAGAAATCGAACCTCACATTTCATGCGCATGTCTATGTGATTGCCATCATTCTACCCGGTGAAGTAAGATTTCTGAACCTTTATCTCGCAATTTATTTATATCTCGTCTTTTTTTTTGGTCGGTCCATGACATTAGGTCGGTCGTGAGTCTTGGTCTATACACTATGGGAGGGGCAGACATCCGGATTCTTGATGCTCCTAAGGACGAGCTCCGTGCCTGGTGGAATCTACTCAGTCCAACCAACCGCAAGCTAGTTGAGGGCCACATCGGGAGGCTGCTCCCCCTACTGGAGGTCAAAGTCCGTACTGGCCTCGTTCGAGCATTAGCGCACTTCTGGTGTCCCGAAACCTCTACCTTTATATTCGGTAAGCACGAGCTCACCCCGACGTTGGAAGAATATAGCGTGCTCATTGGAAAACCATTGGAGTCGGATTTAGTCACACCACCTTTGGAAATTGATCCCACTTTAATGTTGGCTGAATTTTTGAATGTCGGAAAAGATGAATTGGGAAAAGTTTTAAAAGCAAATCGTGGCACATGTCCTTTTTCATTCCTGAGTCAGTGTTTTGAAAAAGCCACATCTTTTCAAAAAGGCAGAATCGTTTTGCTAGCGTTTTTCGGGTTCGTGATTTTTCCTTACTGTAAGAATGCATGTAGTCCGTCAATCGCCTGGTTGGTCCAACAGGTCTGTCTTGAAAAGAATTTTATCAACACCGTTTTAGCCGAGACTTTCATTTCCCTCACTAAATTTAAGCAACATGTTGACAAAACGTTTCATGCCCCCCTCGAACTTTTGCAAATTTGGTTTTTATCTCATATAAAAGGGTGTGGCGATTTACTCACAATACCTGAGCTTAGTGATTCTAGCCATCCAGTTTTAAGGTACAAAGAAAAACAAGGGGATGCACCCGATTATCATTACTCTGAATGGATCATTTTCATGAAAAACGCTAGACCCCAAGGTTTCCAATGGCATGCTAACTGGTTCAAAGTCGAGGAAGGTCGGCTTACATGTAATGGTATTGGACCGGTTCCACTATTGGGTTTCACCGGCGCGATCGAATACTACCCCGCCAGAGTGTCTCGTCAGTATCAGATTCTCCAAGGGCTCCCTCCGGCGTTACAACCAGAACTCCTCCAAGTCGACTTCGCCGATGATGATAAAGACCACGAAGCGACCGTAGCCCAGCTCAATAAGATGTGGAGGAAGTGTCGTGTGTTAAAGATAGCTCGGCCCGAAAGAGAACTAAAGGGAGAGCAGAAGTCTTATTTCGCGACGACCCAGTACATTCGTCGGCACAGAATCCCGCAGGATGTGCTCCCGAAGATACCCAAGGTGCCTCTCAAGTCTGCCAATCGCTCAGAGAACAATCGTCTCAAAAGGAAGGCCGAAGAAGCTGAAGAAAAGGCATCCAAGATAGTTCGAGCTTATGAGCAATTGAAAAAGGAAGTCGCCTCCCATATGTCTATAGATCAAGCTAAATAAAAAGCTCGAAGTTCTTTTCTCATTTCACTTTCAGTTTTTTAAGAATTTGTTTAGGAATTGAGTCAGTTGTCTTTATATTCAGTTCAATTTCAAGTCGTTAATTGGTGTAAAATTTTTGCCACTTCAATAAAGGGGTCCTTTCAATTCAAAGCGGTTAGACCAGTGTCATGGATTGACGTATGATTTTACTTAACACTCATGCATGCCTGTTTCGTTCCAAAATTAGGTAGCTACGGACCGATCACGGTCGCCCATTCGTACACGGTCAAGAGCCAGAATGGCCGATCAAACCGACTTGCAAGAGCGTGTTATCGGTGTGGAAGACCAGATCAAGCAACTCGTCGTCGCGATGCAACAAATGTCCGCTGAGATCAAAGCTCTCCGGTCGGTTCCTGTTTCGACACCCCTCGAAGCGTCTGTCCCAAAGCAGAAGATCAGAAAAAGTGTCGACGTTGACGGAGATGACGATATTCCTGATTTAGAAGATGACCCTGTCCAGATCATCGTCAACAACGACAAACCTGATGAACGGGTTAATAAACTTGAAGAAAGAGTGAAGCAGCTGGAAGGTTCGCAGGATTCACCTTCGATCGACCTGCCCTGTACTCGCAGATCAAAATCCCAAAGAAGTTCAAAATACCGAATTTCGACAAGTACAATGGCACCACATGTCCAAAAGCCCACCTACAGCTCTATCACGTACAGATGACTTCGTACGTTGATAACGAACTCCTGATGATCCATGCCTTTCAAGCAAGTTTGACGGGTCCTGCTTTGAGCTGGTATATCATGAAGAAGATAAATGGCCTCAAAACTTGGAAAGAAGCCAGTGAAGCATTCTTGAAGCAGTACAGATTCATAACGGACATTATTCCTACCCGTGATGATCTCGAACGCGCTCAGATGAAAAAGACCGAGTCCTTCAAAGACTATGCTATCAGATGGAGGAATTTAGCTGCTCAGGTTATTCCAGAACCCATAGACAGTGAGTTAAAGAGGATGTTCGTGAAAACTCTCCCGTTCGAATACCGTAATCGGATGGTTGCCATTCCGGCTGACAACTTCAACCAACTCATCCCCATGGGCGAACAAATTGAAATAGGGCTGAAAGATGGATGGTTTGTCGAGCCGTCCTCCTCGACCAGAAGATTTGGCACGAGAAAAGAGAAAGAACCGGCAGCTGAAGTGAATCTGGCTTATAACCAACCGAGCCGGCGGAATGCTAACTCCGCCCCAGCAGTCCAAGTAGTAGAAGCTCAGCAACAAAACTCAAGTCGTCAACCTTTTCAGAGGAGGAACAACAAGAGGCAATTCACTCCCCTCCCCGGATCGTTGTCTCAGGTGTTGACGGTGCTCCAGAAGAAAGGTTTGCTCACTACTGAGCCAAAGCGGCCCAATCCTGAGCGGTTCTATAACTTCGACCCGTCAAAGAAATGTGATTATCACATGGGTGAGCTGGGACACTCAACCGATGATTGCTATGCCCTCAGGCACCGAATCCAAAACCTCCTAGACACGAAGGCTTTCTCATTTCAACCTGCTAAGCCGAATGTTCAGAGCAACCCACTCCCTGATCACGCAGGCAATGTGAATGCCATATTTAGCTTCGACGCTGGTCGAATCAAGAATGTTAAGGTGTATACTACTGACGTCTACGGTGAGTTAGTGAAAGCCGGGTGTTATCCGAGTAATGAAGACCTTCCCCTTGCCATCATGAGAGAAAGAATCTCAAGAATGGTAGAAGCTGGGATGATTGTTTATGCTGACCACACTGGCATCGTTTCTACTATCTCCGAAGTGGTTATTAATTGGGAGGAGGAGTTCGCTACATTGAACACCAGGAGCGACAAGGGCGACTCTCTGCTTGAAGGCATGCCTTCGCTTGAAGACGCGTCTGATAACGAGGAGATCGTAGTAAGCACGCCTACGGCTGATGAAGGGATAGTGATCGAGATACCTCAGCCGTATGAGTACCGTGACAATAAGGCAGTCCCTTGGTCCTACAGTCTCGATGTCGACTTGGTTACCAGATCTGGGCGTTCTTACGGCCAAGCTAATGCCCAACCTGCAAAACCCGTTACTGATGAGGAAGTCAAGGAATTTCTAGCTGTGATTAAGGCTAGCGAGTACAACATAGTTGAACAATTGCGCAAACTGCCCGCACAAATCTCTCTGCTTGAGCTGCTCCAGACATCGGTCAAGCATCAAAAGGCCTTAATGAAGGTGTTAAGTGAAGTCCATGTGCCAGAAACGATCGATCATGACAAATTAGAGGAATTTGTGGGCTCTATACTCCTCAAGGACCTCATAGCCTTTTCAGATGAAGAGTTCCCTCTAGAAGGGAGGGGGCATACCAAAGCACTTTATATTTCCGTCAAATATAAGGCCTCACATGTAGCCCGGGTACTCATTGACAACGGATCAGCCTTGAACATCTGTCCTTTGGCAACTTTACACCGCCTTAAGATAGATCCTTCTAGGATAAATTCTGCAAAGACCTCCGTACGAGCCTTTGACGGAACGAAGAAAGAAGTAATGGGAGAAATCCACCTTGACATACAGATAGGACCAACGATGTTCAATGTCCTATTTCAAGTTATGGACATTCCCACGGCATTCAATTTTCTGTTGGGTCGTCCATGGATTCATACTGCTGGAGCTGTGCCATCCAGTCTACATCAGATGGTGAAGTTCGTCGTGGAGAGAAAGTTAGTCACAGTCCACGGTGAAGAAGAGCACCCAATTTACCACGCAACGGCTATCCCCTATGTCGAGCCGGATTGCAAAATAGAATCGAGCTATCAGTCGCTCGAGCTCGTATCAACCATACATGCGTCTAGAGGATCATCACCGCCTATTCCTGAGGTGTCAAATGCTGCAGTCATGGTTGGCAGGGTAATGGTGTCCCATGGCTTTACTCCAGGTGAAGGCCTCGGTAGGAATGGCCAAGGTATTCGCCAACCGGTAGAAGTTTCTCAGAGGCCCCGCATTACTGGGTTGGGATACCTAGGGTCAAGCGAGCCGAATAATGGGGGACGTGGATATGGACGTGGACGCATTCGAGGTCGAGGTCGAGGAAATAGACAGATTAGATCGCGATCCGAAGAAGAACCAAATGGTGAAGAACGTGGACGTGATAGGTTGTTTCCACACATCCGTACCACATTCCCGGGCCCTGCAAGAATGATGCATGAAGAGAAAGAAGTGATTGACACTTTGGGGCAACCAAGCGGCAAGTTTGATTATTACGTAAAATACTCAGCACCCCCGAGCTTTTATGTTGACCCCCGTGACATTGTCCCGGATGGATGGGGAGGTATAGATGATTCAACACCTCTAGTGACAGAAGATTCTGATGATGCAATGGAGGGAATCACTGCCCTGTTCGATAATTTCTTAATTGGAGCCATCGAGGAAGGACCGTTGAAGGGAATGGGCATTGGCCCGCAAGAGTAACACATTTACCTTTTTCGCGCACTCCCCTACGCGGGAATTTTTACTGCTTTTTAGGACTTGCCCCGTCTCGGGAGCTGCTTTTTAGTACTTTTCATTTCTAGGATTTGATTGTTGCAATTTTCATTCCAATAAATGTAATTCATTTGGTGATAATCAATGAAATTACAAGTTATTTTCATTTTGAGGGCATGTTGAGGTACATCAAACCAGTCCGGTGATGATATCCAACCGATAAAATAAAACATAGTCCAAGGAGAATTCTGAGGCCTGGGCTTCTTCATGCTTCCTCGTGTTAAAACCTTTTTGAAAAGAATTTCAAAAAAAAAAACAAAAAAAAAACAAAAAATAATAATAAAATCAAAATACACTGTTTAACCCTGTTTGTCCTACTGAACCCCCTACTTTATGTTTCAGGGGCAATTTTGTGACACGAAAGGGTATGGGAACGGTCCAATCTGATGAATTATGCGCCACCGAACCTGATTTCGATGATACCAATGAACTTGAAGATTCCTCGGACCTCCAGCGTGATCTAGAGCATCATGAAAGGCCTAAAGTCCTAACAGTAGATCAAACTATTACTGTCAATTCGAGTGATTCCGGAGAACCCAAAGAGGTGAAGATAGGGGCAACCCTTCCCGAAGGTGAAGCTAAACGCCTGGTCCAACTGCTGAAGGATTACCAGGATATCTTTGCTTGGTCGTATGTCGATATGCCGGGTCTAGACCCTTCTATTGTGGAGCATAGTCTACCCACTAATCCAGACATGCCGCCCAAGAAACAGAGGTTGCGAAGGACCAAGCCTGAACTTTCCAAGAAAATAGAGGAGGAAGTCATGAAACTCTTGAAAGTTGGATTTATCGAAGTCACCCGATACCCCAGTTGGGTGGCTAATATTGTGCCAGTCATGAAGAAAGATGGTCGAGTTCGGGTTTGCATCGACTATCGCGATCTAAACAAGGCCAGTCCTAAAGACGATTTCCCATTGCCACATATAGACGTTTTGGTGGACAGTACTGCAGGGTTTGAGCTGTTTTCCTTCATAGATGGGTTCTCGGGTTATAATCAGATAAAAATGAAGGATAATGATAAGGAGAAGACGGCGTTCATCACTCCTTGGGGGACATTCCACTATAAGGTCATGCCCTTCGGCCTTAAAAATGCCGGGGCAACATATCAACGGGCAATGGTGACGCTCTTCCATGATATGATGCATAAGGAGATTGAGGTTTATGTCGATGACATGATCGCCAAGTCTCGACCTGGGAAGAGTCACGTCGATACTTTGAAGAAATTATTCGAGAGACTCCGTGAGTTTAAGCTCCGTCTCAATCCAGCAAAGTGCGTATTTGGAGCAACCTCGGGTAAATTACTTGGGTTCATAGTGAGCAGTAAAGGCATTGAAATTGACCCCTCCAAAGTGAAGGCTATATGTGAGTTACAACCCCCGTCGACCGTAAAAGAAGTGCGGAGCCTCCTGGGTAGATTGAACTACATAGCCCGTTTTATTTCTCAGCTCTCAGCAACTGCTAAGCCATTCTTCAAACTTTTAAGAAAGAATGCTCAAGTGGAATGGGACGATGATTGTCGGGAAGCGTTTAATGAATTAAAGCGGTACCTGATGAAACCACCAGTGCTAGTCCCACCAATGCCGGGCCAGCCTTTGATCCTTTACCTCACAATTTATAGCGAGTCTTTAGGTGCGATGCTAGCCCAGAAAAGTCCTGAAGATGGAAAAGAGCGGGCCATTTATTACCTAAGCAAGAAGTTCACCGTCTCGGAGTTGAAATATTCCGAAGCCGAGAAGACTTGCGCTGCGCTAGTATGGGTGCTCCATAGGCTGCGACAATATACACTGCATCACCAGACTTTGCTTGTAACTGAGAACGATCCTATCAAGTATTTACTTGATCAGCCGGCTTTGGTAGGAAAGTCAGCCAAGTGGCAGATTTTGATTTCAGAATTTGATATCCAGATGAAACCACAAAAGTCAGTTAAAGGTCGAGTAATTGCTGATGTGTTAGCTGAAAATCCTGGAGTCCCGGATGATGATAGATATTCTCCAGAAGATCGCATTTTGGTAATAAAAGAAGACATATGGACCATGTTTTTCGATGGAGCTGTAAATTTGGCCGGTTCCGGCACTGGGGCAGTTTTAATATCCCCAGATGGGCAACATTATCCAGTAGCAGCAAAGTTGGTGTTCCCCTGTACCAACAACATAGCCGAGTACGAAACTTGCATCCTCGGACTCCAAGCCGCAGTGGAAATGGGAATAGCCAAGTTAAAAGTGTTTGGTGATTCCGCTTTGATTATTCTTCAGACTGTGGGAGAGTGGAAGACGAGAGACACCAAACTAGTGCCGTACCATGAATACCTCGAAGAAATCATAAAGGAATTCGAAGACATCTCTTTTGAGTACTTATCGAGGTCTCATAATCAGTTTGCTGATGCGCTAGCTACGTTATCATCCATGTTGCAAGTGATTGATGGGTTAGAGGTAGAACCCTTGAAGATCGAAGTCCTGACAAAACCGGCCTACTGTATGGTTGTGACCGGAGAACCTGATGAAAAGCCATGGTATTATGATATCATGAGTTACATCCAGAAACAAGAATTTCATGAGGGAAGCACCCCGACTGACAGGAAGTACATAATGAAAATGGCTTCAAAATTCTTTGTTAGTGGTGAGAAGCTGTACAAAAGATCATATGATTCAATCCTATTGAGATGTGTGGATGCGGCTGAAGCTACCAGAATCATGCAAGAAGTACACGAAGGGATATGTGGCCCACACATGAATGGCCACATGTTAGCTAAGAAGATTATGAGGTTGGGTTATTACTGGCTCAGTCTTGAGAGTGACTGCATCTAACATATTCGAAGATGTCATCGTTGTCAGGTTCATGGGGATAAAATAAATGTTCCCCCGACGGAATTACATCAGCAGTCTGAGCCATGGCCCTTTTCAATGTGGGGCATCGATGTGATTGGCCCGATTAATCCCAAGGCATCAAATGGACATCGATTTATCTTGGTCGCGATTGATTATTTCTCTAAGTGGATTGAGGCGTCATCTTATGCAAACGTCACCGCAAAGAATGTTGTAAAATTCATCAGGCGAGACATAGTCGCTCGCTATGGTGTCCCTGAGGCTATCGTCACTGACAATGGGACAAATTTGAACAACATGTTCATTGATCAGTTGTTCAACGAGTTCAAAATCCGGCACCTGAATTCATCTCCTTATCGTCCACAGATGAATGGAGCAGTTGAAGCCGCCAACAAGAACATCAAGAAGATCTTGGCCAAAACGGCTGAAAACTATCGTGACTGGCATGAAAGGTTGCCATTTGCATTAATGGCGTATCGAACTTCGATCCGAACCTCTGTCGGAGCGACTCCTTTTTCCTTGGTGTATGGCATGGAAGCAGTTCTACCCGTTGAAGTAGAGATTCCTTCATTGCGGGTATTATATCAAGTGGAGTTGTCCGAGACAGAATGGATGCGACAAAGGCATGAGCAGTTAAACCTAATTGATGAGAAGCGATTGAGAGCCATTTGCCACGGTCAAACCTATCAGCAGAGGATAGCTAGATCCTTCAATCAAAAGGTGCGTCCAAGACACTTCGAGGTAAATGATCTAGTCCTAAGGAAGGTACTGCCCGTCTTTCCTGTTCCTAGAGGAAAATTTGCCCCAAACTACATCGGTCCGTACGTGGTCAGAAAGGTGCTTCCCGGAGGTGCCCTGATTCTCGCAGAAATGAATGGTCGTGAGTTCTCCGCTCCTGTTAATTCTGACGCTGTGAAGATCTATTATCCCTGATAGAGTTTAACATTTTGCGGCAAAAGTTTTCAAAAGTCTGGTTTTATACTCTGAATTGCAAACATTGCATTTATGAATAAATGGTTTCGATCAATTTCAAGTTAAGATATTTGCATTGGCTTTAATTTTTGCATGGTTATTTGTCAACCTGTATTATCGATTTCAAAAGGGGAAATCTATTTGGAATCTGTGATAATTCATGTGGAATAAATTGAATGTGTTGAATGAGGTACATCGGAATGATGAAAGGCAAGCCATATCCTATACACAGTCCCATGCACTAATCCCCAGTGAGTTGAGTGGAAAAATTCCATGTCTGCAAGGTAAAGGGTTATCTCGCAAAAGGTACGGCAACTGAAATGATGAGAGGCGATTCATTTCTCTATCCCAAACACTACAGGTTATCCATTGTTTCGCCACTTTGAGCCTAAAACACTTGGAGAAATTCATTCAAATTACCCCTGTCAAGAACCACCCCATATCGGGGCAAACTGGAGGTAAGTCAGCGTCATAAGGTGAAAAATGAGTAGAAATTTTCATGCTCTCACTTGCATCAATCTTCGAGTGTTGCTTTTTCAGATGAATTCACGTGAAGTTCAAGTGCCTTAGGATGACGAAGAGCATTTCTTTCTCTATCCTATACACATTTTATCCTTTGTTAAGCCCAATTGAGCCTGCAAATTCATTTCTTAAACCCAGTTGGTGATCATCCCCCACACTGGGGCAAGGCAAAAGTCATCATTGTTCAGGCGGCATATCCGGAGCACCGATAAAAGACGAAGACTCTAAGAGTCCAAATGTTAGTCATTCGGTCAAAACAAGCCAAAGTGTGGCTAGCCAATGTATGCATTGTAGACAGAGTGTGTCAAAAAAAAAAAAAAAATAGAGGGCATGAAAAAGCAGTGTGCCTGGTAAAAGCAAGGCCAATGCCCGTGAAAGAAAAGAAAAGAAGAAGAAAAGAATGAAAAAATGGAGAAAAATGGCAACTTTAGATTAGAAAATGTTGAGATGTGTCAAAGTCGCAAAAATATCCAGAGTCTTAAGGAATCAAGTGATGAATTCTCGAAGCCAATGGAACATCTACCGAGGAGACAATCCCTGACGGAAAAAGACACCGGTGATAATGCCGAGATGATTACCAACTCTCACCCCAGTTATACATATTTTGAGCCTTATGATCCATTCATTTCTCAACCCATGAGCCTAGCCTACGTTACGTCCTTTACAAAGTCTCTTCAGATTAAGGCACTTGAACTAAAGTAGGATTCGGATGTTTATAAGCTTAGCTCGAAGAAGTGCGAGCAAGTCCATTTCTATCTCATTTTGCAGGGTTCTTGACTTGTAAACCCGGAGACAATTGCAGAGTATTTTCTTTCAATAGCCTCGACTCGAAGAGTCTCTTTTGCTAAGCCATTGACCAAGCCCATGTTACGGTCCTAACAAAGACCTCTCAGATTGGTAAAGTCGTACCGTTTGCGAGAATACTCGGACCCTTGTCGACGTGATGATGGTGAGATAGAGTGATTTTCATAAATTAGCCACCTTTCGATGAGGATGAGAGAAAGCCCTTTTGGACCAAAAGTCCCTCATTCGACATTTTCAAGATATCTACTTGTGAATCTGGATTGTCTTGTCATGATTTTTCCCCAGCAAAGTTTGTAATGCTGATTTGACAAAAACCATCGTGCATGAAAATCAGTTGAAATCATAGTGCATGTGTATATGTGTTCTTGACAGTGTGCGAATGCATATTACATGTTACTTAAAATCGTGTCTAACAGGAGACATGTCTTCAGAGTTGGAGATATCACCAGGTAAGTATATCTCTATCCCTAGGATGTCTATGACTATCTAGGTATCCTTAACCTATTCAAGCAATTGTTAGGTCCCATATTTGATCATTTTTGCGAACTCTAGATGCCTTTGATTGTGTTCAGGTGTCTATTGATCAAACCTTTTCAGGTACTTTTGATGATATCTAGGTACTTTGTCAAGGAACTCTTGAACACTCGGGCTAGCCCCTTTGTTCATCAAATCACAGATTTTCATACAATCTCGAGAAGATTCCCCCGTTACATGACTATGAGCAGGTATAGCCATGACGACCAAATCTTTACATATGAGCAGATATATGTAAAGGTCGGAATGTTCTTCCCAAATATCAGGTATTCCCCCGCTACTCACTTATGAGCAGGTATAGGTGAAGCGGCCAAATCTTTACATATGAGCAGGTATATGTAAAGGTCGGAATACTCTTATTATCTCGGGTATTCCTCCGTTACTCACCTATGAGCAGGTATAGGTGAAGCGGCCAAATCTTTGCATATGAGCAGGTATATGTAAAGGTCGGAATATCCTCTTGATTTCAAAAGTTTCCCCGCAATTCACTTATGAGCAGGTATAAGTGAAGCGGCCAAATCTTTACAAACACCTATGGAGATGTGTAGGTAGTTCGTAAAGATCGGAACTGTTCTCACGAATCCAGATGATGATTGGATACGTCGTGCTTTCTTCGTGTATTTTGACTTAACTGCAGATTACCGAAGTTCATCAATATATATCAGGCAATACCTATGGGGCTGAGCCCATACATTTGCCAAAACAACATGCAAGTTAAAGTTGTGCCTCGAATTACGTTATCGTTCATGTCAGGTAAGTGATTCCAGGTACGTTTTCTATGCATGTCTGCATTGCATCATTTCTTAATGCATTGTAAAATGGGACTCATAATCCCGACAAAAACAACATTCATTGCATTTGTATCGTTGAAATTTAGGTATCATTTAGTCTTTGAATGCAACCTCTACGAGCTCACCTTCAAAGAGGGGCAGCTGTTGACACCTAAATTTTGACGCATCATTTAGTGTAATTTGCATAGAAAATTAGGGATTAAATTTTTAACCCCTAAACAAAAATATTTAAATGGCATAACATATAGTTTAAATTAATTGCATTTTGCATCAGACTGGCGGTGACGAACGAGCTTAAATTTCATTGAATGGGACTCGGCTCGCTTGTAATGTAAGGGCCGGGAATTACAAGTCAAACGGGCTCGGTTGTTTTAATTTGAACTTAATTCAGCCCATTGTCATTAATTAATTCAGCCCATTATCATTAACTAATTCAGCCCATTTAAATTAAAGCCCAAGCCTAAGCCCATTAGGACTAGAAAGCCCATCTAATTGACCTAGATTAATACTATATATACATTCATTAGGTCAGAATTTTAGGAGGGGGGTCACAATTTTTCAGATCAGAATTTTAGAGAAGGTGAGAGTGAGAAAGAGAGAGAGAGAAGGAGACTGTCGCGCCTGCACCGCCGCCGCGCCACGCCGCGCCGCACCACCGCCGTCGTCTCGCGCTCACCGCGCCTGCCGTGCCTGCTGCCGCCTCTCTCTACCGCGCGCTCACCGCCGCGCCTGCCGTGTGGAGCTCCTCGCCGCGCGAGCTCACCGCCTGCCGCTTGCGGCGAAGCTCCGCTTCGCCGCCTGCCGCGCCTGCTGCCGCCGCCTGCCGCGCCTGCTGCCGCCGCTTGCCGCGCCTGCTGCCGCTGCTCTTTGCTGTTGCCGCCCCATCCGGAGTTCACCTACGCCGTCGCTGCTCCCTGCCGTGTTCGCCGTGCGCCGCCGCCGCCACGTCTGCCGCTCGCCACCTGCTGCCGCGCCTGTCGCTCGCCGCCTGCCGCCGCGCCTGCCGTGCCTGTTGCCGCCGCGCCTGCCGTGCTCGCCGTGCGCTCGCCTGCTGCCCGCCGCGCATCACAGCCGCGCCTGCCGCGCTTGCCGCCTGTCGCCGCTCCCTGGCGCTCCCTGCCGCCGTCCTTGCCGCACCTGCCTCGCCGTACGCTCGCTGCCCGCCGTGCACCGCCTTTCGCCGTGCGCTGCTGCTTCCCGTGTGACGCCGCTGCTGCCGCCTCCCGCCGACGCCGCTGCTGCCGCGCTCCACGCCGCGTGACGTCGTGTTCCGTCGTCGTGTGCCACTGCCGCCTGCTGCTGCTCCTCCCGTCGCGTGCCGCCGCTGTCCTCGTCGCGCGCCACCGCCGGTCCGTCGTTCGCCGCTCATCCCGATCCGCAAGTTCGAATTTGGAAAACTATCTGCAAATTAGGTAATTGAATGTTATCCAATATTTTCAGAATATTTGGTTTCTTAATTTTTGGACATTTGAATATTCTGTGAATATTGTGTGGATTGCTAAATATTCTTAGGATAATGTTTGCCTTGTTTGAAAATATTCAAAATTAGGAAACTTTCCTAATTCAGCAACGTATCTGGACAACTATCCGACCTTATCCCTAAGGTATGATACGTGGCGATACGGAAAATCATTATCCTATCCATAATCACTTGGGTACGATAATGATTTTTATCTGCTTTCCAAATTTGAATGATCAACTTTCCATTAATATCTATAACCCTATAGATATGACCGATAGTTCGATTCTTGTGCCTAATCTGAATTTGAAACGAATCTTGTGGATTGCGTGGCTATTTTAAATGTGGATGCTATCTCTGTTTAAATTGTTTTTCCTTTTCAAACAAAAAAGAAAATTCAAAAAAATATCAGTTAGGATTTGAATATGAGTTTTGCATATTTAGGTTATTTTTTAATTCCAAATTTTCATGAAAACCCCAAAAAAGAATGAATTGTTTTATGGTAGGTTAGGATATGTTACATTCTTAATTTAAGTAATTTATTATTTCGAATTTTAACAAAAATCTCAAAAATAAGTCACGTTAGGATATGTTAAGTCATCATAGGTTGCACGTTAATTTAGGCACATTTTTATTCCGAATTTCATTAAAAAAAAAACACCAAAAATAAATCGTTTGCCCGTCATCAGAATTAGGTCACGTCGTCGCATGACATATAGTTTGCATGTTAAGTTGCATTATTCGCGTGTCAATTTTTGCACGTCATTGCATGTAGATTAGCTTTCATTTAAATAAGCGAAAATCCTAAAAAATATTGAGTGAACTGCTTGTTAATTAGAAATCATATTAGGATGGTTGATGTGATTTTCTAGCTAACCATGCAGATGCTTACGTTGCTTCGAGGTAAGTAATTCTTCCAAACTTGCAATTTATTCAATGCTTTCTTGGGTGTTAAATTGGTGGTTTGCGCACCCGCATGAACACCTCACATGTTAGTGACTAAGTTAAAATGAATCCAAACTGTCTGCCAAAATATTTTTGAAAAGAAAAGGTACCGAAAGGGCGTTAGACTAGATCTAGCGTAATCAAGTCCCCGGGCTTAGAATCTCTGGTTTGTAGGAATAAAACATATCTCCCTATGTTTTATCTAGGTTTCTAATCGACCTACCGCAAATAGATTAGTGGCGACTCCGAGCATGAAAACATTTGCATGTTAAAAAAACTTAAACCTAAAGTTGCGAATTGGTAGGGCTTGGGAGGGCTCGAGTTAGGTTTAGTCCTAATAATCCATTAGCCTGAGAAGGAAAATTTTTAGGTCGCGACAATGCTCTCGCAGTGATATGACTTGCAGACGAAGTAGATCACTGTTTGGATCACGAGGCCAAACAGGAACAGGAACGTCAGCAGGATGAGGCAGGGGATGCCAATGATTAAATCGAATGCTATGTTCCATGAATACACCACAAACATCTGGTACACTATCATGATCCCATAATAGAACAAGACCAGCAGCACGAAGATGAAACTCGTGACTCGTCGCTTGCCCTCAATCAGATTGTTGCCCTTGACCATGGCCTTGATCCCGTAGTTCTCCTCCTCCAGGACGGAGGCCACGCTCGCCAGCTGCCAGATGATGCTCAGGTACACGAACCCAACAAAGAACAGGATCAAGAGGATAATCCAGATGGCTAGCCCGACCGGCGAGAAACCAATCAGCATCACCAACATGACGAATGTCCCCAGCATGCATAAGCTGTAGGCCAAGTGGATCAAGAAACTCCATATGAATGTGATGGCAACTCGCTTCCATACCTTCGGGACCACGGACATGATCTTTTTGAAGGTGATGGGCTTTCCGGTGTAATTGCAGGCCACAGTGTATACAACCGCGGAAGTAGAGAAAAGGGAAAGCACCAGGAGGAAGACCAAATATGCTATTTTGATGAGCCAATATGCTAGACGGTCGCATCTTAAGATATCATTGAGGCGATGATATCTTTCACCGTCTTTGCCACAATCGAGGTCATATGGATCCCATTGCATTATTTCTTCCAGACTATCGGAAACTTGGACTTGAACTAAGAAGATGACGGAGAGAGGGAGGATAAAACAGAGCGTGATTAAAGTGAAGATTTTCTTCCATGAGAAGATGATCTTGAAGGAATCCTTGAGGATGCCAAGGAACCCGAGATTTCGAAGCCTCTCTTCCTCACTATCCATCTTAGTTAACACTCGGCTTACGTGGTCCTCCATAAGGGTGAATCATAAACTCTGCAGATGATGAAGCCGAGAGAAACCATCGAAATTTATACACACGTGTAGACGACTGAGGAGGTTAACTCCTAAAATCGACAATCTGATACGTCGCTCGTCTTAGCGTGGATTACAATCTACAATGTTTGATGTGATTTCTCGGTTAGAGCTCGAGAAGCAAAACAGATGCTTTGGACGAAAGACAGCGGCAATGACAAAGCCCTGCTCTAGCTATCTGGGATGATTTTTGTCGTTCACTTTCATAAGAGGACTACACTCCGTTCTGTGGGTGTGTGTGATTTTTCCTTTCTGAATTTCCTCGACTTTGCTTCCCATATTAAGTACCATGTTCGCATTTCACAACCTACAAATTTTCCATCTCCTTCAACCTAAAAAGGCCCATTCTCCCTCATGCACACCTAAATCATTCGGTCCAAAAGTCTCATTTCGCATTACAAAATTTAGAGTACAGATTGGTCGCTATCCGGAGCTCGACCTCTCACACAAGAAGCGTTTGCTCTGCATATTCCCTCATCAGCATTTCTCGTTGCATTGTCACATTTGGAAATTAGATGCATCTTAGTTTTAGGATCATCGACCCCACGTCGAGAGGTAAGGTAAACGTGGACGTCGGCTCTCCTGGATCCCTCAATCCATGGCGAAAACACTCGACCTATCTCGCATCGATTCTTTCCCTTAGCTGCAGTAATTGAGCGTAGCTAAAACTCACTGAAGGATATCTCTTTCCCTCTTGTCCGTGAATGGTATTCTCGGCTTGACCAGTCCTTGGAAGCCATGCTAGGATACACTAAGACGAGGAAAGTCCAGCTTAAGGAAGAGGAAAAGAGAGAGGTGGGGGCTAATCTCGTCCATATTTTTTCATGATTGAGAATATAATGATCTATCTATTATATTTGAGACGACCAAACTGACCCAAAGTTAATTAGCTCCATGAAAGAAAAGTAACTCGAACCCATCACGCCTTCCTTCCTTACCATGTTCGCTTCCAAAGGTATACTCCATGCTATTAAGGTGTCAATGTCAATAAGCATTGCTAGGGAATAAAATACCATTTATTTAGGTGATAAATTATTTGAATAGGAGAGATCAATCATGCGCACGAACATACATCATACCACGTGGCACGAACAACTACAGAGATTTGCCAAATCAGCAACGTCATCTACAATGTAACTTCATGGGACAAATTAGCAAATCAATCTAATCATATTGGGTGCATAATAATTCAATTCTAAACTTTTCGAGCTTGCTCACGTTGTCCCAAACATTTACATGAAATTTCAATCTAGTCCTTCTTGCCAATTTTGACATGAAATTGTTGATGTGATGCTCAATCATCGCCAGCCAGATTATGTATTGTGGTTGGCAATTTGACCTAAATCAAAATTTTCTCGAAATGACGTCCTTTTGCTTGATTTTTTTTTATTTTTTCTTCTTTTGTTCTTTCGTTTTTTCTCTTTTATTTCCTTTTCCTTACTTTCCTTTTGTTATTGTTCATCTCCTTCATGGTGTGAGAACTCAAACATGCTCTACATGTACCCATCCGGCTCAAACAACTTCGCAGCATTGAACTCACCAAACCGAGCCGAGGCATCGATGACTGGCATTCCACGAAACCGCACTCCTCTCGGGCATTCTCTCGAACACTTCTCAGCCCATGCCGCGGTGTTCGGAATGCAAGATGGAAGGAAGATCCAGGATCCTTTTTCGATTCCGTGCACGAACCTCCGAATCCGAACCGATCGAGAAGAAACGACGTGCCAAACCGACAGAGCCCTCGGCCTCGGCTAGGGTCAAACCGACGGAGGCTGCTGAAAGGGATGGGCTTGAAGGTCTTGACGAGCAATCCGAGCATCTGCTGTGATCTCCTCACCATGGCGCGCCGTTTTCGGGCCGTGGCGAGAGGACATATCAAGCAAGATCTGCCTCAGCGGCCTATGAACAAGTTCAGTCCTATGTGGAAGCGATCGATCAAGAGATCAAGGGATTCCACCTCCATCGGGAATTGATTACTAAACAGAGATCCTCCAGCGATGAACAGTAGGTTGGAGGTGATGAACAGTGAGAAAAGGAAATGAAAGAAAAAAAATTAAAAGAGGAAAAAAATCACAAGTTCATAAAAAAAAAATTTTAAAAACTACATGTTTTGAGGAAATTTGTTCTTGGCAAATTGTCGGCACGTCACATGGGACGGCTCACGTCACATGGGACGGCTCACGATGACTAAATCAACGTGTAAGCATTTCAGGCTAAAATTGGCACTATAAAGATGTAGGAGTACATTGATAAAAAGATTAATACCGTGAAAAATCACAAACTGGTATATTTGTAACAAATTTATCCCGAACTAATTTTTTTATCGCAAAAAACCCCAAATTGATACACATGTGATAAATTTACGCCAAACTAATTTTTTGACCACCAAAAACCCAAAACCAGTACACCTGTGGCAAATTTACCCTCCATTAAGTTGGATTAATACCACGAAAAATCACAAATTAATAAATATGTGACAAACGCAAGGGTAAAACCCTAAAATGGTATACCTTTCGACTGCCACGTGTCATCCAACTTAGCAATTTGATAGTAAAATTTAACGAAAACTAACGGAAGGTAAATTTATCGTTGGTGTATCAATTTGGGATTTTTAGTGATCAAAAAATTAATTTTTGGTAAATTTATCACAAGTGTATCAGTTTTGGGTTTTTGGTGGTGTTAACCCTTGATAAAATTGACCTTGCAAATTTTAGGTTCAATTGGGTCTTCGACTCAAGGTTCTATCAAGGAATCAACCTTGCAAATTTTAGGTTCCTAGTTCCAGGTATAATAGATCAATTCAGGGTATAGAATTGGAAAGTGAACCGATCAAAGTTGAATCCTAGTTCTTGGTGGCCCTACGATCAACCTTGAATCGGCCGAGTAAGGCAGGTTCAGGCCGGTTCCCAAATTGAACCAGCCCTGTTGCTGGCCCCTGAATACAAGGGTGGTGATCAATTCAAATGTGAGTAGGCTCAAAGCATGAAATCTGGAATCCATCGTGTTATAGTTAAATTTCAACTTTTGGAACCAATAATTGATCCCGTTGACCTTGGAATCAGGCTAGAAATAATTCTAGGGTCAATACGAGAATCGGCCAAGGCTTTTTTGTTGTTACATTTTATTTTATATATATATATATATATATATATATATATATATATGCATAAGTCACATATGAATACAATTATTTTTACTTGGGGATAATATGTCAAGCATATTTAATTTTAACAGGTATTTTCTATCATAGAAAAAGAGTTAAAGAACTTATTTAGGGTTAGGATTAAACTGGTTCAGTTCTAAGTTCCAGGTTTGCGGATCTAACGACAAGTTCACAACAAGTTCTGGGCATACAATTAGGAACCAAACCGGTAAGGCCAGTTTCCAATTTTTAAAATCGGGAACTAAAGATCGGTCCATCATGAGTCAACTTAAACAGGCCGGGTAAGGCCGCTTCAGACCTGTCCCAAGTTGAACAAGCCCGTTTACTCACCCCTATATCCAACCAATGGTCACTTCTGGTTAGCAATTAACACTGTTCAAGAGTCCAAAGAAACTAAAGCTGTTCAACTTGAGTGGAGAGATTGGCTACAGTGTCCAACTTCACTCATTCCTGAGCTACAGATTCTCTTCGAATTAGTGGTTTGAACCATATTCGGTGGCAAAAGGGTAAGTAGAGCAACTAGCAGATCGGCTTAGGAAATTTCTAGAGGGTGGCAATTCATAGCATATCATCACAATCTCTCGCAGCTTGTCGAGAATTGTCACTGCTGGACATTTGAGTAGACCATACGAAGGGAGAAGGAAGCGAGAAGGGAGAAACACTAATCATGACGAGATGAGACTAGCTTTTACCTCTTATTGCCCGAAAAGACCAATAAAATCACAGAACATCCTCGGGCAAATAATGTCTAGGAATAACATCTGCGACAAACTCTTGACGTGGTAATCTCATCTAATGGAAGAAATGCTGTTTGCTAGATCAACAACTTGATATATCTGTGTCACAGTACAGAATGGAAACCTTGTCCGTCAGGTTCTTCATCAATCAGAAGCCTCTCTCTCTCTCTCTCTCTCTCTCTCTCTCTCTCATCAAGGCAACAGAAGATTTCCACATCTAGCTTACTTCTCCAACTTCCATTTATTGGATTGATTTTTTATACGAAAATCTAATATACCAAATTGAGCGGGTTGCTAGTCCTGGCTAGTTACCAGATCAGGACAGATGGGATGCACCCAACTTAACAGTATAACAGGAGTTAGAATAAGAAGAATCTACAAAGTAGTTGTGTACTTATTAGTACTGATTGTTGATACAAGCGCATTTCATTTGGGTATTTCTTTCACTTTCCCTACGTCAAACACATCAAGAAGTACACATGGCTTAAGATCAAACTTACTTATACGACGCTCGTAGTACACTGGCAAACTTAAAGCTAAGGACCATATATGTTTGCTGGTTCGGCTCTTATTCAGCTAGTACAGAGTTCCAACTTGAACTTCAGACATAAACTTGATCCAGCTGTGCATCCTTGGTGGCGACATGAACTTGCTCTAGCTGGACATCCTTGGTGGCGTCCCTCTGAGGCTCAGACTGAAAGTAAGCTTCCAGATGGTTGGCCAAGGCCGGCTTGTCGATGCTCTCGCAGTGATATGACTTGCAGACGAAGTAGATCACTGTTTGGATCACGAGGCCAAACAGGAACAGGAACATCAGCAGGACAAGGCAGAGGATGCCGATGACTACCATGGCTCCTATGTTCCATGAATACACCGCAAACAACTGGTACACTATCAATATCCCATAATAGAACAAGACCAGCACCAGGAAGATGAAGCTCGTGACTCGTCGCTTGCCCTCAATCAGATTTATGCTCTTGACCATTGCCTTGATCCCATAGTTCTCCTCCTCTAGGACGGAGACCACGCTTGCCAGCTGCCAGACGATGCTCAGGTACACAAACCCAACAAAGAATAGGATCAAGAGGACATACCAGATGACTATCCCGACTGATGAGAAACCGATTAGCATCGCCCACATGACGATAGCCCCCAGGAAGCATAAGCTGTAGGCCAAGTGGATCAAGAAACTCCATATGAATGTGATGGTGACTCGCTTCCACACCTTTGGGACCACGGACATGATCTTTTTGTAGGTGATGGGTTTCCCCGTGTAATTGCTGGCCACAGTGTATACGACCGCGGAAGTAGAGAGAAGGGAAAGCACCAGGAGGAAGACCAAGTATGCTATTTTGATGAGCCAATATTCTAGACGCTCGGATGATACGTATTCATCCCCATCTCCCCTGTGATAAAGTCTGTATCTTACAAATCGAATTCTTCTTTCCAGATACTCAGAAACATGGATTTGAACTAAGAAGAGGATGGAGAGAGGAAGGATAAAAGAGAGCGTGATTTGAGTGAAGATTTTCTTCCATGAGACGATGATCTTGAAGGACTCCTTGAAGATGCCAAGGAACCCGAGATATTGAAGCTTCTCTTCATCACTATCCATCTTAGTTAACACTCGGCTCATGTGGTCCTCCATAAGGGTGGTTCAGAGACTCTGCAGATGATGAAGCTGAGAGAAACCATCCATATTTAAACACACATGTACATGACTAAGGAGGTTGACTCCTAGATTGACACATTGATTACGTCGCGGGTCTCTGCGTGGATTGCAATCCACGTTGTTTGATGTAATTTCTTCGTTAGAGTCTGAAAAGGAAAACAAATATGCCTACACTGATAGATACCATCATACTAATGCTCCAGCCAGTTTTATTCTTTCCCTCCTTTTTTCTAATTCTCTTTTAGAGTATGAATCCAAAAAGAAAAATAAGAATTGATTAACTATGTGGTAAGGGAAAATTAGCCATTCGCATGTCTAATAATCTACATCGGGCATGAGCAAATGATAAAAATAACTCTGTTTTGATAACATCAAATTACAGGTATTTAATAAAACTATGCTTCGACTTTTTGCCTGCATCATTTTAGCATGACTCCAGTTTGTACCCGATGATACGCTTGTACCATATGATACGCCACGCGAAGAATTCTAGGAAGGGAAAAAACAGAGTCGAAAGCCTCCTTCATTTTTTAATTTAGGGGTTGCCATGTCTTCCCGTCAGTGTGCAATAATGATCATCTTCTTATACAGCGGCATCATTACCGAGATATCGAACTTTATTCCATCGCCATGGATGGGATTCTCATTGTTTTGTCCAAAGGATGGATGCCGACATCTCGATAGCATGGCGGCTCATTCGTCCGCTTGATGGGAAGACAGGTATTAAGCGAAGCTACTAGGGTCCTGTAATGAATCTGACAGGAAATTGCTATGTAGCTCCGTCTTCCATTCTATTTTATGACATATTCTAATCAACCCACAATTTATTTTGTCCTAATCCGGTTTAGGACTGAGAAAGATTTCTCATCATGATAGTGACAAAAATTTAACATATATAAAAGTGAAACAAAGAAAAGCTAGAGCACATTGTAATTTTTTTTAAATTTTTCCCTTGACCTAGAGCACATCGTGTAAAAGCACATCGTGTAAAAGGCAAACTTATATCAAACATTTATACATCTCCAAGCTGCAAACTTTATTATCTTAAGACTAATAACTTAATGACCTTCAAGTTTTTCAATCACACCAAAACCATGATGCAGAAAACTCTCAAACTAACACAGGGAATACAGAAATTAGACGTGAAGTTGCTCAAGCTGGACAGAATTGGCCTTCAGAGGGACATAGTCTCCAAGATAGACCTCGAGATGATCAGACAAGGTGGACTTGTCAATGTTCTCGTGGTGGTAGGACTTGCAGACAAAGTAGATCACTGTCTGGACGACCAAATCAAAAAGGACCACCATTATCAGCAACAACAAGCAGATCAGTCCAACCCCAATCTTGATTCCAATCCCATAAAACAAGTCCAAGACCACAAAGCACTCAAACAATGCCTGAACCAGCACAAAGCACACCAGGACGCCAAGAAAACAGCCAACCGACACACGCATCTTGCCCTTTATCAGCCTCTTGCTCTTCACCATCGCCTTCCTTCCATACACATCTTCAAGAACCGAGATCACACTCGCTAATTGCCAAATCATGGTGATATAAACAAACCCAATAACGTACAAGATCAAGAGAATCACCAACATGGCAATCCCAAGTGCAGGGCCAACCATAAAATGCCTCACGATGACGACCCATACGATCAAAAGCCCGACAGCCGCAACAATGAACACAAAGAAGGTTGCGAAACTCCAGAGGAAAGTGACCATGAGCCTCTTCCACACTCTGGGCACAACACTCATGATCTTCTTGAAAGTAATCTGCTTGGCGGCGTAGACGCAGGCTACTGTGTAGACAACAGCCGAGGTCGAAAGCAGAGAGAAGATGAAGACGAAGATGAAGTAGCCGAGCTTGAAGAGCCAGAAAGCGACCCACTCCTTCTTGAGCATGCGGGACAGGTACCTGTACCTCGGGCTGTCCTCCCAGGCGTCGTCCCGGTCCATCTCGTGGTTGAGGATCTCGAAGGAGAGGAGCTGCGAGACCAAGAAGTGGGCGAGGAAGATGACGCAGAGAGGGAGGATGAGCGCGAGCGTGATCTGAGCGAAGACCTTCCTCCATTTGAGGATGATCCTGGAGGTCTCTCTGTAGACGCCCAGGAACCCAAGGAACTGCAGCTCGCGCTGGTCTCTGTCCATCGTTTCTTTCGCACAGACAAAATCAAGAACGAGTGCAACGACCGATGTGTGGAGAGACCGGGCTATTTGTCGAAGCAGATAGCAAACTGAAGTGACTCGGACACTACTAAAAAAGGGTTATCTAGAGAAGAAGAACAACCACACAGACTGAAGTGATAAAATGAAGATAGCGATCTTATCAGACTGTGGGTAAAGAAAGACTTTGAAGTGTCGACGAGTCAAGTCAAGCCCTTTTCTTGAGATTCCCTAAATCTTCACGTAGTTTCGTCCTCAACAATTGAAGTTTACTTAAACAAGAGAAGAAAGCTGCTGGTCCACTTTCTCTGCTCTCGCCCCGAAGCATCCTTAATTTCTCGATTTAGTGGCAGCTTAGCACGAAACGCGTGGGCGGGAGTACCTACGCCTTTTCCTCAATTTGGGTGGCCATGGAATTCAGCCCAGTCGACGCAATTTGGAGTCCGCGTCAAAGGTGATGCAACAACGTGGAAAGTGAGTGTGCTTGTGGGACTTGGCCAAGAAAACTCCATAAGAAGCTAAAACACACACACACATACACACATACACACATACACACATACATACATACATATATACACATATAAAGTAGGGGTTTGTAAAGAATTCTATCGTGCCGAGACACGGCCGCGTGTCGAGTGTCCTTAAATATGGTCTGCTTCATCAACACGCTATGCTCTTCGTTTCCATACATGTGCCAATACAAACATTCCTTTTTATTTAAGTTGCATTTTCCCGATCTAAGTTTTAGTGCCCATTATATTTTGCACTTAAATACTCGGTAGTTGTATATAGTTGAGACCTAATATGAGACTTAAACAGCCCAAAAGATTTTAAGGAATTGGGTTGACCACAATTGCCCGAGATGAGCTTAACATGGATGAGAATTAAGACATCATGGTGCAAGGTACAAATGCAAAAGGTTTACTGAGCTTATGTACATAATTCATGACCCAATAAAAATTGAGGCAAATCACGATGAGGGCATCGTTAAATATGAATAATAAACTTATGAACTCAATTATGTTGATGTATTTGATCTATTGAGCTCACATGTTAAAACGTGGGAACCTCCTAAAGGTAAAAATTACATATGGAATTTTTATGTGTATCATAATCTAAGTGAATCATATAAATGCATTAAAAAGAGTGAATTCACTCGTAAATCCAACAGATTATGCACTACAATATTTGAGCTCATTCATGGAGTATGTCGAGTTTGTTTTAATAGGTTTCATTTATAGAGTTCTATTAGCTCACCAATTAAATGCTCACTGTTGAAATACACCACATCATTTGATTATCGGGTTTACATGCTTTTTATATACATGTGGATTTTCTTCACTTATCAACTTAAACTTTTGAATTGACATACCGAATTAGAGGTGTTGTGCCATGAATCGGTTGTGCACCATGAATGGTGTACATAGAATTATGAGATTATTAGGTACTTTCGGCTGAAGTAGGCTTACATGAATCAAGAGCACTTAATAAATTTTGTAGAACTAGATACTAGCTACCTATCATGTTCAGTGGCAATCAACTCAGCACTTGGAGAATCTCAGGCACCATGTTACATTGTTACTAGGGGTAAAAAAAGGTAAACTACTAACTATTTCAAGAAAATCTAACAACCTTGGTAACCTCGCTGCCTTGTTTCAAGGCTTTGGCACATAAAGTAGAAGGAAAATAAAGGGTTAAACCACGAAAAATCTCAAATTGATACACTTATGATAAATTTACCTAAAATAAATTTTTTTATTACCAACTCTAAATCGGTACACCTGTGATAATTTTACCTTCCATTGATTTTCATTAATTTTTACTATCAAATTTCTAAATTGAATGATACGTAACAGTTGACGGATGTACCACTTTGAGGTTTCAGCCTCTGTTTATTACATGTGTACCAGTTTGTGATTTTTCGTAGTATTAATTCAATCAAACGGAGGGTAAATTTATTACGAATGTATCAGTTTGAGATTTTTGGTGGTTAATAAATTAGTTTGAAGTAAAGTTATTATAATTGTACCAATTTTGGATTTTTAGCAATTAAAAAAATTAGTTTTGAGTAAATTTGTCATAAGTTTATTAGTTTGGAATTTTACGTGGTATTAATACGAAAATATATCAAGTTTCCATAGGTTTTTATATGGTGTTTTTTCCAACTTATTTTGTCTACATTTGTCATTAATTTCGAGTATGTTTGGTTCACTTTTTGTACTTTTCTTGTATCATTTGAAATTTGATTTTTTTTCTTTTATGGGGACAATCAGCACTCTCATTCAAAACGTACAAATATCGATGGATGAGACTAATTTATATTGTCTCGTAAAAATTTTTTGAGTTTGCAATATTTTATTGGTTTCAAAAGTTTGAAGGCAAAGCAAAAGAAGCTGCTTTTATTTCCATACACTAATTATGATGATCAGAAGATGCACCATTACTAATCAGGTTGGATTTGATCATGTGCTGATAGATATAAACTTAGTTAGAAAATTGATCAAAAATATATATATATATATATATATATATATATATATATATATATATATATATATATATATATCGCACAAGACTAAGCTGCGCAGGAGCTTTACTTAGCAATTTGTTTTTATGGTCACTTTAACAAATCTCTAATTCTTATACATGTGATTTTTATTTATATGTGTTCTATTTTAAGTCGTATGAGAATCTATAAATTAATTAGATGAGAACAAATATTCCATGATCGCACATATCTTTGTAATGAATGTTTCAAATTAATTGTTTATATATACGTAGATCTTATTTTGAAATATCTATGTAAAAGTAAGGCTGAATCTTTTTCAAAAAAAATATAGCTTTCTTACATCCAAGTTGTAAAAAGGAAAATGAAAAAAAAATTAATGTTTAAAACGTTATGTTACATATATTTTAGCGAATATTTTATATATGGATAATTGTGCATAGTCTAGGAAATCCCTTATTCAGCATGTTAAATAATATCTCAAATTTGAGCCAGCGAGCAAAACCCAATTTGAATTGAATTATTAATCGAATCCTCTTTTAATGTTGAAGAATTGTTACTGTGACATTATCCATTAATCCTAAAAAGACATATAGTGGATGTCTGATCAGAGTAGGCCATGGTTCGGTGGGGCCTAGTTCATAAAGTTGTTTGTCGACTCCTTATAATTAAGAGAAAATACCACTAAAAACTCTAAATTATACCACTTGTGACGAATTTATCATGAACTTCTTTTTACGATACGAAAAATCCCAAACTATGCCACTTGTGACACATTTACTTCACAAAAATTTTCCCAAGGGCATTTTCATCATTTTCATTTTTCTTTTTTTTTTCTTCTCTCTTCCCTCTGCTAACCATGGCTAGCGGAGAGAAGCCGGTGGCGAGGGCGTCCCTCGCCGGACTTGGTGAGGGCGACCCTCTTCGGCTTCCCTCCGCCATGGTCGGTAGAGGAAAAAGAGAAGAAAGAAAAAAAGCATGAAAAAGAAGATGAAAATGCCCTTAGGCAAAAGTATTGTGGGATAAATGTATCACAAGTGGCATAGTTTGGGATTTTTTGTGTCACAAAAAAAAAACTCAGGATAAATTTGTCACAAGTGATATAATTTGAAATTTTTTGTGGTGTTTTCTATATAATTAAATGTAAAAAAAAACACAGAAAAAAGGGCACACGAAATTTTTTTTTTGGTCGGAAAGTGCACACATATTTAGGCGTAGGTTTTTTCAACAACAAAAAACAAAAACTACAATAGCCGCCAAATGGCGGGTGTAGCTGCACAAAGAACAAGAAAAAAGAGTAGGGAGTTGAGTGTTACAGAGCCGCTGGAAGAGGAGAGAAAGAACGCACGATATTCTTATTTTTGAATGATGTGTCGCACCAATTGTTGAATTGAATTATATAAATTTTTGATGTTTTTTATTATTTATCATTTATTTATCTGGTTCTCTTGCATTAACTTAAATTGTAAAATATAAATTATCTCGATCACGTTAGATTACAACAATTGATATCGAAGCTTAAAGATATGATTTTTTGAATTTTGTTACGAGATTTTTGCTTGTCTGATTATTATCCAGAAATTCTGTTGTTACAATTATGCCTAGAGCGAAAATAGAAATTGAAAAGTTCTATGAGAGGAACAACTTTAGATTATTGAGCTTTAAGATGAAGGTGCTATTAACAACTTACAATTTGGTTGAAGCATTGGAGGGCAAGAAAAAGTTGCCTGAAATAATGAAAGAAGCCGAAAAAGACATGCTAATGAGGAAGGCGATGAGTATTATCCTATTGAACCTGTTGGATAAGGTGTTAATAGAGGTAGTTGAAGAGAAGGATACCGCAGCGTTGTGGGCAAAACTTCAACACTCTAGGTAATAAAAGGGTTTGAACAATCTCTTATACATGTTAAAAGATGATTTTTAGTTTATATATATTGAAGGTATATCTATCAAATCCCACCTAGATGAGTTTAAAAAACTCATAATGGATTTAAAGAATGTTGGTAAGATTTTAAATGATGAAGAGCATGGCATAATGTTGTTAGCTTTTTTACCAAAGTCATAGGAGCCCTTTATTGATTCACTACTACAGGGGCGCACTATGATTACCTCAAAAGCGGTAAAGTTTGCCTTGTTCTTTAAAGAATGTTAGAGAAAGTTGAGAGATGACAGTTTAGCGCAAAATATAGCACATGGACTAGTGATTTGATATAGAGATTAACATCACGGATCTAGTGACGGTAGAGGTAAAATCATGTCAAAGTCACGCCATAGAAAGTTCAAGGGAAGCGGGAAGTGTTTTTAGTGTCACAAGTAAGGCACATCGGGGGAGGCTGTCTAAAGTGGAGAAACAAAGGTGGCAGGTAGAATGTCACAAGTAGTGTTACGAATGTTATTGAGGAGAGCACTAGTGATATAAAGGCTATCTTGTATGTGATTATAAGTTTGTCAGTAAACGAATGGGTGCTAGATTCAGGGTATCATTATCATTCGACATATGATAGGAACTGTTTTATAATTTACCAGACTGCCGATGATGATAGAATTCTGACGAGGAATAATATAGCCTATAAAATTATAGGGATAGGGATAGTTCGAATTCAGATGCACGATGTGGTGGTATGCACATTGACAAACGTGAGGCATGTACCGAATCTCAAGAGAAACCTTATTTCTTGGGGACATTCGATGACATCGGGTGTAAATACCCCGCTGAAGGTAGAGTATTGAATATCTCTTGAAATGTCATGATAGTGATGAAAGGGAAAAGAGTGAATACTTTCTATTATCTACTTAGAGAAACTGTGATTGGAATTAATGCAATTTCATCAAGTGAGTTAGACTCTGACTTGTCTCAATTATGGCATGTGCGGATAGAGCACATGAGTAAGGCATATACGACGATGTTCAGTGAGAGAGGATTGTTGAAGGGTCAGAAGACAAGAAAGTTGGACTTATGTGAGCAGAAGCAACCCCCAATTAAATTTACTACAACTACTCATCCGACCAAGCAATCGGTTGAGTATATTCATTCAGTCTGGGACTCGTATCCAGTTCTTTCGAAAGGAGATGATCGATATATGTTGACATTTATCGACGGCTATTCAAAAAAGGTATGAGTATACTTTCTGAAGTATAAATTTAATGTATTTGATCCATTCAAGACATTTAAATAATGTATCGAGTTTGAGCCTGCGTGCGCAGCTCGATTCGAATTGGATTATTGATAGAATCCCTGTTATCTCTTGGTCCTAAGAAGACGTATAGTGGACGTCTACTCAGAAAAAGGCCACGATTTAATTTTCGGTGGGATCCAAGTCGAAAGTCGTTGGCTGACTCCTACAAAATTAAGTCTAAGAAACAAAGGGAGAAAGAAGGGCACACATATTAAAAAGTGCGGACTTCTTCGGTGAAAAAAAAAAAAAACCCTTCGATGGCCGTCGGATTGCGGGTGTAGCCGCGCGAAGAACAAGAACAAAAAAAGTAGGGAGGCGTGCGTTTTTTCAAGACAAAGAGCCACTCGAAGAAAAGAGAAAGAATGCATGATCTTCTTGTTTTTTATTTTTTTCGGCTGCACGAGCATGAACATGGTGGTGAATCATGTATTATACCGACACTTGGATTGAACTATATAAATCTTTGGTATAATTTATTATTACTCGCTTATTTCTCTGGTTCTCTCGCATTAACTTAAATTTCAAGATTCCGGTTGGCACTTCCACGCCAGATTACAACACAATATATCCAATTCTTATGCATATACTATTTTTGAAAAAGGTTATATTTCATAATGGCACCTATTTTGATAAAAAAAATGTACATATGGATTGTATTTTGAAATGTCCATATAAAAAGAAGTCCAAAAGTTATATTTCATGATTGTGCACGCTTTATAACATGAACATTAGCAAATTACTAAATGTTAACTCATTAACATAGATATTTAACTGTAGAAAACAATTACTTTAAAAGGTCTCTATGACATGATTGTGCGTATTCCATCAATACATGATGTTAGAGAATCATTGAAAAAGTTATGCAACACAAGACCCTTTATATGATAAGTTGATGACATTATAGAATCAATAAAACAATTTCACAACTAAAGAATTATAGCTCGTCCCTTAGATGTAAACGAAAATCACAGAAGCAGAAACTATTCAACATTACGTAAGTGAAAGAACCCATCAGGCATGAAGTTGCTCAAGCTGGACAGGTTTTTGGCCTTCAGTGGCACAATCTCCAAGATTGACCTCGAGATGATCAGGCAACGAGGAGTCGTCAATGCTCTCATGGTGGTAGGACTTGCAGACGAAGTAGATCACTGTCTGCACAACCAAATCGAAGAGCACCACCACCAACAGCAGCAACAAGCAGATCAGCCCAACACCAATCTTGATTCCTATAGGAACGAAGTCCAAGACCACAAAGCACTCAAACAATGCCTGAACCAGCATGGCGCACACCAAGACACCAAGAAAACACCAAATCGACAGACCCATCTTGCCCTTTATCAGCCTCTTGCTCTTCACCATCGCCTTCCTTCCATACGCATCTTCAAGAACCGAGATCACGCTCGCCAGTTGCCAAATCATGGTGATATAAACAAACCCGATGACGTACAAGATCAAGAGGATGACCGCCACGGCAATCCCAAGTGCAGGGCCAACTGAATGCTGCCTCACGATGACAAGCCATGCGATCAAGAGCCCAACAGCCACAACATTGTACACAAAGAAGATTCCGAAGCTCCAGAAAAAAGTGACCATGAGCCTCTTCCACACTCTGGGCACAACACTCATGATCTTCTCGAAAGTAACCTGCTTGGCGGCGTAAACGCAGGCCACTGTGGAGACAACTGCCGAGGTCGACAGCAGAGAGAAGATGAAGATGAAGATGAAGTAGCCGAGCCTAACGAGCCAGAACGCGACCCACTCCTTCTCGAGCTTGCGGGACAGGTCCCTGTACTTCGGGTCGTCCACCCAGACGTCGTTCCGGGTGATCTCGTGGTCGACAATCTTGTAGGAGAGGAGCTGCGAGACCAAGGAGTGGGCGAGGAAGGTGACGCAGAGAGGGAGGATGAGTGCGAGCGTGATCTGGGCGAAGATCTTCCTCCATTTGAGGATGATCTTGGAGGTCTCTCGGTAGACGCCGAGGAACCCAAGGGATCGCAGCTCGTTCTGGTCTCTCTCCATCGTTGCTTTCGCACGGAGGAATCAAGAACTAACCAAACGATCGACGTGTAGAGAGACGGGGATCTTTCTTGAATGAGAACAAGCGAAGAGATTCAGAGACTCGAGACACTTATAAAGGCTCTTGACAAGAACAAACGCAGAGTGAAACGAGAAACGAAGGTAGCGATGCCGTCACGCCAAGAGACGGGGTAGGAAGAGGGGAAGACTTTGAAATTTCAACGGGTCAACCTTGCTTCTTCACGGTCGGACTTCTTCATGCGATTTCTTCCTCCATAAACGACCGTGCCTGAATAAGAGAGCCAAGACTTGGGTTCACTTTCTTGGTTCTCGGTTCGAAGCTTTCGCGGTTCCTTGATTTGGCATGATCGTAGCACGAAACGCGTACATGGGTTTTAGCCTTTTCCTCGATTTGGGTGGCCACGAAACTCAATTCAATTCAGCCGAGTCGATGCAATTTGATCTCCACGTCGAAGGGGTGCAATTACGTGGAAAGTGGGTCGGAAGAGGGAAGACTTTGAAATTTCAACGGGTGAACCTTTTTTGCTTCAGATCCGTACGTCTCCATGCGATTTCTTCCGCCATAATTGGATTGGCTTGACTTAACAAAATTTCCGCGTCAAATGGGTGCAATAACGTGGAAAGTGGGTGCGCTACTTGGCCTGGCTTAAGAAATTTCCTTGATATCCAAACGCATAAACGTACCAAGTCGAGAGGTTTGTTTACAAATATATGTGCCGCGCAGGCACTGTTGACACCTCGATTTAAAAAAAACTAAAAAGAAAAAACTCTTGTTCTACCAAGACCGATTGGGCCTAATATGCGCATTCGGCCCACTGCGCGTTCGGCTTATCTTTCTTTCCTCGTTTGGGCCGAATTCGGCCCCCTCTTCTCTTCTCTTTTCTTCATTTTTGTCTTTAAGCCCAATTTGTTTCCTTTGAGCCCATTTGTATTTGCTATGGTTTGTTTCTCTGTTACACTGAGGCATAGGACGCCGAATTGAATGAACGATTTCTAGTCAAAATCATGTGAAACTGAAGGGGATTTGTGGAATATATTGGTGATTCAGAACTTTATATATTGTGTTTACGCTGACAATCGTTTGAAAATTAAATCGGAAAATCGTTTCTGAAGCTGCATATCATATGTTTGGCAAAATGCATAGCTGAAAAACCGAATTGATTTTCGCGAAATCGACGCGTGGAACTTGTCCTTTGTGCTTGATTAGGTCCTAGCTTGATGAATCAATACTGAATCCGTGTTTTCCCTTGATTTTGTGGCGTGTTCATCATTTTTCCGAGCCGGCCATTGAGGGAACCTTCGACGGAGATCCATTCCACTTCTGCCGGAGCGATGCCCGCGGTTAGAGGCCGCTTCAGTCAGTCTATCTCACGATCTGATTTGCATGTATGTTTCCTACGTGAGACCGAGTTTCGGTTAACGTGATTTTTAAGTTTGAGAATTTCTCGCCGGAGTTAGTCCGGCATTGTAGAAACCGCCGGCCAACTAGTGGCCGGTGGTCATTAGCCGGCCGTGGTCAGTTGACGTCGACGATTGAAGGTTGAGGTCGACGATATTATGAAGTTCGCCGGAAGAAATGTTCTCGTTGAAGGTGGCAAATACCTATTCTCAGTGAAGATGAAGGCGTGCATAGAAAAAAAAGGCCATCGGGGAAGAAGACCAAAACAAAAAGGGAATAAAAAGAGAATAAGAAGAGAATAAAAAAAGAAATAAAAAATTAGAAAATATAAAAAAAAAAGTAAAAAGAGTTGATTATAATGGAGACCGAGTCAAGTTCTGATTTGGGTGGAGCAGAGGTGTAATGGGCTGAATTGGAATTGGGCCTAGATGGACCAAAACTGAAATTTGATAGTTTGGGCCTTGTTCCTATTGGGCCCAAGAGCTTGCTCGAATTGACCTAGCTCGGACCATCAGGGTCCGGGTCGGACTAATGAATCAAACTGGGTGCTTAGACCCGGTCTGAAATCCATTTCCCAAATTTTTTTTAAAAATTAAAAAATTAAAAAAATCCAGAAAATTAAGAAAAATAAAAATGTGGAAAAAAGCTAAAAAGATGTAGAATTCTCTTAGTTTGGTTTTTATAAACACTTTAGGTTTGAATAAAATTTGAATCAAAAATTGAATAAGCCTTTAGGGCTTTACCTTAGGAATTTTTTTGGATTGTTTTTTTTAGAGACGATGCGAGGTCGCTGTTTGTGTACTTTCATTTTGATTTCATTTGATTGCGCGCTTTAAATTCATTGATTGTTGTTTTCTCCTTTTAGAATGGTTAGGATGAAAATTCAAAATTCTCGATTAGTAAAAGACGGCCGTGATATTTTGGTTAGCAAATAGTCGAGTTTAGGTACCGAAAGGGCATTACTTGAAAAACTAGTGTAATCAAGTCCCCGATCCCTCAGAATCTCTGGTTGTGTATGTTTTCGAGAAAACGCTCTCGTATCTTGATTAGGGTTTTTAGCCGATCCTTAATCGTGGTTAGTGGCGACTCCTATCGAACAAATAGATTTAAACAACTAATGTCACATGAGGCATGAACTTAGAGAGAATTCAATAAAATACCTCTGAACCTACTTCCTTGAGGTGGCCCTTGAAGGTTTAGGTCGTGACAGACACGTGGCACTTCGAACACGCACTAAGTGTCGTTGGCTACGATCCGCCTCTCACGCTATGCAAAGAGGTAGCACAAAACTCTGAGAGAGAGAGAGAGAGAGAGAGAGAGAGAGAGAGAGAGAGAGAGAGAGAGAGAGAGAGAGAGAGAGAGAGAGAGAGTTGGAAATACCAAGTGAGCGTTATACGAAAGTTGTGACACTTGTAGTGTCATTGTCCCCATTTTTTTCCTCTTTATCTAAATTAAGTAGACCTAGCATAAACCTCAAGTACTCTTTGACATAATTTTAATACTTCCTTATTAGAATACAGTAATTGTTCCTTTCCATATTACAATATGTTAATAAATGTGAGCCTCGTGTGAACACGGGACAGCACCCTTGTGAGTTTTGTTCTTGAATCTTGATCACCCTTCATCCTTTCCGTTTAATTTCAATTCATTTATACCTGAATTATATGAATTTTGTTAAGAAGTTCACCAGCTTATTTGTTGAGTAAGCAAATAGGAAAGCGTTATAATTTTCAATGCCTAATTATCTTTTTCATATGCATAATCAATGTTTACAGAGTCAAACACATTTCCATTAAGTATGTTTAACCAGTTCCCAAGGGTATTCGTGAGCAAGACACGAAGCAAAAAGCCTGTCTTGCTTGAATTTGTGCTCGAATCAACGTACTTCAACATATTCTATTTATATAAATAAATATTTGTTTTGAAAATACATATACCATTTTGCAACATCTATATATAATTCGATGAAAAAATTGATTGCTCGTATTTTTGCAATAAATTATTAAAATAATTATTTATGCGGGGAAAAAGATATCACAAGTGCTATAATACTTTATACGGCGCTCATTTCAATATCAAAAAATCTTTAGTGATCATTTGAGTGCCACATTTGAGAAAAATCGAACACTTCGGCGTCTCCAACAATATATTCCGACATAATTTTTTTTATTGAATTTTTAAGTCTGATGTGGCATTTAAAAAAAATTAAGTCATTTTACGGCGCTCACTTCAATATCAAAAAAATTTTAGCGATTATTTGAGTGCCACATTTGAGAAAAATCGAACACTTCGGTGTCTCCAACAATATATTCCAACATAAATTTTTTTATTGAATTTTTAAGTCTGAAGTGGCATTTAAAAAAAATGAAGTCCAATGTGGACAAATCCCTTGGTCAAATCCTCCGTGAAAACTGCCCTATCCCGTCATCTTCTTCATGTTCATGTTCTTCTTCAGCTAACAATTTTTACTTTCATACAATTTTTTCTTCTTTTTCTTTTCCAATCAGTTTCTTAACCACTGTCTATGTGCAAAAGGAAAAAAATTTCCATCAAATTCTCTCTCTCTTTCTCTCTAACTAAAGTTGTGATGCATAGTTCGTGAATCTGCAATTAGTGGATGGTTTTTATGGTAGCCGTGATTTTACTGCTGTGTGGTCCTCATTCTACATGATTTTGGTTACATCAACATTGAAACTCGTTTTCCTAAGAAAGAAAAGTGTAAAATCAAAAGGTAAGGGATAATGGCACAAACAGTCAATGAATTTGGCCTAATGTATAATTTGATTCTTAAACTTCTAATTTGTTTAATGTAGTCCATGAGGTTTAGCCTAATGTTTAATGTGATCCATAAATTTTTAATTTGTTCAATTTGATCTCTAAACTTTTGGTACATGTTCAATTTAGTGCCTAAACTATATAAAAATGTTCAATATAGTCCCCGCATTTGAATTAATGGAAGGACTACATTGAACATTTTCATATAGTTCGAAGACTAAATTGAAATGTACCAAAAGTTCAGGGATGACACATGACACTAAACACATTAAAAGTTCAGGGGCTACATTGCATATTGAGTTAAAGTTCAGGGACTACATTGAAGAAATTAAAAGTTCAGGGATCAAATTGCACGTTGGGCCAAAGTTCAGGGACTATTTGTGTCATTTTCCCAAAAAGCAAAGAAGAAACAAGAGCAAAACAATTTTTATTCCACTTATTCATCTACCCATTTCCCCAAAAATTCTGAAAGTGATTTGCCCCAATTTGAAATATTAGAGCTAGGGTTCACATTGAAATTTTCCCCAATTCATTAATTTGGGGCAAATAGATGCTCAAACAAAATCGTTTAGGTCCAATAATGCCGACTTCACTTTGCTGGTGAGCCACCTTGGGTGGTCTATATTAAAAAAATGTCTTAAGCAAATCACCAATGATACTAAAGTGATAATTTTTTAATCAAAGTGGCACTCAAGTGATTGAGAGAAAAGTTTTAGTACTAAAGTGAGTATCATACAAAAGTGACGATATTTCTAATATCCTTTTACAAATTCATGCATATATAGGTTCTATTTTGAAATATCTAATAAAAAACGAGGTTGAAAATTATATTCGATGATTGTGCATATCTAATAATAGGACTAATATCACAAAAAATATCAAATTGGTGCCACGTGCCACATTTATCCTAAACTAAATTTTGTTTTTAAAAAAAATCTCAAACCGATATACCCATGACAGAGTGGGACAAGGTTAGGGGCTTTACCAGATTTTCAAAAGGTGAGGGTGATCATAGGGAAAAATTAGCAAATTTCCTAATCTCAGTTCATTTTTTCAAAACGATGTTTGGGAGTCCTATTCATATTGAATTTTCACGTTGGATCCATGTCACGTGCTGATCATCCGAGTTGTTTGCCATTTATGTTTCTATGTTAGCAATAAAAAGAGGATATTGGACGGACGCTAATGAAGGATAGACTTGTTAGGTTGTACCAAATTAGGTTTTTTTGGACTTAAAAATTAGTTTGGGGTAAATGTAGCACGAATATATCGATATAAAAATTTTTACGGCACAAAATTAGCTTGGGGTAAATGTGGCTTTGTGATATCAATTTTTGATAATATGAACATTAACAAATTGATAGAAATATTTCATCAATACTTTAAAAAGTCTCTGCGACGCTTGGGGGAATCATTAAAAAAAGTTATCCAACACGACACCCTCTTTTGGATAATAAAATGACATTAGAAGATCGATAATAAAAATTCATTAGTATAGAACTATAGCTCTTTTGTTACAGATAAAAAAATATTAATATTGTTGTAAAAGTAAACGGTGATCTTTGGAATCAACTCAGAAATCAACTTGAAGTATAATATGAGAGAAAGGAAGAGATAAGAGAGAAGTGGGGAGCAAATGTTAACCCTTTTACACACATCAACAAGTTTACAAAAGCCTCTATTTATAGGCTAGAGGTACATGAATAGTATAGGTACATTGTACATGAAAGTAATTAATGGAGGAGGTGATCATGTACATTGAAAGAGGGAATGTATAGAACTATTCATGAAATGGTGAAAAGTGATATATCCACATCATACAATGTATTTATAACACTCCCCCTTGGATGTTCACCTTTTATTATACACTATTTAGACTGCCTCATTAAAAAAAAAACTTTGCCAAGAAAAACCCAGTGGGATAAAAACTTGGCGAAGGGAAAAAGAGTACGGTGCGTATAATATTCCCCCTCATTTTAATAGTCATTGCATGTAGGCTGCCTCATTAAAAACCTTTGGCAAGTAAAAACCCTGTGGGAAAAAAAAACTTGGCAAAGGAAAAAAGAGTACAGCCATAAACCTTATGGGTTCCATCCTTCAGGGATGGTTAATTCGCTCCCCTTGATTGAATTAGTCGTCCAAGCTGACGCATTCCTATTCCATATATAAGTTTTTCAAATGTGGAAGTAGGTAGGGATTTAGTGAACAAATCTGCAAGATTGTCACTAGAGCGAATTTGATGAATATCTATTTCACCTTTTTCTTGGAGTTCATGCGGGTAAAACAACTGAAGTGAATATGTTTAGTTCTGTCACTTTTGACAAATCCATCACACATTTGTGCGATGCAAGCCGCATTATCCTCAAAAAGTATAGTGGGGGCATCATGAATTGAGGATAAGCCACATGTATCTTGAATGTGATGAATCAAAGTTCTTAACCAAACACATTCTTTGGCAATTTCAAATAGTACAATAATCTCATAATGATTTGAGGAAGTAGCAACCATACTTTGTTTACTAACTTCCATGAAACTGCCGTGCCTCCACGGAGGAACACATAACCAGTCTGTGACTTGGCATTATGAGGATCAGACATATAGCTAGCATATGAATATCCCACCAATGTTAAATCTCTGTTTCTTTGGTAAAATAAACTAAGGCCAACAGTAACGTAGGATATGTTTAACACCATTCCAATGTCTTCGGGTTGGATTGGCACTGTGTCTAGCTAGAACATTTACTACAAATGCAATATCAGGCCTGGTGCCATTTGCAAGATATAACAGTGCTCCTATGGCGCTAAGATAAGGAACTTCATGTCCTAACCTATCCTCGCTTTCCTCTTTAGGTCTAAATGGGTCTTTGTCCACTTCAAGTGAACGGACCACCATTGGTGCACTGAGAGGATGAGATTTATCCATATAAAATGTCTCCAATATCCTTTTTGTATAATTAGACTGGTGCAATAAAACTCCTTCTGGGAGGTGCTTGATCTGCAGGCCGAGACAATACTTGGTTTGACCCAAGTCTTTCATTTCAAATTCCTTATTTAGGTAGGAATGAGTTTTTTCGAGCTCTTTTGGAGTTCCAGTTATGTTCAGGCTAGGATGCACGGACACGCTATTTTAGCGTCGGAAGAGGTGTCCGACACGTGTCGCGTGTCCGACACGCTCCGACACGCTCGGACACGCGTCCGACACGCTCGGACACGCGGTCAACGCGTGTCGGAGATCCGACACGCGGTCAACACGCTGGACACGCCGGCGACACGCGAGTCGGGAATCCGACACGCGATTTTCGACACGCACGGGGTTAATTTTACAAATTTCCAAAAATTTAGGGGTCAAAATGTAAATTTATAAAAAAAAGGTAAAAAAAGTAAAATGACTTGTTATATTTGATGATCAAGTGTGGATTGCTTTTTTTGTTTTTTAGTTTTTGTTAAATGTTAAATTTGATGGTGGTTTGTGGATTGCTTGTTTTATTTTCTCCAAGTTTTATGGATTATTGGAATTGAATGTAGTTGAATTTGTTAAATTGAAACAATGAATTATATTAACAAATGGTGGCTTAATGTTTTTACTGTAAATTCATTTTAGGCTCCTTTTTTCTTATTATTTATTTATTTATGGATTTGAATCAAATTAATTTATCATGTATATATAAAAATTTACTTTTTATATACAACGTGTCGCAACGTGTCGGAATTCTGTATTTTTTAGAAATAACGTGTCGCGTGTCGTGTCGTGTCGTGTCACGTGTCGCGTGTCGCGTGTCGGTGCTACTTAGTGTTCAGGCCATCAACATATACAGATATGATGGCAAAGCCATTTGGTGACCTTTTTATGAATACACACGGACATATTATATTGTTTACATATCCCTGCTTCAGGAGATAATAACTTAACCGGTTGTACCACATGCGACCGGATTATTTAAGACCATATAATGATCTTTGCAATTTAATACTGTACATGTTGTGATTTTCATTCTTTCCCGTATGGGGAATTGGAAATCCTTCAAGGACTTTCATATATAGATCAGTGTCAAGTGACCAATACAAATATGTAGTCACAACATTCATTAAGTGCATATCTAGATTCATACTTACTGCCATACTGATCAAATAACGGAACGTAATGTTGTCCATTACTGGAGAATAAGTGACATCAAAGTCTATATTGAGTCTCTGCGAAAACCCTTGGGCAACTAGTCTCGCTTTATATCTTACCACCTCATTCTTTTCATTGTATTTTCTTACAAACACCCATTTATATCCAACAGGGATAACATTTTTGGGTGTTCGAATAACAGGTCCAAAAACACAACGTTTATTAAGCGAGTCTAGTTCTACCTTAATTGCCTCCTTCCATTTATTCCAATTTGAATGCTTCTGGCATTCAAGAATGGATTTTGGTTATAAATCCAGATTATCTTTTGAGACAGTGAGCACTACCAAGGAGGCAAAGCAGTCATCGACGACAATTGTAATTCTATCATATCTTACTCCCGTATTCATATAATTTATTGCAACTTCTATGTTAACATCAACCAATCCTCTTAGTTTCCTAGATCAATAGGATTTGGCCGTTCCGTATTCCCGGGATTGTTATTTGGGGCAGTTGCACTAATTTCACTGGGATTGCATTCCTCTATAGAAGGCGCATTGGGTGACTGAATGTTTTTTCTTTTTCGCGGATTTATGTCTTTAGCTCTTGTGGGTCGTCCGCACTTCCAGCGTTAACTAGGCTCATCAGACATTTTTGGTCCCCAAGGGATTTGCACTCTAGGTGGTGCATTTTCTGCAGGAATATGGGACTTAGTCACCCCTTTATGATCAGTAAATGCATCTGGCAATTTACTTGCTAAATTTCGCAAGTTAATAATCTTCTAAACTTCAAGTTTAGTCGTGCTTGTACGTGGATCAAGGTAATTCAATTGATGTTCCTTCCAGGAAATTTCACGGCATTCTTTAAGCTTCATGCTTTCTCCCCCTAATGCTGGGAAATGTGCCTCATCAAATATACAATCGGCGAACCAGGCAATAAACAAGTCGCTTGTCTGGAGCTCCAAATATTTTATAATAGATGAAGACTCATATCCCACATCAATGCCAAGTTGACATTGAGGCCCCATTTTGGAACGCTGTGGAGGTGGTATAGGAACATATACGGCACAACCAAATATTCGCAGATGGGAAACATCAGGTCACATCCATGCACAAGTTGAATTAGGGAGTATTCATGATATGCAATAGGTCAAATTCTAATCAGTGCTGCAGTGTGTAATATCGCATGTCCCTATAAACTAAAGGGTAATTTGGCCCTCAACAGCAACAGTCTAGCAATCATTTTCAGGCATTTAATTAATGATTTTGTTAGGCCGTTTTGGGTTTGTTAGGCCGTTTTGTGTGTGAGTATGTGGCACAGGATGCTCCATGTCTATCCCAATGGCCATACAATAGTCATCAAAAGCCTTAGACATAAACTCACCAACATTATCTAACAGGATCTTCTGGATCGGGTAATCGGGGAATTGCGCACGTAATTTAATTAGCTGAGTAAGTAATTTTGCAAAGGCCATATTACGTGTTGACAACAAGTCAACGTATGTCCATCGCGTTGAAGCATCAATCAGGACCATGAAGTACCTGAAAGGTCCACATGCAAGGTAGATAGGCCCATAGATATCTCCTTGAATTCTATGCAAAAATATAGGAGATTCCACCCTTACTTTAGTATGAGACGGCCGTACAATTAATTTACCCTCAACACACGCATTGCATATATAATCAGTGGGTGAAGGGAGCCCACGATTTGTTAATGAATGCCCAACTGAATGTGTTAATATTCGGCGCATCATATTCAACCCTGGGTGATCTAAATGGTCATGCCATAATTGGAAAACCTTCTGGGTTTGTGAACTTCAGGTTCATCACAACATGTTTATTACTCATATGTATGTAAGTATAGTATAAGCCGGAGGAGAATGATGGTAACTTTTCCATAATTTGTTTTCTATATCCACTCATCTGGGTTAGATACAAGTATTCTTTACCACCTTCGGTCTCAGTTTCAATGTGAAACCCATTGGAACGAATATCTTTAAAGCTAAGTAGGTTCCTTTTAGACCGTGGGCAAAGTAAAGCATCATTAATAAAATTTTTTGTGCCCATTGGTAGTATTACACGTGCTCTTTCGGAGCCTGTAATTATGTTACTATCACCTAAAATAGTGGTAATATTCCCTTCACATTTTTTCAATTTCTCAAAGAACTTCCTCTGCTGGAGGATAGTATGTGTAGTACCACTGTCTACAAGACAAAGAATACCATTGTTCTCCTCAAGGTAATTGTTTAGCATCATTGATTACTAACATAAAAACAATAAGAAATGAAATTATAATATTAAACATGAATATTATTCAAAACTAAGAGAATACATGTGAATAAACATAAACTTATAATATATATATATATATATATATATATATATATATATATATTGCTTAATCTAAATCACCAAAATGATCAATATCAAGAGATGTATTGTCAAGAGATGATTCTTTATTCTCTATTGAGGGCTTGGTTGCAACGTTGGCTTCCCTTTTTCACTCATCTTGTTCTCTTTTATAGAGGTCAACCAGGTGCTTTGGGGTGCGACAAGTGCAAGACCAATGGCTTTCCAGAACCACATCTATTACAAACATTGGCGCCAGTCTAGTTAGGTACTTCTGGACCTTTCTTTTCTTTGTGGACCATGTTTAGGTCCTTGTGAACCTCTATCTCGGTTCTTATAAGGCTGATTTTTCAAGTTATGTCCTGTGCCCTTCCAACGTCCGTGGCTCTTGTTATTATGACGTGCAATATGTGCTTCAAGCACGGGTGTAGATCTAGTAGGATGAGAATTATTGTTTTGCATCAACAACTGGTTGTGCTTTTCAGCTACAAGTAATGTAGAAATTAACTCCGAATGCTTGGAGTAATTCTTTGCCTTATACTGCTGCTGGAGTACAAGGTTATTGGCATGAAAGGTGGATAATGTTTTTTTTTTCATCAATTCAATCTCTGTGATCTGCTAGCCACAGAGTCTTAGTTGTGATACAATTCGGTGAATAGCAGAATTATATTCTGCTATAGACTTAAAATCCTGAAAGCGTAAGTTGATCCATTCAAACCTGGCATGAGGAAGGATCACTTCTTGTTGATGATCAAAGTGATCCTTCAGGGTTTGCCATAAAACTGCAGGGTCGTCCTTAGTCACATACTCAACCTTTAAATCTTGATGTAAATGGTGGTGGATGAAGATAAGAGCCTTAGCCTTATGGGCTGGAGTACAATTCGATTATGGGAGAATAGATTGACTGAGATCTAATGATGTTAAGTGTATCTTGACATCAAAAGCCCATGTTAGATAATTACTTTCAGTAATATCTAACGTTGCAAACTCTCTCTTGGTAATGTTTGACATACTTAAAAAGAAATTGTAGAGATATTAGATAATGGAGAGGTAAATGCATGTTACCTTGAGTGATATCCAAGATTCTAACCGACTCGTGTTGATAACGTGTTGTAAAAGTAAACGGTGATCTTTGGAATCAACTCAGAAATCAACTTGAAGTATAATATGAGAGAAAGGAAGAGATAAGAGAGAAGTGGGGAGCAAATGTTAACCGTTTTACACACATCAACAAGTTTACAAAAGCTTTTATTTATAGGCTAGAGGGTACATGAATAGTATAGGTACATTGTACATGAATGTAATTAATGGAGGAGGTGATCATGTACATTGAAAGAGGGAATGTATAGAACTATTCATGGAACGGTGAAAAGTGATACATCCACATCATACAATGTATTCATAACAAATATATATTTATTACTAAAATAAAAGGACACGTGGTATTATAGTGTATTACACTGCCAAATCACATGATTGTGTATATTTTATGAATAAATATGACTAAAAACATATTCAGTGATAACCCTTATGGTTAAATGCATAAGTCACCTCATTTTACAGTTTACATATTTTTGAAAGAGGTGAATATTATATATGTATATATATTTTGGACAAAATATGTAATATATATTTGAAAGATAAATTATATTAGACAATCATAAAGAAAGCTATATATAACATGACAACTCAAATAAATGATATTAAAGGATTATTAGATATAGTACACGTTTTTCTACACATAGATGAATAGTAAAAAGTCAATATATAGTTTGGAAAATGTATGAACCATACTTGCATAACGTTTATAGAAGAAATATATTTGCAATAAATTATACAATCATTTCCATATTCTATAAAGAGACATGACTAAATGCATAATTAATAATGGATCTTAAAGTTAAATGTGATTATTCCAACCAAAAAAAGTTAAATGTTATTGTTATAGATAACTCTAATGTCGACAAGGATGTAAAACAAACTTAAGGGTTCGTTACTTTAAGTTTTAAATTATTCATATTTGATTAAGTGAATCATATATACTCAATGAACATACTTCTATCACTTTATAATTGATGAGAATAAATTTTGAGTTAATGATTACAATAAGTTTGTGGATGAGTTTTGAAGGAACTTTAGCATTATATGGATTTCGATAAGTCTGAAGAAAATCTTGCAATAAAATATGCTTCAGTTGTAACATATCTTGCGAATAAGTGACTATTATAAAATTATAACAATGAATTGAAAATCAACAAAAAAAGTTACCTAGGATTTCAAAAAAAGTTATTAGGAAAAAATGTGTTTAGATGTTGTGTCACCAAGAAAGATAAGACAAATAAATATTATATCACGTGTAATGAACCTAACTACATTCGGTAATGATAACTAAGACTTCAAGAAAGATAAGACAAATAAATATTATATCACGTGTAATGAACCTAACTACATTTGGTAATGATAACTAAGACTTCATGTTGATAATTTTCATAACAAGTATCGTTTCTCCAAATAAATCAGATAAATAGGTATAATTTGGACTCATTGAAGGAAAAATAAGGCAATTTCAATCAACTTTGTAAAGGGATCAAAACAATGCTGATCAATATCAATCGTAGCCAATAGAGTGCGTCTACACACTAAAAATATTTTTAATATTGCCCATTCTAGTAATTTTAATATTTCTGATTTTTTTGTTTAACTGTTATTACTATTCCAAAATATACTTTTATAGCATTAACAATTTCAATGGACAGTCTCCATTCCACATTAAGATGTATTTTCTTGAAACTTTTACAATTTTTAAGCAATAGTACACGCTCTTTTCAATTTAATATTAGTTTTGCTCATAGAGATATTAAATTATGAGGCCGCCAATATTTCACTATCGTGACATGAATGTCTAAATAACATATCCAATATAGTAATCGGAGATCATGTTAAAACCAAATTAAATTTTATTAGTGTAAATAATAACTAGCTAGCTTTAAGTATTAACAGATGCAAAATATATTTACAACCAACTGTTGGCAACAAAATTTGAACAGGAAAAGGTGGGAATATTTGAATATTCCTGGTATAAAAATAAATCAAGGGAATTCTACTTATGCATTTTTAGTGAAAGAAATATTGTGAATTTCTTTGAAAATACAAATTGAATATTGCATATTTCGGCAAGATATCCAAGCATTCTTTTTGCGATACATTGTCATGATGGTGATATCCACGAACTCTTCTTAAAAAAAAGGATAGACAACAAATAGTTTACTAAATAGATTAGGGAAATTTTCCATAAAAAGAAAGAAAACTGAAAAATATGGAATTGGAAGATGAATTTGAAGAAATTACCTCTAATTCTCTATAAACTAAGAGGAGCAAATGGAAATCATTCAATTCCACACATATAGCTTGCTTGCCTTTTCCACACCAAGTCGATCGCACGAAGGTGAAGATTCTAACAAATGGAGGAAAGCTATCATAAAATTAATTTATATTAAATTTACGTGCTTGAAATGTTACATGCACTCATATATGATTCAATAAATTAATTTCAAATTTAAGTCTCGCGTTTTCTTTTAATCGGCAGATATACCTACATGATAGGTTTTGGATTCATTTCAAGGAAAATTTCTCGTGTAAACTCTAGTGGAGAACTTGATTGACGTGGATATTTATTTCGTTACAATTTGCTGCATATTATTACTCTTACCAAAATTCATGTTGACACCAGCATTTAGAATCATATAATACATAACATGTATAGTTTCAGACCCGTCCAACACACATGCATCTTGCTAGCTTGAATAAAATATCTAATATATATTAGGGTTCAATTCCACAAATAGTCAAATGTTAATACCATATTTGAGATATATCTTTGTACCCGCAATAAAAATAGATAGAAAAGAACAGCACCAATGAATTTCAAATGCAACAGATAACTACAAGGGAGGAAAAGTAGTCTGATACGCATTCCAAGTGTCATCACACTTCGTTTTGCCTAAGAAGCACATAGAAAAGACTTTAGTAATAGCGCAATGCATCGACCTCTTTGAATTCATCTCGCCTCTTTTTCTTCACAACAGGTATGAATCAAAGGGTGCTAATTGACCCCTCAAATTTCGATTATAAAAAAGAATTGATGAACCCCGAAATTCCTACTTAGGCGAGCCGCTTGGAGTTAAGCTCGCCTCTCATCTTATGCACGAGATTTTTGAGATATTTCATAGATTAAACGTATCTATCTAAGTAAATTTTCTCGTCCTCAAAAAAAAAAAACAAGAATCCCTCGTATAAACCATTCTCAACTCATATGGCACTTTTCATTTATTAACATGTTCTGTTGCTCATTCTATATATATATATATATATAAAACTCACATATGCATCATGCACATTGAGAATCTACCGGTCCAGGTCAAGGTCCAGGCTGGGTGGCCCTTTTGCCACCGCTGGTCAACTCTCTCTCTCTATCTCACATGGTGCAACTTAGGTTCCATGCTTTTTCCTCGTCTGCCTCAGGATTGCAAAGGGACTTATTTCAGCCACAGATAGTTCTGGAGATCGATTTACATTTTACGGGGACTTCCAAGTTTACTTTGCAACGGGACCCTTTGAGGATACCTTATATTGTAGGAAGGGTGATTCACAATTTCGGATGGCATCGATATAGATAATCTTCGAATCCGAGACAATTACTTGGTAATCAAAGACTCGTGCTGAGCTTAGTGGCTTGAGCTTCTTTAACCAAGTGGAGTTTTAAAGTTCTTGCCTCCTTTCTCAGGTCCTAGACAACCAATATAAGGTAGAGGTCTGAATTAGACTTGATGCTTTTTCGAAGGACACAAGTATCCCTTCGCTTTATAGATCCACTCAATCAAAGAAGCAATTTGACACTGATATTTAAGCGACCTTAGCCATAGTTATCTTTATTCTTTGACCACGTTACCTACTGCTAGACGGTATGGGTCAAAACACCTAACGCGTGTATTGACCATTCTTAGTACCGTTTGGGATTATAAGCTATTCTAAGGGGAGGGGGAACTCCGACATGGGACAAGAATTTCAAATATGGGTGTCCCCTTCACTATCAACTTTTGTGATCATGCACTGTTATCAATTATTCCACACCTCCCCGAAAGAGAAAGGGGAAAAAAGGAGGAAAAGGAAAGGACACAACCTCAAGCTGTAAACGGCTAATGTCATTGTGATTTATGTATATGCACATATGGAGAATATGCGACAATCACTATTCACCATTATTTCATTACCAATTCCAAAAGGGTTGATCGTCCATCCTTTTGAGCCTCGACACTAGTGTGTGCCCCCGTGAATAATGATCCTACCGACCCCAAACATTATCATCACACTTAGTGGGTGACTGACTAATGGTATGACTCACCTTTATTTATCTCAAAAGATAGATCTGTCCTCACTAGCCCCAGCAACTTTTGTGCTGGAGTCACCAAGATTCTCATTGATATAAGAAATAAGCTTCAATGTGGCCGAAGATAAAGCCTAGCCGTGTACAGCATTAGGAGCATTTCCCAGCTAAACAGCAAAAAACTTTTAAAAAAATAATAATAAAAGGGCCAATAATATGAATTTATAGATTTAATTAAAAGATCTTGTATCACCATCTGCAATTTCTAACTTTATTCGATTCTTTTAAATTTAACTTTTTTTGGTCAAATATTTTAAATTTAAATTGGAAAAGTTGATATTAAATGAATTGGTCAACTTCTCCCAAATCCACAAATCTCAACGATTGGCGTTTTTAAGACCTGAACCATGCATAAATTTTGCACCACCCTTTGACCTTGTGAATAATTACTATTTGATAAATAGACGGTCGGTGGAACGATAGTTATAAATGCCACTCGAACCTCGAGTTTATACGGGAAATTTTCCATGAAAAAATCCATGCATCCGCAATGACTATATGTAATTATAAATGGATAAAATCGTATTCTACAGTAATGAAGACAATTGACAAGTACCTGATGATTTTTCTTATATTTTAATGATAATTTGAGATTATATTACACATGATCAACATCTTTATATATTGGTTTTATGTTTTGTCTGTTTAATATTCTTTTTCCATTATTTTTCCTCACACGCAACGTTAGATTTTCTTTGTTAGCTGTCCGCAGAGAAACCCAGGCCCATATTCATGACTGTATTACACTTTCTTTTCTTTCTATTTTTCGGAGGTAAACATAAGGTACAAAACTAAGGAAATTAAAGTCTAAAGTCTACAATCCCAACTTTATCGCTAAGCAAAGCATGAGATAATTCTCTAGGAGGCTGTAGACGCAGAACGTGGTATCAAATTGCCTCGGTATGCAAATATTGGCAAGCATCTCAGCAGGCCGATTGCCTTTCCGAAAAATATGATGTATTTTGAACAAAAAATTGAGAGCGCAGTAGTCTTATGATATCTTTAAGTAGTGCCGATCTAGTGTTATCTATTATACTCTCTCGGTTAACAAGTTTGGTGATAATTTTGGAGTCCATCCTAATGATGAGTTCACGAAAACCATGTTGCTTTGCGATGGTAAGTCCCAACCATAGCGCGCATAGTTCTGCATGCGAAGACAAACTTATTCCGATAAAATGAGGTAAAGCCGTCAAGCCAGCTACCCACTCTTGCAAGTCCAGGATTTCCTTTGGACGCTCCCATCTGTTTCCAGTTTAATCCATCCCGAAAATAGAGATCCCAAGCGACCATAACGGGAGAAGTACACGATCCACTTTTAGAAGAGCTGATCACGGGCGAGGCTATGATTTTCTCCCGTGTGTTGTTGGATTACTTGTACAGGGTGGGAAGGAGAAAACAAAACTTTCTCGAAAGAGTGACTTGCTTCGCCATTGCCGAAAAGGCCATATACTCGCACCAAAAATAGAAGGAAATCCCACCATGATTTCTTTCTTTTTTTTTTTCAATTTTGGGAAATAAAATCGGTAATAACTTTCTATTTTTCCATTTTCTCCCTTTTTTTTGGGGGGGTTCCAAAAAGGGGAAGCGCCAAAGTCAACTTTTCTCACAGGATCCCGTGAATGGCGCCGCCCTCCCCTTTCCTTTCCTCCCCACGACCTTTGTAACGCGGAACGCGCCCGGCTCACCTGCGCGCGACCGCCGCCCGAAGAATCTCACCGGGCCACTAGGATCCCGACACGTCACCGTCGCAGGGATGATCGCCCGGATGCGACACGTGGCGGCGGGACGAGGCGCGCAACACGTGCGATCGCCCGCAGGGGATCCCGGACACAACCCCCCACCCCGGGGGCGTATCGGCCGTCGCCGTCGATACCGAACAAAAACCGGATCACGCCGCTCCTTGATCTTTCCGAACCGGGGCCCACATCCCATAGACTAACGTAATAATAATGGATGAATATAAAAAAGAATAAGTAATTAATAAATACAACAGGAGAAATCAGACCACAGCATGCAATAGGAAATTAAATAAACACTTTTTCTTTTTCGGTGAGACATAAATAATAATGAATTAATAATCTCGTCCTTCTCTTTCTTTCTTCACCTTCGTGCGTCCCTTCGGTTGTATCGCGCGAACTGTTGCATTCCTCCTCCTCCTCCTCCTCCTCCTCCTCCTCCTTCCTCTGCATGCATGTGAGCGGCGACGAGAACGGCGGCGGCGGCGATCGAGCATGGACACCGGGAAACCCGCCTCCGGGCTCGGATCCGCCGCGGCCCACCTGGCCCGACCCGCGTGGACGCCGCCCCTCCTCCTCCTGCTGTCCTTCCTCGCCGTCCTCGCCTTCCAGATCGCCACCAGGCCGGTCCCGGTTGTTTCCCCGCCGACCCCCGGCCCCGCCGACGCCCGAGGAGCGCCCGCCGGGCCCGGGAGCTGCGCGGGGTTCTTCCGCGGATCGCCGCCGGCGAGGAAGGTGGTGATGTCGCTGCGGGACTTCGGAGGGGTCGGCGACGGCGGGCGGCCGGAGACCGAGACGTTCCGGAGGGCGGTGCGCCACATGCGGCGGTTCGGAGGGGCGGGCGGGTCGCAGCTGAACGTGCCCAAGGGGACGTGGGTCACCGGGAGCTTCAACCTCACCAGCAATTTCACCCTCTTTCTCGAAGAAGGTGCTCTGATCCTGGGCTCTCAGGTTGGTCAAACTTTTCTCTCTGTCTCCCCTTTTTCTTTTATCTTGGTTTCTTGAATAGGATCGTGTCCATCGTCGGAACTTTCGTCTCGACTAATCCGCAAGAGACACGTGAACCGACATGACATTCACATCGGAGATGGAATGGCTAGCATCGAAACAGAACAGTCGTTGCAGCTGCTGTCGTTGTGGCGATTCTACCGATTGATGGTTTTGGAGGAACAATGATGGTGCATGATGACTGGCCATAACCAAGTCCCATCTTTTTTCCTTTTTCCTTTTTCCTTTCGATGGCAAGCCACGTTTGCTCTCTACTTTCTGCTTGATTTAGAGAACCGACTTGATGATTCTTCGTTGTGGTAATCCATCACCTTGTCCGAACAACGGATACAGTCTGGCACCAGATGAATTCTGAAGAGAAGGCCAGTTTCATGCTTTATTCAAGTTAAAACTTGAGATTAAGAAATAAAGTAAGAAATAAAGAATAATAGATGTTTAAAGCAGTTTGCTCATCTGTCATTCCGTCCGCTCCATAGCTTCTTCGTTTCTTTTTTTTTTTTTTTTACTTTCGTGCACAGAGACTGTAAGAAGATGGTGCGTCTCTCTGCCACTGCAGAGCAAAGGTTCCCACTGCTCACAAAATTTCTTTTATCTTTTTTTCATGTTTTTATTCATTTACGAAGGTAACTTATTTCATGTCTGTTTATCATATTATAAACTCCATAAGATTCTTGCTAATCAGTGTGATTACGTGTGGGCAGAGTCAGAGGTGGTGAATGAATGTTTCGTGCGGGTTTGAAAAGCCGATCTTTGTGTCTGTTCTTTTGACGTTTTGTCACCGGCGCTTTCGTCTTTTGTTTGATTCTTTTTCTATGAAGTGGTTTCTTTTTAATTAACTTTATCCAGAGTTACCATCAAGACTACAGCATCTACGGAATATAACTAATGGATGAAATTAGAAGTCACATCCTTTCCTCTTGTTTGGCTCTTTGTTTGCTTTGTTTCCGTGTAAATAAGCAGTGTTTATACATTTTTGTTTCAAATTTGAGTAGTTCAATTGGACAGAAACTTCTGCGAACTCCCTGTATTTTGGTAGTTTCAGTGTAATTAGTTCCTGAACGTTTGTAAACTCGTCCATACCCCGTTCCAACACACTTCAAATGGACTTTCAGCTGAATTTTTCCCATATGGCATTACCGTCTATCAGTATCGACCACTCGTAGACTAAAGCAATCAGGGGTTTTACTAAAAGAATTGAGGGTTTGTGGACAATTTTCCCATTAAATTATGAGGCCTTATTCTAATAGACCGAGGCAATTGCAAATCGAGAATAGCAAGAGAAAGCAAATCCTATGTGATGAATTAGATATAGATTTCTTATGTTAGACAAATCGAGAGTAGGAAGACAACGCAAATCCCATGTTGAAGGATAGATATGGAGTCCACATGTTTGCTTTTTCTTTGGTAGAAATATGTTGGAGATTGTCATTGCTCGAAATGCTTGCAATTGCAAAATCTTGATACTTCTACATATTTTGCAAGGATAGGACCCAAACGATTGGCCCATCATTGAGCCTTTACCATCTTATGGAAGAGGAAGAGAGAGATTAGGAGGGAGGCACATAAGCCTTATCCATGGGAATGGCCTCACCGACGTTGTCATCACAGGTACCGATCGATTCTGCCATTCAGGAATGTTGCCCATTTTCTAAAGATATGCTCATGCAAATTGAATAGGCTTGGTTGAAGTGTACCCTTCTTGGATGCCAATGAAGAAGTAAAGGAATTTCACATTAATGTGACGTTGATATACAGCTTTGTCTTCCTCTAATAGCTTGTTTCTTTCTAAAATTTGTTGTCTTCCGTTATTCATGTCTTCTTGCTTGTAGCTGTAGCTTACCCCCGGTGGAATCCTAGGGTACGCATTTGTTAGTCGAAGAAATATCACTGTTTTTGCTTTGCCCGTGAAGGTTTCGGAGTTTGATTTTTCTAGGAATTATTGGTCCAAAATGGTTTCGTAGGGAAGGGTGACTTCCAACCCAGTTATAAAAGTGAGTCTCTTTGTTTTGTTAGGTAGGCCACCTAGATGTGTTCGTCCAAGATTATTTCTGTGGTCCTGAAATAATTGCATCTGCTTGATGATAAATTGAGTTCATTTGACATTTAGTAGGACTGACAAGTGGACCACTCAAAGCCAAAGTAGGTAATTATATTGGTGCTGCATAAGTCTGAGCCATTAATAGAGGATTTTGTCAATCTTTTGAGTATAGCCATGTAGGCAAAGAGTGCGTGTATGAAGTATTGATGTAACTTATGTTCCAGATGCCACATAAATTTAAGATGATAAGGCCAAACTGTTGAACAGGAAACAATGGGACAATAGATGGTCAGGGGAGGATGTGGTGGGAACTATGGTGGAACAGAACATTGGAGCACACACGAGGCCATTTGGTCGAACTCGTGAACTCACACAACATTCTCATCTCCAATCTTACCTTCAGAAATTCACCCTTTTGGACGATTCATCCCGTTTACTGCAGGTTTGGCAATTGTTCTCTTATGCTGGTTCGTGGGTTCTGCATTAATCTCATGAAAAGTAGCTCTATGGTGAAAGCGAGTAGATGCTTTAAATGTTTTCAACACAAGTTCTGCACAAACATGCACATCTAACCACGTTTTAAGTGTGTTTGCCAAATATTTCCGAGGGAATTGTACCTAATTGAAAGAACACTGGTCCCACGCCTTTTTTGGCCAATTATTTCGTTGCCTAATTACAGAATACTATGTTTTTTTGTGTGTCTGTGGTTCAGTAACGTAGTTATAAAAGACATGACGATCTTGGCTCCCCTCAATGCCCCAAATACAGATGGTATTGATCCAGGTACGTGACTGGTTCCCTCCGCATTTCTCTTTCCCCTTGGAGTGTCGAAGTTTCTTCTATTACTTAGCACAATACGAGGGAATTTTAACACCAAAATGGATAGACGATATTAAATAGATTAATTCACGTTTCTGTTTTATGGAAGGAACGGAAGTCTCAAGAAAGGAGCGAAAATTTATCTTCTTGACATGTTTCAGTCTCTCTGTAACTGGAGATTGCAGAGGGATAAGTGGTAGATTAAAAGAATCGCCCTTTATTCAATCTGAAAATCCCAAGTGGCAGAAAATGAATTGATTTTATTCATAAGACAAAAATGTCTCTGTCTTGATTCACAAGGTCAACCTTTCTTTTCCCCCAAAGAACCTGTATGAGTGGAGTATACACTTATACCCCTTAAGTTTATTAATGTCTTCCTGATCTTTCAAATATCCAGACTCATGCAGCAAAGTGTGCATCGAAGACTGTTACATTGAGAGTGGGGACGATCTTGTAGCGGTAAAGAGTGGATGGGACCAATATGGAATTGCAACAGCGCATCCTAGTTCGGATATTATTGTTAGGAGAGTATCAGGAACCACTCCCACTTGCTCTGGGGTTGGGATTGGTAGCGAGATGTCGGGAGGGATTTTAAATGTAACTATAGAAGATCTGCATGTCTGGGACTCTGCTGCCGGAATCCGTATCAAGACAGATATTGGTCGAGGAGGCTATATAGCTAATATCAGTATAAGTAATGTCATGATGGAACGGGTTAAAATTCCCATAAGATTTAGCAGAGGTTCTAATGATCACCCAGATGAGGGATGGGACCCGAAAGCCATTCCTAGAGTGAAGGGTGTATTCATAAGCAACGTGGTGAGCGTGAATTCTACAAAAGGCCCCGTCTTAGACGGTATGAAGGTTTCTCCGTTTGAAGAGATATGCATGAGAAATATCAGCTTGATTGGATTACCTCCGTCTGCAAAGTGGCACTGTGAATTTCTTTCGGGTTTCGCTGATGACGTCTCTCTAGTGCCGTGTCCTGAGTTGCAGGACAATAGTTCGACATTCTCCTGTCCTTAGAAACTGGAGGATTTGTGTTTGTACAGCAATATGAAAATGATCTTCTCGATACTATTGCGGCGATGAAAGACATTTCCGGAGAAAAGGACCCGAAATGTGGGAGTCTTCTGGTTCTTTTTACGTGACAGAAAGGCCGAGATGTCGAGATTTCTGTTACATGAATTCGAGGAGGCATTCTGGGCTCAGCAAGAGCCCCCGGTATAGGAGAGAACGGCAGACACTCGTGAATTACATTGGCGTGAGGAAGAGATGCTTTTGGCATCGATCGACAGTTGCTGGATTTACACATTAAAACAACATTCATTGATTCAAATGATTTTTCTGCATTCTTTGATATTGTGGATATACACAGCAAGAGGAGAGATCAGGTTGTACAGAAAAGGATGGAGACTGTAACGTGGCATGTGAAGATTCGAGTCACGTGAAAGTTGATACTGGTTATTCAGAAGTAACATTGAGCTGCTGTATTTTTTACTTGATTTGTGTGTCATAGAGTTTCATGTGGGATTTGAATCACATTGTCAATCCTGTTGAGTGTCAAACTTGCTTATATACAAGTCAGTCCATAGTTAATTTAATTGACAACGATAGTTAATTTTTCTTCAATTCCTTGAGTAGGATCGCCCCCCATGATGCCTTTTGTTATCACTCTGTTTTGGTGGTTGCCACTAACAATTTGGCGTTTATTAAAACAAAGGCCACTCAGACATGAACTATCAAAATTCAAATATTGATATGACCTTACACATACTAAAATCACGTAGATTGAAATATCGATATGACCTTACCAAGACATGTGCTCAAGGGAAATGAAACTGGAGTTCGCTTGTCTTAATGTTAATCTTTCTCCAACGATTTAAAGGGTAAACATGTTACAAGGTAACATGCTCCGGCAGAGATTTTCAGAAGCTGATTTCTGGAATCCAAATTTTTCGTTCCATTGGCTATCGAAATATTTTTTAATCGGCCAGTTTTTCTAACCTATAAAAATCAAGTTTTGCGTCGTCTGGTTAGAATCTGCTGTGTTCCAGAAGAGGGTTATTGAACGATTAAAGAAAGAAAGCGATGTCACATGTATAGACTCGACTAAACATAGGTTCCTTTGCCTGTAGGATGAGACAAATAGACCGTGGTGAATGAAACCTTAGTAGAAAATGTGAACGAAGGACAGATGAACAAAAGAAGAGAAACAAATTTGGCTTAAGTTGTATCAAGGAGAGATCAGATACATGTTGAGTTGCACAGTTGCTTTTACAAGGCTAGGAAAACATCGCGGTTTTTCACCATTTCCAGAAGACATTTGAGCCACACTTGAACTTGTCCTTCCCTTCGCATTCCAACTCCAAATCATCAGAGATGAAGGGCACTTTCTGCAGCACACATGGCAAAGAATAGCATGATCAACAAAAGAAAGTCCTCATAGGGACAAAATTGTTCTGTAACTATTAATTTAGCGATGACCATCATTGAGTTCGTCATTAATGCTTCGCTTGGAGATAGCGACAGTTGTATTCGGACAACAGGAGATATGAACAAATATTTCAATCATGTCAAACCGCTAGGAAAAGTTAAAAAAGGTAAATGAGAGATGAATTGAACCTTTTGCTTGGCAAGATCCTGGCAACCAGTGAAGTTCTCGGGGAACTTGCAGGAGCCGAACTCGACCGTGTACGCTCTCGCAAAGTTCGCTCCGCTCGTGGCCAATCTCTTCTTGTCATTCAGTTCCTACAATCAGATGATTGATCATCAGCTCAAATGAACTCAGATCAAGTTAGAACCTATCCACCAAAGAGAGAGTCCATTTCGAACAAAACCTTGTTGGCCTTGCTCTTCTCGAGGTACTCCTCGATGATGCCGGCATTGGCAGAGGAGGTGGAGGCGGTGGCGGCGGCAAACATGGTGGCCGCCAAGCAGGCGAGTGTGGCTCTTCTTCCTTCGCCGGCTTTCGACTCAGGAACTCTGACTTGTTGAGCTCTGATCATGGGCAACTTCTGACTTGGCACACCAGGAGTTGCAACTGAGCCAAGCTTTGAGCTGAGTTCAGATGACCCAGTTCCTGAAATGGCATACTTGCAAGCCAGCACACTGGAGTTCATGGTTGCCATTTAGCAAATTTGGGTATGAATTTTTCTGTGCAACCCCTTTTTTTTTTCTTGGAAAGTTTTGAAGAGCAATGAAGGGTTCAACTAGTGGCCCTTTCGAAGTTATTGGGTGTGTTTAGATATGGTGGAGAGTGATGTGGAGGAAAAGGATGAGGGAGGCAACAAAAGATTGTGGTGGGAGTGTGGATAAGGTGAGATTGCCTCGCTCCTATTGGCAATTGGCATATTTTTTTCCCTGCCTGGGACCTGTGGTGGAACAAACTAGGCTCGTGTGGTGAGCTTTAAGTCCTGGACCCACTTCGGAATCCAGGGTTCCTGCTTCATATGTCTTGGACTGAGTGTCGATAGGGGTTCAATTATTTCTGACAATGAGAAGAAATTCCGAGAGAACCATGTCTAAGTACCAACCTGGAATATGTTCACAACATGCCAATTGGTTTCAACCCAATACATCGACCATGCAAAACAGATAAGCAAAACCAATGACCAAGTCTCAGCTTCTTATTTTGGTCATAATCCAATGCCGCCACAGGGCTTCGCCAATGAAACTGTATTAACGATTGTGTGTGGCAGTAGAAAGAGCACACTCTGTTCAAGATGACATGCTTGCATTTGCTCAAAATCGAAGGAACAAACCAATTGACACATTGTTTATCAGCCAAAGGAAACGAAACGCAATTTATACATCGAGCTTGGATGCATTGAAATCAAAATAAATAAAGTTTCGGAGACCAAATGACCCACAAAACATAGAGAGACAGAAAGATCTTTAAGTTCGGCATTTTCTCTGAAATTCCTTCAAGTTAAGCTTATACGTTCTCCAAACAATCAAGATGCCAGACCAAAATCAAACGAATATGCGCTTACCAAATTTGAAACGTCACATGCCATCAAAATAACTTTACATATTTCACATGAAAAATACAATAATTTATCTGTACATTAATCAAAAGGGCATCTACTGACATACATGAATACACCTGTTGGCAAACAGCCTCCACAATAGACAGGTTTAATGTCGGGATCAAAGATCGGTCAGCATGTTGTTTATCATGCTTAAAAAGAAAAGAATTTAATTCTCTAGCAACTGAGAAGGAAAAAAAAAGCATATTACAGAAACCAAGGAGAATGAAGAGAAAGGAACCAATGTTTGAATGTCCAAAATTCTGTTAAAGTATAACAATGATTCACAAGGGGCTACAAGGTAAGCAGCTCAAGCTATATCCAAGGATGCACCAAAAGCTTTGGCGTTGGATCATCTCTTCGTTTTCCAAATGGCACACCTCATCCAAAGCAAAACAGGCCATGAGCATAATTTATCTGGAGGGTTACCTCCAGGAACATAGATCACAGCCAATTTGTTCTGAAGTGAATTCAAATGAAAGAATCAGTCTGCCAACAACAAATTGAACATTTATCTCTATGCTGGAAAGCCCCCTGTTGCCTTAATTGTCATCTCAGCCGTGACAATCTCTTTCTCTTACGGTTCTTTTTTAGAGCAACAGTAAGTCTCGTGGAGTCCTTGGAACTTGATGGCAAACCTAAGGTGGCTGATGGTATGCAAACAGATGTTCTGGTTTTCTTGGACAACCATTGGATTGGCAGTCTATTCACCACAGTGCCAATATCATTAGTGCTATTCAACTCGACAAGTTTCTGTATCTGATCAAGCATCTGATAGGTCCAAGCCATCGACTGATCTAATGCTAGTGAATCATCCAAAGGCATTTTCCAGATATTCAGCAATATCTCCCTGAATGACTGCATAGACATGGAAAATTGACCGCCTTGACGATTTTCACATATCATGTTGACCTTTATGACATGCTTGCAAAGGTTTGCCTGCATCGACCATGGGCAATCACAAAAAGCAAATTCCGATCCTGGGTTCCATACGCAGTGCGTCACACTGCTGTCTTTTTGGCTTTGCACTTTGGCGTAGAGGTGATCTTTCTCGTCAAAGGTGATGGCAGAATCAGGAATTTGCAAAGCTCGGTGCCACGACGTAGAAGTGATATATTCCTCTTTAACATTTTGAAAGGAATCACTTTCATCTGCATATCTGTCAAGCCAATAACTGGAATGAAGCTCGGTAGTCAATTTATGCACGAGCCAGTCTACTCTCCAGAGTGCATTAAGGTGTGAATCATCAAACAATTTTGTTTTTAGCTTTGCATGGTAGGTTTCTATGGCACCTGATGCTTCCTGGCTTGCAAGAGGAAGGGCTTTCATTGTTGAAAGCCACATCTCTGTCCCCAAAGAATAACCAAACCATAATGAGACAGATTCCAAGCGATATATAGAAAATCATAGAGCAAAACGCCTGTAGGGAAAAGGAAGGTTTACCAATTTTGGGTACCCAAAATGCCTTGAAATACTCCATGAAATCAGTTTGATCAGCAAAATCAAGTACTAACTCTTCCAAAGCAGCCAAAGTTTCAGACCCATCCCAGATACTGTAAACAATTTGTCCCAAACGTCTGAAAACCTCACGCTGGACTTCAGGATTAGGGCACTTCTTCACCACATTCCTTAGCCATGTTCTACGAATTCGCCAAAGAGAAAAGAGGACAGGACAGCTAAATATATCCCTGAAAATTATACTACTAGGTTAAGGAATCATAGGGTGTGATATACCGAGTCTCCCAACGTTTTATTTTAGCTTACGAGGAAATGTCAATAGAAAGAGATACGTGCCTTATGGGATCAATTTCTGCAGCAGCATCATCAATCAGAAAACCGCTAACCTTCCACCCAGGCTCAACACTTCTAGCTCGATCGAGAAGTGCTTTCATCCACTTGGAGACATCTGGCTTCGAAAAGCTACGAGTAATTACCCAAGCGACAGGAAGTGCATGCTGTCTAGAATCAAAGACGAGTAACGTGCACAAAGGGTACTGCCATTGAAGTGAGCATTAACTTACCAGCCATAGGATAATTCTTAATCAACTAGACAATTAACACATAGAATGGGGTTACCTTCAATCTCTTTATACCAAAGGTCGAATCTGCTGCTATGAGACTGCGGTGTCCAAAACGAATCATTTGTTGCAACTGCCATTCTGTTTGAATGCCCAGGATGAAAGCATCTGTTTCTGAAGTGTCCTGATAGAAGAATATGGATTTCTTATTTCGTTCAACCCACATCCGGATACTGGCTTGATCATCTAGATCCAACTCATGAGTGGACCTTCTAATGATCATCCCAAGTTTGTGGACGTATTGCGAAGCAAGGCTATTGACCTTTGCATCTGAACCACAATAGCGTTGAATCCCTTCAATATGCTTCTCCAGCACATTCTCTTCAGGAATTCCAAGATATATCATGGACATAGTTTGTTGCTGAATCTCACTACAGATATACGGAATGTTCTTGGCACCAGGGCCAATAGCATCTCTGTCTAGTGGCCCATGGCAGACAAAGCCAGCCTTGTTTACATGACGCCGATCATTATATATAAGAAGTGCAAGTGATGGACGGGCATAAAGGCGCTTCACTACAAAATGGCAAGTGCAGCCTCGCATTGACTGAGGTCTGGCAGCACGATTTCGTGTGTTTAATCGATATCTTCGACTGGGTAATATGCCACCACCTTCCCCATAGTTTTCAGGACCAAATGAGCACCAATACCTGCAGAAAAAGCAAAAGCAAAAGAAAAGTAAAATACATTTTCATTTAACTGCCAAGTGCATGTTTTTAATCACTTCGCGAGGTATCAGATCCTACGGCTGTTTTGGCCTAGTAATCAGCTGGATAAGAAGCAACTCTCTTTCTGAAAGTTGCAATTGCTAAGGAAATTTATACATAAGCCCTGATCGTGGTCAAAATTTTTCCAGAGTATTTAGAAGCTCAAAATCTCTACTAACAAGAGAAAGAAAATGAAGAAGTATTTATTTATAATCACCTAGGGAGAAGAAAGACTCAAAAGCAATTGTACAGCACTACCTTAGCTCCAGAGCAACTTGGTCCATGCTAGACAAAGTCTAAAACTGCTTAACACATGATAGGACAAAACATAGACTAATCATAAAATTGTACAAGATAACGGGAGTTTATAAATTTTTTACCATTTAACAGTTTTAATGAAACTTATGGTGTTTTAAAAGTGAGATCCCACGTGAATTAGAAACATGAACATGACATTTTGACAAGATTTTACCTCACATAAACAAGTGACTAGATGTTCAGCAATCAGACAAAGTTAACTTCAAGAACAACAACAACATGAGAACATTTGCAACCTAAGAGTACAACACTAAGTTCGACAAACCCCACCCAAACCCCACCCCTTGGCGAGGAAAAAAAACAACGACGATGACGACGAAAACTCTGTCCAAGAGAAACCAATCAACATCATATCCTCGAGACATGTTTTTTAGAAGAACCAACAAATGAATAGCATTCAGCTTTCTATATATCAACGCATTGAACGTCCAGAATTTCAAGGGCAAGTAAGAGAAATGAAACTGCTGTCCTAAAACAAAGTGTGTGAAAAATATCTTCATCGGTACCAAAACCCACTTTTACTAAAATAGTTAGGTAGTACAGATATCATGAGAACATGACACGTGATAACACCCGCCTACTAAAGCATACATCGAAAAGATAGCCGTGAATCACATTTGTAGAGCTGACTTCCCAAAGATGAAAGATAAGTATATAGCCCAGAAAAGAAATTCATAAAGAATGTAATAAGTATGCCACACACTTACATCTTATACTCCAGATATTCATCATTCTTGTACTCCTTTAAGCTTCCTTTCAGTCGTTTTCTTCCCCTTTCAATGTGAAACCTCGTCGGGCATTCTACATTTGAGCACTCGCCAATTATGAAGGCATCGACTCTCGAGTAGGGAATTAGAGCAACATCATCGTGGTGCTCCGGAGTGCCAAACTTGGTCCAAATCAAATCAGCAGAGGAGAAATCCTCATCCTGCGGATCTTGAACAGGGATATCGACTATGGATCCCACGATATCCATCAGCTGCATAACTTATCGACCCAATCTTACGCGGGGCCCCACATCCTGCGAAATCGCCGAGGGCAACCAAACTCAGGTAACCCAGTAGTAATTACGGACAACGCTTCCTAATCAAGATTCCGGAAGAAACCAACGACAAATCCCAACCTTAACAAGATCACACATTTTTACTTAAATGCTTCTCGCCAAGCGGATATGAGCCCAAAAAAATGCCAACCACTTACCTTTTCTTCAAGCCACAGAAAAGAGAGAAAACTACACTTAACCCAATCTTTCCGAGGAATCGAAACCCACCAAACTCCACACCCAAATAAGAGAAAGCGAGAATTCCAACAAGCAACAGCGCGACACCGCCGCACCCTCCTACCGATTCGACGAACAACCCCAAAACCCCAAGCACAAGAGCAACCCGGCGTACGGACGCGCTCTCTCCCTCCCAGCACAATCGACACCCCTCCGGAGGAAAAGCCGAAACGGAAAGAGCGCTCGGCCCAATCGAGGGAAGGGAAGGAACCGACGGGAGAGTTACCTCGGGCCGGATCGTTCGTCGCGGCCCGGCGGGACGGCGCCGGCGAGCGTCGTGGGGCGCCGGCGGCGGAACTCCGATATCTGCCCGTCGCCGAGAACTCGCCAGGCGGAGCGCGAGCTTGCCGGAAGGGGTTTGTTGTAAGAAGAAGCAGAGAGAGAGAGAGAGGAGGAGGGAGAGTGACAAGAATGAAAGAGATTGAATTGCAGGGTTTTTCACGGGCTTTCAAACCCCCGCTTCCCTTCTTCCGGTGTGAACGAATGAAAAAAATTTGACCATCCACAAAAAAAATTTACACATAAAATTATTATCGATAATAAAAATAATTTTTATTAATTAATTAATTTAAGCGGTCATCATTAGAAAAGTATTTTTACATCTATTCATTTCCCGTGAAACAAAAAAAAAACTGCAAAATGTACTTATTTTGCGAAAAAATGAACGATTTAGAATAGTTATAGGATATGCTTGTTTCGCGAAAAAATGAACGATGTAGAATAGTTATATCGCTTGATATAATTAACTAACAAAAAATATTTTCATTATCGACGATAATTTATGCCTTGACATTTTCGCGAAGGATGGAAATATTTTTCGTTTACGCATTCTTATAGACGATACAAGCGCGAAGGCTGGAAATATTTTTCGTTTACGCATTCTTATAGACGATACAAGCGATCATTTTTAAAAAAATATTTTACAAAATAATGATTTTTCATGAAACAAACGAATCCTTCTCCGCTTGAAAACTTTTTGAATTGACAGAAAATCCAGGGCTTCGTTGCGAAAGAGTAGAGCTTTTATCGAATTAAATAAAGATTTACGAGGCGATCGCGTAATGATTTATTGTGGATGAGAATTAGGACTTCTCTTGTTCCGTTTACGCGGTACCATTCTTTTCTTTTATGATGCTTGAATGATCTATTTATCTGGCCTTAAATGAAGAACTCTGCTTCTGATGAGGAAGAAAGTCCTCTTTCTATTCGGTCACTTGTGATGAGGAAGAAAGTCCTACAAATACATAGACAACCAATTTCATGTTGCTAACTCAAGTGGGAGGCCAATTCGATACCGCCCTAAAATGTCCGATCCAACTAAAATGGCCCCCTGCCTAGCGGCTCTAGCAAAGCAGAACGACCACGACGACATATCCATGGAACAACTCGCATACATGCACGAGCTCAGGCTCGAGAAATTATCTACAAACTGCATCAGTGTAAAAACTGCTAAAAAGTGGGCAATGGTCTGTTCCCAGAGAGAACTTAGCACAAAAGTCGGGTTGAGCACATGAAATTTCTACAAGGACATCATATCTGGTGGTGACTAATCCCAACCAGTCAAACCCCATTTATCTGCAAGATTGTACATCACCAGTTGGTTCCACACAGAGCCGAAGAGACCCTCTCCTCCGATTGCGAATGTAAAGGCCCATGCGCACAGAACTGCACTAAACACCGAGAACCCAATGGCTGATCTGATAACATCTGCAAAAGAGAAGATTCCCAGTGAATTTGCAGCATGTTGACGCATATGGAAAGGACTGAAAGGACAAAAGTAGAGACACGAAAAATGAAGAAACGACGATTTCGATAAGCTTTGGAATGCAGAATAGGTGCACACGTCACTACTTCCCACAGCCTCATTGAAAAAATGCACACGTATCCAACGGAACTGCAAAGATGAGGACTTGAAATCTCAATCTCTGACCATGTTCCAGCGAGCTTACGATTCCATGAAAAGATTGTCTATGCTAGCATCTCAGGGAGCAAGCTAAGTAATTAACTCAACAAAAACTAACATTTGATGCAAAGATAAGAGGAGGCACCCTCAAATGCAGCCTCAACACAACATAATGAACAACTGACGCTGAGGATACTATCCTTTAACAAAGCTCAAGGATAGTCTAGACGGATGATGGGAGCACAATGGCAGGAAATATTATTCATTAGCCATATGTACATAACACACATCCATCATCAACAGATATCATCCTCTGGAAATTTCCGTCTTTAATGATTTGTTATGGTGTAATAGGAAGGTAACTCTAATGTATTAGCCAATTGGTTCACAGGTTCCAACTTATGGATGAAGTAAAGACATTTAACTCAGCCTCAGGAGGAGTCCTGATATGGTTCAACTAGCCCTAAATCTGGATCATTTGAGTAGGAAAAGTCGAAACACCTTCGCCATTATTTACTAATGCTGTATCGAGGAGCAGCTCTTGCTAAGCCAGCTCTACTAGAGAGAACTCAACTACTGAACACTCTCAAGCAATTTGATCTTTTACTTGCCAGAGAGATTTTTTCAAGACATCAAAAGGAATGTCCAAATAATTATAATCATTCTGTCACGGATGCTTAAACTTGATGATTGCTATCTGATCCTGTTTCCTAGAAAACTAAATATCTATCAACACAGCACAGAAGACTGCTATGGTCTTACAAAGGGCCATCTCCAAGGTCAGTTGTCAGAATCTGAGACTTATATTGCATCATTTTCTGACATTAGGGAAAAGAATTTCCAGTTACGTAGCCAACATGCCAATACTAACGAGAGTGACTCCATAAATCACAAGACATCTAAGCCTGCATTATTTTTTGAGCCAATGTTAACAACCAGAAAACAACAGTATGTGGACTTGATAAAGCTCTTCTATTTCTCTCCCTTCAAAACAACCTGCTGTCAGATTGTTCACTCGTTCTTCTTTACTTATGCTCTTTTAGAGTGTCTGACAAACCAAGGATTTTACACTTTTCTACTCATTTCCAAGAAAAGATAAGTTTGAAGAATATGTTCAGCAATTTGCTCATCCAAGGACAGTGAAATGACACGTGACTAACAAATTCTACACTTGGAATAGCATATATTTGGTAAGATCTTCGGCCTCTTCTGCAAATTATTTATGTAATAATGCTTGCTCCATCAAAACCACAGACTATATGAACCATCTACACAGCATGATTTCTTCCCCCGTCTTCCATGTACAACAAACAGCCAGGAAAAAGATATTGCTGAAAATATCCCACTGCTGAGCGCCACCCCATCATATCAGCACTATCTGCTCCAAATCTGCCTTATATAAAGTCAAATGTATCATGGCCCTTGTTATAAGGCCTTGTTTGAATACGCTAGAGAACACTTTGAACATGTCTAACAGCCTATTTTAATTTCTAAATTTGAAAACTACTTTTGTACAGAAGCCTGCTTCGGGAAGGACAAAACAAATTATTTCGTTAATATCTCTCAGACATACTATTGTTAAAAAAAGGCAGAAAATGGTGTCCCTTTAACTCTTGGAAACACTCTCAAACAATTGTTAAGAAGATTGACAACCCAAGTATTAAAATCCACAAGACCTAAAGGACGGCACATACCCTTAGCAATCTACCACAAAAGTTGGAGATCCCAGTTACTTATTTGTCTCTAGCAATTTAGAGATCCCAAAATCAGGTCCCTAATTGTGTTGTGCTTTCTAACTCCAGGTACCCCATCTAGAAAAGTAAATTCCTTAAATCCCTCACCAACTACAATCGTAAACGTGGTTCCGTGGGACAAAACGGCGTGAGACCATCATCGGGAAGTTACTAAACAATCCTCGTGTTCGCTAAATATGAAAGCACAACCGCTAAATAGTTTCACTTCTCTCGATGCATGCTTCATGATGCTTCATCATGAATAGATTGAAGAACAATGCAATGAATCCACATAGATACTCTGCGAGCTTAAAAATCAGGCACACGACATTTTTCTGCTATTGCTTGCAACAACCATTTCGACAAGTTACCATATTTCTACAATAAGGGTATAATTTTCCCGACGATTCATCACGGGTCACTTGATAGTCCGCAACCCCAGAAACAGTAAACTGATCAAGGGCCAAGCAATTTCTCGACAGACTTCAAACTAACAACTTGTTCTTGAAAATAGATTGCAAAAAGAAGAAGCGTTTCAAATCGGCAAATTGGCGACACCGAACAGCTAATAGAACGAGATATCAACCCGCCCATCAAATAACTTCCCTCGAAACCTATCAATGTCTGAACTTCTTTTTCCACCCATCCTGAGCACAAGAATCAAAATCTAAAGCGGTATCGATCGATCCCGGAACCAAAATCAACGGGACGAAGCCCGCATTCGTGCTCCGATTCCTCCAAGACTATGATCATGATCATCGCGAAGAACCCCCCCCCCCCCCCCACACGATCAGAAATGGACACGCGAACGCACACGCACACGCGCAGATCGCAGCATCAACGAGACGATGTGGGATGAGCGCTTACACCGGCGAATCTGAGGGAAGGAGCGCTTGTGGGAGAGGACGGGCCAGAAGTAGAAGCAGTTGACGGCCCAGAGCCACGGCAGGAGGGCGAACCCGAACCGGTAGAACCGGCGGGCGTAGCCGACGGAAGCCTCCTCCGACAGGCCCAGCGGGCCGTCGATCGTCGGCCAGACCGGCGACGACGACGCGATGGAGTTGCGATTCAGGCTCGGGCTCGGGTTCGGGTCACGGTCTGGGCTGGGACCGTCGGCCGGCGAGCGCGACGCCTCCATCTCCGCGAGCTCCGGCGAGTCTTGGCGTCTTGCTCGTGCCGCCTTTCGCTTCGAGTCCGTTTCAGCGCAAATTGGCGATGACTTCTGAAAAATTTTCATTATAAAGAGAGAATATTTTTTGCAAAAATTATTTTTTTAAAAAAATAATTAATTTCCATTTATTTGATCGCATATTAAAGAAGTGTTACCAAAAACGCTTTCGGATGTTTTGATCTCATTTGAAATAGTTGGATATTGAAGAAGGTGAAGAAGTGAGCATTTAAGGACTTGTTATTAGACCCAAAAATAAAAAAAAGGACTTGTTAAGCTTGGCGAAAATGATTTAGGGCCCGTTTGATAACGTGCCAAACAGTAAAAATTTCTGTTCCTTTGTTCTTATAAATAGTTTAGGAACATAAATGCGTTTGGTAAACTTTTTGTTCCCGAGCACATTTTTGCAAAAATTTGTGCCCAGAAACAGTTTCGGAAGAGAAACAAGAAGTAAAAAAAAGTTAGTTCTTGTTTCTCGGCACAATTTTGAGAATCGGTTTTTTTTCTTCTTTTTCTTTTTTTTATTTTCTTCTTTGTGTTGCTCTTCCCTCAGTTGTGGCTGGTCGCCGGCGACCGGCCACAGCCCAGGGCCGGTGAGGGCGTCACGGCCCCCGCCGGCCGCCGACGGAGGCGAGGGTCCCCCTTGCCGGCGAGGACGAGGGCTGGACCCTCGCCGCGGGTCGCGACGGCGAGGCCGACCTCGCCGTCGCAACCCACGGCGAGGTCGGCTTCGCCGTGGGTCGGGACAGCGAGGTTCGGCCTCGCCCGTTCTGGGCGAGGCCGACCTCCCCATGGCTGACGGCAAGCCGCCTCGCCCAGGCGGCGAGGGTCCAGCCCTCGCCCTCGCCGGCAAGGGGGACCCTCGCCTCCGCCGACGGCCATGGCCAAAAAAGAAAATGGGTAGAAAGAAAAAAAATATTAAACAATTCAAAATATTATTAATAAAAAGAAATTTTGTGTAGTTACCAAACGCATTTCTGTTCTTTTCTAATCTAGGAATAGAATATTTGGACAGTTTATCAAACGTCTTCAAATGCTCAGAAATTGTTTCCGGGCACAGAATCAAAAAAGAATCATTTCTGTTCAGAAATAATTCTCGGGCACAGAATGGTATTCATGCGCACCCATATTCTATTTAAAAACGAGAATTGGTTCTCCTAATTTTGAGTATAGATGTCGTTTTTTACCATAAATGTTTTTTTCGTTAACTAGCTAAAACGCACCCATGAAAATCCATTTAAGCTAGTTACACCCTGCTCTTTTGCAAGGCAACATATTTGAGGGGAAAAATTCAAAATAAGGGCTCGAAGTGCTATAATTTTCTCAAATAAATGTATGAAATGGACCTTATATCAAATAAGGATCTAAGGCTCCGTTCATTTGGCGGAAAATATTGTGTTTTTGGAAAATATTTTCCTGGAAGTCATTTTCCTGGAAAATGTTTTCTCGGAACATAATTTTTCGGTGTTCGGCAATCAATATGAAAAAGTTTCGAAAAATATTTTTCGCCGACGGCGGCAGCGGGCGGCGACGGGTGACGGCGGCGGTCGACGATCGGCGGCGACGGGCGGCGGCGGCGGCTGCCGGCGACCGGCGGCGGCAGGCGGCGGCCGGCGACCGGCAGGCGGTGAGCGGCAACCGGCAGGCGGCGGCCGACGGCCGGCGACCGACGGCCGGCGGTAGCGACCGGCGGTGACCGACATCCAGGGGGGCAACGGCGGCAACTGGAGGGGGGAAGGAGGAGTTTGGCGGAAAATGATTTCCGCTTTTCAGAAGCGGAAATCATTTTCCGCCAATTTGGTCATGTTTTCCCTCATTGAGGGGAAAATGTTTTTTAGGGGAAAATGTTTTCCGCCTCCGAACACCGGAAAACCCGGAAAATGTTTTCTTGGAAAACATTTCCCCCAAACGAACACAGCCTAAACTCTTATTTTCTCAAGTAAAGGCTTGAGGTGAATTTTATTTGAAATAAGTGTATGAATTGGTCATCTCAGTCTAAAAAAGGGTTTGACCTCACTGGAGTCATGCGCATTTTCGTTTTTTAGTTTTTTATTTTTTTCCTTATTAGTTGTTTTTCATAAAAACAAACTACAAAAAAAAAAAAACACAACCCTCCCACATGTGGCCGCCACCCCATCGCCCCACTAATGGGGTCGCTGATGCCTCAGCGAGGGCCGGCGACCCTCGCCTAAATTTGGGAGAGAGCCTTGCGAGGGTGCCAGCCCTCTCCTAGTTCTGGCGAGTCTGGCTCTCGTCTTTGGTCGGCGAGGGTCACCGGCCCTTGTTGAGGCACCGGCAACCTCGCCGGCCATCATCACCACCCCATCGCCAATGGGGCGATGCCCATAGGCTGCCAATCCTCTCGCTTGTTATTTTCTTTTTTTAAGATTTTTAATCTAATTTATGTTAAAATTGTTTTTAGACGAAAATGCCCTTGATTGGTCAGAAAATTTAGCCGGCTGGCAAGGTGAGACCCTTATTTGAAACTGTTATAATCACTTCACACCTTTTATTTGAGAAAATGATGACACTTTAAACCGTTACTTGAACAAGATATACTCCAAGCCCTTATTTGAGAAAATGATGGCATTTCAAAATATTGATTTGGAATTTTCCCTATTTGAGGATTAATACCACTAAAAACTTCAAATTGATACACATGTATCACGTGTGACGCCTCAGAATGTCATGCGCAACACGTGTCTTTTATCTTAATAATCTTAATTAATAAATAGACAAGTAGAAGCTTAATCTTAACATTTCTTAAACGTGAAATTCACACGAGTATAGTCAAAGTACATATGCTTCTATATTATCATTACTTATTAGGTTTACATCTCCATTCAAACTTCATATAATCACAAAAAACAAAACTCTGGGTAGGTCGAGATTGCATATCTCCATACTAAATTATACTCCAAAAGTCTACCTATAGAAAAGTCTGATGACGTCATGGATCGATAACTTCGCCCTCCATTGTGAGACCATCATCATCAATGTCGAAGCCTCTCAATGGGTCAACTAACTCGCCGTCAAAATTACAGTACCATGTGACGAATTGATAGGGAACCCACTCCATAAAACCCACGTTGATCCACATAGTAGAACTACATTTAGTATATAGTATTTCTGACTCATGTACAAACACTGTTTCATAAAACACCTTCGTAATACATGGGAACTCCAAAATGCAAATACTGTGCAACATCCATCCCACACGTATGAAAAATAAAAGAATAAGCCAAGGCCCAAAAAATGAATTCTCTAGTTTTAAGTTAGAAAAATCATCTTACCACTTCATCTAGCACAAACAACGTACATGCATAACAACTAGTATGCAGAGAACTTGGATAATTGTTATTCTTTTTCCATTTGGATATGCCACAATAATTTGATCATTTTATTATTCCACAATATTTTCATTCAGACGCAAGTATATGATCTATAGCATTCATACTCATGTGTATGGTTCATTACTTCTCCTCTCGAACACTGCCAGGGCATCCCAACTAATGGAGCATCTCAACTTCGAGGCATCCCGGTACACTATCTGAGGCATCCCAATCTATGGGGCATCTCGACTCCCGAGACATCTCGATACACCCTCCAAGGCGTCCCAACCCATGGGGCGTCTCGACACACAAGGCATCGTTACCGTTGATTTGTAGGTGACGGAAATTATATTATTCTCATGCAAGCCATGATAAATAAGTATTTGCATGCATATACTCACCTTCTTTTTACATCATATATCCCTTAAAGCAATGAAATGCATTATTCAAATAAATAAGTACTAAGCAGTAAAGGCAAAAATCTACTTAAGTTCAGAAAGTAATTCTACTACAAATTTAGAAAGTAAATATACTCAAGTTTAGGAAATAAATATATTTTGATTTAAAAGTAAAATTTGTTCGGGTTCATAAATAAATATGTCCAAATCTGTGAGTAAAATCTGTTTGAGTTTAAAAATAGATATATACAGATTTTGAGAGTAAAATCTACTCAGTTTAGAAATAAGTATATCCAGATTTAGGTTTATAAAAAGATATATCCAGATTTAGAGAGCAAAATCTATTCGATTCAGAAAATATATATATCTAGATTTTGAGAGTAAATCTACTTGGTTAAAAAATACATATATCCATATTTAAAGAGTAAAGTCTACTCAAGTTCAAAAATACATGTATAAAGATTTTGAGGACAAAATCTACTCTGTTCAGAAAATACATTTATCCAAAGTCTACTTGAGTTCAAAAATACATATATACAGATTTTGAGAACAAAATTTACTCAATTTAGAAAATACATAAATCTAGATTTATAAAGTAAAGTCTACTTGAGTTCAGAAATACATATATATATATATAGATTTTGAAATATACTCAGTTAAGAAATCAATAGATTTTACGAACGACGGTTAAGTCTGAACTTACGAATATGACTTTTTCGAGTTTGGATTCATCATTTCCACTCACCAAATATACTCCACTTTAAGTAAAATGATTAACTACCATTTAAACATTGCATAAGACTAGCAAAACAAATCCAACAACCACCAAATCCACTATTATGGCACATCAAAATAGCATATTACAACAGTGTCAAGTAGCATGATCTAACTTAATTCTAGAGTCTTCACTTACCTCGCACAAAATATGAACACCCAAAGTTAAAACACATTGTAGATCTTGGATTGGATATTGTTGAAAGTAGATTATCTTTGGAAGTTGAAGATGAAGAAGGGTGTTGCGGCGAAGATGAAAAATTCCCTTCGATGTTACCAAGATGAAAATGAAACATAAGAGTAGATTTTAGGTTGAAGAATGCATGAGTCACAAGTGGCAAATCTTAACTTAATTTTACAGGCAAGTGTGAGAAGTCAAGACATATTAGAGATGAGTAATAGCCAAGGTAATGATGATTTATGGCTATGTGTCAAATTAGTGTAAAAAGCTTAGTGTAAGAGTGGTAGGTGACATGTTTGAATTTTCCAAATGGGCATGTGGCCATGCATTAATCCTCTATATGCCATGTGAGTTCTTGGTATCTTAAAGAGGAGGTTTAGCGAGATTTTATATTAAAAACATAAACTTTTCTTCCTTTATTACCAATTAGCACAAAATAAATCATTAACACTAATTAACTAGAGTTTGAACTAATAATATCACTCATCGCTACTAATACGGCGGTAAATTAATTAACACCGTTACACTATTAACATACACAATAACGTTTATAAGTTTTCGATATGTTGAACTCGGAACGATTACGTTCCCAAAAATTATTCTCCGCGCCTCACAAATTTATGGTCTAACAATGATTTCTACGCGTCCACACAAATACTAATCTAAATAATACTTAGTTTTATAATCTAAGTATCATTATCGAACACGAAAAATTTCCAATGTCATGTTCATGTTAATACGAAATTTCCAGATGTCACATCACGTTACTCTAAACTAAATTTTATGTCATAAAAATCCCAAATCAGTACACCTGTAATAATTTTATCAAATCTTAAGGAAAAATTGAGGCAAAATTAGGGAAATTACAAAATTTTCAAACGAAAGGGAGGTTTTAGGGAAAAATCACCAAATTTTCTGATCTCAATTCATTTTTTTTTTCAAATTTGGCTTTCCAAAATGATGTCGTTGACCCATATATGTTGAATTTCCACGTCGGACTCCCGTCACATGCTGATTATCTGAATTGTTTGCCGCATGTGTTCTCATGTCTAGCAATTCAACGGATACATATCAAACGGAAGCTAACAGAGGATGAATTTGTTGTGAGTGTATCAATTTCGAGATCTTTTGAGACACGAAAATAAATCTGAGATAAATGCGGTTCCGATATATTAGTTTGAGATTTTTGGTCATATTATGTGATAGGCAAGTTTTTTTATTGGTCGAAATGTGATAGGCAAGTTAAAGTAACATTATTTATTGGTAAGCAAATGATAGTTATCTTCACAATCGAACAAACAAAAAGCGACAGCTAAAAGGGCTATGAAAACACAACAGGCGCAAATGGCAATGAGGCCCATGAACGCAACGTGAACAGAAGCATCACATAAGCCCAAGACCCAGTGGCTTCCCTTAGCCATGGCAAATCATTCTTTAGAGTTTTAGGCCGTTCATCGATTGAGTCCTTACCGTTCAATTTTAGCCGGTAAAGTCTTTAGCGCCCAAACCGATATTTCAATCAAGTCTCGAGCTTGCCATCGGCCGGGTTTTCAATACCGGAATCCCTATCTATCTTCCACCCGGTCTTCTTTCTAGTGCCACAGGACCATGATGAAAAACGAGTTTTTGATTACACTGACGATGATTGCAAATCACAGATCATTCTTATCAATATGATTTGATCCATGTCATTGTCAATTGCAGTTATTTCATTGCTAAAAGCCGAAAAATTAAGACAAGGATGCAAATTGGCAATATACTCATGTTTTGGATGTGTAGGCACTTGAATCAAAACATCAAATGGAAAAACAAATTAGGGTTTATGATCACACGCTCTTTCTCTCTAAACAGTTCCCACGACTGGTTGAACTTGCACCTCGGACCATTTGGAAGATGACACCATGAACAATGATGCTACAACCTCCTCATTTAGGGTTTGTTTGGGTTAGTGCCATGTTAGAAACTTTAGTGACCGAAATGATCGTGTTTCAAACGGAGTGAACTATGAAATCGAACTAATTTTGAAGGCTAGAAGTGATATTTTCTCAATGACAAAAAAACGACAGAATTTCTTCAAAGATGCATGATTGTTATGTAGGCATTCACTCCCCTCACATAGGAAATTTTGCCTTTTCTTTAGTTGTTTTTTTTTTAACTTTACCAGGAATCAAATCGTGACCTGTCCTCAAAGCCGCTGACGACTTTACTAAATTTTAGATTCAAGAACATCAAAGGCTCCAAGCCTGACATTTTCCTTAAAGTTTGCTCTTTTAATCCATTTCTCATATAGTGCAAATTGCTTCGATCCAAAGCAATGTTTAAGGAAAGTAAGTGAGGCCTTTATGGATCGGAAGATGGACTATCCTTTTTCATCAAGCAAAGGATCCTATGCTTTTTAAAACTTAATTTACTTTCGAAAGCAATTGGTAGATCGAAATTCAACAAATGCCACCAGAAAAATCCCACCACAAACTTCAAAATAATCTTCAAACTGAGATTAGTGTGACAAGGAAAAAAAACAAGGAGGAGAGAAAAGATGATAAGTGTACAGAGGAGGTTAATTGGGGTAGCTAAGCTAACGAGGGTAAGTATCAAACCTAGTATTAATTCAGCTACAATACTATTTGTCTAAGTTTTGAGATTGATGGGTAATTATAAGTCAAAGATTAGTAAATCTTTCCTTATATGTTAAACATCAATTTAGGCTGCATTTGGTTGTCCGGATTTCTAAACAAAATATTACTGGATAGAATAGGATAAGAAATCTTGAGATTTCTTCATATCCTGTCCACTATTTGGTGGATTACGGATTTAAGGTCGGATAGGATAATATTTTTTTTTGTTATTCACGGGTTCGGAGGAGTCAGTGAAGGAAAAAAAGCCGAGAAATCTTTTTGGTGAAAGTGCACAAGATGTGGGGATGAAGATAACGGCGAGTGGAGTGTAGGGTTTATGGAAAAATAGGCATCAGAAATCCTATCAGGATCTATCCCACCCCCCTCCTCGGATTTTTTTATCCAGGCTATATCCGACGTATATCCGACCTTATTCTATCATGAACCACCACCAAACACAGGATAGGATAAAACATATCCTATCCTGGCTTTTATCCGGTTGACCAAACGCAGCCTTATAGATTGAATTCCTAGCATTATTTTCACGCGAGCATTAGTCATCTCTAGAGGTTTATCGAAGAATTTTAATACTAGCAATTGGTTATCTTGCGCGGGTTTAAATCCAATAATTAAGTAAAACAGCGTTGTTTCAAGTAATTTATCAACATCATATCACCAGTGTACCACGTAACACGATCGTTATTGACCAAACCGCCACATAAGTAATTTTATGTGAGTTTTTGCCGGGAGAACTTAATTGGAATTTCACTCAAATATTTAGGATTACATTGTAACAATCGAAAGGTTTATAATTGAATTGGAATCCATACAGTAAGTTTAGGACTGAAATAGAGATTTTCCCAAAAACCAAGGAATGCAATGTTCATAATTAATAGGTGCATTAAAACTATAATGTTATTCTTTTCACAATAACTGACCTAGAAAAATATCTTCCATGTAGGCCATCAATATCGACCAATCTTGAAAATTTATCACCAGTGACTAAGCAATGGAACTTTACAACCACAAGATGGGAAAATTTATTATATGCTACAATTTAAATAAAAAAAGGTTGTTGGAAAAGTAAGGAAAACATCCTCCACAAAAAGATATTGGATACTTTTTGTACTTAAAATTCACAGGGAAAAAAAGGAAAAGAAGAAACCCTTTTCCAGATTCACCAAGAAGACATCAAATCAAAATCACCATCGACTTTTCCAATTGATTAATTTTCAGTGACCACATGATGGGCGACTTGGAAAGGAAGGCACAAAGGGCATGGAAACAATGGAAGACGGGGGCCATCTTTATGAAAACCAACAAAAGGTGTGGTCGGCTTAATGGCGTTTGCTTTGTTTGGGGGGATCAAAAGGTGACCCCTATCACTTATGAGACATCTTTATCGTCATAAACAAACACAAGGATATTATTTTAAGCCCATGAGTGATTTTTGTTTAAACTTTTTGTTGTAGGAAAAAAAGCTTATCGGGTAAAAAAATACGTATGTTTAAGCGTACCGCATTGCACATCTGATGTGTTTTGGTCTATGCCTTAGGGAACTTCGGAATAGCTATAGTTTGGTAGAGAATTACGGGTGTATATACGCGCTAGACTGGGAACCCAATCTCCTAGTTTTTACTTGGATATAGATTAATGCTTTGTACCGTCACGAGAGCATCATATAGACACATCAGCTAAAGCGTTTAACTCGATACTCATCGCATTAATTTAAGAAACATTACTTATTCAGTCCTACATTCTCATTTTGCCAATTTAGCCCTAAATCCCTCCCAATCAATTTTCGCCGAAAATTGCTGACATGACAGTATAGTCATCGCCAGTCATTCTACGTGGCACATCACCACGTCAGCGGTTTCTGGTTAAAATTGAGCGAAATGACTTTATAGAAATGTTTCACAAGTGTTTAAGATTAAATTGGCATCCGCACTACATGTTCAGGACCGATTGGATAATTTCTCCCATTAACTTATATCACCAACTTAAATCGATATTCTAAAAATACTAGAGTTGCGGTAAGTGGACCACGTTAGATCAACTTATGAGATATATACAATATTTTTCGGTATGCATAGTTGCTTTAGAGTTTAGTTTATAAAGGGTTTCTTCAAATGCACCAAGATATTCATTTCAATCCAAAACTAGTTGATGCTTCTAACAATACCAGTTGGAATGCTTATGTAAATCAGAGGCCTCACAAGGGTTACACATAAAAATCAACCATTGTATGTTTTTTGACTTTTGAAAGATTCTGTGATTACTTAGTCATAGAAGCTTTTTATAACATTTTTTGTTTCTCTCAACTTTCCACGTGGATTGGATGCGAAATTACTAATAATAATGATGATGATAATGATTAATTTTTTTTTATTGATTGATGGCACTCTTTGGCTTGGTGTCCATGGGCATCTTCACTATCCCTCTTGCTTGTAGTTTAAATTCTCCTTTTTCTCGTTTTTTTTATTTATGGAAAGGCATAATTTTATCGGTAAGAGGACTTCACCAACATCGACTGTCTCCCTTGGATTATATTATAGATCTTTCACATCCGTCACGAACTATTTGATATGAGCCTAATTACTCCACACCACTCAACTCTCAAAATTCAAGTTCGATAAGTATGTTATTAGGAGTCACATCAGCACGTCAACAATTCACGATTCTTTCGCACAGAGGTACAACTACTTATGACCACACACGCAGACTAGACATTCACCCTCGGATACCATCACTCGAGCTTAACGACACAACAAAAGATGAGATCGAGACATGATCGCTGAGTCAATCGCGCTTGTTGGCGCGACAGACCTCTCTCGGGTTTAGTTAGTGGTAATATGTGCACGCATGGGACCTCTACTTGTAAAGTAAAGGGTGGTCCAATGTTGGATTCACCTCTTCATACTTTGGAATCATCTTCACCAGGCAGGACATCATGTTCGAGCATTCGTGTCCTCTTGGTGCATCCCGTGATCCAAGCAAAGAGGGACATGTCTCTCTTAGAGTGAAATTTTTGGCTTCGGACCCACTTCACCAGCTGCTGCCGTCATTGACATGGGACAATAAAAATAACAGTGCAAAGAAAAAATTACCAAAATTGGACATAAAAAAAAGGGAATTATTGAAAATAGGGCAAGATCGATGCATGGATAATGGTAAGCGGAAAGCTCTAGACCAATATATTAAATTGAGATACGACATCTATAATAGTCTTCAGTTTGTGCTTATATGCTCATGTACATTGCTGGTGCTAATCAAAAGGCCATGGGTGTACTTTTTGTGAAGTGAGCTAACTATTTCTCAAGTCTCATCCAATAAAAATAGGTAGGTCCTTTCGATAGGGACAAGTGAATATTAAATTCTCCACCGTCGGCACGATATAGAAACAGACAAAGCAAAGACTACGAAAAATTACCCCAAAGAGAAGGAAATCCATTTATTTTTGGAAAAAAAATTTGACGATGTTTGATTAACGTGGCCACTGAACTTACAATATGCCCAATCACGTTGCTCAGTTGATACATTCTTTTCGATCAAGTCCGTTTCATGCACATCCCCAATGAATTGGAGCTAACATGCCCATCGATCTTGTCCAAAAGTTTGATATGAAAATTTCAACGAGCTAAAATTCTGAAATTATGCCTCATATATAAAAAAAGGGATACCATAAGAAAATCGAAATGTTTGCCACCTAAAATTGAGAGAACCGTATGGTCTTATGCCCAGTTTCACTATTTTGGACGACCTCAACCATCATGCTATTCTCAAAATTTGTCGGAAATGGATATCGTTTGATTCGATTGCGAGCACCGTTTATATTTAAGAGTTCGTTTGGATAAAATATGGATTAGAGTACACCCACTAAAAAAATAAGGCAAACTCGAGGATCAAATATGTACCTTTTTCCCCTTTATTTGTAGGGTTAACACCATTAGCAAATCCCAAATTGATATCCTTACGATATATTAACCCAAAAATTAATTTTCGTTTCACAAAAAATTCCAACTCGGAATCTCATAACACATTTATCTTAACCTAATCTTCGTTTCACGAAAATCCCAAACCGATATCCCTAATCCAAAATCTACCCACTTTGTTATTTATAATTACACGAGCATCGTTGAGCTGAGGATACAAAACTCAGAAAGCGAAAAAGGAATTGTCCTTCTCTTTTCATGTGATGTTGCTGAGTAATGCCCAAGCATGCAGGGGGGGTGGCTCCACCACCCCTTTGAAAAGTCCATTGGAAAACAAAAGATCATTAACCTCACATAATTCAAAAGGCAAAATAAATAAGTAAATGAATAAATAGAAGATTAAGCAAAGTGGGTGGTTGAGACGTCCCTCTAAAACCCAAGAATGCTTTTGAGGCTGGTGGTGGTGGTGCTGGCGTGGTGGCTGATGAAAACCCAATTGCATGGGACTCTCCCGTAGTCCTGCGTGCCCTCCGAAGCAAGTACTGATCCTCCCCTTGAAGGCTCCATAGCAGAAACAGCGAAAGGAAAGACCGAAAGGATCCCATCCCCCCCGACTGCTGCACTCACCAGTGGAGAAGAACAAGAACCACCATGCAGTTCTCTTCGCCGGTGGCGGGAGGAGAGAGCTCGATCACTGTCGGGTGATCGGTGACGGCGGCCGGGGTTCAAAGGGTCGTCGGGGGATCGAGCGGGGGTCGGAGAGACGACCGGGGCTTGACTCCTCGCAGCCTCTCTCTCTCTCTCTCTCTCTCAGTCTCAACCAGGTATGATGAGTTCGCTTCCGATTACGACATGTTGATTGCTTGTTTGATTATAATTTCTGTGTGTGTATTGTATGAGAGAGAGAGAGAAAGAGAGAGAGAGGGGAGTGTTGCGATGGTTCAGTGGCGATCGAGTCCGGACCACGGTGGTCGATTCGAAGGTTGAAGAACGGTGCGGGGGATGAGCTCGGCGGCGCGTGGCGCTCACCCTCGGCGGCGGCGGCGGCGCCTTGGAGAGACGCCGCCTTGTTCTTATTGGTTACACTATGTTAGGAAAATTAGGGTAGCAGCGTTTTGCGATAATTTCCTTTTATTTACTCGTTATGGAAAGAAATCGGTTAGTTAAAAAACGAAACCGTACACGGTTTTCTTTTCGAAACTGTACTTGAATCTTGTCCTTCTTTTGGCTATTAACGGTAAAAATGAAAGCGTTGGTTACTGAATTTTTCCTATAAGATTTTATTATTTTTATATAAACTTAATAATTTGACGAGGGAACCTATGTATTATAAATATTTGTGTATGTATGATTGTATAGGTCTTAGTAATTTCATGTTGAATAGGAGACAAATTTGTAAGAGCTGCAGAATTCGAAAAAAAAAGGTAATGTCGAAGTACAAGTTACACAAGATACGAAATGCTTTTTCTCCTATTTTTAGCATAATGCTGTGTTTGGGAAATTCAGAAAAATAAGGAGGATGAAAATTTGGGTAGAAAGTGAAGAGAAATTTGAAAATTTATTGAACTGTGGTAGGAGGAGATAATTATTAAAATTACAAGCATTTTCTCTGTATTTTCCTCTCCCCGGTAGAGTTGAGCTGCACATGAAAGGCGATCTACGCCGTAGCCATGTCGCAGAATGCCCGAAAATCGGCATTCCGTTTCAACGCATTTAATGGCACACCACAATCGCATCCATCTTACGAACAATTTGTTACGGATGATTTATGAAATTTAGTATTGTACTACTATAATAAAAAGAATTGGGGGAAAAGAGAGGGAACTGGGAGTCATGTTATGACACTTGGCAGAATAAGATGGAGTAAGGTGGAAGGTTAGAATTGGCGGGTTTAAGATAAGAGTGGCAAGGCCAAGCTCCCCAGATGGAGCGGCAGACATCATCTTGTACTTGAAGCTTTGTCAGTAACGAGCCTTTTCTGGGTTTGACGTGTAAATCTGTTATATGCTGGTTCTTGGGGAAAGAACACTCACCGTAATATAGTTTTCATGCAACCTTTGGCCCGAATTGTTGAAGCTCTCTCTCTCTCTCTCCCTCTCAGAGAAATGCTTGTTTGACCATTTTTTCCCTACCAAAAGAAATGCTGTTTCGCTTTTTGTGAAGGAGTGATAGCTAATCGAGGGTTGGAAGTCGCGTATCGTTGTGTTAGTTTTCCTTCTTGGGATGAGTCAATGGATCTGCTTTCTGGGTCTTGCTCTTTACCTGATGCTACCCATTTGAACATCTTCATGAACTGGTTTGAGAGGTGAGCTCTTGCCATGGTCTTGCTTGATTTGAAAACGACCGTTTTTTGGTTTGTGTGCGGGTTGAAGGATTTGTTCATACATCTTATGGGGCATTTGGCTCATGGGAAACCGGTGATTTGGAAAACATTCCCAGATAACATGGCTTGATTGCTTGCGGGAATGAATGAATAAAGGATATTTTCATTGTCGACGAAAATAGTCGGGCAACGTTGATTGCTTGTGATGAAAATATTTTCCGTTGACTAATTTTTCTAAGCGATACAGATAATTATTTTTTACGAGAATATTGTCCAGATTAGTTGTGTTTTCGGTACATAGTTTAATGGTTTGTGAATCGGATAGTCCTTGGCCCTTCTTTTTCTGTGAGAAGGATTATGAAATCTTGATGTCCCTGACACCGAAACTGCTTGAGGGCATGCTCTGCTATGTGCCTACACAACTACAATATGATGTGTTTTCTTCTGTTAACTGAGAAAATACACTGCAGGAAAGCAGCCAACCCAGGATAAGCAGTATTGAGATTCATGGGTTGGTTGAACAAGATCCTCGGAGGTTCTAGCCATCGGAAGCATAATCACGGGAAATACGGAGGTTATAAAAGCTGGGACGAGACGCATAATTCTGAGGTAACAAGAACTCCTTTTCTGTCTGTCTGTCTGTCATATATGCTTAGTACTTATCGGCTGAGCGTACATGGATTCTGACCTGATTACATCCGACATTGGTACAGAAGAAGACTGAACATCGTAAATCTAACTTCTTGATTCTGAATGCAGGATGAATTGGCAGATCACGAAAGAGAAGAGATTGACTACGCAATTGCACTTTCTCTCGCACAAGAAGATCTAGAGGGAAAAAATGTGATTGGTAAGTCGCTGATTTGTAAGACCTAAGCATTCCCATGATATCTTGATTGAAATTATATTAATCTTCTGAGTTCTTTCGACAGATTTACTTAGACTAAGAGTTCAAGCAAAATTAGTTTCTTCTCAACAGATTTGCTCTTTGGCATTAGACTATTCAGCAAATAAACATGGATTGATGGATGCTAAAGAATATTGCTATGAGATCATGTACTTGACAGCGTGTTGGCCCTGTTAATGAACAATTCGAAGAGGATGGATAATGATGCCTTTGGATGAAGAATGTTTTGCTGTTTCCCAATTGATGGTGTCACTTTAATTTGGAGATTGTAGTCATTATCTATTTTGCTTAGTGCCATGTTTCATTTTTCTTCAGAAGCTGACGAAGATGATCACTCGGAGGAAGAAGAGCAACCTACTAATGTGGAATCAGAAGACGATGAACAAGTCAGCCAAAAAGAAGATGAACACGTTGAAGCTCCGAAAGAGGAAGCAAAGCATGTCCAATCTCAGTTGGAGGATGACGAACAACTCGCCAAAGCTATCCAAGAAAGCCTGATTGTTGAATCGCCCCCTCGATATGAAAGTGGAAGCATCTTACACCCTTATCCGTCCTTCTTCCCTTCAGGGTATAGGTAGGTCTTTTAGTAAGACAATTGCTTTTGTCTCATGAGTAGCGACAATTCAGATGAGGAGTCATGTTCCTTCTTTTTTTGGCAGGGAGGCTTTGTCAGATTCTCTGTTGATTGTTAAGCCCAATTTGATTAAATCTAAGTCTCTTTAGGATGCATATGTCTAAATGTTGGTTGTCTTTGCATAATCCATTGTGTCTCGAGGTCATCAGATGGACAAGTGTGTCCTTTCTTCGTATTGAATTACCTATGACTCCGGGCGTCTAAATACCAGATCTAGTTTAGTGTCAGTGACAGAATAACAAATGCCATTGCCGCTGAAAAGTTTTGATAACTAGTATTATGAAACCTCAATTATTTAATCTAGTAACCGCTGTTCAGGAGCTGATTCAGGGAAATATCAATATCATGAACTAAGATACCGACGAATAATAACCATGGATTTATATTCGTGTTGCTGAACCATTTACTTCCTGCAGGATTGATCTGATCTAAATATTGAATGTTTATTTTTTGTAGAATTTGTGCTGGTTGCAATGCTGAGATTGGGAGTGGGCGATTCTTGAGTTGCATGGGTTCAGTTTGGCATCCAGAATGCTTTCGCTGTCATGCTTGCAATCATCCGATTACTGATTATGAGGTCTGTTTCTAATCCAAGATGAAAACTCCGTTTAAGTAAAACCTAAAGGATCTCTAAATCCTCAAAATTTGCAGCAGTGTCCATTATATATCATTCTAATTTTTAAATTTTCCTCGGTGAAAGTTCTCGGTTTGGGGGAATCGCCCATACCACAAGTCCTGCTACAAGGAACAGCATCATCCAAGGTGTGATGTTTGCAACAGCTATGTAAGTACATTTCTTTGCTGCAAGACGCACACTCAATCTAAAAATTGGCACGTTCAACATATTTGCTCCCTCTGTTCTTGTTGCCCAGTTTTGGAGGAGCTTGACATTAATCTCTGTTGTATCCACTATTTTATTGCAGTAATCACCATTTGAATGACCTCATCTTTTTGCAGATTCCAACAAATGCAGCTGGCCTTATTGAGTATAGGGCGCATCCTTTTTGGGTACAGAAGTATTGCCCCTCGCACGAGCGCGACGGAACTCCTCGATGTTGTAGTTGTGAAAGAATGGAAGTGAGTTCTCAGATGCCACAAATGGCCAAATCCATGTTTTACATCAACTAAATTGGAATATTTCTTGTTTCTTACTCTATTCTTGATATAGAGCCTTCGAACTTTTCTGCAGCCAAGAGATAAAAGAGATAAAAGATACTTGTCACTTGATGATGGTCGAAAGTTATGTTTGGAGTGTCTAGACTCAGCAATCATGGACACCAACGAATGCCAACCGCTTTACCTTGAGATACGAGAGTTTTATGAGGGTTTGAATATGAAAGTGGAGCAACAGATTCCGATGCTGCTGGTTGAAAGGCAGGCACTAAACGAAGCCAGGGAGGGAGAAAAGAGTGTACGTGCTTTCGTTTTTCAGTTTCTTTAGTTAAAATAAATGTCTTATTGTTTGCTCAGCAAGATTGGCTTTCTTCTTCACAATGATAGGGGAACCATCACATGCCTGAGACCAGAGGACTCTGCTTGTCTGAAGAACAATGCGTCACCACAGTAAAGACTCTTCCTTGAACATTTCACTCCTTGAAAAGCAGGGATTTTGTGAAGTATGGAAAGGCTTATGAACTTTTTTGTGATATATCAGATTATGAGGAGGCCGAGATTTGGGTTGGGCAACCAGATCATTGAGATGATAACCGAGCCTCATAGACTAGTCCGCCAATGTGAAGTGACAGCAATTCTCATTTTATATGGTCTTCCAAGGTATGTTTTACATCTTGCTAAACTTCATTTTCGGTCATTTACAAGCGAGCTGCTACTTTGCATCACTGAACTCTTCCAAAACTCAGGCTGCTGACGGGGTCAATCCTTGCTCATGAGATGATGCACGCTTGGCTCCGGCTTAAAGGTTTTCTTTTTGCCCTCTCTCATCCAGTAGTCTTGTCAGATGTACTTGATGTGCATTAAGGACACATATCTGACAGATGAAGTTTCTGAGAAAAATTGTCGATTGTTGTCTGGCAGGTTATCCCAGTTTAAGACCAGAAGTTGAAGAAGGCATATGCCAGGTTTTGGCTCACATGTGGTTGGACTCTGAGATCTATTCTAGCTCTGGAAGTGATGTTGCATCCTCGTCTTCTTCCTCATCCTCGCCGTCATCGTCTTCATCAACATCCACTTCGTCGAAGAAGGGTCTGCGATCTGACTTTGAGAAAAAGCTTGGCGAGTTCGTCAAGTACCAAATAGAGTCGGATAGTTCGGCAGCCTACGGACACGGGTTTAGATTAGGCAACCAGGCTGTGCTCAAGTACGGCCTTCGAAGCACACTTGACCATATCAGGATCACAGGGAGCTTCCCTTTGTGAATAGTTTACGTAGAAAAATTGAATTTACTGTTGGAAAAATACATTGAGAAGATATAGTTTTACAGGCAAAAGAAGATAGAAAGAAGATACAATCGTGAGACTGAATAAGAGATGGAATGCTGATGAATGGCTTTCCAGACAATGGATGAATGTAAATTAGTACAGAATATCATCCAAACACACAAAAACTATCTCCTTCCTCTGTAATGGCTACACCATGTTGTATGGTGTGCACTTGACGATGTTTTTGTTCGAGTTCCGGACTTAATTTTCAGTACGCTGTGTTCGTACGTTGTTGAGAGAATTTCGGTTTTGTTATGCTTGAAGCTGTTTTGGAGAGTCTTGAAAATGTAAGCTCCGAGTTGGGTTCATCAGGAAGGTTCACTGGAAGGCCAGTTTTTTAAAGAGTTTGAGAATCCTCGACCTGGAGAAATGGAAAACTCGACCTACCCATTCTAGAATTGACAAAGGAGCTATGAGTGAATTGGATTTTCGCAAAGACTTGCGTAATATGTGGAAGAGCAGCACCCGATACCATAGCTGCTTGAGAATGTGACAAGATGGCGACAGTCGAGCCAAGATGAGGAGCGGCTCGTGGGTGAAAATTGGAAGAGGAAGTAACCGTCAAAGCAGAGTATAAGTACAGAGAGCCGAGGAGAAGAGGACACGCACATCCGATGCCAAAACTCTGCTTGTATCCTCGTGCTTTTGCAGTCTCGTTTTGTTTCCTTCGGTGTCTGTAGGTTTTGTTTCCAGTACCGGTTATTTAAGTTTCCCTGATGTCTATTGTCTGGCTTGTAGTATTAGTGTTTAGATGTCTTTGTTCGCAAAGTTGGCTTTTCAGTCTTTGCATTTACATCTTCAGCACTTCAATTTTAAAGCACTTTGATTTCCTTCGGAACACATTTTCGGGCGCTTTCATCATTGCTCTCAGGAGCTCGAGCACATCACCCAGCAACAAGCAGCAGTATCAACATTAAATCTCCTAGCAACAAAACAGCAACAGCTTAGGACTTTATCTAGGCAATTTGACCATTAGCGACAGCATTAGTTCTCAGTTTGCTGCATAAAACTTTCATCGTCAGGTGGCATCTTTCTCCCACCTTGAAGTAATGTCTCAATAGCAACATTCGCCGAGGACTTGATCACAACAATCACTTTGTCAAGCTGTGGCAGAACTTTCTGATGAAGAACCCTACCTTTGCCTCCATATATGATAAATGGTTGGATTTCAAGCAAGTTTCATCGAGACCACTTTTAAACTACTCGTCTCCTTCTCTGCATAGCCCAAGCAATCCCAAAATTCCAGTCCCCTGCAGGTCTATTACAATCGAGCAAATCAACTATTCTTTCCCAAATCAGTGTTGAAAAAGAGCACTCGAAGAACAAGTGATCTCTTGACTCATCTTGCTGCTTACGCAGCAAACAACGCCCATCAACTGAGCACCATTTCCCTATTCCGTCTCCAGTTTGAAGCCTATCAAGCCGAGACCAGGCTATTTACCATGTTTAGGAACATTAGGCTTGAACCAGGGGAGTCTGTGCCAAGGCGCTGTGGTCTTCCACACATTAGTCAACTTCCAGGCTTCATCTTGAGCGAACACACCCCCTTTGGCACCCATGAAGCCCACTCTATCAGGAATAGTGGATTTTGGAACTACACATGTATCAGATCTAAGGATTGGCCGTCTCCATTCACTGTCGACAACGACATCAGCTACTTTAGCATCTCAACTTAAAGTAGAGTCACAGATGACCCTCTCAAGATCTTTGTCCAATAGAACTCCATGGGGACAACAATGATCAAACCACAATGAAATGGACTTGCCATCACCGACAATGTACTGCACATGGGGCTTCAACTGCCATCTCAACTTGAGTGACTTCCTCCAAGCACGACTGCTATCAGATTTAGGCTCAACCTGTCATGTGCTGGCAATACCTTTTAACTTAAGAAACACACCATTCCGACAAGATTAGCACTGTTTCAAGGCTTGAACACTTTGTATCGAGTCTGGACTAGGGTATGAATTCGAGTTTTCACATTCCCAATTGCCTGTAATCAGATTTTACATGGTCAAACTGGGTTAAATTAGCCAAAATCGAGAAAAAAAAGCAGAAATACGGTAATTCTAGGGTTAATTAGAGCAACCATGTACTGTGCAGTATCTATGAAGCATCTCCATATACTTTGGTATCTGTAAGGTAGGTCCTGTACTTTCAGAATTGCCAAGAGAGGCCTCTCACCCTTAAATTTTTCACCCACATCCATCAGAATCACTATTCACAATATGGTTTCGGTCTTCTTTTGACGTAAATTCATCGACAAAATCGCCACTAGTATTCTCATGAAAAGATGAAATATCATTTCGCCTTGTTTACCTTTTGTACTTGCCATCTTACCACTTAAAAAGTCTAATGCTAAAATCATCGTTTGGGAGGATTTTTTCTTTTCACATCTTTATTTTTCAGTTAATTTTTTCCTTTTTATTATTATTTAGCGTTGAGTTCCATACGTATTCCATGATATTAGAACTGTTAACCAGTAGAACACTTGAATTACTTTATAATTTTTTAAACGTAAAATAATCATATTTTAAATTTGCAAATATCACAGCAAAAGTAATAACTTATTTCTTTATCCTAAGTGGCCGTTTAACGGTTGAGAAAGAGAAGACGGACAGTTTTTCTTATCTCCGCTTCTTCACACTCTCCCTGCTTCACAGGACCAAAAGCCCAGCTACTTCAAGAACAGCTCACAGAGTCCCTGCACTTTGAATCTTCTTCCAATGGCCTTCTCTGCCGTCTTCTCGCGCAACCCTTTCTCCGGCATCCATCCACCACACCCTCAACCCATCCCCAGAAACCACCCTCTTCTCCATTTGCCATCGATCAGGGCGTCGACGGCGAAAGCGAAAGCTTCTGCTGCCGCGTCTGAACCGGAGAAGGAGAAGCCCGCGGAGACGAAGGCCGAAGACTCTTCTGGTGCGAACGCTCAGCCTCCGACCGTGGCTTCTAAACGGCCCAAGAAGCCGGTTTACTCCAGTGAGTTTCTCCTCCGGGTCAATCTCGCTCTTGGGTTGCTGTGAATTGAGGATGGTGGAACAGAGTTGACTGACTGATTGTGTGGTGTTTATTGTTTTGTCTCAGTGAAGAAGGGCCAGATCGTGAGGGTGGATAAGGAGAAGTACCTCAACAGTATCAATGTGAGAGCAATTCTCTCCTTCTATTTCTTCTTAATGGGTAAATGTGTCCTTGTGTTTGGTTGATGTTCGTCAAAGAACGTGTATCCATGAGTCCCAGTTACGTATGAATTTGTGGGTAAAGAAGATTGCTTGCCTTTAGAAAGGGGCTCGAACTTACCGGATTGCTTATTCTTCTGCATCTTTTCTTTGCCCTCTCCATTTCCTTGAAATGTTTGATAATGTGATCGTTTGGGGTAATTGACTATGCTGACATATGGATATCCCTTTTCAGTATCTATCAGTTGGGCATCCACCTTATTATAAAGGTTTGGACTACATCTATGAGAATCGTGGCGAGGTGGGTTGTTTCTTATTTTGCGGAATTCAAAAAATTGAATTGGAAAGTGTCCCCATAATCTAGTGCTTTCGTCTAACTATTCACATTTCTGATTGCTCGAACAATCATAGGTATTGGACATACGGATCTTCGAGACTGGAGAATATGCACTTGTAAGTTTGTACTTTTTTTTTTGGTCAGCTGTAAGTTTGTACTTGACCATGTCGGTTTTGTTAATTGGATAACTTTTGTTATTGGACTTCGAGTAGAAGTTTTCCCCCGTTTTTCCGCTAAGTTTACTTTCCCTTCAAGTTCAAAAGCATTTGAGCTTCGGAAGAGTGATGGAGAACTCTTTTTTGTTTTAATTTTGAATTTGGGTTGATAGCATGAGCAACAAGTAATCTCAAATTTGGCAAAAGATTGGTTAAATGTCACTGTAGCTTTGAGATTAGTACTCTTCCTCACTTGTATTCATTTTGAGCCGTCAGAAACTGGGAAATCTTATATTTCGACATCAACTATCTTCTGGATAAACTATAAACAGTAAACTTGTATCCTCGGCTTGTTCGTACTGTCTGTATCACCAAGAGATGTTGAAGCAAAACTAGGGCAGTGTCCTGTAATTCAGCTGATACACTGGCTACTTATGGTTAACATTGATATTTGATATAATGCATTTTCACAGATTGCGTGGGTAGGCATCCCTACTGCACCAGCATGGCTTCCAACTGACATGTTAATCAAGGTACCCTGTCCTAACAGCTGTTCATAATTGTAGAATTCAATTAATATTACCCCCTATATTGCGCTTCAGTTGACTTAAAGATTTTGCTATTTCACTATATTCTTAATTGAGCCTAATCTGGACTGCATTGCCCCATTTATGTTTGGCTCGTCTATTCTGGCAAAAAGAAAAGGAAAACAAAAACAAAGAAAAGTTGGCTTGTGCTGCTAAGACTAGCTTAATCTTGCTTTCGGAGACTATGAAGCACAGACACGTTCAGGAGGCCGACGTGTTGCTGTCTGACACTCTCCAGCACGTTCCGACACACGGTCAACAGACTAGCTTAATCTTGCTTCAGGAGATTGAATGAATTTATTACTCTAACTAGAAATTTTGATCTCGTGGCAAATACACAAGGTGCGTATAGTAACAACTCAGCTGATTGTGGCTGAATACATCTCCCGCGTACCTCAATAATGTCCATTGCTGCTCAAGACTAAACACTGACCCATTTTCAGAAAACTTTGAGATTTGATCTTCAACTACTAGATTGGCACTGAAAGCTTGAAGTTCTTTTTTCGTCTATATTTTGCTCAACCATTCCGGTCACCTAACTCAGGTTCATATTTCTTGCAGTCGGCAAAACTCGACTATGAGAGATTGTGACATTCCAGGTGCACCATTGCAGATCTCTATACTCGTAAACATTGATCATGTCTTAATTGAAACCATGCCATATTAAGAGAATTATGTCTGTTCTTTCCTTCCTAATAGTTTGTGTATTGCAATCATGTCAAGATCAGTTTTGACAATATCCAAATGCCAATTCAAATTCAACTCCTTCAATTGGGTCACTGATCTCCCCATGGCGGATGAAAACAGTCACACAAAATTTTTCATAGGAAATAGTGAGATGTGGAAGTTCGTGAGGGTGAAACATTTTGATGTAAGACATCCTATTGAAATCCTTCTTTTGGTTTTCTATTTCTTTTGGGGCAAAGGATTTATGAGCAAAAGCGAAATGCTTAACAGAGGAAGAGATTTCTACATTTCCTGGATATATCAGTGGCCTATTTGTCTCCTGATAGTAACATATGAAGACTGAAAAGAGTTGCAAACACGCACAACTCCTGATAAGTTTTGAGTGTAGTGCCCACGCTAGCCCGTTAGTGTATGAGTCGCCTTCACGAAAAATCAGACGGACAAATTGACACCCTTTCTCTGTTTAGCAAATTCTTAGTCTTGCAACGGTAGAGCCTCAGTCTCGCATTACTCTGTTTTTACGTGGCTTCTGTATGCACCTTGAGTCTATTTCAAGAACTACATTCATGCATCTCTCGGAGACAAGAAGTTAATAATGAGGCAATATCGTATGATAGCGACACGTGGTGTTGTTTGATCAATTAAAAGTGAGATGCATATTAGTACATGGCTACAGATAGGATGAGATTCATAATACATAGATAATCCTTGTCGGTTGGTTACATCAAGTCGTCATTGATGCATGTTTATCCGGCAAACAAATACTTTTCCCTCTGAGACGAACAATGCCTAGCAGATGTAACATCTTTTTGCTTGTACGTATCAACCCCGAAATGGACGGCGGCATGTGACTTCTCAATTCGAGTTCGTGTGCAAAATCCTAGTTTACACGATTGCATTGTAAAGCTTCACGTTGTCATAATGATTAGTGCCACTTCTCACCATAGAGAGATTGTTGATTTCTGGCTTTCCGCACTAAAAGTTGTAGCGATCCTGGCAGAAACACTGCAGAAGCAAGAGAACGCAAATCTTGGCAGAATTAACCCTTCGATCTGAGGCATGAAACAGAAAAGGTTTTGACATCGTTTAACGACACCAAGTTCATTTGGTCGCGAAAGTGAACGGAGAAAGACAGAAAATTATGATCAGCAAATAAAAGAGGCTAAATCATTCAACAGTCTTTAAATTCTTATCATGATAGTGATTTCTCCTTTTCATGTCTTAGTTAAATATATGTAACATCTATTAGATGATCTAATTATATAGGTTTGTTTTTCTTGTACAACAATTCACTTTACACTAATAAAAAATCTTATATCTCCAGTGTCACTAAAGTTGCATTTATCATGGACTACTCAGGAGTCTCAAATATATATTTTGAAGTTGTGTTACAAAAAGTATGTAAAAGTCTTTTCCTTTTACAATTCAATACCCCATTTTATTTTAACGAGCGGCCTATAATCACAGGTGAGAAAATGCTGTCGACAATCTCGACACACCACCGGCCAAATTCATGATATTACACCAATTCTAAACCCTATTAAAACCGAACTTGTTTGTGAGAGAATAATTAATCACAAAAGCACACAGCGGAAACCCATTTAGTAGATGCAATTGAGTTTGACAAGAGAGAAGGTAACGGTGCAGGAAAAAGTACCCAAGAACTGCAGGGTAATGGTCATAGTTGATGACTGGGGAAAGAAATGCTCAATACGATGTACCATCAGGCATGACTTACAACAACAAAAACTCCTAAGTATGCAAAATCTTAAGGTGATTTCACCTCCGAGTATTGTCAACTAAAAAAAGTACGAGGATCACAGCTCCTACATAACATAAACTGAGACACCTCCTCCAACACTGCTACAGCTCTGTAACGATTTTCAGTATGCTCCATTCTTCCGCCTCGCTATCATTCCCATGGCCAGGTCTGAAGAACGTAGATACACCGGTCAGTTTAGAAATGCAATCGAATGCCATATAAGAAAATCATGGCAGATACGAGACAGCCCCAGATATGGAATAAATTATGAGAAACATTATCTAAGATAACATTGTGCATAATCACGAATTGGATCAGATAGGTGGAAAGGCATATCGAACCCTACTGCAGCGGGTACTTATATGATTGCCAATGCTAAACAAGACTCACAATGACTGATACCTAGAACGAGGTGCTGGTGCTCGGGTTGTATCTAACAAATCTTGCAATTGGACAGCAATTTTAAGCTTTGTCTGCAAAAAGAACCAGCAGATCGATGAATGAGCAACCAAAAGGGAGAGCATTAACAGTCCAGTTAAAAACAAAATATTGTATACAGAGGAGGAGAAATGAATTCAAGCACTCGAAAGTTAAAGACTGCGAGAAGGCAACGATCGGATATACCAGTTGTCTCGAGGCACCATGCTCGTGCATTCTGGAACATACGCAACCATGGGCTGGGTCCTTTCTTCTCCACATCCCAATGCTTCGGGTACCAGGGGAATTGCCACATCAAAAAGCATCGCTCGGGATGAGGCATCATTGCTAGATGTCTTCCATCAGGAGAACATATTGCAGCCACTCCTAAAGGAGAGCCATTCACATTGAAAGGATAGGCTTCAGTTGGATTTCCATCATCATCACAGTATTTCAGCGGCACCAGATGTGAATGTAGCACACGATCAAGGACTCCATCATCTGGGAAATACGCCCTTCCCTCACCATGAGCAGCCCATACTCCCAGTGTACTACCCTCCATTCCTTTGAACATTATCGCAGGTGAATCCTTAATTGTTACGCTAGCAAAGCGACACTCAAAACGGCCAGATTCATTATGGACGAACCGTGGCTGCGATGGGTCCCCACCGGTTCCAAGAACCCCCCCAACCTGGGGACCCGGAACCCATCCTAGCAGAGCCATGAGCTGACATCCATTGCAGATACCAAGACTGAACGTATCAGGCCGCCTGTAGAACTCCTGAAACTGAGCGAGAAGAGGTTTATTGAATCGTATAGAAGCTGACCAACCTTTGGCTGAATCGAGCACATCAGCATAGCTGAACCCTCCAACGAAGACTATTCCACGAAATTCATTCAGAGAGATGGAACCATTAAGAAGGTCCGACATTGCAACATCCCATGGTTCAAACCCAGCAGCATAAAATGCAGCAGACATTTCTCGGTCTCCATTGCTGCCTTCTTCTCGAATAACAGCTACTTTGGGCTTCAAAGAGGCAGTTATGTACTTTTGATCAGTAAACGAGGGAATGAAGGACAAATTCCAAGAAGGTTCATGCCTGGACTTCAATCCTTCCTTCTCTTGATCTACGCAAGAAGCCAATCTTTGCAGTTTCTCCAGATTAAAGCTGGTTTCTTCCCACAAGTCTCGAAGGAGAGCTGTGTCCTCATTCAGGTGAGTTACCCCATCAACCTTCAAATCTATCACAGGACTGGAAGTAACATGGCCAATGATCTGAGAAGAAACACCCACCTCAGAGAGCTTTTCCAATACAATATCCAAGTTCTTCTTGCTGACCTCGAGGATAAGTCCAAGCTCTTCTGCAAATAGCGTTTGGAATAGGCTATTTCCAAGAGAATGTAGACTTAGGCTAAAGCCACAGTTACCTGCAAATGCCATCTCGAGAACCGAAACCAAGAGCCCTCCATCGCTAATATCATGACCGGCCGATATCATTTCATCGTCAATGAGATTCTGAACACCGTCAAATACCCTCTTAAGGTAAGAAACGTCCTCGAGATCAGGACACTCATCCCCAATTTGGTCAAAAACCTGCGCCAGAGCAGATCCACCTAACCTTCGCTTCCCCCTTGCCAAATCAATGTGAAGTAGGAAACCATCATCGCCCAGTTTGAGATCTGGGGTCACTGTTTTAGTGATATCAGGGCATGTGACATAGACACTGATTACTAGATTTCCAGGGGCCTTGACCACCTCCCCTGCAGAGTGGGCTGCCATGGACAAACTGTCCTTTCCGCCATCAATAGCAATCCCAAGCTCTATCATTGCTTCCGAAAGAGCTGTCGCAGCATCGTACATGGCTGCTCCTTCCCCGTCAAGCTTGGCAGCATACATCCAGTTGCCACTAGCCTTGACATCAGAAAGAGAAGTAACTTTGGCCCAAACTAGGTTTGTGAGTGCTTCTCCAACAGCCAACCGAGCCATCGCTTTTGGGTCCAAAAGTCCTTTGATCGGCTGCTCTCCTATGGCACATGCACCTCCTGTCAGGTTGTCATAAGTCTGAGCAATAACTGCAACATCTGCTAGTGTGATCTGCAAGGGGCCCACAGTCTGTTGTTGTGCTACCAGACCTGTGACACAGCGATCCACCTTCGTTGTCAAGAACCGTTTCGAACAAACAGATGGAAGTCTCAGTACCCTCTTCAGAGAATCCATCACTGTGATTCCAGGAGCAATATCAAGCGGCTCTAGCGGATGGGCCACACGCTGGAACTCAAAGCATTTCTGGGGCATGTCGCCAAGCACTTTCTCAAGCTCTAGATCCACGGCAGGAGGAGGGGGTGGCAGTCCACTTGCTTTGGATTTTTTAGTAAGGTGACTATCAACCAAAACGACTCGTCCTTGACCATTTATACTTCCTACAACGGCCATGGAAACCCTCTCTCTTTCACATATCGACTGCAACAGTTCACGGCTTTCAGGCTCCACCAAGATTGCATCTTGCTCCTGATATTCTGCACCCCAGATCTCCAGAACAGACATGGTGTGGTCGCCGACCACAACAGCTCTAATATCGATCTCAGCACCTTTTGGGTATATTATCTCCTTGACGACGTTACAGTTCCCACCCGCTCCCTGGTCATGAATGCTGATGATTGGGTTCTTCTCCCCCATTTCAATACAAGCACGAACAACACGATATAACTTCTGAGCCATCTCAGCATCTCCACGCTGAACAGCATTAAAATCAAGCTCAGCATCATTTTGCCCACTAACCATGCTCGATGCCGCCCCACCTCCCATTCCAATTCGATAAGCGGGCCCTCCAATCTTTACAACCAACATTCCTATGTCAGGTTCCCCTTTTGATATGTGAATGTGATCAATCTGTCCAATGCCTGCACTGAACATTATAGGCTTCAACCACTCGCGCCTCTCTCCATTGGGAAGTCTCATGCCAAAAGTCCTGGTGTACCCCTGAATCAGTGGCTCCCCGAATTTGTTCCCATAATCCGAGGCACCATTGCTAGCGTCAATGAGGATCTGCAGTGGTGAAGCCAAATTCGATGGATATGAGAAGGACAGATCCTCCCAAGGAGCAAAAGACCCCTCCAGGTTTAAGTTCCCAACACAGTAACCGGCTGTAGCTGCAACAACGAAAGACCCCCTACCAGTGGCATGGGTGTCCCTGATTCGACCACCAGCTCCTGTCTCTGCACCAGGGTAAGGTGCAACTGCACATGGGAAATTATGGGTCTCGGCTGTAAACAAGATATCCAATTCCTGACTGGTTTCATTTAATGGACATGTTGAACCCGGCTGAACAGGGCGCAACTGGTTTACAGAGAAACCCTTGATTGCGCTTGAGTTGTCCTTGAACCCGATGACGGAATTATTTGGATTGGCCTGCAAAGTGCTCTTCACAATCTGCATCAGAGTTCTCTTCATGGGCTGTCCATCAATGACCATCTTCCCAGTGAAGAACCAGTGCCTGCTGTGTTCGCTGTTCGACTGTGCAATATCAAACAACTCTACAGTCGTTGGATCGCGCTTAATGTCCTCTCGAAACAACCTAGTGTAATATTGTAAATCTTGCTCATCAAAAGCCAAGCCCATTTGCTCATTGATCTCCTCCAAAGCCTTTCGACCCCTCTCCATGACAGGTATAGAACGCACTTCCTCGGGCACCACACTAGTCTCAAAAGATGTCAGCCTATGGGCATAAACACACTCCGTCATCCTATCATGAACTATTTGGGCAAACTCATAAATTTGGTGATCCTGCAAAGGACCCTTACTGTACAACAAGTACCTTCTCGATCTCTCCAATCTTGTCACTTCACTCAACCCACAAGCTCGACAAATGGATACTGCATTAGCAGACCAAGCTGTCGTAAACGATAGTCTTGGCCCAACCTCAACTACAACCGTATTTAAGCCTTCCTGCCTCTTCTTCTCGAGAAAGCTCTCAGTCCCCAGATTCTCTGGCTCGTAAGTTTCTTGAAGGAGCCACTTGAGAACCAAAAGTTTTTCACTAGAAAGCCTTGAATCAAGCCCAATGTTAAAACACTGCTCCGTCTTCAAACCAACAATCTGATTGGACACTTTGGCCTGAACTGATTTGAGGAGTTCTGAAGTCGCATTCTCTTGAATCAACGGAACGCGGAAAAAATGTATGACTTCTTTGGCAGGTTTTTCGGTTAAAGCTGATTCTTCTTCAACAGCACTGCTCACACCCTCGGAAACCACAGCTTTAGGCTTCGCTTGAGCATGGCATATCAAAGAAATCCGTCTACCATCATTCAAGCTCCCCATTAAATTCTTTCTTTGAAGCGTACCCCAAAGCAAATGGGTCCGTCGTCTTTGTACATTTCTCTGCAAAAACAAAGTCTGCCTACTGGTGCCCTGCGTAAAAGATTCATCGAACCGATGCTTCAGCATTAAGCAAGTAACGAAAATAAATGATCTTGCAATAGACAAGCTAAAGCTTTCCAATTTATGAGAAAACTCAGCAAAAAAGAAAAAAAGCATCCGACATTTATCAATCAATCCAACTTAAACTCGCCAAAATCATAAAGACAATAGGATCTTTTTCGGGCCGAAACAGCAGCTGGTGATTTAAACATACCTTCAAGAACTCAGCAGCTGTGATTTCTCCAGCACACGCCATTCCCCGATACCTATTCAACAAAGGCAATTCAGCCCAGGCCCCAAAAGAAAAACAACTAACGGAAGAGTCTCAAGCAACCATTTTGATGCCAAACACCGACAACTCCAAAACAGTTTTTCAAATGGATGACACTGATAATAACCGGAAGCTCAGAAGGCAAGCAACCAATGATCAATTGGTCCGAGTTATCCAGTAATTGGTTTGAGGAGAAGGTGAAAACAGACGAAATTGATCAAACTGGTGCAATGGAAAGGAAAGGGAAAGGAAAGGGAAAGGAAATGGGAAAGGGACCTTCTTGACACATGCGAATGTTCTTGCTTGCTGCTCTGCTAGAGGCTACGGCTAGCCAAGTGAGTGAACGCTGACTGCCCAGTAGGCCTGCCCAGCGGTACTAGCTCTACCAAAAAAGTGGCCCGGATGTAGGCCGGACCGAACCGCACCGGGCCAATTCGGATCGGTCCGGGCCAAACCCGAAACTCCATACGATTTTCAAAAAGGCTCATGTTTTTAAGCTTTACATTCAATCCGTTAAACAAAAGTTTGGCCGAATCTGTTCGGCAACTCGAAGAAAATCTGGCAAATCACAAACTTCGAACCAAACTTTCAGCAGACGAATGTTTCGAGCCCGGACCGGCGAAAGAGAGGAACTTGAGTCTAGGAATGGGGCGCCGGGGCGGGCGTGTGGTGGGCGAATTCGCCCCGCCACCGCCGGGGGGGGAGCCTTGGGGAGGGCGCCGCCGGCGGCGCCGCCGCCGCCGCGGGCAAAAATTCATTTCCGGCAAAGAGCTTTCTTGGCCAGAAACGAAAGATTGAGCGAGGCGGAAGCCGATTCAGACTTCAGAGAACAAGAAAGAGGACCGGAAAAGAGACGGATTGGACATGCTGTGTACCTGATGCCTCGCGGCGGCGGCGGCGCCGCTCGGGCAAGCGTCGGCGTTAGCCGCCCGCGCGACGGAGCGAGCCCGGAGGAACGGGGGGCTCGAGCGGCGGTCGACGGCTCGACGGAGCGGCGACCGAGCCTCGAGAGGCGGCGGGCGGCGGGCGACGGAGGGACAAACACCGAGCTGAGAGTGCGGAGGTAGGCGTTCGTTTGATGAAAGAGAGAAGAAGAAGGAGGAGGAAGAATAGACCAATGAATGTTGACTTAGGGTTTCTTTATTCCACTGAGATATTAGCGCCATGCTATCATTTTCATTTCATATATACATGCTTCCACTTTCTACGTGACTCTATCCACCCAATTTTAGTAAAATTGCCATCCATCGATCAATTGGAGCTTAAAGTGGTGGCCTTCAATTGAATCACTTTCCTTCTTTAGGTTTCCTAGGGCGCACATGGAATCCATTTTGAAGCAGAAATTCTACTTCAGAATGCATTTCGAAATAAAAATGCGTTTGTTAAAAAATTTCTAGAATGCATTCTGGAGCAATTTTTGTATTTTGGAATAAAAATGTGTTTGTTAAAAATACTTGATTCTAGAATGCATTATTGATTCCAGAATGAGTTTTGGACAAGAAAAAGAGAAGCTACTTTTTGTAGCTTCTTTCTTTTAGAATGCATTCTCTCTCTTTTTTCTCTTTTTCGTGACCTTTATAACACATTTTGAGATCTCACTAATTTTTTTTTCAGAAAATGCATAAAAATTGAAAAATTCCAGAAAAATTCATAAAAATTTCCAGAAAATAAAAAAAAGTCGGATTTCAAAAAAATAGGAAATTTGGTGAATTTTTTTAAAAAAATATAAAAAATCAAACATTTCGAAACTTCACAGAATGGCTTAAAAGCCACCATTGAGTGAAATTTAAATATTTTAGGTGTTCAAAAAAAATAAAAAAAATCAAAAATTTCAAAACTTCACAGAATGACTTAGAATACTTGTGGCCACCCACTTTGAGTAAAATTTAAATTTTTTGAGGTAAAAAAAATCAAAAATTTCAAAACTTCATAGAATAGCTTAAGAATACATGTGGCCACCCATTTTGAGTGAAATTTAATTTTTTTGAGGTGCCCAAAAAAATAAAAAATTTCAAACTTCACAAAATGGTTTAGAATACATTTGACCACCCGCTTTGAGTGAAATTTTAATTTTTTAAGGTGCCCAAAAAAATCAAAACTTCACAAAATGGCTTAGAATACATTTGACCACCCACTTTGAGTGAAATTTAAATTTTTTGAGGTGCCCAAAAATATAAAAAATTTCTAAAAAATAAAAAAGTCAGATTTCGAGAAAATAGGAAATTTGGTGAATTTTTTTAAAAAAATATAAAAAAAATCAAAAATTTCGAAATTTCACAGAATGGCTTAGAAGCCACCTTTGAGTGAAATTTAAATTTTTTTAGGTGTCCAAAAAAATCAAAAATTTCAAAACTTTACAGAATGACTTAGAATACTTGTGGCCACCCACTTTGAGTGAAATTTAAATTGTTTGAGGTGCAAAAAAAAATCAAAAATTTCAAAACTTCATAGAATGGCTTAAGAATACATGTGGCCACCCATTTTGAGTGAAATTTAATTTTTTTGAGGTGCCCAAAAAAATTAAAAATTTCAAAACTTCACAAAATGGTTTAGAATACATTTGACCACCCACTTGGAGTGAAATTTAAATTTTTTGAGGTGCCCAAAAAAATCAAAAATTTCAAAACTTCACAAAATGGCTTAGAATACATTTGACCACCCACTTTGAGTGAAATTTAAATTTTTTGAGTTACCCAAAAAAATCAAAAATTTCAAAACTTCACAAAATGGCTTAGAATACATTTGACCACTCACTTTGAGTGAAATTTAAATTTTTTGAGGTGCCTAAAAAAATCAAAAATTTCCAAAAAATAAAAAAGTCAGATTTCGAGAAAATAGGAAATTTGGTGAATTTTTTTCAAAAAATATAAAAAAATCAAAAATTTCGAAATTTCACATAATGGCTTAGAAGCCACCCTTGAGTGAAATTTAAATTTTTTTAGGTGTCCAAAAAATCAAAAATTTCAAAACTTCACAGAATGACTTAGAATACTTGTGGCCATCTACTTTGAGTGAAATTTAAATTTTTTGAGATGCCCAAAAAAAATCAAAAATTTCAAAACTTCACAGAATGGCTTAAGAATACATGTGGCCACCCATTTTGAGTGAAATTTAATTTTTTTGAGGTGCCAAAAAAATCAAAAATTTCAAAACTTCACAAAATGACTTAGAATACATTTGAACACCCACTTTGAGTGAAATTTAAATTTTTTGAGGTGCCCAAAAAAAATCAAAAAATAAAAAATTTTAAAATTTCACAGAATGGCTTAGAAACCTGTGGTCACCCATTTTGAGTGAAATTTAAATTTTTTTAGGTGAAAAAAAATCAACAAATCAAAACAGATTTTTGTTCCAGAAATCAATTTCTGGAGCAGAATTAATCATGTTTTATCAAACAGATTTCTCCTTCAGAAATCAATTTCTAGCAAGAATTTGATTTCTGGAACAGAATGGTTACCATTTGCGCCCCTAATATCTGACCAAAAAAATAAAAAGTTTTCGGGAAAATTTCATTTTTGTACCTCAAGTGGAAGCATTTTCGCCGACGAGACCGACCTTGCCCTCGCCTAGGCTGGGCGAGGTCAACCTCGCCAGTTGCCGGTGAGGCCGGCCTCGCCGTTGCAGGCGAGATGGACCTTGTCCGATGCCAACGAGGTCGAGCCTCGCCAGCGATCGGCGGGGCCGAGCCCTCGCCAGATCTGGCCAAGCTTGACCTCGCCGGCAATTGGCGTGGCTGACCTCGCCCAACCCAGGCGAGGGCGGCCCTCGCCTAAAGCCGGTGAGGGCCACCTCTGCCTGAGGCGGGCGACCTCCGTCGGCCCTGGCTATGGCCGGCGGAGGAAGAGAAGAAAAACAAAGAAAAAGGAAAAGAAAAAAAATAGAAAGAAAAAAATAATAAAAAAGTTATTGTTCTGGTGCAGGAACAATAACTTTTTGGTTGGCCGGTAGGCATTTTGGCCGCCCGGTGACCCAGGCCCTTATTTAAGGCTTTTTGGACATTTCGGGTCTTTATTTAAGACTGATTAGGTACTTCAAACCCTTATTTGATATCGTGTCTACTTTGGGTACCAAATTGAGAAAACGCTTCCACTTGAGGTACCAAAATGGAATTTTCCCAAAGTTTTCTATGGCACCTTAAATTTTATAAGTAACGGTGCTACTTGAGCTATCCACTTTATCTTGTCTACTGTGGGCAACCGGAGTAGAGAATCCTGGTTTTGAATTTGTGTAATATTAAAAGAAACAAATCTAATGACGTTATTCAAGGAAAGGAACTCCATGAGTTAATTGACCGCAAATTTTAGATTGTGGAATATTGTTCCGAAATAAAATAAATGATACTAAATACCCAACATATCAACATTTTAGAAAATGTCGCATTATAATTTTTCTCTTGCGGGTTGATTTTTGTTGACATGTATAGCAAAATTATTGACACGAATGCCGAAATATATGTGTCGTGTTATAATTTGCTCAAAGATATTATATGATACCAAATAGATACCTCATTAAATAGCATAAATGAAAACAAAGTTAAGAAATAGAGAGAGGGGTTCCATTGCAGCTACCATTGCATGGGCTTGAGCTCAAGCTTCTGGCAACCATAAATGTTCATGGCTGCTAATTTGTAGATCTTTTCGAGCCACGAAGCTTGAGGCCATGGTTGCTCGATTTGGGCTCTTGATCATGGCCACTCAATTGGTGATTGGATGAATAGTTATGAATCAAATATATTGTATTGGTGTAGGAATTTTATTGGTTTTCTTCACGTCGTTCACTTTCTTTATTTTATTTTTATCATACAAGGATTCTCACTGTCATCCCATTAAGGGTTACTTTCCTTCCAAAATTTTGAAGGAAACTGGCTAAACAATTTAATTGATTTCCTTGGGAAATTGAAAGGCAGGGAAGGCGTCGTCTCTTTTTTAAGAGGAACGGAGTGTCCAGCCAATCATTCTTGCTTTTTCGTTTCTACGAACGATCTACTTGTCATAATTAAGAATTTTCCATGTTCTATTTTTTGTTTATCATGGTATACCATGTATATTAGAAGCACTATGTGTTTCTTTTTTATTGTTAGATTTTGCTTCAGTAGACCTAATTTTTTTCTACGTTGTTGAGCAAATTTATGGACTGATTGTTAAGTAGAATAAAAAAAACTATAACATTTATAATTTTTTCAATACAATCACTTGTTTATAAATTTTATAATTTTTTTAATTTTGTTGTGCATATGACCATTAAACCATTTCTTATAAGTGATAGGATGAAACAAATAAAGTTCCTCTTTAAAGATTTTCAAAATGACATTACAGCTATATTCTCCACTATGAAACTTTAAAAGAAAAAATTTAATTATATCAAAACATTTCATAAAATAAGAAATTTTGGGAGATACCGTCGTTCCGGCTTATCAAATGGGAGAGATTTTGGCCAAATTTAACGTCCCACCTTACCATGACTGTAGTAAGCACTATATTATGGTGATAGTTGCCATCATGCTAGCCACCATAGCATCCGTTGGGGGCTTCTCCTTTTTCGGAGGTGGAAACATGGGAGAGACCCTTACCATGGTGCACTTCCCAGCTCATAAGGATTACGGTAAGCACTATATTATGGCGATAGTTGTCATTGTCCTAGCCACCATAACATTCGTTGAGGGCTTCTTCATTATTATGGTGAGGAAAATGTTTTTCAATACTAAATTTTTTGCTCAATTTTCTTGCAACAGATGAGCCTTTTTATGTTTTATATTTTAGGTACTATCGTTCCAACATGACACGTGGGAGAGATTCTTACCAAGGTGCACATCTTGCCTTACCATGACTCTGGTAAGCACTATATTATGGTGATGGTTGCCATTATCCTAAGCACATTTGGGGTTTCTTCTTTCTTTGGAGATGGACACATGGGAGAGATTTTTATCGCAGTGCATGTCCCGCTTTACTAGGAGCGCGGTAAGCACTATATTGTGGTGATAATTACCATTATCTTGGGGGCTTCTTGTCTTTTATGATGGGAAAAATATCTTTTGATACTAAATTTTTCATGTAACAAATGAGCCCTTTATGGTTTGAATTTTAGGTACTATCACTCCGGCACAACTCATGGGAGAGATTCTCACCATAGTGCGCATCTGACCTTACGCGGACCATGATAATCACTACATTATGGTGATAAGTGCCATTATCCTAACCACCACAGTATTCACTTGGGGCATTCCTTTTTTTTTATGGTGAGGAAAACATTTTTCAATACTAAATCTTTCGTGCAATTTTCGTGCAACAAATGAACCTTTTGTGGTTGAATTGCAGGCTTGTGGCCACTGTGGCCTTCGCTGTGGCCAACGACTGACTGAAGGGGAAGAAAAAGGAAAAAAATAAAAGAAAATAATTTAAAAAGATAAAATTTAAAATTAGAATTTAAAATAATAAAAATAATTTAAAATGAATGGTGAAAGAAGGAGGAAGGAAAATAAAGAAGAAATCATTTTCACACTTTTGAATGTGTTTTTTTCCTTGACTGATTTATTTTTCGTGAACCGAATGTCGGAAGTTTTTTAATAAATTGAGATTTTAATGATGAAACTCTCACGTGCGCATGTTATTGATGTAGGATTTACTGGTTTTGGGGCGAATGAGATACCAGCGTGGTGCTCGGCTTCACTAATATGCGAGCTATGGACTTTGGTTTAAGTTGAGCATTTGAAGCACCAGATCACCCCTCGCCACATACAAAATGATAAAGATTGTTTTATCTGCATTTTTACTAGAGGAGAAATATTCTGGCCGAGAAACAAACACAGGAAAAATAAAAATGTTATAAACCAAGTTAATATTTGAGAAAGAGAGGGAGGACAAAGCTATATAGTTAGTATTTATTTCACTGATTATCGTCTTTGATCTCACACAAGATATCGTAATACCATATTTCATTGGCGGTAAAGCACTGGGAGCATAAGGGTTCGGTTCGACTTGACAACCACACCTCGCAACTCGCAGGACCCATCCTATTGTGAGGAGAATTAGTTGGGTTCCTAATTTGAAACCTAAAGAATGGGTTTGAGGTTAAATGGACCCCGAAGCCGGTTTCGTACTTGTTGTTTAAGGAGAAACAAGTTTTTCTTCATTTTAGCAAAAAAAATCAAGTTTTTCTTCATTTGGTTCTAGGGAGAATTGGTTCCAAAAAGAAACAGTATCTTGTAGTGAAGCTACAATCTTGAGGTTCAACGACCCAATTAGCATCAGAATAAGCTATTAAATTCAATGTAGAAGGAGCAGAAAGGTGAGTGCCATGAAATAATGTGCTCTTAACGTAGTGAAGAATTTGAAAGACCGTAACATAATGAATCATACAGTGCGGTCATGTACTAACTAACAAAGGAAACAACATAGGCGACGCCAAGTCGAGTAATAGTGATATATATATATATATATATATATATATATATATATATATATATATAAGATTGCCGACCAGTCGTCAATAGAGTATAAGATTTGAAAGAGAGAGTCCCATTTATGGCATTAAATTCGGCATTGGTCTCAATAAGAGAAGGAAAATTGTCCAAAACGTCCTAAATTTATTGTACGAGGGCCAATTCATTTCTAAACTTTTTAATTTTGCTAATTCAGTCATAAACTTTTTGATAACTTGCCAATTTAATCCTAAACCTTTTAATTATACCAAATTAATGCTAAATATTATTACGATTTGCTAATTTAGTCCTAAACCTTTTAACAAATTGTCAATTTAGGCCTTTCGGCTGATTTTGATCGAAAATTATTGACGTGGTAGTCTAGTCGGCATCGGCCATCTACGTGGCACTGATATGGATAATTTTTTATTTTTAAAAAAAATTCTGAATTTTTTATTGATTTTATTCTTTTCTTTTCTTTTTTCTTTCTTCTCTGTTGAGCCAGCAAGCCGCCGGCCATTGGCTAAGGGCCGACGACCTTCGTCGGTCCCTGGGCGAGATTTGACGACCATTGTTGGCCCGTGGCCGAGGGCCGTGAAGCCCTTGCCGGCAATGGGCATCGCGAGCCCTCATTGTGGTTGGCGAAGGCTCGCGAACCTTTGCCAAATCCCGCAACCTTCGCCCAGGGGTCGCCGACCCTTGCCCTTGCCCAGTGGTAAGCTCAATGAAGAATATAGGAAAAAAAAAGGAGAGAAACGAAAAGAAAAGAAAAGAATAAAAATATCAATAAAAAGAATTGGACTTTTTTTAAAATAAAAAACTATCCACGTCAGCGCCACGTAGATAAATGATGCCGACTAGACCACTACGTCAGCGATTTTCGACAGACGGTGCGATAGCTTTCGTCTCTCGTGATTACTCGGGCTGCCTTGTTGATGGATTCCTCCAGAACGTCCGAGCATCCTCCCCGGCACAAATCGAAACCTAGCTCTTCTCGCTGCCCTCAAGTACGTTGAACAAAACAAAGTTGAAAGAGTTGAACTGGAGTCGGACCGTATAGAACTGATAAGCGCATTGAAGCAAGGAGAACAGATTAGCTAGGAAGTGAGGGCCCTTATAACGGAATGCTATTATCTACTTTCAAGGGTACAGGGTGTAGGCCTGAAATTTTGTCCAAGAACTGCAAATTCTGTGGCTGATTGGGTAGCGGGGACTTATAGAAAGAAATGTCATCCATCTGACTGGCTCTACTCCCCTCCTCAGGCCCTTTGGGCATTGCTATGCAACGACGCCCCTTGCTTGGGCCCTGCTAGCTAAGTCCAATTTATGATATATAAGTATTCGTATTTGATCAAAAAAAATAAACTAAATTGTAATTCTATGGTACGATTGGAGCTTAACGACGAAGAAGGATCAACTGAACTTACCGAAAGAAAGTTAGGCGAGATTAACGCATTTCCCACTCATCTTAAACCTCTTTGGAGAGAAGGAACATCATTTCTCAGTTGGGTGAACTGCCGATCAATGAAATACCTTGGTAATCTCACTGCCTATGTCAAATGCGAGCCAAAGCTCAAGTGAATCGGCCGCGACATGGGATACTTTAACACTATCATAGAAAAGGCATAAATTTTTCTGCAAAATCAGAAACATGAAGGCCTCATCCTAATAATTCATCGACATGAAAATCCAAGCGTAGTGACGATTCTTCATTTAAGAACATTGTTAGTTTAACTGTTGCAGTTGACAATAAGAAAAGAAATGCTCACATTGGTAGTATCCTGCTCCTCATGTCATAATCATAATTAAGCTTATTTTTAGCGTGTAATCCAAAGCATTGAAGAGTAAAATAGCAATAAGCCGGCTCTTTCTGTTGCTTCGTAACAATGTAATTTGTCTTATGCCCTCATTTCATCTATAAATAGAAAGACACACAAGGCATATCTCTCACAAACTCAGTATACAAAGAAGTTAGAGAGTTGAAAAGCATGGCCAAGATCACCGGTCACAAGTCCACCATCTTCTTCAACTTGGTTTTGATACTCTTCTTCGTCCTCATGGTCTCCGTGGTCGAGAGTAGAGTTGTTGGAAGTAAGTAATGCGTTACTATTACCCATTAATGATAATGTATTCTTTTCCAACATACTTCAAAATCTTCTTTTGCAAATTTCAATCGTACCTAAGGGTCTGCTTTCTACTTCAAAACGTTGGCTGACCATACGTTATTACAAGACCTTTCGACCGGTTTTTGATCATAGTCGTTTTGAAGCTGCAACATCAGTAGCTGAAAGTTTTTCTTTCCTGCTCATTCGTCTTCATTAGCATCATATGTCAACTCTTTGGTTTATGCATGGTGGTTTACAGGGGTTCCAAATGCGAAACCTGGCCTGGTGTGCGACAAAGTGGTGGGGGTGAAGAGCGGAGACACTTGCCTTGCAATAGCAGAGCAGTTCAAGTTGACTCCCGAAGCCTTCCACTTCATCAACCCGAATCTGAATTGCGATGCTCTCTTCGTTGACCAATGGCTTTGCATCGCCGGGAAGTCGACCTAAGCCACAAAGATGTTTGACACTTGTATGAATAAAGTAGTAGATCAGTGCAACACACTCATCACCCAGTTATTTGTAATGCAAATGTCGGGGTCATCATGTTTTGTTTCAGTGTCATCGAGAATACAGCTTGAGTATTTTCATTGAAGGTGTCGACAAAGAAAAATACAGGTGTTGTTAACCAAGTTTATATTTGAGAAAGAGAGGATGAACAAAGCTATATAGAATAGTAGTTTTTTCAATGGTTGTCGCCTTTGATCACACATTACATATCATAATACCATATTTCATTGGAGGAAAGCATTGAGAAGAACATGGGTTCAGCTCAACTTGGCAACTACACCTCGCATTTCGCATGTCCAATGCTATTCTAGAGAGAACTAATCAGGCTCTAATTTGAAAAGCTATAGAACCAAGTACTGGTTTGAATCTTGGTTCCAGGTGTCGGTTCAATCTGAGAACCAAACCAATCGAGTTGGTTCTAGGGTTGAATTGGGTTATCGGTCCTGTTCTAGGTTAAAGTGAACTTTGAAGCCGGTTTTCTAATTGTTTAATTTCTTTAGGAAAAACAAGTGTTTCTTGATTTGGTTACAGAACGAATTGGTCCAGCACCTGATTCTAAAATAAGAAATTTTGGGAGATACTATCGTTCCGGAGTATCAAATGGGAGGGATTTTGGCCAAATTGCACGTCCCACCTTACCACGACTGTAGTAAGCACTATATTATGGTGATAGTTGCCATCATGCTAGCCACCATAGCATCCATTGGGGGATTCTTCTTTTCTTGGAGGTGGAAACATGGGAGAGATTCTTACCATGGTGCACTTCACAGCTTATAAGGATTATGGTAAGCACTATATTATGGTGATCGTTGCCATTGTCCTAGCCACCATAACATTCGTTGAGAGCTTCTTCCTTATTATGGTGACGAAAATGTTTTTCAATACTAAAATTTTTGCGCAATTTTCTTGCATCAAATGAGCCTTTTTATGATTTGTATTTCCCGTACTATCGTTCCAACATTACACATGGAAGAGATTCTTACCAGGGTGCACATCTTGCCTTGCCATGACCGTGGTAAGCACTATATTATGGTGATAGTTGCCATTATCCTAAGCACCTTTGGGGCTTCTTCTTTCTTTGGAGATGGACACATGGGAGAGATTCTTTTCGCGGTGCATGTCCCGCTTTACCAGGAGCGCGGTAAGCACTATATTATGGTGATAATTACCATTATCTTGGGGGCTTCTTTTTTATGATGAGGAAAATATCGTTTGATACTAAATTTTTCATGTAACAAATGAACCATTTATGATTTAACTTTTAGGTACTATCGCTCTAGCACGATTCATGGGAGAGATTCTCACCATAGTGCACATCCGACCTTACACCGACCATGATAATCACTACATTATGGTGATAAGTGCCATTATCCTAACCACCATAGTATTCATTGGGGCCTTCTTCTTTTTTATGGTGAGGGAAACATTTTTCGATACTAAATCTTTCATACAATTTTCGTGCAACAAATGAACCTTTTGTGGTTTGAATTGCAGGCTTATGGCCATTGGGCCTTCGCTGTGGCCAACGACTGACCGAAGAGGAAGAAAAAGGAAAAAAATAAAAGAAAAAAATTAAAAAGGAAAAAATTAAAAATTAGAATTTAAAATAATAAAAATAATTTAAAATGAATGGTGAAAGAAGGAGGAAGGAAAATAAAGAAGAAATCATTTTCACACTTTTGAATGTGGTTTTTCATTGACGGAAAATATTTTCCTTGATTGGTTTATTTTTCGTGAACTGAACGTCGGAAGTTTTTTAACAAATTGAGATTTTAATGATGAAACTCGCACGTTCACATGTTATTGATGTAGGATTTACGGGTTTTGGGACGAATGAGATACTGGCATGGTGCTCGGCTTCACTAATATGCGAGCTGTGGACTTTGGTTTAAGTTGAGTATTTGAAGCACCATGTCACCCCTCGCCATGTACAAAATGATAAAGATAATTTTTTTTGTTGTTGTTTAAGGCTCTCATTGTTTTGCGAAAAATAAATGGTTTAAAAAATATTTTCTTAAAAATGATCTCTTGTATCGCTTGAAATAATTAATCAATGACAAATGTTTTCATTATCGATAATAATTTATGTCTAAATGATTTCATGGACAATGAAATTTTTTTTCATTCGTACATTTTTGTAAATAAGCATCCATTTTTAGGAAAATGATTTCCAAATCATTGATTTTCCACGAAACAAACGGAGCCTAAATGTTTGTCTGTTTCGCGAAAAGTGAGTGTTTTGGAAAACATTTTCCTAAAACCGATTGCCTGCATCGCTCAAAAAAATGAACAAATGAAAATATTTCCATTGTCCATGAAAATGTTTAGACATAAATTATTGTCGACAATGAAAAAATATTTATTACCGACTATCTTTTTCAAGCGAAATAAGTGATTATTTCTCGGAAATTTTTTTTAGAATCATTCATTTTTGCGAAACAAACGGAGCGTAAGAAACTATGAGTTCATGATTGAAGATATCAAATAGGATCAGAGCAGAAAACATCTTATTGGTTTGATGTCTTTAAGTTGTCTAATCTATGTAATGACGATCTGGTAACACAATATGCTTAATTAAATATAACCATATAGCTAGAGTTGGTCTAATAGCCGGATAATTTTAGCAAGAGCTTTCAAGCAATGGCATAAAATGCTGAAATCAATTCTTCTGTCAATTCCGTTTCTCAAAAAAAGGAATCTTTTTCTATACTAATATATTTCTAAAAGAGTTGGTAAGTGTCACAAAATAGTTTGTAAAGAAATTATTCGTCATTTGATTTATCGGTAACTTGTTGATTACTAGACCTATTAAAATGGGTCATAAGTCTCCCCCGAAGAATAGTCGAGGTACGCGCAAACTGACTCGGACATCTCGGTTACCAAAAAAAAAGGGTCATATATGAGTCTTCAATTTTGAAGAGCATACCTTAGATGGGTTTTAAAATTTTAAGCCTAAAATAAGTGGGTCTAAATGGGTTGAGTTAATAACCCATTTCCAACCCACTACACCCACACACACTTTCTCCCTCTTCAACCTTATAAAAATATATTTTTAAAAAAAATCAAAATTATAATTTTTTTTCTCTTTTTCTTTTTTTTCTTTTTCCTTCATTTTCGGCAAGTGGCCGACCACAGGCGAAGAACGAGCTCGCCGGATCTGGTGAGGTGGAGCCTCGCCGAAATCAAGTGAACTCAAGCCTCACCTGAGGCCGACGAGCTCGTTCCTCGCCCATGGCACCGGCCGAAAATGAAAAAAGAAAAGAAAAGAAAAGAAAAGAATAAAATAATTAAAAACTGGATTCTTGAAAAATAAACAATAAAAAAATAAAAGGAAAAATAAAAATAAAATTATTAAAAGGAGTGTGCGGAGGAAAATTAAATCATATTTTCTATATTAAACGGCGAAAAATATTTTCTAATTCATTTTTAGGTTTCAGCCAAACACCGGAAAGTATTGTTATTTTCTTAGAAAATGACTTTATGGAAAACATTTTCTAGAAATATCACATCTTCCATGGAATAAACGGAGCCTCAATTTAAAAAAAATTATAAAAATTTTCCACTAGATTTGTATTGCATGGAAATGTTTTAGCAATATAAGTTTTAAAAAAATCATAAAAAATAAATTTTCCTAGATTGGGTTAAATATGAAAGTGTTTTAGTAATATGGATTGGATCGAGTTGAGTATGGGTTGGGTCAAATATGGGTCAAGAAATTTAGATTATAAATAAAATTGGTCATAAACGAAGTAATAGGTCAATTTGAGGTTGATCATTTATGACTCAATCCAAACCCGATTCGATCTACCCATTTAACAGGTTTATTGATTACTTACTCAATCTTTATGATGGTTTGCAAAGAACCAACTTTTCTCATCTTTTACGAACTTTTATTTGCCTTTCTTACTAACGTCTTAAATTTTTTAACTCTTATTGAATTTACCAATCTTTATTTGAGTGACCAAACAACTTTTTTGAATTAAATTACTAACAAATAGTGGGTTACCCACATTTGAGGTACTTATATGCATTTCTTTGATTTTTAGCTTATCAACATTGTTATCCTTTACCACCCGCCTGGGTGGCGCTGCTGGAGAGGGCACTCTTCCTCTCGCAAAAGGTTGAGTGTTCGAATCCCGGGCGCCGCAGGGTGACTTAACCGGTGCACGTGTGTGGTGGCTAGCATGTGTCGCCCCCAGGGTTTACCTCCCGGCTGTCGGCCGTGCGGGGGTTCCCTGGGTTATCAAAAAAAAAAAAACATTGTTATCCTTTACCCACCCATCGGTGGCCGCATTAGTTTGCGCTTAGTTCGTTTCACAAGAGGTCTTGGGTTCAAACTCGTCCATCGGTGATTTAAGTAGGGGGTCGTGGCGGTGGGATGCTGCGCTAGTCCCCCTCGAGGACTAGTCGGGTATCACCACTAGTTTGAGCCCTAGCTCGCCGGCTGCGCGGACACCTCGGTTATAAAAAAAAACATTATTATCCTTTACCGACTTTTATATGTCTTTCTTACTACAGTCTTGAATTTATCAATTCACAAGTGAAATTACCTACCTTCATTTATGCAACTTACTAGCTTTTCTTCCATTTGGTCAACTACTAATTTTAATTTACCATCTCTCATTTGAATTATTTACTTACGTTTGTTTATCTTTTATCTTTGTAAATCTAAAGACTTTTTCTATTGAGTTACCAATTTTTATTTGTATTACTTACCAGCCCATTAAGTTTAACAACTCTTTCAAATAGTTATCAACGATTACCAAACTTTTCTCTAATTAAGTTACAGATTTTTTTTGCGTTATCAACTCTTATTTGAGCTAGTTAATGACATTTATTTACTCTTTTTCTTAAATTTCCAACTTCTCTTATCTCTAACAAAATAAAGAAGACTTATAATTTAACGTCCTGAATTCGACCTACTTTCGTGATCAATGAAATTAATGTTATTTCTCATTTCATTTTAGTAAGTCTCGCCCAGAACTGATCATTCTCGGGATACTAACCGATAGGAAAACGGTACGTGGACCCGAGAACTCGATCGTGAATTGAGTTTGAACCCGAGAAACGACGAGGAAATATTTTGTGCCAATGTAGGCCGATCCAAGGAGAGTGACGGATTCAGTTTGGCCAACGACGTACAATCGGATCGCAGGTGATTCCGTACGACCGAAAGTACGCGCGGCAAACGATCCCGAACTTATTCCGAATGATCGTGATCCCCGAAACTAGTGATAAATCCCTGTGTTCTCTGGGAAATCGGGACCATCATGACTCGAGTAGCCCTAGATCGATACGCGTAACCCGTAATCAGCCGCCGGCTAGTGAGAGACGCTAAAATCGCAAATTGAGCAAAATCGATCGTGGAATTGAGTCCAGACTTCGGTGTCGAGTTTCGTGGGCATACGCGACTATTTTTACAAGGACGACGTCATTTTTGTGTAGCCAATCATATTTAGGATCAGTGGAGTCGAAAATTGAAAAATTAACCCGGGACCCGAAAATTACCGTTTTGCCCTTGTACCCTAAGCTTGGATTCCGAATTTTGGGAATATTTTAGGGTTTTATGTTAGTTGTTTCAGCCCAATAATGCTAGAAATGTTGGACAATTGTGCCCCCAAGATACTTTGGCTAGATTAACCCCAACCTTTGGATTAGGGGCAAAATAGTCTTTATTGGGATAGTTGTTCACCAACCCCCACTAGCCAAAATGTGTATATCTCTCCCATTCTCTCTCTCTCTCTCTCTTCTCATTTCCTCCTCCCCAAGTCAGCTGGCCACTCCTCTCTCCCTCTCCATCTCGTGAGCTTCCCCTCCCGGCCGCGTGAGGCTCGCTTCGCTCGCCGGAGCCGGTGCTGCCGCCGCGTGCCACCCGTCCTCGCCAGCCTCCCCTCACCATCACCATCCCGTCCCCCTCTCCTCTCCCTCTTGCCGTGTCTCTCTCTCTCTCTCCCGTGCTCTCTCTCGCCGCCGCCGCCGTCGCACGCCGACACCGTCATCGCCTGGCACCGCCACCATCCCGAACGCCCCATTTTCTTCTCCACCTCACCTCACTCCCTGTTGGCTATGAGGATCAGCCCACCTAGGCTCGCCGTCACTGTTGCCACCGCCGAGTGCCGCCGAGGGAGCTACCGCGCGCCGCCACTGTTCTGGCGTGGAACCGCCACTGTTCAGCCGCCCTCGCCTTCTGTCCAGCTTAGTTGAGAGCTTAGGAATCCAAGTGAGTACAACTCTAAACCCTAATTAGGCTAATGTGTGTTTCTAGATGGGTTTTAGGGGTTAATTAGGGGTAATTTACGGGTTAGCTTGTGGAGGATGTTAGAGACTGATATTGTGGCTAATTTGGAGGCTTAGTGCGATGATTTAATCGGGGTTTAATGGACTATAGGGTGCTGTGAGGTGGCAGAGCATAGACGCCTTGATTCGGGCGAAATTGTGGATTTAGTGGGTGTAAATTGCAGGTCGAGTGGTGGCTATTTTCATGGTTAATTTTGTGGCCTAATGTGATGATTTGGAGGTGATTTAATGGCCTAGGGTGGACTGTTTATGGCTGATTTGGTGTCGGGTCGATTCGGGCCATAATTGGTTTATCGAGATCTTAGGGTGCATTGCTTAGGGAACGATGATCGGCTTGTGAGGATACTAAGTTAATCGTGGCTTGAGTGTGACTGTGTAATGCTCTATGATGTGCTTGGCGTGGTCAATTTATGAGATGCTTGGTAGGCTATCGGCATGTATAGTTTTGGTGTTTTAATTGCGTGAAATTGGGGTGCCAAATTACTTGTTGCGATTGATTTGCTCTGATTGGTCTATTGAGCTTGTTATGATATTATGGGAATAAATAGCCAATTCATATTTAGTGCCCTGTGTGAATTTTACGAATGTCAAGTGTGGATATTGTGGCCTTGTACGTGCATACTGAGTATTGGCATATCATGTACATTATGCGTGTGTGCACAAACGGTATGAGCTTGTGATCACCTAATCGCCCTGATGCGTTTTATGCGTGGTTCAGATAATAACTGGTGTATGTGAATGTGTGATCACATAAAGCCCTGATGCGTTTTACGCAGGGTAATAAACCTGTCCTGAGGCGTGTTACGCGGGGCGATGCCCGGACTACCGGAAGATAACCAACCTAATGCGTTTTATGCGGGTTATGTGTCATGAGCCTGATGCGTTTTACGTGAGCTAGAGATCGATCTCGAAGTGATGGACCTGATGCATTTTACGTTGGTCGGACTTGATGCGTTTTACGCGGGTCGGAGGAGAATTGATAAATTGCAAGTGTGCAAGGGTGCAAATGTGTGAAGTGCATTGATGAGGCATGAGCACGAGTGTGAGCACAAGCATATGCATGACATGAGTTGTGACTAAGTGACGTGTGCATGTGCCGTGATTGAGTTCTGTGTTATTATTGTGAATTATAAGTGCCTAACCTGCAGGGCCAAGGTAAGTTTTGGATTTGGGTTCGAGGGCCTAAGTCACTCATATTCTGAATTGTGTGTTGTTTAATGCTCGTCAGGAGGTCTATGTTAGCCTAGTTTAGGTTTAGGGAACCTACTCGCTGAGATTTATTCTCACTGTTGTGTAAACCCAATTTTTCAGACCCCCGGCCTTGAGATGTCTACCGTGCCTATTCGTTTTGGGATCCCTTACCGGATAGACGGGGAGGAGACGGTGTACCCCGCAGGGAACGTGGATTTCTTTGTTAGATATCTGTCCACAGTTTGGGTTGATGTGGGGGAGCAGCTAGACCAGGCCCACAAGTACATAGGGTGGTGTATCAGGGACCTTACCGGGACATACGGACCATTTCGATCTTTTAAGGTTCCATATAGCGATTCAGGGGATGTTAACCCTCAGTGTCCCGATGGGGAATTGGTGAGCCCTGACCGTGCGCCGGAGGATGGGGATTCAGACTCGGAGCCGATGGATTCGGAGGATGAGGAACCAGAGCCCATGGAGCAGGACATAGAGCAGGAGGACGAGGCCGAGCCGATGGATTCCGAGGAGGAGTCAGCTGGGGCCGAGTTCGAGTAGGATTCCCTAGACTCTGAGGTTGAGTTGTCTGATAGCTCTTCCGAGCCGTCGAGATCCGACTCGGACTGGGTTCCATAGATCTAGCCTTAGTCCTAGATAGATCGGGCCAGTACCTTTTTGACTGGAGCCCCTTCTAGTTTTTAGTAACCCTGACTGCCCGGGCCACTTACCCCTTTTTGTTAGTAGTGGCCATTGACCCGCTTCTGATTTTTGAGCGTGGGCTATAATTGAATATTGTATATGTTCGTTATATCAATGCAAGTGTATATATTTATGATCATGTTGTTTATTCTACCCTTGGCCATGCGTTTAAGTTGTATGGGTGTTATAATGCTTCCGCATGTGCTTATTTCTCTGTGATGTGTGTTGGGTCGGCGACGCGTTCTGGGACGTCGCACGACAAATTCGACCTCGGATGGGATGTTTGCGCTTCGTGGGATACGGGGCATGACATATAAACTCTCATTTGCATTTCTTATGTATACCTTAAATTCATATTGATTACGTGATATCACCAATTGTTATTTAAGTAACTTACCATCTTTTCTCTAATTAAGTTACTAGCTAGTTTTGGGTTACCTACACTTAATTTGAGTAACTTAAGCCATTCTAATTATTGTTGGTGATTTCTAAAATGAGTTGGGTAAATTTAAGACAATACTAACAAATGCAAATAAAAGTTTGTCAATGATAAAAAACAATTGACAATTTTTTTAAAAAAAGTAAATTTTGGTAAATGATTCATATGAGAGTAGGTAATTAACAGTAGATTGTAATTTAATGGGAAAAAAGTTGATGAGTTCCTCTGATTTAGGTTGGTCATTTCTAAAATGAGTTAATACATGAAAGGGGTTGCTAACCAAGACAAATAAAAGTTGGTAACTCAAGAGAAAATTTGGCAAATTCAAAAATAAAAGTTGATAAGTAGCTCAAATGAAAGTGTCACGGCCCGAACCCGGCGAGCACGCGAACATCCCACTACGGTCGTTACCAGTGCGATGTCCTAGGATGCATCGCCGACCCGATCGATTCACTAACGATCATACACATGCGGAAGCGAACTATAACACCCTATCAACATCACATATAACTCGGGGCAGCCAAGGAGACAGCAGGAATACACATCAACAAAATAATTTTCATAAACACACTGTCAACCCAAGTTCGGTACAAATTACAAGCCCAACCTGAGGGTGACTTGCCACCAACCGTACATACATAAGGATTGCGTTAACCTAAACTCCTCTATAGCAAGACATCCAAAAGCAGAAAGTTCATCCCATCCCTACATCGACCTTGGTCTCCGATCCTTATGTGACATCTATTTGTCACTCCAAACCTGAAAATGTTTAATCACGGGGGATGAGATAACTCAGCAAGTAAGCTCCCTAAACCTCATTTAGGAGAATACGTTACCCTCGGATCGTCCTAAACATACAAGGTTAGTGAAATAAACGTGCCATAATACAATCATAGGCATTCTTACCTGGCTTAGACACACATATATGCCACAATGATGCATCAACCATATCACATAACCAAAGCATGTAACAAGAATTCACATGCATCAATGCATCACAGTCGCGCGTGCCTCGATTATAAGGCAAAACCCACTTGGGCACGTCCCATACCATGCCTAGCAATTTTTACCCCATAATCAAGCACTACATCACGCGATGCAAACCACACTCGCACACTAACTCACACCATGTGTCAACTTTCACAAGTTTCGTACATTAAACCGAGTCCAGCTTACTCCCAACTTTCCATCACTACCGTGCCCGTGTAAAAATGCATCAGGCTAACGGTCTTCTGACCTTGTCAGGCATCGTCACCCTGTCAGGCCGAGTATTGTCACCTCGTCAGGAACGGCATCGTCTCGCGTAACACGCCTCAGGACGGAACCTACCCCACGTCAACACGCCTCAGGGTACCACTTTTTCAACCATTTAAATCATCTCGTACCATCGTTCCACATGTACCACACGGCCACACATAGCACTCGACCACACCATCACATGCTACTTTTTATCTTTGCCCCTCGGGGCTTTTAGTGATCACTCATGCCATGCAATGGATTCACTTCGCGTGTTAATCACACCACATGGTCACATAATGCATGTCAACTCAATCGCAACCTATGATCACCACCAAATCATTCTCGGTTTCGACAATATCAATCATTATAACTCAACCAATCAATCAACATGGACACCGAGTATTCAATATTAAGTCACATGTGCATAAGCACCATTTAGGCCGTCAATCAAGCACCATTCAGCCACGAAACTGATCAATCTACATGCACTTGCCGAATAAGCCACTTCCCCTCAATTAAATCCACAAGCCCTTCCACGCACACGGTCACAATTACGTAATCACCAACCACCCTCAATTCAACTCAAACAACACACATTCAAGCATCAATTCTAGTCACGAAGGCAGCAACTATTCAACCTCGACACCACCACCATTCCGCTCATAAAAATGGACATCTATAGAATCAGGGTAAATCTGGGTAGTTTACACAATGACAGAAATCCCATCAAAATAAATAGTAAACGAACTCCAAAAATTCTAAATTTTGGATATATCATAAAAAATATCTTGATAAACATTTCTTATGAAGAATACGAAGTCCGGTTTAATCTACAACCATGCTTTTTTGTCCCTCGAATCTAGACCAGAATCAGTTCGTTCTAACAACCTGTTTTGTCCTCAAAATACGTTTCTTTCAACACTCAAATCACCTTGAAAAATTTTGAAATTTTTATATGTCATAGAAAGGAAAGTCACCAACAACTTTTGTGAAGGAAATTTATTGAAAATAAATCTGAAAAATTTTATAAAAATTTGGTAAGACAAGAAGGTTGGGATGAACAATGTTCCGGGCAGTTTTAAGCGGTCTGAAAATGGATTTTTGTGCGACCCAAATGGACTCTAAAAATTCCAAATTTAAAATATGTTATACTTCAAGATGTTGGGATTAACTTTTATGAGAAAACTTCCTCAAATTCGGCCCACACAATTCTCCACAAAAATAACAAACCGAACGAGTACAGTAACCGCGAATCCAAAAATCACACCAAACCTCAAGGATTCAAACCCTAACTGATTTCTACCGAATTTCAACCGCCAAACCTCATTCCACCATATCCAAACTGTCATCCAACAACCACATGAACATCCATGAACACAACAAGAGATCAAACTCTTCTCCAATCCATCTATAATCACTTCCACCAATCCCTAAATCTATCCATTAACAACCCATCATCCTACCCAAGGTTTAGAGAAACTTGCCTTAAACCTAAGCAAGAAAAGCCCAACAAGTAGCAGCAAAGGCCTCGACAAGGCAGCAACTTTGGCGAGCGGCGACGGCGAGCTTGGCCGGTTGGCCACGGTCACGGGAGGAGGGGAAAAAGGGAAGCCGGCCGAGAGAGGGGTGAGGGAGAGGGAAAACGTGGGAATGAGGGGGAGAGAGAGAGAGAGAAGGAAATATATGCACTAAGGCATCAATAATTGGTGTCCTTCCCCCAAGAAAAATTACCATCTTGCCCTTCTCTCTACTTTCCATTCGACGGCCAAGATTTGTTCTTATCCAATGATCAACGGCCAAGATCAATCCTTACCCAAAAATATCCAAGGGTAAAATGGGAATTTCACAAAAAGTGTAGGGGCAAAATCGTCCAAAAATTTATATTTCTAAAGTCGATGTAAAATGACTAGAATGCCCCTCTCATTTATACTTGGCTTTCATAAAATCTCAAGGGCAAAACGGTCATTTTCCATTTTCTTCCAAAATTCCAATTTTCTAAGGAATTCGAGCAAACTTAAAACTGACCACGGTACTTTTGATGTCGTCCAAATACTGTATCATGATTATCAAAATTTTCGATGCCCAAACTCGATCTCTATTTAATAGCCAAACTCAAATAAACACAACTTGAGCTTAGCTCAAACTAACAGGCGGCTCTCGGGAAAATTCGTGTATTCGACCCGTGGTTGATATTAAATCGAGCCATGTTTAAGTTCACTCGAGCCATGGCGACCTCGATTGTCATGTAATTGCGAGAATCAATCATTAGTTTCGAGAGGTGTGATCGTTCAGATTAGGTTTAAGATCGTTCGCAATTCATCTCATGGTCAAGCGGAATCACTTGCGACCCATTCGTATGACATTGGCGAATCGATCCGTGACAATCCCTGGATCAACCTATGCTGGCCCAAGATATCACCTTGACAATTCTTATGATCGAAAGTCAGTCCATGGTCAGGTTTTACGGCCGCGCGAATTAAATTCTCTAATTAGCCTTTCCCAAGAGTGATCAAGTCTGTGCGAGATTTACTACAAGTGCGTTATTGAAATCATGCATTTCATAAATACCAAGTGGGTCGAAATTTGGAATGTTACAACTCTTCCCTCCTTATAAAAATTTCGTCCTCGAAATTTACAATCAAAATCCAAACTAATCAAACAACTGGGGGTAATGACGTCTTATCAGTTCCTCACTTTCCCAAGTAATGCCTTCGGTCCCGTGATGTTTCTAAATCACCTTGACCAGCAAGATCGTCTTGGTCCTTAAGACTTGTTCCTTCCTATCCTAGATCCACACCGGTCTTTCGACATACAACACCCTATTGTCCACGTCTATTTCTTCATAGTTCAGCACGTAAGTCGGATCCGGTTCATACTTCCTCAACATCGACACGTGGAATACATTGTGCACCTAAGATAAGTTTGGCAGTAAACCTAGGATCACGATATGAGGTAATCGTTACAGGCATCCCATGCAAATGGACTATCTGTTGTACGTACAATTCAGCATATCGATCCAACGCGAAGTCCTTTCGCACGGTCAAGAAGTGCGCTAACTTTATTAATCTATTAACAATCACCCAAATGGAATCATGGCCTCTTTGGCTCCTTGGTAATCCCATTATAAAATCCATAGTATATATGTTCCCATTTCCATTCTGGTATTTCTAAAGGTCGCAACAATCCTCCGGCTTGCAATGTTGCGCTTTCACTTGCTGGCATGTTAAACACTTAGCCACGTGCCTGATTATGTCCGCCTTCATGTCATTCCACCAATAATACTGTCTCAAGTTCTAATACATTTTCGTACTCCCCATATGGATATTATAATTACTACGATGCGCTTCTGGCAAAATTTCTTCCTTAAGTTCTGCATCGTCGAGCACGTACAACTGTCCACGGAACTTCAAGATCTCATCCTCGGATACTTGAAAGTCCGGTTTTCTCTTGGTAGTGTCCATTTCCAGAATCTTATGAATCTCTTGGTCCATAAATTGCAAGGCCTTAATCCTAGTCCGGATTTTCGGTTCTATCCTTAATGTAGTGAGCAAATTCAAGACTTGACCTATCTTGAACTTAAACTCCAAGTCTCTTACTCCTTCCAATAATGTCCATTCTTTGACCATCATGTGTGCGATGCTCGACTTTCGACTCAATGCATCCGCTACTCGGTTAGCCTTTCCAAGGTGATATAAAATATCACAATCATAGTCCTTCAACAATTCCATCCAACGACGATGCCTCATGTTTAACTCCTTCTCAGAAAACAAACATTTGAGACTCTAATGATCCGTATCGATTTGAAATCTTTTCCTGCACAAGTAATGTCTCCAGATCTTAAGAGCGAAAATGATTGTGGCCAATTCCAAATCATGCGTCGGTAATTTAACTCATGCGGCCTCAATTGCCTTGATGCGTACGCTATTACTCGACCATGTTACATAAGCACGCATCCTAATCCTTTCACAAAACATCGATAATACCCTGTCAACCCCAAGAAACTACGGACCTCTGTTACCGTTGTTAGTCTCGGCCACTTTACCACGGCTTCAATCTTTGTCAGATCTACTGAGATTTCATTCCCAGAAATCACATGTCCAAGGAACGCCACTCGATTGAGCCAGAACTCGCACTTACTAAACTTGGCGTAAAGTGCGTACTCCCTTAAGGTCTGCAAAACTTTATTTAGATGGAACTCATGCTCCTCCGGGCTCTTCGAGTATACCAATATATCATTTATAAAAACTATAACAAATTGATCTAAGAATCCCTTAAACACATGATTCATCAATTCCATAAAGGCAGTAGGGGCATTAGTTAACCCAAACGGCATTACTGTAAACTCATAATGCCCATATGTCATCCTGAATGCCGTTTTCGGTTTGTCCTCCTTCCTAATCTTCAACTGATGATATCCCGTCCTCAAATCAATCTTAGAAACTACCAAAGCCCTTTGTAACTGATCAAACAAATCATCTATCATTGGCAGGGGATATTTATTCTTAATGGTCACTTGATTCAACTGTATATAATCGATACATAATCTCAACAACCCATCTTTCTTCCTTACAAACAATACTGGCGCTCCCCAAGGGGATGCACTTGGACGAATAAGACCGTTGTCCAATAATTCTTGCATCTGAATTTTCAAAATTTTTTAACTCAGACAGTGACATCCTATAGGATGCTTTCGAAATTGGCTTTGCTTAAAGGCCAATTCGATTATAAACTCTATTTTTTTTTTCTAGTAGCAATCCCGGTAGTTCTTGAGGAAAGATATCGGGAAAGTTGCGCACCACGGCTATGTCCTCTAGCCTTGGTTCCTCAATTGTCGAATCAACTACTGCCGCTAAAAACCCTTCGCACCCTTTGTTCAACAACTTAGTCACTTCCAGTGACGAAATCTAGGGAATCGAGGTTTCTCCTCAATTTCCCACAAATTAGAATTTAGGATGACCAACTGGATTAAATTGGACCACCCTATTACTACAATCCATTACGACCATCTGCTTAGTCAACCAATCCATACCCACAATTACATCAAAATCATACACAGCCAGGACTGCTAGGTCTATCCTTTCTTCCCTATCACCAATCACAAAAGCGGTAGCCCTTTCTATCACATCATGTTCAATTGCTTAGGCTCGTTCATAAATCTCATTATAGTCCCTCAGATTTAACGATATCATTTGACTACAGAGGTCCAGCTTCAATCCATCTCAGAATCTCCGGGCCTTATCCAATGGGTCATTCACCATTTTTGGGGCAAACTTGGATAACCTAGCAAACTCATCTTTATACTGGTCCACTGTTATCTGTCCTTGATGGAACCTCATAAATTCAATCAACTTCCGTTTTCATACACTCTCAGGGAAGTACTTATCTTTGAAGGCCTCAACAAACACAATCCAAATTTGAGCGATACTAGCAGGGAACACTCTTTCTCTGGTGGCTTTTTACCAATCACTTGCATTTCCTTATAGCTGGTATACTGCTATGGTCACATCCTCCTCATCCATGCACCCCAATACCTCAAAAGTCTTTTTTTTCCAATTCCTCTACCGAAAGTGATGCAACCTCAGGATCATCTTTTCCATTAAACTTAACGGGCTTCAACTTTAAAAACTGTTCAACCAACTGATACATCTATCCATTCGCATTTCCTTGTCTTTAATCATGATTTTCATTATTACTATTAACAATAGCGGCCTCAACAGCCTGAGCTATAGTAGCAGCTCGCTCCTGAGCCTGCCTACCTATAAGATTACCCATTTCTTCAAGTGTCCTCACGGCCCTATCCACTCGCGGGTCCATTGCTGCTTGGCCCTCAGAACTTGAATAGCCCCTTATACCCCTACCTCTCAAGCTCATCCTTACAAGTTTCTATCACTCACCTACTTGCTATAATTCCACTAAGGAATTAGAGACCTAGGCCAACTATACCAGTCTAGTCCTAAGCAGTGAATTACCACAATAATTCACTTAGTAAGCAATCAATTACAAGTAGCATAGGATCACAATCAACAGGGTGCGTGTACTTACCTAAGGTCCAGACGCACCTGTAGCTCAATTGTTAGGGCACTCAATTCATCCAACGATCACAACAAACAATTTGGAGGCACGCGTAGCACGTTCACACCTATGACTCGCTAAGGTCTCCCTAGTCATCTACCCCAAAGGTCATCGCTCCTTATCATTCCAGGCTTCGATCAACTTGGATCGAGCTAACCTTGCTCTGATACCAAATCAACAGGGATGTCACGCCCTGAACCTGGCGAGCGCACGAACATCCCACTTCGGTCGTTATAAGTGCGATGTCCCAGGATGCATCGCCGACCCGATCGATTAACTAACGATCATACGCATGCGGAAGCGAACTATAACACCCTATCAACGTCACATATAACTCGGGGCAGCCAAGGAGACAGCAGGAATACACATCAGTAAAACAACTTTCATAAACACACTGTTAACTCAAGTTTGGTACAAATTACAAGCCCAACCTGAGGGCGATTTGCCACCAACCGCACATACAGAAGGATTGGGTTAACCTAAACTCCTCTATAGCAAGACATCCAAAAGCAGAAAGTTCATCCCATCCCCACATCAACCCTGATCTCCGATCCTTATGTCACATCTATTTATCACCCCAAACCTGAAAATGTTTAATTACGGGGGGTGAGATAACTCAGCAAGTAAGCTCCCTAAACCTCGTTTAGGAGAATACGTTGCTTTCGGATCGTCCTAAATATATAAGATTACTGAAATAAATGTGCCATAATACAATCATAGGTCGGGCATCGTCACCTCGTCAGGGACGGCATCGTCCTGCGTAACACGCCTCAGGACGGAACCTACCCCACGTCAACACGCCTCAGGGTACCACTTTTCCAACTATTCAAATCATCTCGTACCGTCATTCCACATGTACCACACGGCCACACATAGCACTCGGCCACACCATCACATATTACTTTTTATCTTTGCCCCTCGAGGCTTTTAGTGATCACTCATGCCATGCAATGCATTCACTTCGTGTGTTAATCACACCACATGGTCACATAATGCATGTCAACTCAATCGCAACCCACGGTCACCACCAATCATTCTCGGTTTCGACAACATCAATCATTACAACTCAACCAATCAATCAACATGGACACCGAGTATTCAATATCACGTCACACATGCATAAGCACCATTTAGGCTATCAATCAAGCACCATTCAGCCACGAAACTGATCAATCCACACGCACATGCCGAATAAGCCACTTCCCCTCAATTAAATCCACAAGCTCTTCCACACACACGGTCACAATTAGGTAATCATCAACCACCCTCAATTCAACTCAGACAACACACATTCAAGCATCAATTCTAGTCACGAAGGCAGCAACTATTCAACCTAACTATTCAACCTCGACACCCCCACCATTCTACTCATAAAAATGGACATCCATAGAATCAGAATAAATCTGGGCAGTTTACATAATGACTGAAATCTCATTAAAATAACTAGTAAACGAATTCCAAAAATTCTAAATTTTAGATATATCATAAAAAAACATCTTGATAAACATTTCTTATGAAGAACACAAAATCTGGTTTAATCTGCAACCATGCTTTTTCATCCCTCGAAACCAGACCAGAATCAGTTCGTTCTACTAGCCTGTTTTGTCCTCAAAATACGTTTCTTTCAACACCCAAATCACATTGAAAAGCTTTGAAATTTTTATATGTCATAGAAAAGAAAGTCACCAACAACTTTTGTGAAGGAATATTATTGAAATTAGATCTGGAAAATTTTATAAAAATTCGGCAAGACAAAAAGGTCGGGATGAACAGTGCTCCGGGCAGTTGTAAGACGGTCTGAAAATGGGTTTTCGTGCGATACAAATGGACTCCAAAAATTCTAAATTTAAAATATGTTATACTTCAAGATGTTGGGAGCAACTTTCATGAAGAATACTTTCTCAAATTTGGCCCACACAATTCTCCACAAAAATAATAAACCGGACGGGTACAGTAACCGCGAATCCGAGAATCACACAAAACCTCAAGGATTCAAACCCTAACTGATTTCTACCGAATTTCAACCGCCAAAACTCATTTCACCATGTCCAAACTATCATCTAACAGCCACATGAACATCCATGAACACAACAAGAGATCAAGCTCTCCTCTAATCCATCTATAATCACTTCCACCAACCCCTAATCAATCCATTAACAACCCATCATCCTGCCCAAGGTTTAGAGAGAAACTTGCCTTAAACCTAAGCAAGAAAAGCCCAACAAGCAGCAGCAAAGGCCTCGGCAAGGCAGCAACTCCGACGAGCGACGGCGGCAATGCACGGCGGCTGAACGGCGGCGACGGCGAGCTTGGCCGGTTGGCCACGGTCACGGGAGGAGGGGAAAAAGGGAAGCCGGTCGAGAGAGGGGTGAGGGAGAGGGAAAACGTGGGAATGAGGGGGGGGGAGAGAGAGAGAGAAGGAAATATATGTACTAAGGCACCAATAATTGGTGTCCTTCCCGTAAGGAAAATTACCATCTTGCCCCTCTCTCTACTTTCCATCCGATGGCCAAGATTTGTTCTTATCCAAGGATCAACGGCCAAGATCAATCCTTACCCAAAAATATCCAAGGGTAAAATAGGAATTTCACAAAAAATATAGGGGCAAAATCGTCCAAAAATTTATATTTCTAAAGTCGATGTGAAATGACCAAAATGCCCCTCTCATTTATACTTGGCCTTCACAAAATCTCAGGGGCAAAACGGTCATTTTCCATTTTCTTCCAAAATTCCAATTTTCTGACGAATTCGAGCAAATTCAAAACTGACCACAGTACTTCTGACGTCGTCCAAATACTGTATCATGACTATCGAAATTTTCGATGCCCAAACTCGGTCTCTATTTAATAGCAAAACTCAAATAAACACAACTTAAGCTTATCTCGAACTAACGGGCGGCTCCCGGGAAAATTCGTGTATTCGACCCATGGTCAATATGAAATCGAGCCATGTTTAAGTTCACTCGAGCCATGACGACCTCGATTGTCATGTAATTGCGAAGATCAATCATTAGTTCCGAGAGATGTGATTGTTCAGAATAGGTTTAAGATCGTTCGCAATTCATCTCATGGTCAAGCGGAATCACTCGCGACCCATTCATATGACATTGGCAAATCGATCCGTGACCATCCCTAGATCAACCTATGTTGGCCCAAGATATCACCTTAATAATCCTTATGGTCGAAAATCAGTCCATGGTCAGGTCTACAGTTGCGCGAATTAAGTTCCCTAATTAGCCTTTTTCTACTAGTTAGTATCCCAAGAGTGATCAAGTTTGGGCGAGATTTACTACAAGTGCGTTATTAAAATCATGCATTTCGTAAATACTAAGTGGGTCGAAATTTTGAACGTCACAGAAAGTGTTTTTTTTTTGGTCGAACAAATGAAAGTTAATAACTCAAAACTAGTATGTATTTTCATTTGACAAAATTCGGTAAGTCACTCAAATTTAGGTTTGTAATGTCATATAAGAGTTGGTAAATTCAAAATGTTAATAAGTTATGCAAACATAAGTTTATATAGTACAAAAACCGTAATTTGCAAACTATATGAAAAATCAGTAATTTCATAGAAGTTTTGGTAAGTTATTAACAAATTACTTGAAAAAAAAAAGTTAGAGATCATGTTTGACACCAAATACCAACATTTATTGACATTCACCAGCACTCAAGAAAACCGTATTTCTTGGCACAAGTCTATATAATTTTGCCTTTAAATTAAAATATTACCTATCAACTTCTACGAAAGAAAATTAAAAAATTGATGGTGCGTTTGTTTCACAGAAAATAAATGATTTGGAAAATGTTATTCTAAAAATGATAGTTTATGTTACTTAAAAAATCAATAAAAGAAAAATATTTTCATTGTCCATGAAAATATTTTGATAGAAATTGTTGTCGATAATGAAAAAAATTTCATTGACTAATTATTCAAACAATAAAAGCGATTATTTTTTGAAAAATATTTTCCAAATCATTCATTTTTCACGAAACAAGCAGAGCCTGAGATTATTGCAAAGGTTCTTATTTAAAAGGTTCATGTAAAATCAAATGGTAAATGCTACAAAACATTTATGCATGCTATCCCTCCCTTCTTCGAAGTATACAATATTAAGGAGGCATCTAAAAGATATAGTAATTTTTCTTGACAAAATAAAAGATATAGTAATTTTTAACAACGCTATCGATTGTTAGAATAATGTGATAATGTGTGATTTAGTTTTTTGAAAGAGAACTTCTAACACTAGATATATATATATATTATTTAAGTTTCTCTAATTATGATTTAGGAAAGAAAAGCCAAAAATATCACCCCTCGGCTTTGGCCAGCTCTAGTTTTGGTCGGTCCTAAAGTTAGGAAGCAAAATCCTCGGATTTGTACCTTTTACCAATTTAAAAATTTCCTTAAAATGGATACAATATTCTAATTTTTTCGGGTAAGGCCAATTTTAGTCCTTTTAACTTGTGTCCTTTTTGCAATGAAGTATTCAAATTTCCGATTAGTGTAATCAACTCCTTTAATTTACATTTCATGTGATGGTTGATGCGACAACTTTAGATTTTAAAACAGAAAAAAAAATATAGATTTCCAAAGGAATTATTAGGAAATGAAATGGAAGAAAAGATTAAAGAAAAAAGGGTTAATATCACGAAAAACCCTAAACTGGTACACTTGTGACAATTTTATCCCAAAGTGATTTTTTGACCACCAAAAATCCTAAACTGGTACACTTATGATAAATTTACCCCGAACTATTTTTTTGATCACAAAAAATCCCAAATTAGTATACTTGTGATAATTATACCCTGAATTAATTTTTTTGATCACAAAAAATCCCAAATTAGTATACTTGTGATAATTATACCCTGAATTAATTTTTTTGACCACTAAAAATCCTAAATTGGTACATCCGTCAACTATTACGTGTCATTAAACTTAACAATTAGATAGTAAAATTTAACGGAAATTAACGGAGGGTGAATTTGTCACATGTGTACCAGTTTGGAATTATTGATGGTAAAAAAATTAGTTCGGGGTAGCATTATCACAGATGTATCAATGTGAGGTTTTTGGTGGTGAAAAAAATAGTTCAGAGTAAATTTGTTACAGGTGTACCAGTTTTGAGTTTTTTGTGATGAAAAAAATAATTTGGGGTAAATTTATCACAGGCGTATCAGTTTTGGGTTTTTCGTTGTATTAATCTAAGAAAAAAATAAAGATATTCTCTCTCCCCCTCTAAACTCTGGCATCACCGCACAGTAGGGTTGATCGGTTTTCGAGTAGGTCGATTCCCACCCGGAAACTGGAACTGGACTAGAGGGATCGGTTCTCCATTTTTGGAATCGGGAATTGGCCCACCTGATCCTAGAATCAGACCAAACTGGATCAATTGATCCGATTCGATTCTTGGGTGGACCAATGGAACTGGTGACATGTTATAAGATAGGAAATCTTTTAGCGTTGTTCCACACATAGAATCGGGAATTGGACCAAAAATCACCGATTCAAAAATATTAGAACTAGAAATCAAACTGATGCTTCCAGAACCTGCCCAGAACTAGCCGGTCCGGACTGTTCCTTTTGCTCACTCTTACCACACAAGACACCTATTCATGTGATCCCTCGGCGTTCGCAGTGCAATTGCATATGGAGCGCTAGGACCTCGTAGTTAGGGCATGTCTCCTAACCCGACACAAGCCATTAACGAGGACTTCACATCCGACAAAGTTAAGAACCAGGCCCCTACATAGCTTATCCTTGAAAAGACCCATAGTCACGTCATCCCTTTTAGCCTTGCAATAATCGTCGATCAATGCCCTATAAGTAGCACGATCGCTAGTGTTTTTTTCTCATGTTATATATGTACAATAGCCCTTTTGGTTATATTGTACGATCCTTACTTTGGTAATGACATCAAAAGCTATGTTTTGCGGTGTTGAGATCTCGTAACCTCTTCTATTTTTATTCCTGAAACTTGATGCCACGGTTTTCTGTTTGGCTAAGGAAATTATGTTCAATTTAAGATATGTTTGGACAAATTATCAGAGGGATGTTATAAATTGGCATTGAAGAGCTCGAGTCCCTCGTTGTTCAACTGGGTTCAGGACCTGCAAACCCTAAATTGCCACATCATCTCAGTATCAACGATTAGAGGCAGGAGTTTCAGTGGAGTCTTGGTTATGGAGTGAACTCCTCTTTGTGACTGGAATCAACGAAGGGGCCAAACGAATGTTTCTTCTTCCTCACTGATTCTCTCTCTCTCTCTCTCTCTCTCTCTCTCTCTCTCTCTCTCTCTTTTGATTCTGCTTGTTGTCCTATTTCATTAGGGAGGTTATTTTATCAAGATAATTTGGCTGATGAGCGATATCTACTAGAATTAAATTGTTCATACATATAGATACAAATAGGTATAATCCGCACAAAGTCGATTCTATCACAATGAAAGAATCTATGATCGTAACAATAAGTGTTGAAAATTTAATTGTAATTCCTGTGGTGCAATTGGAGCTTATCAATAGAAAAGATCGATTGAACTTAGAGAAAAAAAGTAAGGCCAAATTAACGCCTTCACACTCGTATTTCCACATGCTATTTCTTTCAAGAAAAGGAATCCCATTTCTCAATCGGGTAACTTGCGGACCAATGAATTAGCTTAGTAATCTCACGGCCTATGTCAAACGCAAGCCAAATATCAGATGGGTAAATTGCGGACCGATGAAATGTGACATCCTGGTGACTACTTAGCAGACCCGAGTGCCCTTGAATACTTAGCCATTCGATCAACGAATAATGAAGGTGAATCGTGCGTGGACAAACTTGACAACCAAGGTTGGTAAATGCTTTAGTCAATCGGGTTTGAATTTCTGCACTAAGTTACGAGTATATTGAACGGGTTCAATGTTCAATCACATACAAAACTAGAACGCGGAAAGTGCCAACGTTTTGTGACCCGACTTCATTTTTCTCCCGTGGCCATTCCCTCTCTTTCTTCTCTTTGTGCGTGTGCGGCGCCACTTAGCCCGTCACCACCGTGCCACCAACCACACACCATATGATGCGGAATCTATTAGCGGTGCGTTTCTGGACCAATTGGACAAGCAGAAATCCAAACGGAAGGCGAAACGGTGATGTGACTAGAATCGGTGGACCCGGTCGATGACATTGGATATTTTTTTTTATGAGTTAACTTAAAAAGGCAGTTTCCTAATTTTGATGTTTTATACTTTCCAATTTAGATTAGGTAACTTTCTTATTATGATTAGGTTTCCAATTTAGATTAGGTAACTTTCCTATTATGATTAGGTTTCCAATTCAGATTAGGTAACTTTCCTATTATAATTAGGTTTCCTATTATAATTAGGTTTCCTATTATAATTAGGTTTTACTCCTATAAAAGGGTGTTTAGGGTTTGTTTTGATGGAGAACATTATTATCATCAATATTGAATTTCGAGATTTTTCTCTCTAAGCAAGGTTTTGCTTGAATTTTCGCGGAACGCTGCGTTAGGTGGTATCAGAGCCTATGGCGACTGGCGGTGGTCTTCGTGACGATGCTCAGGAGATTGGAGCCCCAACCCTTGGGGATGACGCGTTGTAACGTTTGGAGTAGCGTTTAATGGAACGCTTGGATCAACGATTCGATCAAAGTCTTCGTCGTTTCGAAGAACGATTTGACGAGTTAACAGAACGATTCGAAGGTCTCGGCATTGATGTGAATCGGAATCGGCGGAACGACAGAGGCCCGGGTGCAGATCTTGCTCGTGGTGATCCTGTTGATAGGCCTGTTCTTGTCCGCAGGCAGAATAACCCTCTGTTTTCAGAGAGTTCGGAAGAAGAAGAAACTGAAATTTTTGATGAGGAACGTGCTGATTATGGCGGCAGACGTCGTCATGGAAGATTTCAAAGAGGATATGGTCGGAGAGATGGAAGACGACGTTACGACGATCGTGAAGGTAACGACTTTAAATTGAAAGTCGATATTCCTTATTTTAATGGAAGTCTGGGCATAGAAGAATTTCTAGATTGGCTTGCTGATATAGACAGATTTTTCGACTATATGGAGACCCCTGGTGAGAAAAGGGTACGATTAGTAGCCTGTAGATTAAAGGGGGGCGCGTCTGCATGGTGGGAGAGATTGCAGAATAAGAGGGAGCGAGAAGGGAAAGATAGAGTTCGAACTTGGACTAGAATGAGAAGGCTGTTGAAGCAAGAATTCCTTCCACCCGATTATGAACAGATTATGTTCCAGCAGTACCAACATTGCCAGCAGGGTAATCGGACTGTGCATGAGTATACAGCCGAATTTATGAGATTGGCGGAGCGAAATAATTTATCAGAGACGGAGGGATAGCAAGTGGCCAGATATCTCGATGGTTTGAAACCCTTCATTCGAGATAAAATTGGAGTTTAGTTTCTGCGAAATTTAACTGAAGTCAAGAATATGGCGATGAAGGCAGAATTGATGCAGCAAGATAAGGGAAGAAGAGCCTATGAAAATTATCGAGGTAGCAGTTCGGTAGAAAAAAGCAGTTTCAATAATCGCTTTAACGCAGGGCAAAATCAGGAAGATAAGATGGTAGAAAAGCGCCCTATGAACGAGCCGAAGGATAAGGGAACGCAAGCATAGAAAACTGTGAACCCTAACCCTTATACTAAACCAGCCGCGATAAAGTGTTACAGGTGTAATCAGCCTGGGCACCGTTCTAATGAATGCCCTCAGAGAAAGATCGTAAATATAGCAGCGAGAGAAGATAAGGAAGATGGATATTGCTGTGCGCCGGATGGTGAGGACGATGATTTTAAAGATGAAGAAGAGGAGCAAGTAAGCTGTGTGGTGCGCAGGATGATATTGGCCCCAAAACAAGAAGATGATTCGCAGCGCCATCAGTTCTTCCGAATCAGGTGCACCATTCTGGGAAAGATTTTTGCTGTGGTTATTGATAGTGAAAGTATGGAGAATATCATTAGGAAGGAGGCAGTGAAGAAGCTGGGGATACCCATGGAGAAGCATCCTAATCCCTATACGTTAGGATGGATTAAATTTGGAGCGGAAAGCATTCAGGTGACTGAACGATGCAAAATTCCATTCTCCATTGGAAAATATCATGATGAGCTATATTGTGATGTAATAGACATGGATGTATGTTATGTGTTATTTGGAAGGCCGTGGCAATTTGATGTAGATGCTTAGCATTCGGGAAGAAGCAATCAGTATAATCTCGTGAAGAATGGAGTAAGTATACATTGCTGCCACTAAAAAACAAAGGAAAAGAATCTTCTGAAAATAATTTCCTTACCCTTACAAGAAAATTTGAATGCTGAGGTTAAGGAGACCCGACAGATTCACGTGCTGGTCGTAAAACAAGCAATTGAGACTGAGGCTGAATTACAAGCGGAAGAGCAGCATGAAGCAGTCAAGCCTTTATTGAAGGAATTTATTGAACTAATGCCTGAAGAGATTCCAGATGGGTTGCCGCCTATGCGTGATATTCAGCACCATATAGACTTAATTCCTGGTGCTAGTCTACCAAATTTACCGCACTACAGGATGAGTTCAAAAGAGAGCGAGATTCTAAAAGAGAAGGTGGAGGAGTTGTTGAAAAAGGGACACATTCAGAATAGCATGAGCCCATGTGCTGTTCCGGCCTTATTGACTCCTAAGAAAGATGGGAGTTGGCGGATGTGTGTAGATAGTAGAGCCATTAATAAAATAACCGTGGGTTACAAGTTTCCAATTCCGAGATTGGATGACATGCTGGATAGGTTGCACAGTGCTAAGTGGTTTTCGAAGCTGGATTTGAAGAATGGATATCATCATATTCGGATTCGGCCTGGAGATGAGTGGAAAACAGCTTTCAAAACAAAGGAGGGGTTGTACGAATAGTTGGTGATGCCTTTCAGACTTTCCAATGCTCCAAGCACTTTCATGAGACTTATGAATCAGGTTCTGAAATCTTTTATTGGCAAATTTATTGTAGTTTATTTTGATGACATCCTAATTTATAGTAAGACTGAGGAGGATCATCTGATGCATTTAAGGGAGGTATTGACAGCCCTACAGATTAATAAGCTGTATATTAATCTTAAGAAGTGCAGTTTTTTCACTAATAAACTGTTATTCTTGGGATTTATTATTACTGCTGACGGAATAGAGGTAGATGAGGTGAAGGTAAGAGCAATCAGAGAGTGGCCGACTCCTAAAACAGTTTCTGACATTAGGAGTTTTCATGGGTTGGCTACTTTTTATCGGCGATTTATTAAGAATTTTAGTACTATCGCAGCCCCAATTACTGAATGTATGAAGAAAGGCAAATTTCTATGGGGAGAGGAAGCTGAGAATAGTTTTGCTATTTTGAAGGAGAAGTTATGTACTATACCTGTTCTTGCTTTACCTGATTTTGATAAATTATTTGAAGTGGACTGTGATGCTAGCGGAGTGGGTATAAGAGCTGTTTTATCTCAAGAGCGCAGACCAATTTGCTATTTTAGTGAGAAGCTTAGTGACGCAAGGCGAAAGTGGAGCACTTATGATAAAGAATTATATTCTGTCGTAAGGGCCTTGAAGACCTGGGAGCATTATCTGATTGGGAAAGAATTCGTTCTTTATTCTGATCATGAAGCTTTGAAGTATCTAAATAGTCAGAAGAGGATTAGCAAAGATATGCATGCGCGATGGTGTCAATTTTTGCAAAAATTTCCTTTCAGATTACAGCACAAGTTAGGTGTGCATAATGTTGTAGCAGATGCATTGAGTAGGAGAGCTGGCTTGTTGATTACATTACGCCAAGACATCTTGGGGTTTGAGCAGTTGAAAGACTGTTATACAGATGATGACGACTTTGGAAAAATTTGGGAGTCATGTGCTGTTGGTCAACCTGTACAAGAATTTTATGTACAGGATGGTTATTTGATGCGTGGCAATCAGCTTTGCCTTCCTCGGACATCATTACGAGAGAAGGTAATTCGCGATTTACATGATAGTGAATTAACTGCACATTTAGATCGTGAAGTCAAACAGAAGCTGGAGGAAGCTAATCAGAAGTATAAAGTTACAGCAGATAAGCACCGGCGGAAGCAAGTATTTGCGGTAGGTGATCAAGTCATGATTTTTCTTCGTAAAGAGCGATTACCAGTTGGATCTTACAGTAAATTACAGGCAAAGAAGTATGGACCTTATGCTGTCAGTAAGAAGATAAATGATAATGCTTATGTTATAGACCTTCCACATAGCATGGGCATATCCAACACTTTTAATGTTGCTGATTTGTCACCGTTTCATGAGTCCATAGAGCCGTTATATCCGGATCCTGATTTTAACTCGAGGACGAGTTCTTTTTAAGTGGAGGAGAATGATGCGGAATCTATTAGCGGTGCGTTTCTAGACCAATTGGACAAGCAGAAGTCCAAACGGAAGGCGAAACGGTGATGTGACTAGAACCGGTGGACCCGGTCGATGACATTGGATATTTTTTTTATGAGTTAACTTAAAAAGGCAGTTTCCTAATTTTGATGTTTTATACTTTCCAATTTAGATTAGGTAACTTTCCTATTATGATTAGGTTTCCAATTTAGATTAGGTAACTTTCCTATTATGATTAGGTTTCCAATTTAGATTAGGTAACTTTCCTATTATGATTAGGTTTCCAATTCAGATTAGGTAATTTTCTTATTATAATTAGGTTTCCTATTGTAATTAGGTTTTACTCCTATAAAATGGTGTTTAGGGTTTGTTTTGATGGAGAACATTATTATCATCAATATTGAATTTCGAGATTTTTCTCTCTAAGCAAGGTTTTGCTTGAATTTTCGCGGAACGCTGCGTCACCATGCCACTTGTCTCTCCGCCGCCAGGCCAAATGTTGCTACCGCCACGCCAAGTGTCATCCATGCCTTGACACTTGTCACCCCAGCCAAGTCACACATGGATTTTCATGCAATAAGAGTTGCTGAAGACGAAGACATAGCTCTCTCGGCAGATTTCCCACACACACACTCACACTCACACTCTCACTCACGGTTACTCATTGGGAAGAGAACACCATAATTCTCTTGCTTTTTTCTCTGCAAATCTGTTGGCGCTAAGAAGAATCAAGAGGATTCCGTGGCAAATTCTAGTACGGTTCGACTTCCATGCAAGTGGATGTCTTATATTCTATGCTGAGTATGAGTTTTGTTGGAAGTAAATTGACGGGTTTTCATTCGGACTCACTTTCTTGTACTTTGTTCTTGAAACCCAGATTCAGGTTCACTGTACATCTTCGGTTTGTCATTTTTGTGGACCTAATTTTAAGAAACTTCCCCTTAAAAGTTTCTCCAAACATCTTGAAGTTTAACATGTTTTAATTTTATAATTTTTGGAATTGATTTGGGTGGTACGAAAGCCTACTTTCAACCCATGCTAAACTGCCCAGAATATGTTGTTTCAGTGACCTCTACACCTTCTTGATTTTCCAAATTTTTTTCTAGAATGATTCTAAACAAACTTCCCCCAAAAAAGTTCTGTATGACTTCTTCCTGTATAATATATAAAATTTTGAGAATTTTTAGAGATGATTTGTGTATGGAAAAGAGCTGATTTTGAGAAGCAAAGATTATGTTCTAGCGAATAACTTTTGGTCTAAATTTGAGCTAATAAACGAGGCATTTACAAAAATATTTAGACGTTGATTTCTTCACGAGAAATGTTTTTCTGGGTCTCTTCTACATTGTGTTAAAGTTTCGTAATTTTTAGAGCTGATTTACTTAGGGAATGTTAATGATTTCCTAAGGCGTGCAAACTGTCTTTATGCGACAATTTTTGGTATTTCCGGATAAAATTTCCTTTTTTTGAGTAGTCTTTTAAGACTCGTGTTCATGAAGGAAGTCTAGCATGTTTAATTTGCTGACTAACTATTTTCATGCAATTTATATGATTTATGAATGGCCAAATGTTGGTTGGTTTGGAACTTGAGATATTTCCTTTACATTAGCAATGCAAATGACATTTCTCAATTGTTGGACTATACACGCTGAGGCGTGTGGAATTGTAAGTATGACTGTTCTGTCGGTCCCCATGACGACGATACCCCGGAGTTGGGATGCCTAGAGGGGTAACTGGGTTCCTTCGGATGCCTAGGGTAACAGGGTCCCCAAATGTCCTCGTGATGTCGTGGTAGGCGCGAGATGCCCAGGGGTAACTGGTTTCCCAAGAGGATGGTGCAACCTGAGTTATTGAATCAAACGTGATCGTTCGTATTTCTATGTTTCATTTGCATTTCCGGTTTACCTGTCTCGGGGTGCTTCCTTTTCATTCCAAATACTATTTTGATTGTGAGGAAGGTTCTCAGACAAGTTGATTTCAAATTGATTTCATGGATTTTATACTTGGAGTTTCCTTCGCATGTAAAGTGATGGATTTATATAGTATAGACCGGAAGACATTCTACTTGCTGAGTTTATACTCATTTGTTGTTGACTATCATCTTTCATATCACTAGATATGCCGATCTTGCCTGCCTCCACTACCATTAGCTATGGTGCCCCCGTTGATTTCACGGGGCACATCACTGAGTTCGTGGACCAAGACTTTCTTGCTATCGTCTTTGTTAAATGTATTTCGATCCTAACAGTAGATATAGGATCCCCCGTGGGTCCCGTACTGCTTGGGTTCGTAGCCGTGTATGCCCGGGTTGGCGGGCGATTGGTGCGACCTATCCCACATCTTGGTGACGACGGAGCGGAAGCTACTCCTTCGATTAGTGATCCAACGTCACTAATCTACTAATAAGTAACGTACAAACGTTACTGAGATTACATAAGTAACATACAAATGTTACTGGTACACACATGTAACTTACAATTGTTACAAGCACCTCATGAGTGACCATCAGTCACCCTTTTTCCAGAGTAAATCAAACACATGCATTTAGTGTCTTATATCGCATGCGTTCATCCTTTTTCCTTCCATCACTAGTGTACCTTATCACTCCAAGACATAAACTATGCTCTGATACCAAAGAGAGCTGTGGCACCCCCAGTACGTCACCTTTGACACAGTCAATGTATTTTTTCACTTTTTATGCATGCGGAAGCGTGTATAATCAAAGAACAACCCGAGACATGTAAAATTTAAGGGAACACACGCGGAAAAATATAAACATGGCGATTGCATTTTCATTTTTATTTATATACTTAGGTGACAAAGGTCGGGGTACACTGGGGAAACAAAAAGGTACTACCCCCCCCCCCTCCCGGTGACACCAAAAAAAAACCATCAGTCGTATTACCCCAGCCTGGATTCACATGTATGAACACTATCACCTATTCATCGACCATGGTACATCCAAAAAATTGCTACCGTGCCTCCAAAAATGCTACGCCATCATCCAGTCCATGGTTCATTCCACCCCGCTACTACCATCACTAGTTCTGTCGTCATCAGGATGTGGGATAGGTCGCACCAATCGTCCGCCAACCCGGGCATACATGGCTACGAACCCAAGGAGTACGGGACCAACAAGGGATCCTATGTCTATTGTAAGGATTGAAATACATTTAACGAAGACGATCTCAGGAAAGTCTAGGTCCACGAACTCAGTGATGTGCCCCGTGAATTCTATGGGGGCACCATAGCTAATAGTGGTGGAGGCAGGCAGGATCAGCATATCTAGTGATCTGAAAAATGATAGTCAACAACAAATGGGTATAAACTCAGCAAGTAGAATGTCTACCAGTCTATACTATATAAATCCATCACCTCACATGCGAGGACAACTCCAAGTATAAAATACATTAAATCCATTTGAAATCAACTTGTTTGAGAACCTTCCTCGAAAGAAAAATAGTATGTAGGTATGAAAAGGAAGCACCCTGGGATAGGTCAACCAGAATTGCAAATGAAACTTAGAAATACAAACGATCAGGTTTGATTCAATAACCCAGGCTGTACCATCCTTCGGGGAACCCAGTTACCCCTAGGCATTTCGCACCCACCACGGCATCGCGAGGACATCTGGGAACCCTGTACGTTGTTGACACCTAAATTTTAGCGCATCATTTAGTGTTAATTGCATAGAAAATTAGGGATTAAATTTTAACCCCTAAACAAAAATATTAAAATCGCGTAACATAGGTTCATATAGGTTAGTTGCATTTGCATTGGACCGGCGGTGGATGGACTCGAGTGAACGGCTCTGAACTTAATGAAATTGGACTAAGCCCGCGTTCAAGAAAATTCTTGGCCAAGCCCATGAACATTATAAGAGCTAAAATTTTCATTGGAAAATGTCGAGTTGGAAAATATTGATTTGTCAATCTTGATATTGTCACGATTCAAATTGAATAAATTGATATTATCATAGAGATATTACAATATTTTCTTTGAATCAAAATAGGAAGTAATTGCAAGCAAAACCCTAAACTTTGCCTATAAATACAATCAATAAGAAATCGTGAAAGGGGGGACTCTGAAAAAGGAGATCAGAATTTTTTAGAAAGCAAAAAGAGAAAGTGAGAGAGGTAGAGGGGAGGGTTTCGGTCAACAGGGGAAGTCTACAGATTCTCACGGCAGAGAAAAGAAATAGAGGGGAGGTTCTTGGGGGGAACAGAAGGCTTCTTCACGGGCAAAGATTTCACGTTCTTCACGATGAGGAAAAGCCAAAGAGAGTGAAGGCGGTTCACAATATACAAGGAAAAGTCAAGGCAGAGAGAGAAGGACTCTCACACCACTGGCGTCGCCATACCTACGTTGCCACTGCTGCACGCCTTCTCGACACTTGTTGCTGCCCGACGCTGCTTCTCAGTCACACCAGCCTCCTGACGTCCGACAGCAATTAGTCCACCAGAGGCAACAGCGATAGCCGCACTTCAAACCAGACCATTGCTGCTGCTTCGTCCACCGCTGAACCACGTCATCACCGGTGTTTTGTCGCGCCTGACTCTGCCGAGATCTCCTCTTGCTGACGCTTCACTGCTGCCGCTGCACTGCACCCCTGCCCGGACGCCTCTGCCACACGCCGAGCTCCCCTGCCGCTGCACCACCGCTGCACCGTAGCTGCTGCCGCTGCACCACCGCTGTCCCCGCCGTGTCCCGTCGTTGCCGCTTCCGACGTCGTGCCACCGTTCCTGACGTCGCACCGCCGATCCCGACGTCGCGCCGCCGCTCCCGACGCACCGCCGATCCGCAATCCCGATCCGCTGCAAGTTCGAATTAGGAAAGATATCTGCAAATTAGGTAATTATCTTATCCCAATTTAATTTGAATATTTTGTTGCCTAATTTGTGCTTTTTGGTATCTAATTCTGCATATTTAGATAATAGGCAATATTTCGATTAGGATTTATTTATTTTTTTTTTTTGAAATCTTAGATATCTATTATTTGTCAAATTTGGATAGAATTTAGAATCTTCAAAATTTTTTGAATATATCCAAGATATTTAAGATATCATAATTTTTCAAGATGTGATCGATTAGGAATATTTCCTAATCCGCAACCGCACACGTGGAAATAAATCTATCTATCAGGCTTTAGATAGAATTATTTCCATAGCGGGTATTTCAAATTTTAGCGTCGATCTGTCAGACTTCAGATTGAAACTTAATTCGAAAGATTTAGCGGTTATATTTTTTTTTCATTTGATTTTAATTTCGAATTTCACAAAAAAAAATACAAAAAAAAATTGCTTTAGATTAGGTCAATTTCTTTAATTTAAAATTGCATGTTTAGATAATTGTTTATTTTTAATTCCGAATTTCATTTAAAAAAAAACACAAAAAAATAATTTGCCCGTCATTAGAAATAGGTCACGTCGTCGCATGACATATAGTTTGCATGTTAGGTTGCATTAATCGCATGTCAATTTTTGCACGTCATTATATATAGGTTAGCTTTCATTTAAACAAATAAAAAATCAAAAAAAAAAGAAATTTCTGCACCTTTGAACTCTAAGTTAGGATCTATCAAAATTGTCAAATTGAGTATTTTTCTCGAAATTGGTACCGAAAGGGCGTTAGGGAATCTAACGTAACCAAGTCCCGAATTTATGATTTCTGGTTCGTAGAAATAAAATAGTACTCCCGCTATTTTATTTAGGTTTCTAATCAACCTACCCTAAATGATTAGTGGCGACTCCCGTTGAAAATATTTGCATGCTCACAATTGGACCTAAGTTGCGATTTGGTAGAGTTTGGGAGAACTCGAGCTAGGTTAGTTAATTTAATTGATCTAGTAATCCATTAGCCTAAGATCGAAACCCGATTTTTTTAGGTCGCGACAGCTTGGCGACTCCGCTGGGGAAAAACTTGAATTTTTTTTGAAAATTTAAGGAGGACTTAGGCCAAAAAAAATTTCATGGAAAAATCACTTGATTTGACAAAATTTGATTGAATTCTCATTCTTAGGTGTTAAATGGTTTTGCAGGATGGGAGTTATAAGGGGAGTAGTGATTGGCTAACCCTTTGTTTTGCAGGCTTGGTGGAGTGGAATTGTGATTTAATTTTTGCACTATTGAAGCGTTGTTTGCATATAATTGTTGTGCATGATTTACAGTATTTACACTACACCACACACAACCTGTGACCGGACCTGGGTCACACTCATAGTTCTAAGATGGTATTTAGATGGTTCTTTAACCTTGGCGGTAAGACCTCGCTAAAGGTTATCCCATTTGGATCCCGAAAATTTTTCAACAAAATGGTTCAAGGGTCGTCCTCATGCACGTGAGGCTACTACGCATGGAGGTTCCCCTTGTCGACCGAATCAAGCCGAAGTGATTGGACCCGACTAGTCATGACTATTGTATGCAAGGCTGCGGCTAGTCATGATGAATGTGCGCGAGGCTGCGACATGTCGTTCCGTTCATCGCTTCATTTTGCAAAAGCCTTTAGGGTAGATAGATTAAGGTTTAAACTCACGATTCATGTGCATGTCTCTGTGATTGACATTCTCTCCCCAAGGATGGTAATTTCTCGAGCTTTATCTTTAGTTTTCTTCATCTTATTTTGGGTCGGTCCATGATTTAGGTTGAGTCATTTGGCACGTGGTCTATATAAGAATGGGTCGCCTCGATATCCCTTTCGTGCCTACTCCGAAGCTAGAGCTCAAGAAGTTATGGAGCCAGTTGAAGCCAGATGGTCAGCAGTACGTTCTCAAGCGCATTGGATTCATGCTGCCAATCCTTGACATAGATGTTCAGAGCGGAATCATGCAGGCACTCGCTCATTTTTGGTGCCCCGAGACGACCACATTTGTGTTGAGAGGTAAGTTTGAGCTCACACCGACTCTGGAGGAATACAGTTTTGCCATTGGAAAATCAATTGAGTTAGATATAGTCGAACCACCCATTAAGGTAGATCCGGTGGTAGTGCTCGCTGAATTTTTGAATTTGACCAAAAAGGAAATTGAAAAAGTGTTAAAGGGTAATTGTCAAGCATGCCCGCTATCTTTTCTTATTGAATGTTTTGAAAATAACTCCGTTCTCATGAGGTCTAAGATTTTTATCTTAGCCTTTTTCGGACTCATCGTTTTTCCATTCCGTCAAAATGCTATTGATCCTGTCATAGCATGGACGGTAAAATTAATATGTGGTGGAGTTAGTTTTATAAATGCAATTCTAGCAGAGATCTTCTTATCTCTGACACGATTTAAGAAAGGAAAAGATAGAATTTTTCGAACCCCGATTGAGCTTTTACAAATCTGGTTTTTCTCACACCTTTCTCAATTCGGGGAAAATATGACTGTATTTGAAATGAACACGACTGATAATCCTATTTTAAGGTTCAAACAAATACAAAATCAAACTAAAAGTTTGCACTATACACAATGGGTCCATCTGTTCAAAGATCCGAACTCTAAGATTTTCCTTTGGCAAGCTGTATGGTTTCGGGAGGTTGAGGCTCGACTATACTATGGTGATCAGAAGCCCGTACCTTTGATGGGCATTTATGGGGCAACCTGCTATCAGCCCCTTCGAGTTACACGTCAGTTTCGAGTTCTGCAGGACGTCCCACCTCCACTCAGACCCAATGAATTTCAAGTCCAGTTTGAGAAGGGCGAGTCCTACAGAGTTGAGCTTAGGCATCATTCCGACGCTTGGCAGAATTGTTCCACTCAGAAGCTGATTTGGCCCGCGGATGAGCCCATCGGAAGGATGAAGAGTCACTTTGCCACGGCCCGGTATATTCAGCATCATACCATCCCGGCTGACATACTCCCGAAGATTCCGGTCGTGACAGTACAGCACACTCTTCATACTCAAATCAAAATCAGTGAAGAAAAGGCGATGAAGGCCCAGGACAAGGCAGATGCTCTGGCTGAAGAGAATGCACGACTGCGGCGTGCCTTGAAGGCCCATTCGTCTATAGATCACGTGGCCTCTAAAAAGAGGAAGACTGTCTGATTTCTTGTTTAGTTTAGGGAGTTTTTCTTTCTTTTTAGGAGGAAATGTTAGCTTACTATTAATGTTTTCTGTAATAAATGTCGTTTCTGAACAATTTTTATAAGAATTCTTTTCAGACACCTTCCATCTTGGGTAATTCAAGGAAAATCATTAAGCTATGATTTGTAAATTTTGGAATTAGTCCAGGTTTTTATTGAATAAAGCAATTTGGAATTTTGGGATTTACTGGACCAATCGGTCTTTCGCAAGGAATTTCATCTTTAAGGTCTAAGGGATGTCATGGACCGACTCGTTATTCTTACCAGTTGTATTCATTCGATCGTTGCTTTTTGCAGGTAATTTGCCACGGATCCCCCTCATCCTCATAATACTCGATCCGTGACCAAAAGAAGGATAGCCAATCAAGCTGAGATTGCGGCCATGATTGACGAAAAGCTGAAGGAACACATGAACATAATCAATGAGCAGATCACGGCTGCCATGTCCAAAATGATGAGTGATCTCATGGCCAAGCAGCAGCAGATCAATGCTGCCTCTCATTCGGAGATTCCACTTCCAACCCGTCAAGGCCTTCGCCTCGACAAATCTCCTGCAGTGAACACTAATCCAACCCTTCAACTGGATGATGTCATTCTGACTGATACTAGTGCGTCTCCAGCAACCCATGTTCTTCATCCACCCCCGAATGATGAGAACGCCAAGTTGTTGGCTAAGCTCGACCAGAGGTTACGTGAAGTGGAAGGAACTCAATGTGTTCCACCTGTTGATCTGTCTATTTTTACCCGGGTCCAAGTGCCCGATAAATTCAAAATGCCAGCCTTCGAGAAGTATGACGGCACCTCAAACCCGATTCAGCACATCGACATGTACCAGGGGCTCATGAATAGATATGTTTCTAATGGACCTCTAATGATCCAAACCTTCCAAGCAAGCTTGAAGGATGCCGCAATGAGGTGGTATACCAACCACCAGATCAACCGGAAAGACTCATGGGAAGAGGTGGCAAACCTTTTCGTCAAGCACTTCAAGTTCAATCTCGATGTCACCATTACAAGGGAAGACCTGGAGAGAGCCGAACAGAAAAAGGGCGAGACTCTAAAGGAGTATGCCACTCGCTGGAGGAACATGGCGGGACAGATCATGCCCGAACCCTCAGAACGTGACTTAATGAAGTTGTTCGTGTCCACCCTACCGCAGCCAGTTCGTTCACGAATGTTAGTGACAGCCGCCCAATCTTTTGGCCAACTGATAGCCATGGGTGAGGAGATTGAGACCGGACTCAAGAAGGGATGGTACAATGAGTCAGGTTCATCGAGCAAGAGATTTACTAGTAAGAAGGACAAAGAGCATGTCCCCGAAGTCAACATGACTTATGCACAGAAGATGCCAGCGCAGGCCCCGAAGCTGCAATTTAGCACTCAGCAGACAACCTCTTATGGACGGCAAGGTCAGCAAGACTCACGCCAGCAGCGTAAAACTCGCCAGTTTACTCCACTTCCTGGGACGTTATCTTAGGTACTGGCGGTACTAAGGAAGAAGAACCTGCTGAATTCAGAGCCACAAAGATCTAATGCCGCTGGCTATGCAAGGTATGATCCGTCGAAGAAATGCGATTACCATAGAGGTGAAGTTGGGCATTCGACAGATGATTGCCAAGTACTCAAACATCGAGTGCAGGATCTACTCGAGACTGAAGTGTTTGCGCTACAGCCAACCGGTAAACCCAATGTGTAGAACAATCCACTTCCTGATCATTCGAGCAGTGCAAATGTTGTCTTTGGTCCGGGAGTCAAACAGGTTCAAGGCTTCAGGGTCCCTCTCAAAGACATGTTCGATGCTTTAGTCCGAGCTGGTTATGTTTCGACTGGTGAGGTGATGTCACTCAGCGAGATAGAAAAGAAAGTGGATGAGTTGGTGAGAAAATGAATGATTGGGACAACGGATGAATTCGGGATAGTGGCCACTATATCTCAAATCATTATTGACTGGAATGAAGAACTCACAATGTTGACTGATGAACCAGTTAAGTTGGATCCTGAACTAAATGACATGCCCCCTCTCGAGGACGCCTCTGACGATGACCTCGGGATCATTATACCCGATGCTTCGGAAGTATTGGTTCTGGCATCACCTCAGCCCTACGCTTATGAAAGTAACAAGATAGTTCCATGGTCATACGATGTCGATCTAAAGCACAAGGTTCAGGACCTCTTAGATACTGGGGCATCAACATTTAGTGCTTCGCATCTCTGCCAAGGCCGAGATGATCTTCTCATAGTTCCAAACGTCCAGACTACATCCCCGAGTCCTGCAAGAATGATACATGAAGAGAAAGAGGTGATTGACATCCTGGGGCAACCGAGCGGCAAGTTCGACTACTACGTGAAATATTCGGCTCCCCCGAGCTTCTATATTGACCCGCGTGATATCGTCCCCGATGGATGGGGAGGTATGGATGATCTAACACCTCCAGTGACAGAAGATCCTGATGATGCGATGGAGGGAATTGCTGCTCTATTCAATAACATGCTCATTGGAGCTATCGAGGAAGGACCATTGGCTGAAATGGGCACTGGCCCGCGAGAGTAACACCTTTTTATTTTTTTCGCACACTTCCCTTGCGTGGGAATTTCTATTGCTTTCTAGGACTTGCCCCGTCTCGGGAGCTGCTTTTTAGGATTTTTCATTCCTATGATTTTATTGTCCCAGTTTCCATTCCAATAAATGTAATTTATTCGGTGATAATCAATGAAATTACAAATTATTTTCATTTTTTGAGGGCATGTTGAGGTACATCAAACTAGCCCGGTGATGATATCCAACCGATAAAAGAAAAATATAGTCCAAGGAGAATTCTGAGGCCTAGGCTTCTTCATGCTTCCTCGTGTTAAAACTTCTTTGAAAAGAATTTCAAAAAAAAAAAGTCAAAAAAAAATCAAAAAAATTTTTTTTAAAGAAGGGAAAAATTTAGAAAAAAATATACTGTTTATCCCTGTTTGTCCTTCTGAATCTCTTACTTTATATTTCAAGGACAATCTTGTGACACGTGAAGACATTCAACGTGATCTAGAGCGGCATGAAAAGCCCAAAGTTCTCACATCAGACCAAACTGTCATCGTTAACCTAAGTGATTCCGGAGAACCCAGAGAAGTGAAGAGAAGGGCAAATTCCCCTAAGAGTGAGACGAAATGCTCGATCCAGTTGCCGCATGAGTAGGTAAGTCTTTCAACCAAAAAATGCGTCAATGACACTTCAAGGTAAATGATCTAGTCTTGAGGAATGTACTCCCGGTCTTTCCTGTTCGCGGAGGCAAATTCGCCCCCAGCTATGGCGGCCCGTACATTGTGAAGAAAGTCCTTCTAGGAGGTGCTTTGACTTTGGCCGAGATGGATGGTCGTGTTTTTTCCGGTCCAGTTAATTCTGATTCTGTGAAGAAATATTACACTTGATTTGTACTTATTCTGACTTTGTTTCTATCAAGTGTCAAATTAAATATCATGAATCAATTGATTTTCTTGTTATGTTACTAAGCTTTGTTTGAGGAAGGTTTGATTTGGCAATCTGTTTCTGTCCTAATGAAGCGATCATATTGCATGAGAGACTTCAAGACGACGAAAGGCAAGACATTTCCATACACGTCCTGAATAATAATCCCTAGTGCGAGTTGAGTGAAAATTCCGTGTTGACAAGGTAAAGGATTATCTCACGAAAAGTATGACGACCAGAATGATGAGAGGCATTCATTTCCTCTATCTAAACACTACAGGTTATCATTTGCTTAACCCCTTTGAACGGAGTTTCATTTCTTACCCCTGTCAGGAACAATCCCATACCGGGGCAATTTCTTAGAAAGTTCAAAATGGTTAGAATTTTCTTGCTTTCACTTGCATCAATCTTCAAGTATATTTATTGCACACAAGTTCTATGTTAGCTCGAGTGCCCTAGATATGACGAAGAGCATTTCTTTCTATATCCCTACACAGTATACCCTTTGCATACCCAATTTGAGCGGTGAATTCATTTCAACCCAATTGGTGATCATTCTTGTGATAAACAAATGAAATCATCTCAAGTCAAGTTCAAGGTGACTTGGGGCAAATAGAAGCTCAAAAGAAAATTCATCAGAAAGGATGCAAAAGGACTCCATCAAATCGAAGTTCTCTCTCTCGAAAAAAAATCTCTCAAAAAAAAAAAGAGAGAAGAAAAGAAAATCTCTCTCTCAAAAAAAAAAAAAAAAAAAAGAGAGAGAAAAGCTTCAGCAAGAACTGAGTCGATATGCAAGATCATTTTTCAAGGAAAAGACCATTTGAAGGTTCATTTGTGGAGCAATTGCTAGATGGGATGATCACCAATCTCCATGTTCATAATACCCCTTTTGATGAAAATAGGCCATTCCTTTCAAGCCTACCCGAACCTACGTTACAACCATTACCGAAGTCTTTTCAGAATAGGGCACTTGAGTTAATGTAGAGTTTCAAATGCTTATAAATGTTGCTTGAAGAAGTGCGAGCAAGATTTTTCTATCTCATTTTTGCAGCATTCCTGACTTGTAAACCCGGAACAGCTGGTGATATCAATTCTTTCAATAGCCTCGACTCGAAGAGTCCCTTTTGCTAAGCCATTGACCAAGCTCACATTTTAGTCCTTATAAAGACCTCTCAGATTGGCTAAATCATACTGATTTTGAGAATATCCGAACCCTTGTCAAGCACGATGAAGAGAGTTCGAGTGATTCTTATACCCGCATCAAATATCGGGTCAAAAGCCTTTCATTGAGAGTGAGTGGGAAGTCCTTTCTGATTAAAGGTCTCTCATTTAATATGATCAAAATGTCAAAAGGACGAAATGGTTGTTCTTATTAATAAATTCCCTAGTAAAGCTTGGTAATGTAAGCAGATTCATGAATTATGTTTTCTCTGCTTCTGCGCATGTGTTGTTTTAACCTTTTCTCAGGTAAAAACAGGAGCGATGCCATTGACTCCGTCATAAGAAGAATTCAGGTACGTTTGTTAATTATTCTTCATTGTTTTTCTCTCCAGAATAGGAGAAATTATCTCTCTCATATGTTCACCAAGTGAAATAGGTGACATTTGGTGTTGCTAAGTGGAGTACGAAGCACACCCCATTTTATGTTCGCCCAGTAGGATAGGCGACATAATTCCTCTTTCGGTGTTGCTAAGTGGAGTACGAAGCACACCCCATTTTATGTTCGCCCAGTAGGATAGGCGACATAATTCCTCTTTCGGTGTTGCCAAGTGGAGTACGAAGCACACCCCATTTTATGTTCGCCCAGTAGGATAGGCGACATAATTTCTCTTTTGGTGTTGCTAAGTGGAGTACGAAGCACACCCCATTTTATGTTCGCTCAGTAGGATAGGTGACATAATTCCTCTTTCGGTGTTGCTAAGTGGAGTACGAAGCACACCTCATTTTATGTTCGCCTAGTAGGACAGGCGACATAATTCCTCTCTTGGTGTTGCTAAGTGGAGTACGAAGCACACCCCATTTTATGTTCGCCCAGTAGGATAGGTGACATAATTCCTCTTTCGGTGTTGCTAAGTGGAGTACGAAGCACACCTCATTTTATGTTCGCCCAGTAGGATAGGCGACATAATTCCTCTTTCGGTGTTGCTAAGTGGAGTACGAAGCACACCCCATTTTATGTTCGCCTAGTAGGATAGGCGACATAATTCCTCTTTCGGTGTTGCTAAGTGGAGTACGAAGCACACCCCATTTCATGTTCGCTCAGTAGGACAGGCGACATAATTCCTCTTTCGGTGTTGCTAAGTGGAGTACGAAGCACACCCCATTTCATGTTCGCCCAGTAGGACGTGTGACATAATTTCTCTCTTGGTGTTGCTAAGTGGAGTACGAAGCACACCATTTCATGCTTACCCGAATGAAGGAGGTGACATGATCCTTTTCATGATTGTCCAGTGGTATGGACAACACATCCCATTTTTTTCATATCACGCGCTATTTCGCATTTGTAGGAAACTACAGGTAACAGATAGGCAATCATGTACCTTGAGAACCTTACTTCCAGTGGACTAGAAGTTTGGAGATCGGGGGAACTCAAAGCATTATAAAGCTTCCCCCCGCTTGGACGCTTTTTGTGCGATCCGTATGTAAAGCTCTTTCACCGCTCCGCATGAAGTGAGAAGCCTTAGCATACGTTCCTTATTGTTTGCATATCATGCATCATTTAAAAAAAAAAATCATTCATCATTTTTTCATAGTTTAAATTTAGGTCTCAGTCTTTGAGCGAAACCTCTGCGAGCTTCCACTCAAAGAGGGGCAGCTGTTGACACCTAAATTTTAGCGCATCATTTAGTGTTAATTGCATAGAAAATTAGGGATTAAATTTTAACCCCTAAACAAAAATATTAAAATCGCGTAACATAGGTTCATATAGGTTAGTTGCATTTGCATTGGACCGGCGGTGGATGGACTCGAGTGAACGGCTCTGAACTTAATGAAATTGGACTAAGCCCGCGTTCAAGAAAATTCTTGGCCAAGCCCATGAACATTATAAGAGCTAAAATTTTCATTGGAAAATGTCGAGTTGGAAAATATTGATTTGTCAATCTTGATATTGTCACGATTCAAATTGAATAAATTGATATTATCATAGAGATATTACAATATTTTCTTTGAATCAAAATAGGAAGTAATTGCAAGCAAAACCCTAAACTTTGCCTATAAATACAATCAATAAGAAATCGTGAAAGGGGGGACTCTGAAAAAGGAGATCAGAATTTTTTAGAAAGCAAAAAGAGAAAGTGAGAGAGGTAGAGGGGAGGGTTTCGGTCAACAGGGGAAGTCTACAGATTCTCACGGCAGAGAAAAGAAATAGAGGGGAGGTTCTTGGGGGGAACAGAAGGCTTCTTCACGGGCAAAGATTTCACGTTCTTCACGATGAGGAAAAGCCAAAGAGAGTGAAGGCGGTTCACAATATACAAGGAAAAGTCAAGGCAGAGAGAGAAGGACTCTCACACCACTGGCGTCGCCATACCTACGTTGCCACTGCTGCACGCCTTCTCGACACTTGTTGCTGCCCGACGCTGCTTCTCAGTCACACCAGCCTCCTGACGTCCGACAGCAATTAGTCCACCAGAGGCAACAGCGATAGCCGCACTTCAAACCAGACCATTGCTGCTGCTTCGTCCACCGCTGAACCACGTCATCACCGGTGTTTTGTCGCGCCTGACTCTGCCGAGATCTCCTCTTGCTGACGCTTCACTGCTGCCGCTGCACTGCACCCCTGCCCGGACGCCTCTGCCACACGCCGAGCTCCCCTGCCGCTGCACCACCGCTGCACCGTAGCTGCTGCCGCTGCACCACCGCTGTCCCCGCCGTGTCCCGTCGTTGCCGCTTCCGACGTCGTGCCACCGTTCCTGACGTCGCACCGCCGATCCCGACGTCGCGCCGCCGCTCCCGACGCACCGCCGATCCGCAATCCCGATCCGCTGCAAGTTCGAATTAGGAAAGATATCTGCAAATTAGGTAATTATCTTATCCCAATTTAATTTGAATATTTTGTTGCCTAATTTGTGCTTTTTGGTATCTAATTCTGCATATTTAGATAATAGGCAATATTTCGATTAGGATTTATTTATTTTTTTTTTTTGAAATCTTAGATATCTATTATTTGTCAAATTTGGATAGAATTTAGAATCTTCAAAATTTTTTGAATATATCCAAGATATTTAAGATATCATAATTTTTCAAGATGTGATCGATTAGGAATATTTCCTAATCCGCAACCGCACACGTGGAAATAAATCTATCTATCAGGCTTTAGATAGAATTATTTCCATAGCGGGTATTTCGAATTTTAGCGTCGATCTGTCAGACTTCAGATTGAAACTTAATTCGAAAGATTTAGCGGTTATATTTTTTTTTCATTTGATTTTAATTTCGAATTTCACAAAAAAAAATACAAAAAAAAATTGCTTTAGATTAGGTCAATTTCTTTAATTTAAAATTGCATGTTTAGATAATTGTTTATTTTTAATTCCGAATTTCATTTAAAAAAAAACACAAAAAAATAATTTGCCCGTCATTAGAAATAGGTCACGTCGTCGCATGACATATAGTTTGCATGTTAGGTTGCATTAATCGCATGTCAATTTTTGCACGTCATTATATATAGGTTAGCTTTCATTTAAACAAATAAAAAATCAAAAAAAAAGAAGAAATTTCTGCACCTTTGAACTCTAAGTTAGGATCTATCAAAATTGTCAAATTGAGTATTTTTCTCGAAATTGGTACCGAAAGGGCGTTAGGGAATCTAACGTAACCAAGTCCCGAATTTATGATTTCTGGTTCGTAGAAATAAAATAGTACTCCCGCTATTTTATTTAGGTTTCTAATCAACCTACCCTAAATGATTAGTGGCGACTCCCGTTGAAAATATTTGCATGCTCACAATTGGACCTAAGTTGCGATTTGGTAGAGTTTGGGAGAACTCGAGCTAGGTTAGTTAATTTAATTGATCTAGTAATCCATTAGCCTAAGATCGAAACCCGATTTTTTTAGGTCGCGACAGCTTGGCGACTCCGCTGGGGAAAAACTTGAATTTTTTTTGAAAATTTAAGGAGGACTTAGGCCAAAAAAAATTTCATGGAAAAATCACTTGATTTGACAAAATTTGATTGAATTCTCATTCTTAGGTGTTAAATGGTTTTGCAGGATGGGAGTTATAAGGGGAGTAGTGATTGGCTAACCCTTTGTTTTGCAGGCTTGGTGGAGTGGAATTGTGATTTAATTTTTGCACTATTGAAGCGTTGTTTGCATATAATTGTTGTGCATGATTTACAGTATTTACACTACACCACACACAACCTGTGACCGGACCTGGGTCACACTCATAGTTCTAAGATGGTATTTAGATGGTTCTTTAACCTTGGCGGTAAGACCTCGCTAAAGGTTATCCCATTTGGATCCCGAAAATTTTTCAACAAAATGGTTCAAGGGTCGTCCTCATGCACGTGAGGCTACTACGCATGGAGGTTCCCCTTGTCGACCGAATCAAGCCGAAGTGATTGGACCCGACTAGTCATGACTATTGTATGCAAGGCTGCGGCTAGTCATGATGAATGTGCGCGAGGCTGCGACATGTCGTTCCGTTCATCGCTTCATTTTGCAAAAGCCTTTAGGGTAGATAGATTAAGGTTTAAACTCACGATTCATGTGCATGTCTCTGTGATTGACATTCTCTCCCCAAGGATGGTAATTTCTCGAGCTTTATCTTTAGTTTTCTTCATCTTATTTTGGGTCGGTCCATGATTTAGGTTGAGTCATTTGGCACGTGGTCTATATAAGAATGGGTCGCCTCGATATCCGTTTCGTGCCTACTCCGAAGCTAGAGCTCAAGAAGTTATGGAGCCAGTTGAAGCCAGATGGTCAGCAGTACGTTCTCAAGCGCATTGGATTCATGCTGCCAATCCTTGACATAGATGTTCAGAGCGGAATCATGCAGGCACTCGCTCATTTTTGGTGCCCCGAGACGACCACATTTGTGTTGAGAGGTAAGTTTGAGCTCACACCGACTCTGGAAGAATACAGTTTTGCCATTGGAAAATCAATTGAGTTAGATATAGTCGAACCACCCATTAAGGTAGATCCTGTGGTAGTGCTCGCTGAATTTTTGAATTTGACCAAAAAGGAAATTGAAAAAGTGTTAAAGGGTAATTGTCAAGCATGCCCGCTATCTTTTCTTATTGAATGTTTTGAAAATAACTCCGTTCTCATGAGGTCTAAGATTTTTATCTTAGCCTTTTTCGGACTCATCGTTTTTCCATTCCGTCAAAATGCTATTGATCCTGTCATAGCATGGACGGTAAAATTAATATGTGGTGGAGTTAGTTTTATAAATGCAATTCTAGCAGAGATCTTCTTATCTCTGACACGATTTAAGAAAGGAAAAGATAGAATTTTTCGAACCCCGATTGAGCTTTTACAAATCTGGTTTTTCTCACACCTTTCTCAATTCGGGGAAAATATGACTGTATTTGAAATGAACACGACTGATAATCCTATTTTAAGGTTCAAACAAATACAAAATCAAACTAAAAGTTTGCACTATACACAATGGGTCCATCTGTTCAAAGATCCGAACTCTAAGATTTTCCTTTGGCAAGCTGTATGGTTTCGGGAGGTTGAGGCTCGACTATACTATGGTGATCAGAAGCCCGTACCTTTGATGGGCATTTATGGGGCAACCTGCTATCAGCCCCTTCGAGTTACACGTCAGTTTCGAGTTCTGCAGGACGTCCCACCTCCACTCAGACCCAATGAATTTCAAGTCCAGTTTGAGAAGGGCGAGTCCTACAGAGTTGAGCTTAGGCATCATTCCGACGCTTGGCAGAATTGTTCCACTCAGAAGCTGATTTGGCCCGCGGATGAGCCCATCGGAAGGATGAAGAGTCACTTTGCCACGGCCCGGTATATTCAGCATCATACCATCCCGGCTGACATACTCCCGAAGATTCCGGTCGTGACAGTACAGCACACTCTTCATACTCAAATCAAAATCAGTGAAGAAAAGGCGATGAAGGCCCAGGACAAGGCAGATGCTCTGGCTGAAGAGAATGCACGACTGCGGCGTGCCTTGAAGGCCCATTCGTCTATAGATCACGTGGCCTCTAAAAAGAGGAAGACTGTCTGATTTCTTGTTTAGTTTAGGGAGTTTTTCTTTCTTTTTAGGAGGAAATGTTAGCTTACTATTAATGTTTTCTGTAATAAATGTCGTTTCTGAACAATTTTTATAAGAATTCTTTTCAGACACCTTCCATCTTGGGTAATTCAAGGAAAATCATTAAGCTATGATTTGTAAATTTTGGAATTAGTCCAGGTTTTTATTGAATAAAGCAATTTGGAATTTTGGGATTTACTGGACGAATCGGTCTTTCGCAAGGAATTTCATCTTTAAGGTCTAAGGGATGTCATGGACCGACTCGTTATTCTTACCAGTTGTATTCATTCGATCGTTGCTTTTTGCAGGTAATTTGCCACGGATCCCCCTCATCCTCATAATACTCGATCCGTGACCAAAAGAAGGATAGCCAATCAAGCTGAGATTGCGGCCATGATTGACGAAAAGCTGAAGGAACACATGAACATAATCAATGAGCAGATCACGGCTGCCATGTCCAAAATGATGAGTGATCTCATGGCCAAGCAGCAGCAGATCAATGCTGCCTCTCATTCGGAGATTCCACTTCCAACCCGTCAAGGCCTTCGCCTCGACAAATCTCCTGCAGTGAACACTAATCCAACCCTTCAACTGGATGATGTCATTCTGACTGATACTAGTGCGTCTCCAGCAACCCATGTTCTTCATCCACCCCCGAATGATGAGAACGCCAAGTTGTTGGCTAAGCTCGACCAGAGGTTACGTGAAGTGGAAGGAACTCAATGTGTTCCACCTGTTGATCTGTCTATTTTTACCCGGGTCCAAGTGCCCGATAAATTCAAAATGCCAGCCTTCGAGAAGTATGACGGCACCTCAAACCCGATTCAGCACATCGACATGTACCAGGGGCTCATGAATAGATATGTTTCTAATGGACCTCTAATGATCCAAACCTTCCAAGCAAGCTTGAAGGATGCCGCAATGAGGTGGTATACCAACCACCAGATCAACCGGAAAGACTCATGGGAAGAGGTGGCAAACCTTTTCGTCAAGCACTTCAAGTTCAATCTCGATGTCACCATTACAAGGGAAGACCTGGAGAGAGCCGAGCAGAAAAAGGGCGAGACTCTAAAGGAGTATGCCACTCGCTGGAGGAACATGGCGGGACAGATCATGCCCGAACCCTCAGAACGTGACTTAATGAAGTTGTTCGTGTCCACCCTACCGCAGCCAGTTCGTTCACGAATGTTAGTGACAGCCGCCCAATCTTTTGGCCAACTGATAGCCATGGGTGAGGAGATTGAGACCGGACTCAAGAAGGGATGGTACAATGAGTCAGGTTCATCGAGCAAGAGATTTACTAGTAAGAAGGACAAAGAGCATGTCCCCGAAGTCAACATGACTTATGCACAGAAGATGCCAGCGCAGGCCCCGAAGCTGCAATTTAGCACTCAGCAGACAACCTCTTATGGACGGCAAGGTCAGCAAGACTCACGCCAGCAGCGTAAAACTCGCCAGTTTACTCCACTTCCTGGGACGTTATCTTAGGTACTGGCGGTACTAAGGAAGAAGAACCTGCTGAATTCAGAGCCACAAAGATCTAATGCCGCTGGCTATGCAAGGTATGATCCGTCGAAGAAATGCGATTACCATAGAGGTGAAGTTGGGCATTCGACAGATGATTGCCAAGTACTCAAACATCGAGTGCAGGATCTACTCGAGACTGAAGTGTTTGCGCTACAGCCAACCGGTAAACCCAATGTGTAGAACAATCCACTTCCTGATCATTCGAGCAGTGCAAATGTTGTCTTTGGTCCGGGAGTCAAACAGGTTCAAGGCTTCAGGGTCCCTCTCAAAGACATGTTCGATGCTTTAGTCCGAGCTGGTTATGTTTCGACTGGTGAGGTGATGTCACTCAGCGAGATAGAAAAGAAAGTGGATGAGTTGGTGAGAAAATGAATGATTGGGACAACGGATGAATTCGGGATAGTGGCCACTATATCTCAAATCATTATTGACTGGAATGAAGAACTCACAATGTTGACTGATGAACCAGTTAAGTTGGATCCTGAACTAAATGACATGCCCCCTCTCGAGGACGCCTCTGACGATGACCTCGGGATCATTATACCCGATGCTTCGGAAGTATTGGTTCTGGCATCACCTCAGCCCTACGCTTATGAAAGTAACAAGATAGTTCCATGGTCATACGATGTCGATCTAAAGCACAAGGTTCAGGACCTCTTAGATACTGGGGCATCAACATTTAGTGCTTCGCATCTCTGCCAAGGCCGAGATGATCTTCTCATAGTTCCAAACGTCCAGACTACATCCCCGAGTCCTGCAAGAATGATACATGAAGAGAAAGAGGTGATTGACATCCTGGGGCAACCGAGCGGCAAGTTCGACTACTACGTGAAATATTCGGCTCCCCCGAGCTTCTATATTGACCCGCGTGATATCGTCCCCGATGGATGGGGAGGTATGGATGATCTAACACCTCCAGTGACAGAAGATCCTGATGATGCGATGGAGGGAATTGCTGCTCTATTCAATAACATGCTCATTGGAGCTATCGAGGAAGGACCATTGGCTGAAATGGGCACTGGCCCGCGAGAGTAACACCTTTTTATTTTTTTCGCACACTTCCCTTGCGTGGGAATTTCTATTGCTTTCTAGGACTTGCCCCGTCTCGGGAGCTGCTTTTTAGGATTTTTCATTCCTATGATTTTATTGTCCCAGTTTCCATTCCAATAAATGTAATTTATTCGGTGATAATCAATGAAATTACAAATTATTTTCATTTTTTGAGGGCATGTTGAGGTACATCAAACTAGCCCGGTGATGATATCCAACCGATAAAAGAAAAATATAGTCCAAGGAGAATTCTGAGGCCTAGGCTTCTTCATGCTTCCTCGTGTTAAAACTTCTTTGAAAAGAATTTCAAAAAAAAAAAGTCAAAAAAAAATCAAAAAAATTTTTTTTAAAGAAGGGAAAAATTTAGAAAAAAATATACTGTTTATCCCTGTTTGTCCTTCTGAATCTCTTACTTTATATTTCAAGGACAATCTTGTGACACGTGAAGACATTCAACGTGATCTAGAGCGGCATGAAAAGCCCAAAGTTCTCACATCAGACCAAACTGTCATCGTTAACCTAAGTGATTCCGGAGAACCCAGAGAAGTGAAGAGAAGGGCAAATTCCCCTAAGAGTGAGACGAAATGCTCGATCCAGTTGCCGCATGAGTAGGTAAGTCTTTCAACCAAAAAATGCGTCAATGACACTTCAAGGTAAATGATCTAGTCTTGAGGAATGTACTCCCGGTCTTTCCTGTTCGCGGAGGCAAATTCGCCCCCAGCTATGGCGGCCCGTACATTGTGAAGAAAGTCCTTCTAGGAGGTGCTTTGACTTTGGCCGAGATGGATGGTCGTGTTTTTTCCGGTCCAGTTAATTCTGATTCTGTGAAGAAATATTACACTTGATTTGTACTTATTCTGACTTTGTTTCTATCAAGTGTCAAATTAAATATCATGAATCAATTGATTTTCTTGTTATGTTACTAAGCTTTGTTTGAGGAAGGTTTGATTTGGCAATCTGTTTCTGTCCTAATGAAGCGATCATATTGCATGAGAGACTTCAAGACGACGAAAGGCAAGACATTTCCATACACGTCCTGAATAATAATCCCTAGTGCGAGTTGAGTGAAAATTCCGTGTTGACAAGGTAAAGGATTATCTCACGAAAAGTATGACGACCAAAATGATGAGAGGCATTCATTTCCTCTATCTAAACACTACAGGTTATCATTTGCTTAACCCCTTTGAACGGAGTTTCATTTCTTACCCCTGTCAGGAACAATCCCATACCGGGGCAATTTCTTAGAAAGTTCAAAATGGTTAGAATTTTCTTGCTTTCACTTGCATCAATCTTCAAGTATATTTATTGCACACAAGTTCTATGTTAGCTCGAGTGCCCTAGATATGACGAAGAGCATTTCTTTCTATATCCCTACACAGTATACCCTTTGCATACCCAATTTGAGCGGTGAATTCATTTCAACCCAATTGGTGATCATTCTTGTGATAAACAAATGAAATCATCTCAAGTCAAGTTCAAGGTGACTTGGGGCAAATAGAAGCTCAAAAGAAAATTCATCAGAAAGGATGCAAAAGGACTCCATCAAATCGAAGTTCTCTCTCTCGAAAAAAAAATCTCTCAAAAAAAAAAAGAGAGAAGAAAAGAAAATCTCTCTCTCAAAAAAAAAAAAAAAAAAAAGAGAGAGAAAAGCTTCAGCAAGAACTGAGTCGATATGCAAGATCATTTTTCAAGGAAAAGACCATTTGAAGGTTCATTTGTGGAGCAATTGCTAGATGGGATGATCACCAATCTCCATGTTCATAATACCCCTTTTGATGAAAATAGGCCATTCCTTTCAAGCCTACCCGAACCTACGTTACAACCATTACCGAAGTCTTTTCAGAATAGGGCACTTGAGTTAATGTAGAGTTTCAAATGCTTATAAATGTTGCTTGAAGAAGTGCGAGCAAGATTTTTCTATCTCATTTTTGCAGCATTCCTGACTTGTAAACCCGGAACAGCTGGTGATATCAATTCTTTCAATAGCCTCGACTCGAAGAGTCCCTTTTGCTAAGCCATTGACCAAGCTCACATTTTAGTCCTTATAAAGACCTCTCAGATTGGCTAAATCATACTGATTTTGAGAATATCCGAACCCTTGTCAAGCACGATGAAGAGAGTTCGAGTGATTCTTATACCCGCATCAAATATCGGGTCAAAAGCCTTTCATTGAGAGTGAGTGGGAAGTCCTTTCTGATTAAAGGTCTCTCATTTAATATGATCAAAATGTCAAAAGGACGAAATGGTTGTTCTTATTAATAAATTCCCTAGTAAAGCTTGGTAATGTAAGCAGATTCATGAATTATGTTTTCTCTGCTTCTGCGCATGTGTTGTTTTAACCTTTTCTCAGGTAAAAACAGGAGCGATGCCATTGACTCCGTCATAAGAAGAATTCAGGTACGTTTGTTAATTATTCTTCATTGTTTTTCTCTCCAGAATAGGAGAAATTATCTCTCTCATATGTTTACCAAGTGAAATAGGTGACATTTGGTGTTGCTAAGTGGAGTACGAAGCACACCCCATTTTATGTTCGCCCAGTAGGATAGGCGACATAATTCCTCTTTCGGTGTTGCTAAGTGGAGTACGAAGCACACCCCATTTTATGTTCGCCCAGTAGGATAGGCGACATAATTCCTCTTTCGGTGTTGCCAAGTGGAGTACGAAGCACACCCCATTTTATGTTCGCCCAGTAGGATAGGCGACATAATTTCTCTTTTGGTGTTGCTAAGTGGAGTACGAAGCACACCCCATTTTATGTTCGCTCAGTAGGATAGGTGACATAATTCCTCTTTCGGTGTTGCTAAGTGGAGTACGAAGCACACCTCATTTTATGTTCGCCTAGTAGGACAGGCGACATAATTCCTCTCTTGGTGTTGCTAAGTGGAGTACGAAGCACACCCCATTTTATGTTCGCCCAGTAGGATAGGTGACATAATTCCTCTTTCGGTGTTGCTAAGTGGAGTACGAAGCACACCTCATTTTATGTTCGCCCAGTAGGATAGGCGACATAATTCCTCTTTCGGTGTTGCTAAGTGGAGTACGAAGCACACCCCATTTTATGTTCGCCTAGTAGGATAGGCGACATAATTCCTCTTTCGGTGTTGCTAAGTGGAGTACGAAGCACACCCCATTTCATGTTCGCTCAGTAGGACAGGCGACATAATTCCTCTTTCGGTGTTGCTAAGTGGAGTACGAAGCACACCCCATTTCATGTTCGCCCAGTAGGACGTGTGACATAATTTCTCTCTTGGTGTTGCTAAGTGGAGTACGAAGCACACCATTTCATGCTTACCCGAATGAAGGAGGTGACATGATCCTTTTCATGATTGTCCAGTGGTATGGACAACACATCCCATTTTTTTCATATCACGCGCTATTTCGCATTTGTAGGAAACTACAGGTAACAGATAGGCAATCATGTACCTTGAGAACCTTACTTCCAGTGGACTAGAAGTTTGGAGATCGGGGGAACTCAAAGCATTATAAAGCTTCCCCCCGCTTGGACGCTTTTTGTGCGATCCGTATGTAAAGCTCTTTCACCGCTCCGCATGAAGTGAGAAGCCTTAGCATACGTTCCTTATTGTTTGCATATCATGCATCATTTAAAAAAAAAAATCATTCATCATTTTTTCATAGTTTAAATTTAGGTCTCAGTCTTTGAGCGAAACCTCTGCGAGCTTCCACTCAAAGAGGGGCAGCTGTTGACACCTAAATTTTAGCGCATCATTTAGTGTTAATTGCATAGAAAATTAGGGATTAAATTTTAACCCCTAAACAAAAATATTAAAATCGCGTAACATAGGTTCATATAGGTTAGTTGCATTTGCATTGGACCGGCGGTGGATGGACTCGAGTGAACGGCTCTGAACTTAATGAAATTGGACTAAGCCCGCGTTCAAGAAAATTCTTGGCCAAGCCCATGAACATTATAAGAGCTAAAATTTTCATTGGAAAATGTCGAGTTGGAAAATATTGATTTGTCAATCTTGATATTGTCACGATTCAAATTGAATAAATTGATATTATCATAGAGATATTACAATATTTTCTTTGAATCAAAATAGGAAGTAATTGCAAGCAAAACCCTAAACTTTGCCTATAAATACAATCAATAAGAAATCGTGAAAGGGGGGACTCTGAAAAAGGAGATCAGAATTTTTTAGAAAGCAAAAAGAGAAAGTGAGAGAGGTAGAGGGGAGGGTTTCGGTCAACAGGGGAAGTCTACAGATTCTCACGGCAGAGAAAAGAAATAGAGGGGAGGTTCTTGGGGGGAACAGAAGGCTTCTTCACGGGCAAAGATTTCACGTTCTTCACGATGAGGAAAAGCCAAAGAGAGTGAAGGCGGTTCACAATATACAAGGAAAAGTCAAGGCAGAGAGAGAAGGACTCTCACACCACTGGCGTCGCCATACCTACGTTGCCACTGCTGCACGCCTTCTCGACACTTGTTGCTGCCCGACGCTGCTTCTCAGTCACACCAGCCTCCTGACGTCCGACAGCAATTAGTCCACCAGAGGCAACAGCGATAGCCGCACTTCAAACCAGACCATTGCTGCTGCTTCGTCCACCGCTGAACCACGTCATCACCGGTGTTTTGTCGCGCCTGACTCTGCCGAGATCTCCTCTTGCTGACGCTTCACTGCTGCCGCTGCACTGCACCCCTGCCCGGACGCCTCTGCCACACGCCGAGCTCCCCTGCCGCTGCACCACCGCTGCACCGTAGCTGCTGCCGCTGCACCACCGCTGTCCCCGCCGTGTCCCGTCGTTGCCGCTTCCGACGTCGTGCCACCGTTCCTGACGTCGCACCGCCGATCCCGACGTCGCGCCGCCGCTCCCGACGCACCGCCGATCCGCAATCCCGATCCGCTGCAAGTTCGAATTAGGAAAGATATCTGCAAATTAGGTAATTATCTTATCCCAATTTAATTTGAATATTTTGTTGCCTAATTTGTGCTTTTTGATATCTAATTCTGCATATTTAGATAATAGGCAATATTTCGATTAGGATTTATTTATTTTTTTTTTTTGAAATCTTAGATATCTATTATTTGTCAAATTTGGATAGAATTTAGAATCTTCAAAATTTTTTGAATATATCCAAGATATTTAAGATATCATAATTTTTCAAGATGTGATCGATTAGGAATATTTCCTAATCCGCAACCGCACACGTGGAAATAAATCTATCTATCAGGCTTTAGATAGAATTATTTCCATAGCGGGTATTTCGAATTTTAGCGTCGATCTGTCAGACTTCAGATTGAAACTTAATTCGAAAGATTTAGCGGTTATATTTTTTTTTCATTTGATTTTAATTTCGAATTTCACAAAAAAAAATACAAAAAAAAATTGCTTTAGATTAGGTCAATTTCTTTAATTTAAAATTGCATGTTTAGATAATTGTTTATTTTTAATTCCGAATTTCATTTAAAAAAAAACACAAAAAAATAATTTGCCCGTCATTAGAAATAGGTCACGTCGTCGCATGACATATAGTTTGCATGTTAGGTTGCATTAATCGCATGTCAATTTTTGCACGTCATTATATATAGGTTAGCTTTCATTTAAACAAATAAAAAATCAAAAAAAAAGAAGAAATTTCTGCACCTTTGAACTCTAAGTTAGGATCTATCAAAATTGTCAAATTGAGTATTTTTCTCGAAATTGGTACCGAAAGGGCGTTAGGGAATCTAACGTAACCAAGTCCCGAATTTATGATTTCTGGTTCGTAGAAATAAAATAGTACTCCCGCTATTTTATTTAGGTTTCTAATCAACCTACCCTAAATGATTAGTGGCGACTCCCGTTGAAAATATTTGCATGCTCACAATTGGACCTAAGTTGCGATTTGGTAGAGTTTGGGAGAACTCGAGCTAGGTTAGTTAATTTAATTGATCTAGTAATCCATTAGCCTAAGATCGAAACCCGATTTTTTTAGGTCGCGACAGCTTGGCGACTCCGCTGGGGAAAAACTTGAATTTTTTTTTGAAAATTTAAGGAGGACTTAGGCCAAAAAAAATTTCATGGAAAAATCACTTGATTTGACAAAATTTGATTGAATTCTCATTCTTAGGTGTTAAATGGTTTTGCAGGATGGGAGTTATAAGGGGAGTAGTGATTGGCTAACCCTTTGTTTTGCAGGCTTGGTGGAGTGGAATTGTGATTTAATTTTTGCACTATTGAAGCGTTGTTTGCATATAATTGTTGTGCATGATTTACAGTATTTACACTACACCACACACAACCTGTGACCGGACCTGGGTCACACTCATAGTTCTAAGATGGTATTTAGATGGTTCTTTAACCTTGGCGGTAAGACCTCGCTAAAGGTTATCCCATTTGGATCCCGAAAATTTTTCAACAAAATGGTTCAAGGGTCGTCCTCATGCACGTGAGGCTACTACGCATGGAGGTTCCCCTTGTCGACCGAATCAAGCCGAAGTGATTGGACCCGACTAGTCATGACTATTGTATGCAAGGCTGCGGCTAGTCATGATGAATGTGCGCGAGGCTGCGACATGTCGTTCCGTTCATCGCTTCATTTTGCAAAAGCCTTTAGGGTAGATAGATTAAGGTTTAAACTCACGATTCATGTGCATGTCTCTGTGATTGACATTCTCTCCCCAAGGATGGTAATTTCTCGAGCTTTATCTTTAGTTTTCTTCATCTTATTTTGGGTCGGTCCATGATTTAGGTTGAGTCATTTGGCACGTGGTCTATATAAGAATGGGTCGCCTCGATATCCGTTTCGTGCCTACTCCGAAGCTAGAGCTCAAGAAGTTATGGAGCCAGTTGAAGCCAGATGGTCAGCAGTACGTTCTCAAGCGCATTGGATTCATGCTGCCAATCCTTGACATAGATGTTCAGAGCGGAATCATGCAGGCACTCGCTCATTTTTGGTGCCCCGAGACGACCACATTTGTGTTGAGAGGTAAGTTTGAGCTCACACCGACTCTGGAAGAATACAGTTTTGCCATTGGAAAATCAATTGAGTTAGATATAGTCGAACCACCCATTAAGGTAGATCCGGTGGTAGTGCTCGCTGAATTTTTGAATTTGACCAAAAAGGAAATTGAAAAAGTGTTAAAGGGTAATTGTCAAGCATGCCCGCTATCTTTTCTTATTGAATGTTTTGAAAATAACTCCGTTCTCATGAGGTCTAAGATTTTTATCTTAGCCTTTTTCGGACTCATCGTTTTTCCATTCCGTCAAAATGCTATTGATCCTGTCATAGCATGGACGGTAAAATTAATATGTGGTGGAGTTAGTTTTATAAATGCAATTCTAGCAGAGATCTTCTTATCTCTGACACGATTTAAGAAAGGAAAAGATAGAATTTTTCGAACCCCGATTGAGCTTTTACAAATCTGGTTTTTCTCACACCTTTCTCAATTCGGGGAAAATATGACTGTATTTGAAATGAACACGACTGATAATCCTATTTTAAGGTTCAAACAAATACAAAATCAAACTAAAAGTTTGCACTATACACAATGGGTCCATCTGTTCAAAGATCCGAACTCTAAGATTTTCCTTTGGCAAGCTGTATGGTTTCGGGAGGTTGAGGCTCGACTATACTATGGTGATCAGAAGCCCGTACCTTTGATGGGCATTTATGGGGCAACCTGCTATCAGCCCCTTCGAGTTACACGTCAGTTTCGAGTTCTGCAGGACGTCCCACCTCCACTCAGACCCAATGAATTTCAAGTCCAGTTTGAGAAGGGCGAGTCCTACAGAGTTGAGCTTAGGCATCATTCCGACGCTTGGCAGAATTGTTCCACTCAGAAGCTGATTTGGCCCGCGGATGAGCCCATCGGAAGGATGAAGAGTCACTTTGCCACGGCCCGGTATATTCAGCATCATACCATCCCGGCTGACATACTCCCGAAGATCCCGGTCGTGACAGTACGGCACACTCTTCATACTCAAATCAAAATCAGTGAAGAAAAGGCGATGAAGGCCCAGGACAAGGCAGATGCTCTGGCTGAAGAGAATGCACGACTGCGGCGTGCCTTGAAGGCCCATTCGTCTATAGATCACGTGGCCTCTAAAAAGAGGAAGACTGTCTGATTTCTTGTTTAGTTTAGGGAGTTTTTCTTTCTTTTTAGGAGGAAATGTTAGCTTACTATTAATGTTTTCTGTAATAAATGTCGTTTCTGAACAATTTTTATAAGAATTCTTTTCAGACACCTTCCATCTTGGGTAATTCAAGGAAAATCATTAAGCTATGATTTGTAAATTTTGGAATTAGTCCAGGTTTTTATTGAATAAAGCAATTTGGAATTTTGGGATTTACTGGACGAATCGGTCTTTCGCAAGGAATTTCATCTTTAAGGTCTAAGGGATGTCATGGACCGACTCGTTATTCTTACCAGTTGTATTCATTCGATCGTTGCTTTTTGCAGGTAATTTGCCACGGATCCCCCTCATCCTCATAATACTCGATCCGTGACCAAAAGAAGGATAGCCAATCAAGCTGAGATTGCGGCCATGATTGACGAAAAGCTGAAGGAACACATGAACATAATCAATGAGCAGATCACGGCTGCCATGTCCAAAATGATGAGTGATCTCATGGCCAAGCAGCAGCAGATCAATGCTGCCTCTCATTCGGAGATTCCACTTCCAACCCGTCAAGGCCTTCGCCTCGACAAATCTCCTGCAGTGAACACTAATCCAACCCTTCAACTGGATGATGTCATTCTGACTGATACTAGTGCGTCTCCAGCAACCCATGTTCTTCATCCACCCCCGAATGATGAGAACGCCAAGTTGTTGGCTAAGCTCGACCAGAGGTTACGTGAAGTGGAAGGAACTCAATGTGTTCCACCTGTTGATCTGTCTATTTTTACCCGGGTCCAAGTGCCCGATAAATTCAAAATGCCAGCCTTCGAGAAGTATGACGGCACCTCAAACCCGATTCAGCACATCGACATGTACCAGGGGCTCATGAATAGATATGTTTCTAATGGACCTCTAATGATCCAAACCTTCCAAGCAAGCTTGAAGGATGCCGCAATGAGGTGGTATACCAACCACCAGATCAACCGGAAAGACTCATGGGAAGAGGTGGCAAACCTTTTCGTCAAGCACTTCAAGTTCAATCTCGATGTCACCATTACAAGGGAAGACCTGGAGAGAGCCGAACAGAAAAAGGGCGAGACTCTAAAGGAGTATGCCACTCGCTGGAGGAACATGGCGGGACAGATCATGCCCGAACCCTCAGAACGTGACTTAATGAAGTTGTTCGTGTCCACCCTACCGCAGCCAGTTCGTTCACGAATGTTAGTGACAGCCGCCCAATCTTTTGGCCAACTGATAGCCATGGGTGAGGAGATTGAGACCGGACTCAAGAAGGGATGGTACAATGAGTCAGGTTCATCGAGCAAGAGATTTACTAGTAAGAAGGACAAAGAGCATGTCCCCGAAGTCAACATGACTTATGCACAGAAGATGCCAGCGCAGGCCCCGAAGCTGCAATTTAGCACTCAGCAGACAACCTCTTATGGACGGCAAGGTCAGCAAGACTCACGCCAGCAGCGTAAAACTCGCCAGTTTACTCCACTTCCTGGGACGTTATCTTAGGTACTGGCGGTACTAAGGAAGAAGAACCTGCTGAATTCAGAGCCACAAAGATCTAATGCCGCTGGCTATGCAAGGTATGATCCGTCGAAGAAATGCGATTACCATAGAGGTGAAGTTGGGCATTCGACAGATGATTGCCAAGTACTCAAACATCGAGTGCAGGATCTACTCGAGACTGAAGTGTTTGCGCTACAGCCAACCGGTAAACCCAATGTGTAGAACAATCCACTTCCTGATCATTCGAGCAGTGCAAATGTTGTCTTTGGTCCGGGAGTCAAACAGGTTCAAGGCTTCAGGGTCCCTCTCAAAGACATGTTCGATGCTTTAGTCCGAGCTGGTTATGTTTCGACTGGTGAGGTGATGTCACTCAGCGAGATAGAAAAGAAAGTGGATGAGTTGGTGAGAAAATGAATGATTGGGACAACGGATGAATTCGGGATAGTGGCCACTATATCTCAAATCATTATTGACTGGAATGAAGAACTCACAATGTTGACTGATGAACCAGTTAAGTTGGATCCTGAACTAAATGACATGCCCCCTCTCGAGGACGCCTCTGACGATGACCTCGGGATCATTATACCCGATGCTTCGGAAGTATTGGTTCTGGCATCACCTCAGCCCTACGCTTATGAAAGTAACAAGATAGTTCCATGGTCATACGATGTCGATCTAAAGCACAAGGTTCAGGACCTCTTAGATACTGGGGCATCAACATTTAGTGCTTCGCATCTCTGCCAAGGCCGAGATGATCTTCTCATAGTTCCAAACGTCCAGACTACATCCCCGAGTCCTGCAAGAATGATACATGAAGAGAAAGAGGTGATTGACATCCTGGGGCAACCGAGCGGCAAGTTCGACTACTACGTGAAATATTCGGCTCCCCCGAGCTTCTATATTGACCCGCGTGATATCGTCCCCGATGGATGGGGAGGTATGGATGATCTAACACCTCCAGTGACAGAAGATCCTGATGATGCGATGGAGGGAATTGCTGCTCTATTCAATAACATGCTCATTGGAGCTATCGAGGAAGGACCATTGGCTGAAATGGGCACTGGCCCGCGAGAGTAACACCTTTTTATTTTTTTCGCACACTTCCCTTGCGTGGGAATTTCTATTGCTTTCTAGGACTTGCCCCGTCTCGGGAGCTGCTTTTTAGGATTTTTCATTCCTATGATTTTATTGTCCCAGTTTCCATTCCAATAAATGTAATTTATTCGGTGATAATCAATGAAATTACAAATTATTTTCATTTTTTGAGGGCATGTTGAGGTACATCAAACTAGCCCGGTGATGATATCCAACCGATAAAAGAAAAATATAGTCCAAGGAGAATTCTGAGGCCTAGGCTTCTTCATGCTTCCTCGTGTTAAAACTTCTTTGAAAAGAATTTCAAAAAAAAAAAGTCAAAAAAAAATCAAAAAAATTTTTTTTAAAGAAGGGAAAAATTTAGAAAAAAATATACTGTTTATCCCTGTTTGTCCTTCTGAATCTCTTACTTTATATTTCAAGGACAATCTTGTGACACGTGAAGACATTCAACGTGATCTAGAGCGGCATGAAAAGCCCAAAGTTCTCACATCAGACCAAACTGTCATCGTTAACCTAAGTGATTCCGGAGAACCCAGAGAAGTGAAGAGAAGGGCAAATTCCCCTAAGAGTGAGACGAAATGCTCGATCCAGTTGCCGCATGAGTAGGTAAGTCTTTCAACCAAAAAATGCGTCAATGACACTTCAAGGTAAATGATCTAGTCTTGAGGAATGTACTCCCGGTCTTTCCTGTTCGCGGAGGCAAATTCGCCCCCAGCTATGGCGGCCCGTACATTGTGAAGAAAGTCCTTCTAGGAGGTGCTTTGACTTTGGCCGAGATGGATGGTCGTGTTTTTTCCGGTCCAGTTAATTCTGATTCTGTGAAGAAATATTACACTTGATTTGTACTTATTCTGACTTTGTTTCTATCAAGTGTCAAATTAAATATCATGAATCAATTGATTTTCTTGTTATGTTACTAAGCTTTGTTTGAGGAAGGTTTGATTTGGCAATCTGTTTCTGTCCTAATGAAGCGATCATATTGCATGAGAGACTTCAAGACGACGAAAGGCAAGACATTTCCATACACGTCCTGAATAATAATCCCTAGTGCGAGTTGAGTGAAAATTCCGTGTTGACAAGGTAAAGGATTATCTCACGAAAAGTATGACGACCAGAATGATGAGAGGCATTCATTTCCTCTATCTAAACACTACAGGTTATCATTTGCTTAACCCCTTTGAACGGAGTTTCATTTCTTACCCCTGTCAGGAACAATCCCATACCGGGGCAATTTCTTAGAAAGTTCAAAATGGTTAGAATTTTCTTGCTTTCACTTGCATCAATCTTCAAGTATATTTATTGCACACAAGTTCTATGTTAGCTCGAGTGCCCTAGATATGACGAAGAGCATTTCTTTCTATATCCCTACACAGTATACCCTTTGCATACCCAATTTGAGCGGTGAATTCATTTCAACCCAATTGGTGATCATTCTTGTGATAAACAAATGAAATCATCTCAAGTCAAGTTCAAGGTGACTTGGGGCAAATAGAAGCTCAAAAGAAAATTCATCAGAAAGGATGCAAAAGGACTCCATCAAATCGAAGTTCTCTCTCTCGAAAAAAAAATCTCTCAAAAAAAAAAAGAGAGAAGAAAAGAAAATCTCTCTCTCAAAAAAAAAAAAAAAGAGAGAGAGAAAAGCTTCAGCAAGAACTGAGTCGATATGCAAGATCATTTTTCAAGGAAAAGACCATTTGAAGGTTCATTTGTGGAGCAATTGCTAGATGGGATGATCACCAATCTCCATGTTCATAATACCCCTTTTGATGAAAATAGGCCATTCCTTTCAAGCCTACCCGAACCTACGTTACAACCATTACCGAAGTCTTTTCAGAATAGGGCACTTGAGTTAATGTAGAGTTTCAAATGCTTATAAATGTTGCTTGAAGAAGTGCGAGCAAGATTTTTCTATCTCATTTTTGCAGCATTCCTGACTTGTAAACCCGGAACAGCTGGTGATATCAATTCTTTCAATAGCCTCGACTCGAAGAGTCCCTTTTGCTAAGCCATTGACTAAGCTCACATTTTAGTCCTTATAAAGACCTCTCAGATTGGCTAAATCATACTGATTTTGAGAATATCCGAACCCTTGTCAAGCACGATGAAGAGAGTTCGAGTGATTCTTATACCCGCATCAAATATCGGGTCAAAAGCCTTTCATTGAGAGTGAGTGGGAAGTCCTTTCTGATTAAAGGTCTCTCATTTAATATGATCAAAATGTCAAAAGGACGAAATGGTTGTTCTTATTAATAAATTCCCTAGTAAAGCTTGGTAATGTAAGCAGATTCATGAATTATGTTTTCTCTGCTTCTGCGCATGTGTTGTTTTAACCTTTTCTCAGGTAAAAACAGGAGCGATGCCATTGACTCCGTCATAAGAAGAATTCAGGTACGTTTGTTAATTATTCTTCATTGTTTTTCTCTCCAGAATAGGAGAAATTATCTCTCTCATATGTTCACCAAGTGAAATAGGTGACATTTGGTGTTGCTAAGTGGAGTACGAAGCACACCCCATTTTATGTTCGCCCAGTAGGATAGGCGACATAATTCCTCTTTCGGTGTTGCTAAGTGGAGTACGAAGCACACCCCATTTTATGTTCGCCCAGTAGGATAGGCGACATAATTCCTCTTTCGGTGTTGCCAAGTGGAGTACGAAGCACACCCCATTTTATGTTCGCCCAGTAGGATAGGCGACATAATTTCTCTTTTGGTGTTGCTAAGTGGAGTACGAAGCACACCCCATTTTATGTTCGCTCAGTAGGATAGGTGACATAATTCCTCTTTCGGTGTTGCTAAGTGGAGTACGAAGCACACCTCATTTTATGTTCGCCTAGTAGGACAGGCGACATAATTCCTCTCTTGGTGTTGCTAAGTGGAGTACGAAGCACACCCCATTTTATGTTCGCCCAGTAGGATAGGTGACATAATTCCTCTTTCGGTGTTGCTAAGTGGAGTACGAAGCACACCTCATTTTATGTTCGCCCAGTAGGATAGGCGACATAATTCCTCTTTCGGTGTTGCTAAGTGGAGTACGAAGCACACCCCATTTTATGTTCGCCTAGTAGGATAGGCGACATAATTCCTCTTTCGGTGTTGCTAAGTGGAGTACGAAGCACACCCCATTTCATGTTCGCTCAGTAGGACAGGCGACATAATTCCTCTTTCGGTGTTGCTAAGTGGAGTACGAAGCACACCCCATTTCATGTTCGCCCAGTAGGACGTGTGACATAATTTCTCTCTTGGTGTTGCTAAGTGGAGTACGAAGCACACCATTTCATGCTTACCCGAATGAAGGAGGTGACATGATCCTTTTCATGATTGTCCAGTGGTATGGACAACACATCCCATTTTTTTCATATCACGCGCTATTTCGCATTTGTAGGAAACTACAGGTAACAGATAGGCAATCATGTACCTTGAGAACCTTACTTTCAGTGGACTAGAAGTTTGGAGATCGGGGGAACTCAAAGCATTATAAAGCTTCCCCCCGCTTGGACGCTTTTTGTGCGATCCGTATGTAAAGCTCTTTCACCGCTCCGCATGAAGTGAGAAGCCTTAGCATACGTTCCTTATTGTTTGCATATCATGCATCATTTAAAAAAAAAAATCATTCATCATTTTTTCATAGTTTAAATTTAGGTCTCAGTCTTTGAGCGAAACCTCTGCGAGCTTCCACTCAAAGAGGGGCAGCTGTTGACACCTAAATTTTAGCGCATCATTTAGTGTTAATTGCATAGAAAATTAGGGATTAAATTTTAACCCCTAAACAAAAATATTAAAATCGCGTAACATAGGTTCATATAGGTTAGTTGCATTTGCATTGGACCGGCGGTGGATGGACTCGAGTGAACGGCTCTGAACTTAATGAAATTGGACTAAGCCCGCGTTCAAGAAAATTCTTGGCCAAGCCCATGAACATTATAAGAGCTAAAATTTTCATTGGAAAATGTCGAGTTGGAAAATATTGATTTGTCAATCTTGATATTGTCACGATTCAAATTGAATAAATTGATATTATCATAGAGATATTACAATATTTTCTTTGAATCAAAATAGGAAGTAATTGCAAGCAAAACCCTAAACTTTGCCTATAAATACAATCAATAAGAAATCGTGAAAGGGGGGACTCTGAAAAAGGAGATCAGAATTTTTTAGAAAGCAAAAAGAGAAAGTGAGAGAGGTAGAGGGGAGGGTTTCGGTCAACAGGGGAAGTCTACAGATTCTCACGGCAGAGAAAAGAAATAGAGGGGAGGTTCTTGGGGGGAACAGAAGGCTTCTTCACGGGCAAAGATTTCACGTTCTTCACGATGAGGAAAAGCCAAAGAGAGTGAAGGCGGTTCACAATATACAAGGAAAAGTCAAGGCAGAGAGAGAAGGACTCTCACACCACTGGCGTCGCCATACCTACGTTGCCACTGCTGCACGCCTTCTCGACACTTGTTGCTGCCCGACGCTGCTTCTCAGTCACACCAGCCTCCTGACGTCCGACAGCAATTAGTCCACCAGAGGCAACAGCGATAGCCGCACTTCAAACCAGACCATTGCTGCTGCTTCGTCCACCGCTGAACCACGTCATCACCGGTGTTTTGTCGCGCCTGACTCTGCCGAGATCTCCTCTTGCTGACGCTTCACTGCTGCCGCTGCACTGCACCCCTGCCCGGACGCCTCTGCCACACGCCGAGCTCCCCTGCCGCTGCACCACCGCTGCACCGTAGCTGCTGCCGCTGCACCACCGCTGTCCCCGCCGTGTCCCGTCGTTGCCGCTTCCGACGTCGTGCCACCGTTCCTGACGTCGCACCGCCGATCCCGACGTCGCGCCGCCGCTCCCGACGCACCGCCGATCCGCAATCCCGATCCGCTGCAAGTTCGAATTAGGAAAGATATCTGCAAATTAGGTAATTATCTTATCCCAATTTAATTTGAATATTTTGTTGCCTAATTTGTGCTTTTTGGTATCTAATTCTGCATATTTAGATAATAGGCAATATTTCGATTAGGATTTATTTATTTATTTTTTTTGAAATCTTAGATATCTATTATTTGTCAAATTTGGATAGAATTTAGAATCTTCAAAATTTTTTGAATATATCCAAGATATTTAAGATATCATAATTTTTCAAGATGTGATCGATTAGGAATATTTCCTAATCCGCAACCGCACACGTGGAAATAAATCTATCTATCAGGCTTTAGATAGAATTATTTCCATAGCGGGTATTTCGAATTTTAGCGTCGATCTGTCAGACTTCAGATTGAAACTTAATTCGAAAGATTTAGCGGTTATATTTTTTTTTCATTTGATTTTAATTTCGAATTTCACAAAAAAAAATACAAAAAAAAATTGCTTTAGATTAGGTCAATTTCTTTAATTTAAAATTGCATGTTTAGATAATTGTTTATTTTTAATTCCGAATTTCATTTAAAAAAAAACACAAAAAAATAATTTGCCCGTCATTAGAAATAGGTCACGTCGTCGCATGACATATAGTTTGCATGTTAGGTTGCATTAATCGCATGTCAATTTTTGCACGTCATTATATATAGGTTAGCTTTCATTTAAACAAATAAAAAATCAAAAAAAAAGAAGAAATTTCTGCACCTTTGAACTCTAAGTTAGGATCTATCAAAATTGTCAAATTGAGTATTTTTCTCGAAATTGGTACCGAAAGGGCGTTAGGGAATCTAACGTAACCAAGTCCCGAATTTATGATTTCTGGTTCGTAGAAATAAAATAGTACTCCCGCTATTTTATTTAGGTTTCTAATCAACCTACCCTAAATGATTAGTGGCGACTCCCGTTGAAAATATTTGCATGCTCACAATTGGACCTAAGTTGCGATTTGGTAGAGTTTGGGAGAACTCGAGCTAGGTTAGTTAATTTAATTGATCTAGTAATCCATTAGCCTAAGATCGAAACCCGATTTTTTTAGGTCGCGACATACGTCACCTGAAATACCTTAGTAATCTTACTGCCTTCGTCAAATGTGAGCCAAAGCTCAAATGAATCGGCCGTGGCATGGGAAACTTTAACACTATCATTGATTAAGACATAAATTTTTCTACAAATCCGAAACACGAAGGCCTCATCCTAATAATTCATCGACATGAAACTTCAAGCATAGTGACGATTCTTCATGGTAAAAGAACATGGTTAGTTTAACTGTTGCAATTAACAATAACAAAAGACACATAGGTATTATCCTCCACCTCATGTCATATACTCTAATCAAGCTTATTTTTAATATGTAATCCAAAGCATCAACGCTATGCCGGCTATGCCGGCTAATTCTGTTACTTCGCAACAATGTAATTTGTCTTATGCTCTAATATCATCTATAAATCGAAAGATACACGAGGCATATCTCTCACAAACTCAGTATTCAAAGAAGTTAGAGAGTTGAAAAGCATGGCTAAGATCACCGGTCACAAGCCCACCATCTTCTTCGACTTGGTTTTGATACTCTTTTTCGTCCTCATGGTCTCCGGGGTCGAAAGCAGAGTTGTTGGAAGTAAGTAATGCGTTACTAATCTCCATTAATGATAATCGCGTACTTCAAAATCTTGTTCTGCAACTTCATCATACGTTGAGGATCCGCTTTCTATTTCAAAACCTTGGCCAACCATATGATATGTCCCCTGTATTCCCGGTTGCTTGCTTCCTTGCTGGAACGGGTGGACCACCATTCTCGGGCACAATTCAACGACGGCCATCCAACCCGCACTCTTTCAAGAGTAGCTGTTTCTAGGCAAACCTCCTGGCTATCTCTGCACTCCTACCTCCTTATCACTAAGCGGTCACTTAGGGGCCTTAGCTGGTGATCTGTTTTGATGCTGTAATATCAGTAGCTGGAAGTTTTTCTTTCCTAGAGGAGGATGAGCAGCTTGACCATACCCATGTTTTCCCTTAATATTACTAGTTTTCATGCATGCAATGCGTGCGATTTTTACCTTCCTAGTGTAAACTGTGCAACCGGTGTGATTCAAGTCTTTCTCTGGTTTTGCCCCAATATGCTCGTGTTTTTTTTTGGGGAAGACATACATTATCAAACTATTCGTCTTCATCAGCATCATATGACAGCTCTTTGTTTTATGCATGGTGGTTTACAGGGGTTCCAAAGGCGGAACCTGACCTGGTGTGTGACCAAGTGGTGGGAGTGAAGAGCGGAGACACTTGCTTTGCAATAGCACAGCAGTTCGACTTGACTATTGAATCCTTCCGTTTCATCAATCCAAACGTAAACTGCGAAGCTCTCTTCGTTGGCCATTGGCTTTGCATCGCCGGGAAGTCGACCTAAGCCCCAAGGATGTTGACCGTTGTATGAATAAAGGAGTGGATAAGTCCAACGCACTCATCGCCCAGTCTTTGCTAATGCAAGTGTGGTGGTCTGGTCATCATGTTTCGTTTCAGTGTCATCGAGCAGCACAGTTTAAGTATTGCGATTAAAGGTATTAATAAAGTTAGTACACATGCTTTATTTGTATCTTTACTGGACAAACTGAGATAGCCAGCATGTTCAATAGTTGATGGTATTTTTAAAGGGTTTTTATAGATTGAAGGTGTTAGGTGAGGGCTCGGAAGCCCTCACTCGTGGCCGTTGAGGACCGTGTGAGGGCTGCGACGCCCTTGCCTATGGCTGTTGATGGTCGGCCAGCGAGGTTGCCGGCTAGACTTGGAAAAAAGGGTAAGAAAGAAGATAAATAAATAAATAATTCGAAAAAATTATATTAAAAACTCTCCACGTCAATACCGGCTGTGCCACGTAGAACGGCCGGTGTCCAGATTAGCGATTTCCAGTTAAAATTAGCCGAATTGACTCAATTAGCAAAACATGAAAATGATTAAATTACGTCATGTAATCGATATACCATCGTCGATGCTTTTTTTACTTTTACAATGCAAAAGTCCAAATGTCCAAATATCGGGAATTTGGGTACATAGATTAATAGCAAACAAGCAAATTAGAGCAGTCGATCGAGCCCATTTCGCCTAAGATTTCAAGTCATTTGATACTACTTTGCGAATAAGCAAGTACTTAAAATTTAGGGTTAATACCACAAAAAACCCCAAACTGGTACACCTGTGATAAATTTACCCCAAACTATTTTTTTGACCACAAAAAACCCTTAACTAGTACACCTATGACAATTTTACCACGAACTATTTTTTTGACCATCAAAAACCCCATACTAGTATACCTATGACAATTTTACCCCCGAACTAATTTTTTAGCCACCAAAAATCCAAAACTAGTACACCTGTGATAAATTTACCCTTCGTTAGTTTCCGTTAAATTTTGCTGTCAAATTGCTAAGTTTAATAACACATGATAATTGACTTGTGTACCGGTTTTGGGTTTTACCCCTCTGTTTATCACAAGTTTATCAATTTGTGATTTTTTGTGATATTAATATAATTTAACGGACACTAACAGAGGGTAAATTTGTCACAAATGTATCAGTTTGGGGTTTTTAGTGATCAAAAAATTAGTTCAGAGGTAAAATTGTCACAAGTGTACTAGTGTAGGGTTTTTGGTGGTCAAAAAAATAGTTCGGGGTAAAATTATCACAAATGTACCAGTTTGAGGTTTTTGGTGATCAAAAAAATAGTTCTGGGTAAATTTATCACAGGTGTACCAGTTTGGGGTTTTTTGTGGTCAAAAAAATAATGCGTGGTAAAATTATCACAGGTATACCAATTTAGGGTTTTTCGTGGTATTAACCCTAAAATTTAATCACGAATAGAGGCAGGTGCACGTATACTTTCATAACTATGCAAGCACCACCATTCATCTTCCAAGCTAAACGCGATTACATGAAGTCAATTCTGCATTGCATAGAACATACACAAAGCTCAATACATCTTCCATAATGCGCTCAACCTGATAGTTTGCACTATTTTAAAAGATATAATTTTTAATTAATATCACGAAAAACTCCAAATTAGTACACATGTAATAAATTTATCCTAAACTAATTTTTTGACCACTAAAAATCCTAAACTGAAACACCTGTGACAAATTTACCCTATATTAGTTTTCATTAAATTTTATTGTCAAATTTCTGAGTTATATGACACGTGACAATTGATAAATGTACCGGTTTTGAGTTTTACCCATCCATTATTCACAGGTTTAACAATTTGTGATTTTTCGTTGTATTAATTCAATTTAACGGTGAATAAATTTGTCACAGGTATATAAATTTGGCGTAAATTTGTCACGGGCTTACTAGTTTGGAGTTTTTTGTTGTCAAAATATTAGTTTAGGGTAAATTTATCACGGATATATCAGTTTGGGGTTTTTCGTGATATTAATCCTAATTTTCATTTCCTATATGTCTTTTGACCGATCAATTGCGGAGATAATAGAAGAAGAGGATTAAGTGCTACACTCTTAACTTGTTCTCCTTTAACGATCTAAGCATTATGTAATAATTCAAAAGAACAACAGCCGAGTGGTTTTGTAATTCCCATGTTTACCCCTTGGGCTGCTCATTCTGGACAATTCTATTGTTCCGTTTTCATTTTTCCGTGCAAATATATTTCTAAGGGAGCTGATAAGTGTTAAAAACTTGTTCGTAAAAATATTACTATCAATTAATTTTTCAGTTTGTTGATAACTTATTTAATCTTTTTAACGGGTTGCAAATTTTTCACTTCTTTTTTTATCTTTTGCCAACTTTTATTTGCCTTTCCTACTAACGCCTCAAAATGTTCAACTCTTATTTGAATTTACTAACCTTTATTAGAGTGACTCGGCAACTTTTTGCTCATTAAGTTATCCCTGATGTTGGATTGTTAAACATTTTGCTTATTAAATTATTGACTAACGTTGGATTGCTAACTCTCATCTAAGTTACTTACCAATGTTTCTTTGATTTTTAGTTTATCATCGTTGTTATCCTTTACTAACTTTTCTTTGTCTTTCTTACAAGCCCATTACATTTATCTACTCTCTACTAGCTTTTCTTACATTAGGTTTGTTGACACCTAAATTTTGGCGCATCATTTAGTGTAATTTACATAGAAAATTAGGGATTAAATTTTTAACCCCTAAACAAAAAGTATTTTAAATTGCATAACATATAGTTTAAATTCATTGCATTCTTTGCATCGGACCGGCGGTGACGAACGAGCTTAAATTTCATCAAACGGGACTCGGCTCGCTGGAAATGCACGGGCCGGGAATTACAAGTCAAACGGGCTTGGTTGTTTTAATTTGAGCTTAATTCAGCCCACTTATCCTTAATTAATTCAGCCCATTTAAATTAAAGCCCAAGCCTAAGCCCATTAAGACTAGAAAGCCCATCTAATTGACCTAGATTAATACTATATATACATTATTAGGTCAGAATTTTGGAGGGGGGACACACAATTTTCAGATCAGAAAATTTTTAGAGTGTGAGAGTGAGAAAGAGAGAGAGAGGAGGAAGACATCGCGCGACGCGCCCGTTGCCGCGCCCGCTGCCGCGCTAGCTCCCGCGCCGCTGCCGTGCCCGCTGCCGCGCCCGCTCCCGCGCCCGCCGCCGCGCCCGCTGCCGCGCCCGCTGCCGAGCGTTGCTGCCTCCCGCGCCCGTCGCTGCCGCCTCTCCCGCCGACGTCGCGCGCCGCCGCCTGCTGCCGCTGCTTCTCGCCGTGCACCGCCGCTGCTGCTGCCGTCGCCTGCTGCCGCTCCTCCCGCCGCCTGCTGCTGCTCCTCGCCGCGCGCCGCCGCGTGCTGCCGCTGCTTCTCGCCGTGCACCGTTGCTGCTGCTGCCGTCGCCTGCTGCCGCTCCTCCCGCCGCACGCCGCCGCCTGCTGCTGCTCCTCGCCGCGCGCCGCCGCGTGCTGCCGCTGCTTCTCGCCGTGTACCGCTGCTGCTGCTGCCGTCGCCTGCTGCCGCTCCTCTCGTCACGCGCCGACTTCTGCTGCCGCTCCTCCCGCCGCACGCCGCCGCCTGCTGCTGCCCCCTGCCGCGCGCAACCGCGTGCTGCCGCTGCTTCTCGCCGTGCGCCGCTACTGCTGCCGTCGCTCCCGACACCGCGCCGCCGGTCCACCGTTCGCCGTTCATCCCGATCCGCAAGTTCGAATTCGGGAATTATCTGCAAATTAGGTAATTAGATATTATCCGATATTTTCAGAATATCTAAGTTACTAATTTGGGTGTTTGAATATTGCGTGAATATCGTGTAGAATATTAGATATGTTGGGATAATTATCTGATATCTGCAATATTTTTAAAATATTCAAAATTAGGAAACTTTCCTAATTCAGCAACGTATCTGGACAACTATCCGACCTTATCCCTAAGGTATGATACGTGGCGATACGGAAAATCATTATCTTGCCCATAATCACTTGGGTACGATAATGATTTTTATTTGCTTTCCAAATCTGAATGACCGACTTTCTGTCAATATCTATAACCCTGTAGATATGACCGATAGTTCGATTTCTGTGCCTAATCCGAGTTTGAAATGAATCTTGTGGATTGCGTGGCTATTTTAAATGTAGATGCTATTTCCGTTTAGATTATTTTTCCTTTCCAAATAAAAAAAAATTCAAAAAATATCAGTTAGAATTTGAGTTTGAGTTTTGCAAGTTTAGGAATCCTAAATATATCTAGACGATAGAGTAATTATTTAATTTAAATTAGGACTTGAGATAATCTATTTCCTAGTTTAAATTAAGTAATATTCTAGTCTTAATAGATTATTTAGGTTATTTTTTAATTCTGAATTTTCATGAAAACCCAAAAAAAGAATGAATTGTTTTATGGTAGATTAGGATAGATTGCATTCTTAATTTAAGTAGTTTATTATTTCGAATTTTAACAAAAATCCAAAAAATAAGTCATGTTAGGATACGTCAAGTCATCATAGGTTGCATGTTAATTTAGGCATATTTTTATTCCGAATTTCACCAGAAAATACCAAAAATAAATCATTTGCCCGTCATCAGAATTAGGTCACGTCGTCGCATGACATATAGTTTGTATGCTAGGTCTTGCATGTCATTTTTTACACGTCATTGCATATAGGTTAGCTTTCATTTAAATAAGTGAAAATCCCAAAAAATATGGAGTGAACTGCTTGTTAATTAGAAATCATATTAGGTTGTTGATGTGATTTTCTAGCTAACGATGCAGATGCTTACGTTGCTTCGAGGTAAGTAATTCTCTCAATCTTGCAATTTATTTAATGTTTTGATTATTGGGTGTTACTTTGGTGGTTTGCGCACCCGCATGAACACCTCACATGTTAGTGATTAAGTTGAAATGGATCCAAATTGCTTGCCAAAATATTTTTGAAAAGAAAAGGTACCGAAAGGGCGTTAGACTAGATCTAGCGTAATCAAGTCCCCGAGTTTAGAATCTCTGGTTCGTAGGAATAAAACATATCTCCCTATGTTTTATTTAGGTTTCTAATCGACCTACCACAAATAGATTAGTGGCGACTCCGAGCATGAAAACTTTTGCATGTTAAAAACTTAAACCCTAAGTTGCGAATTGGTAGGGCTTGGGAGGGTCCGAGTTAGGCTTAATCTTAACAATCCATTAGCCTGAAAGGTAAAAATTTTAGGTCGCGACAAGGTTCATAACTCGTTTTAGTTTACTAACTCTTGTTTAAGTTGTTTACTAACGTTTATTTGGAAATAGCGTATATTAAGTCACCGACAATGGGCACGGGTCCCTAGTGCTCATGCTTGGGTTCCCAATGGCCGAGTCCAGAAACCTTGGCTCTAGCTGCTGAGCTCAACTCCCCGAGATCAAGGTCTTGTCCTTGGCACTCGAGTCTAGGACCCTGGTGGCCAAGCCCGAGTTCCTCAAGGCTTGGCCTAGGATCAAGACCTTACTGCTCGTGCACGGGTTTGCGCATGTCCTCGAGACCTCGACGACTGAGCCTAGGTCCCCCTTGGTCGAGTCTAAGACCCTGTTGCTCAAGCCTGAGTACCCCAAGGCAGGGTCTGGTACCTAAGCAAGCGAAACCAGGCTCCATAAGAGAAAAAAAAAGATATTTTACAATTTATAAAAGTTTTTTTGTTATGAAAATTTAATTCGATAAAAGTTCATTTGAAATTTAATGATATAGCATGTGTTGCCCTTATATCACACAAAATAGTACATGTCCTTTTAGGAAAATAAAAGGAACTTTGCCTTTCCAAGCGACAGAATAATTTCTAGTTTATTTGCAGATTTCGGTCAAACAGCAACAAGTCTAGCTATTTTCCCAGCAAATGAAATCTTGGAAGACATATTTTAGAAATGCCAAATTTTCCGTGAAACAACGAAGCACGGTGAGATAGAGTTAATTGAAATTAATGCCTTTCCCACTCATAGTTCTGTTTGGTACTATCATCTTCCACTTCTTTCAAGAAAAGGAATCTCATTTCTCAAACCAGTGACATCCCTTAGTAAGCTCACCGCCTACGACAGATGTGAGCCAAAGCACGGGTGAATTGGCCGGAACATGGGAAACTCGAACACTTCTATTAATAAGACGTGTTTTTTCTGCAAAATCAGAAACATGCAGGCCTCATCGTAAGAATAGTCATCGACATCGTGACTATTCCAATAAACAATAATAAAAAAAAAAGACACTAGCATTGTAATATCCTCCACCTTGTGTCATACATCATAATTTAGCTTATTTTTAGTATGTAATCCCAAGCATTGAAGAGGAGGTCAACATTAAGCCGGCTTTTTCTTGTATTACTTCATAACAATGTGATTTGTCATATGCTCTACTTTCATCTATAAATAGAAATATACATCAGGCACATCTCTCACAATCTCAGTATCTGAAGAATTTAAACAGTTGAAAAGCATGGCCAAGATCACCAACCACAAGTCCATCATCTTCTTCAACTTGGTTTCGATACTCTTCTTTGTCCTCATGGTCTTCGTGGCCGACAGCAGAGTTGTTGGAAGTAAGTAATGCGTTACTAATATCCCTTACTGATAGTGCATTTCTCACATATTATCAATTTGTCTTCATAGCATTGCTATATATGATGATTATGCAACTCTGCATCATATTTTCAATAGTTGATGTAATGATACTTGCTGTATTTCCCTCTTGTTTCATGCTTGGTGCTTCGCAGGGGTTTCCACGACGAACGCTGGCCTGGTGTGCGACAAAGTGGTGGGAGTGAATAGTGGAGACACTTGCTCTGCAATAGCACAGCAGTCCCAGTTGACTCTTGAATCCTTCAGTTCCATCAATCCGAATCTGAATTGCGATGCTCTCTTCGTTGGTCAATGGCTTTGCATCTCCGGGAAGTTAATCTGAGCCAGAGACATGTCTACACTTTTCTGAAGCTATATTAACGGGAACGATATGCGGGAAATAGTTTTATACAGATACATACACACATGCGTATGTGAGTGAATAAAGTAGAGTGTAACTGCAATAAAGCAATCACCCAGTTGTTGGTAATGCGAGTGTGGTGGTCATCATGTTTTGTTTCAGTGTCGTCAAGCAACAGACTTCCAGTATTTTGATTAAAAGTGTCAATAAAGTCGGTACACATGTTTTATTTGTATTTTCATTGGACAAACCGAGATAGCTAGCATGTTGTATAGTTTATATATATATTATTTGAGGAGAAAAATGAAAAGGTTATAAACCAAGTTAATATTTGAGAAGGAGAGGATGGACAAAGCTATATATAGTCAGTAGTTATATTGCGAAAAAACAAGTGATTGAACAATAAAATGAATAGAACAAGAAATTATGCCGAGTACTAGATTTACGTGGTTCCGTTAGTAGAACCTACTTCACAAGGAGAGCAGCATATGATTCTACTATAAATCAAGAAATGTAATGAAAATTACAACCATAATCGAGTCACTCAAATATTCTTAGTGTTTTATAACCTCCAGTTACATCCAATAACTCACATAGTATTTAGAATTCATAGTTCCTCATGAAATAATCTCTCCATCAAAATCTTTATCCACGAGCTTTAATAGGGTTCAATGCTTTCGGATGCTTCAATGTGTGATTCACGAAGAAGCACGTCTAACTTCTTCACAGGAGGCACGAAAACCCACTCTTTTATGAATAATATTTTGATCCAAAATAGGAAGTTCCTTTTAGGAAATTACTCAAACTAGGAAACAACTCAAATTAGGAAACCTACTTAGATGGAGTTTACTTCATAGGCTCAAACTCAGGATACATTTTAACAATTTCCACATTAGTTCGACGTTTGAGTCAAGTTGTAATCGCTTCATTAGACTATGAACTTCGATGCTACTTTCCCTTGGTCTTTCATCGACCAAACCATTACAGAGATCTTCCAAGTCCAAGTAGTGCTTGAACTTTGCCATAATTATGGACCTTATCGGAATGCCGACTCCACTTGCACTTTCAACCGCTCTACAAGGAATATCAAATAAAACCTCCTCTACTATAGATTAAGCAAAACCATTGCTCTATCAATATCCATAAGGAGATCGAACATGCATCTTGTCAAACTCAGCAGCTACAATAATTGTTGGCTATATAGGCTCTACCTCACTACAAGCACCGTCTATTTTGATTTCTGCACTAGCACCCACTACATTAGGAGTTTGTGGTTTTAATTCCATTTTGAGATGAACACCATCCAAATCCATATAAATACTACCATAATCCCTCCTATAGAAATATTGAATACTCGTTACATGTAACTCCTCTTCTGACAACAAGTGAATTTAATTATGAGCACTACAACCGATAGCCCTTCAACTTGTGCATAGCATAGAAATATCTACTTTCTTGCCGTCCCATCGAATTTACCATCACTCATTCAAACAAAACTCATGCAACCAGATATTCTAAGAAGAGAATAATCGGCAACCTAACCACACTTCTTGAGAAGTCTAACATATAATCGTAGTAGATGGGGATGTGACACCCCGGAATGTCATGCACAATACGTGCCATTTCCAAATTATAATAATTAATACTCTTTTTAGATGTATATGAACATGCATAGATATAATAAAATAAGTAAAGATAATCCCGCATAAGATCAACCACTTTAGTTAAAGTACATATGCATACTTACAATTATAGAAGTCTTTGTTATACTGATAAGAACATTCAAGAGAAAGCTTAATACATTACATTAGTCCCGGGAACAAGATTAAGGTCTGCCTGTCCATTTTTCAAACCACTGCCTTACTCAAGGGTTTATAACTTCGGGCACCATCACATCACCTTCATCATCGAAACTAGGTGGACCATCAAAAGGTCCTACCATCTTGCTATCAATGTACCATATCAAGCGACAAAACACTGACGGATCAGCGTTGGTATCCCTATATCAACCAAAATGATAGAATTACACTTAGGATACACTATTTCTAAAACCAGGTATAAGTATATTCTCATAGTCATACTCAAAATATGCAAGTGCTCCAAAAAGTAACTGGGAGGAGGATCTATCCTACATATCTATAAAATAAAGGGTTGAGCGCAAGCCCAATAAATGAAAATTTTAAATCTAAGGTACGAGATCATTTTAATAGTCAACCTGATATCAAACAAAAAAAAAATGAATTCAAGGGGAGTATGTACAAAATGAAAAGGTAAATGCATTATCTTCTCTATAATGCATAAAATTATTTACTCAAAGTCAAGAAGACATATTATTTCATGAAGCACAACTACTACATAGTAGCTCACCGATATACACATGTAAGTATCTAGCCCTACTAGTCTCTAGCCAAGACTCATCTCAACTAATGAGTCGTCCCCACCAACTCATGGGGGACGGAATCATAAATTCATTTAGCCACGCCTTAGCCTATCCATCGCGGGTGTTCTCTACATCACCGAGGATAAATACGCCATTGCACACCCTCATTCTGATGGTCATCTAATAATCGACTACTCAAGCCACGTCATATATCATGTAAGAAATCATTTGACCTCATGTCCCCTCGACCCTATAAAGACCCATCTTGGACAGTGGAACATTTATATTTCCCTAGTCTTATACACAAACTCACACAAGGGAGTCCGCTCTATGGTGAAAAGGTCATGGTATAGATGTTTAGTATATGGCATCATTCACATGCAATTCGTTACAACATAATAAATGCCAAGTATATTTCAATAAATAATAACAACCACTTGTCTCTTGGCATTTTCCTTTTTAACAGTGGCAATCACATAATTATTGATACTTCAACATATAAATCTTCATGCTCTAAACACCATGCCATTGTCATTTAATACAAAAACAATGTAGATCCATAATTCATTTAGGTTACCTTAGACAATGAGTTCCTTTATAACTAATGTAACTCAAATGACTTTTATTTCTAAGACCGCGCCTTGATTAAATTCACTTTAACCATTAAAATTAATACCGATTTTCAATAATCTCGTATTTTCAAAATTACATAATTACCCCAATAAAGTTTCTCATTTTACAAGTTTTACCCCTAACTTCCAATCTTCACTTAATAAATCCATATTAACTAAATTAAATACCAAAGACTATTCATTTGTTATCTAAGGCATATGAATACTTTATTTACACTATAAACATGCCACAGACTTTACAAAAATGCAAAAATAGCTCACATTTAATTTAATTATGAGCCTAATTTTTCTAGTTACATAAATTGTCTAGATTAACCAATTATTTCTAAAAATAAATTAACTACCTGTCATCATAAGGTTTCCAACTTCGAAATCAGCCCATATAATTTTCAGTTTTTGCATATTAGTCCCCTGGCTTGGTGAAATGACAGATTGGGCCCTAAAGTTTCAGAAGTAGTTATTTTGAACCCATTTGATTTCCTTTAATTGATTTAACTTAATAACCCACTAATTAACACATAAAACCAAAAAATATAATTGTTAAAAGTCATCATATCTGCAAATTTACAAAATTGCACTTAAACATGTCTAAAATTACTAAAATGCCCCTTTTAGGCCTAGTTTTGTCATTTTCACATTTTTCCCATTCAAGATATAACAAAACCTTTTGGTAATCATTCAAGCTCATCCTAGGCATATAGAACAAACAAGATGCCATTCTTCAAGTTCAATTACACTCGATATCAAAATTTAAACAAAATGAACAAACATTAACCAACAAAGTTTAAGAGCAGCAAGTAGATCAATCTGACTCACTCCTTTAAATTTTCACTTGACTTGAGCGGAATCTTGAACAAACAAAGTCCTATTCACCTTGAAAGTAAAATAAATAGTAGAAACTAACAACTAATATTCTTTAAAAGGAACACCCTAATTGATAAAAAGAAAATGTAGTCCATAAATTTTATCTTGCAAGACACTTGATGGGTGAAACTAAAAACAACACAAATTGGATAAACTTTGGGTTTGGTTGGAAATTTGTGTGGAACTTTTGTTTTTATAAGAAAATATTGGAAGGTGAAATTGAAAAGTGAAGTTGGAGGCTTCAAGATTGGGATGTCTTGGCCAAGTTGAGAAATGAGGAGGTTTTCCTTTTACTCCGTTGTTATTTCACTTTTAAGGATCACTATAAACCAATGGGTAATTATTTGGATGGGAGATTAATTTGGCGACAAGTTGTAACAGACTGGATTTTCGATCCTTTTCTCGGGATTTAAGGAATGAAATTGATCAATGCACTATAGTGAGATCTCGTCCGGAACAGTGCACTTTCGGGATGCTAACCGTAGGGATAGGGCTATTACGGGATTGAGTTCGCACGATCAAAGAACTCGACCTTGGTTCGATCTTCGATCATATCGATTGACGAGGGAATGTTTTGAGCCAATCGAGAACGGTCTATTTGATTGATCGTGTCCGAAGGGCACTAGTGACAGACCCTCATAATTATATGACAATCGAGGTCGCCTTGGTTCGAGCAAACTTAAACGTGATTGGACTTAGTGTCGGTCACAGGTCGAGAGCGCGTAATCCCAACGAGCCACCCGTTAGCAAGAGATAAGCTAAAGTCGCGGTTGTTCGATTTTAGTCATTTCTTGGAATTCGGGCCCGGGAATCGAGAATTTTGAAAGTGACAATTTTGGATGGCCGATGACGTTTTTGGCTTGGCCAACCTTGGGGCCACCTATTTCTGCAAAAAAATGGATTTCGGTCCGGGGCCGGAAAAATTACGATTTTGCCCCTCTGGTCACCGATGTCGATTCTGAGGCCGTTTGAGGTTATTTTTCGAGGCCGATGTCATTTTGGGATGGCCACGGACATTTAGAGTCGTTACGGTCAAAAATTGGAATTTTGGCTCGGAAGTGAAAAATAATATTATTTTATTCCCAGGACTTTGCAGTCGATTTTCGAGAGCTTAAGAAGCTATTTTCACGATTCCGATGCCATATTATGTTGGCCACACACATTTGGGGTTGGTAAGGGCGAAAAATGGAATTTCGACCCGGGACCGGAAAATGACCATTTTGCCCCTAGGTCTAATTTTGGGATTCCGAATTTTTGGATAATTTTGGGGATATTTTATGGATAACCATCAGCCCAATAATGCATATTTCTCCTTGGACTAAATTGCCCCTAGCTTTTTGGATGAGGATGAATGTGAGCCAAGTATTTGAGGGCATTTTGGGCATTTTGAAAAAGTTGGTCCAACTTAGTCAAACCTCTCTCTCTCTCTCCTCCTATTCTTGTTCCAGCCGGTCACTCCCTCCCCCTCACTCTCCCGTGTTCACTCCCTCTCTCTCTCATGCTCTTCTCCTCCTTAGCTGTTGGACATCACCGTGGCTGCTGCTGCTGCTGCTGTTCCGCCCATTTCAGCCACCCATCCAGCCCGTTCGTCTCGCCTTTCTTAGGTAAGTGACCTCCCCAAATGTCGCCTAGGACCTCGGGTATTGTTAGGCTTGTTTAGGGCTCGGTTTAGGGTGAATTTAGTGGCTGGTTTGCTCGGTGGTGTGTGTCTTGGCTGATTTCCAGTTAGGTTGCTGCTGCGTCGCTGGTTTTTGTTATTTTTATTGTGACTCATGTGGCCCGAATTTGAGGAAGTGTTCTTCATGAAAGTTGTTGCCAACATCTTGAAGTATAACATATTTTAATTTGGGAATTTTTGGAAATCATTTGATGTCATTCGGAAGTCCATCTTTGGACCGAAATAAAACTGTCCGATTTACTGTTCACCCGACCTTTGGGTCTGTTCGAATTTTTATAAATGTTTCCAAGTCTATTTTCAAAATACTTCCTTCACAAAAGTTGTTGGGGACACTTGTGGCTATAACATATAAAAATTTCAAGATTTTTCCAAAATGATTTGGGTACCGAATGAGTTGTATTTTGATGGCCTGAGGGGCTGTCCGAGTGAACTGGATTTAGTCTGACTTTGAGTGTCAAAAAGAGGTGCTTCCAGTTGGAACTAAGTTTCGAGTTCTTCACGAAAAATGTTCAGCAAGATGTTTTACGCAACATGTCCAAATTTTAGAATTTTTGGAGTTGGTTTACTATTTATTTCAAATGAATTTCTGTCACTGCGCAATTACCCAGTTTGGATCCGATTTTATATATTCTCGATTTTTCTCTCTCTCGAGAATTATTCGGTGTTATCGTGGCATTTTGACGGGTACTTTGATGCTTGAATGAGCTCGTATGTGTGATGGTGTGGCTGTGAGGTGTGGTAGTGTGATTTTGTAATGAGCGCATGTGCTGGAAATTGCTGTGGGCTGAATATGCGTGACTGTGTGTGCTATGTGAGTGGCCGTGAATTGTGGTGGTGTGCCGCGTGTATGTGGCTGTGTAGTGTGGTGGTGTGGTAGTGTGTTTGTGCATTGGGTTCGAGTGCCAAGCATGGGTGTTTGTGTGGTGTTTGCGTGACGAGATTGTGAAAATGTAAAATGGGTGTGAAGTGTGTATGTTTGGTAGTGTGTTTGTGTGGTAGCGTGGAACGTGGGAGAGTATGGAATTAAGGTACGGAAATGTAGGATTGAGTGGAAAAGTAATACCCTGAGGCGTGTCCGTTTATGCAGGGTAAGGTCCGTCCTGAGGCGTGTTCGTTTACACGGGACGATGCCGTCCCTGACGAGGTGACAATGCCCGGCCCGATGGGGTGACGATGCCTGACGTGGTCAGAAGACCGTTGGCCCGATGCGTTTTACGCGGGCGCGGTTGAAGGAAAGTGTGTGTAGGATTCTGTCCTGAGACGTGTACGTTTGCGCAGGACGATGCCGTCCCTGACGAGGTGACGATGCCCGGCCCGACGGGGTGTCGATGCCTGACGAGGTCAGAAGACCGTTGGCCTGATGCGTTTTACGCGGGCGCGGTAGTGGTGGAAAGGTTGAGAATGAGTGGGAATTGGCTGGACGAGTGAGATTAAGAAAGTGACGTGTGGTGTGAGTTGGTGTGCGAGTATGTTTGTATCGCGTGGTGTGATGCTCGATTATGGGGTAAAAACTGCTAGGCATGGTATGGGACGTGCCCAAGTGGGTTTTGCTCTATAATCGGAGCACGCGCGCGGCTGTGATGTATTTCTGTGGCATACTGGCTGTGTGGTTGACTAACGTGCAGGGACATGTATGAGAAATTCCAGGTAGGGTCGCGTGTGATTGTTAGTTTGGTTGATAGATTATGTGTTATGCGTGTTTTCGTCTGGCGGTACGTGAGTGCCTACGTGGGGTTTGGGGTTGTACACTTATTGAGATTCGTCTCACGGTTGTATAACCGCCACTTTCAGACCCACAGCCTTAGACCCGGGAAGTCTGCCTCCTCTTTTTGGAAGTTCGAAGAACCGCTTTTGGTGTCGGTGGATTCGCAGGCGATGCCCAAGAGATTTCTAGAGGATCGAGTCAGAAGAAATAGGAGCGGAATGGAAGATGGTGATCAGTAGGTTTTCCCTAGGGTATTTTAGGGGTTGTGTAAATTGGGCTGACCCATAGGGAAGTTAAGTTAACCAGACCCTGATATTTTGTTATGACGGTGATTTCGAATGTTGGTTTGCTGTATATGTATGTAATATGATGTTTGTATATTTGGTGCTGTATGAAGTTGTGGTTTGATTGTTATGGAGTTCTACCCCGTTGTCGTCATATTTCTGTCCGAGGTTGTTTTATTCGCTTCCGCATGTGGCTCTGATGTTTGGGTTGGGTCGACGACGTTCCTGGGACGTTGCAACTATTCGACCGGAGCAGGGGATGTCGCGAGCTCGATGGGGGTTCGTGGCATGACACAAGTGACTTGATTTGGGTAAAAAGATGAAGATGTTAGGGAATTTTGTTTGGTCATGCTATTTTACATTGCGGTAAATAAGTAGGGAACTTGGAGTCCGTTTAAGTTAGAAAAATATTTTTAACTCACTTTTATTATCAGCAAAACCATCGAGCATTAGTGAGCTCTCAATTCAGTAAAATTTTAACTTTAATAATTATCCAATACATATTTCGGAGCATATTGGTCCCTGTAGACAATTACTATGGCGATAAGTTTTTCACCATTACTCTATATAGTTAGCCTATCTATAAATATCAATAAATTTAGGCCTCACCACCCTCCGACGTCCAATCCTTACCTTTGACGACGACGTGTGAACAGCGGGGGACGATGGTATGGGCCGAGATTCGCGCGAAATGGCCAGCGCGAGTCCCGGCCAAATCGGACGCCAAAACAGGATAAAACAGGGCAATCGGGGCCGAGAGAGGCTCATCGGTCGACGGCGTGTCTGGGGGAGTCTCCGATTGTTCTGGGGGCGACGGCGACGCTGTTGGATTCCTTCTCGCGGACGGAGGACTTTCAGTACGCTCTCTCTCTCTCTCTCTCTCTCTCTCTCTCTCTCTCTCTCTCTCTCTAAAAAATGGCCAACCGGCCTCTCTCTCTTTATAGCTATATATAGCCGACGACGACGGTGCCCCCTGCTCCGTTACGTCTGCATGACGATGGCCTGCACCGGCCTACTCTGGCCGGCGGCTTTTGCGGCCGTTTAGGCCGGTGCAGGGGAGCCTATTCAGTGAGGGGGGAGTAGGGGAGACGGAGAGAGAGAGAGAGCCCGGGAAATGGGGATGGTGGGGACTGGCCTTAATGGCCAGTCCCGGTGGCGTGCTTCCCTGGCTCTGCTCTAGCCAGATAGGGACGGGGCAGGGCTACTCCGCCGCTCGTCGCCTGCAGCCAGAACAGAGGTGAACAGGGGAATAGAAAGGGACAGCTCGACCAAGGGGGAAGAAGGAAGGAAGAGGCTGGGCCAGGCCGAGCCCAGCTCACGCGGGGGGAAGAGGAAAAAAGAAAGAAGAAAATGGGCTGGGCTGCACGGGGGGAAAGAAAAAGGAAAAAGAAAAGGGCCGAGTCGACCCAGCCCGACTCGAAATTAAAAAAAAACATTCTAATGGACCCTATTAATATAAAATGTACCTAATTTCTATATGCAATGCATTAAAATAAAAATATTTTTTGTTTTAGGAATTAAAGAAAATTAACTCCTAAATTTTGTGCAATTAATTTTGGGCAAATTAAAAATAGATGTCAACACAACTTATCTACGCGGTCGTACACGTTATGAGATAACGATTAAATGTACGATTGAAGGTGGACGGTTTGGCGGGCCCAAATCGTCTGGCCCACTTCTTTTAATTCCGCTGGATAATGAGGCTGTATAAATAGATAGAGAATCGTTCTCTGTCTAGAGTTTTTCGATATAGTATCGAAAATCAAAAGGCATTAAAAAAAAGAAACTTCAAGATCTTTAGCTAGAACTTGGATCGTTAGAGACTTCTATTCGTGTGTGTGGATATCGATAGAGACGCAATACTTGGGGCACTAATCTAGACACAATCAATTGTCAATTTACGTTCGATTTGAAAAGGTACATATCAAACTTCTGTCTCGATTTCAATATACGTATCGATCCTGTCTAGGGCTCTATATATTCCGCTGCGTTTTTACCGTTGATGAACCCTACAGCAACGACGGAGCCTGGTCTGGTGTGCGACAAAGTGGTGGGAGTGAACAGTGGAGACACTTGCTCTGCAATAGCACAGCAGTCCCAGTTGACTTCTGAATCCTTCAGTCCCATCAATCCGAATCTAAATTGCGATGCTCTCTTCATTGGTCAATGGCTTTGCATCTTCGGGAAGTCAACCTAAGCCATAAACATGTTTACACTTTTCTTCTGAAGCTATATTGTTGGGAATGATATGCGGGAAATAGTTTTATACAGATACATACACACTTGAATATGTGTGTGAATAAAGTAGAGTGTAAGTGCAATGCACTCATCACCCAGTCGTTGCTAATGTGAGTGTGGTGGTCATCGTATTTGTTCAGTGTCATCAAGCAATAGAGTTCCAATATATTGGTTAAAGGTGTCATCAATACATGTTTTATCTGTATTTTTACTAGAGGAGAAATATTCTGGCCGAGAAACAAACACAAGAAAAATAAAATGTTATAAACCAAGTTAATATTTGAGAAAGAGAGGATGGACAAAGCTATATAGTTAGTATTTATGTCACTAATTATCGTCTTTGATCTCACATAAGATATCATAATACCATATTTCATTGGCAGTAAAGCACTGGGAGCATAAGGGTTCGGTTCGACTTGACAACCACACGTCACAACTCGCAGGACCCATCCTATTCTGGGGAGAATCAGTTAGGTCCCTAATTTGAAACCTAAAGAATGGGTTTGAGGTTAAATGGACCTCAAAGCCGGTTTCGTACTTGTTTATTAAGGGAAAACAAGTTTTTCTTCATTTTAGCAAAAAAAATCAAGTTTTTCTTCATTTGGCTCTAGGGAGAATTGGTTCCAAAAAGAAACAGTATCTTGTAGTGAAGCTACAATCTTGAGGTTCAACGACCCAATTAGCATCAGAACAAGCTACTAATTTCAATGTAGAAGGAGCAGAAAGGTGAGTGTCATGAAATAACGTGCTCTTGACGTAGTGAAGAATTCGAAAGACCATAACATAATGAATCATACGGTGCAGTCATGTACTGACTAACAAAGGAAACAACATAGGCGACGCCAAGTCGAGTAATAGTGATATATATATATATATAAGATTGCCGACCAGTTGTCGATAGAGTATAAGATTTGAAAGAGAGTCCCATATATGGCATTAAATTCGGCATTGGTCTCAATAAGAAAAGGAAAATTGTCAAAAAAATCCTAAATTTATTGTATGAGGGCCAATTCATTTCTAAACTTTTTAATTTTTCTATTTAGTCATAAACTTTTTGATAACTTGCCAATTTAATCCTAAACCTTTCAATTATGCCAAATTAGTGCTAAATATTTTTACGATTTGCCAATTTAGTCATAAACCTTTTAACGAATTGTCAATTTAGTCCTTTCGGCTAATTTTGGCCGGAAATTATTAATGTGGCGGTCCAGTCGGCACCGGCCATCTACGTGGTGTTGACATAAATAATTTTTTATTTTTGAAAAAAATTCCGAATTTTTTATTAATTTTATTCTTTTCTTTTCTTTTCTTTTCTTTTTTCTTCTTTTTTCTTTCTTCTTTGTTGAGCCAGCAAGCCGCCGGCCACTGGCTAAGGGTCGGCAACCTCCGTCAGTCCCTAGGTGAGATTTGACGACCCCCGCCGGCCCCTGGCCGAGGACCGCAAAGCCCTTGCCAGCAGTGGGCATCGCAAGCCCTCACTATGGTTGGCGAAGGCTTGGGAACCTTTGCCAAATCCCGCAACCTTCGCCCAGGGGTCGTCGGCCCTTGCCCAATGGTAAGCTCAATGAAGAATATAGGAAAAAAAATAAAAGGAGAGAAAAGAAAAGAAAAGAAAAGAATAAAAAAATCAATAAAAAGAATTGGAATTTTTTTAAAAATAAAAAATTATCCACGTCCGCACCACGTAGATGAACAATGTCGATTGGACAACCACGTCAGTAATTTCCGATCAAAATTAGCCAGAAAGACTAAATTGGCAATTCGTTAAAAGGTTTAGGAATAAATTGGCAAATCATCAAAAGATTTAGGACTAATTTGGCACAATTGAAAGGTTTAAGACCGAATTGACAAATTGTCAAAAGGTTTAGAATTGAATTGGCAAAATTAAAAGTTTTAAGACTAAATTTGCCGCCGTGGAATAGATTTATAACTTTTTGGACAATTTTCCCCAATAAGAAATGTGGCGACCTTAACAATAGCTAATTATCCATGTAATCAAGGCAAATATAATATTCCATATAATACTGTTTTAGGGAGCATTTTCTTTTGAATTTGCATAATAACAATGGATGTTTAGAATTCTTAATGTACTTAACTTTGTCATATTATAATTTTTTTTATGATATCTTTTAGAAAATCATACTGTGATGGCATGTAAATTAAATAAAAAATTGAACTATTAGATTTACCAAATAAAATGAAAGTTGAGCAGTTTAAATATATTGACTATAATGTAATGAAAAATTTAAAGTCATAATTAAACTAAATGCATTCATTAAAAGTTGTTGATGATCCTTTTCTTTCTTATTTGTGCTAAGATTACTTTTTAGAATAATGGTTTGCTATTGCACAATAAAAACAAAAGAGAAATATACAAACCATTAAAACAATAACTAGTTGGTTACCTATCAAATAAACTATTTTTTTTAAGTAGGACACCAATTTCGTCCCAAATGGGAAGAAAACATAAAGAAAGGGAAAAAATGTAAGAATTAATCTTAAATTAAGAGTGAGCCCCACATTTGACCTCGGTGTTTGTCGTTTGAGAGAAGCATAGGTAGTTTTATCTTTTAGTAAAATTGAAACCAAGCAAAAAGAAGGAAAAAAAGCAAGAAATAATCTTGAATCAAAAGTGAGACCCACAAGGGATCATGTGGTTAATTTAAGGTAATAGAAGGTACCAGAGGTAAAAAAATGGGGTGAAAAAAGGGCGAGCCTTAATGTAAACTATAATCAACTTAATCACTACCTAATGACTATTAATATATACATATAACAACATGGATGCTAAACGGACTTGCAATTCAAGTCTAATGCTAGAAGAAGATATTACCGGATAAATCACCAATGAACAATAAGCATACCATAGATTTACATGATAAAAGCCATCGTAAATTAATGTTTAGAGGTAGAAAGATTTCAGAGGTTGCTAACTCACTTTCCACTTCTCGTTTTAAAGGCCATGAGTTCAGATTTATTTCGTCTTTTACCCTAAATAAAGTGACAACTTCCTGTGCAATACTAAAGGATCAAACAAAAGATGGATGCAATAAGATCGATCCTCAATAATGTGTTTAGCTTCTAATGTACTGGTGAACCCAACAATATATCATGAAGTCACCAGAACTAAACTGTCTTACAACTGTTGTCGATAATGATGCGTTTGGCTACAAAACTCTTTTGCTCGTGCCCGTGGGAGAGAATTGAAATGATTTTCTATCGAGGGGCCGCAATTAGGGCTCAACAGAGGAAACTTCAACACTTCCATTAACAAGACAAGACTGTTTCTACAAAACCAGAAACATGCAGGCCTCATCCTAACACTTCATCAACGTGAAAATCCAGGCATAGTGAGGATTCTTCAGGTAAAAAGAACATTGCCAGTTTAACTGTTGCAATTAACAATAAAAGAAGACACTCACATTGTAATATCCACCACCTTATGTCATTCATTATGTATGCTGACTTTTAATATGTAATCCCGGGCGTTAAAGAGTAAGTTAACACTAAGCCGGCAATTTCTTGTATTGCTTTATAACAATGTGATTTGTCTTATGCTCTAATTTCATCCATAAATCGAAAGATACATCAGGCTCATCTCTCACAATCTCAGTATCTGCAGAATTTAAAGAGTTGAAAAGCATGGCCAAGATCACCAGCCACAAGTCCACCCTCTTCTTCAACTTGGTTTCGATACTCTTCTTTGTCCTCATGGTCTCTGTGGCTGAGAGCAGAGTTGTTGGAAGTAAGTAATGCGTTACTAATATCCATTACTGCTAATGCATTTCTCCCATATTTTCCATTCGTCTTCATAACATTGCTATATATGATATTTATGCAACTCTGCATCATATTATAAATAGTTGATGTAATGATACGTGCTGTATTTCCCTCTTGTTTCATGCTCGGTGCTTCGCAGGGGTTTCCACAACGAACGCTGGCCTGGTGTGCGACAAAGTGGTGGGAGTGAATAGTGGAGACACTTGCTCTGCAATAGCACAGCAGTCCCAGTTGACTCTTGAATCCTTCAGTTCCATCAATCCGAATCTGAATTGCGATGCTCTCTTCGTTGGTCAATGGCTTTGCATCTCTGGGAAGTCAACCTAAGCCACAAACATGTCTACACTTTTTCTTCTGAAGCCATATTGACGGGAATGATATGCGGGAAATAGTTTTATACAGTTACATACACACATGAATATGTGTGTGAATAAAGTAGTGTAAGTGCAATGCACTCATCACCCAGTTGTTGGTAATGCGAGTGTGGGGGTCATCATGTTTTGTTTCAGTTTCATCAAGCAATAGAGTTCTAGTATTTTGATTAAAGGTGTCATCAATACATGTTTTATCTATATTTTCACTAGAGGAGAAATATTCTGGCCGAGAAACAAACCCAAGAAAAATAAAATGTTATAAACCAAGTTAATATTTGAGAAAGAGAGGATGGACAAAGCTATATAGTTAGTAGTTATTTCACTGATCATCGTCTTTGATCACACATAAGACATCGTAATACCGTACTTCATTGGGGGAAAAGCACCGGGAACATATGGGTTCGGTTCGACTTGGCAACCGCACCTGGCAACTCACACGACCCATCCTATTCCGAGAAGTAGCAGTTAGGTTCTTAGTGTGAAAACCTATAGAACCAACCTAGTACTGGATTGATTCCCGAGTCTGGGTGCCGGTTCAATTTGAGAACCAAACCAGCCAAGTCAATTCGAGGGTTGAATTGGACTATCGGTCTATGTCTAGGGTTAAATGGTCCTCCAAGCTGGTTCGGTACTTATTTCTTAAAGAAAGACGAGTTTTTCTTCTTTTGGTTCTAGGGAAAATTGGTTTAGCTCCTGAGTTTAAAAACCTAGAACCCATTTGGGACCAAGGTCGGTTCCGACCTTGGACCAAGAAGCAAAACAATACAGCCAACTCGAATCTAGGATTGAGTTTGCCAATCAGGCTTTTGCTAAGGTTGAACCGGTGCTAAATATGGTTTTGCCATCCTCAAAGTTGACATATGATGTTAATATGACAAAAATTGATATGTCACTCAAACTTAGATTGGTAATTTCATATAATAGTTGATAAACTTAAAACATTAATAAGCTATGCAAATAAAAGTTTATAAGTTAAAAAAAGGGCTAATACCACGAAAAAACCCAAAATTGGTACACCTGTGATAATTTTACCCTGAACTATTTTTTTAACCTAAAAAATTTAAAATTGGTACACTTGTAATAATTTTATCTCGAACTAATTTTTTGACTATAAAAAACCCTAACTGATACACCTATGACAAATTTATCCTCCATTAGTTTTCATGAAATTTTACTGTCAAATTGCTAAGTTTGATGACACGTGATAGTTGACGAGTGTACCAATTGGGCGTTTTAACAAACAAGTTTACCAATTTGTGATTTTTGTAATATTAATCCAAGTTAACGGACACTAACGAAGAGTAAATTTGTCACAAATGTACTAATTTGAGGTTTTTTGTTGTCAAAAAATTAGTTTTGGGAAAAATTGTCACTGGTGTACCAGTTTGGAGTTTTTAGTGGTCAAAAAGTTAGTTCGAAGTAAAATTATCACAAGTGTACCAGTGTTGGGATTTTATGTGCTCAAAAAAATAGTTTGGGGTTTCTTACCTTACCAAAAAAAAAACAAAATAGTTTGGGATAAATTTGTCATAGGTATACCAGTTTGGGTTTTTTGATGATCAAAAAATTAATTTGAGGTAAAATTGTCATAGGTGTACCAATTTGGGATTTTTCGTGATATTAACCCTTAAAAAAATTGGTAATTTACAAACTATAAAAAAAAAGTTTGTAATTTGAAATGTTGGTAAGTTATCAAGCAACTTACTTAGAAAAACGTCAAAGATAGTTTTTTTTAAAGGATTTATACCTCCAAAAATTCCAAACTGGTAAACCGTGCCACATTTACCCCAAACTAATTTTTATGTCATAAAACCCTAAACTTATGTACCTATGACAATTCCGCAAAAATCTTAGGACAATATTAGGGTAAAATTAGGGATTTTATCATATTTTTAAAATGTAAGGGAGCCCTTAGGACAAAATTAGCAAATTTTCCAATCTTAGTTCTTTTTCTTCAAAGTTGGCTGCCCCAAAACGATGTCATTTGGAAGACAATGTTGATATTTCACGTTGGATAAACATCATATGCCTATCATCTGGATTATTTGCCATGTGTGTTTCCACGTCATCAATTTAACGAAAATATTGGACGGAAGCTGACAGATGGTAAATTTGACACTAGTGTATCCATTTGGGATTTTTTGTAACACGAAAGTTGGTTTGGAGTAAATGTGACATGGGTATACTAGTTCAAGATTCTTGTGATACAAAAATTATAATAAGATAAATGTAGCATGAGTGTACCGATTTGATAATTTTTTATGGTATTAGCCCTTTTCTTTACCAAAAGTTTCATGACACTTACCATCATTTATTGACATCTAGCAGCACTAAAAAGAATCCGTACTTTTTGACACGAGACAATAGAATTCTGCCTTTAAATTAAAAGATTACCTATCGACTTCTGCAAAAGAAAATCAAAAGATTGAGATTATTGCAAATGCCCTTATTTAAAGGTTCATGTAAAATCAAGTTTAAATGGTAAAGAACATCTAAAGACACTATCTAATGCCGGAGCATTCTTTGAAGACATCAAGTTGTCGACGAGTTGTCGATTCCAAGTCAACTCTTGCCGATATTATCGATTCCAAGTTGACTCTTGTCGATTTTGTCGACTTCAAGTCGACTCATCGATCACAACGAATCGAAGGCTGTTTGGTTCCTTCAAAAAACATAAAGGCTATTAATTTATCCACTTTGGAAATGGTAAAATCATGGAGACCTTCAATCGGTTACATTTAATTCTCACATATTTTCTAGGTCTATTTAATGTCGTTCAAGTTTCTAGAGTCCTTATTTATTTATCGTTGTTTTCTAGTAAATGTTGTTTGTCTTTCTTATGAGTCTTTTGTGTCGCGACCGAACTTTCGCGCATAGCCTCTTTTTAGGATGACATGCGAAAAGAAGGAGGGCTCGCCTGGTACGTGCTAAGTCTAGGTTCAGGACTTAACTCGGGCTCTCCCAAGCCCGTACCATATCGCGACTTAGGGTTTAAAATTTTTAACATGCAAGTGGTTTATATCAAGGAGTCGCCACTAATCGATTTGGGGTAGGCCGATTAGAAACCTAAATAGGGTGACGGGAGAATCACCCTATTCCTACGAATCAGAGATTAACTGGGTTCGGGGACTTGATTACATTAGTTAAATAACTAATGCCCTTTCGGTACCTTTCTATCATGTTCATTTCTGAAAACATTTGTCAGGCAATTTAGATTGATTTTAGGACCTTTCTCCTAACATGTGAGGTGATCAAGCGAGTGCATAATCAGAAACGATTAGCAATCAGGAACACAATAATTCATGCAGCCTAAGGTTCTAACCTAGACTAAGTCAGATGACATTCAAAATACAACAGCTCATGCAATTGTATTAAAAACATGCGTAACAACAACGCAACTGTGATAAAAATAACATGCAAAAAACCACCGCATAACTCAGGCTTGTCTAATTTAAATAAGACAATAACATGCACAATAATATAACAATGAATTAAAACACTTAGATAATCCACATAAAAAAACTTTAAAAAAAAAAAAATTTTTGAATTTTTTTTTTTTTTCGGAAAAGAAAAAAAAAATATATATATATATATATAATAATAATATCGAAAGAAAATAAAATAAAAATAAAACCTTTTTATTTTAAAATTTTTTTAAATTTTTTAAAATTTTTTTTAAAATTTTTTTTTATTAAAAAAAACAAAACAAAAATAAAATAGAAAAACAATATAATATTTAACCGGGTCGGGTCGGATCCGACCCGGGTCAACGGACCCGACCCGGGCGTTGACCCGGGTCGGATCGGTTCATCCGGATCGGGTCGGAACCGACCCGGGTCAACAGATCCGGCCCGGGCGTTGACCCGGGTCGGTCGGAACCGACCCGAGTCAACGGATCCGACCCGGGCGTTGACCCGGGTCGGATCTGTTGATTCGGGTCGAATCCGACCCGAACACACAGAACAGCGGGGGGGGACGCCGGCGAGGCCAAAATCGGCCGTCCGCCGGCCGGCCCAGGCCAGCGCCGCCCCCGAATCGGTACCTGGGGTCACCATCAACCTCACCGACCGCCTGGCTCACCGTCCGGCCACCTGTTCGCCGGCCGGCGACGGAACAAAAACCGGCCTCGTTGAAGCATTTCGTCGAACACCTGGCGAGCGCGTGGAAAAACGGGGGATTCTGACCTCCTCCGGCGACCTGGCCGACTCCGACGGCTGGGGCTGATGTTCGACGGCGAGTGGGGACCGGGACCGGCGACGGCATGGGCCGGAAATCGCACGAGTCGGCCGACACGAGTCCCGGCCGGACCGCGTGCAAAAACAGGGGAAAACAGAGGCGGAACTCGGCCGGGAGAGCTCACCGGTCGGCGGCGCGTCTGGGTGGCTTTCCGGCGACTACGTGAGCGGCGGCGAGGTTGTTGGCTCTCCTCCGGCTCCGGCGGACTCTCGGTTTGCTCCCTCTCCCTCTTTGTTCTCTCTGTGTCTCTCTCAGTCCCCCTCTCCTCTGTTTCTCTCTCTGTGATCGACCGGGGGTACTCCAGGGACCGCCGATCGGCTTACTGGGGACGGCGAGGCCGGCTGAGACCTCAAGACCCTCCGAGACTCCTCTCTCTTCCGTTTCTCTCTCTATGTCTCTCTGTTTCTCTCCGTGTCTCCCTCTCTCTTTTACTGTTTCGCCGGCCGGGGCTCCTCCAAAATTGGCCGGCCGGGCCTCCTCCCAAAATTGGCCGACCCGCCTCTCTCTCTCTCTCTGGCCTTATATAGCCGGCGGCGACGATGACGATGACGATGACGGACCTCCCCTGCGTCGGCGTGACGACGGCCTGCAACGGCCGTCGTCACCCCATGACTTCGGTGGCCATTTGCAGGCCGGGGCAGAGCAGGACAGGGGGAACAGGACGCCGGGAGAGAGGAGAGGATAAGGGGGCTCCGGGAAATGGGGGGGACGGGACTGGCATTTAATGCCGGTCCTGTTGGCGTGCTCATCCGGCCCTGGCTGGCCGGATAGCGACGGCGAGGAGCGGCGCCGCCGTGCGTCGGCGTGACGATCGCGAACAGGGGAAGGACAGCGACGCTCGGCGGGGGGGAGGAAGAAGGAGGAGAAGGGCTGGGCCGGGCCAGGCCCAGTCGCGCGCGGGGGGAAAAAAGGAGGAGCTGGGCTTGGGCCCGCGCGAGGAGAAGAAGAGGAAAAGAGAAGCGGGCTGGGCTGCGCGGAGGAAAAGAAAAGGAAAGAAGAAGTTGGGCCGGGCTGGGCCCAGCCGCGCGCGGGGGGAAAAAAGCGAGGAGGAGAAGGGGCGGGCTGGGCCGGCCTGGTCCGGCCCGATCCGATTTTTTTTCTTTTTTTTCTTCTTTTTTTTTCTTTTTTTATTATATTTTTTTAGGATTAATTAACAAAATATGTTCTAATAAGCCCTATTAATGCAAATGTGCCTAATTCTATATGCAATGCATTTAAATTGAAATATTTTTTTGTTTTAGGAATTAAAGAAAATTAACTCCTAAATTTTGTGCAATTTATTTTGGGCAAATTAAAAATAGGTGTCTACAGCTGCCCCTCTTTGAAGGTGAGCTCGCAGAGATTAAGCTCGCAGAGGTTACATTCAAAGATAAAATGACACCTAAATTTGGCCCATGCATGCTCAATGAATGTTATTTTTGGTGAGACTGTGAGTCCCATTTTCATGATGCAATATAAGATGATGCATGTTAAAGCAAATAAAAACGTACCTGGGGATACTTACCTTACCGAAGGGTAGAGTAATTCCAGAAAGTTGATATTGTGTGTCGAGGACCCGAACCTGTCTTCGGTCACCTCGACGAAAAAATGGTTTGTCTAGGACCCGAACCTTTCTTCGGTCGCCTTGACTGAATTGTTTGTTGTCTAGGACCCGAACCTTTCTTCGGTCGCCTTGACTGATTGGATTTTGTTTGTCGAGGACCCGAACCTTTCTTCGGTCGCCTTGACTGAATGGATTTTGTCCGTCTAGGACCCGAACCTTTCTTCGGTCGCCTTGACTGACTGGATTTGTACGTCTAGGACCCGAACCTTTCTTCGGTCGCCTTGACTGGGGAAATCGCTTGCCTAGGACCCGAACCTTTCTTCGGTCGCCTTGACTGGATTTCGATTATCTGTCTAGGACCCGAACCTTTCTTCGGTCGCCTTGACTGACTGGATTTGTACGTCTAGGATCCGAACCTTTCTTCGGTCGCCTTGACGGAAATTGTACTGTCTCGGACCCGAACCTTTCTTCGGTCGCCTTGACGGGGGAAATCGCTTGCCTAGGACCCGAACCTTTCTTCGGTCGCCTTGACTGGATTTCGATTGTCTCGGTCCCGAATCTACCTTCGGTTGCCGTGACTGGGGAAATCATTTGCCTAGGACCCGAACCTTTCTTCGGTCGCCTTGACTGGATTTCGATTGTCTGTATAGGACCCGAACCTTTCTTCGGTCGCCTTGACTGACTGGATTTGTACGTCTAGGACCCGAACCTTTCTTCGGTCGCCTTGACGGAGATTGTACTGTTTGTCAAAGTACTTGGAGATTCTTGCCCAAGGATTTGACGATTTGCCTGGTGGGTCCTCGCCAGCAGGTCTTGAAAAGGCTCAAACGATGAGCACCTGGGGGTCCTCGCCCTAGGATTTGATGGTTTGCCTGGTGGGTCCTCGCCAGCAGGTCTTGAAAAGGCTCAAACGATGAGCACCTGGGGGTCCTCGCCCTAGGATTTGATGTATCATCTGCTGAATACCCGACCTTTCTTCGGGGCATCTCTTTTGGGATGACAATGAGGGTTTTTCCAGCGCCCGAATTTTGTGTTCTATCTCTGGGGATTAGAACTCTGAGCTGTCAAAGAAGATTAGCGCAAACATGCATGCATCGATCAAGAATAGACAAACTAGGCTATTCTAGAATGTGTATTTGAAAATTCATGCATGATGATTTTGCCATGTTTGCATCACCAAAAATCCACCGAGGGTCAATCAAGATAATTTTCGCTCGTGAGGTGGACTTCTCGAGATGCTGAACGAGTGACCTTCAGTCAGAAAGGACTTTCCACTCGCTCTCATTGAAAAGGGTTGTTTGTCCCGTCCATTAATGCGGGAACATCGAAAACACTCAATCTGACCTCTATCATATCAACAAGGGTCTGAGTTTTCTCGCAAGCGGTACGACACTGCCAATCTGAGAGGTCTTCTTCAGGGTCGTAATGTAGGCTTGGTCAATGGCTTAACAAAGGTGACTGTCCAAGTCAAGGCCATGAAAGAAAATATTTTGCAATTATCTCCAGGTTTACAAGTCAAGAACCCTGCAAAAGAGATAGAAGTAGTCTTGCTCGCACTTCCTCGAGCGGTGTTTATAAACATTTGAAATTCCACGTTAATTCAATTGCCATAGTCAGAAGAGACTTTATGAGGGACGTAACGTGGGCTTGGTTTACAGGTTGAGAAACGAAATGATCGTTAGGCTCAAAAATGTGTGTAAGGGTGAGAATTGGTGATCATCTAGCATCGTCACCAGTCTTCTTCTCCGCCGTCAGGATTTTTCTGGCAAACTCCCTGGGTAATCTTGTGTTTTAGCATCTTTGACAACTTTTTCTTGAGGAGCTTCTGCGTCAAGCATTTTCCTGGATACCATTCTATCTCTGTTCCAATTGCTTTCTCAAGAATAGGTTCATCTTCGTCTGTCATGTGGCAGATCTTTGTCAAGACAAAGTTCCTAAAGTAGGAATTTACATCGAAGAAGAACTCAAGTTCAAACCCTTTGGGTCGTCTATTCTACACCACTTAATGTCTTTGAGATATTTGAGAGCGCTTTCATCACGCTCAGAAATCTCCATTCATGGGCATTGGCCTTGCTTTTACCAGGCACACTGCTTTTTCATGCCCCCAATTTTCAGCATTTTTTTTGCGTTAGGACTAGCCTAAACGAGTTTGAAGTCTTCATCTTGATTCGATGCTTTGGGACCCTGATGCTCAAACTGTGGTGACTTTTGCTTTGCCCCAGTGTGGGGGGATGATCACCAACTGGGTTTCATACGAAATGAAATCGCCGGCTCAATTGGGCTAGCAAAGGATATAAGTGTATGGGATAGAAAAAGAATTGCTCTTCGTCATCCTAGGGCACTTAAATTATCGTGAGAGTTCATCTGCAATAAAAACACTCAAAGATTAATGCGAGTGAGAGCAAGAAAACTTCTATTCATCTTTTCACCTGGTGCGAGCTGTTGCAGCTGATGATGATAGAAAATTTTAGATATTACAAACTCCTCATCCATCTTAGTGACAACATCGCTGTTATCAATAAGATATTGACATTTTGGACAGGCTTTAGTTTGCTGCTCCTCTTTTGACAAAGCCCTCTTAGCCTCGACCGTCCGGCCGTCGATGGTGTGCTTGTCCTGGAGGACTCTGTCAAGGATCGCCGGACCTCAAGCTGCCCCAATGTGGGGTGGTTCTTGACAGGGTTGTTTTAAAAGAAACCGCTGAGTGTATGGGCTCAAATGGTTAAGCAAAGAATTAATGGTAGTGTATGGGGCAGAGAAATGAACTGCCTCTCGTCATTTTGGCTACCGTACCTTATGCGAGAAATCCCTTTACCTTGTAGAAATGAAACTTTTTCGCTCATCTTGTAAGGGTTTGGCACTTGAGAATGTGTATAAATCAAGGGTTGCCTCTCATCATCCCGACACACCTCGTTCAACACCTCGGAGCAGTTCGACACCATTCGTCGAATTGTCAAAATTTTCTCAGGGAATTGGTGAATTAAACAGGTAAAATTACCATGCAAAATTACTTTCCACGCAATGCACTTGAGGAAGAAAATAATATCGATTTTCTTTGATTATTTCTTCCTTCTTGTTTCTTTCTACTCTTGTGAGAAGAGTTTTTTAGGGAAAGAGGTACTTACCTATGTTGCAGCGGTAAGGCAAACCTGTAAGGTAATAAGAAAAACAGTGTTAATGAACAGTTCTTTGAGGGATAGGAATTGGAAACGATACAACATTACCCTTCGTGAATCCCTTTATTTGAGATTAAACCGGTAACTCCTTGAGTTTTCTCGGATGTTGATAATTCCCTTCTGACAAAAACATGAGTTTATGTTAGAAATGAGGCAATTGAGGGTAAATTGAAAACGATACAAACTACCATTCTTCCATTTTGCCTTCAAAGCTAGCAGAGTCTTTTCTACTCTTTACTTTGTTCAGCCTTCTCTGCCTCAATCTGCTCCTTCATACTCTTGGTCTCGAAGCTCGAATGAGATCCTCTATTATTAGGGATGCTTCCAAATAGAGGGTTCTATTGTCAGCGCATGTTGTGTCAATGCGGCTCCGGTATGTTGAGGAGTTTCTCGGGAATCATATGATTCTTGACAGGCACAGGGTATGTGCAATTGCTTGCATGGGGAGCTTCGCAGCAAAGCTAATCTCTACTTTAAAGGTCTTTGACGGGCATGGGCGTGACTACCATCGAGACTTCTGTGGTTGTCAAGATTGGCTTCGACGCCATTTTGTCATATGCAAAGTCCTTTCCAGCTGCTTGCACCATGAGTGTTGTTTACTCAATTTTGTCCTATATAAAAGGAAAAGATATGTCATTTCTATGCTAAAGTGAATAAACTTTAGGAACGAAATACACCCTTTTTGATGGACTGGGGGATTGCATGCCCCCTAGTCTACTCCTCCAATTGAGCACTTCTTCGTCGTGTTTCATTCGAGAAGTCCTAACATTGGTGTTCCATCCGGCTTGCTAGCACGTCAGAGTCTAGCATGTTTCCCAGCTCATTATCTGCAAAAGAAAAGGGATAGAATGTCATTTCCAAAATTTATTGAGGAATGAGACATACCTTTTCCTTCAAAAAGGGTAATCTTTTCTTGATTTGCCCCCGATTTTTGTACGAGATGATATTTTGCTCATCATGGAATCAGGGAATGCTCAGCAGTCTCATTGACTTCCTGGGGCTGATGTCACCCACTGGTGTATGAGATTTGCCCCATGTTTCATTTGAAGATTGGACGATCTTTGCTTGGACTGCTCCTATTAGATGAGTTGGTCCGCTATCATCATGAGGGTCTAATGTACACTTCAGTTTGTGTCATTTTCAAATGTCTCCTTTGTAATAAAAAATGAGTATGCTCTGAGACACGAGGTGAGCAAGTTAGAAAGACAAACAGGGCTATGAGTAATGCATGCTTTTTTACCGCCATTTTCTCTGACATTTTGAAAAATGATAAAATATTTGTTTTATTTTCAAAAGTTTAGAAACAAGGAAACATGAGGAAGCCCGGGCCTCAGAACACTTTCCTTTACACGGCTGGATATCATCAACGGGCCGGTTTGGGATACTCCCTCATGCCCTCAAAACATTATTTATTTACAATACATGGATTTACAATCTCAAAAGAGGGAGAGTTTAAAAAGACATTTCTTCCAACAGAAATGACGATAAAAAAAATACAAGGACAACCCCTTTTCCAGGGATTCATGCAAAAGAGGAGTTCTACTCAGGCAGGCTTACGCTCATTCCCTTCACCGGTCTCGAATGAGAAAGTCTTAGTGTCCAGTAGATTTTGAATTCGGTGTTTAAGAGTATAGCACCCATCAGTTGAATGCCCTACCTCGCCCATGTGATAATCACATTTTTCAGACGGATTGTAGTTTGAAAAACTCTCAGGATTAGGTCGCTTTGGTTCAGAGGAAAGCAATCCCTTTTCCCGGAGTATTGTCAGTATCTGAGACGGAGATCCTGGGAGGGGAGTGAACTGTCTCCGGTTGTTTTGCTTTTGTGATGGAGGGATACTGGGTTTGTATTGCTCACGTTGCATGAACTTTGGGCATAGGGTGCTTAATTCCTTAGATTCAGGGGACTCGTGGACATTGTCAATTATGACATTTTTACCCTTTTGGTTGACACTGGAGGGCTCCATTTGAATCATCACCCCTGGTCTTGGATAGCAAAACTGGGTCATGGTGAGTTGGTCTAAGCGGATTGACAAATATTCCACTTGTTTCGAGAGTTGTTGAAGAAAGGCAATGACTTGCTTCATTTCGGCCTCCATGTCGACCACACGAGTTGTTATATCTTTTTCAGCCATTTTTACTTGACGGGTTAGTATGATTTGTAATTACCTGAAAAAAAATGGCAACGAATGAGTATAAAATCTCATAAATGATCAATCCATGACTTAGTCTAATATTGCATCTGTCTATTATGTATTTTCTTTATTTACAAAAAAAAATCAGAAGCAAAAAAAGGTTTTTATTTATATATTCATTACAGACGGCGTCCCCGGGATTCGAACCCCGGTCGCCTCGAACCGTTACGCCTCACACCCGGATACCACTGGGCCGAAGGCCGCGGTGGTGTCTCAAAGGGGCAAAAAATTTTATTTAAAGTATAAAAAGCGGCCCGAGTTATATTAACATTAGTATAACCCAAAAACACTTTTAAGGAAGAAAACCAAAACCCCTGAGCATAATTACTAGGAAATATAAAATATAGGGGTTTTTAACAAAAAGGCGCCCTTCCCGAATACTCATTTTATAAACGATGGGAAAAAACACAGTCTCTCGGAGTCGCTTATTTTCACGGACAAATTCCGTAATAAGCGTATCTCTCGTATATAAACTGCAATCAATGAGTGGCCCATCAGTGACAAAACAATTAAACAAGTAGGCCGTATAAAAATGAGAAGGGATAGAATATATACCTTTCCTTAAACCATGGCAATCACAACGACATGCACATGAGAAGTGAGGTTCGATTTCTATCTAGACTGGCTCAGCAAAATGAAATTAAAAGGGTGCCTGACCGTCGCAGCCTCGCGTTGGTGTCAAGTCCTTTTAACCTCGGCCAAATCGAAAGGAATATCTTATAGTCACGCCAATAGCGGCTAAAGATACTTCTTTGTGATTTTTTAGAAATAAATTTCGGGGAAAAGAAAGGCAACCTCTACATCGCGGGCTCGCGTTCGAGGTCGTATCTTTCTTAACACCATCCTAAAAAATCCTATTGCGGCCCAGGTCCGGCAGCGTGGTTGTGTGTGCAACAGTGTAGTGCTAATTCATTAAAGCATGCACAACAATTTATAAACAACCAATTTAAACCTGCAAAAACAAATAACACCTTAATGTCAGGATCATACCTAGAGTCCTTGCTGCCAAACAAAAATCATTTTGAACAGGATAAAAATTTTTGGCCTAAGTCCACTTTAAAAACAGAAATCCCCAGTGGAGTCGCCAGTCTGTCGCGACCGAACTTTCGCGCATAGCCTCTTTTTAGGATGACATGCGAAAAGAAGGAGGGCTCGCCTGGTACGTGCTAAGTCTAGGTTCAGGACTTAACTCGGGCTCTCCCAAGCCCGTACCATATCGCGACTTAGGATTTAAAATTTTTAACATGCAAGTGGTTTATATCAAGGAGTCGCCACTAATCGATTTGGGGTAGGCCGATTAGAAACCTAAATAGGGTGACGGGAGAATCACCCTATTCCTACGAATCAGAGATTAACTGGGTTCGGGGACTTGATTACATTAGTTAAATAACTAATGCCCTTTCGGTACCTTTCTATCCTGTTCATTTCTGAAAACATTTGTCAGGCAATTTAGATTGATTTTAGGACCTTTCTCCTAACATGTGAGGTGATCAAGCGAGTGCATAATCAGAAACGATTAGCAATCAGGAACACAATAATTCATGCAGCCTAAGGTTCTAACCTAGACTAAGTCAGATGACATTCAAAATACAACAGCTCATGCAATTGTATTAAAAACATGCGTAACAACAACGCAACTGTGATAAAAATAACATGCAAAAAACCACCGCATAACTCAGGCTTGTCTAATTTAAATAAGACAATAACATGCACAATAATATAACAATGAATTAAAACACTTAGATAATCCACATAAAAAAACTTTAAAAAAAAAATTTTTTTTTGAATTTTTTTTTTTCGGAAAAGAAAAAAAATATATATATATATATATATATAATAATATCGAAAGAAAATAAAATAAAAATAAAACCTTTTTATTTTAAAATTTTTTTAAATTTTTTTAAATTTTTTTTTTAATTTTTTTTTATTAAAAAAAACAAAACAAAAATAAAATAGAAAAACAATATAATATTTAACCGGGTCGGGTCGGATCCGACCCGGGTCAACGGACCCGACCCGGGCGTTGACCCGGGTCGGATCGGTTCATCCGGATCGGGTCGGAACCGACCCGGGTCAACAGATCCGGCCCAGGCGTTGACCCGGGTCGGATCTGTTGATTCGGGTCGAATCCGACCCGAACACACAGAACAGCGGGGGGGGATGCCGGCGAGGCCAAAATCGGCCGTCCGCCGGCCGGCCCAGGCCAGCGCCGCCCCCGAATCGGTACCTGGGGTCACCATCAACCTCACCGACCGCCTGGCTCACCGTCCGGCCACCTGTTCGCCGGCCGGCGACGGAACAAAAACCGGCCTCGTTGAAGCATTTCGTCGAACACCTGGCGAGCGCGTGGAAAAACGGGGGATTCTGACCTCCTCCGGCGACCTGGCCGACTCCGACGGCTGGGGCTGATGTTCGACGGCGAGTGGGGACCGGGACCGGCGACGGCATGGGCCGGAAATCGCACGAGTCGGCCGACACGAGTCCCGGCCGGACCGCGTGCAAAAACAGGGGAAAACAGAGGCGGAACTCGGCCGGGAGAGCTCACCGGTCGGCGGCGCGTCTGGGTGGCTTTCCGGCGACTACGTGAGCGGCGGCGAGGTTGTTGGCTCTCCTCCGGCTCCGGCGGACTCTCGGTTTGCTCCCTCTCCCTCTTTGTTCTCTCTGTGTCTCTCTCAGTCTCCCTCTCCTCTGTTTCTCTCTCTGTGATCGACCGGGGGTACTCCAGGGACCGCCGATCGGCTTACTGGGGACGGCGAGGCCGGCTGAGACCTCAAGACCCTCCGAGACTCCTCTCTCTTCCGTTTCTCTCTCTATGTCTCTCTGTTTCTCTCCGTGTCTCCCTCTCTCTTTTACTGTTTCGCCGGCCGGGGCTCCTCCAAAATTGGCCGGCCGGGCCTCCTCCCAAAATTGGCCGACCCGCCTCTCTCTCTCTCTCTGGCCTTATATAGCCGGCGGCGACGATGACGATGACGATGACGGACCTCCCCTGCGTCGGCGTGACGACGGCCTGCAACGGCCGTCGTCACCCCATGACTTCGGTGGCCATTTGCAGGCCGGGGCAGAGCAGGACAGGGGGAACAGGACGCCGGGAGAGAGGAGAGGATAAGGGGGCTCCGGGAAATGGGGGGGACGGGACTGGCATTTAATGCCGGTCCTGTTGGCGTGCTCATCTGGCCCTGGCTGGCCGGATAGCGACGGCGAGGAGCGGCGCCGCCGTGCGTCGGCGTGACGATCGCGAACAGGGGAAGGACAGCGACGCTCGGCGGGGGGGAGGAAGAAGGAGGAGAAGGGCTGGGCCGGGCCAGGCCCAGTCGCGCGCGGGGGGAAAAAAGGAGGAGCTGGGCTTGGGCCCGCGCGGGGAGAAGAAGAGGAAAAGAGAAGCGGGCTGGGCTGCGCGGAGGAAAAGAAAAGGAAAGAAGAAGTTGGGCCGGGCTGGGCCCAGCCGCGCGCGGGGGAAAAAAGCGAGGAGGAGAAGGGGCGGGCTGGGCCGGCCTGGTCCGGCCCGATCCGATTTTTTTCTTTTTTTTCTTCTTTTTTTTTTTTTATTATATATATTTTTTAGGATTAATTAACAAAATATGTTCTAATAAGCCCTATTAATGCAAATGTGCCTAATTCTATATGCAATGCATTTAAATTGAAATATTTTTTTGTTTTAGGAATTAAAGAAAATTAACTCCTAAATTTTGTGCAATTTATTTTGGGCAAATTAAAAATAGGTGTCTACATTTTGTTTTTCCAAAGAGTCTTAGTAATCACTCAAGCTTGGAGGATTGTTTCATGCTCTATATATGCGTGCTATGATGAATAACAAAGGAAGACTTATTTGATTCAAAACTAATTGAGCTTTTGGCTTAAGAACAAGAAGAATTTCTTGTTTTACTCTTATCCCTTAGGTGGATTCCTACGGGCGGCGAGTATTGCTCTTATCTCTTAGGTTAATTACCTACGAGTGGCGAGTGACCTCTCTATTTAAGTTTTCATTTGCATTGCCTCTTATTTCTCTACACTTTCTCTGGCGCCACTATCCACTAATTCTTAAAATTGTGTGCACTATATTAAGGAGGCATCTAAAAGATATAGCACTTTTAACAGCTCTATCGATTCTTGGAAAAATGTCATGATGTCTGATTTAGTATTTTAGAATCAAATTTCTTACACTAGAGATATAATTTTCATTTAAACTTCTCTGATTGTGATTTAGAAAAGAAAAACCAAAATATTACCTGTCGACTATGCCACCTCTAGGTTTGGTCAATTCTGAAGTTTGGAAGCAAAATCCTCGTATCAGTACCTTTTACCTTATTAGAAATTGCCTTAACATAATTACAATCTTTAATTCTTACCAATTAGGCCACTTTTTGTTTGTTTAACTCGCCCGATTGATAGAAAAGTATTCAAATGTTCAGTCGGTGCAATCAAATCCTTCAATTTCGATGATATGTTGAAGCAAGTCTATTCATCATTAACAAACTTAACCACATAGATGTGACCATTAATGTGACAATATTTAAGATTGGAATAAGGACACTGTCATTACTTTCATATAGCAATAATGTCATAATTTCTGAAAAAACGTTCACTTGAGTGCCATAAATTTCAATCAATCACTTAAGTATCAAAATTTTTTAAAAACGTTCACTTAGTGCCAGAAATTCTACATGGATAGCATTTGTGGTGAATGTTTTTAAATAGTTGTGGTACTCAACTGATTGATTGAAAAGTTATAAAGTACTCAAATTATCAGAAAAAAAGTTATGTCACTTAAGTAAGCATTATACATAAGTTATGACAGTCAAGTGATTGAAGCATCGAACAAAAATTATGACACTTGTAATATCATTTTCCCTTTTAAGATTAAAAAAGAAAAATAAATACTTAGAATTCTAACATAATTTTTAGCAAATAAACTGAAAAAAAGATTAAGATAAAGCATTCTCTCTTCCTCTCTAGACTCCGGGAACACCACGCACGACACCTAGTGACATCGTCCCTAGGCATTTGTAGTGCAATTGCATATCGAGCACTAGGCCCCTGTAATTGGGGCATGTCCTAACATCTATCCCCATGCCCGGCACAAGCTATACACGACAAGAGTATGCTCGACAAAGTTCTAAGTCGAACCCCTACAGAGCATGTCCTCGAAAGGAGTCGTCGACAGATTGGCCCTTTTCGGCCTAGCAATAACCATAGAACAATGTGTAGCGAGTAGCACGACGGGCAAGTGCTTATTTCTCATTGTCTATATTAACAATTCCCCTTTTGGTTATTGTACGATCCTTACTTTGGTAATGACATCAAAGGCTCCAGGGCTGCGGCATCGAGATCTCGTAACCCTCTCCTACTTTTGCTCCTGAAATTTGATGCCCCATTTTTCTGTTTGGCAAACAAAAATATGTTCAATTTAAGATATATTTGACACACGTTTTGATCGACGACCTCAGAAACCAGAGCGATGTCAAAAAATGGCATTGAAGAGCTCGAGTCCCACGCTATTTCACTGGATTAGTGACAGCAAACCCTAAATTGCCACATCATCTTAGTATCAACGATTAGAGGCAGGAGCTTCAATGTCGTTTTGGTATTGCAGTGAACAACTCTATGCGATTGGAATTCAATGAAAGAGCCAAACAAGTATACCTTCTCCCTCTCTGATTCTCTCTCTCTTCTGATTCTATTTCTTGTTCCATTTCAATCTCACAGCTGTCGCAAGACAATTTGGTTGATGACCGATACGTACTAGAATTAAATTGTTCACATGTGTGTTTATATATATATATATATATATATATATATATATATAATCCGCAAATTTGTTACTTGACTATGGAGTGTATATGCTCTTTATATTTATGTAGTTTTCTTCCATCTATTGATTTAAATTTTTAGATAAAAAAATTCTAAGGATAATAAAAGAACTTAGAATAATAAATGTAAGTGTGGAGAACTAAAACCCTTCTTTATCCTGGAAAGCGATTTTCTCTCATCTGGAGAGCTCTCTCTACCTCCATGGTGGCTGTCTCAACCCAAAACCCTTCTTTATCCCCGCACACCCCTTGAATCCATCGCCCATATACCTGCAACTCAATCCCAATTGCTGTAAATACTTTGCTTAGCTACCTATCTTTCTTTTCCCCCCGTAAAACCCTAACCTTTTCTTCGATGCTCTCTCTGCTTCCCCATAATCTTGTTTTATTTTCCACAGAAACCCTTGTTTCCATACTACATACAACCCCTTCTAACCCTCGACCATTTCTCTTCAACATTCCTCCTGCCTTCCTCTTATACCAACCCTAACCTGAAAATCGTAACCTGCGCACTGGTAGTATATCCAATATGGCGGAAATGCAAGAATCGAAAATCCGTGTTGCGGCACTCTGTAGAAGATTGGGAAATTTTTGGTCAAGAAAGAATATCACGGCTGTAGATGATGCTATAACAACAGAGAAAGCAATGGAAGCCAAAATGAGCAGCTACACCCAAAACCAAAGGTAAACATACAAGCATTTTAGAATATGATGAGGGAAGCATGGAGAGCTGAAAATGTGGACATCTGTTTGCTTGACCCTGGTGTTTTTGGCTTTCGTTTCTTCTCTGAAATAGATAGAGATACGGCTTTGAATATGGGTCCTTGGTCTTTTGCTACTTGTTGCTAAAACCTTGGGAACCGAATGTTGGAGGATGAAGCCAGATATTGTTATTAAGGGCTTTTTTGTCTTTTCTATTAATTTTGCTTTTAGGTTAAAAGCTACGCTTTATATATTAGCTATTGACAGAAGTTAGCCGTCAAGCGCTGAGAAGAAAATAGAGAGAAAAGAAAAGAGAGAAGAACAAAGTGAGTTTTTTTCTTTGTGAGTGTTCTCAATCTCTTTGTGCCTCCATTTTGAGAAAAGATCATCATTGTATTCCTACTTTCTTCGAAATCTAGTGGATTCACAGAGTGCCTCTACGCGGAGACATAGCCCAAGTTTGGGTGAACTTCGATAACAAATTTTCTGGTGTGTTCTTTTCGATTCTATTTTTTTATTATTATATTCTGCTGGTGAGGATCGTTTGCTTGGGTTATTTTTCTGGAATTGGTGCTCGATTCCTAACAACTGGTATCAGAGCTTGGTTGGTTAATCGAGAACATCGAGGGGTTTTTTGGTGACTTTTGATTGAAAGCAAACGATATGGCAGAAGATAAAATCAGGATCGATAAGTTCGACGGGCAGTATTTCGGATGGTGGAAACTCCAAATCGAGGATTATCTTTATCAGAAAGATCTCTATGCATCACTTGAGGGTTGGAAACCTAAAATAGCGAAAGTGGATCCGACAGTAGAATCGGGATGGAAAATTTTTGATCGAAAGGCATTAGGTGCGATTCATCTAGGGTTGACGAAAAAGACAGGGTACCACATCGCAAAAGCAAAAACTGCAAAGAAGCAATGGATATTCTTACGAATATATATGAGAAGCCGTCCACATCAAATCAAGTGTTTTTGCTGAAGAAGTTGGTTAATATGAAGTTATCTGATAAAGGTTCCGCAGCAGAGCATATTAATAGTTTTACGCAAGTCACAGGTCAGTTGGAATCCACAGGCATAAATCTGGATATGAAGCTTCAAGCTTTATTATTTTTATGTTTTCTTTTGGAAAGCTACAACACCGCAATGCAGGGAATTTCAAGCACCATGAAGGATGATTTGACTCTGGATGATGCTGTGAGTAGTGTCATGGATGAAGAGATGCGAAGAAAAGTTTCAAGTGGAAATAATTTTTCGCCATCTACATCTTCCACGGCACTAGCAATAGAGAACCGTGGGAGAAGTAAAAGCAGAGGAAAATTCAGCAGGCGCGGTAGATCACAGTCAAGGGGAAAGAGAGAGGTCGCAAAAGATGAGTGTTGATTTTGTCACCAGACTGGACATCGGAGGTTTCAGTGTGAGGCCTACAAATAAAAGCAGCGGGATAAGAATCAAGGAGCTAATGTGGTTAGCGATGAACCTTCGCTAGAGAACTTGTGTTTAACTGCAAGGTAGGACTTGATGACAGACAAGTGGTTCATTGACTCCGATGCTTCTTTCTATTGCACCTCGTAAAGAGACATATTTGATGATTATGCCAGTAAGGATTTTGGGCAAGTGGTTGTGGGAAATGGCCATATGTGTCCAATTGTTGGAAAAGGAATTGTGATTGTGAACATCTCAGGTGGAAGACGTCTAGTTTTGCATGAAACTAGACATATCCCAGAATTAAAGAAAAATCTGATCTCAACTAGTAAACTTGATCAAGAAGGTTTGGTATGTGACGCCTCGAACCCCATCAAGCACGCGACACACCTCTTTGGTCGAATAACATGATGTCCCAGAAAATCGCCGACCCAATTCATCTTATCAAGGATTTAAATCATCAGCGAAAGCCGCAAACACCCAGACAATAATTAACTAGGGGTAAAAGGGAGAATAGACATCCATTACTTATCCAACTTTATACAATATCCACCATATACAACCCATAATATACAAGTACACCGAATATCTAAACTATGCACCACCGATATCAAATAAATCAGTAGCCTGGGTACCCTAACTATAAAAAATGGAACACCTCAAAAGACCTGCACTCAACCCCTACTCCAGCCCCTACGTCCTCTAGATGGCGTCCACTCCGAGTCTGATTCCTCAGGACCTGAGTCTGAATCCTCCTGAGCCACCTGCTCCTCTAAGGACTCTGAATAAGCCTCTATCTCAATCGGGTTGTCTATATCACCCGACTCCACCGAAACCTCAACCTGCTCCACCTTATCAGACTCCCCTTCCGACTCGTCCTCTGGCTCGTCCTCGGGTGCGTCCTCTGGTTCCATCTCTAGGTCTTCTTTGGGCTCATCTTTGCATTCTTCTTCCGACGCCTCTTCAGGTTCTTCCTCAGGGTCTTCTTCTTCAAGTTCCTCCTCTGGTATCACATCGAGATCTACATCCATAGGATCATACCCTGCTTGTGACTCCTCCGGCTCCGAATCAGGCTCAGCCATGGGAGGTTCAGGTGCTGCAAGTGCGGCCTGCTGTCCGGACTGTGCTAGACTAGTCTCCAAACTAGTCATCTCACCGTCAGAAGGGGGTATGGCTGATGGATCCCAATCCCCAATTCCGTCAAATGGGACGTCAAAGCCACGGACGGGGCCAAACTCATCCAACCCATCCCTGAACATCCAGGTAGTGTAGGTATGGGCCTGCCAAAGAGGTGGGCCTGCCAAAGAGGTAGTCCTACGTCTACCCAGACTACGATAGTATATTTCACACAGGTCATATTTTTGTCTATTGAGTACTCTACGACATCATGGTCGGTGTGCATCGGAATCCCAAAACGCTGCGGCGGCGGTGGTGGAAGGTTCATGGCTTAGGCCGGGGTTCTGAAATTGTTAGTTAAAACAACCATGAGAACACGTCTCAATAAGTACACACCCTAAACCCCACTTAGGCTAACACGTACCTCCAGACTAGTCCAAACACAATCACATTCAATAATCACATAACAGGTACACAATTTACACTTACTCGGGCTTTGATACACGCAAGCTGCAGGATAGTCTCAATTATGTAATTCCAATCACATGCACATTTCAAATTAATTTCACGCCCGATACGCAAGCCGAACACGTAGCATTCCCAATACCACATTCCGCACACTCGTTCCTGCCTCATCACACTAATTTCACTCGACTCACCAGTGACTCACGTAATAGTACCGCCTCAGATTTACTGCAACCAACTCATATCCACAACACTCCTTAGCCCGCGTAGTGGTACCGCCTCAGGCTATGTATCTTGTCCGCATAATGGTACCGCCTCAGGCTCAACATCCACCACCTACGGCACAACCTGCGTTATGGTACCGCCTCAGGTTGGCCGTCTTTCGGTAATGCCGGGTATCGTCCCGCGTTATGGTACCGCCTCAAGACGGCACAATTCCCCGCATAATAGTACGGCCTCAGGGATTTTCATGGCCACACACACGACATTTCACACAATTTCTCATTCAATCACTCGTTCGATTTACGTACCAACATGCCAAATCGTCAACTGATCAAATTCGGCCCATGCACGCATCGAACCTCACACATTTCACATGCTCAATCAATACCCAATCATGGCCAATTACCAGTCAAATCAATTCAGCCCATGTGCCCACATAACAGCCCACATTTCAATCAATCAGCTCACGATTCAACAAATATACAAGGCCACTATCAGGCCCACAATTACAGCCACAATCATGGCATAAATTCAGCATTTCCAAGCTCATTTCAAATCATAACAAGCACCACAATCCAGCCACATTACAACATACCAAACCAACACCATTTGCCCTAAATCGAGCCATACGCTTGTCAATTCAATCCACGACGTCCAGCACTCAACTTAGCCTCAAATTAGTCATGAAACATCACCAATTCATCCTAAATTCAGCCAATACCATTCCCCAAATCAGTCCACCAAATTAACCCCTAAATAACCCCTAAGCCGCCACTAATCGACCCTATTCAGCCCCTAATCAAGTCTATCGATACCCGATATCCTAAATAGGGTTTAGGGGGCGACTTACTTGGATTCCTAAACTAGTTCGGCTGAAGGGGGAGGCCGGCAGTTCGGCGGCCACTCGCCAATGGATGGCGACGGCGGTAGCTGGCTGGATGGTGGTTGATCTTCCACGGCTGGACAGAACCGAAGGGGCTGGTGGGGGAGGTGATTCGCTGCACAGAAAAAAAGGGGAAGGAGAGGCGGTGAGGTGAGCGGCGGTGGCTCCAGCGTGCGGTTGCTCCGGCCAGGCAGGTGGACGGTGGCGACAACTGGCTTGGACGGCCAGCCACGGTCACGGTGAGAGGAGTAGGTGGTTCGGTCAAGTTGGAGAGAGAGAGAGAGAGAGGAAAATGCCGAGAGAGGTGAGAGAGTGAGGAGAGAGAGAGAAAAATGGGTATTAAATAGGAAGAACACCAATAATTGGTGTCTAGCCTATGCAAAATGACCATCATACCCCTCTCTCACATTTCCAATCAACGGTCAAGATTTGATCTTATCCTAAAATCAATGATCTAGATTAATCCTTGCCAAAAATATCCAGGGGCAAAACTGGAATTTCACAAAATTCATAAGGGCAAAATTGTCCAAAAATTTCTATTTCTAAAGCTAGTGTGAAATGACCAAATTGCCCCTCTCACTTTATACTTGGCCTTAATAAAATCTCATGGGTAAAACGGTCATTTTCCATTTCTCGCCGAATTTCGATTTTCCTGAAGAATCCAGACAAATCCGAGGCTAACTAAGCCAATAACAAAGTCGTCCAACTATCCTGTCGTGACTTTTCAAATTTTCAATGCCCGACTTGGTCTCTAATTAATAACTAAATTTTAAATAACGTAACTTGAGCATATCTCAGACTAATGGGTGACTTTTGAGGAAATTCGCATTTTTTACCCGTAGCCGATACTGAATCAAGCCACGTTCAAGTTCGCTCGGGTCGTGACGACCTCGATTGTCACTTAATCGTGAAGGTCGATCGCTAGTTCCGACGGGCACGATCGTTGGTATAGGTTTAGGGTCATTCGTCAGTTCATCTCATGGTCAAGCGAAATCATCTGCAATCCACTAATATGACAGCGGTAAATTAATCCCCAATTATCCTTGGATCGGCCTACATTGGCTCAAAATGTCACCTCGACAATTTTTATGATAGAAAGTCAATTCACGATCGAGTTTCTTTAGTCGCGCGAACTTAAATCCTTAATTAGCCTTTCCCTAACAGTTAGTATCTCCTGAATGATCAATTCCGATCGAGATCTAACTACAAGTACGTTCATAAAATCATCCATTTCATAAATCCCAAATGGGTCGGATTTCAGAATGTCACATGGTAACCGCCTTTGGATGCGAAGAGTGGAAGATAAGCTCAGGGCCAAAAGTAATAGCAAAGGGAAAACATACGAGTACGCTTTACCTTCTCCAGGGAGACAATATTAGTGATATGGTTGCAACTATAGTGGCTATAGGTAATTTGTCTATTCTTTGACATTATTGTTTGGAACATCTTGGTGAAAGGGTATAAAGCAGTTACACTTAAGGAAGTTACTTCCAGGTTTGCAGAAAGTTGAATTAGATTTCTGTGAGAGTCGTATTTATGGAAAACAAAAATTTTCAGTTGAATGGGTGACAGAATAAAGGTAAAAAATTAAATTTGGTTCATACGGATGTGTAGGGATCGACTCAGGAACTCTCTTATGGTGGTAAGAGATATTTTGTCACATTCATTGATGATGCAACAAGGAAGACTTGGGTTTATCCTCTCAGAGAAAAATCAGAAGTATTCGGGATGTTCAAAATGTGGAAGGCCATGGTAGAAAAAGAGACAGGTTATCAGATTAAAGCTCTAAAGTCTGATAATGGTGGTGAATATACGAGCAAAGAATTTGCTGAATACTTAAGTCGGGAAGGCATACATGGGTTGAAAACTGTTCCTAGAACTCCTCAAGAGAACGGTGTAGCTAAGAGGATGAATAGAACCATTATGGAACATGCGAGATGCATGAGGCCACACGCAGGTCTTCCGCTACACTTATAGGCTGCTATAGTTGATGCAGCTGTTTATCTGATTAATAGGAGTCCATCTAGTGCGCTTGGTGGAGAAATACCGCAACAACAGTGGTCAGGTAAAAAGATTGATTATTCATATTTAAAAGTTTTTTGTTGTATTGCATATGCTCTGATTGATAGGGAGGATAGCAAGAAGCTTGATGCTAAGTCCCAGAAGTACGTCTTCATCGGATATGCTGGTGATGAGTATGGCTATAGGCTTTGGGATTATGAAAATAACAAAGTCATCCGCGGTCAAAATGTGGTATTCCATGAAGAAAATATGTATAAGGATTATCAGACGGAGCATGAGAAGGCAGTAGAACCAGAATATATTAAGCTGGACACAATACTCGTGAAAATAGTTCCGGCCAATCAAAATGTACCTAAAGGGAAGGTTCAAGATGAACCTATTATCAATGAATAGGAAGTTCAAGAGGAACGCGGTGATCCAGAATATACTAACGACCCTAAAGTACCTGTCTTGAGGAGGTCTACACGTGTGAGAAAGTCAAAGGTAATTTTTAATCCATCGGCTAATATTGTTCTAAACCATGTCTTATATACAGATTCGGGAGAACCAGAGACTTATGGTGAGGCAAAGAAAGACACATCTCACATGCAGTGGGAGCATGCTATGAAAGATGAGATGAGCTTGTTACTTCAGAACAAAACTTGGGAGTTGACCTAGTTACCTGTAGGTAAAAAGGCTTTGTTAAATAAATGGCTGTATAGGATAAAAAAAATGAAGCAGATGGTAATATCATATACAAAGTGAGACTTGTGGTCAAGGGCTTTTCTCAGAAAGAAGGAATCGACTACTTCGAAATAGTTTCACCGGTAGTAAAGATGACATCGATCAGAGTTTTGCTGAGTATAGTTGCAGTTGAGGATCTTCATCTCGAGTAATTGGATGTGAAAACGGCATTTTTGCGTGGGGACCTAGATGAAGAGTTATACATGGCGCAACCTAAAGGTTTTGAGGTTAAAGGTAAAGAGCACATGGTATGTCACTTGAAGAAAAGCTTGTTTGGCTTAAAGCAAGCTCCGCGGCAATGGTACTTAAAGTTTGATGGTTTCATGGAAGAAAAAGGTTTTGCACACTATGAAGCTGATCATTGTGTTTATTTTCGCAAGTATAGCGATGGTAATATCGTATATCTCTCTTTATATGTGAATGACATGCTGGTGGCTAGTTCCAATATGAAGAGAATCGTAGAAGTGAAGAAGATGTTGGCATCGCAGTTTGCTATGAAAGACTTGGGAGAGGTCAAGAATATCTTAGGCATGAAAATCATCAGAGACAGGAAATATAAGAAATTGTGGTTGTCGCAAGAAGACTATGTAAAGAAGGTGTTAAAGAGATTTAACATGGATAAGGCAAAACCGGTTGCGACTCCTCTAGCGAGTCACTTCAAACTTTATAAGGTCATGTGTCCGAGTCCTCAGGCTTTGAAAGATGAGATGGCGGCAGTCCCATATGCATCAACAGTGGGAAGTTTAATGTATGCCATGGTGAGCATGAGACCAGATATTGTACAGGCAGTGGGAGTTGTGAGTCGATATTTGCAAAACCCGGACAAAGAGCATTGGAATGCAGTAAAATGGATATTAAGATATCTAGCAGGTACATCAAATTACTCTCTTTATTATGGAGGGACATCTCTAGAATTGCAGAGTTATGTGGATGCAGATCACTCGGGTGATCGAGATAGTGGTAAGAGTACCATTGGATATGTCTTTACAGTTGCAGGTACAGTAGTGAGTTAGGTATCTCGACTATAAAAAGTAGTGGCGCTATCGACGACGGAAGAAGAGTACGTAGCGATCACGGAAGCCTCCAAGGAAATCATGTGGTTACAAGATTACATGGAGAAGCTACATCGAAAGCAGCCAGTGAGCACACTGTGGAGTGATAGTCAAAGTGCAGTACACTTGGCAAAGAATGCAACTTATCACTTCAGAAATTAGACATATCAAGAAGCGTTATCATTTTATCAAGTTAGCATTAAAAGATAATGAGTTAAATTTACAGAAGATTGATGGCTCAAAGAATCCAGCTGATATGTTTATCAAGATAGTAGACAGAGAGAAACTTATTTTCTGTACTACTACCATTGGTATTACTCCATGTTAATTGATGAGGAGTATCGTAGAGGTACAAGTTCAGCTTACTAGCTTTTGATGGATGCAAAGTTGCTTGGTGCATCGGGTGTATTTGTCTTTAAGTGGGAGATTGTTGGAGGATGAAGCCAAATATTGTTATTAAGGGCTTTTTTGTCTTTTCTATTAATTTTGCTCTTAGTTTAAAAGCTACGCTTTATATATCAACTATTGATAGAAGTTAGCTGTCAAGCACTGAGAAGAAAATAGAGAGAAAAGAAAAGAGAGAAGAAGAAAGTGAGTTTTTTTCTTTGTGAGTGTTCTCAATCTCTTTATGCCCCCATCTTAAGAGAAGATCATCATTGTATTTCTACTTTCTTCGAAATCTAGTGGATTCGTAGAGTGCCTCTACGCGGAGACGTAGCCCAAGTTTGGGTGAACTTTGATAATAAATTTTCTGGGGTGTTTTTTTCGATTCTGTTCTGTTATTATTATATTCTACTTGTGAGGATCGTTGGCTTGAGTTATTTTTCTGGAATCGGTGCTCGATTCCCAACACCGAATGACCCCCCCGCCCATTATAATTTCAATACATGTACATTTTGGGTCCAAATTCATGGACTGCCCATCGAATGGATGTCGGAGGAAGTAGTAGCAAGAGTTGAAGGAGAGATTGGAGATGTTTCGGGAGTAAAAATTGAAGCCCGAGGATACACGTCCTATAAATTGGGAAAGGCGAGAGTTAAAATGGATATCCTGGCCCCTCTTCAATCAGGATCAATTTACAGCAATAACGGAGAAAAACTATGGCTGGATTTTAGGTATGAAAGACTACCATACTTTTGTTACTCGTGGCAAATTAGGGCATTATGCGTAGTATTGCGATGAGGTGCCATACAATGAAGATCGCTTCAACAACACAAATGAGATGTCCTTTGGATCATGGCTAAAGGCGGAGGCAAATGAACATAGTCCCTTCTAGAATTTCTTTTATGATAAACCTATAGAGGAACTAATGGTCGAGGACTGCATATCAGAAACTTTGATCAATTCGGGACAAATGGTGGCATATAACAATAACCTAGATGACAATGCAAATTAGAATTGCAGTAGGTTATCTAAAAAGAGGAAAGAGGTCCTTGTCAATGAAAATAGCTGGGACATGATGAAGAGGACACCTATAATTCCATAATTTGAATTGCCAATCGGAAGTGGAGTACTAAAAGATTGTATCTAGCATGACAAGGCTAAAAATGAGAAAGGGAAGAAGGGGAAAGGCCTTAAAACCCAAGCTAGCAAGAAATCGAAGAGATACTCCCCTCATCAAACTCAGTTGACTAGGGAAAATTTGCTAGAGAAAGTTGGCTTACTGGACACTCCAATCCAAACAATGGAAGATGCTCAAATATGAGTTTTGGTGGCTAGCCATAATAAACTACCGGGGTACAAATGAAGATAATATGCTTGAATTGTCAGGCGCTGGGCTCTCCCCTGACAATCCAGGCTCTTAGAGCCTTAGTGGCTCAAGAAAGGCCCAACTTGGTTCTACTCATGGAAACAAAAAATAAATAACATGTAGTAATGAGAGTTAAGAATAGTCTAAAATTCCAGTTTAGTTATGCGGTGAACCCAAGAGGGACTACAGGGGGTTTAACTGTGTTTTGGAATGGGTCAGTGGAAATCATAGTAGAGTTAGCCTCCCAAGAGATGCTGAACATGATTTGTGTAGACAACGAAAACAGAACCAGATTTAGAGTTACCTTTATTCATGCTCCAAATGTTTTTCAAGAAAGGTAGAGACTGTGGGAAAGAATGAGGCAGATCAGTTCATATGATGCACTCCCCTGGGTTTGTTTAGGAGATTTTAATGAAGTACTGTCGCGACCTAAAAATTCCTTCCTCTCAGGCTAATGGATTATTAGGACTAAACCTAACTCGAGCCCTCCCAAGCCCTACCAATTCGCAACTTTGGGTTTAAGTTTTTAACATGCAAATATTTTCATGCTTGGAGTCGCCACTAATCAATTTGTGGTAGGTCGATTAGAAACCTAAATAAAACATAGGGAGATATGTTTTATTCCTACGAACCAGAGATTCTAAGCCCGGGGACTTGATTACGCTAGATCTAGTCTAACGCCCTTTCGGTACCTTTTCTTTTCAAAAAAATATTTTGGCAAGCAATTTGGATCCATTTTAACTTAGTCACTAACATGTGAGGTGTTCATGCGGGTGCGCAAACCACCAAAGTAACACCCAATAATCAAAACATTAAATAAATTGCAAGATTGGGAGAATTACTTACCTCGAAGCAACGTAAGCATCTGCATGGTTAGCTAGAAAATCACATCAACCATCCTAATATGATTTCTAATTAACAAACAGTTCACTCAATATTTTTGGATTTTTGCTTATTTAAATGAAGCCTAATCTACATGTAATGACGTGCAAAAATTGACACGCGAATAATGCAACCTAACATGCAAACTATATGTCATGCGACGACGTGACTTAATTCTGATGACGGGCAAACGATTTATTTTTGGTGTTTTCTAATGAAATTCGGAATAAAAATATGCCTAAATTAACGTGCAACCTATGATGACTTAACATATCCTAACATGACTTATTTTTGGGATTTTTGTTAAAATTCGAAATAATAAATTAATTAAATTAAGAATGCAATCTACTATAAAACAATTCATTCTTTTTTGGGATTTTCATGAAAATTCGAAATTAAAAAAAATAACCTAAATAATCTATTAAGATTAGAAAATTACTTAATTTAAACTAGGAAATAGATTATCTCAAGTCCTAATTTAAATTAAATAATTATTCTATCGTCTAGATATATTTAGGATTCCTAAACATGCAAAACTCAAATTCAAATCCTAACTGATATTTTTTTTGAATTTTCTTTTTTATTTGAAAAGGAAAGATAATTTAAACAGAGATAGCATCCACATTTAAAACAACCACGCAATCCACAAGATTCGTTTCAAATTCGGATTAGGCACAAAAATCGAGCTATCAGTCATATCTATAGGGTTATAAATATTGACGGAAAGTCGATCGTTCAAATTTGGAAAGCAGATAAAAATCATTATCGTATCCAAGGGATTATGGATAGGATAATGATTTTCCGTATCGTCGCGTATCGTACCTTAGGGATAAGGTAGGATAGTCGTCTAGATACGTTGCTAAATTAGGAAAGTTTCCTAATTTTGAATATTTTAAAAATATTGCAGATATCAGATAATTATCCCAACATATCTAATATTCTACACGATATTCACGCAATATTCAAAAGCACAAATTAGTAAATTAAATATTCTGAAAAATATCAGATAATATCTAATTACCTAATTTGCAGATAATTCCCAAATTCGAACTTGCGGATCGGGATGAACGGCGAGCGGTGGGCCGGCGGCGCGGTGTCGGGATGACGGCGGGGCAACGGCGACGGAACAGCAAGGCAGCGACGACGGGCGCGGGAGGCAGCGGCGCTCGGCAGCGGGCGCGGCGGCGGGCGCGGGCGCGGGCGCGGGCGCGGGCGCGGCAGCGGGCGCGGGCGCGGGCGCGGGCGCGGCAGCGGGCGCGGGCGCGGGCGCGGGCGCGGCAGCGGGCGCGGGAGCGGGCGCGGGCGCGGCAGCGGGCGCGGGAGCGGGCGCGGGCGCGGGAGCGGGCGCGGGAGCGGGCGCGGCAGCGGGCGCGGGCGCGGGAGCGGGCGCGGCAGCGGGCGCGTCGCGCGAGGTCTTCCTCCTCTCTCTCTCTTTCTCACTCTCACACTCTAAAAATTTTCTGATCTGAAAATTGTGTCTCCCCTCTAAAATTCTGACCTAATGAAGTATATATAGTATTAACCTAGGTCAATTAGATGGGCTTTCTAGTCTTAATGGGCTTAGGCTTGGGCTTTAATTTAAATGGGCTGAATTAATTAATGATAAATGGGCTGAATTAAGCTCAAATTAAAACAACCAAGCCCGTTTGACTTGTAATTCCCGGCTCGTGCATTTTAAGCGAGCCGAGTCCCGTTTGATGAAATTTAAGCTCGTTCGTCACCGCCGGTCCGATGCAAAATGCAATTAATCTAAAATGAGTTTAAACTATATGTTATGCAATTTAAACATTTTTTGTTTAGGGGTTAAAAATTTAATCCCTAATTTTCTATGCAAATTATACTAAATGGTCGCTAAAATTTAGGTGTCAACAGGTACTTTATCATTGGGAAAAGGTGGGAATCAGGATGGCTGAATACTACCGAATGAATGCATTAAGAGGCTGTTTAAATGATTGCTCTTTGATGGACATTGATTGTAAAAGGTGCAATTCACTTGGACAAATAATAGGGAAGGGACAAATTTAATTAAAGAGAAACTAGATAGAGGCCCCATTTGGTTCAGCTTTGGGAAGGGGCTTTTAGCCTCGAAAGTCCCTTCCCAAAATGCTGAACTATTTGGTTTTGCTTTCTGAGTCCGAAAAGTCGAAAGCTAGCATTTGGAATGTCGAAAACCCAAAGCTAGTCTGAATCAACTTTGGGCTTTCGGTATTCCACAAATGCTAAAGCCTTTTTTTCTCTTCCCAAATTACCCTCACTCAAATTTCAATATTTCGATTTTGCCTTTGTTACTGTTCATCTTCTTCACCGCGAGGGTGGCCGATGAAGGGCCGGCGAGGGCGGATCTGGCCGGCAAAGGGCCAGCGAGGGGCCGACGAGGGCGGATCTGGCCGGCGAAGGGCAAACGAGGGGCCGACATGGTCGCCCGACCCAAGCGAAGGCCACCTGGGCTCAGGCAACCACCCAAGCGGCCGTCACCTAAGGTCGCGCGACCCTAGGCGGCCTTCGCCTGGGTAGCGTAACCTCAGGTGACGGCCGCTTGGGTCGCGCGACTTCAGGCGATGGCCTATGATAAAGTGGAATGGGATTTTTTGGAAGCATGTGTCACATCCCGATTTTTGGGCCTGGGAAGCCGCAGGTAAATTGTAATATCCTCAATTTCAGTCCCTGGAAAATGGCTATGGTTTCAGTTCGGTGGTTTTCCAATCAGAACTAAATTGTTTTCTCTTGTTTTGGAAAACCCAGTTTTGGATCCTTTGTACCCCTTCGTCTTGTTATTTTTGGGGAGAATTTTGTGATCCGAATTTCCAAACACTTTCTTCTTGAAAGTTGTTCCAAATATCATGAAGTTTTACATATTTTAATTTCAGAATTTTTGGAGTTGATATGAGTGGTACGATGGCTTGATTTTCGGACTGTGTGAAACTGCCCAGAATGGGTATTTCGGTGATGTTTACACCGTCTTTATTTTCTACAAGCTTTTCTGGGCTGATTTTGGAAAAGTTTCCTTCACGAAAGTTGTTGAGAACTTCCTTTTCTATAATGTATATAAATTTGGGAATTTTTCAAGATGATTTGGATTCTGGACAGAGCTTACTTTGAGAAGCAAAGATGCTGTTCCAGTGAACTGTTTTTAGTCTGTCTTTGAGCTACTAAAAATGGTGTTTACGGAAAGATTTCGAATTTGTGTTCTTCACAAGAAATGCTTGTTAAGGCCTTGTTTATGACATATCCGAATTTGAGAATTTTCAGAGTCCATTTACTATATTTTCAAGCTTGATTTTGTGAACAGTGCAAAGCTGTTCGGTTTTATAAGATTTCAAAGATTTATCAATTTCTATTTAAAAACGTTAAAATCTCGACTTGATGTCTTTTGGTGATATTTGAGGCATATTTAGAGGATTTTCCATGCCAAACCTCGGGTTGGATGGAATTATTATGCGTGTTTATCGCAGAAAACCTTCAGAAAATCTTGTGATTAAGTATGGCACGGGTTGTGATTTTTGTGCCAAATGATATATTTCGTGTGAACCGATTGGCCCGAGTCATTTACGTGAGAATTCATTCAGTAAATCTAGAAGGTTCTAGGGAGTCCACGGTCGGGAAATTGATGGAAGAATCCAGAGGATAAGGCATTGACCGAGTCAAAGCTTATCCTCCAAGCTTTATTAATTAGCCATTATTGTTCTTGACTTTGGAGGCCACCCTCATAATGGCTTGTATTAATTGCTTGGACTTTGGTGACCCTTCATAATGTCATGCATTAATGAACGAAGACTTTAGGGCCCCTCCGATGACACGTGCGCTTACCTCACACCCCCACGTGACACGTGCGCTTACCTCACCTCCCCAATGACACGTGCGCTTACCTCATCCAAGCTTTGGCCCCAAGTTTTGCCTCCCTATAAATAGAAACAAGACCATTCGGCCAAAGGGAGAGAGAAATAGAGAGAGAAAGAGAAGCCAAGAGAGAAAAGAGAGAGAGAGAGAGAAAATCGAGAGAGAAAGAAAGTTGAGGGAGAGAAAAGAAAAGGGCAACCACCGTGAATTGATGAGATCCCGAGGCCGTCATCTTTCCCGTCCATTTTCTACTCTCTAGTTCTGGTTTTGTTGATGTGTAAGTGAATTCCTTAATATCAGGAAATGATGTTGAGATGCGTTGTGATATGGTTTGCTTGGACCGTTTCTCGGTCGTTTAGTTAGTCGTAGTGGTTCATTTCCTTGGCTTGACCATATTTCATGTTTGATATTGTTTTGAGATAGAACAGAGCCTTGATTGGTAAAGTATACATGAGATAGAACCAAGCCTTGATTGGTAAAGTGTACACGAGGTAGAACCGAGCCTTGGTTGGTAATCGAGAGTTGGCTGGTAAAGTGCACATGTGATAGCCGTGCGTGATGTTCTCTTGTTTGAACTTTGCTATTGATCTGCCATCGATGTGGGTGCGGTAAGGGCTGACTTATGTTAACGGCGATCGATATATCCTCGCTTGATATTAGTATTTTCACTTGCTGAGTCTCCCTGACTCATCCCCCGTTTTTTTCACCCTCAGGTCCATAGGATGGTTTAATGGATGGCAGCGACAGGGGGTGTTTGAGCCATGTTCGAGCTCGGGGAAAGCTTGGAGCGGTGAATCCGAAGTAGTGGGCTTAGGACACCCAAGCCACTTGTTATTATGTGTAAATGGCCAAAATCGGCTAAGTTGGGCTGTAAAATATGTTTGCGTGTCCTATAAATATAAGGTTTGCTCATGATGCTGATTGTTTTAATCCCGCTGTTGTTTTTCATGTGATTGTCCCGAGATATGCCTCCGCTTGTGTTTAAAGAAAGATAATAATGAACGGGACGTCACGTTAATGACCCTGAGGTCGGGGCGTCACAGCATGTTTGCTGAAAATGGGTTTTAGTGAAAAATGGGTTGGTTGGGTAATGCAATGTGTGACTAAAGTATCTTTTAGTGCGAAAATAAATGGAGAACCTCTCCCCTTCTTTCACCCCACTAGAAGCATTAGACAAGGGGATCCCCTATCACCTTACCTATTTATTCCGGCAACAAATTGCTTATCCTCCTTGATGGAAAATGCCATGACCAATGGACATATAAAGGGAATCAAGCTGAATAGGTTCTGTCCAACCCTGACCCACTTATTATTTGCGGATGATTTTATCTTTTTTCTAAATGGAACCATTCATGAATGTGAAAATGTCTCAACTGTGCTTAACCAGTACTGCTATGCCTCCGGACAAGCCATAAACCTGAATAGATCAGGTATATTTTTCACCAACGGTTGCCCTCAGATGTTAAGGGACAATATGGCCAAAACATTGAGAATACAGGAAATGAATCACACGGGGAAGTACCTTGGTATCCCCTCTGATTAGGGAAAATCCAAGTGTGACATTCCGAATTTCGACCCATTTTTGAGATTTATAAAACGTGTAATTCGTCAGTGCACTTATAATAAAATCTCGCCCGGAACTGATCACTCTTGAATTATTATTTTTAAATTAGAGATTTCGCTAGAATCGCACTCGATCAAATTTGGTTGTTATTTAGAGCCCAAACTTTGGAGTCGAATTTCTCGAAGTTTCGAGATAAATTTAATTGGACGGTGTCGATATTATTGTGTCCAGCATCGATATTGCCCGAAATATGTGAGAAGTAGATTTTTGACCGGGTGCAAATTTGGACTAGTAGACTTTCCTCGTAGTGTGTTTTGGGTTATTTCTTTTGGCCCTTTTTCCTAAATTATTAGCTAGGATTTTCATGGGCCGTTGGATCATTTTTGGATTTCAACCGTGTCCGTTGGATCGCGATCGAGTACATTGACTTTTGGCTCTCTCTCTCTCTCTCTCTCTCTCTCTCTCTCTCCTCTGTCGCATCCCCGCCCCCTCTGCCCCATGCAGACGTCCACTCCCCCCCTCTTCCCCATGCAAGTCTCTCTCCTCTCTCTTCCTTTTCTTCTTCTTTCTTCTTCCTTCTCTCTTCTTCTTCCCCCTTTTGCCCGCGCCATTACTTCTGCTCCTGCTTCTGCTTGCCCTAACCGATGCCGACCGAGCTCGCCTCCAACCCCGTCGCCATCGTCGCCATCGCCCGATTGCCGTGCCGCACCGTCCGCCAACTGCCAACCCCGACCAGCTAGTCTCTCCCTCTCCTTCGCGCCCAGCTTGCTGCTCGAGCCCGCCGCGCCTGTCTCGGATCGGTGCTGCCAAGACGATCATCTTGCTCCACTCCGCCATCCGGCTTGTCGCCGCGAGTCTTGCCCAGCTCAGCTCGTCGCCGTCGCCACTCACTTGTCCGCGCACCTGGTAGCTCGCCGGACCGAGCTCGTCCGTCCCATGCCGTTCACCGTAGCCGCCGCGAATCGCCGCCGCGTCGCCCAGCCGTCCCCGTCATCGCCGCTCGCCAGCTAGCTCGCCCGTCACTTGCTCGCCCGACCAGCTTGCCACCATCGCCTCTCCCTCACCCTCCATCTCTCTCTCTTTCGCCATCACCACCCTCGGTGAACCTCCCCCACCCCTTCAGCTCATCGCCGCCACATCGCCGTCGCCGCCACCGCCGCCGCCGCTCGCCCGCCCCGACCAACAAGCCAGCCGGCCCAGGCCATGGCCAAGCTCGCCCAGGCCACTTCCCAGTCGCATGCTCGGCACCTCGCCCGTCCAACCCGTCCAGCTCACCTGTGCACCCCAGGCGTGCCGTTCGGCCACCGCGCCCATGCACCAGGCACGCCGTTCGGCCATCGTGCCTATCACGCCCCGAACCCCACCGAGCTCGCGACATCCCCTGCTGCGGTCGAAATGATGCGACGTCCCAGGAACATCGCCGACCCAACCCAAACATCAAAGCCACATGCGGAAGCGAATAAAACAACCCCGGACAGAAATATGACAACAACGGGGTAGAACTCCATAACAATCAAACCACAACTTCATACAGCACCAAATATACAAACATATACAGCAAACCAACATTCGAAATCACCGTCATAACAAAATATCAGGGTCTGATTAACTTAACTTCCCTATGGGTCAATCCGATTTACACAACCCCTAAAATACCCTAGGGAAAAACCTAAGGATCGCCTCCTTCCTTCATGTTCCCATTTCGCTTGGTTCGATCCTCCGGAAGACCTCTTAGGCATTGCCTGCAACTCCACTGGGCTCCTTGGGCGACTCCTCAAAACTCCAAAAAGAGGAGGCGGGCCTCCTGGGTCTAAGACTGGGGGTCTGAAAGTAGCGGTTATACAACCGTGAGACGAATCTCAATAAGTGTACAACCCCAAACCCCACGTAGACACTCACGTACCGCCAGACGAAAACACACATAACACACCACGATCAATCAATCTAACAATCACACATGACCCTACCTGGAATCCATCATACACGTCCCTACACGTTAGTCAACCACACAGCCAGCACATCACAGCAATACATCACAGATGTGCGCGTGCCTCAATTATAAGACAGAAACCACTTGGGCACGTCCCATACCGTGCCTAGCAGTTTCTACCCTATAATTAAGCATCACATCACGCGATACAAACACACTCGTACACTAACTCACACCATGCGTCACTTTCTCAAACCTCGCACCTCAAGCCAATTTCCGCTCATTCTCAACTCTTCCACCACTACCGCGCCCGCGTAAAACGTATCAGGCCAACGGTCTTCTGACCTCGTCAGGCATCGTCACCCCGCCGGGCCGGGCATCGTCACCTCGTCAGGGACGGCATCGTCCCGCGTAAACGTACACGCCTCAAGACGGAATCCTACACACACTTTCCTTCTACCGCGCTCGCGTAAAACGCATCAGGCCAACGGTCTTCTGACCACGTCAGGCATCGACACCCCGTCGGGCCGGGCATCGTCACCTCGTCAGGGACGGCATCGTCCCGCGTAAACGAACACGCCTCAGGACGGACCTTACCCCGCGTAAACGAACACGCCTCAGGGTATCACTTTTCCACTCAATCCTACATTTCCGTACCTTAATTCCACACTCTCCACACGTTCCACGCCACCACACAAACATACTACCAAACATACACACTTCACACCCATTTCACATTTACACAACCTCGTCATGCAAACACCACACAAACACCCATGCTTGGCATGCGAACTCAATGCACAATCACACTACCACACTACACGGCCACATACACGCGGCACACCACCACAATTCACGGCCACTTACATAGCACACACAGTCACGCATAATCAGCCCATAGCGAATTCCAGCACAGGCGCTCATTACAAAATCACACTACCACACCGCCACACTACACGGCCACATACACACGGTACACAGTCACGCCACATTCAGCTCAAGTACAATCCAGAACACCATTCAATCGGCCCACAAACACAACCTAAACAAACCTTCCAATAAACCCATTCAAGCCACAATAATTGCAATCAATCACGCAATTAATCCCCGATCGATCCACAATATCTCAGCCCTAACCAAGTTTCCTAAACCTCGAAAATTCATTGCCAAATCAGTCCATAACTTCCGAACAACCAGCCATTCAATCAGTCCTAGATCAGCCACAAAATTCCCTAAAATGAACCCTAAACAGTGACCGAAATCCCATCAAAATAAATAATAAACGAACTCCAAAAATTCTAAAATTTGAACACGTTGTGTAAAACATCTTGCTGAACATTTTTCGTGAAGAACGCGAAACTCAGTTCCAACTGGAAACACTTCTTTTTGACAGTCAAAGTCAGACGAAATCCGGTTCGCTCGGACAGCCCCTCAGGCCATCAAAATACAACTCATTCGGTACACAAACCATTTTGGAAAATATTGAAATTTTTATATGTTATAGCCACGAGTGTCTCCAACAACTTTTGTGAAGGAAGTATTTTGAAAATAGGCCTGGAAAAATTTATAAAAATTCGAACAGACCCGAAGGTCGGGTGAACAGTAAATCCGGCAGTTTTATTTCGGTCCAAAGATGGACATCCGAATGGCATCAAATGATTTCCAAAAATTCCCAAATTAAAATATGTTATACTTCAAGATGTTGGGAAAAACTTTCATGAAGAACACTTCCTCAAATTCGGGCCACATAAGTCACAGTAAAAATAACAAAAACCAGCGACGCAGCAGCAACCCAACTGGAAATCAGCCAACACACACCACCGAGCAAACCAGCCACTAAATTCACCCTAAACCAAGCCCTAAACAAGCCTAACAATACCCGAGCTCCTAGGCGACATTTGGGGAGGTCACTTACCTAAAAAGCGAGACAGAACGGGGCTGGGATGGTGCGGAACAGCAGCAGCAGCAGTAGCAACAGCAATGGTGATGAGAGGAAACAAAAATGAAGAGAATGAGAAAGAGAGAGAGAGAGAGAGAGAGTGAGGCTGAACGTGGGAGGAGGGGTTCTGGCCAGAATGAGGGAGGAGAGAGAGAGAGTGGAAGTCAGCTGGTCAAATATGACAGCCCCAAGCGCCACTTGTCGCGATCCTACGCACTTTGACCATTTTACCCTTGATCCAACGGTCTAGGTTTGTCCAAATCCAATAATTGAGGGGTAAAAGTGTCCAAGGCCCAATAATGCAGCTGAAAAACCAATAATAATAATCCCAAATAATTTCCCAAAATTCGGAACTGAAACGGGCCCAGGGGCAAAATGGTAATTTTCCGGTCCCGGGGCGAAATTTCAATTTTCGCACATACGCATTCCATATGTGCGTGGCCAACATAATGTGGTGTCAGAATCGCGAAATTCACTTTCTAAGCCCTCGAAAATCGACTGCGAAGTTCCGGGAATAAAATAATATTATTTTTCCAATTTTTGTCGAAATTCCAATTTTTGGCCAAAACCACTCTAAATGTGCATGGCTACCCCAAAATGACCTTGGCCGCGAAAAATAACCTCAAACGGCCTCCGAATCCAATCTCGGTGCCCACAGGGGCAAAACCGTAATTTTCTGGGTCCCGAACCGAAATCCATTTTTTTGCAGAAATGGGTGGCCCCAAGGTTGGCCAAGCCAAAAACGTCATCGGCCGTCCAAAATTGTCACTTTCAAAATTCTCGATTCCCGGGCCCGAATTCCAAGAAATGACTAAAATCGAACAACCGCGACTTTAGCTTATCTCTTGCTAACGGGTGGCTCATTGGGATTACGCGCTCTCGACCCGTGACCGACACTAAGTCCAATCACGTTTAAGTTTGCTCGAACCAGGGCGACCTCGATTGTCATATAATTGTGAGGGTCTGTCACTAGTGCCATTCGGACACGATCAATCAAATAGACCGGTCTCGGTTGGCTCAAAACATTCCCTCGTCAATCGATATGGTCGAAGATCGAACCAAGGTCGAGTTCTTTGATCGTGCGAACTCAATCCCGTAATAGCCCTACCCCTACGGTTAGCGTCCCGAAAGTGCACTGTTCCGGGCGAGATCTCACTATAGTGAATTGATCAATTTCATTCCTTAAATCCCGGGAAAGGGATCGAAAATTTAGACTGTTACAGTGCCCGTGTTAGCCAACCGCCGTGCCCATTTGACCCGCACCCGTGCTTAGCCCAGCATTGTTGACCCGAGCCATTTTAGGCCCGGGCTGACTTTTCCCAAGGCAAAACCTAGTAAGTGACTTTCTAAACCCTACTTAGTATAATGGGTATGTTTAAACTTGTTTATGGTGTAAATTAGTACCGGCTTAGGAATTAAATTAGGCGTGGATTAGTTAAATTGATTGTGCTCAAATTGTGGATTATTGTGGTGGCAATTGTGTGGCTAGTTTAATGATTGTTTGAGATGAATAACATGACTGAGTTGTCGTGGCGCTTGTGGGTGAAATGGATTAATTGGATGTGCCGACTTGAATGTCGGATCGATAGGCTGATGTGGAGAGCATGACTTGAACTGGGTGTTATGGCGTGTCAAATTGATATTGGTGAAAGTGGAGTGAGTTGTATTTAATTATATGACTGACAAAATGGTGAATTTTGTGTGTGGTGCATGTGCATGAGAAAAGCTCGGATTGATCGGAGGGCTAACCTGTAGGGTGTTGACTCTGGTCATGTGAAAGCTTATTTTTGAAATGTCCAGTGAGAGACGGAGCCCGGCTTGATTTGAGGGCTGACCTAAGGCGTGTTGACGCGGGTCATGAGAAAGTGTGAAAGGTCCAGTGAGGGACAGAGCCCGGCTTGATCTGAGGGTTGACCTGTGGGGCGTTGACCCGGGTCGTGTAAAAGCTTGTTTTTGAAATGTCTAGTGAGGGACAGAGCCCGGCTTGATCTGAGGGCTGACCTGAGACGTATTGACGCGGGTCATGGGAAAGTGTGAAAGGTTCAGTGAGGGACGGAGTCTGGCTTGATTTGAGGATTGACCTGTGGGGTGTTGACCCAGGTCGTGGAAAGTTGCTTGGCCACGAATGCGAAATGAGTGTGATTGAATTGAGTGAATGTATTTGTGTATGGCGCTCGACTGATGGCGAAGTGTTTGTGGAATATTATGATATTCATGTGATTGTACTAATATGCAGAGTTGGCACGTAGTTCGAGGCGAGGTAGGTATGTTGTGTGGAATTGATTATGTTGGCTGGTAAATTGCACGTTAGACTTATCTTGTTACGCATTGGCCTAGGTGGGGTATAGGTTGTCTGCTTATTGAGATTTATTCTCATTGCTGTAGCGTAAATATTTTCATATCCCCGACCTTGATCATGTCGCCACCTAGGCGTTTTGGGGTTCCCATGCATACGGTGCATGAGGAGAACGAATACCCGGGACTGAACCCGGATGAGACTTAGATTAGGCATCGTATCACTGTTTGGGTAGATGTGGGACTAGAGGAGCTAGAATGCCATACCTATTTGACTTGGTCCCATAGGGTCGAATTGGTGAATTCTGGGCCAATCCGAGATTTTGAAGGGTTGTAGCATGCCAACAAGAGTGTGGTGAATTGGGAGTCCTGGGACAAGTTTACTCCCGATGGCAAGGTGTCAGATCCCAATAGTCCTCCGAAGAACCTTGGTCCAGAACCGACGCCCGTTCCAGAGCCTGAAACCGAGCCCATATCGGAGCCTGAGCCTAAGCCTGAAGAGGAGCCTATGGTGCCCGAGCATGAGGAGGAGGATGAGGAGGAGCCGATCGAGATCGACTCGGACTCAGAGTCAGGACCTTGAGGGTCCGATTCGGATTGGGCGCCATAGGGATGTTTAGGAGTTGGGCCTGCAAGTCTTTTTGGTAGCGTCCCTTTTTGTGCAATTAGTAGTCTACCCGGCCACCTGTTCCTTTTTTATGATGAAGGTGGATTCTAACCCTAGAGGTATAGTGTATGAATACTTGGAATTTCAAGCAATGTTATGTATTTATTGATTTGTGTTCGTTCTACCCCGTTGTCGTTATTAATTGTGTGGGTCGTTTAAATTTCGCTTCCACCTGCGTACAACTTTGGGTGATTCGTTTGGGGTCGACGACGTGTCCTAGGACGTCGTGATCAATACGACCGTGGAAGGGGTGTCGCGAGCCCATCGGGGTTTGGGACGTGACACCAAGAGACAGATGTTTGCCTCGATTTTAGGGAGAGTCAATATGAAGCTGCAAAGATGGAAGAAACAAATTATATCTAAAGCGAGTAAGGAGATTCTGCTAAAAACTGTGGTTTAGGCTTTACCACATTATGTAATGTCTATTTTTAAGATACTCGTATCGATTTGTAAAGCCATAGAGCGAAAGATAGCCAATTTCTGGTGGAAAAACAGTGAATCAAAAGCTGGTTTACATTGGAAAAGATGGGAAATCAGGAAAACCATAAAAGATGAGGGAGGAATGGGATTCAGGGATTTAATTAGTGTCAATAAAGCACTACTGAGGAAACAAGCTTGGAGACTAGTTAAAAATCCTGATGCATTATGGAGTAAGCTGTTGAAAGGATTGTATTTTTATCGTAAAGACTTCCGGCCTGAGAAAGGCTATAGACCACCCCAGGGTTGGCAAAGCATCTTGAAGGGACGAGAAGCGATCTTGAACTCAGTGATATGGGTAATTGGAAACGGAGAAAAGGTTAACATCAGAACAGATAGGTGGTTGAAGAGGGGTATAATTGGGCAGGTGTGGAAGGCTCGAAACAACCAGATTTTCAGAGGTGTTAAACCGAATGCAAAAGAAGAAGTGGGATCAGCTTGGATAATGCATCGAAGTGTTAAAAAAAATGGAGCATTCGAGCAAAAAACGCAGAAAAGAGAGGAGATCTTACCTCAGCGCAAGCATGGACAGGCCCGGCGGAGGGTATCCTGAAAATCAACGTTGATGGGTCTCTTGGCGAAGGATCGATGGACAGTGCGATAGCTTTCATCTGTCAGGATTACTCCGGCTGCCTTGTTGATGGATTCGTCCAGAACGTCCGAGCATCCTCCCAGGCACAAATCGAAACCTAGCTCTTCTCGCTGCCCTCAAGTACGTTGAACAAAACAAAGTTGAAAGAGTTGAACTGGAGTCGGACCGTATAGAACTGATAAGCGCATTGAAGCAAGGAGAACAGATTAGCTAGGAAGTGAGGGCCCTTATAACGGAATGCTATTATCTACTTTCAAGGGTACAGGGTGTAGGCCTGAAATTTTGTCCAAGAACTGCAAATTCTGTGGCTGATTGGGTAGCGGGGACTTATAGAAAGAAATGTCATCCATCTGACTGGCTCTACTCCCCTCCTCAGGCCCTTTGGGCATTGCTATGCAACGACGCCCCTTGCTTGGGCCCTGCTAGCTAAGTCCAATTTATGATATATAAGTATTCGTATTTGATCAAAAAAAATAAACTAAATTGTAATTCTATGGTACGATTGGAGCTTAACGACGAAGAAGGATCGACTGAACTTACCGAAAGAAAGTTAGGCGAGATTAACGCATTTCCCACTCATCTTAAACCTCTTTGGAGAGAAGGAACATCATTTCTCAGTTGGGTGAACTGCCGATCAATGAAATACCTTGGTAATCTCACTGCCTACGTCAAATGCGAGCCAAAGCTCAAGTGAATCGGCTGCGACATGGGATACTTTAACACTATCATAGAAAAGGCATAAATTTTTCTGCAAAATCAGAAACATGAAGGCCTCATCCTAATAATTCATCGACATGAAAATCCAAGTGTAGTGACGATTCTTCATTTAAGAACATTGTTAGTTTAACTGTTGCAGTTGACAATAAGAAAAGAAATGCTCACATTGGTAGTATCCTGCTCCTCATGTCATAATCATAATTAAGCTTATTTTTAGCGTGTAATCCAAAGCATTGAAGAGTAAAATAGCACTAAGCCGGCTCTTTCTGTTGCTTCGTAACAATGTAATTTGTCTTATGCCCTCAGTTCATCTATAAATAGAAAGACACACAAGGCATATCTCTCACAAACTCAGTATACAAAGAAGTTAGAGATTTGAAAAGCATGGCCAAGATCACCGGTCACAAGTCCACCATCTTCTTCAACTTGGTTTTGATACTCTTCTTCGTCCTCATGGTCTCCGTGGTCGAGAGTAGAGTTGTTGGAAGTAAGTAATGCGTTAGTATTACCCATTAATGATAATGTATTCTTTTCCAACATACTTCAAAATCTTCTTTTGCAAATTTCAATCGTACCTAAGGGTCTGCTTTCTACTTCAAAACGTTGGCCGACCATACGTTATTACAAGACCTTTCGACCGGTTTTTGAACATAGTCGTTTTGAAGCTGCAACATCAGTAGCTGAAAGTTTTTCTTTCCTGCTCATTCGTCTTCATTAGCATCATATGTCAACTCTTTGGTTTATGCATGGTGGTTTACAGGGGTTCCAAATGCGAAACCTGGCCTGGTGTGCGACAAAGTGGTGGGAGTGAAGAGTGGAGACACTTGCCTTGCAATAGCAGAGCAGTTCAAGTTGACTCCCGAAGCCTTCCACTTCATCAACCCGAATCTGAATTGCGATGCTCTCTTCGTTGACCAATGGCTTTGCATCGCCGGGAAGTCGACCTAAGCCACAAAGATGTTTGACACTTGTATGAATAAAGTAGTAGATCAGTGCAACACACTCATCACCCAGTTATTTGTAATGCAAATGTCGGGGTCATCATGTTTTGTTTCAGTGTCATCGAGAATACAGCTTGAGTATTTTCATTGAAGGTGTCGACAAAGAAAAATAAAGGTGTTGTTAACCAAGTTTATATTTGAGAAAGAGAGGATGAACAAAGCTATATAGAATAGTAGTTTTTTCAATGGTTGTCGCCTTTGATCACACATTACATATCATAATACCATATTTCATTGGAGGAAAGCATTGAGAAGAACATGGGTTCAGCTCAACTTGGCAACTACACCTCGCATTTCGCATGTCCAATGCTATTCTAGAGAGAACTAATCAGGCTCTAATTTGTAAAGCTATAGAACCAAGTACTGGTTTGAATCTTGGTTCTAGGTGTCGGTTCAATCTGAGAACCAAACCAATCGAGTTGGTTCTAGGGTTGAATTGGGTTGTTGGTCCTGTTCTAGGGTAAAGTGAACTTTGAAGCCGGTTTTCTAATTGTTTCTTTAGGAAAAACAAGCGTTTCTTGATTTGGTTACAGAACGAATTGGTCCAGCACCTGATTCTAAAATAAGAAATTTTGGGAGATACTGTCGTTCCGGCGTATCAAATGGGAGGGATTTTGGCCAAATTGCACGTCCCACCTTACCACGACTGTAGTAAGCACTATACTATGGTGATAGTTGCCATCATGCTAGCCACCATAGCATCCATTGGGGGATTCTTCTTTTCATGGAGGTGGAAACATGGGAGAGATTCTTACCATGGTGCACTTCACAGCTTATAAGGATTATGGTAAGCACTATATTATGGTGATCGTTGCCATTGTCCTAGCCACCATAACATTCGTTGAGAGCTTCTTCCTTATTATGGTGACGAAAATATTTTTCAATACTAAAATTTTTGCGCAATTTTCTTGCAACAAATGAGCCTTTTTATGATTTGTATTTCCGGTACTATCGTTCCAACATTACACATGGAAGAGATTCTTACCAGGGTGCACATCTTGCCTTGCCATGACCGTGGTAAGCACTATATTATGGTGATAGTTGCCATTATCCTAAGCACCTTTGGGGCTTCTTCTTTCTTTGGAGATGGACACATGGGAGAGATTCTTTTCGCGGTGCATGTCCCGCTTTACCAGGAGCGCGGTAAGCACTATATTACGGTGATAATTACCATTATCTTGGGGGCTTCTTTTTTAAGATGAGGAAAATATCGTTTGATACTAAATTTTTCATGTAACAAATGAACCATTTATGATTTAACTTTGAGGTACTATTGCTCTAGCACGATTCATGGGAGAGATTCTCACCATAGTGCACATCCGACCTTACACCGACCATGATAATCACTACATTATGGTGATAAGTGCCATTATCCTAACCACCATAGTATTCATTGGGGCCTTCTTCTTTTTTATGGTGAGGGAAACATTTTTCGATACTAAATCTTTTGTACAATTTTCGTGCAACAAATGAACCTTTTGTGGTTTGAATTGTAGGCTTATGGCCACTGGGCCTTCGCTGTGGCCAACGACTGATCGAAGCGGAAGAAAAAGGAAAAAAATATAAGAAAAAAATTAAAAAGGAAAAAATTAAAAATTAGAATTTAAAATAATAAAAATAATTTAAAATGAATGGTGAAAGAAGGAGGAAGGAAAATAAAGAAGAAATCATTTTCACACTTTTGAATGTGGTTTTTTCATTGACGGAAAATATTTTCCTTGATTGGTTTATTTTTCGTGAACTGAACGTCGGAAGTTTTTTAACAAATTGAGATTTTAATGATGAAACTCGCACGTTCACATGTTATTGATGTAGGATTTACGGGTTTTGGGACGAATGAGATACTGGCGTGGTGCTTGGCTTCACTAATATGCGAGCTGTGGACTTTGGTTTAAGTTGAGTATTTGAAGCACCATATCACCCCTCGCCATGTACAAAATGATAAAGATAATTATTTTTGTTGTTGTTTAAGGCTCTCATTGTTTTGCGAAAAATAAATGGTTTAAAAAATATTTTCTTAAAAATGATCTCTTGTATCGCTTGAAATAATTAATCAATGACAAATGTTTTCATTATCGATAATAATTTATGTCTAAATAATTTCATGGACAATGAAACTTTTTTCAATTTTACATTGTTGTAAGTAATATAAGCATCCATTTTTAGGAAAATGATTTCCAAATCATTGATTTTCCATGAAACAAACGGAGCCTAAATGTGTGTCCGTTTCGCGAAAAGTGAGTGTTTTGGAAAACATTTTCCTAAAACCGATTGCCTGCATCGCTCAAAAAAATGAACAAATGAAAATATTTCCATTGTCCATGAAAATGTTTAGATATAAATTATTGTCGACAATGAAAAACTATTTATTACCGACTATCTTTTTCAAGCGAAATAAGCGATTATTTCTTGGAATTTTTTTTTAGATCATTCATTTTCACGAAACAAACGGAGCCTAAGAAACTATGAGTTCATGATTGAAGATATCAAATAGGATCAGAGCAGAAAACATCTCATTGGTTTGATGTCTTTAAGTTGTCTAATCTATGTAATGACGATCTGGTAACACAATATGCTTAATTAAATATAACCATATAGCTAGAGTTGGTCTAATAGCCGGATAATTTTAGCAAGAGCTTTCAAGCAATGGCATAAAATGCTGAAATCAATTCTTCTGTCAATTCCATTTCTCATAAAAAGGAATCTTTTTCTATACTAATATATTTCTAAAAGAGTTGGTAAGTGTCACAAAATAGTTTGTAAAGAAATTATTCGTCATTTGATTTATCGGTAACTTGTTGATTACTAGACCTATCAAAATGGGTCATAAGTCTCCCTCGAAGAATAGTCGAGGTACGCGCAAACTGGCCCAGACATCTCGGTTACCAAAAAAAAAAAGGGTCATATATGAGTCTTCAATTTTGAAGAGCATACCTTAGATGGGTTTTAAAATTTTAAGCCTAAAATAAGTGGGTCTAAATGGGTAGAGTTAATAACCCATTTCCAACCCACTACACCCACACACAATTTCTCCCTCTTCAACCTTATAAAAATATATGTTTTAAAAAAATCAAAATTATAATTTTTTTTCGCTTTTTCTTTTTTTTCGTTTTCCTTCATTTTCAGCAAGTGGCCGACCACAGGCGAAGAACGAGCTCGCTGGATCTGGCGAGGTGGAGCCTCGCCGGAATCAAGTGAACTCAAGCCTCACCTGAGGCCGACGAGCTCGTTCCTTGCCTATGGCACCGGCCGAAATTGAAAAAAGAAAAGAAAAGAAAAGAATAAAATAATTAAAAACTGGATTCTTGAAAAATAAACAATAAAAAAATAAAAGGAAAAATAAAAATAAAATTATTAAAAGGAGTGTGCGGAGGAAAATTAAATAATATTTTCTATATTAAACGGCAAAAAATATTTTCTAATTCATTTTTAGGTTTTAGCCGAACACCGGAAAGTATTGTTATTTTCTTAGAAAATGACTTTATGGAAAACATTTTCTAGAAATATCACATTTTCCGTGGAATAAACGGAGCCTCAATTTAAAAAAAATTATAAAAATTTTCCGCTAGATTTGTATTGCATGGAAATGTTTTAGCAATATAAGTTTTAAAAAAATCATAAAAAATAAATTTTCCTAGATTGGGTTAAATATGAAAATGTTTTAGTAATATGGGTTGGATCGAGTTGAGTATGGGTTGGGTCAAATATGGGTCAAGAAATTTACATTATAAATAAAATTGGTCATAAACGAAGTAATAGGTCAATTTGAGGTTGATCATTTATGACTCAATCCAAACCCAATCCGATCTACCCATTTAATAGGTTTATTGATTACTTACTCAATCTTTATGATGGTTTGCAAAGAACTAACTTTTCTCATCTTTTACGAACTTTTATTTGCCTTTCTTACTAACGTCTTAAATTTTTTAACTCTTATTGAATTTACCAATCTTTATTTGAGTGACCAAACAACTTTTTTGAATTAAATTACTAACAAATAGTGGGTTACCCACATTTGAGGTACTTATATGCATTTCTTTAATTTTTAGCTTATCAACATTGTTATCCTTTATCTTACCAAAAAAAAAAACATTGTTATCCTTTACCCACCCATCGGTGGCCGCATTGGTTTGCGCTAAGTTTCTTTCACAAGAGGTCCTGGGTTCAAACTCGCCCATCGGTGATTTAAGTAGGGGGTCGTGGCGGTGGGATGCTGCGCTAGTCCCCCTCGAGGACTAGTCGGGCATCACCGTTGGTTTGAGCCCTAGCTCGCCGGCCGCGCGAACACCTCGGTTATAAAAAAAAAAACATTATTATCCTTTACCGACTTTTATATGTCTTTCTTACTACAGTCTTGAATTTATCAATTCACAAGTGAAATTACCTACCTTCATTTATGCAACTTACTAGCTTTTCTTCCATTTGGTCAACTACTAATTTTAATTTACCATCTCTCATTTGAATTATTTACTTACGTTTGTTTATCTTTTATCTTTGTAAATCTAAAGACTTTTTCTATTGAGTTACCAATTTTTATTTGTATTACTTACCAGCCCGTTAAGTTTAACAACTCTTTCAAATAGTTATCGACGATTACTAAACTTTTCTCTAATTAAGTTACAGATTTTTTTTTTGCGTTATCAACTCTTATTTGAGCTAGTTAATGACATTTATTTACTCTTTTTCTTAAATTTCCAACTTCTCTTATCTCTGACAAAATAAAGAAGATTTATAATTTAACGTCCTGAATTCGACCTACTTTCGTAATCAATGAAATTAATGTTATTTCTCATTTCGTTTTAGTAAGTCTCGCCCAGAACTGATCATTCTTGGGATACGAACCGATAGGAAAACGGTACGTGGACTCGAGAACTCGATCGTGAATTGAGTATGAACCCGAGAAACGACAAGGAAATATTTTGTGCCAATGTAGGCCGATCCAAGGAGAGTGACGGATTCAGTTTGGCCAACGACGTACAATCGGATCGCGGGTGATTCCGTACGATCGAAAGTACGCGCGGCGAACGATCCCAAACTTATTCCGAATGATCGTGACCCCCGGAACTAGTGATAAATCCTTATGTTCTTTGGGAAATCGGGACCGTCATGACTCGAGTAGCCCTAGGTCGATACGCGTAACCCGTAATTAGCCGCCCGTTAGTGAGAGACGCTAAAATCGCAAATTGAGCAAAATCGATCGTGAAATTGAGTCCAGACTTCGGTGTCGAGTTTCGTGAGCGTACGCGACTATTTTTACAAGGACGACGTCATTTTTGTGTAGCCAATCATATTTAGGATAAGTGGAGTCGAAAATTGGAAAATTAACCCGGGACCCGAAAATTACCGTTTTGCCTTTGTACCCTAAGCTTGGATTCCGAATTTTGGGAATATTTTAAGGTTTTATGTTAGTTGTTTCAGCCCAATAATACTAGAAATGTTGGACAATTGTGCCCTCAAGATACTTTGGCTAGATTAACCCCAACCTTTGGATTAGGGGCAAAATAGTCTTTATTGGGATAGTTGTTCACCAACCCCCACTAGCCAAAATGTGTATATCTCTCCCATTCTCTCTCTCTCTCTCTCTTCTCATTTCCTCCTCCCCAAGTCAGCTGGCCACTCCTCTCTCCCCCTCCATCTCGTGAGCTTCCCCTCCCGGCCGCGTGAGGCTCGCCGGAGCAAGCCGCCGCTCGCCGGAGTCGGTGCTGCCGCCGCGTGCCACCCGTCCTCGCTAGCCTCCCCTCACCATCACCATCCCGCCCCCCTCTCCTCTCCTCTCCCTCTTGCCGTGTCTCTCTCTCTCTCCCGTGCTCTCTCTCGCCGCCGCCGCCGTCGCACGCCGACACCGTCACCGCCTGGCACCGCCACCATCCCGACCGCCCCATTTTCTTCTCCACCTCACCTCATTCCCTGTTGGCTATGAGGATCAGCCCACCTAGGCTCGCTGTCGCCGTTGCCGCCGCCGAGTGCTGCCAAGGGAGCTATCGCGCGCCGCCACTGTTCCGGCGTGGAACCGCCGCTGTTCAGCCGCCCTCGCCTTCTGTCCAGCTTAGTTGGGAGCTTAGGAATCTAAGTGAGTACAACCCTAAACCGTAATTAGGCTAATGTGTGTTTCTAGATGGGTTTTAGGGGTTAATTATGGGTAATTTACGGGTTAGCTTGTGGAGGATGTTAGAGACTGATATTGTGGCTAATTTGGAGGCTTAGTGCGATGATTTAATCGGAGTTTAATGGGCTATAGGGTGCTGTGAGGTGGCGGAGCATAGACGCCTTGATTTGGGCGAAATTGTAGATTTAGTGGGTGTAAATTGCGGGCCGAGTGGTGGCTATTTTCATGGTTAATTTTGTGGCCTAATGTGATGATTTGGAGGTGATTTAATGGCCTAGGGTGGACTGTTTATGGCTGATTTGGTGTTGGGTTGATTCGAGCCATAATTGGTTTATCGAGATCTTAGGGTGAATTGCTTGGGGAACGATGATCGGCTTGTGAGGATGCTAAGTTAATCGTGGCTTGAGTGTGACTGTGTAATGCTCTATGATGTGCTTGGTGTGGTTAATTTATGAGATGCTTGGTAGGCTATCGGCATGTATAGTTTTGGTGTTTTAATTGCGTGAAATTGGGGTGTCAAATTACTTGTTGCGATTGATTTGCTCTGATTGGTCTATTGAGCTTGTTGCGACATTATGGGAATAAATAGCCAATTCATATTTAGTGCCCCGTGTGAATTTTATGAATGTCAAGTGTGGATATTGTGGCCTTGTACGTGCATACTGAGTATTGGCATATCATGTACATTATGCGTGTGTGCACAAACGGTATGAGCTTGTAATCACCTAATCGCCCTGATGCGTTTTACGCTTGGTTTAGATAATAACTGATGTATGTGAATGTGTGATCACATAAAGCCCTGATGCGTTTTACGTGGGGTAATGAACCTGTCCTGAGGCGTGTTACGCGGGGCGATGCCCGGACTACCGGAAGATGACCAACCTGATGCGTTTTACGCGGGTTATGTGTCATGAGCCTGATGCGTTTTACATGGGCCAGAGATCGATCTCGAAGTGATGGACCTGATGCATTTTACGCTGGTCAGACTTGATGCGTTTTACGCGGATCGGAGGAGAATTGATAAATTGCAAGTGTGCAAGGGTGCAAATGTGCAAAGTGCATTGATGAGGCATGAGCACGAGTGTGAGCACAAGCATATGCATGACATGCGTTATGACCAAGTGACGTGTGCATGTACCGTGATTGGGTTCTGTGTTATTATTGTGAATTATAAGTGCCTAACCTGCAGGGCCAAGGTAAGTTTTGGATTTGGGTCCGAGGGCCTAAGTCACTCATATTCTGGATTGTGTGTTGTTTAGTGCTCGTCAGGAGGTGCATGTTAGTCTAGTTTAAGTTTAGGGAACCTACTCGCTGAGATTTATTCTCACTGTTGTGTAAACTCAATTTTTCAGACCCCCGGTCTTGAGATGTCTACCGTGCCTATTCGTTTTGGGATCCCTTACCGAATAGACCGGGAGGAGACGGTGTACCCCACAGGGAACAGGGATTTCTTTGTTGGATATCTGTCCACAGTTTGGGTTGATATGGGGGAGCAGCTAGACCAGGCCCACAAGTACATAGGGTGGTGTATCAGGGACCTTACCAGGACATACGGACCCTTTCGATCTTTTAAGGTTCCATATAGCGATTGAGGGGATGTTGACCCTCAGTGTCCCGATGGAGAATTGGTGAGCCCTGACCGTGCGCCGGAGGATGGGGATTCAGGCTCGGAGCCGATGGATTCGGAGGATGAGGAACCAGAGCCCATGGAGCAGGACATGGAGCAGGAGGACGAGGCCGAGTCGATGGATTTCGAGGAGGAGTCAGCTGGGGCCGAGTTCGAGTAGGATTCCCTAGACTCTAAGGTTGAGCTGTCTGATAGCTCTTCCGAGTGGTCGGGATCTGACTCGGACTGGGTTCCATAGATCTAGCCTTAGTCCTAGATAGATCGGGCCAGTACCTTTTTGACCGGAGCCCCTTCTAGTTTTTAGTAACCCTAACCGCCCGGGCCACTTACCCCTTTTTGTTAGTAGTGGCCATTGACCCGCTTTTGATTTTTGAGCGTGGGCTGTAATTGAATGTTGTATATGTTCGTCATATCAATGCAAGTGTATATATTTATGATCATGTTGTTTATTCTACCCTTGGCTATGCGTTTAAGTTGTACGGGTGTTATAATGCTTCCGCATGTGCTTATTTCTCTGTGATGTGTGTTGGGTCGGCGACGCGTCATGGGACGTCGCACAACAAATTCAACCTCGGATGGGATGTTTGCGCTTCGTGGGGTACGGGGCGTGACATATAAACTCTCATTTGCATTTCTTATGTATACCTTAAATTCATATTGATTACATGATATCACCAATCGTTATTTAAGTAACTTACCATCTTTTCTCTGATTAAGTTACTAGCTAGTTTTGGGTTACCTACACTTAATTTGAGTAACTTAATTAAGTCATTCTAATTATTGTTGGTGATTTCTAAAATGAGTTGGGTAAATTTAAGACAATACTAACAAATGCAAATAAAAGTTTGTCAATGATAAAAAACAATTGACAATTTTTTTAAAAAAAGTAAATTTTGGTAAATGATTCATATGAGAGTGGGTAATTAACAGTAGATTGTAATTTAATGGGAAAAAAGTTGATGAGTTCCGCTGATTTAGGTTGGTCATTTCTAAAATGAGTTAATATATGAAAGGGGTTGCTAACCAAGACAAATAAAAGTTGGTAACTCAAGAGAAAATTTGGCAAATTCAAAAATAAAAAGTTGATAAGTAGCTCAAATGAAAGTGTCACAGCCCGAACCCGGCGAGCACGCGAACATCCCACTACGGTCGTTACAAGTGCGATGTCCTAGGATGCATCGCCGACCCGATCGATTCACTAATGATCATACACATGCAGAAGCGAACTATAACACCCTATCAACATCACATATAACTCGGGGCAGCTAAGGAGACAGCAGGAATACACATCAACAAAACAACTATCATAAACACACTGTTAACTCAAGTTCGGTACAAATTACAAGCCCAACCTGAGGGCGACTTGCCACCAACCGTACATACAGAAGGATTGGGTTAACCTAAACTCCTCTATGGCAAGACATTTAAAAGCAGAAAGTTCATCCCATCCCTACATCGACCCTGGTCTCCGATCCTTATGTGACATCTATTTGTCACTCCAAACCTGAAAATGTTTAATCACGAGGGATGAGATAACTCAGCAAGTAAGCTCCCTAAACCTCATTTAGGAGAATACGTTACCTTCGGATCGTCCTAAACATACAAGGTTACTGAAATAAACGTGCCATAATACAATCATAGGCATTCTTACTTGGCTTAGACACACATATATGCCACAATGATGCATCAACCATATCACATAATCAAAGCATGTAATAAGAATTCACATGCATCAATGCATCACAGTCGTGTGTGCCTCGATTATAAGGCAAAACCCACTTGGGCACGTCTTATACCATGCCTAGCAGTTTTTACCCCATAATCAAGCACTACATCACGCGATGCAAACTACACTCGCACACTAACTCACACCATGCGTCAACTTTCACAAGTTTCGTACATTAAACCGAGTCCAGCTCACTCCCAACTTTCCATCACTACCACGCCCATGTAAAAATGCATCAGGCTAACGGTCTTCTGACCTTGTCAGGCATCGTCACCCCATCAGGCCGGGCATTGTCACCTCGTCAAGAACGGCATCATCTCACGTAACACGCCTCAGGATGGAACCTATCCCACGTCAACACGCCTCATGGTACCACTTTTTCAACCATTCAAATCATCTCGTACCATCGTTCCACATGTACCACACAGCCACACATAGCACTCGGCCACACCATCACATGCTACTTTTTATCTTTGCCCCTTGGGGCTTTTAGTGATCACTCATGCCATGCAATGCATTCACTTCGCGCGTTAATCACACCACATGCTCACATAATGAATGTCAACTCAATCGCAACCCATGATCACCACCAAATCATTGTCGGTTTCAACAACATCAATCATTATAACTCAACCAATCAATCAACATAGACACCGAGTATTCAATATCAAGTCACATGTGCACAAGCACCATTTAGGCCGTCAATCAAGCACCATTCAGCCACGAAACTGATCAATCCACATGCACTTGCCGAATAAGCCACTTCCCCTCAATTAAATCCACAAGCCCTTCCACGCACACGGTCACAATTAGGTAATCACCAACCACCCTCAATTCAACTCAAACAACACACAAGAAGGTTGGAATGAATAGTGTTCCGGGCAGTTTTAAGGGGTCTGAAAATGAGTTTTTGTGCGACCCAAATGGACTCCAAAAATTCCAAATTTAAAATATGTTATACTTCAAGATGTTGGGATCAACTTTCATGAAGAAATCTTCCTCAAATTCGGCCCACACAATTCTCCACAAAAATAACAAACTGGACGGGTACAGTAACCGCGAATCCGAGAATCACACCAAACCTCAAGGATTCAAACCCTAACTGATTTCTACCAAATTTCAACCACCAAACCTCATTCCACCATATCCAAACTATCATCCAACAGCCACATGAACATCCATGAACACAACAAGAGATCAAGCTCTCCTCTAATCCATCTATAATCACTTCCACCAATCCCTAAATCAATCCATTAACAACCCATCATCCTACCCAAGGTTTAGAGAGAAACTTGCCTTAAACCTAAGCAAGAAAAGCCCAACAAGCAGCAGCAAAGGCCTCGGCAAGGCAGCAACTCCAGCGAGCGGCGACGGCGAGCTTGGCCGATTGGCCACGGTCACGGGAGGAGGGGAAAAAGGGAAGCCGGCCGAGAGAGGGGTGAGGGAGAGGGAAAACGTGGGAATGAGGGGGAGAGAGAGAGAGAAGGAAATATATGTACTAAGGCACCAATAATTGGTGTCCTTCCTGTAAGGAAAATTACCATCTTGCCCCTCTCTCTACTTTCCATCCGACGGCCAAGATTTGTTCTTATCCAAGGATCAACGGCCAAGATCAATCCTTACCCAAAAATATCCAAGGGTAAAATGGGAATTTCACAAAAAGTGTATAGGCAAAATCGTCCAAAAATTTATATTTCTAAAGTTGATGTGAAATGACTAGAATGACCCTCTCATTTATACTTGGCTTTCATAAAATCTCAAGGGCAAAACGGTCATTTTCCATTTTCTTCCAAAATTCCAATTTTCTAAGGAATTCGAGCAAATTTAAAACTGACCACGGTACTTCTGACGTCGTCCAAATACTGTATCATGATTATCAAAATTTTCGATGCCCAAACTCGGTCTCTATTTAATAGCCAAACTCAAATAAACACAACTTGAGCTTATCTCAAACTAACGGGCGGTTCCCGGGAAAATTCGTGTATTCGACTCGTGGTCGATATTAAATCGAGCCACGTTTAAGTTCACTCGAGTCATGGCGACCTCGATTGTCATGTAATTGCGAGAATCAATCATTAGTTCCGAGAGGTGTGATCGTTCAGAATAGGTTTAAGATCGTTCGCAATTCATCTCATGGTCAAGCGGAATCACTTGCGACCCATTCGTATGACATTGGCGAATCGATCCGTGACAATCCCTGGATCAACCTATGTTGGCCCAATATATCACCTTGACAATCCTTATGATCGAAAGTCAGTCCATGGTCAGGTTCTATGGCCGCGCGAATTAAATTTCCTAATTAGCCTTTCCCTACCGGTTAGTATCTCAAGAGTGATCAAGTCTGGGCGAGATTTGCTACAAGTGCATTATTGAAATCATGCATTTCATAAATATCAAGTGGGTCGAAATTTGAAACGTCACAACTCTTCCCTCCTTATAAAAATTTCGTCCTCGAAATTTACAATCAAAATCCAAACTAATCAAACAACTGGGGGTAATGACGTCTTATCAGTTCCTCACTTTCCCAAGTAATGCCTTCGGTCCCGTGATGTTTCCAAATCACCTTGACCAGTGAGATCGTCTTGGTCCTTAAGACTTGTTCTTTCCTATCCTAGATCCACACCGGTCTTTCGACGTACAACACCCTATTATCCACGTCTATTTCTTCATAGTTCAGCACGTGAGTCGGATCCGGTTCATACTTCCTCAACATCGACACGTGAAATACATTGTGCACCTGAGATAAGTTTGGCAGTAATCCTAGGATCACGATCTGAGGTAATCGTTACAGGCATCCCATGCAAACGGACTATCTATTGTGCGTACAATTCAGCATACCGATCCAACGCAAAGCCCTTTCGCACGATCGAGAAGTGCGCTGACTTTGTTAATCTATCAACAATCACCCAAATGGAATCATGGCCTCTTTGGCTCCTTGGTAATCCCATTATAAAATCCATAGTATATATGTTCCCATTTCCATTCTGGTATTTCTAAAGGTCGCAATAATCCTCCGGCTTGTAATGTTGCGTTTTCACTTGCTGGCATGTTAAGCACTTAGCCACGTGCCTGGTTATGTCCGCCTTCATGCCATTCCACCAATAATACTGTCTCAAGTTCTAATACATTTTCGTACTCCCCAGATGGATACTATAATTATTACGATGCGCTTTTGGCAAAATTTCTTCCTTAAGTTCTGCATCGTCGGGCACGTACAACCGTCCACGGAACTTCAAGATCTCATTCTCGGATACTTGAAAGTCTGGTTTTCTCTTGGTAGTGTCCATTTCTAGAATCTTGTGAATCTCTTGGTCCATAGATTGCAAGGCCTTAATCCTAGTCTGGATTTTCGGTTCTATCCTTAATGTAGTGAGCAAATTCAAGACTTGACCTATCTTGAACTTAAACTCCGAGTCTCTTACTCTTTCCAATAATGTCCATTCTTTGACCATCATGTGTGCGATGCTCGACTTTCGACTCAATGCATCCGCTACTCGGTTAGCCTTTCCAAGGTGATATAAAATATCACAATCATAGTCCTTCAACAATTCCATCCAACGACGATGCCTCATGTTTAACTCCTTCCCAGAAAACAAACATTTGAGACTCTAATGATCCGTATCGATTTGAAATCTTTTCCTGCACAAGTAATGTCTCCAGATCTTAAGAGCGAAAATGATTGTGGCCAATTCCAAATCATACGTCGGTAATTTAACTCATGCGGCCTCAATTGCCTTGATGCGTACGCTATTACTCGATCATGTTACATAAGCACGCATCCTAATCCTTTCACAAAACATCGATAATACCCTGCCAATCCCAAGAAACTACAGACCTCTGTTACCGTTGTTGGTCTCGGCCACTTTACCACGGCTTCAATCTTTGTTAGATCTACTGAGATTTCATTCCCAGAAATCACATGTCCAAGGAACGACTCTCAATTGAGCCAGAACTCGCACTTACTAAACTTGGCATAAAGTGCATGCTCCCTTAAGGTCTGCAAAACTTTATTTAGATGGAACTCATGCTCTTCCGGGCTCTTCGAGTATACCAATATATCATCTATAAAAACTATAACAAATTGATCTAAGAATCCCTTAAACACACGATTCATCAATTCCATAAAGGCAGCAGGGGCATTAGTTAACCCAAACGGAATTACTGTAAACTCATAATGCCCATATCTCGTCCTGAATGCCGTTTTCGGTATGTCCTCCTTCCTAATCTTCAACTGATGATATCCCGTCCTCAAATCAATCTTAGAAACTACCAAAGCCCTTTGTAACTGATCAAACAAATCATCTATCCTTGGCAGGGGATATTTATTCTTAATGGCCACTTGATTCAACTCTGTATAATCGATACATAATCTCAACAACCCATCTTTCTTCCTTACAAACAATACTGGCGCTCCCCAAGGGGATGCACTTGGACGAATAAGACCGTTGTACAACAATTCTTGCATCTGAATTTTCAATTTTTTTTTAACTCAGACAGTGACATCCTATAGGATGCTTTCGAAATTGGCTCTGCCTTAAAGGCCAATTCGATTACAAACTCTACTTTTTTTTCTAGTGGCAATTCCGGTAGTTCCTGAGGAAAGATATCGGGAAAGTTGCGCACCACGGCTATGTCCTCTAGCCTTGGTTCCTCAATTGTCGAATCAACTACTGCCACTAAAAACCCTTCGCACCCTTTGTCCAACAACTTAGTCACTTCCAGTGACGAAATCTAGGGAATCGAGGTTTCTCCTCAATTTCCCACAAATTCGAATCTAGGATGTCCAACTGGATTAAATTGGACCACCCTATTACTACAATCCATTACGACCCTCTGCTTAGTCAATCAATCCATATCCACAATTACATCAAAATCATACACAGCCAGGATTGCTAGGTCTATCCTTTCTTCCCTATCACCAATCACAAAAGCGGTAGCCCTTTCTATCACATCATGTTCAATTGCTTAGGCTCGTTCATAAATCTCATTATAGTCCCTCAAATTCAGCGATATCATCTGACTACAGAGGTCCAGCTTCAATCCATCTCAGAACCTCCGGACCCTATCCAATGGGTCATTCACCATTTTTTGGGCAAACTTGGATAACCTAGCAAACTCAGCTTTATACTGGTCCACTGTTATCTGTCCTTGATGGAACCTCATAAATTCAATCAACTTCCGTTTTCGTACACTCTCAGGGAAGTACTTGCCTTTGAAGGCCTCAACAAACACAATCCAAATTTGAGCGGTACTAGCAAGGAACACTCTTCGTCTGGTGGCTTTCCACCAATCACTTACATTTCCTTATAGCTGGTATACTGCTATGGTCACATCCTCCTCATTCATGCACCCCAATACCTCAAAAGTCTTTTTTTTCCAATTCCTCTACCGAAAATGATGCAACCTCAGGATTACCTTTTCCATTAAACTTAAGGGGCTTCAACTTTAAAAACTGTTCAACCAACTGATACATCTATCCATTCGCATTTCCTTGTCTTTAATCATGATTTTCATTATTACTATTAACAATAGCGGCCTCAACAGCCTGAGCTATAGTAGCAGCTCGCTCCTGAGCCTACCTACCTATAAGATTACCCATTTCCTCAAGTGTCCTCACGACCCTATCCACTCGCGGGTCCATTGCTGGTTGGCCCTCAGAACTTGAATAGCCCCTTATACCCCTACCTCTCAAGCTCATCCTTACAAGTTTCTATCACTCACCTACTTGCTATAATTCCACTAAGGAATTAGAGACCTAGGCCAACTATACCAGTCTAGTCCTAAGCAGTGAATTACCACAATAATTCACTTAGTAAGCAATCAATTACAAGCAGCACAGGATCACAATCAACAGGATGCGTGTACTTACCTAAGGTCTAGACGCACCTGTAACTTAATTGTTAGGACACTCAATTCACCCAACGATCACAACAAACAATCTGGAGGCACGCGTAGCACGTTCACACCTATGACTCGCTAAGGTCTCCCTAGTCATCTACCCCAAAGGTCATCGCTCCTTATCACTCCAGGCTTCGACCAACTTGGATCGAGCTAACCTTGCTCTGATACCAAATCAACAGGGATGTCACGCCCCGAACCTGGCGAGCACGCGAACATCCCACTTCGGTCGTTACAAGTGGGATGTCCCAGGATGCATCGCCGACCCGATCGATTCACTAACGATCATACGCATGCGGAAGCGAACTATAACACCCTATCAACATCACATATAACTCGGGGCAGCCAAGGAGACAGCAGGAATACACATCAACAAAACAACTTTCATAAACACACTGTTAACTCAAGTTCGGTACAAATTACAAGCCCAACCTGAGGGCGATTTGCCACCAACCGCACATACAGAAGGATTGGGTTAACCTAAACTCCTCTATAGCAAGACATCCAAAAGCAGAAAGTTCATCCCATCCCCACATCAACCTTGATCTCCGATCCTTATGTCACATCTATTTGTCACCCCAACCCTGAAAATGTTTAACCACAGGGGGTGAGATAACTCAGCAAGTAAGCTCCCTAAACCTCGTTTAGGAGAATACGTTGCTTTCGGATCGTCCTAAACATACAAGATTACTGAAATAAATGTGCCATAATACAATCATAGGCCGGGCATCGTCACCTCGTCAGGGACGGCATCGTCCCACGTAACACGCCTCAGGATGGAATCTACCCCGCATCAACACGCCTCATGGTACCACTTTTCCAACCATTCAAATCATCTTGTACCGTCGTTCCACATGTACCACACGGCTACACATAGCACTCGGCCACACCATCACATACTACTTTCTATCTTTGCCCCTCGGGGCTTTTAGTGATTACTCATGCCATGCAATGCATTCACTTCGTGTGTTAATCACACCACATGCTCACATAATGCATGTCAACTCAATCGCAACCCACGATCACCACCAATCATTCTCGGTTTCGACAACATCAATCATTACAACTCAACCAATCAATCAACATGGACACCGAGTATTCAATATCAAGTCACACATGCATAAGCACCATTTAGGCTATCAATCAAGCACCATTCAGCCACGAAACTGATCAATCCACATGCACATGCTGAATAAGCCACTTCCCCTCAATTAAATCCGCAAGCTCTTCCACGCACACGGTCACAATTAGGTAATCACCAACCACCCTCAATTCAACTCAGACAACACACATTCAAGCATCAATTCTAGTCACGAAGGCAGCAACTATTCAACCTCGACACCCCCACCATTCTACTCATAAAAATGGACATCTATAGAATCATGGTAAATCTGGATAGTTTACACAATGACTGAAATCCCATTAAAATAAATAGTAAACGAATTCTAAAAATTCTAAATTTTGGATATATCATAAAAAAATATCTTGATAAACATTTCTTATGAAGAATACAAAATCTGTTTTAATCTGCAACCATGCTTTTTCATCCCTCGAAACCAGACTAGAATCAGTTCGTTCTATAGCCTGTTTTGTCCTCAAAATACATTTCTTTCAACACCCAAATCACCTTGAAAAGCTTTGAAATTTTTATATGTCATAGAAAAGAAAGTCAACAACAACTTTTGTGAAGGAATATTATTGAAAATAGATCTAAAAAATTTTATAAAAATTCGGCAAGACAAGAAGGTCGGGATGAACAGTGCTCCGGGCAGTTGTAAGACGGTCTGAAAATGGGTTTTCGTGCGACACAAATGGACTCCAAAAATTCCAAATTTAAAATATGTTATACTTCAAGATGTTGGGAGCAACTTTTATGAAGAAAACTTTCTCAAATTCGGCCCACACAATTCTCCACAAAAATAACAAACCGGACGGGTACAGTAACCGCGAATCCGAGAATCACACCAAACCTCAAGGATTCAAACCCTAACTGATTTCTACCAAATTTCAACCGCCAAAACTCATTCCACCATGTCCAAACTATCATTCAACAGCCAAATGAACATCCATGAACACAACAAGGGATCAAGCTCTCCTCTAATCCATCTATAATCACTTCCACCAACCCCTAAATCAATCCATTAACAACCCATCATCCTGCCCAAGGTTTAGAGAGAAACTTATCTTAAACCTAAGCAAGAAAAGCCCAACAAGCAGCAACAAAGGCCTCGGCAAGGTAGCAACTCCGGCGAGCGACGACAGCAATGCACGGCGGCTGAACGGCGGCGACGGCGAGCTTGGCCGGTTGGCCACGGTCACGGGAGGAGGGGAAAAAGGGAAGCCGGTCGAGAGAGGGGTGAGGGAGAGGGAAAACGTGGGAATGAGGAGGGGAGAGAGAGAGAAGGAAATATATGTACTAAGGCACCAATAATTGGTGTCCTTCCCGTAAGGAAAATTACCATCTTGCCCCTCTCTCTACTTTCCATCCGACGGCCAAGATTTGTTCTTATCCAAGGATCAACGGCCAAGATCAATCCTTACCCAAAAATATCCAAGGGTAAAATGGGAATTTCACAAAAAAAAATAGGGGCAAAATCTTCCAAAAATTTATATTTCTAAAGTCGATGTGAAATGACCAAAATGCCCCTCTCATTTATACTTGGCCTTCACAAAATCTCAGGGGCAAAACGGTCATTTTCCATTTTCTTCCAAAATTCCAATTTTCTGACGAATTCGAGCAAATTCAAAACTGACCACGGTACTTTTGATGTCGTCCAAATACTGTATCATGGCTATCGAAATTTTCGATACTCAAACTCGGTCTCTATTTAATAGCCAAACTCAAATAAACACAACTTAAGCTTATCTCGAACTAACGGACGGCTCCCGGGAAAATTCGTGTATTCGACCCGTGGTCAATATGAAATCGAACCATGTTTAAGTTCACTCGAGCCATGACGACCTCGATTGTCATGTAATTGCGAAGATCAATCATTAGTTCCGAGAGGTGTGATTGTTCAGAATAGATTTAAGATTGTTCGCAATCCATCTCATGATCAAGCGGAATCACCCGCGACCCATTCGTATGACATTGGCAAATCGATCCGTGACCATCCCTGAATCAACCTATGTTGGCCCAAGATATCACCTTAACAATCCTTATGGTCGAAAATCAGTCCATGGTCAGGTTCTACAGCTGCGCTAATTAAATTCCCTAATTAGCCTTTTCCTACTGGTTAGTATCCCAAGAGTGATCAAGTTTGGGCGAGATTTGCTACAAGTGCGTTATTAAAATCATGCATTTCATAAATACTAAGTGGGTCGAAATTTTGAACGTCACATAAAGTGTTTTTTTTTTGGTCGAACAAATGAAAGTTAATAACTCAAAACTAGTATGTATTTTAATTTGACAAAATTCGGTAAGTCACTCAAATTTAGGTTTGTAATGTCATATAAGAGTTGGTAAATTCAAAATGTTAATAAGTTATGCAAACATAAGTCTATATAGTACAAAAACCGTAATTTGCAAACTATATGAAAAATCAGTAATTTCATAGAAGTTTTGGTAAGTTATTAACAAATTACTTGAAAAAAAAAAGTTAGAGATCATGTTTGACACCAAATACCAACATTTATTGACATTCACCAGCACTCTAGAAAACCGTATTTCTTGGCACAAGTCTATATAATTTTGCCTTTAAATTAAAATATTACCTATCAACTTCTACGAAAGAAAATTAAAAAATTGATGGTGCGTTTGTTTCACAGAAAATAAATGATTTGGAAAATGTTTTTCTAAAAATGATAGTTTATGTTACTTAAAAAATCAATGAAAGAAAAATATTTTCATTGTCCATGAAAATATTTTGATAGAAATTGTTGTCGATAATGAAAAAAATTTCATTGACTAATTATTCAAACAATAAAAGCGATTACTTTTTGAAAAATATTTTGCAAATCATTCATTTTTCACGAAACAAGTATAGCCTGAGATTATTGCAAAGGTTCTTATTTAAAAGGTTCATGTAAAATCAAATGGTAAATGCTACAAAACATTTATGCATGCTATCCCTCCCTTCTTCGAAGTATACAATATTAAGGAGGCATCTAAAAGATATAGTAATTTTTCTTGACAAAATAAAAGATATAGTAATTTTTAACAACGCTATCGATTGTTAGAATAATGTGATAATGTCTGATTTAGTTTTTTGAAAGAGAACTTCTAACACTAGATATATATATATTATTTAAGTTTCTCTAATTATGATTTAGGAAAGAAAAGCCAAAAATATCACCCCTCGGCTTTGGCCAGCTCTAGTTTTGGTCGGTCCTAAAGTTAGGAAGCACAATCCTCGGATTTGTACCTTTTACCAATTTAAAAATTTCCTTAAAATGGATGCAATATTCTAATTTTTTCGGGTAAGGCCTATTTTAGTCCTTTTAACTTGGGTCTTTTTTGCAGTGAAGTATTCAAATTTCCGATTAGTGTAATCAACTCCTTTAATTTACATTTCATGTGATGGTTGATGCGACAACTTTAGATTTTAAAACAGAAAAAAAAAATATAGATTTCCAAAGAAATTATTAGGAAATGAAATGGAAGAAAAGATTAAAGAAAAAAGGGTTAATATCACGAAAAACCCTAAACTGATACACTGATGACAATTTTACCCAAAGTGATTTTTTTATCACCAAAAATCCTAAACTGGTACACTTATGATAAATTTACCCCGAACTATTTTTTTGATCACAAAAACCCCAAATTAGTATACTTGTGATAATTATACCTTGAATTAATTTTTTTGACCACTAAAAATCCTAAATTGGTACATCCGTCAACTACCACGTGTCATTAAACTTAACAATTTGATAGTAAAATTTAACGGAAACTAACGAAAGGTAAATTTGTCACATGTGTACCAGTTTGGGATTATTGATGGTCAAAAAATTAATTCGGGGTAAAATTGTCACAGATGTATCAATGTGAGGTTTTTTATGGTGAAAAAAATAGTTCAGAGTAAATTTGCTACAGGTGTACCAGTTTTGGGTTTTTTGTGATGAAAAAAATAATTTGGGGTAAATTTATCACAGACGTATCAGTTTTGGGTTTTTCGTTGTATTAATCTAAGAAAAAAAATAAAGATATTCTCTCTCCCCCTCTAAACTCTGGCATCACCGCACAGTAGGGTTGATCGGTTTCCGAGTAGGTCGATTCCCACCCAGAAACTGGAACTGGACTAGAGGGACCGGTTCTCCATTTTTGAAATCGAGAATTGGCCCACCTGATCCTAGAATCAGACCAAACTGGATCAATTGATTCGATTCGATTCCTGGGTGGACCAATGGAATTGGTGACATGTTATAAGATAGGAAATCTTTTAGCGTTGTTCCATACATAGAATCGGGAATTGGACCAAAAATCACCGATTCAAAAAAATTAGAACTAGAAATCGAACTGATGCTTCCAGAACCTACCCAGAACAAGCCGGTCCGGACTGTTCCTTTTGCTCACCCTTACCACACAAGACACCTATTCATGTGATCCCTCGGCGTTCGCAGTGCAATTGCATATGGAGCGCTAGGACCTCGTAGTCAGGGCATGTCTCCTAACCCGACACAAGCCATAACTTCACATCCGATAAAGTTAAGAACCAGGCCCCTACATAGCTTATCCTTGAAAAGACCCATAGTCACGTCATCCCTTTTAGCCTTGCAATAATCGTCGATCAATGTCTTATAAGTAGCACGATCGCTAGTGTTTTTTCCTCATGTTATATATGTACAATAGCCCTTTTGGTTATATTGTACGATCCTTACTTTGGTAATGACATCAAAAGCTATGTTTTGCGGTGTTAAGATCTCGTAACCTCTTCTATTTTTATTCCTGAAACTTGATGCCACGGTTTTCTGTTTGGCTAAGGAAATTATGTTCAATTTAAGATATGTTTGGACAAATTATCAGAGGGATGTTATAAATTGGCATTGAAGAGCTAGAGTCCCTCGTTGTTCAACTGGGTTCAGGACCTGCAAACCCTAAATTGCCACATCATCTCAGTATCAACGATTAGAGGCAGGAGTTTCAGTGGAGTCTTGGTTATGGAGTGAACTCCTCTTTGTGATTGGAATCAACGAAGGGGCCGAACGAATGTTTCTTCTTCCTCACTCTCTCTCTCTCTCTCTCTCTCTCTCTCTCTCTCTCTCTCTCTCTCTCTCGATTCTGCTTGTTGTCCTATTTCATTAGGGAGGTTATTTTATCAAGATAATTTGGCTGATGAGCGATATCTACTAGAATTAAATTGTTCATACATATAGATACAAATAGGTATAATCCGCACAAAGTCGATTCTATCACAATGAAAGAATCTATGATCGTAACAATAAGTGTTGAAAATTTAATTGTAATTCCTGTGGTGCAATTGGAGCTTATCAATAGAAAAGATCGATTGAACTTAGAGAAAAAAAGTAAGGCGAAATTAACGCCTTCACACTCGTATTCCCACATGCTATTTCTTTCAAGAAAAGGAATCCCATTTCTCAATCGGGTAACTTGCGGACCAATGAATTAGCTTAGTAATCTCACGGCCTACGTCAAATGCAAGCCAAATATCAGATGGGTAAATTGCGGACCGATGAAATGTGACATCCTGGTCACTACTCAGCAGACCCAAGTGCCGTTGAATACTTAGCCATTCGATCAACGAATAATGAAGGTGAATCGTGCGTGGAAAAACTTGACAACCAAGGTTGGTAAATGCTTTAGTCGATCGGGTTTGAATTTCTGCGCTAAGTTACGAGTATATTGAACGGGGTCAATGTTCAATCACATACAAAACTAGAACGCGGAAAGTGCCAACGTTTTGTGACCCGACTTCATTTTTCTCCCGTGGCCATTCCCTCTCTTTCTTCTCTTTGTGCGTGTGCGGCGCCACTTAGCCCGTCACCACCGTGCCACCAACCACACACCATGCCACTTGTCTCTCCGCCGCCAGGCCAAATGTTGCTGCCGCCACACCAAGTGTCATCCATGCCTTGACACTTGTCACCCCAGCCAAGTCACACATGGATTTTCATGCAATAAGAGTTGCTGAAGACGAAGACATAGCTCTCTCGGCAGATTTCCCACACACACACTCGCACTCGCACTCTCACTCACGGTTAGTCATTGGGAAGAGAACACCAGAATTCTCTTGCTTTTTTCTCTGCAAATCTGTTGGCGCTAAGAAGAATCAAGAGGATTCCGTGGCAAATTCTAGTACGGTTCGACTTCCATGCAAGTGGATGTCTTATATTCTATGCTGAGTATGAGTTTTGTTGAAGTAAATTGACGGGTTTTCATTCGGACTCACTTTCTTGTACTTTGTTCTTGAAACCCAGATTCGGGTTCACTGTACATCTTCGGTTTGTCATTTTTGTGGACCTAATTTTAAGAAACTTCCCCTTAAAAGTTTCTCCAAACATCTTGAAGTTTAACATATTTTAATTTTATAATTTTTGGAATTGATTTGGGTGGTACGAAAGCCTACTTTCAACCCGTGCTAAACTGCCCGGAATATGTTGTTTCAGTGACCTCTACACCTTCTTGATTTTCCAAATTTTTTTCTAGAATGATTCTAAACAAACTTCCCCCAAAAAAGTTCTTTATGACTTCTTCCTGTATAATATATAAAATTTTGAGAATTTTTGAAGATGATTTGTGTATGGAAAAGAGCTGATTTTGAGAAGCAAAGATTATGTTCTAGCGAATAACTTTTGGTCTAAATTTGAGCTAATAAACGAGGCATTTACAAAAATATTTAGACTTTGATTTCTTCACGAGAAATGTTTTTCTGGGTCTCTTCTACATTGTGTTAAAGTTTCGTAATTTTTAGAGCTGATTTACTTAGGGAATGTTAATGATTTCCTAAGGCGTGCAAACTGTCTTTATGCGACAATTTTTGGTATTTCTGGATAAAATTTCCTTTTTTTGAGTAGTCTTTTAAGACTCGTGTTCATGAAGGAAGTCTAGCATGTTTAATTTGCTGACTAACTATTTTCATGCAATTTATATGATTTATGAATGGCCAAATGTTGGTTGGTTTGGAACTTGAGATATTTCCTTTACATTAGCAATGCAAACGGCATTTCTCAATTGTTGGACTATACACGCTGAGGCGTGTGGAATTGTAAGTGTGACTGTTCTGTCGGTCCCCATGACGACGATACCCCGGAGTTGGGATGCCTAGAGGGGTAACTGGGTTCCTTCGGATGCCTAGGGCAACAGGGTCCCCAAATGTCCTCGTGATGTCGTGGTAGGCGCGAGATGCCTAGGGGATAACTGGTTTCCCGAGAGGATGGTGCAACCTGAGTTATTGAATCAAACGTGATCGTTCGTATTTCTATGTTTCATTTGCATTTCCGGTTTACCTGTCTCGGGGTGCTTCCTTTTCATTCCAAATACTATTTTGATTGTGAGGAAGGTTCTCACACAGGTTGATTTCCAATTGATTTCATGGATTTTATACTTGGAGTGTCCTTCGCATGTAAAGTGATGGATTTATATAGTATAGACTGGAAGACATTCTACTTGCTGAGTTTATACTCATTTGTTGTTGACTATCATCTTTCATATCACTAGATATACCGATCTTGCCTGCCTCCACTACCATTAGCTATGGTGCCCCCGTTGATTTCACGGGGCACATCACTGAGTTCGTGGACCTAGACTTTCTTGCTATCATCTTTGTTAAATGTATTTCGATCCTAACAGTAGATATAGGATCCCCCGTGGGTCCCGTACTGCTTGGGTTCGTAGCCGTGTATGCCCGGGTTGGCGGGCGATTGGTGCGACCTATCCCACATCTTGGTGACGACGGAGCGGAAGCTACTCCTTCGATTAGTGATCCAATGTCACTAATCTACTAATAAGTAACGTACAAACGTTACTGAGATTACATAAGTAACATACAAATGTTACGGGTACATACATGTAACTTACAATTGTTACAAGCACCTCATGAGTGACCATCAGTCACCCTTTTTCCAGAGTAAATCAAACACATGCATTTAGTGTCTTATATCGCATGCGTTCATCCTTTTTCCTTCCATCACTAGTGTACCTTATCACTCACATAAACTATGCTCTGATACCAAAGAGAGCTGTGGCACCCGCAGCACGTCACCTTTGACACAGTCAGTGTATTTTTTCACTTTTTATGCATGCGGAAGCGTGTATAATCAAAGAACAACCCGAGACACGTAAAATTTAAGGGAACACATGCGGAAAAATATAAACATGGCGATTGCATTTTCATTTTTATTTATATACTTAGGTGACAAAGGTCGGGGTACACTGGGGAAACAAAAAGGTACTACCCCCCCCCCCCCTCCCGATGACACCAAAAAAAAACCATCAGTCGTATTACCCCAGCCTGGATTCACATGTATGAACACTATCACCTATTCATCGACCATGGTACATCCAAAAAATTGCTACCGTGCCTCCAAAAATGCTACGCCATCATCCAGTCCATGGTTCATTCCACCCCGCTACTACCATCACTAGTTCTGTCATCATCAGGATGTGGGATAGGTCGCACCAATCGCCCGCCAACGCGGGCATACATGGCTACGAACCCAAGGAGTACGGGACCAACAAGGGATCCTATGTCTATTGTAAGGATCGAAATACATTTAACGAAGACGATCTCAGGAAAGTCTAGGTCCACGAACTCAATGATGTGCCCCGTGAATTCTATGGGGGCACCATAGCTAATAGTGGTGGAGGCAGGCAGGATCGGCATATCTAGTGATCTGAAAGATGATAGTCAACAATAAATGGGTATAAACTCAGCAAGTAGAATGTCTACCAGTCTATACTATATAAATCCATCACCTCACATGCGAGGACAACTCCAAGTATAAAATACATTAAATCCATTTGAAATCAACTTGTTTGAGAACCTTCCTCGAAAGCAAAATAGTATGTAGGTATGAAAAGGAAGCACCCTGGGATAGGTCAACCAGAATTGCAAATGAAACATAGAAATACAAACGATCAGGTTTGATTCAATAACCTAGGCTGTACCATCCTTCGGGGAACTCAGTTACCCCTAGGCATCTCGCACCCAGCACGGCATCGCGAGGACATCTGGGAACCTGTACGTCACCTGAAATACCTTAGTAATCTTACTGCCTTCGTCAAATGTGAGCCAAAGCTCAAATGAATCGGCCGTGGCATGGGAAACTTTAACACTATCATTGATTAAGACATAAATTTTTCTACAAATCCGAAACACGAAGGCCTCATCCTAATAATTCATCGACATGAAACTTCAAGCATAGTGACGATTCTTCATGGTAAAAGAACATGGTTAGTTTAACTGTTGCAATTAACAATAACAAAAGACACATAGGTATTATCCTCCACCTCATGTCATATACTCTAATCAAGCTTATTTTTAATATGTAATCCAAAGCATCAACGCTATGCCGGCTATGCCGGCTAATTCTGTTACTTCGCAACAATGTAATTTGTCTTATGCTCTAATATCATCTATAAATCGAAAGATACACAAGGCATATCTCTGACAAACTCAGTATTCAAAGAAGTTAAAGAGTTGAAAAGCATGGCTAAGATCACCGGTCACAAGCCCACCATCTTCTTCGACTTGGTTTTGATACTCTTTTTCGTCCTCATGGTCTCCGGGGTCGAAAGCAGAGTTGTTGGAAGTAAGTAATGCGTTACTAATCTCCATAAATGATATTCGCGCACTTCAAAATCTTGTTCTGCAACTTCATCATACGTTGAGGATCCGCTTTCTATTTCAAAACCTTGGCCAACCATATGATATGTCCCCTGTATTCCCGGTTGCTTGCTTCCTTGCTGGAACGGGTGGACCACCATTCTCGGGCACAATTCAACGACGGCCATCCAACCTGCACTCTTTCAAGAGTAGCTATTTCTAGGCAAACCTCCTCGCTATCTCTGCACTCCTACCTCCTTTATCACTAAGCGGTCATTTAGGGGCCTTAGCTGGTGATCTGTTTTGATGCTGTAATATCAGTAGCTGGAAGTTTTTCTTTCCTAGAGGAGGATGAGCAGCTTGACCGTACCCATGTTTTCCCTTAATATTACTAGTTTTCATGCATGCAATGCGTGCGATTTTTACCTTCCTAGTGTAAACCGTGCAACCGGTGTGATTCAAGTCTTTCTCTGGTTTTGCCCCAATATGCTCGTGTTTTTTTTTGGGGAAGACATACATTATCAAACTATTCGTCTTCATCAGCATCATATGACAGCTCTTTGTTTTATGCATGGTGGTTTACAGGGGTTCCAAAGGCGGAACCTGACCTGGTGTGTGACCAAGTGGTGGGAGTGAAGAGCGGAGACACTTGCTTTGCAATAGCACAGCAGTTCGACTTGACTATTGAATCCTTCCGTTTCATCAATCCAAACGTAAACTGCGAAGCTCTCTTCGTTGGCCAATGGCTTTGCATCGCCGGGAAGTCGACCTAAGCCCCAAGGATGTTGACCGTTGTATGAATAAAGGAGTGGATAAGTCCAACGCACTCATCGCCCAGTCTTTGCTAATGCAAGTGTGGTGGTCTGGTCATCATGTTTCGTTTCAGTGTCATCGAGCAGTACAGTTTAAGTATTGCGATTAAAGGTATTAATAAAGTTAGTACACATGCTTTATTTGTATCTTTACTGGACAAACTGAGATAGCCAGCATGTTCAATAGTTGATGGTATTTTTAAAGGGTTTTTATAGATTGAAGGTGTTAGGTGAGGGCTCGGAAGCCCTCACTCGTGGCCGTTGAGGACCGTGTGAGGGCTGCGACGCCCTTGCCTATGGCTGTTGATGGTCGGCCGGCGAGGTTGCCGGCTAGACTTGGAAAAAAGGGTAAGAAAGAAGATAAATAAATAAATAATTCGAAAAAATTATATTAAAAACTCTCCACGTCAATACCGGCTGTGCCACATAGAACGGCCGGTGTCCAAATTAGCGATTTCCAGTTAAAATTAGCCGGATTGACTCAATTAGCAAAACATGAAAATGATTAAATTGCGTCATGTAATCGATATACCATCGTCGATGCTTTTTTTACTTTTACAATGCAAAAGTCCAAATGTCCAAATATCGGGAATTTGGGTACATAGATTAATAGCAAACAAGCAAATTAGAGTAGTCGATCGAGCCCATTTCGCCTAAGATTTCAAGTCATTTGATACTACTTTGCGAATAAGCAAGTACTTAAAATTTAGGGTTAATACCACGAAAAACCCCAAACTGGTACACCTGTGATAAATTTACCCCAAACTATTTTTTTGACCACAAAAAACCCTAAACTAGTACACTTATGACAATTTTACCACGAACTATTTTTTTGACCATCAAAAACCCCACACTAGTATACCTATGACAATTTTACCCCCGAACTAATTTTTTAGCCACCAAAAACCCCAAACTAGTACACCTGTGACAAATTTACCCTTCGTTAGTTTCCGTTAAATTTTGCTGTCAAATTGCTAAATTTAATGACACGTGGTAATTGACTTGTGTACCGGTTTTGGGTTTTACCCCTCTGTTTATCACAAGTTTATCAATTTGTGATTTTTTGTGATATTAATATAATTTAACGGACACTAACAGAGGGTAAATTTGTCACAAATATATCAGTTTGGGGTTTTTAGTGATCAAAAAATTAGTTTGGGGGTAAAATTGTCACAAGCGTACTAGTGTAAGGTTTTTGGTGGTCAAAGAAATAGTTCGGGGTAAAATTATCACAAATGTACCAGTTTGAGGTTTTTGGTGATCAAAAAAATAGTTCGGGGTAAATTTGTCACAAGTGTACCAGTTTGGGATTTTTTGTGGTCAAAAAAATAATGCGTGGTAAAATTATCACAGATGTATCAATTTAGGGTTTTTCGTGGTATTAACCCTAAAATTTAATCACGAATAGAGGCAGGTGCACGTATACTTTCATAACTATGCAAGCACCACCATTCATCTTCCAAGCTAAACGCGATTACATGAAGTCAATTCTGCATTGCATAGAACATACACAAAGCTCAATACATCTTCCATAATGCGCTCAACCTGATAGTTTGCACTATTTTACAAGATATAATTTTTAATTAATATCACGAAAAACTCCAAATTAGTACACCTGTAATAAATTTATCCCAAACTAATTTTTTAACCACTAAAAATCCTAAACTGAAACACATGTGACAAATTTACCCTACATTAGTTTTCATTAAATTTTATTATCAAATTTCTGAGTTATATGACACGTGACAATTGATAAATGTACCGGTTTTGAGTTTTACCCATCCATTATTCATAGGTTTAACAATTTGTAATTTTTCGTTGTATTAATTCAATTTAACGGTGAATAAATTTGTCACGGGTATATAAATTTGGCGTAAATTTGTCACGGGCTTACTAGTTTGGAGTTTTTTGTTGTCAAAATATTAGTTTAGGGTAAATTTATCACGGATATATAAGTTTGGGGTTTTTCGTGATATTAATCCTAATTTTCGTTTCCTATATGTCTTTTGACCGATCAATTGCGGAGATAATAGAAGAAGAGGATTAAGTGCTACACTCTTAACTTGTTCTCCTTTAACGATCTAAGCATTATGTAATAATTCAAAAGAACAACAGCCGAGTGGTTTTGTAATTCCCATGTTTACCCCTTGGGCTGCTCATTCTGGACAATTCTATTGTTGCGTTTTCATTTTTCCGTGCAAATATATTTCTAAGGGAGCTGATAAGTGTTAAAAACTTGTTCGTAAAAATATTACTATCAATTAATTTTTCAGTTTGTTGATAACTTATTTAATCTTTTTAACGGGTTGCAAATTTTTCACTTCTTTTTTTATCTTTTGCCAACTTTTATTTGCCTTTCCTACTAACGCCTCAAAATGTTCAACTCTTATTTGAATTTACTAACCTTTATTAGAGTGACTCGGCAACTTTTTGCTCATTAAGTTATCCCTAATGTTGGATTGTTAAACATTTTGCTTATTAAATTATTGACTAACATTGGATTGCTAACTCTCATCTAAGTTACTTACCAATGTTTCTTTGATTTTTAGTTTATCATCGTTGTTATCCTTTACTAACTTTTCTTTGTCTTTCTTACAAGCCCATTACATTTATCTACTCTCTACTAGCTTTTCTTACATTAGGTTCATAACTCGTTTTAGTTTACTAACTCTTGTTTAAGTTGTTTACTAACGTTTATTTGGAAATAGCGTATATTAAGTCACCGACAATGGGCACGGGTCCCTAGTGCTCATGCTTGGGTTCCCAATGGCCGAGTCCAGAAACCTTGGCTCTAGCTGCTGAGCTCAACTCCCCGAGATCAAGGTCTTGTCCTTGGCACTCGAGTCTAGGACCCTGGTGGCCAAGCCCGAGTTCCTCAAGGCTTGGCCTAGGATCAAGACCTTACTGCTCGTGCACGGGTTTGCGCATGTCCTCGAGACCTCGACGACTGAGCCTAGGTCCCCCTTGGTCGAGTCTAAGACCCTGTTGCTCAAGCCTGAGTACCCCAAGGCAGGGTCTGGTACCTAAGCAAGCGAAACCAGGCTCCATAAGAGAAAAAAAAAGATATTTTACAATTTATAAAAGTTTTTTTGTTATGAAAATTTAATTCGATAAAAGTTCATTTGAAATTTAATGATATAGCATGTGTTGCCCTTATATCACACAAAATAGTACATGTCCTTTTAGGAAAATAAAAGGAACTTTGCCTTTCCAAGCGACAGAATAATTTCTAGTTTATTTGCAGATTTCGGTCAAACAGCAACAAGTCTAGCTATTTTCCCAGCAAATGAAATCTTGGAAGACATATTTTAGAAATGCCAAATTTTCCGTGAAACAACGAAGCACGGTGAGATAGAGTTAATTGAAATTAATGCCTTTCCCACTCATAGTTCTGTTTGGTACTATCATCTTCCACTTCTTTCAAGAAAAGGAATCTCATTTCTCAAACAGCAACAAGTCTAGCTATTTTCCCAGCAAATGAAATCTTGGAAGACATATTTTAGAAATGCCAAATTTTCCGTGAAACAACTAAGCACAGTGAGATAGAGTTAGTTGAAATTAATGCCTTTCCCACTCATAGTTCTGTTTGGTACTATCTTTTTTTTTTTTTTTTGATAACCCAGGGAACCCCCGCACGGCCGACAGCCGGGAGGTAAACCCTGGGGGCGACACGTGCTAGCCACCACACACGTGCACCGGTTAAGTCACCCTGCGGCGCCCGGGATTCGAACACTCAACCTTTTGCGAGAGGAAGAGTACCCTTTCCAGCAGCGCCACCCAGGCGGGTGGTTTTCTGTTTGGTACTATCATCTTCCACTTCTTTCAAGAAAAGGAATCTCATTTCTCAAACCAGTGACATCCCTTAGTAAGCTCACCGCCTACGACAGATGTGAGCCAAAGCACAGTTGAATTGGCCGGAACATGGGAAACTCGAACACTTCTATTAATAAGACGTGTTTTTTCTGCAAAATCAGAAACATGCAGGCCTCATCGTAAGAATAGTCATCGACATCGTGACTATTCCAATAAACAATAATAATAAAAAAAGACACTAGCATTGTAATATCCTCCACCTTGTGTCATACATCATAATTTAGCTTATTTTTAGTATGTAATCCCAAGCATTGAAGAGGAGGTCAACATTAAGCCGGCTTTTTCTTGTATTACTTCATAACAATGTGATTTGTCATATGCTCTACTTTCATCCATAAATAGAAATATACATCAGGCACATCTCTCACAATCTCAGTATCTGAAGAATTTAAAGAGTTGAAAAGCATGGCCAAGATCACCAACCACAAGTCCATCATCTTCTTCAACTTGGTTTCGATACTCTTCTTTGTCCTCATGGTCTTCGTGGCCGACAGCAGAGTTGTTGGAAGTAAGTAATGCGTTACTAATATCCCTTACTGATAGTGCATTTCTCACATATTATCAATTCGTCTTCATAGCATTGCTATATATGATGATTATGCAACTCTGCATCATATTTTCAATAGTTGATGTAATGATACTTGCTGTATTTCCCTCTTGTTTCATGCTTGGTGCTTCGCAGGGGTTTCCACGACGAACGCTGGCCTGGTGTGCGACAAAGTGGTGGGAGTGAATAGTGGAGACACTTGCTCTGCAATAGCACAGCAGTCCCAGTTGACTCTTGAATCCTTCAGTTCCATCAATCCGAATCTGAATTGCGATGCTCTCTTCGTTGGTCAATGGCTTTGCATCTCCGGGAAGTTAATCTGAGCCACAGACATGTCTACACTTTTCTGAAGCTATATTAACGGGAACGATATGCGGGAAATAGTTTTATACAGATACATACACACATGCGTATGTGAGTGAATAAAGTAGAGTGTAACTGCAATAAAGCAATCACCCAGTTGTTGGTAATGCGAGTGTGGTGGTCATCATGTTTTGTTTCAGTGTCGTCAAGCAACAGACTTCGAGTATTTTGATTAAAAGTGTCAATAAAGTCGGTACACATGTTTTATTTGTATTTTCATTGGACAAACCGAGATAGCTAGCATGTTGTATAGTTTATATATATATATATATATATATATATATATATATATATATATATATTATTTGAGGAGAAAAATGAAAAGGTTATAAACCAAGTTAATATTTGAGAAGGAGAGGATGGACAAAGCTATATATAGTCAGTAGTTATATTGCGAAAAAACAAGTGATTGAACAATAAAATGAATAGAACAAGAAATTATGCCGAGTACTAGATTTACGTGGTTCCGTTAGTAGAACCTACTTCACAAGGAGAGCAACATATGATTCTACTATAAATCAAGAAATGTAATGAAAATTACAACCATAATCGAGTCACTCAAATATTTTTAGTGTTTTATAACCTCCAGTTACATCCAATAACTCACATAATATTTAGAATTCATAGTTCCTCATGAAATAATCTCTCCATCAAAATCTTTATCCACGAGCTTTAATAGGGTTCAATGCTCTCGGATGCTTCAATGTGTGATTCACGAAGAAGCACGTCTAACTTCTTCACAGGAGGCACGAAAACCCACTCTTTTATGAATAATATTTTGATCCAAAATAGGAAGTTCCTTTTAGGAAATTACTGAAACTAGGAAACAACTCAAATTAGGAAACCTACTTAGATGGAGTTTACTTCATAGGCTCAAACTCAGGATACATTTTAACAATTTCCATCTTAGTTCGACGTTTGAGTCAAGTTGTAATCGCTTCATTAGACTATGAACTTTGATGCTACTTTCCCTTGGTCTTTCATCGACCAAATCATTACAGAGATCTTCCAAATCCAAGTAGTGCTTGAACTTTGCCATAATTATGGACCTTATCGGAATGCCGACTCCACTTGCACTTTCAACCGCTCTACAAGGAATATCAAATAAAACCTCCTCTACTACAGATTAAGCAAAACCATTGCTCTATCAATATCCATAAGGAGATCGAACATGCATCTTGTCAAACTCAGCAGCTACAATAATTGTTGGCTATATACGCTCTACCTCACTACAAGCACCGTCTATTTTGATTTCTGCACTAGCACCCACTACATTAGGAGTTTGTGGTTTTAATTCCATTTTGAGATGAACACCATCCAAATCCATATAAATACTACCATAATCCCTCCTATAGAAATATTGAATACTCGTTACATGTAACTCCTCTTCTGACAACAAGTAAATTTAATTATGAGCACTACAACCGACCTTCAACTTGTGCATAGCATAGAAATATCTACTGTCTTGCCGTCCCATCGAATTTATCATCACTCATTCAAACAAAACTCATGCAACCAGATATTCTAAGAAGAGAATAATCGGCAACCTAACCACACTTCTTGAAAAGTCTAACATATAATCGTAGTAGATGGGGATGTGACACCCCGGAATGTCACGCACAATACGTGCCATTTCCAAATTATAATAATTAATACTCTTTTTAGATGTATATGAACATGCATAGATATAATAAAATAAGTAAAGATAATCCTGCATAAGATCAACCACTTTAGTTAAAGTACATATGCATACTTACAATTATAGAAGTCTTTGTTATACTGATAAGAACATTCAAGAGAAAGCTTAATACATTACATTAGTCCCGGGAACAAGATTAAGGTCTGCCTGTCCATTTTTCAAACCACTGCCTTACTCAAGGGTTTATAACTTCGGGCACCATCACATCACCTTCATCATCGAAACTAGGTGGACCATCAAAAGGTCCTACCATCTTGCTATCAATGTACCATATCAAGCGACAAAACACTGACGGATCAGCGTTGGTATCCCTATATCAACCAAAATGATAGAATCACACTTAGGATACACTATTTCTAAAACCAGGTATAAGTATATTCTCATAGTCATACTCAAAATATGCAAGTGCTCCAAAAAGTAACTGGGAGGAGGATCTATCCTACATATCTATAAAATAAAGGGTTGAGCCCAAGCCCAATAAATGAAAATTTTAAATCTAAGGTACGAGATCATTTTAATAGTCAACCTGATATCAAACAAAAAAAAAATGAATTCAAGGGGAGTATGTACAAAATGAAAAGGTAAATGCATTATCTTCTCTATAATGCATAAAATTATTTACTCAAAGTCAAGAAGACATTATTTCATGAAGCACAACTACTACATAGTAGCTCACTAATATACACATGTAAGTATCTAGCCCTACTGGTCTCTAGCCAAGACTCATCTCAACTAATGAGTCATCCCCACCAACTCATGGGGGACGGAATCATAAATTCATTTAGCCACGCCTTAGCCTATCCATCGCGGGTGTTCTCTACATCACCAAGGATAAATACGCCGTTGCACACCCTCATTCTGATGGTCATCTAATAATCGACTACTCAAGCCACGTCATATATCATGTAAGAAATCATTTGACCTCATGTCCCCTCGACCCTATAAAGACCCATCTTGGACAGTGGAACATTTATATTTCCCTAGTCTTATACACAAACTCACACAAGGGAGTCCGCTCTATGGTGAAAAGGTCATGGTATAGATGTTTAGTATATGGCATCATTCACATGCAATTCGTTACAACATAATAAATGCCAAGTATATTTCAATAAATAATAACAGCCACTTGTCTCTTGGCATTTTCCTTTTTAACAGTGGCAATCACATAATTATTGATACTTCAACATATAAATCTTCATGCTCTAAACACCATGCCATTGTCATTTAATACAAAAACAATGTAGATCCATAATTCATTTAGGTTCCCTTAGACAATGAGTTCCTTTATAACTAATGTAACTCAAATGACTTTTATTTCTAAGACCACGCCTTGATTAAATTCACTTTAACCATTAAAATTAATACCGATTTTCAATAATCTCGTATTTTCAAAATTACATAATTACCCCAATAAAGTTTCTCATTTTACAAGTTTTACCCCTAACTTCCAATCTTCACTTAATAAATCCATATTAACTAAATTAAATACCAAAGACTATTCATTTGTTATCTAAGGCATATGAATACTTTATTTACACTATAAACATGCCACAGACTTTACAAAAATGCAAAAATAGCTCCCATTTAATTTAATTATGAGCCTAATTTTTCTAGTTACATAAATTGTCTAGATTAACCAATTATTTCTAAAAATAAATTAACTACCTGTCATCATAAGGTTTGCAACTTCGAAATCAGCCCATATAATTTTCATTTTTTGCATATTAGTCCCCTGGCTTGGTGAAATGACAGATTGGGCCCTAAAGTTTCAGAAGTAGTTATTTTGAACCCATTTGATTTCCTTTAATTGATTTAACTTAATAACCCACTAATTAACACATAAAACCAAAAAATATAATTGTTAAAAGTCATCATATCTGCAAATTTTCAAAATTGCACTTAAACATGTCTAAAATTACTAAAATGCCCCTTTTAGGCCTAGTTTTGTCATTTTCACATTTTTCCCATTCAAGATATAACAAAACCTTTTGGTAATCATTCAAGCTCATCCTAGGCATATAGAACAAACAAGATGCCATTCTTCAAGTTCAATTACACTCGATATCAAAATTTAAACAAAATGAACAAACATTAACCAACAAAGTTTAAGAGCAGCAAGTAGATCAATCTGACTCACTCCTTTAAATTTTCACTTGACTTGAGCGGAATCTTGAACAAACAAAGTCCTATTCACCTTGAAAGTAAAATAAATAGTAGAAACTAACAACTAATATTCTTTAAAAGGAACACCCTAATTGATAAAAAGAAAATGTAGTCCATAAATTTTATCTTGCAAGTCACTTGATGGGTGAAACTAAAAACAACACAAATTGGATAAACTTTGGGTTTGGTTGGAAATTTGTGTGGAACTTTTGTTTTTATAAGAAAATATTGGAAGGTGAAATTGAAAAGTGAAGTTGGAGGCTTCAAGATTGGGATGTCTTGGCCAAGTTGAGAAATGAGGAGGTTTTTCTTTTACTCCGTTGTTATTTCACTTTTAAGGATCACTATAAACCAATGGGTAATTATTTGGATGGGAGATTAATTTGGCGACAAGTTGTAACAGACTGGATTTTCGATCCTTTTCCCGGGATTTAAAGAATAAAATTGATCAATGCACTATAGTGAGATCTCGCCCGGAACAGTGCACTTTCAGGATGCTAACCGTAGGGGTAGGGCTATTACGGGATTGAGTTCGCACAATCAAAGAACTCGACCTTGGTTCGATCTTCGACCATATCGATTGACGAGGGAATGTTTTGAGCCAACCGAGACCGGTCTATTTGATTGATCGTGTCCGAAGGGCACTAGTGACAGACCCTCACAATTATATGACAATCGAGGTCGCCTTGGTTCGAGCAAACTTAAACGTGATTGGACTTAGTGTCGGTCACGGGTCGAGAGCGCGTAATCCCAACGAGCCACCCGTTAGCAAGAGATAAGCTAAAGTCGCGGTTGTTCGATTTTAGTCATTTCTTAGAATTCGGGCCCGGGAATCGAGAATTTTGAAAGTGACAATTTTGGACGGCCGATAACGTTTTTGGCTTGGCCAACCTTGGGGCCACCCATTTCTGCAAAAAAATGGATTTCGGTCCGGGGCCGGAAAAATTACGATTTTGCCCCTCTGGTCACCGATGTCGATTCTGAGGCCGTTTGAGGTTATTTTTCGAGGCTGATGTCATTTTGGGGTGGCCACGGACATTTAGAGTCGTTACGGTCAAAAATTGGAATTTTGGCTCGGAAGTGAAAAATAATATTATTTTATTCCCAGGACTTTGCAGTCGATTTTCGAGAGCTTAAGAAGCTATTTTCACGATTCCGACGCCATATTATGTTGGCCACACACATTTGGGGTTGGTACGGGCGAAAAATGGAATTTCGACCCGGGACCGGAAAATGACCATTTTGCCCCTAGGCCTAATTTTGGGATTCCGAATTTTTGGATAATTTTGGGGATATTTTATGGATAACCATCAGCCCAATAATGCATATTTCTCCTTGGACTAAATTGCCCCTAACTTTTTGGATGAGGATGAATGTGAGCCAAGTATTTGAGGGCATTTTGGGCATTTTGAAAAAGTTGGTCCAACTTAGTCAAACCTCTCTCTCTCTCCTCCCATTCTTGTTCCAGCCGGTCACTCCCTCCCCCTCACTCTCCCGTGTTCACTCCCTCTCTCTCCCATGTTCTTCTCCTCCTTAGCTGTTGAACATCACCGTGGCTGCTGCTGCTGTTCCGCCCATTTCAGCTACCCATCCAGCCCGTTCGTCTCGCCTTTCTTAGGTAAGTGACCTCCCCAAATGTCGCCTAGGACCTCGGGTATTGTTAGGCTTGTTTAGGGCTCGGTTTAGGGTGAATTTAGTGGCTGGTTTGCTCGGTGATGTGTGTTGGCTGATTTCCAGTTAGGTTGCTGTTGCATCGCTGATTTTTGTTATTTTTATTGTGACTTATGTGGACCGAATTTGAGGAAGTGTTCTACATGAAATTTGTTGCCAACATCTTGAATTATAACATATTTTAATTTGGGAATTTTTGGAAATCATTTGATGCCATTCGAATGTCCATCTTTGGACCGAAATAAAACTGTCCGATTTACTGTTTACCCGACCTTCGGGTCTGTTCGAATTTTTATAAATTTGTTCAGGCCTATTTTCAAAATACTTCCTTCACAAAAGTTGTTGTGGACACTCGTGGGTATAACATATAAAAATTTCAAGATTTTCCAAAATGATTTGGGTACCGAATGAGTTTTATTTTGATGGCCTGAGGGGCTGTCCGAGTGAACCGGATTTCGTCTGACTTTGAGTGTCAAAAAGAGGTGCTTTCAGTTGGAACTGAGTTTCAAGTTCTTCACAAAAAATGTTCAGCAAGATGTTTTACGCAACGTGTCCAAATTTTAGAATTTTTGGACTTGGTTTACTATTTATTTCAAATGAATTTCTGTCACTGCGCAATTACCCAGTTCGGATCCGATTTTATATATTCTCGATTTTTCTCTCTCTCGAGAATTATTCGGTGTTATCGTGGCATTTTGACAGGTAGTTTAATGCTTGAATGAGCTCGTATGTGTGATGGTGTGGCTGTGAGGTGTGGTAGTGTGATTTTGTAATGAGCGCATATGCTGGAAATTGCTGTGGGCTGAATATGCGTGACTGTGTGTGCTATGTGAGTGGCCGTGAATTGTGGTGGTGTGCCGCGTGTATGTGGCCATGTAGTGTGGTGGTGTGGTAGTGTGTTTGTGCATTGGGTTCGAGTGCCAAGTATGGGTGTTTGTGTGGTGTTTGCGTGACGAGGTTGTGAAAATGTGAAATGGGTGTGAAGTGTGTATGTTTGGTAGTGTGTTTGTGTGGTAGCGTGGAACGTGGGAGAGTATGGAATTAAGGTACGGAAATGTAGGATTGAGTGGAAAAGTGATACCCTGAGGCGTGTTCGTTTACGCGAGGTAAGATCCGTCATGAGGCGTGTTCGTTTACGCGGGACGATGCCGTCCCTGACGAGGTGACGATGCCCGGCCCGATGGGGTGACGATGCCTGACGTGGTCAAAAGACCGTTGGCCTGATGCGTTTTACGTGGGCGCGGTAGAAGGAAAGTGTGTGTAGGATTCTGTCCTAAGGCGTGTACGTTTACGCGGGACGATGCCGTCCCTGACGAGGTGACGATGCCCGGCCCGACGGGGTGTCGCTGCCTGACAAGGTCAGAAGACCGTTGGCCTGATGCGTTTTACGCGGGCGCGGTAGTGGTGGAAAGGTTGAGAACGAGTGGGAATTGGCTGGACGAGTGAGATTAGGAAAGTGACTTGTGGTGTGAGTTGGTGTGCGAGTGTGTTTGTATCGTGTGGTGTGATGCTCGATTATGGGGTAAAAACTGCTAGGCATGGTATGAGACGTGCCCAAGTGGGTTTTGCTCTATAATCGGAGCACGCACGCGGCTGTGATGTATTTCTGTGGCATACTGGCTGTGTGGTTGACTAACGTGCAGGGACGTGTATGAGGAATTCCAGGTAGGGTCGCGTGTGATTGTTAGTTTGGTTGATAGATTATGTGTTATACGTGTTTTCGTCTGGCGGTACGTGAGTGCCTACGTGGGGTTTGGGGTTGTACACTTATTGAGATTCGTCTCACGATTGTATAACCGCCACTTTCAGACCCCCAGCCTTAGACCCGGGAAGTCTGCCTCCTTTTTTTGGAAGTTCGAAGAACCGCTTTTGGTGTCGGTGGATTCGCAGGCGATGCCCAAGAGATTTCCGGAGAATCGAGTCAGAAGAAATAGGAGCGGAATGGAAGATGGTAATCAGTAGGTTTTCCCTAGGGTATTTTAGGGGTTGTGTAAATCGGGTTGACCCATAGGGAAGTTAAGTTAACCAGACCCTAATATTTTGTTATGACGGTGATTTCGAATGCTGGTTTGCTGTATATGTATGTAATATGATGTTTGTATATTTGGTGTTGTATGAAGTTGTGGTTTGATTGTTATGGAGTTCTACCCCGTTGTCGTCATATTTCTGTCCGGGGTTGTTTTATTCGCTTCCGCATGTGGCTCTGATGTTTGGGTTGGGTCGGCGACGTTCCTGGGACGTTGCAACTATTCGACCGGAGCAGGGGATGTCGCGAGCTCGATGGGGGTTCGAGGCGTGACACAAGTGACTTGATTTGGGTAAAAAGATGAAGATGTTAGGGAATTTTGTTTGGTCATGCTATTTTACATTGCGGTAAATAAGTAGGGAACTTGGAGTCCGTTTAAGTTAGAAAAATATTTTTAACTCACTTTTATTATCAGCAAAACCATCGAGCATTAGTGAACTCTCAATTCAGTAAAATTTTAACTTTAATAATTATCCAATACATATTTTGGAGCATATTGGTCCCTGTAGATAATTACTATGGCGATAAGTTTTTCACCATTACTCTATATAGTTAGCCTATCTATAAATATCAATAAATTTAGGCCTCACCACCCTCCGACGTCCAATCCTTACCTTTGGCGACGACGTGTGAACAGCGGGGGATGATGGTATGGGCCGGGATTCGCGCAAAATGGCCGGCGCGAGTCCCGGCCAAATCGGACGCCAAAACAGGATAAAACAGGGCAGTCGGGGTCGAGAGAGGCTCATCGGTCGACGGCGTGTCTGGGGGGGTCTCCGACCGTTCTGGGGGCGACGGCGACGCTGTTGGATTCCTTCTCGCGGACGGAGGACTTTCAGTACGCTCTCTCTCTCTCTCTCTCTCTCTCTCTCTCTCTCTCTCTCTCTCTCTCTCTCTCTCTCTCTCTCTCTCTCTCTCTCTCTCTCTCTCTCTCAAAAATGGCCAACCGACCTCTCTCTCTCTCGAGCTATATATAGCCGACGATGACGGTGCCCCCTGCTCCGTTACGTCTGCATGACGACGGCTTGCACCGGCCTACTCTGGCCCGCGACTTTTGCGGCCGTTTAGGCCGGTGCAGGGGAGCCTATTCAGTGAGGGGGGAGTAGGGGAGACGGAGAGAGAGAGAGCCCGGGAAATGGGGATGGAGGGGACTGGCCTTAATGGCCAGTCCCGGTGGCGTGCTTCCCTGGCTCTGCTCTAGCCAGATAGGGACAGGGCAGGGCTGCTCCGCCGCTCGTCTCCTGCAGCCAGAACAGAGGTGAACAAGGGAATAGAAAGGGACAGCTCGACCAAGGGGGAAGAAGGAAGGAAGAGGCTAGGCCAGGCCGGGCCCAGCTCACGCGAGGGGAAGAGGAAAAAAGAAAGAAGAAAATGGGCTGGGCCGTGCGGGGGGAAAGAAAAAGGAAAAAGAAAAGGGCCGAGTCGACCCAGCCCGACTCGAAATTTAAAAAAAAAATATTCTAATGGACCCTATTAATATAAAATGTACCTAATTTCTATATGCAATGCATTAAAATAAAAATATTTTTTGTTTTAGGAATTAAAGAAAATTAACTCCTAAATTTTGTGCAATTAATTTTGGGCAAATTAAAAATAGGTGTCAACACAACTTATCTACGCGGTCGTACACATTATGAGATAACGATTAAATGTACGATTGAAGATGGACGGTTTGGCGAGCCCAAATCGCCTGGCCCACTTCTTTTAATTCCGCTGGATAATGAGGCTGTATAAATAGATAGAGAATCGTTCTCTGTCTAGAGATTTTCGATATAGTATCGAAAATCAAAAGGCATTAAAAAAAAAGAAACTTCAAGATCTTTAGCTAGAAATTGGATCGTTGGAGACTTCTATTCGTGTGTGTGGATACCGATAGAGGCGCAATACTTGGGGCACTAATCTAGACACAATCAATTATCAATTTACGTTCGATTTGCAAAAGGTACATATCAAACTTCTATCTCGATTTCAATATACGTATGGATCCTGTCTAGGGCTCTATATATTCCGCTGCATTTTTACCGTTGATGAACCCTACAGCAACGACGGAGCCTGGTCTGGTGTGCGACAAAGTGGTGGGAGTGAACAGTGGAGACACTTGCTCTGCAATAGCACAGCAGTCCCAGTTGACTTCTGAATCCTTCAGTCCCATCAATCCGAATCTAAATTGCGATGCTCTCTTCATTGGTCAATGGCTTTGCATCTTCGGGAAGTCAACCTAAGCCATAAACATGTTTACACTTTTCTTCTGAAGCTATATTGTTGGGAATGATATGCAGGAAATAGTTTTATACAGATACATACACACTTGAATATGTGTGTGAATAAAGTAGAGTGTAAGTGCAACGCACTCATCACCCAGTCGTTGCTAATGTGAGTGTGGTGGTCATCGTATTTGTTTCAGTGTCATCAAGCAATAGAGTTCCAATATATTGGTTAAAGGTGTCATCAATACATGTTTTATCTGTATTTTTACTAGAGGAGAAATATTCTGGCCGAGAAACAAACACAAGAAAAATAAAATGTTATAAACCAAGTTAACATTTGAGAAAGAGAGGATGGACAAAGCTATATAGTTAGTATTTATGTCACTAATTATCGTCTTTGATGTCACATAAGATATCATAATACCATATTTCATTGGCAGTAAAGCACTGGGAGCATAAGGATTCGGTTCGACTTGACAATCACACGTCACAACTCGCAGGACCCATCCTATTCTGGGGAGAATCAGTTAGGTCCCTAATTTGAAACCTAAAGAATGGGTTTGAGGTTAAATGGACCTCAAAGCCGGTTTCGTACTTGTTTATTAAGGGAAAACAAGTTTTTCTTCATTTTAGCAAAAAAAATCAAGTTTTTCTTCATTTGGCTCTAGGGAGAATTGGTTCCAAAAAGAAACAGTATCTTGTAGTGAAGCTACAATCTTGAGGTTCAACGACCCAATTAGCATCAGAACAAGCTACTAATTTCAATGTAGAAGGAGCACAAAGGTGAGTGTCATGAAATAACGTGCTCTTGACGTAGTGAAGAATTCGAAAGACCATAACATAATGAATCATACGGTGCAGTCATGTACTGACTAACAAAGGAAACAACATAGGCGACGCCAAGTCGAGTAATAGTGATATATATATATATAAGATTGCCGACCAGTTGTCGATAGAGTATAAGATTTGAAAGAGAGTCCCATATATGGCATTAAATTCGGCATTGGTCTCAATAAGAAAAGGAAAATTGTCAAAAAAATCCTAAATTTATTGTATGAGGGCCAATTCATTTCTAAACTTTTTAATTTTTCTATTTAGTCATAAACTTTTTGATAACTTGCCAATTTAATCCTAAACCTTTCAATTATGCCAAATTAGTGCTAAATATTTTTACGATTTGCCAATTTAGTCATAAACCTTTTAACGAATTGTCAATTTAGTCCTTTCGGCTAATTTTGGCCGGAAATTATTAATGTGGCGGTCCAGTCGGCACCGGCCATCTACGTGGTGTTGACATAAATAATTTTTTATTTTTGAAAAAAATTCCGAATTTTTTATTAATTTTATTCTTTTCTTTTCTTTTCTTTTCTTTTTTCTTCTTTTTTCTTTCTTCTTTGTTGAGCCAGCAAGCCGCCGGCCACTGGCTAAGGGTCGGCAACCTCCGTCAGTCCCTAGGTGAGATTTGACGACCCCCGCCGGCCCCTGGCCGAGGGCCGCAAAGCCCTTGCCAGCAGTGGGCATCGCAAGCCCTCACTATGGTTGGCGAAGGCTTGGGAACCTTTGCCAAATCCCGCAACCTTCGCCCAGGGGTCGTCGGCCCTTGCCCAATGGTAAGCTCAATGAAGAATATAGGAAAAAAAATAAAAGGAGAGAAAAGAAAAGAAAAGAAAAGAATAAAAAAATCAATAAAAAGAATTGGAATTTTTTTAAAAATAAAAAATTATCCACGTCCGCACCACGTAGATGAACAATGTCGATTGGACAACCATGTCAGTAATTTCCGATCAAAATTAGCCAGAAAGACTAAATTGGCAATTCGTTAAAAGGTTTAGGAATAAATTGGCAAATCATCAAAAGATTTAGGACTAATTTGGCACAATTGAAAGGTTTAAGACCGAATTGACAAATTGTCAAAAGGTTTAGAATTGAATTGGCAAAATTAAAAGTTTTAAGACTAAATTTGCTGCCGTGGAATAGATTTATAACTTTTTGGACAATTTTCCCCAATAAGAAATGTGGCGACCTTAACAATAGCTAATTATCCATGTAATCAAGGCAAATATAATATTCCATATAATACTGTTTTAGGGAGCATTTTCTTTTGAATTTGCATAATAACAATGGATGTTTAGAATTCTTAATGTACTTAACTTTGTCATATTATAATTTTTTTTATGATATCTTTTAGAAAATCATACTGTGGTGGCATGTAAATTAAATAAAAAATTGAACTATTAGATTTACCAAATAAAATGAAAGTTGAGCAGTTTAAATATATTGACTATAATGTAATGAAAAATTTAAAGTCATAATTAAACTAAATGCATTCATTAAAAGTTGTTGATGATCCTTTTCTTTCTTATTTGTGCTAAGATTACTTTTTAGAATAATGGTTTGCTATTACACAATAAAAACAAAAGAGAAATATACAAACCATTAAAACAATAATTGGTTGGTTACCTATCAAATAAACTATTTTTTTTAAGTAGGACACCAATTTCGTCCCAAATGGGAAGAAAACATAAAGAAAGGGAAAAAAATGTAAGAATTAATCTTAAATTAAGAGTGAGCCCCACATTTGACCTCGGTGTTTGTCGTTTGAGAGAAGCATAGGTAGTTTTATCTTTTAGTAAAATTGAAACCAAGCAAAAAGAAGGAAAAAAAGCAAGAAATAATCTTGAATCAAGAGTGAGACCCACAAGGGATCATGTGGTTAATTTAAGGTAATAGAAGGTACCCGAGGTAAAAAAATGGGGTGAAAAAAAGGCGAGCCTTAATGTAAACTATAATCAACTTAATCACTACCTAATCACTATTAATATATACATATAACAACATGGATGCTAAACGGACTTGCAATTCAAGTCTAATGCTAGAAGAAGATATTACCGGATAAATCACCAATGAACAATAAGCATACCATAGATTTACATGATAAAAACCATTGTAAATTAATGTTTAGAGGTAGAAAGATTTTCAGAGGTTGCTAACTCCACTTCTCGTTTTAAAGGCCACGAGTTCAGATTTATTTCGTCTTTGCCCTAAATAAAGTGACAACTTCCTGTGCAATACTAAAGGATCAAACAAAAGATGGATGCAATAAGATCGATCCTCAATAATGTGTTTAGCTTCTAATGTACTGGTGAACCCAACAATATATCATGAAGTCACCAGAACTAAACTGTCTTACAACTGTTGTCGATAATGATGCGTTTGGCTACAAAACTCTTTTGCTCGTGCCAGTGGGAGAGAATTGAAATGATTTTCTATCGAGGGGCCGCAATTAGGGCTCAACAGAGGAAACTTCAATACTTCCATTAACAAGACAAGACTGTTTCTACAAAACCAGAAACATGCAGGCCTCATCATAACACTTCATCAACGTGAAAATCCAGGCATAGTGAGGATTCTTCACGTAAAAAGAACATTGTCAGTTTAACTGTTGCAATTAACAATAAAAGAAGACACTCGCATTGTAATATCCACCACCTTATGTCATTCATTATGTATGCTGACTTTTAATATGTAATCCCGGGAATTAAAGAGTAAGTTAACACTGAGCCGGCAGTTTCTTGTATTGCTTTATAACAATGTGATTTGTCTTATGCTCTAATTTCATCCATAAATCGAAAGATACATCAGGCACATCTCTCACAATCTCAGTATCTGCAGAATTTAAAGAGCTGAAAAGCATGGCCAAGATCACCAGCCACAAGTCCACCATCTTCTTCAACTTGGTTTCGATACTCTTCTTTGTCCTCATGGTCTCTGTGGCTGAGAGCAGAGTTGTTGGAAGTAAGTAATGCGTTACTAATATCCATTACTGATAATGCATTTCTCCCATATTTTCCATTCGTCTTCATAACATTGCTATATATGATATTTATGCAACTCTGCATCATATTATAAATAGTTGATGTAATGATTATTGCTGTATTTCCCTCTTGTTTCATGCATGGTGCTTCACAGGGGTTGCAATGACGAACATTGGCCTGGTGTGCAACAAAGTGGTGGGAGTGAAAAGCGGAGACACTTGCTTTGCAATTGCACAGCAGTCCCAGTTGACTTCTGAATCCTTCAGTTCCATCAATCCGAATCTGAATTGCGATGCTCTCTTCGTTGGTCAATGGCTTTGCATCTCTGGGAAGTCAACCTAAGCCACAAACATGTCTACACTTTTTCTTCTGAAGCTATATTGACGGGAATGATATGCGGGAAATAGTTTTATACAGTTACATACACACATGAATATGTGTGTGAATAAAGTAGTGTAAGTGCAATGCAATCGTCACCCAGTTGTTGGTAATGCGAGTGAGGGGGTCATCATGTGTTGTTTCAGTTTCATCAAGCAATAGAGTTCTAGTATTTTGATTAAAGGTGTCATCAATACATGTTTTATCTATATTTTCACTAGAGGAGAAATATTCTGGCCGAGAAACAAACCCAAGAAAAATAAAATGTTATAAACCAAGTTAACATTTGAGAAAGAGAGGATGGACAAAGCTATATAGTTAGTAGTTACTTCACTGATCATCGTCTTTGATCACACATAAGATATCGTAATACCATACTTAATTGGGGGAAAAGCACCGGGAACATATGGGTTCGGTTCGACTTGGCAACCACACCTGGCAACTCTCACGACCCATCCTATTCCGAGGAGTATCAGTTAGGTTCCTAGTGTGAAAACCTATAGAACCAACCTAGTACTGGATTGATTCCCGAGTCTGGGTGCCGGTTCAATTTGAGAACCAAACCAGCCAAGTCAATTCGAGGGTTGAATTGGACTATCGGTCTATGTCTGGGGTTAAATGGTCCTCCAAGCTGGTTCGGTACTTATTTCTTAAGGAAAGACAAGTTTTTCTTCTTTTGGTTCTAGGGAAAATTGGTTTAGCTCCTGAGTTTAAAAACCTAGAACCCATTTGGGACCAAGGTCGGTTCCGACCTTGGACCGAGAAGCAAAACAATACAGCCAACTCGAATCTAGGATTGAATTTGCCCATCAGGCTTTTGCTAAGGTTGAACCGGTGCTAAATATGGTTTTGCCATCCTCAAAGTTGACATATGATGTTAATATGACAAAAATTGATATGTCACTCAAATTTAGATTGGTAATTTCATATAATAGTTGATAAACTTAAAACGTTAATAAGCTATGCAAATAAAAGTTTATAAGTTAAAAAAAGGGTTAATACCACGAAAAAATCCAAAATTGGTACACCTGTGATAATTTTACCCTGAACTATGTTTTTTTGGTATACCTGTGATAATTTTACCCTGAGCTATTTTTTATCCTAAAAAATCTAAAATTGGTATACCTGTAATAATTTTACCTCAAACTAATTTTTTGACTATAAAAAATCCCAAACTGATACACCTATGGCAAATTTACCCTTCATTAATTTTCATAAAATTTTACTGTCAAATTGCTAAGTTTGATGACACGTGATAGTTGACGAGTGTACTAATTGAGGGTTTTAACAAACAAGTTTACCGATTTGCGATTTTTTGTAAGATTAATCCAAGTTAACGGACACTAACGAAGAGTAAATTTGTCACAAATGTACTAGTTTGTTGTTAAAAAATTAGTTTTGGGAAAAATTGTCACTAGTGTACCAGTTTGGAGTTTTTAGTGGTCAAAAAATTAGTTCGAAGTAAAATTGTCACAAGTGTACCAGTGTTGGGATTTTATGTGATCAAAAAAATAGTTTGGGGTTTCTTACCTTACCCAAAAAAAAAACAAAATAGTTCGGGGTAAATTTATCATAAGTATACCAGTTTGGGGTTTTTTATGATCAAAAAATTAGTTTGAGGTAAAATTATCATAGGTGTACCAATTTGGGGTTTTTCGTGATATTAACCCTTAAAAAAATTAGTAATTTACAAACTATAAAAAAAGTTTGTAATTTGAAATGTTGGTAAGTTATCAAACAACTTACTTAGAAAAACGTCAAAGATAGTTTTTTTTTAAGGATTTATACCTCCAAAAATCCCAAACTGGTAAACCGTGCCACATTTACCCCAAACTAATTTTTATGTCATAAAACCCTAAACTTATATACCTATGACAATTCTGCAAAAATCTTAGGACAATATTAGGGTAAAATTAGGGATTTTATCATATTTTTAAAATGTAAGGGAGCCCTTAGGGCAAAATTAGCAAATTTTCCAATCTTAGTTCTTTTTCTTCAGAGTTGGCTGCCCCAAAACGATGTCATTTGGAAGACAATGTTGATATTTCTCGTTGGATAAACATCATATGCCTATCATCCAGATTATTTGCCATGTGTGTTTCCACATCATCGATTTAATGAAAATATTGGACGGAAGCTGATAGATGGTAAATTTGTCACTAGTGTATCCATTTGGGATTTTTTGTAACACGAAAGTTGGTTTGGAGTAAATGTGACATGGGTATACTAGTTCAAGATTCTTGTGATACAAAAATTAGTATAAGATAAATGTATCACAAGTGTACCGATTTGATATTTTTTATGGTATTAGCTCTTTTCTTTACCAAAAGTTTCATGACACTTACCATCATTTATTGACATCCAGCAGCACTAAAAAGAATCCATACTTTTTGACACGAGACAATAGAATTCTGCCTTTAAATTAAAAGATTACCTATCGACTTCTGCAAAAGAAAATCAAAAGATTGAGATTATTGCAAATGCCCTTATTTAGAGGTTCATGTAAAATCAAGTTTAAATGGTAAAGAACATCTAAAGATGCTATCTAATGCCGGAGCATTCTCTGAAGACGTCAAGTTGTCAACGAGTTGTCGATTCCAAGTCGACTCTTGCCGATATTATCGATTCCAAGTTGACTCTTGTCGATTTTGTCGACACCAAGTCAACTTATCGATCACAACGAATCGAAGGCTATTTGGTTCCTTCAAAAAACATAAAGGCCATTAATTTATCCACTTTGGAAATGGTAAAATCATGGAGACCTTCAATCGGTTACATTTAATTCTCACATATTTTCTAGGTCTATTTAATGTCGTTCAAGTTTCTAGAGTCCTTATTTATTTATCGTTGTTTTCTAGTAAATGTTGTTTGTCTTTCTTATGAGTCTTTTGTTTTTCCAAAGAGTCTTAGTAATCACTCAAACTTGGAGGATTGTTTCATGCTCTATATAAGCGTGCTATGATGAATAACAAAGGAAGACTTATTTGATTCAAAACTAATTGAGCTTTTGGCTTAAGAACAAGAAGAATTTCTTGTTTTACTCTTATCCCTTAGGTGGATTCCTACGGATGGCGAGTATTGCTCTTATCTCTTAGGTTAATTACCTACGAGTGGCGAGTGACCTCTCTATTTAAGTTTTCACTTGCATTGCCTCTTATTTCTCTACACTTTCTCGGGCACCACTATCCACTAATTCTTAAAATTGTGTGCACTATATTAAGGAGGCATCTAAAAGATATAGCACTTTTAACAACTCTATCGATTCTTGGAAAAATGTCATGATGTCTGATTTAGTATTTTAGAATCAAATTTCTTACACTAGAGATATAATTTTCATTTAAACTTCTCTGATTGTGATTTAGAAAAGAAAAACCAAAATATTACCCGTCGACTATGGCCACCTCTAGGTTTGGTCAATTCTGAAGTTTGGAAGCAAAATCCTCGTATCAGTACCTTTTACCTTATTAGAAATTGCCTTAACATAATTACAATCTTTAATTCTTACCAATTAGGCCATTTTTTGTTTGTTTAACTCGCCCGATTGATAGAAAAGTATTCAAATGTTCAGTCGGTGCAATCAAATCCTTCAATTTCGATGATATGTTGAAGCAAGTCTAATCATCATTAACAAACTTAACCACATAGATGTGACCGTTAATGTGACAATATTTAAGATTGGAATAAGGACACTGTCATTACTTTCATATAGCAATAATGTCATAATTTCTGAAAAAACTTTCACTTGAGTGCCATAAATTTCAATCAATCACTTAAGTATCAAAATTTTTTAAAAACGTTTACCTAGTGCCAGAAATTCTACATGGATAGCATTTGTGGTGAATGTTTTTAAATAGTTGTGGTACTCAACTGATTGATTGAAAAGTTATAAGGTACTCAAATTATCAGAAAAAAAGTTATGTCACTCAAGTAAGCGTTATACATAAGTTATGACACTCAAGTGATTGAAGCACCGAACAAAAATTATGACACCTGTAATGTCATTTTCCCTTTTAAGATTAAAAAAGAAAAATAAATACTTAGAATTCTAACATAATTTTTAGCACATAAACTGAAAAAAAGATTAAGATAAAGCATTCTCTCTTCCTCTCTAGACTCCGGGAACACCACGCACGACACCTAGTGACATCGTCCCTAGGCATTTGCAGTGCAATTGCATATCGAGCACTAGGCCCCTGTAATTGGGGCATGTCCTAACATCTATCCCCATGCCCGGCACAAGCTATACACGACAAGAGTATGCTCGACAAAGTTCTAAGTCGAACCCCTACAGAGCATGTCCTCGAAAGGAGTCGTCAACAGATTGGCCCTTTTCGGCCTAGCAATAACCATAGAACAATGTGTAGCGAGTAGCACGATGGGCAAGTGCTTATTTCTCATTGTCTATATTAACAATTCCCCTTTCGGTTATTGTACGATCCTTACTTTGGTAATGACATCAAAGGATCCAAGGCTGCGGCATCGAGATCTGGTAACCCTCTCCTACTTTTGCTCCTGAAATTTGATGCCCCATTTTTCTGTTTGGTAAACAAAAATATGTTCAATTTAAGATATATTTGACACACGTTTTGATCGACGACCTCAGAAACCAGAGCGATGTCAAAAAAATGGCATTGAAGAGCTCGAGTCCCACGCTATTTCACTGGATTAGTGACAGCAAACCCTAAATTGCGACATCATCTCAGTATCAACGATTAGAGGCAGGAGCTACAATGTCGTTTTGGTATTGCAGTGAACAACTCTATCCGATTGGAATTCAATGAAAGAGCCAAACAAGTATACCTTCTCCCTCTCTGATTCTCTCTCTCTTCTGATTCTATTTCTTGTTCCATTTCAATCTCACAGCTGTCGCAAGACAATTTGGTTGATGACCGATACGTACTAGAATTAAATTGTTCACGTGTGTGTCTATACACTACAAAAAAACAAGAGTTTTCCAACGAATTTTCCAACGAAAAATTCGACAAAATCTATTGGAAAACGAATTTCCAACTAAATTTGCGACGAAAAAAAATTCGTCGGTAATTCGTCGTCGCAAATTTTTGCGACAAAAAATTTAAATTTTCGTTGGTAATTTGCAACGAAATTTTTTCGTTGGAAAAATTCGTTGGAAAAATTCGTTGGAAGTTCGTTGGAAAATTCGTTGGTAATTATTCGTTGGAAAAAACGTGGTAAAATTCGTTGGTAATTATTCGTGGCAAAATGAATTTCTGACGAAAAACAATTCGTCGGTAATTGTGCGTTGGAAATTTTTGCGACAAAAAATTTTAATTTTTCGTTGGTAAATTCCGACGCAAAAAAATTCGTTGCAAAATTCGTAGATAAATTCGTGGCTAAATTTGTTGGAAAATTCGTTGCTAATTCTTCGTTGGAAACATCGTGGCAATATTCGTTGGTAATTTCCAACAAAATTAGCGACGAACAAAAAATTTCCAATGAAATTAGTGACGAAAAAAATTTGAATTTTCGTTGGTAATTTGCAACGAAAATTAATTCGTGGAAAAATTCGTCGCTAATAATTCGTTGGAAAAATTCGTTGCAAAAATCGTGGGAAATCCGCGAAATTTTCCGACAAAAAATTACAATTTTTGTTGGTAATTTCCGACAAAAAAAAAGTTCGTTGGAAATCTCGAATTTTTCCGACAAACAATTTTCGTTGTTAATTTCCAACGAAAAAAAAATTCGTTGGAAATCGCGAATTTTTCCGACAAACAATTTTCGTTGGTAATTTCCGACGAAAACAAAATTCGTTGGAAATCACGAATATTTCCGAAAAGAAATTACAAATTTTTTTTTTTTGATAACCCAGGGAACCCCCGCACGGCCGACAGCCGGGGAGTAAACCCTGGGGGCGACACGTGCTAGCCACCACACACGTGCCACCGGTTAAGTCACCCTGCGGCGCCCGGGATTCGAACACTCAACCTTTTGCGAGAGGAAGAGTGCGCGCTCCAGCAGCGCCACCCAGGGGGGTGGTTAGAAAATTACAATTTTTGTTGTTAATTTCCGACAAAAAAAAAATTTCGTTGGAAATCGCGAATTTTTCCGACAAACAATTTTCGTTGTTAATTTCCAACGAAAAAAAAATTCGTCAGAAATTGCGAATATTACAATTTTCGTTGTTAATTTCCGACGAAAAAAAATTCGTTGGAAATCGCGAATTTTTCCGACAAACAATTTTCGTTGTTAATTTCCAACGAAAAAAAAATTCGTCAGAAATCGCGAATTTTTCCGACAAACAATTTTCGTTGGTAATTTCCGACGAAAACAAAATTCATTGGAAATCACGAATATTTCCGACAAGAAATTACAATTTTCGTTGTTAATTTTCGACGAAAAAAAAATTCGTTGGAAATCGCGAATTTTTCCGACAAACAATTTTCGTTGTTAATTTCCAACGAAAAAAATTCATTGGAAATTGCGAATTTTTCCGACAAACAATTTTCGTTGTTAATTTCCAACGAAAAAAATTCGTTGGAAATTGCGAATTTTTCCGACAAACAATTTTCTTTGGTAATTTCCGACGAAAACAAAATTCGTTGGAAATCGCGAATTTTTCCGACAAAAAATTACAATTTTCGTTGGTAATTTCCGACGAAAACCAAATTGGTTGGAAATCGCAAATTTTTTTGACAAAAAATTACAATTTTCGTTGGTAATTTCCCACAACAAAAAAAATTCGTGGGAAATGGCGAATTTTTCCGACAAAAAATTACAATTTTCGTTCGTAATTTCCGACGAAAACTAAATTCATCGGAAAATTTGTTGCAAAATTTGGCGGCAATTATTCGTTGTAAAAATCGTTGGAAATTCGATTTTTTTCAGACAAAAAATTCAATTTTCGTTGGTAATTTCCGACGAAAACAACATTTGTGGGAAAATTCATTGCAAAATTTGGCGCTAATTATTCACTGCAAAAATCATTGGAAATTCGATTTTTTTCCAACAAAAAAATTCAATTTTCGTTGGTAATTTGCAACGAAATCTATTCGTGACAAAATTTGTCGCTAAGTTTGCGATGAATTTTGTTTAGCGACAATTTCGATTTTAAATCTAATTATTATCAATATTAATTTTTTTTGGAAAAAAGCAATATTAATTTCTACAATGCATAAATCGCAAAGTCTCACATGATGATATTCGATATTCAATCTCATAATACAAAGAGGCAACTAAGCACTAATGAACATCAGGCAATATATTCAAAACATTGAAAGAACGCGGGACAACCATAAAATATTGACAGCTTTGGTACTCGAGAATGAACTAGAAGGGAGTAACAATAAAATTATCAGCATCATCATCATCATCACCAATCGCCGCATCATTTTGTGGCTCAGCATTATGCCCATCATCAATTGGATTAATATGCGGTAGAGGAGGCACCTCATTGTGATCGATGTCGAGATGTCGCATGACAATTTGCATTTGTTGTTGCATCACCCTTATTTGTTCGTCCTTCTGTCCAAGTAAATACTTCATTTCTTCGTCCTTCTGTACAAGCAACTGCTTCAGTTGGCTCAATTCTTGGGTTATATGCTCCTCATGTCGTGTCCTCCTTGAAACAGCCGCATTGGAGGATGAAGTTGCAGTAGCCTTCGTTTTATACATCCTTGACAAGGATCCCATCCCAAATATTTTTCCTCCTTTCATCCTACCCACTGCCTCCACCCATAATGCCATACTGTCAACCGATGGCTCAAACACGGCACGACCATCACCACCACCACCACCACCACCATCACCATCACCACCACCATCACCACCACCACCACTAGCAGTGCTTATTAAAAGTTCATCATATTTTTCCTATATTAACATTATAGATGGAAATAAAATAAATTCATATATATTACCATAAATATTAAAAACATTCATGATTTTCATTCTAGTTTCCATAAAGTTCGAACTATAACCTTACGTACCTTAATAGCTTTTGCTCGAGCGCCAGTCCATATCTTATCCTTTTTTTGGAATGTGCATTCAAATGTAGCTGTAAAAGTGGGTTCCGTCCCTAATTCATCTGCCTACAAAATATAAACATGAATGAGTAATCATTACATTAAATGCACTGACATGTATAAACAGACTTACCATTCTTCTTTTATGCTCCCCGATACTGATAGAGCCCCCAGCATATGTGGCAGACGCAGATCCGTCACTAGAACTAGAAGCTCGATTCTTCTTGTTCTGTTCACACCTTCGCTTATGCTTCTCAGTTTCCCAAGTTCTCGTAATTTCCGTCCAATTGTCAGTTGTAAAAAAGGTTAGCTTTTCTTTTCTTCTCTTCGCTCTATTTATCACATATCACATGTGATCACCGATTTTCTTCTTGAAAATTCTTTTAACCTCATCATCTTCCATTTAATCCCACGTGAACTTACGCTACAATCAATAGAAAAGTAACTAAAAGTTATCCACTAGGGTCACATGTCACATATCCATTACAATGTACCAGACAAATCGGGACAAAATTCATTATTGACCATCAGTATGCTAGACCGAACTTAGTTTGTAAAGAAAGACAACACTAACCTTGAACTCATTCCACCACAAAGTCTTTACTTCTGCGGGAGCGCTGCTAAAAGTAATAAACTGGCCCATCCAACAGTTGTTGACTATTTTATTAAGTTCCTTCGCAACATGCGTAGAATCCGTGAATCTGAAAAACATGTTATAACAATACGGACAATGGGACAATGAAGCATACGGATAATTCGCAACATGGACAATTTTATTTACATCGATAATTTATATATACGTAAAAAAATGAAGTACTTACGAATCTCCACATGGGCATATAATGAATCGGGTATCTTCTTCATCATTCGAGTGTTGCACTGAAGAAGAAAGTGGAACCGAAGGAGATCGAATCGGAGATGGAACTGAAGTAAATTAAGTTCGCATGTCCCGAGGTTCTACCCTAATATGTTATTGAGGGTCGGAGGATGGGCCAATGTGTTCATGTTGTCCATGAACATGTTGTGGTTGAGGGTTACATGAAAGGGCAGGGGAAGAGGACAGGGTCGGGGACGAGGACGAGGCAGCGAAAGGGGCTGATCTTCTTTGCGAACCCGAACCACGCATGAGACCTCCACGTTTAAACTGACAAGTAGGAAGGTTAGACAAATATATTTAAAAATATGAACATATATTAGGGACTGAAAATGACATTAGTCATTTTGCTTACCATTTTGTTTAATAGAACAATAAATAAACTCGACAAAATGAAACAAACCGACTATCGCCTCTGATAAATAGCAATCTTTGGCCCCCATCGAAACAACCTATTGAAATTTGGATCACATCAGATTCCACGAAAAATAAAATGAAGCATATTAAATGTGCAGAACAAATTACAACAAGTATCAACTCTGATGCCACATTTGTGCAAATTTATGCCCCAAATATGCTATTTCGCACAATTCTAGTACAGACCTAGAAAAAAATTACAAATTACGTTCAACAAGTAAATTTGCCACAAATGCAACATATTAATTTGTTCCCTCTATAAGCTTCGTTTTACCAAATTTTATATGTTAGCACAAAAATCATTAAAAAAACGACAACCGTACCAGAATCATGGCCGCAAGCCCCCCCTCCGGCGAGGTCGCCCGCCACCCCCCTTCGGCAAGCCCCCCTCCGGCGAGCTGGCCGGCGACCCCCCCTCACGGCAAGCTGGCCGGCAACCCCCCACGGCCAGCTGGCCAGCGACCCCCCATGGCCAGCTGACCGGCGAACCCCCCTCGCGGCCCGCTCGCCAGCAACCTACCCCCCCCCCCCGCGGCCAGCTCGCCGGCGACCCCCCTACAGCCAATCGCTCGCGACCCCCTACACCGCCAGCTCGCCCGCGACCCCCCTCCGGCCCCCTCGGCTGCGACCCACGGCCTCCGGCCATCTCGGCCGCCACCCCCCCACCAGCCAACTCCGCCGCGACCCCCCCCCCCCGAGCAACTCCGCCGCGACCCCCGCCATCCCCTCACGGCCGCGTCACCATTTTATTCAAGGAATAGTTTAGGGTTACCTACCGGGCTGGGCGAAGTCGACGGCAAGGTGGACGGCGAGGACGCCGGCGTCGACGGCGACGTGGACGGCGAAGGCGGCGACGACGACGAGGACGGCTATGGGGAGATTCATGGCGAGGGTGTTTTTGCAACAAAAGTGGAGTCTCGGCGAAAATAGACTATAGTGTAATATTTCCAACGAATTTGAAATTCGTCAGAAAATTCGTGGCAAATTTCCAACGAATTTCAAATTCGTTGGAAATTTCCCGCGAATTTTTTAAATTCGTTGGAAATTCCCACGAATTTCAAATTAGTGGGAAATTTCTGAAAATTTGAAATTCGTGGGAAATTCCACACGAATTTGTATTTCGTGGGAAATTTCCAACGAATTTGAATTTCGCAGGAAATTTCCCACGATTTTTCCCACAAATTTGAAATTCGTGGGAAAATATTTGCTTATAGATTATTTTCGTGGAAAAATTCGAGGGCAATTTGCCACGAATTTAAAATTCGTGGGAAATTTCCAACGAATATGAAATTTGTGGGAAATTTCCGACGAATTTCAAATTCGTGGGAAATTTTTCCGACGAATTTCAAATTCATGGGAAATGTTTCCAACTAATTTCAAATTCGTGGGAAATTTTTCCAACGAATTTGAAATTCGTGAGAAATTTCCAACGAATTTAAATTTCGTCGGAAACTTCCGACGAAATTTAAATTAGTTGGAAATTTCCCACGAAATTTCCCATGAAATTCAAACTAGTGGGAAATTTCCGAAAATTTGAAATTCGTGGGAAAATTGGTGGGAAATTTCCCACGAAATTTCCCACGAAATTCAAATTAGTGGGAAATTTCTGAAAATTTGAAATTCGTGGGAAAATTGATGGGAAATTTCCAACGAATTTGCAATTCGTTGGAAATTCATACGATTTTTCCCACGAATTTCAAATTCGTGGCAAAATATTTGCTTATAGACTATTTTCGTGGGAAATTTCCAACGAATTGTAAATTCGTGGGAAATTTTTCCATTGAATTGTAAATTCGTGGGAAAGTTCCCACGAATTTCAAATTCGTTGCAAAATTCTAATATTTTTCCCGTCTATTTTAATTCCGTGGCTAAATCTGAGACTAATTAGCCACGAATTCTAATTATAACAACAACGACGACAACAACAATAATTACGACAACAACAATAACAAAAATTTATGAGAAAAAAAAACACATGTCGCAATAATAATAATAATTGCACATAAATAGTGAAAAGTCTCAAAAATCATATTCTTCATCTTCATCTTCATCTTCATCTTCACTTTCATCTTCAGCTTCGTCTTCGTCTTCATCTTCGTCTTCATCTTCTTCATGCGCATCATCTTCATCATCTTCATCAACTTCAAAATTTGATTCGCGAATTTCAGTTAGATCCACATCGATCATCGCTCCACATGGATCTCGTAAAGTTGGAATGGTATATTCATCAGTTTCAATCGTGTGACGAACATTCTCTTGTTGATATGTTGTGTCCTTCCAATGTTTCTCGATTTTTTTCCGTACTTTGATTTTACATACAGCCCACCAATCGGTTTTGTCACGTTTCAAACTAGGATATGATGCATAATATACTTGAATTGCTTATTGTGCTAAGACAAATTGTTCATATTTCATATATTTTTTCTTGTGATTTATTTCAACCAAATTAAATTTCGTATGCACATTCATTCCTTTGACGGGGTCGAACCACATGCACTTAAATAACACAACCCGCAAAATTAATGGTCCATGGTACTCTATCTCTACGATTTCATCCAACAACTCATAAAATCATCTTTCGAACTGCCACCATTGGATGACTGAACATACACACCACTATTCATTGTGGCTTTTCCCATTCTATATGTTCGAGTGTGAAAATTATACCCGTTTATGAAATATGCTGGCCAAGTTCGTACTCTGGACTTTGGACCCCACGCCAGATGATATAGCAATCCTTGCTCTGTCGCATGATCATGATTACTATGAACCTAAGGTCACATATATAATGTCAATAATATATATTTTAATATATGATGTATAAAAAATTCGACTTACCTTACCAAAAAAAAAATTCAAATAACTTGCATTTCGTCCACATACAACTTACATATGTTGTGAACCATGTTGCAAATTATTCCTCGCACAAACGGTTAAACTCATTTGGTGGTAGTCCAAATATTGAATTTTGGAAAATCCTATTAACAAATACAATTTATATATTAGCAAATGTTTGACACACAATACATATACTTACAAATGTACACTTACTTGAAGTATGCCTCAACTTCTGGACAGTTCAGTAAAATATATGTATGGGCTGCTTGCTTTTCTTCACCTGTTAAGTGCCGAAACTTACTTGCGCCGTTTGGTCGATCCAAATAATTGAAAATAGATAATGATTTGCAATTGGGATCAATGGGGCCCTCATCATTTCTTCATACTCTCCGCCTCTTGCACTGCATATGCGGCTCAAAATAATATGATGCAAATGTTGTCACTTCTTCTATAATATATGTATTACAAATTGAAGCTTCGACACATGCCTTATTCTTCACTTTTTTCTTCAAATGACATAAGAACCTACTTGCAGTAGAAAAAAATTTATCGGAACATAATATATAATGAAGTAATTTCAAATTTATTTAACAAAAAACTTACCTCTCAAATGGATACATCCATCGAAATTGAACGAGACCTGCAACTTTGGCCTCATAGGGCAAGTGAACTAAGAGATGCTCCATTGAATCAAAGAACGATGGAGGAAATATCATTTCTAAGTTGCAAAAAATAATTGGAATATCTCTCTCTAGTTTCTCCATGTGTGATGCTTTCAATGCTGTTGAGCAAATATCGTGCAAGAAATTACTTAACTCTGTAATGGCGCTCCAAACAAAGTTTGGTAAAAGTTCCTTGAAGACTATTGGAATTAGTCTTTCCATAAATACGTGACAACCATAACTCTTCAAACCTATTAACTTGCATTCATTCAAATCAACGCATTTCCCTAGATTTGAAGCATATCCATCAGGAAATCGCATCGATTTCAACCATTGACAAATGACCCGTCTCTGCTCCTTGTCCAATGTATAAACTGCTTTTGGATTTGGTCCCCTGCTGCTTGCATCCATATCTAGTGTTGGCCGATCGCAAATATCCCTCATATCTTTTCTTGCATTCAAGTTGTCTTTTATTTTTCCAGTGACATCCATCACAGTATTTATGACATTATCGAAAACATTATTCTCTATGTGCATGACGTCAAGATTATGATGAATAAGATGGGCCTTCAAATATGGTAGATCCCAAAATATACTGCACTTAGTCCATTTATGTGTACTTCCGTACCCAATAGTTGTGTCGTGAGGGTTTTCAATAACCGTTGGAAACTCCTGCACTCGCTCCCAAATTTGATCACCGGTCAACCTCAATGGTAGATGTGTTCTTTCGATCCTATTCTTGATAAACTCTTTTTTATTCCTTCTGAATATATGCTTTAGCGGCAAAAATTACCTATGACAGTCAAAATAGCTGGCCTTCTTACCGTGCTTTAATCTAAATGACTTCGATCTCTCCATACATATCGGACATCCTAAGATCCCAACTGTACTCCATCTAGATAACATTCCATAAGCTGAAAAGTCATTTATCGTCCAAAGAAGAGCAGCCTTCATTACAAATGTTTGATCGATAGAAACGTCATACGTAGGGACACCTTCATCCCATAGCCATTGTAACTCTTCAATCAATGGTTGCATATAAACATCTATCAACTTTTTCGGATTTTGCGGGCCAGTCACGATCAATGTCAAAAACATATAAGGTGTCTTTATACACATACCGGGTGGAAGATTGTACGGAGTTAAGATAACTGGCCAATATGAATAACTTTTTCCTGATTTCCCAAATGGGGCAAAACCATCAGCACACAGACCTAACCTGATATTTCGAGGCTCCATTGCAAACTCGGGATATGTTCTATCAAAATGTTTCAATGCCTCTGCATCTGAAGGATAACACATTAGACCCTCTTCTGTTTCATGATTTGCATGTCAAGTCATGTGTTCAGCAGTGGCATGAGACGCATAAAGCCTTTGCAACCTGGGGATTAAGGGCAAGTAGAACATTTGCTTACATGGTCTACGCTTCTGATTACGACCCTACCTCCTGTTAATCTTATACCTAGGTTGGCTGCAGAATTTGCAACATTCTGCATTTTCATCATCTCTCCAATATAACATACAACACATACTACATACATCAATCCTTACAAATGGAAGACCTAAGTTATCCACTAACTTTTTCATATCGTAAAAGTCACTTAGCATGATGTTATCACGAGACATTGTTTCCCGCATTACTTCAACAAAAGAGTTTAAGCAATCCACAGACACATTATGCTCTGCCTTGATATTTAACAGTCTTGCTGTCACTGATACCTTCGTGTAGTTGTCACAACCTGCCTATAAAGGTTCATCTGCTATTTTCAACACTTTCCAAAACTGATTAGATTGAAAAGTTCCATCACACACATTCTCATCAAAACCTGTAACTCCTGCCTCTTTCAATTATGATACATAACTAGTTCTCACTTGTTCAAGCGTAGGAGTAAAACTAGTACTTGCATGATTCGATTCTGAAACAAAATTATGGCCGGCTTCATCAAACACCATCCCCTGACATGGGTTCAATTGGTCATAATAGCTACATTCTTCCCTAACTAACAATTGGTCGCTTCTTCGATATCCGTCATTAGATATAAATGGTTCACCATGGTAAGTCCAATTATAATAGTTCGGAATAAATCCAAATCTACAAAAATGTTCTCTAACTATGTCAATGTCTTGAAATTTTTTATTACTACACTTTCTATATGGACACCTTAACTTATTTCCATCCATGAACTCATATTTATTACTAGCAAAGTCCAAAAATAGTTCCACCCCGATTCAAAACTCATCGGTCAATCCTCGACGTCCAGGTAAGTTCTTATTATACATCCAATCCCTGTCTCTTTGTATTGTGTCTGTATAAAAATAAAAAAAATCTCGTACAATATTAAAAATATCATATCTATTGTTTAATATTGTTAATTAAAACCATAAAATTCTAACAATTACAATTTTCTTTTTTACGAAACAATTACTTTCAACTTGAAAAAAATGAAAAAATTACCATGTCAAGAAAACTTACCAAGTATTTGACTGAAACCTTTGTAATAGAAAGTGGTCTATTTGATGAGAATTGCAACGTTCACTTGGATTGCGAGACCTTCAAATGGACATGTACCTAAAATAAAAACCAATTACTTAAAATTCATTTTTTAATTATCTTTTATTTTTTTCTCTTTCTTTTTCTTTTCCTTTTTTTTTTCCTTTCTTCTTGGCCAGTCTCCGGTCCGGCGACCGACGAGCTCGCCTGGGCAAGTTCTGGGCGAGCTCGAGCTCGTCGGCGGCGAGGGCCGAGCTCGCCATGGTCGGCAAGCTCGAGTTCACCCAGAACTCATCCAGATTTGGGCGAGCTCGGCCCTCGCCAGTGCCGGCGAGGGCCAGCCAAGTCGTCGGCGAGCTCGAGCTCGCCCAGATCTGGGTGAGTTCTGGGCGAGCTCGAGCTCGCCGGCCATGGCGAGCTCGGAGCTCGCCGGCTCGGCCCTCGCCAGTGTCGACGAGGGCCAGCCAAGCCGCCGGCGAGCTCGAGGTCGCCTAGATCTCGCTGAGGTCTGGGCAAGCTGGAGCTCGCCGACCATGGCGAGCTTGGCCCTCACCAATGCTGGCAAGGGCCAGCCTCGCTGTCAGCCAGCTCGAGCTCGCCCAGATCTGGGCAAGCTCGAGCTCATCGGCCATGGCGAGCTCGGCCCTCACCAATGCCGGCGAGGGCCGGCCAAGCCACCGGTGAGCTCGGCCCTCGCCAGTTCCGGCGACGGCCAGCCAAGCCGCGGGCGAGCTCGAGCTAGCCCAGATCTGGGCGAGCTCGAGCTCGCCGGCCATGGCGAGCTCGGCCCTCGCCAGTGCCGGCGAGGGCCAGCCAAGCCGCCGGCGAGCTCGAGCTCGCCGGCGGCTTGGCTGGCCCTCGCCGGCACTGGCGAGGGCCGAGCTCGCCATGGCCGGTGAGCTCCAGCTCGCCCAGACCTCAGCGAGATCTAGGCGACCTCGAGCTCGCCGGCCATGGCAAGTGGCCCTCGCCGGTGCCAGCGAGGGCCAGCCTCGCCGCCGGCGAGGGCCGAGCTCGCCATGGCCGGCGAGCTTGGCCAGCGAGCTCGAGCTCGAGCTCGAGCTCGCCCAGATCTCGAGCTCGCCGGCCATGGCGAGGCCCATGCAAGGCAAGCCCACCTGTGCGTCGGCGAGGTCGACCGGCGGCCATGGCCAGGCCACTAGACCTCACCCCATGGGCGGCGATCGGCCAAACCAGTAAGAAAGGGAAAAAAAAATTTCAACAACACCAACTAATACAAATCCAGCGATGAATAATTTTGCGACGAACTGTTTTCGTCGCCAATTATTCATGAAATTAGCCATGACACTTACCGGCGAAAAAGCTTTATCGAGATTGATTTGCGCGTGCACCGATAAGTAATTCGAGAGAAATGAAAGAGAGAGACGGAGAGAGAACAGCGAGGGGATAAAAGGAATCAATCGACAGAGAGAAATTGGGGGTGGGGACGGATATCAAAAAAATCATTTTTCATCGGAAATTTCTGACAAAAAATTTTTCATCGCCAAAATTCATCGGAAATTTGCGACGAAAACTCTTTCGTCGCAAAATTCGTCAGAAATTAGCGACGAAAGAATCTTTCGTCGTAAAATTCGTCGGAAATTAGCGACGAAAAGTGTTTCGTCGCAAAATTCGTCGGAAATTAGCGACGAAAATTGTTTCGTCGGAAATTTGCGACGAAAAATTTTTCGTCGCAAATTTCCGACGATTTTATTTTTCGTTGGAAATGTCGTCGCAAATTTCCAACAAAAATTTTTTCGTAAGAAATTTTCGTCGAAAAATCCCGATTTTTTTGTAGTGATATATATAAAACGCAAATTTGTTACTTGACTATGGGGTGTATATGCTCTTTATATTTATGTAGTTTTCTTCCATCTATTGATTTAAATTTTTAGATAAAAAAATTCTAAGGATAATAAAAGTACTTAGAATAATAAATGTAAGTGTGGAGAACTAAAACCCTTCTTTATCCTGGAAAGCGATTTTCTCTCATCTGGAGAGCTCTCTCTACCTCCATGGTGGCTGTCTCAACCCAAAACCCTTCTTTATCCCGGCACACCCCTTGAATCCATCGCCCATATACCTGCAGCTCAATCCCAATTGCTATAAATACTTTGCTTAGCTACCTATCTTTCTTTTCCCCTCGTAAAACCCTAACCTTTTCTTCGATGCTCTCTCTGCTTCCCCATAATCTTGTTTTATTTTCCACAGAAACCCTTGTTTCCATACTACATACAACCCCTTCTAACCCTCGACCATTTCTCTTCAATATTCCTCCTGCCTTCCTCTTATACCAACCCTAACCTAAAAATTGTAACCTGCGCACTGGTAGTATATCCAATATGGCGGAAATGCAAGAATCGAAAATCCATGTTGCGGCACTCTGTAGAAGATTGGGAAATTTATGGTCAAGAAAGAATATCACGGCTGTAGATGATGCTATAACAACATAGAAAGCAATGGAAGGCAAAATGACTTTAATCGGGCAGCTACACCCAAAACCAAAGGTAAACATACAAGCATTTCAGAATATGATGAGGGAAGGATGGAGAGCTGAAAACGTGGACATCAGTTTGCTTGACCCTTGTGTTTTTGGCTTTCGTTTCTTCTCTGAAATAGATAGAGATACGGCTTTGAATATGGGTCCTTGGTCTTTTGTTACTTGTTGCTAAAACCTTAGGAACCGAATGTTGGAGGATGAAGTCAGATATTGTTATTAAAGGCTTTTATGTCTTTTCTATTAATTTTGCTTTTAGGTTAAAAGTTACGCTTTATATATCAGCTATTGACAGAAGTTAGCCGTCAAGCGCTAAGAAGAAAATAGAGAGAAAAGATAAGAGAGAAGAAGAAAGTGAGTTTTTTTCTTTGTGAGTGTTCTCAATCTCTTTGTGCTCCCATCTTGAGAAAAGATCATCATTGTATTCCTACTTTCTTCGAAATCTAGTGGATTCGCAGAGTGCCTCTACGTAGAGAAGTAGCCTAAGTTTTGGTTAACTTCGATAATAAATTTTCTGGTGTGTTCTTTTCGATTCTGTTTTTTATTGTTATATTCTGCTAGTGAGGATCGTTTGCTTGGGTTATTTTTCTGGAATCGGTGCTCGATTCCTAACAACCGGTATCAGAGCTTGGTTGATTAATCGAGAACATTGAGGGGTTTTTCGGTGACTTTTGATTGAAAGCAAACGATATGGCAGAAGATAAAATCAGGATCGATAAGTTCGACGGGCAGGATTTCGGATGGTGGAAACTCCAAATCGAGGATTATCTTTATCAGAAAGATCTCTATGCACCACTTGAGGGTTGGAAACCTGAAATAGCGGAAGCGGATCCGACAGTAGAATCAGGATGGAAAATTCTTGATCGAAAGGCATTAGGTGCGATTCGTCTAGGGTTGACAAAAAAGACAGGGTTCCACATCGCGAAAGCAAAAACTGTAAAAGAAGCCATAGATATTCTTACGAATATATATGAGAAGCCGTCTACATCAAATCAAGTGTTTTTGCTGAAGAAGTTGATTAATATGAAGTTATCTGATAAAGGTTCCGCAGCGGAGCATATTAATAGTTTTACGCAAGTCACAGGTCAGTTGGAATCTGCAGGCATAAATCTAGATATGAAGCTTCAAGCTTTATTATTTTTATGTTCTCTTCCGAAAAGCTACAACACCGCAATGCAGGGAATTTCAAACACCATGAAGGATGATTTGACTCTGGATGATGCTGTGAGTAGTGTCATGGATGAAGAGATGCGAAGAAAAGTTTCAGGTGGAAATAATTTTTGCCATCTACATCTTCCACAGCACTAGCAATAGAGAACCGTGGGAGAAGTAAAAGCAGAGGAAAATTCAGTAGGCACGGTAGATCACAGTCAAGGGGAAAGGGAGAGGTCGCAAAAGATGAGTGTTGATTTTGTCACCAAACTGAACATCGAAGGTTTCAATGTGAGGCCTACAAAAAAAAAGCAGCGGGATGAGAATCAAGGAGCTAATGTGGTTAGCGATGAACCTTCGCTAGAGAACTTGTGTTTAACTGCAGGGTAGGACTTGACGACAGACAAGTGGTTTATTGACTCTGGTGCTTCTTTCCATTGCACCTCGCAAAGAGACATATTTGCTGATTATGCCAGTGGAGATTTTGGGCAAGTGGTTGTGGGAAACGGCCATATATGTCCAATTGTTGGAAAAGGAACTGTGATTGTGAACATCTCAAGTGGAAGACGTCTAGTTTTGCGTGAAACTAGACATATCCCAGAATTAAAGAAAAATCTGATTTGAACTAGTAAACTTGATCAAGAAGGTTTGGTATGTGACGCCCCGAACCCCATCAAACACGCAACACACCTCTTTGGTCGAATAACGCGATGTCCCAGAAAATCGCCAACCCAATTCAACTTATCAGAGATTTAAATCATCAGCGAAAGCCACAAACACCCAGACAATAATTGACTAGGGGTAAAAGGGAGAATAGACATCCATTACTTATCCAACTTTATACAATATCCACCATATACAACCCATAATATACAAGCACACCGAATATCTAAACCATGCACCACCGATATCAAATAAATCAGTAGCCTGGGTACCCTAACTATAAAAAATGGAACACCTCAAAAGACCTACACTCAACCCCTACTCCAACCCCTACGCCCTCTAGATGGCATCACTTCGAGTCTGACTCCTCAGGACTCGAGTCTGAATCCCCCTAAGTCACCTGCCCCTCTAAGGACTTTGAATCAGTCTCGATCTCAATCGGGTTGTCTATATCACCCGACTCCACCGAAACCTGAACCCGCTCCTCCTCATCAAACTCCCCTTTCGGCTCGTCCTCTGGCTCGTCCTCGGGTGTGTCCTCTGGTTCCATCTTTGGGTCTTCTTCGGGTTCTTCTTCCGACGCCTCTTCAGGTTCTTCCTCAGGGTCTTCTTCTTCTGGTTCCTCCTCTGGTATCACATCGAGATCTACATCCATAGGATTATACCCTGCCTGTGACTCCTCCGGCTCCGAATCAAGCTTAGCCACGGGAGGTTCAGGTGCTGCAAGTGCGGCCTGTTGTCCGGACTGTGCTAGACTAGTCTCCAAACTAGTCATCTCACCGTCAGGAGGGGGTATGGCTAACAGATCCCAATCCTCAACTCCGTCAAATAGGACGTCAAAGCCACGGACGAGGCCAAACTCATCCAACCCATCCCTGAACATCCAGGTAGTGTAGGTATGTGCCTGCCAAAGAGGTAGTCCTACGTCTACCCAGACTACGGTAATATATTTCACCCAGGTCATATTTTCGTCTATTGAGTACTCTACGACATCATGGTCGGTGTGCATCAGAATCCTAAAACGTTGCGGCGGCGGTGGTGGAAGGTTCATGGCTTAGGCTGGGGTTCTGAAATTATTGGTTAAAATAACCATGAGAACACGTCTCAATAAGTACACACCATAAACCCCACCTAGACTAACACGTACCTCCAGACTAGTCCAAACACAATCACATTCAATAATCACATAACAAGTACACAATTTACACTTACCCGGGCTTTGATACACGCAAGCTGCAGGTTAGTCTCAATTATGTAATTCCAATCACATGCACATTTCAAATTAATTTCACGCCCGATACGCAAGCCGAACACGTAGCATTCCCAATTCCACATTCCGCACACTCGTTCCTGCCTCATCACGCTAATTTCACCAGACTCGCCAGTGACTTGCGTAATAGTACGGCCTCAGGTTTATTGCGATCAACTCATATCCACAACACTCCTTAGCCCGCGTAGTGGTACCACCTCAAGCTATGTATCTTGTCCGCATAATGGTACCGCCTCAGGATCAACATCCACCACCTACGGCACAACCCGCGTTATGGTACTGCCTCAGGTTGGCCGTCTTCCGGTAATACCGGGCATCATCCCACGTCATGGTACCACCTCAGGACGGCACAATTCCCCACGTAATAGTACCGCCTCAGGGATTTTTATGGCCACACGCACGACATTCCACACAATTTCTCATTCAATCACTCGTTCGATTTACGCACCAACATGCCAAATCGTCAGCCGATCAAATTCGGCCCATGCACGCATCGAACCTCACACATTTCACATGCTCAATCAACACCCAATCATGGCCAATCACCAATCAAATCAATTCAGCCCATGCGCGCACATAACGGCCCACATTTCAATCAATCAGCTCACGATTCAACAAATATACAAGGCCACTATCAAGCCCACAATCACAGCCACAATCATGGCATAAATTCAGCATTTCCAAGCTCATTTCAAACCCTAACAAGCACCACAATCCAGCCACATTACAACACACCAAACCAACACCATTTGCCCCTAAATCGAGCCATACGCTTGTCAATTCAATCCACGACGTCCAGAACTTAACTTAGCCTCAAATTAGTCCCGAAACATCACCAATTCATCCTAAATTCAGCCAATACCATTCCCCAAATCAGTCCACCAAATTAACCCCTAAACAACCCCTAAATAACACCTAAGCCGCCACTAATCGACCCTATTCAGCCCCTAATCAAGTCTATTGATACCCAATATCCTAAATAGGGTTTAGGGGGCGACTTACTTGGATTCCTAAACTAGTTCGGCTAAAGGGGGAGGGCGGCAGTCCGGCAGCCACTCGCCAATGGACGGTGATGGCGAGCGGCTGAACGACGGTGTACGGCGATGGCGGCGGCTGGCTAGATGGTGGTTGATCTTCTACAGCTGGACAGAACCGAAGGGGCTGGTGGGGAAGGTGATTCGGTGCACGGAAAATAGGGGAGGGAGAGGCGGTGAGGTGAGCGGTGGTGGCTCCAGCGTACGGTTTCTCCGGCCAGGCAGGTGGACGGCATCGACAACTGGCTTGGACAGCCAGCCACGGTCACGGTGAGAGGAGTAGGTGGTTCGGTCGAGTGGGAGAGAGAGAGGAAAATGCCCAGAGAGGTGAGAGAGTGAGGAGAGAGAGAGAAAAATGGGGATTAAATAGAAAGAACACCAATAATTGGTGTCTAGCCTATGCAAAATGACCATCATACCCCTCTCTCACATTTCCAATCAACGGTCAAGATTCGATCTTATCCTAAGATCGACGGTCTGGATTAATCCTTGCCAAAAATATCCAGGGGCAAAAATGAAATTTTACAAAATTCATAAGGGCAAAATTATCCAAAAATTTCTATTTCTAAGCTAGTGTGAAATGACCAAAATGCCCCTCTCACTTTATACTTGGCCTTAACAAAATCTTAGGGGTAAAACGGTCATTTTCCATTTCTCGTCGAATTTCGATTTTCCTGAAGAATCCAGACAAATCTGAGGCTAACTAAGCCAATAACAACGTCGTCCAACTATCCTGTCGTGACTTTTCAAATTTCCAATGCCCGACTTGGTCTCTAATTAATGACTAAATTTTAAATAACGTAACTTGAGCATATCTCAGACTAACGGGTGGCTTTTGGGGAAATTCGCATTTTTGACCCGTGGCCGATACTGAATCAAGCCACGTTCAAGTTCGCTCGGGTCGTGACGACCTTGGTCGTCACTTAATCGTGAAGGTCGATCGCTAGTTCCGACAGACACGATCGTTGGTATAGGTTTAGGGTCATTCGTCAGTTCATCTCATGGTCAAGCAAAATCACCCGCGATCCACTAATATGACAATGGCGAATTAATCCCTAATTATCCTTAGATCGGCCTACATTAGCTTAAAATGTCACCTCGACAATTTTTATTATTGAAAGTCAATTCACAATCAAGTTTCTTTAGTCGCGCGAATTTAAATCCCTAATTAGCCTTTCCCTAACGGTTAGCATCCCATGAATGATCAGTTCCGGCCGATATCTAACTACAAGTACGTTCATAAAATCATCCATTTCATAAATTCCAAATGGGTCGGATTTCAGAATATCACATGGTAACAGCCTTTGGATGCGGAGAGTGGAGGACAACCTCAGGGCCAAAAGTAGTAGCAAAGGGAAAACGTACGAGTACGCTTTACCTACTTCAGGGAGACAATATCAGTGATATGATTGCAACTACAGTGGCTACAGGTAATTTGTCTACTCTTTGGCATTATCATTTGGGACATCTTGGTGAAAAGGGTATAAAGCAGTTACACTTAAGGAAGTTACTTCTAGGTTTGCAGAAAGTTGAATTAGATTTCTGTGAGAGTCGTATTTATGGAAAACAAAAGGCAATCAGTTTTTAGTTGAATGGGCAACAGAATAAAGGTAAAAAATTAAAGTTGGTTCATACGGATGTGTGGGGACCAACTTAGGAACTCTCTTATGGTGGTAAGAGATATTTTGTCACATTCATTGATGATGCAACAAGGAAGACTTGGGTCTATGCTCTTAGAGAAAAATCAAAAGTATTCAGGATGTTCAAAATGTGGAAGGCCATGGTAGAAAAAGAGACGGGTTATCATATTAAAGCTCTAAAGTCTGATAATGGTGGTGAATACACCAGCAAGGAATTTGCTGAATACTTGAGCCGGGAAGGCATACATGGGTTGAAAACTGTTCTTAGAACTCCCCAAGAGAACGGTGTAGCTGAGAGGATGAATAGAACCATTCTGGAACGTGCGAGATGCATAAGGCTACACGCAGGTCTTCCGCTACACTTATAGGCTGCTGAAGTTGATGCAGCTGTTTATCAGATTAATAGGAGTCCATCTAGTGCGCTTGATGGAGAAATACCGCAACAACAGTGGTCAGGTAAAAAGATTTATTATTCATATTTAAAAGTTTTTGGTTGTATTACATATGCTCTGATTGATAGGGAGGATAGGAAGAAGCTTGATGCTAAGTCCCAAAAGTGTATCTTCATCGGATATGCTGGTGATGAGTATGGCTATGGCTATAGGCTTTGGGATTATGAAAATAACAAAGTCATCCGCGGTCGGAATGTGGTATTCCATGAAGAAAAGATGTATAAGGATTATCATATGGAGCATGAGAAGGCAGTAGAACCAGAATATATTGAGCTGGACACAATACCCGTGAAAATAGTTCCGGCGAATCAAAATGCACCTGAAGGGGAGGTTCAAGATGAACCTATTATCAATGAACATGGAGTTCAAGAGGAACGCGGTGATCCAGAACATACTAACGACCTTCAAGTACATGTCTTGAGGAGGTCTATACGCTTGAGAAAGCCAAAGGTAATTTTTTATCCATCGGCTAATATTGTTCTGAACCATGTCTTATATACAGATTCAGGAGAACCAGAGACTTATGATGAGGCAAAGAAAGACACATCTCACATGCAGTGGGAGCATGCTATGAAAGATGAGATGAGCTTGTTACTTCAGAACAAAACTTGGGAGTTGACCTAGTTGCCTGCAGGTAAAAAGGCTTTGTTAAATAAGTGGCTGTACAGGATAAAAAAAAATGAAGCAGATGGTAATATCAGATACAAAGTGAGACTTGTGGTCAAGGGCTTTTCTTATAAAGAAGGAATCGACTACTCCGAAATATTTTCACCGGTAGTAAAGATGACATCAATCAGAGTTTTGCTGAGTATAGCTGTGGTTGAGGATCTTCATCTCGAGCAATTGGATGTGAAAACGGCATTTTTGCATGGGGACCTAGATGAAGAGTTATACAGGCGCAACCTAAAGGTTTTGAGGTCAAAGGTAAAGAGCACATGGTATGTCACTTGAAGAAAAGCTTGTATGGCTTAAAGCAAGCTCCGCGGCAATGGTACTTAAAGTTTGATGGTTTCATGGAAGAAAAAGGTTTTGCACACTGTGAAGCTGATCATTGTGTTTATTTTCGCAAGTATAGCGATGGTGATATCGTGTATCTCTCTTTATATGTGAATGACATGCTGGTGGCTAGTTCCAATATGAAGAGAATCGCAGAAGTGAAGAAGATGTTGGCATCGCAGTTTGCTATGAAAGACTTGGGAGAGGTCAAGAATATCTTAGGCATGAAAATCATCAGAGACAGGAAAAATAAGAAATTGTGGTTGTCGCAAGAAGACTATGTGAAGAAGGTGTTAAAGAGATTTAACATGGATAAGACAAAACCGGTTGCGACTCCTCTAGCGAGTCACTTCAAACTTTCTAAGGTCATGTGTCCGAGTACTCAGGCTTTGAAAGATGAGATGGCGACAGTCCCATATGCATCAACAGTGGGAAGTTTAATGTATGCCATGGTGAGCACGAGACCAGATATTGCACAGGTAGTGGGAGTTGTGAGTCGATATTTGCAAAACCCAAGCAAAGAGCATTGGAATGCAGTAAAATGGATATTGAGATATCTAGCAGGTACATCAAATTACTCTCTTTATTATGGAGGGATATCTCTAGAATTGCAGGGTTATGTGGATGTAGATCACTCGGGTGATCGAGATAGTGGTAAGAGTACCACTTGATATGTCTTTATAGTTGCAAGTACAGTAGTGAGTTGGGTATCTCAACTACAAAAAGTAGTGGCGCTATCGACGACGGAAATAGAGTACGTAGCGATCACGAAAGCCTCCAAGGAAATCATGTGGTTACAAGATTATATGGAGGAGTTACATCAAAAGCAGCCAGTGAGCATACTGTAGAGTGATAGTCAAAGTGCAGTACACTTAGCAAAGAATGCAGCTTATCACTCAAGAAATTAGATATATTAAGAAGCGTTATCATTTTATCAGATCAGCATTAAAAGATAATGAGTTAAATTTACAGAAGATTGATGGCTCGAAGAATCCAGCTGATATATTTACCAAGATAGTAGATAGAGAGAAACTTATTTTCTGTACTACTACCATTGATATTACTCCATGTTAATTGATGAGGAGTATCATAGAGGCACAAGTTCTGGTTACTAGCTTTTGAAGTAAATGGATGCAAAGTTGCTTGGTGCATCGGGTGTATTTGTCTTTAAGTGGGAGATTGTTGGAGGATGAAGCCAAATATTGTTATTAAGGGCTTTTTTGTCTTTTCTATTTGTGAAAAGAGAATTTCTTATTATTATCAAAAAATGTGATTATAGAGTTACAAATATATATATAAGTGCTTAACCCTACTCACAAACTAGATTACTATTCTACCCTTAATATTCACAAAGTTCCCAACACTCCCCCTCAAGTTGGGATGTAAATATCAAATAATCCCAACTTGTTACATAAGAAGCTCACTCTATTCTCCCGCAGAGATTTAGTAAAAATATCTGCTAATTGATCTTCCGTCTTTGTGTGTTGAAGAATAATCTCGTCTTTTTGAACTTTTTCTCGCACAAAATGACAATCAACCTCAATGTGCTTAGTCAGCTCATGGAAGACGGGATTAGATGCAATATGAATAGCAGATTGATTATCACAATACAGCACTGATGGAGTTGACGGTGACATTCCAATCTCTGATAGTAACATCCTTAACCATACTAATTCACTTGTCACATGTGCCATAGCTCGATATTCAGCTTCAGCACTTGATCGAGAAACAACATGCTGTTTCTTACTTTTCCACGCAACTAAATTGTCTCCCAGAAACACACAATAGCCTGAAGTAGATCTCCTATCCATAGGACATCCAGCCCAGTCGGTATCAGAGAAGCCTGCAGTGTTTAGATGACCATAATTCTTAAACTGTAGTCCTTTACCTGGTGCTCCCTTCAAATATTTGACAATTCGAAGCACAGCATCCCAATGAGTAGTATGTGGAGAACTCATGAATTGACTTACTACACTAACAGCGAAGGATATATCAGGTCTTGTGATGGTAAGATAATTTAACTTACCAACTAATCTCCGATACTTCGCTGAATCATGTAATAATTCTCCATGTTCTGCGTCAAGCTTTACGTTAGGATCCATAGGGGTATCAACTGGCTTTGCTCCAAGAAATCCAACCTCACTAAGAATGTCAAGTACATACTTCCGTTGTGATAAATTGATACCAGCATGTGAGTAGGATACTTCAACACCAAGAAAATATCGAAGACGTCCCAGATCTTTAGTACTGAATTCTATATGCAGAAATTGCTTAAGTTTTTGAATACCATCTGAATCACTGCCAGTAATGATGATATCATCCACATATACAACTAGAAGGATACAACCGGCTGAAGAGACAAAGCTAAAAACTGAATGATCTACCTGACACCGCTTTAATCCAAATTTGATAACCGCATCACTAAATCTACCAAACCAAGCACGAGGAGATTGTTTAAGTCCATACAAAGCCTTGCGTAAACAACATACCACATTCTCCCCCTGAGCAACAAACCCAGGTGGTTGCTCCATGTAGACCTCCTCAACCAGATCACCATGTAAGAAAGCATTTTTCACATCCAACTGATGAAGGAGCCAGCCAAATCGCGCAGCCAATGAAATAAAGATATGAACAGATGGTATTTTGGCTACTGGAGAGAAAGTGTCATCATAGTCGACACCATTAGTTTGAGTGTACCCCTTTGCAACTAACCGTGCCTTCAATCGATCAAGAGTGCCGTCCGGGTGAATTTTAACAGTAAAAACCCAACGACAACCAACAGGTTTCTTATCAATAGGTAAGGAAGTAAGCTCCCATGTTCGGTTCTCCATAAGTGCTGTCATTTCATCCTCCATAGCACGACGCCAACCCGGATGAGCAAGAGCTTCAGCAACACTGCTAGGCACAGAAATAGAAGACAATGACGAGACAAATGCAGATAAGGTGGGAGATAAACGATCATAGGATAGAAAATTAGAAATAGGATGACGTGTACGGACACAATCAGAAAGACCGAAATAAGGAGCATACCGGTCAACAGGACGACCAACACAAGAACGTGTACCTTTTCGAGAAGCAATGGACTGATCATGATCAGAGGCTGGTACTGTGACTGATGGGGGAACAAATGAATCAGGTTCAGATGAAGACGTTACTGTCATAGTCAAAAAAGTACTGCGTCGTTGATATGTGCGTTCAGCAAATTGAAAATCTGTGGATGTAGCTAGAGAAATGGAAGGTAGTGGAAGTGTCGGTAGGACACAACTATCACCATCACCATCACTAGATGTCATTGTGACCATCGAAGAAGAAAAATATGACTGATCTTCAAAGAATGTTACATCTGCGGACACGAACATACGACGGCGAGTAGGACCGTAACATTTGTATCCCTTCTGAGTCCGAGAGTATCCCACAAAGACACATTTTTCAGCACGAGGATCCAGTTTATCAAGACCTGGAGTAAGACAATGTACAAAACAGACACGCCCGAAGACCCGAAGAGGTAATGAAAAGAGAGGACGATTTGGATGTAAAATAGAGAATGGTGTCTCCCCCTGAAGAACAGAAGTTGGAAGCCTATTAATTAAATAACATGCTGTGAGAACAGCATGGCCCCAAAAATTTTTAGGTAGATGCATATGAAACATAAGGCAACGGGCAACATCAAGAAGATGCCGATTTTTATGTTCGGCTACACCATTTTGCTGGGGAGTGTATGAGCAAGAAGTCTGATGAATAATACCATGAGACTCAAGAAATGGCTGGAAACCAGAAGTTGTAGCAAGATATTCTCTAGCATTATCTGACCGTAAATATTTGACAGAGATATTATATTGATTCAATACTTCAAAAAAGAACAATTGAAAGCAATGAAAAATCTCTGTACGGTCTTTTATTAGGAATAACCAAGTCATTCGGGAAAAATCATTCACGGATGTAACAAAATATCTGAATCCAGAGACATCAAACACACAACACGGACCCCATACATCTGAGTGAACTAGTTCAAATGGACTAGACACACGACTCTGAATACGGGAAGGAAAAGAAGTTCTATGATGTTTACCAAACTGACACGCTTCACACTGAAAGGAACTCACAGACTCAGACTCAGGAAATAGACGCCGAAGTATGTTTGGTGGTGGATGACCAGCACGACAATGCATTCGATATACATCAGTGGATGTACACTTTACAGCTACAGCAGCTAACACCTTCTTATCAAGATAGTATAGGCCATTTGATTCATGTCCCCCACCAATCATCTATCCAGTCCTCAGATCCTGAAAGACACAACGAGAAGAGGAAAAGGTTACAGAACAATTTAGTTCTTTAGTTAACGAGCTAATGGAAATCAAATTATAAGGAGATTTTGATAGGTGAAGAACAGATGATAGAGAAAGTGAGGGACTCAAATGTGCAATTCCTATACCAATAACCTAAGATTGTGAGCCATTTGCTAATGTAACTGAGTTTGATAATAAAGGAGATGTAGAGTGAAATGAAGATAGTAGGTTAGAGTTACCAGTCATGTGATTGGTAGCTCCAGAGTCTATAACCCAGGAGTCAGATGCTGCAGACAACAAACAAGATGAACTACCTTTGGAGGATTGTGCTAGAGTTGCAGTAGGAGCTGAAGATCCTGTCATCTGTTGAGAGTGAACCAATGTATCATACTCAGCACGTGTTAATGTAACTGAATCGCCTGTATCCTTCACATTAGTTGAACTTGGTGGACCTGTTGAGGAAGGAACAAGAGAATCCTCAACTTCTGCATATGCAGCCAGGGGTGGTCTGAGTTCTGGGTGAAGTGTATAATAATAAGCTTATGTATATCCAGCTCTTTGACAATGATGGCAATAGCGTGAGCCACGACTATTCCCAGAATTCATGGTACCACGAGTACCAACTCCCCCATCACGGCCTCCACGACCTCCACTATGAACAAAACTGCGTCCATGACCTCGGTAACCACGACCTCGACCTCCACGTCCGCTAGGACCATGGGAAAGCATAGCACTCATCTCCACAGCCGGCGTGGAAGAAATCTTCTTAGGAATTGTGGAACGAAGAGCCTGGGAGAAGACTTCATCCACTATAGGAAGAGAACTCTGAGATGTAATATGTTGACGGAGAGATGAATACTCGGGCCCCAATGATTTAAGATATAATATTACCCTCAAATCCTTTTGGCATTTGGCCAAAATATCTGGATCATTCGAGACAGGAAGATAAGTATCCAGTCGTTGGCAAAGGGTCGTGAACCGAGCATAATGATCAGATAAAGATTGATCTCCACGCTTAATATCAAACAGCTTTTCCCACATGTCACATACTCGCATCTTATTATTTTGCCCCGAATAGAGTAATGCACATTTATCCCAAACTGCCTTAGCAGAATCACACTGAATAAAGTGAGGACTGACCTTAGGATCCATGCTATTCCACAATAAAGTCCGAATCATCGCATCTCCTGCAATCCAATCAGCAGCTCTACTCTTATCGGACGGTACCGTAGTTGTGAGATAGTCAAGTTGCCTAGTGGCAGTAAGATAGACCTCAACAGCTTTAGACCAGGATGGATAATTAGTGCCATCCAACTTAACAGATGTTAATTGAAAATGACCAAAAGGGGATCCTGATCCTGAAGTCGTTTCACTGTTCGCCATTAGTGAAAGAAATAGTGTGATTGAGCCCAAAAAATTAACTTCACAGTAACCAGCACTTCAATTCAGTAATCCAATCAAATACGCAAGTAATTCCCAACATAAAAGTTCTCAATCCAATTGCTACCAGTAGTTCACCGACACTTCATAAAATCATTCCATCTATCAGTGGGTAATAACATAAATTACCAAACCACCAGCAAACTTATTCTCACTGTTCACTTCGATTCAACGTAATATAGCGCACATAAACACTTAAGTCAGCAGCAAAAAGGAATTTCAATGGAAAACAAAGAATACGTCACTTTCAAGGAGAGGAGTAGCAACTTTATCCTCTGCAGGAGCCATAAAATCCAAGCAACAGTGATATTTATGAAGAAGACGAGATTTCCTTGCGTATTCAGAGTCAGTCTCGATCGGACATCGCTGGATTTGAGGTGAGCTAGGTCCAGCGACTTCGGAATGGCTTACACAGTGCTAGATCTGGTCACCAAGGTTGAGCGACAGCAATCACAGAGTTAGGCGATGCCGGGAGACTCGAACGTCGCCAGATCTGAGTCGTCGGGGCTCAATAATGGCTACTCGTGGGTAGCCAGGTGTCGGCGACGGCTGGTCGTGAATCGCCGGGGTTCGGCGACAGCTACATGTGGGTCGCCGGGGTTCGGCGACGGCTGCTCGTGGGTCGCCGGGGTTTGGCAACGGCTGCTTGTGGGTCGCCAATCGGCGACGGTTGGTCGTGGGTCGCCGAGGCTTGAATCACCAAGGCAAGACCAGATCTGGGTCGCTAAAGATCAGCAACGAGGTTGTTGAGGGTCAGTGATAAAGTCGCCGGAGTTCGGGTGCCGCCACCCGGCGGCGGTAGGGGGACTTCACCGGTGACGGAACAGTAGTTTCCGGCGATCTGGCGGCTAGGTTTTTTTTATTTTTGCGTGTGGGGCTCTGATACCATGTGAAAAGAGAATTTCTTATTATTATCAAAAAATGTGATTATAGGGTTACAAATATATATATATATATATATAAGTGCTTAACCCTACTCACAAACTAGATTACTATTCTACCCTTAATATTCACAAAGTTCCCAACACTATTAATTTTGCTTTTAGTTTAAAAGCTACGCTTTATATATCAGCTATTGATAGAAGTTAGCCATCAAGCACTGAGAAGAAAATAGAGAGAAAAGAAAAGAGAAAAGAAGAAAGTGAGTTTTTTTCTTTATGAGTGTTCTCAATCTCTTTATGCCCCCATCTTGAGAGAAGATCATCATTGTATTCCTACTTTCTTCGAAATTTAGTGGATTCGCAGAGTGCCTCTGCGCGGAGACGTAGCCCAAGTTTGGGTGAACTTTGATAACAAATTTTCTGGTGTGTTTTTTTCAATTCTGTTCTTTTATTATTATATTCTGCTTGTGAGGATCGTTGGCTTGAGTTATTTTTCTGGAATCGGTGCTCGATTCCCAACACCGAATGCCCCCCCGCCCGTTATAATTTCGATACATGTACATTTTGGGTCCAAATTCATGGACTGCCCATCGAATGGATGTCGGAGGAAGTAGTAGCAAGAGTTGCAGGAGAGATTGGAGATGTATCGGGAGTAAAAATTGAAGCCTAAGGATACACGTCCTATAAATTGGGAAAGGCGAGAGTTAAAATGGATATCCTGTGTAACAGTCTGAATTTTCGATCCTTTTCCCGGAATTCATGAAATGAATATTTTGGCCAACACACTTATAGTGGATCTCACCCGAAAATGCGCATTCACGGGATGCTAACCTTAGGGGTAAGGCCAGTACGGGATTGAGTTCGCACGACCAAAGAACTTGACCTTGGTTCGATCTTCGACCATATGGATTGACGAGGGAATGTTTTGAGCCAACCGAGACCGATCTATTTGATTGATCGCGTCCAAAGGGCACTAGTGACAGACCATTGCAATTATATGACAATCGAGATCACCTTGGTTCGAGCAAACTTAAACGTGATTTGACTTAGTGTCGGTCACGGGTCGAGAGCGTGTAATCCCAACGAGCCACCCGTTAGCAAGAGATAAGCTAAAGTCGCGATTGTTCGATTTTAGTCATTTCTTGGAATTCGGGCTCGGGAATCGAGAACTTTGAAAGTGACAAATTTTGGACGGCCGATGACGTTTTTGTCTTTGCCAACCTTGGGGCCACCCATTTCTGCAAAAAAATGAATTTCGGTTCGGGACCGGAAAAATTACAGTTTTGCCCCTGTGGACACCGATGTTGGATTTTGAGGTCGTTTGAGGTTATTTTTTGAGGCTAGTGTCATTTTGGGGTGGCCACGCGCATTTAGAGTGGTTTCGGTCAAAAATTGGAATTTTGGCTCGGAAGTGAAAAATAATATTATTTTATTCCCAGGACTTTGCAGTCGATTTTCGAGGGCTTAAGAAGCTATTTTCATGATTCCGACGCCACATTATGTTGGCCACACCCATATGGAACTCGTATGTGCGAAAATTGAAATTTCGCCCCGGGACCGAAAAATTACCATTTTGCCCCTGGACCCTGTATTGGGAATTCCGAATTTTGGACAATTTTGGGCAATAATTGAGGACTAAAATGAGTGAAAAAGAAATTTGAATTATTGAATTACCACTTCGCCCTTGAATTATTGGATAAAGACGAACGAGGACCGTTGGATCAAGGGTATTTTGGGAAAAATTGCGGATCGCCGACATGTGTCCCCACCAGCCCACTATTTCTGACCCCTCTCTCTCTCCTCCCTCTTTTGGCCAGAACCCCCCCTTCCACGATCACACACTCTCTCTCTCTCTCTTTCTCATTCTCTTCATTTTTTGTTTCCTCTCATCACCATTGCTGCTGCTGCTGCTGTTCTGTTCCGCACCATCCCAGCCCCGTTCTATCTCGCTTTTTAGGTAAGTGACCTCCCCAAATGTCGCCTAGGACCTCGGATATTGTTAGGCTTGTTTAGGGCTCGGTTTAGGGTGAATTTAGTGGCTGGTTTGCTCGGTGGTGTGTGTTGGCTGATTTCCAGTTAGGTTGCTGCTGCGTCGCTGGTTTTTGTTATTTTTACTGTAACTTGTGTGGCCCGAATTTGAGCAAGTGTTCCCATGAAAGTTGTTCCCAACATCTTGAAGTATAACATATTTTAATTTCGGAATTTTTGGAAATCATTTGATGCCATTCGGAAGTCCATCTTTGGACCGAAATAAAACTGTCCGATTTACTGTTCACCCGACCTTCGGGTCTGTTCGAATTTTTATAAATTTTTCTAGACCTATTTTCAAAATACTTCCTTCACAAAAGTTGTTGGGCACACTCGTGGCTATAACATATAAAAATTTCAAGATTTTCCAAAATTATTTGGGTACCGAATGAGTTGTATTTTGATGGCCTGAGGGGCTGTCCAAGTGAACTGGATTTTGTCTGACTTTGAGTGTCAAAAAGAGGTGCTTCTAGTTGGAACTGAGTCTTGAGTTCTCACGAAAAATGTTCAGCAAGATGTTTTACGCAACGTGTCCAAATTTCAGAATTTTTGGAGTTCGTTTATTATTTATTTTGATGGGATTTCGGTCACTGTTTAGGGTTCGGTTTAGGGAATTTTGTGGCTGATTTGGGACTGATTGAATGGCTGGCTGTTCGGAGGTTACAGACTGATTGGGGCGATGAATTTTGAGGTTCAGGAAGCTTGGTTAGGGATGAAATGTTGAGGATTGATCGGGGATTAATTGCGTGACTGATTGGAATTGTTGTGGCTTGATTGTGCTTAATTGATCAATTGTGTTATTTGTGATTTGTTGGCTGGATCGGGATTGTGTGTTGGGCTGAATGTGGCGTGGCTATGTACAGTGTATATGTGGCCGTGAGGTGTGGCGGTGTGGTAGTGTGAATTTGTAATGAGCGCGTGTGCTGGAAATTGCTGTGGGCTGATTATGCATGACCGTGTGTGCTATGTGAGTGGCCGTGAATTGTGGTGGTGTGCCGCGTGTATGTGGCCATGTAGTGTGGTGGTGTGGTAGTGTGATTGTGCATTGAGTTCGCGTGCCAAGCATTGGTGTTTGTGTGGTGTTTGCGTGACGAGATTGTGTAAGTGTGGTATGTGTAGAATGAGTGGAATGAAGGTACGGGAATGTGGGATTGGTTGGAAAGGATCCGTCCTGAGGCGTGTACGTTTACGCGGGACGATGCCGTCCCTGACGAGGTGACGATGCCCGGCCTGACGAGGTGTCGATGCCTGACGTGGTCAGAAGACCGTTGGCCTGATGCGTTTTACGCGGGCACGGTAGAAGGAAAGTGTGTGTAGGATTCCGTCCTGAGGCGTGTTCGTTTGCGCGGGACGATGCCGTCCCTGACGAGGTGACGATGCCCGGTCCGACGGGATGACGATGCCTGAAGAGGTCAGAAGACCGTTGGCCTGATGCGTTTTACGCGGGCGCGGTAGTGGTGGAAAGGTTGAGAATGAGTGGGAATTGGCTGGACAAGTGAGATTAAGAAAGTGACGTGTGGTGTGAGTTGGTGTGCGAGTGTGTTTGCATCGCATGGTGTGATGCTCGATTATGGGGTAAAAACTGCTAGGCATGGTATGGGACGTGCCCAAGTGGGTTTTGCTCTATAATCGGAGCACGCGCGCGGCTGTGATGTATTTCTGTGGCATACTGGCTGTATGGTTGACTAACGTGCAGGGACGTGTATGAGGAATTCCAGGTAGGGTCGCGTGTGATTGTTAGTTTGGTTGATAGATTATGTGTTATGCGTGTTTTCGTCTGGCGGTACGTGAGTGCCTACGTGGGGTTTGGGGTTGTACACTTATTGAGATTCATCTCACGGTTGTATAACCGCCACTTTCAGACCCCCAGCCTTAGACCCGGGAAGTCTGCCTCCTCTTTTTGGAAGTTCGAAGAACTGCTTTTGGTGTCGGTGGATTCGCAGGCGATGCCCAGGAGATTTCCGGAGGATCGAGTCAGAAGAAATAGGAGCGGAATGGAAGATGGTGATTAGTAGGTTTTCCCTAGAATATTTTAGGGGTTGTGTAAGTCGGGTTGACCCATAGGGAAGTTAAGTTAACCAGACCCTGATATTTTGTTGTGACGGTGATTTCGAATGTTGGTTTGTTGTATATGTATGTAATATGATGTTTGTACATTTGGTGCTGTATTTGTTGTGGTTTGATTGTTATGGAGTTCTATCCCGTTGTCGTCATCTTTCTGTCCAGGGTTTTTATATTTCGCTTCCGTATGTGGCTCTGATATTTGGGTTGGGTCGGCGACGTTCCTGGGACGTTGCAACTATTCGACCGGAGCAAGGGATGTCGCGAGCTCGATGGGGGTTCGGGGCGTGACATCCTGGCCCCTCTTCAATCAGGATCAATTTCAGCAATAACGGAGAAAAACTATGGCTGGATTTTAGGTATGAAAGACTGCCACACTTTTGTTACTCATGTGGCAAATTAGGGCATTATGCGTAGTATTGCGGTGAGGTGCCATACAATGAAGATCGCTTCAACAACACAAATGAGATGTCCTTTGGATCATGGCTAAAGGCGGAGGCAAATGAACATAGTCCCTTCTAGAAATTCTTTTATGATAAACCTATAGAGGAACCAATGGATGAGGACTGCATATCAAAAACTTTGATCAATTCGGGACAAATGGTGGCATATAACAATAACCTAGATGACAATGCAAATCAGAATTGCAGTAGGTTATCTAAAAAGAGGAAAGAGGTCCTTGTCAATGAAAATAGCTAGGACATGATGAAGAGGATGCCTATAATTCCATAATTTGAATTGCCAATCGGAAGTGGAGTACTAAAAGATTGTATCTAGCATGACAAGGCTAAAAATGAGAAAGGGAAGAAGGGGAAAGGCCTTAAAACCCAAGCTAGCAAGAAATTGAAGAGATATTCCCCTTATCAAACTCAGCTGACTAGGGAAAATTCGCTGGAGAAAGTTGGCTTACTGGACACTCCGATCCAAACAATGGAAGATGCTCAAATATGAGTTTTGGTGGCTAGCCATAATAAATCACCGGGGTACAAATGAAGATAATATGCTTGAATTGTCAGGCGCTGGGCTCTCCCTTGACAATCTAGGCTCTTAGAGCCTTAGTGGCTCAAGAAAGGCCTAACTTGGTTCTACTCATGGAAACAAAGAATAAATAACATGTAGTAATGAGAGTTAAGAATAGTCTAAAATTCCAGTTTAGTTATGCGGTAAACCCAAGAGGGACTACAGGGGGTTTAACTATGTTTTGGAATGAGTTAGTGAAAATCATAGTAGATTCAGCCTCCCAAGAGATGCTGAACATGATTTGTGTAGACAACGAAAACAGAACCAGATTTAGAGTTACCTTTATTCATGCTCCAAATGTTTTTCAAGAAAGGCAAAGACTGTAGGAAAGAATGAGGCAGATCCGTTCATATGATGCACTCCCCTGGGTTTGTTTAGGAGATTTTAATGAAGTACTTTATCATTGGGAAAAGGTGGGAATCAAGATGGCTGAATACTACCGAATGAATGCATTAAGAGGCTATTTAAATGATTGCTCTTTGATGGACATTGATTGTAAAGGGTGCAAATTCACTTGGACAAATAATAGGGAAGGGACAAATTTAATTAAGGAGAAATTAGATAGAGGCCCCGTTTGATTCAGCTTTGGGAAGGGGCTTTTGGCCTCGAAAGCCCCTTCCCAAAATGCTGAACCATTTGGTTTTGCTTTCCAAGTCCGAAAAGCTGAAAGCTAGCATTTGGAATATCGAAAGCCCAAAGCTGGTCTGAACCAGCTTTGGGCTTTCGGCATTTCACAAATGCTAAAGCCTTTTTTTCTCTTCCCAAATTACCCTCGCTCAAATTTCAATATTTCAATTTTGCCCTTGTTACTGTTCATCTTCTTCACCGCGAGGGTGGCCCGCAAGGGTGGCCGATGAAGGGCCGGTGAGGGCGGATTTGGCTGGCAAAGGGCCAACGAGGGGCCGGCGAGGGCAGATCTAGCCGGTGAAGGGCCGGCGAGGGGCCGGCGTGGTCGCCCGACCCAAGCGAAGGCCACCTAGGCTTGGGCGACCACCCAGGCGGCCGTCACCTAAGGTCGCGCGACCCTAGGCGGCCTTCGCCTGGGTAGTGCAACCTCAGGCGACGGCCGCTTGGGTCGCGCGACTTCAGGCGACGGCCTATGATAAAGTGGAATGGGATTTTTTGGAAGCATGTTTACTGAAAATGGGTTTTAGTGAAAAATGGGTTGGTTGGGTAATGCAATGTGTGACTAAAGTATCTTTTAGTGCGAAAATGAATGGAGAACCTCTCCCCTTCTTTCACCCCACTAGAAGCATTAGACAAGGGGATCCCCTATCACCTTACCTATTTATTTCGGCAACAAATTGCTTATCCTCCTTGATGGAAAATGCCATGACCAATGGACATATAAAGGGAATCAAGTTGAACAGGTTCTATCCAACCCTGACCCACTTATTATTTGCGGATGATTCTATCTTTTTTCTAAATGGAACCATTCATGAATGTGAAAATGTCTCAACTGTGCTTAACCAGTATTTCTATGCCTCCAGACAAGCCATAAACCTAAATAGATTAGGTATATTTTTCACCAAGGGTTGCCCTCAGATGTTAAGGGACAATATGGCCAAAACATTGAGAATACAGGAAATGAATCGCACCGGGAAGTACCTTGATATCCCCTCTGATTAGGGAGAATCCAAGTGTGACATTCTGAATTTCGACCCATTTTTGGGATTTATAAAACGTGTAATTCGTCAGTGCGCTTATAATAAAATCTCGCCCGGAACTAATCACTCTTGGGTTATTATTTTTAAATTAGAGATTTCGCTAGAATCACAATCGATCGAATTTGGCCGTTATTTAGAGCCCAAACTTTGGTGTCAAATTTCTCGAAGTTCCGGGACGAATTTAATTGGACGGTGTCAATATTATTGTGGCCAGCGTCGATATTGCTCGCAATATGTGAGAAGTGAATTTTTGACCGGGTGCGAATTTGGACTAGTAGACCTCTCTCGTAGTGTGTTTTGGGTTATTTCTTTTGGCCCTTTTTCCTAAATTATTAGCTAGGATTTTCGTGGGCCGTTGGATCGTTTTTAGATTTGAGCCGTGTTCATTGGATCGCGATCGAGTACGTTGACTTTTGGCCCCCTCTCTCTCTCTCTCTCTCTCTCTCTCTCCTCTCTCTCCTCTGCCGCGTCCCCTCCCCCTCTGCCCCATGCAGACGTCCACTCCCCCCCTCTTCCCCATGCAAGTCTCTCTCCTCTCTCTTCCTTTTCTTCTTCTTTCTTCTTCCTTCTCTCTTCTTCTTCCCCCTTTCACCCGCGCCATTGCTTCTGCTCCTGCTTCTGCTTGCCCCAGCCGATGCCGACCGAGCTCGCCTCCAGCCCCGTCGCCATCGCCGCCATGGCCCGGCCGCCGCGATGGCCCGGCCGCCGCGCTGCACCATCCGCCAGCCGCCGGCCCCGACCGGCTGGTCTCTTCCTCTCCTTCGCGCCCAGCTTGCTGCTCGAGCCCGCCGTGCCTGTCCCGGCTCGGTGCTGCCCAGACGATCGTCTTGCTCCGCTCCACCATCCGGCTCGTCGCTGCGAGTCTTGCCCAGCTCAGCTCGTCGCCGTCGCCGCTCACTTGTCCGCGCACCTGGTCGCTCGCCGAACCAAGCTCGTCCATCCCATGCCGTTCATCGTAGCTGCCGCGAGTCGCTACCGCGTCACCCGACCGTCCCCGTCGTCGCCGCTCATCGGCTAGCTCGCCCGTCGCCAGCTCGCCCGGCCAGCTCGCCACCGTCGCCTCTCCCTCACCCTCCATCTCTCTCTCTTTCGCCATCACCACCCCCGGCGAACCTCCCCCACCCCTTCAGCTCGCCACCGCCGCATCGCCGTCGCCGTCGCCGCCGCCGTCGCCGCCGCCGCCGCCGCTCGCCCGCCCCGGCCAGCCAACCAGCCAGCCAGCCAGCCCAGGCCGTGGCCGAGCTCGCCCAGGCCACTACCGATCGCGTGCCCGGTGCCTCGCCCATCCAGCTCGCCCATGCGCCCCAGGCGCGCCATTCGACCACCGCGCCCGTGTGCCAGCACGCCGTTCGGCCACCGCGCCCGTGTTGGCAAGCCACCGTGCCCGTTTGGCAAGCGCCCGTGCTTAGCCTAGCACTATTCACCCGAGCCATTTTAGGCCTAAGCCGACTTTTCCCGAGGCAAAACCTAGTAAGTGACTTCCTAAACCCTACTTAGTATAATGAGTATGTTTAAACTTGTTTATGGTATAAATTAGTACCGGCTTAGGAATTAAATTAGGCGTGGATTAATTAAATTGATTGTGCTCAAATTGTGGATTATTGTGGTGGCAATTGTGTGGCTAGTTTAATAATTGTTTGAGATGAATAACATGACTGAGTTGTCGTGGCGCTTGTGGGTGAAATGGATTAATTGGATGTACCAACTTGAATGTCGGATCGATAGGCTGATGTGAAGAGCATGACTTGAATTGGGTATTATGGCGTGTCAGATTGATATTGGTGAAAGTGGGGTGAGTTGTATTTGAATTATATGACTGAGGAAATGGTGAATTTTGTGTGTGGTACATGTGCATGAGAAAAATCAGGACTGATCGGAGGGCTGACCTGTAGGGTGTTGACCCAGGTCGTGTGAAAGCTTGTTTTTGAAATGTCCAGTGAGGGACGGAGCCCGGCTTGATTTTAGGGCTCACCTGAGGCGTGTTGACGCGGGTCGTGGGAAAGTGTGAAAGGTCCAGTGAGGGACGGAGCCCGGCTTGATCTGAGGGTTGACCCGTGGGGTGTTGACCCGGATCGTGTGAAAGCTTGTTTTTGAAATGTCTAGTGAGGGACAGAGCTCGGCTTAATCTGAGGGCTGACCTGAGGCATGTTGACACGGGTCGTGGGAAAGTGTGAAAGGTCCAGTGAGGGACGGAGCCCGGCTTGATCTGAGGGCTGACCTGTGGGGCGTTGACCCAGGTCGTGGAAAGTTGCTCGGGCACGAATGCGAAATGCGTGTGATTGAATTGAGTGAATGTATTTGTGTATGGCGCTCGACTGATGGCCAAGTGTTTGTGGAATATTATGATATTCATGTGATTATACTAATATGCAGAGTTGGCACGTAGTTCGAGGCGAGGTAGGCATGTTATGTGGAATTGATTGTGTTGGCTGGTGAATTGCACGTTAGACTTGTCTTGGTACGCATTGGCCTAAGTGGGGTATAGGTTGTCTGCTTATTGAGATTTATTCTCATTACTATAGTGTAAATATTTTCATATCCCCGACCTTTATCATGTCGCCACCTAGGCGTTTTGGGGTTCCCATGCATACGGTGCATGAGGAGAACGAATACCCGGGATTGAACTCGGATGAGACTTACATGAGACATCGTATCACTGTTTGGGTAGATCTGGAACTAGAGGAACTGGAACGCCATACCTATTTGGCTTGGTCCCATAGGGTCGGATTGGTGAATTCCGGGCCAATCCGAGGTTTTGAAGGGTGCAGTATGCCAAAAAGGGTGCGGTGAATTGGGAGCCCTGGGACAAATTTACTCCCGATGGTGAGGTGTCAGATCCCGACAGTCCTCCGGAGAACCCTAGTCCAGAACCAGTGCCCGTTCCAGAGCCTGAACCCAAGCCCGTATCGGAGTCCGAGCCTAAGTCCGAAGAGGAGCCTATGGTGCCCGAGCATGAGGAGGAGGATGAGGAGGAGCCGATCGAGATCGACTCGGACTCAGAGTCAGGACCTTCAGAGTCTGATTCGGATTGGGCGCCGTAGGGATGTTTAGGAGTTGGGCCTGCAAGTCTTTTTGGTAGCGTCCCTTTTTGTGCAGTTAGTAGTCTACCCGGCTACCTGTTCCTTTTTTATGACGAAGGTGGATTCTAACTCTAGAGGCCTAATATATGAATACTTGGAATTTCAAGCTAATGTTATGTATTTATTGATTTGCGTTCGTTCTACCCCGTTGTCGTTATTAATTGTGTGGATCGTTTAAATTTCGCTTCCGCCTGCGTACAACTTTGGGTGATTCGTTTGGGGTCGGCGACGTGTCCTGGGACGTCGCGATCAATACGACCGTGGCAGGGGTGTCGCAAGCCCATCGGGGTTCGGAGCGTGACACCAAGAGACAGATGTTTGCCTGGATTTTAGGGAGAGTCAATATGAAGCTGCAAAGATGGAAGAAACAAATTATATCTAAAGCGAGTAAGGAGATTCTGCTAAAAATTGTGGTTTAGGCTTTACCACATTATGTAATTTCTATTTTTAAGATACTCATATCGATTTGTAAAGCCATAGAGCGAAAGATAGCCAATTTCTAGTGGAAAAACAGTGAATCAAAAGCTGGTTTACATTGGAAAAGATGGGAAATCATGAAAACCATAAAAGATGAGGGAGGAATGGGATTCAGGGATTTAATTAGTGTCAATAAAGCACTACTGAGGAAACAAGCTTGGAGACTAGTTAAAAATCCTGATGCATTATGGAGTAAGCTGTTGAAAGGATTGTATTTTTATCGTAAAGACTTCCGGCCTGAGAAAGGCTATAGACCACCCCAGGGTTGGCAAAGCATCTGGAAGGGACGAGAAGCGATCTTGAACTCAGTGATATGGGTAATTGGAAACGGAGAAAAGGTTAACATCAGAACAGATAGGTGGTTGAAGAGGGGTATAATTGGGCAGGTGTGGAAGGCTCGAAACAACCAGATTTTCAGAGGTGTTAAACCGAATGCAAAAGAAGAAGTGGGATCAGCTTGGATAATGCATCAAAGTGTTAAAAAAATGGAGCATTCGAGCAAAAAACGCAGAAAAGAGAGGAGATCTTACCTCAACGCAAGCATGGACAGGCCCGGCGGAGGGTATCCTGAAAATCAACGTCGATGGGTCTCTTGGCGAAGGATCGACGGACGGTGCGATAGCTTTCATCTGTCGGGATTACTCCGGCTGCCTTGTTGATGGATTCGTCCAGAACGTCCGAGCATCCTCCCCGGCACAAATCGAAACCTAGCTCTTCTCGCTGCCCTCAAGTACGTTGAACAAAACAAAGTTGAAAGAGTTGAACTGGAGTCGGACCGTATAGAACTGATAAGCGCATTGAAGCAAGGAGAACAGATTAGCTAGGAAGTGAGGGCCCTTATAACGGAATGCTATTATCTACTTTCAAGGGTACAGGGTGTAGGCCTGAAATTTTGTCCAAGAACTGCAAATTCTGTGGCTGATTGGGTAGCGCGGATTCATAGAAAGAAATGTCTTCCATCTGACTGGCTCTATTCCCCTCCTCAGGCCCTTTGGGCATTGCTATGCAACGACGCCCCTTGCTTGGGCCCTGCTAGCTAAGTCCAATTTATGATATATAAGTATTCGTATTTGATCAAAAAAAATAAACTAAATTGTAATTCTGTGGTACGATTGGAGCTTAACGACGAAGAAGGATCAACTGAACTTACCGAAAGAAAGTTAGGCGAGATTAACGCATTTCCCACTCATCTTAAACCTCTTTGGAGAGAAGGAACATCATTTCTCAGTTGGGTGAACTGCCGATCAATGAAATACCTTGGTAATCTCACTGCCTACGTCAAATGCGAGCCAAAGCTCAAGTGAATCGGCCGCGACATGGGATACTTTAACACTATCATAGAAAAGGCATAAATTTTTCTGCAAAATCAGAAACATGAAGGCCTCATCCTAATAATTCATCGACATGAAAATCCAAGTGTAGTGACGATTCTTCGTTTAAGAACATTGTTAGTTTAACTGTTGCAGTTGACAATAAGAACAGAAATGCTCACATTGGTAGTATCCTGCTCCTCATGTCATAATCATAATTAAGCTTATTTTTAGCGTGTAATCCAAAGCATTGAAGAGTAAAATAGCACTAAGCCGGCTCTTTCTGTTGCTTCGTAACAATGTAATTTGTCTTATGCCCTCATTTCATCTATAAATAGAAAGACACACAAGGCATATCTCTCACAAACTCAGTATACAAAGAAGTTAGAGATTTGAAAAGCATGGCCAAGATCACCGGTCACAAGTCCACCATCTTCTTCAACTTGGTTTTGATACTCTTCTCCGTCCTCATGGTCTCCGTGGTCGAGAGCAGAGTTGTTGGAAGTAAGTAATGCGTTACTATTGCCCATTAATGATAATGTATTCTTTTCCAACACACTTCAAAATCTTCTTTTGCAAATTTCAATCGTACGTAAGGATCTGCTTTCTACTTCAAAATGTTGGCCGACCATACGTTATTACAAGACCTTTCGACCGGTTTTTGAACATAGTCGTTTTGAAGCTGCAACATCGGTAGCTGAAAGTTTGTCTTCCCTAGTCATTCGTCTTCATTAGCATCATATGTCAACTCTTTGGTTATGCATGGTGGTTTACAGGGGTTCCAAGTGCGAAACCTGGCCTGGTGTGCGACAAAGTGGTGGGGGTGAAGAGTGGAGACACTTGCCTTGCAATAGCAGAGCAGTTCAAGTTGACTACCGAAACCTTCCTCTTCATCAACCCGAATCTGAATTGCGATGCTCTTTTCATTGATCAATGGCTTTGCATCGCCGGGAAGTCGACCTAAGCCACAAAGATGTTTGACACTTGTATGAATAAAGTAGTAGATCAGTGCTACACACTCATCACCCAGTTGTTTGTAATGCAAGTGCTGTGGTCATCATGTTTTGTTTCAGTGTCATCGAGAATACAGCTCGAGTATTTTCATTGAAGGTGTCGACAAAAAAAAATAAAGATGTTGTAAACCAAGTTTATATTTGAGAAAGAGAGGATGGACAAAGCTATATAGTATAGTAGTTTTTTCAATGGTTGTCGTCTTTGGTCACAAATTACATATCATAATACCATATTTCATTGGAGGAAAGCATTGAGAAGAACATGGGTTCTGCTCAACTTGGCAACTACACCTCGCATTTCGCATGTCCAATGCTATTCTAGAGAGAACTAATCAGGCTCTAATTTGAAAAGCTATAGAACCAAGTAATGGTTTGAATCTTGGTTCCAGGTGTCGGTTCAATCTGAGAACCAAACCAATCGAGTTGGTTCTAGGGTTGAATTGGATTATCGGTCTTGTTCTAGGGTAAAATGAACCTTGAAGCCGGTTTTCTAATTGTTTCTTTAGGAAAAACGAGTGTTTCTTGATTTGGTTATGGAACGAATTGGTCCAGCCCCTGATTCTAACAACCTAGAACCTATTTAGGACCAAAGTCTGTTCTCTATTCTATCCTTCGACTGAAAAACTGAACAATGCACCCAAGACGGTTTTAGGATTGAATTGGCCAATTGGGCTTTTGCTAAAATTTAAGCAACCTGTTTTAGACATTTTCAAAGTTGATATATGAAACTTGTAAAAACTGAAGCTGTCTAATATTTAAATATTCTAACACCTCCTCACACGTAAGCTAGATTTTGGCCTAAGCCTAAAGGGTAGAAATATGTAATTGGGGAGGCAAATAAAGGCTTGGAAAGATTTGAACTCAAGATTTTCTACTCTAATACCATGTAAGATTTTATGGAACAATTACTAACTATTCTAAAAACTTAAACTGTTAGATGAAAGCATAATTTAATATTTAAATATTCTAGCAATGCAAATGTGCAATGCGACATCTATAGTACATAAAAAGCGAGAGAGAGAGAGAGAGAGAGATCATGGTAAGCTCGCCCTGCATAGCCGCAACGGCTATCCACCGATCACCCTCGTTGGACCTCAACAAGATGTTCTAGACATCACCAGACTTCGATAAGGACCGAGTGAGTGACAGACAGACACACACGTATAGAAAGAGACTCCATAAGTCTTACAAAGTTTTGGTTGAGTCCGAGCAAATTGAGGTTTAGATACAATCAGATGAGAGATCCACAGTACTTGACTTGATTATCAGCATATGTCTTCCCTACTTATCGTCAATGCCACGTCACCAATTCGATATAACAGTGCCAGGTCATCAAAATGCCTTGTCATCTATATGCTCATTGGTGTTATAGCTTGTATGCTCACGAGCCCAATTCGAGTAGCTTCGTCTGCCTGAGTGACCGCGGTATATGCATCAAATTGACCTCAAACGTCCTATATATACATGCGTTTTGTGATTGGAATTACTGAAAGAGCCAAACGGATGTTGCTTCTTCCACTTTGATTCTCTTTCTCTCTTCTGATTCTATTCCTTGTACTGTTTCATTCTCATAGTTGTCCCAAGATAATGTGGCTGATGAAATTATAATAACTATAAGTTAGGTGAAATTAATGTCTTTTACACTCAAATTTTTGTTGGGTACTGTCATCTTACAGCTGTTCCAAAAAACGGAATCTCATTTCTCGGTTGGGTAAGTTACGGACCATGAAATACCTTAGTAACTTCACGGCCTTCATCGAATGTGAGCCGAACCTCTGGTGAAACGGTCCCAACATGGGAAATTTTACCACTTTTATCATTAAGACATAATTCATCCTACGAAATCGAAAACATGCAAGCCTCGTCCTAAAAATTCATCGACAAGAGAAATCCAAGCGTAGTGATACTTCATGTAATAAGAACGTTCTTAGTTTAACTGTTGCAATTAACAAAAAAAAGATACTGGCATAGGTATTATCCTCCACCTCATGTCATATACTCTAATCAAGCTTTTTTTAATATGTAATCCAAAGCATCAACACTAAGCCAGCTATTTGTTACGTCACATCAATGTAATTTGTCTTATGCTCTAATTTTCATCCATAAGTCGAAAGATACACCAGGCATATCTCTCACAAACTCAGTATCCAAAGAAGTTAGAGAGTTGAAAAGCATGGCTAAGATCACCAGTCACAAGTCCATCTTCTTCAACTTGGTTTCGATACTCTTCTTCGTTCTCATGGTCTCCGTGGTCGAGAGCAGAGTTGTTGGAAGTAAGTAATGCGTTACTGTTCTCCATTAACGATAACACACATTTTCTGCTCGCGTACTTCAAAATCTTGTTCTGCAACTTCATTGTACGTTGAGGATCCGCTTTCTACTTCAAAACCTCGGCCAACCACAAGTTTCGTCCCTAGTACCAGACCTTTCGACCGGTTTTTGAACAAAATCTGTTTCGATGCTGCTGTGGTGGCTGAAAGTTTTTCTTTCCCAGAGAGGACGAGTAGCTTGACAATACCCATGTTTTCCCCTAATATTGAAATAGTTTTCATGCACACGCTAAGCGCGATTTCTTTCATTTCTAGTGTAGATTACGCAATTAGCGAAGGGTTCACTTAGTCATCAATCGAATCATTTAGTTGGGACTCAAGTCTTTCTCTCATTTATGCACGATGCTGGTTTACAGGGGTTCCAAAGGCCGAACCTGACCCGGTGTGCGACCAAAGTGGTGGGAGTGATCTCTCATTTATGCATGATGCTGGTTTACAGGGGTTCCAAAGGCCGAACCTGACCTGGTGTGCGACCAATTGGTGGGAGTGAAAAGCGGAGACACTTGCTTCGCGATAGCACAGCAGTTCAACTTGACTATGGAATCCTTCCGTTTCATCAATCCGAACCTAAACTGCGAAGCTCTCTTCGTCAGCCAATGGCTTTGCATCGCCGGGAATTCGACCTCAGCCCCAAAGATGCTTACACCTCCATGAATAAAGGAGTGGATAAGTTCAACGCACTCATCACCCAGTTTTTGGTAATGCAAGCCCGCTGGTCTAATCATCATGTTTTGTTTCAGTGTCATCAACCAACACAGTTTGAGTATCGTGACTAAAGGTGTCAATAAAGTCAGTTCAAATGTTTTGTTTGTGTTTTTGCTGCACAAACCGAGATAGCAAGCATGTTGAATACTTAAAGTATCATATTATTCAGGAGAACGACTCTGGCCGAGAAAAAGACCTAGGGAAACATGGGTTCGGCTCAACTTGGAACCGCACCTCACGATTCGCATGTTTAATCCTATTTCAGGGAGAATCGGTCGGGTACATAACCCTATAGAACCAACCGAGTACCGATTTGATCCTTGGTTCCAGGTGCCTGTTCGATTTGGGAACTCAACCAGCCGAGAAGATTCTAAGGTCGAATAGGACTATCGGTCTTGTTTTGGGTTTAGATGGACCTTGAAGCCGGGGTTTTATGCTCGGTTCTTGTGGCAAAACAAGTGTTTTTCGATTTGGTTCTAAGGGGGAAATTGGTCCAACTCCAGATCTTAAAAACCTAGCACCAATTTAGGACCGCGCTCGGTTCTCAATCCTGACTTCCGACCAAGAAGCAAAACAATGCAGCCAAGTCGATTATAGGTTTGAGTTGGTCGGTCGGGCTTCTGCTAAGGTACTAAAACTATTTTTAACATTCTCAAAGTTCATGGGTTGTAGAACCCTAAACAGAACCCAAAATCTTCTATGAACGAATCGTACGAGATACCTACCTATCCTATTAATATTACCGACCGATTCATTGACAACACACATAAGGGTTGTAGTCATGCTTCGACATGCGATCGATCCACTTTGGTCGCCGCCTAACGTATGTCGTGTATATCTTAAAAGAGCAAAACAGAAAACAATTTTTAGTTAGAACGTTAACACCTCCATCACACACCATGTTGTTAAGTCTCCTCTTTGATTTAAGACAGCGAAGCACTAATTCGTGCACAAGAAATGGCGAGACAAAAAAGGACCGCCGGTCGTCGCGGTCAAAAGAGAGAGAAGCGCTCTCAACAAACCCCCAACCGAAAACCATGCACGTACGTACGCCCTCTCCACCCTCCCCTCCGCCACGCGCGATCGTACCCCCGGTGCCCTCACCGCCCTCTCCCCTCCCGCCACGTGTCCACCCTCCCATTAACAACCCCGGTGATTTCCCCATTTTGCCCCTCCCTCCCTTCCTTGACCTCACAAAACTTCTCCCTCTTCGAGCTCTTTCCCGCGTCTCTCTCTCTCTCTCTCTCTTCTTCCATCCTCTCTTCCTTCCTTCCTTCCTTCGTCTCCCGCTCGTTCGCTCCGGCGAAGCCGCTGCAACAACCTCCCCTGACAGCTCAAACTACAGGTCCGTCCCCTCTCTCTCTCTCTCTCTCTCTCTCTCTCTCTCTCTCTTCTCTCTTCTCTCTTCTCTCTCTCTCTCTCTTCATCTCCTCGGCAGCTCCGCGCAAACGCAGAGCGCCTTCTGCTTGTCGTCCGCGTCGTCGTCGTCCCTCCGCCTTCCTCTCGCGCGATCGAACTCCGCCGCTCCCGTCATCCTCCGACCACCTCGGCGAAGCCGAACCGCATCGCGCCGGGCGGTAAGGGTCTCCCCTTCGGCGGAGAGCTTTTGTCTTTGTCGCGCCAGCTCGACGCTGAGCTGGCGGAGGAGGAGGGAGGAGCGGCCAGGAGTTTCCGGCGAGACGTCGCTTCGTCGAGCCCGGATCGGGGCGTCGCTATCGCCGTCTTCGACGATCGGAGGCTGCCGACGGTCGTCGTCTCTGCATGAGGTGAGCCGAAGAAATTGGCAGTCGAAGCTCTAGCGTGCTTTTCTCCCGGAGGAAATGCGATCGGATTCTGGTGGCGCGTTAAGGTTTCGCCGCCGTTGATAGGGCGCCTACGGCGGAAGTTTCTTATCGGAGATTGTTTTATTTTTTTTTTTAAAGGATATCAGAGTCGAGTTTATCTGGTCATGCTTTGCCGTGAATATGATTACTCGTCGTTGCTCTACGGAAAGTTGGCTGATCTGATTGTCTGCTGAATTAATAAATTCTTTTTGGAATTGAGAAGAATTGATAGATAGAACATCGCCTTTCCCTGGAAAATGGAAGGAAGATCACGTACGGACTTCAAGATTAGGAATCATCATCTAATTATAGTAAATTTTTTCCAATGGCGCTTCTTTCGTCGCCATGCGAGCAATTGAGGTGTCGACGGAAGAGTTTATCCGACTCCCATCGGAGCTTTGTGGTGGAATTCTCGTGGGGGGTTTAAGAGATTTGGCAATCATGCCTGCGAAAGATGCTGCGAGTTTCGCCGTTGTGATGTGTGTTCTTTGATGGTTGAAGTTTTCTTTGTGGGCAGGACGGGGAAAGAAGCGAAAGTAGGTTCCGCTCGACCAGCGGAACCAATGGCAAGCCACGAGTCGGGTCCGCAGGGGCTCTCTCGGCGGCCATCTCGGAGCGCCGCCACCACCATATTCTCCACCGAGGTGTTCGACAACGAGGTCGTCCCGTCCTCGCTCTCCATCATCTCTCCCATCCTTCGAGCAGCCAAGGAGATCGAGAATGAGCGCCCTCGCGTCGCCTACCTCTGTATGCTTGCCTTGAAACCAATTGCCCATCTTTGATTTGATCGACTGATGAATGAAAATGAAGTGCACAGGAACATTTTTGTTGTACTGTATCTTCAATTACCGGTTCCATAATATTTATAGTAAAGTGATGCATTTATTATCCCTATACCTATTAGGCCGGTTCTACGCCTTCGAGAAAGCGCATAGGTTGGATCCGAATTCCACAGGACGTGGCGTAAGGCAGTTCAAGACAGGTCTCCTACAGCGATTAGAGAGGGTAATTTCTTCTCACCTCTTCTGATTCTGCCTCCAATAATCCTGTCCGTTGATGCAATCTAAATTCCGCCTTCCATAATTTTTTTTCCTAGATGTTGAACGACTATGCTTCTTTTGCATCACTTCAGAAATTCGTATCTAGTGAGTTCATCAATACAAAGTAGGGGTTTTGGTCGTATGATTGTGTAAATGTCAGCTGCTCAGACTCTGCCATTACCAAAATGTGACGAATAAATCATGTCTAGTAAAGCGGCAACCTGTTTGACATAAACAATGAAGAGACAGCTATATCAATCTCTGTTTACCAAAGATTGTGGACTGAATTGAAGACTCTCTTACTTAGGACAATGCGTCCAGTCTGGCATCTCGGGTGAAGAAGACCGATGCACATGAATTTGAGAGCTTTTATTATCAATACTATGAAAATTATGTGCAAGCATTGGACCAGGGGGAGCAGGCTGACAGGTATCTATATAAGTTGATCTTTTTGTTCTCTCTTCATCACCATTTGGAACGCCGCTTTCACATATCATGGAGGCTTCTATATGAATTAGTGAAAAAACTAATGATGTAATGAGATGATCAGATCCCTATGAGTTGAACTGCTGCTGCTCTCCCATTAAAATTTGTTTGACAGAGCTCAACTTGGCAAGGCCTATCAGACAGCAGGAGTGCTCTTTGAAGTTCTTTGTGCTGTTAATAAGTCTGAGAAAGTAGAAGAAGTTGCCCCAGAGGTAGTTTTACTAAATTGTTTGTTGGGAACTCGATTGACCTGAGTGTTGTATGCTTAATTTCTGCTCCTCTGAGCAGATCATCGCTGCAGCTAGAGATGTCCAGGAGAAGAAGGAAAAATACGCACCTTATAATATCTTACCTCTGGATTCTGCTGGGGGATCCCAAGCTATTATGCAACTTGAAGAGGTACTTTCCTTGCTTTATTTGCTTACATGCTATTCTACATTTCATATACAGAATGCATGTTGGCATTCCCTGTCCTGACCATTCTATTTGCATTACAACCACATTTAGATTGTCTTACTGTATCTCAGGTAAAGGCTGCTGTAGCTGCTCTGGGAAACATACGTGGCCTTAGTTGGCCCGCTGGATTTGAGCAACAGAGGCAGAGAGCCGGAAATTTAGATCTTCTTGATTGGTTAAGGGCAATGTTTGGGTTCCAGGCAAGTCTACAGACAGTAAATGTGATATATTAGTACCTTGAAATCACATCACTGTGTCACGCTATAAGGACTTTGTTTTTTGTCTGCAACTATGCAGAGAGACAACGTCAGGAACCAGAGGGAGCATTTGATCATGTTTCTAGCTAATGTTCATATAAGGCTTCATCCTAAACCTGAACCTCTGAACAAGGTAGGCACCGATACTCTACATCAGTCATGGTAAAGAGTTTATATTGATTACATGGCATTATAGAGACGGTGGTAGATAGCTTAGTTTAAGAACCAATGGCTATACCATGTAGTTGGCTCTGAAAGTGTGGATTATTGACTCTGAAGGCGCATGAGTCATGACGACATAGTCGCGCAATTAGAACATCTAGCAAACATCATCAGTCGCTGTCATATTTCTGTCTATGAAGCCCCAATGGATATTGCATTGCCTAATTTTCTTCTCTCTCTGACATCCTCAAATGCTGGTTTCTTTCATAGCTTGATGAACGAGCCGTAGATGCTGTGATGAACAAGCTCTTTAAGAATTACAAAAATTGGTGCAAGTTTTTGGGAAGAAAACATAGCTTGAGGTGAGAACGAGATATAGTAGTTTCTGCACAAACTTGAACTTGTCATCTAAAATCCGATAGAGCACAGTACTAAGCTTCATATTTTTGTCCAGACTCCCACAGAGCCAACCAGAAGTTCAGCAAAGGAAGTTGCTTTACATGGGTCTGTATTTATTAATATGGGGTGAAGCAGCCAACGTTCGCTTCATGCCGGAGTGCCTTTGCTACATTTTCCATAATGTCAGTACTGTTTCCGATACTAAGACGATTCTTCCTGTTATTCCCAACCTATCCCCTCTCCACTTGTTATCATGAGCTCCCAATTTAGTAATGAAATGAAATTCAAAGCTGGTACTCTTTCAGATGGCATATGAACTTCATGGACTGTTGGCTGGGAATGTCAGCATTGTCACTGGAGAAAACATCAAGCCTTCTTATGGAGGGGATGATGAGGCTTTCCTTCGAAAGGTCATAACCCCTCTATATCGTGTCATAGAAAAGGTATGTAAGCACAAGCATGCACTTGTCTTATCAAACTTTAGTTTATCCTTTCTGGATTCAGACAAATGAAGTTTACACTTGTCGATACCAGGAAGCCAAGAAGAGCAAAAATGGAAAAGCTCCATATTCAGCTTGGTGCAACTATGATGATCTAAACGAATACTTCTGGTTTGTGGGGCATTCAAAGCAAAATCAAGCAGACCATAAATTGTAATCTTTGTTTTACTGCTTAAATTTTAATTCTCAAAACATGTTTCCAGGTCTGCCGATTGTTTTTCTCTTGGTTGGCCAATGCGGGATGATGGCGATTTCTTCAAGTCAACACGCGACTTGATCCAGGCATGGCTGCTTTATTAATGATTATCTTTGGATAGTAAGAATGTTATCTTCACTAACTGTAGAAACCATTCCAGGGAAGAAAGGCTTCACACAGAAAAGGTGGAAGCACTGGGAAATCAAACTTCGTGGAGACCCGCACATTTTGGCACATTTTTCGCAGTTTTGATCGTCTGTGGACATTCTATATTTTGGCTTTACAGGTTTGCAAAAGATTAGATCGAGTGATCTTTACTCACATTGCATGTTGATCTTTAGTACATCTGCTAAATCTGGAATCATAATGCTGCCGATTGCAGGCAATGATCATTATTGCTTGGAGTGGAGTAACACCAATGGAGATCTTCCAGAAAGAAATCCTGTATAAGATCTCTAGTATTTTCATCACGGCAGCATTTCTTCGATTTGTTCAGGGTATGTCAAAATTCCTAAAAGTTGCAGTGCTAAACTATAAGCACTTTAAATAATGTCATCACTGTTACACAATTCAGGCCGGACAAATCAAGGCACAGACTTATAGAGTAGAATCAGGGCATTGTCTGAATTTCTAGATATTTATATTCCTAAAGCAAGGTCTTTGTTTTCGTGATCTTGATTTGCTTTTCTTTTTTTTTCGGTTGAAATGGTTTTATCTTTTACTTTGAAGAGATATTGATCAAGAGATGATACAGTGAAAGGAGATCTTTCCATGTCTTGTCTGTTTCTAGAAGAAGACATAACAATATATGGGAAGAATGGAGTGAAAACGTGATTCTGCTCATAACCAAAGTTACTTGGAAAGCAACAGATCTTGACCTATTTCCTGGATATGTTTTGCCATTTGGTTTTTTGGAATGCGTATCTTCTTCTGCTTGGAAAAACTAAACGCATTTGAAGAATGCTTATTTATGCTTGTTATCTAACCTTGTGTTTCTAAATTCATTCTAAGAAACTCATTGGATTTCACATCAACTTTTCGTGATCATGAATTAAAGATGTCACTAGATGATTCGGAGTGAAACCGTGATAGCCTATTGAATGTAACCTTCTTGCCCATCCTTATCCTAAACAAACTCATGTAAGTATAACAGTTCTTAAAGGATTGTCCACCACTCTAACCAAAAATTGCATTGTATTGGTTAAGAACCACTTCAGCATCCGTTTTGGTTTTTTTCTGGAGAACATACGGGCAATTCATCTTATTATATAGTTACATAGCCATGTAAAGCAGTAGTCTATGGCCCATGAGCATGTCAATGTTGATACCTTTAGTTTCATTTTGTGAGATTGATCTGTCAGCTTTCATGAGTTGAATGTGTTTTCTCATCTTTTATGTCTTTAAATAGGTGTATTGGACCTTGTTTTGAACTTCCCCGGCTATCATAGGTGGAGGTTCAGCAATGTTTCAAGAAACATCCTCAAAATTTTGGTTGGCCTAGCGTGGACTGTCATTCTTCCTCTCTGCTATGTGCAGTCAACCACAGTGGTCCCTGCTGAAATAAGGAATTTGCTCTCATTCCTTCCTCGAGTGAAGGGAATTCCTCCTCTATATATCATGGCTGTAGGCATATATTTGCTTTCAAACATACTTGCAGCTGTATTGTTTATTTTCCCAATGCTTCGGCGTTGGATTGAAAGCTCAGACTGGCATATTGTCAGATTTCTGCTATGGTGGTCACAGGTATCTATGTCATGGCTTTTTTACTTTGCAAGTCCTGTTTTTAATGCCAGGGTACTCTTTGTATATGTAAAGGAAAATTTTGGAAACAAAATCACGCACTGTTGTCTTGAGTCCATGATTTGTATCGTATGGTCAAAACAAATCATTGGCTCGTTGACATTAGAACATACATAGCCCCATCACCGTTGATGCTAAACTCGCTACACTTTCACAATGACTTCTAGTGAAGCCACCATACCCTTGCTAACGACATGGCTGTGTGGATGGAACCTACACAACTCATTTCATCTCGAAAAATGGCACAGCATCTTCAATATGTTAATCACTAGCAAATTACAATGTCTGATATAATTTTCAAAAAATTCACATTGATACAAACATTCCAGCAGGACAATAAGAAATTCGAATTGGCAAATATTAAATCTACTATGTATTGGCTTATCCAGATTTTTCCATACTCATAGATAGTAACATTGTTGCTGAGTCAAAAAAAGCAGAAGTTTAGAGGCATAGACACAGTAATGCATGTACTCACTTGATATCCTATCCAAGTCTGCATAGAATGGGAGCTATTGCAGATATTTCAGGAGATCAAATTTAGGAAAAGTATTGGGAAGCATGCATTTTTAGAGAATTTGGAAACAAGTTACCGAATCAAGAATATAATTGCATGCAGTGGTATTGAGAAAAGAAGTATTTCTTGCAGTAGGGAAGATCACAATTTGGAAAAAATAGTACACCAACTTCTAGATATGTTGCAAGCATGATGTTCAATTAAATGTTTTAGAAGCATGTCAACTAGCATAATATTGATAGAAGTGATTTTCATCAAAAGGACTTGCAGGTATCTCCAAATGACCCATATGTGATAATAGTTTGTATCATCATGCTTTCCCTTTCTGTGTTGTGGTAATTCATTCCCACTTGGCCTAACTCTGTTAGCTGTTGATGAAGCGGATAAAAGCTGCGTTTAACTTATTGATGCTCATTTGAACACTCATGCTTTCCACTTTCATTCTTCATTTATTAGTCCACTACAAATCTAAAGAACATTAGTTGTACAGGGTTCTTAACCTGCACATGTTTGATATCTGCAGCCAAGAATTTATGTTGGCCGGGGGATGCATGAGAGTCAGTTTGCCCTCATTAAGTGAGTTCACTGAACATAGATACAGATTATACGTAATCAAGAGTTTATGTCTTTTTAAACCAACACATCGTTTCAGGTACACCTTCTTTTGGGCACTCCTTTTATGTTCCAAGTTCGCGTTTAGTTACTTTGTACAGGTAGCAAATTTCATTTTCTACTTGTATGTTTGCTTCTAGACTGAATATATTTGCTTGCTTCTTTAGCATTTTGACCACTCATAAATTTTTTTGGTGCCCCACAGATTAAGCCTTTGGTGAAGCCAACAAAGGATATAATGAATATTACTCGCATCAAATATGAATGGCATGAGTTTTTCCCTAATGGTACTGCCTATATATAACTGTGCTTTTTAATTTTCTATTGAATTTGTCATTCCACGTTAATTTTTCTGTTATGGATACAGCTAAAAACAATTATGGAGCAGTTGTAGCACTCTGGGCACCAGTAATCTTGGTGGGTCTAGCAATAACCTATTGGTTCATTCAGACTCTTATAATTTCATGATTTTTTTTCTGCTTTGACTATATTGCACTGATCTAGAATTGTTTTCATGAGTTCTTAAAATTTAAGGGTTTTACCTGATATGTATCTACAATGATGGTGCAGGTTTATTTTATGGACACACAAATATGGTATTCCATTTACTCGACTTTGTATGGTGGCATCATTGGGGCTTTTGATCGCCTAGGAGAGGTGATTTACTCAAATTTGAGCTGTTCATAACCTTTTCAGTACCATATGTCTGGTGCTCATGTTATCTGTAGTCATCTAAAGCGAACTAGACAAACTAATTTTAATTTGTACTGGCAAGATCTAAGTTGGCAAGCTTGAAATTTTCCTCCTCTGAATATACAGGTCATACACCTTCTGACCATTCTTGGTATGTAGAATGGTATTTCTATCTAAGTAAAACCTGACATTAAAGGTTCATTTTACTGCAGAAACTGTGCTGAACACCGTACTTCATATTACTGCAGAAAGATTTTTTTTTTTTAATTTTCCTCAATACCCATTCCTTTCCATATTCGCAAGCTTTCAAGGTATATAAGATCAAGAACATGTCACTACCATGTTTAGCAAGTCGAACATCACATCTTCTGCGGCTGCTTGACTTCACTCTATATTTTCTTATCATAGATACGAACGTTGGGCATGCTAAGATCTCGTTTCCAGTCTCTACCTGGTGCTTTCAACACATATTTGGTACCCTCAAACAAGTCGCAGAAAAGAGGGTTCTCTTTCTCAAAACGTTTTGCAGAGGTTTGACTATTGTACTTACACCATTGAATTAAAGTCATACCACTGAATCAACGAGAGTATAACCGCATCTATATCATACTTTTGTCAATTTTTAGGTTCCAGCTAGCCGGAGAAGTGAAGCTGCAAAATTTGCTCAGTTATGGAATGAAGTAATATGTAGTTTCCGTGAAGAAGATCTTATAAGTGACAGGAAAGAAACCTTACCAGAAACTATTTCACATAGTCAATGCTATCTTAATTTTGTTTGCAGCTCGATTTTATTAACTAACTTTGCAATTGTCTAATTCAGGGAGATGGATCTGCTGCTAGTTCCTTATACATCTGATCCTAGCCTGAAGATAATTCAGTGGCCACCATTTTTGCTTGCTAGCAAGGTTGAACACAGTCCTCTTTATATTTCACTCTTCTACATCAACAATGTACTTCATTGACTTTTGGTCTACTCTGCAGATACCAATAGCATTGGATATGGCTGCTCAATTTCGATCTAAAGACTCTGATCTTTGGAAGCGTATCTGCGCAGATGAATACTTGAAATGTGCAGTGATTGAATGCTACGAATCTTTTAAACTTGTTCTCAATGTTTTAGTGAATGGGGAGACTGAAAAGAGGTATGTTTTATAGTATATGTATCATCTCTGGAATGCATTTTCTGCCTATTAGAACTAACATTTCAAACGCAGAGGATCTTTTGCATTCATGTAGATAACCATCCCACCATTCATCAACTACACATCCAGATTCTAGACAGAAAAGAATGTCTAATGACTTCTAGTTATAGTAGCAACTTTTTCTAGGCAATTTGTACTTTTTATTTAATCTGTCATTTCAAAGGGATCCAAGCAATCATAAATCAGCTTCCATATCCACGGCTGCTTTGTGCCATTCCGTGAATTAAGGTTGACCTATTTGTCACTAATGAGCTTTGGTAATATTGTAATCTTTGGACCTGGAACATGAATAACAAAATTTCACTTTATAAGTTGGTGGTTATTGAATCCTAGCTCTTTACCACCCATCTCCCTTAGCCAGGAAATAAAATATTGGGCACAAGGTTTGACCTAATGGCATGGCTCATCACATGAGTTATCTTTTCACAGGGTGGTGGGTGTAATCATTAAAGAAGTTGAGAGTAACATTTCAAAGAATACGCTACTTCAGAATTTCAGAATGGGCACTTTACCAACACTTTGTGAGAAATTTGTGGAGCTTGTCGGAATCTTGGTGAGTACTTTTCATCTGAAGCATGTTGTGTGAGAAATACTTAGCTGTAATATGAGAAGCAAATTTCACTTCTGTTTTTATGGCAGAAAGATGCTGATCCAGAAAAACACGGTAGAGTGGTGTTGCTTCTGCAAGACATGCTAGAAGTAGTTACACGTGATATGATGGTGAATGAGATCAGGTTAGTTGAATTAGGCATATTACTTTGGGAAAAAGGGTATTTGGTTTATCAGTGATTACTTGAGGAGGCTAATCGAGTTTACCTCGTCTGTTGAATTCCTCACAGGGAAGTAGGGGAGCTCGGGCATAGCAGCAAAGATACTGGCAGACAACTTTTTGCTGGTACTGATCCAAAACCTGCCATACTGTTCCCTCCTGTGGTAACAGCACAATGGGAAGAACAGGTACATATAGTCGTTTACTGCACGAAAATGTTATTTGCTAGCTGTTGACTTCAGAATTGGCTTGGTAACAAGTATTACCTGTCGCTTTTAATATAATTAGATGAGGCGACTCTATCTCCTGTTAACGGTGAAGGAGACTGCCAGTGACGTACCCACAAACCTTGAAGCTCGTCGAAGGATAACTTTCTTTGCCAATTCGCTCTTCATGGATATGCCACGTCCTCCTCGTGTCCATAAAATGCTTTCATTCAGGTTAAGAAAGAATATTAGTAAGGCTGATTTCTGCTGTCAATATCCCTATTTTGCAGTATGATTCAATTAAATACTCTATCTTCAAGGTTAATGTGTCCTGGATCATTAGATCACACTTGCTTGCTTTCCTTCTCTATAGATGACAGGCTACAAGAAGGAACCCATGCATTTAAAACTCTTTCCTTCTCCTACATTTCCACTCTTGCAGTGGTTAGAGGTGTTAGCATTCCAAAATTGAGATTCCCTTTTAAGGATTCATTTGCATGATGCTACTGCTTTTTAGATTAGTTCCTCCGTGATCCATCCAGCTCTCACGCTGTTAAATTCTTTGATTTTCTCATGTTTTGGCAGCGTCATGACTCCATACTATAGTGAGGAAACTGTCTATTCCAGAGCTGACCTTGAGTCAGAGAATGAAGATGGTGTGTCCATCATATTTTATTTACGGAAGATCTTTCCAGGTTTGTGAAAAACGAATTGATATAACTATAACTTTATTAGAATTGCATGATAGAATTCTATTAATTTGATCACCGTCTCTATCTGACCAGATGAGTGGGATAACTTCAAGGAGCGACTCAACTGTCAAGACAGTGAGCTCTTTGAAAGTGAAGAGAATATTCTGCAGCTTCGCCACTGGGTCTCTTTAAGGGGACAAACGCTCTTGAGAACTGGTAATTGATTGGATTAACACCCACTTTGAACTCACTAAGAAGTGTTTTCTCATGTTCTGGTAACCATGGATTTTGCAGTTAGAGGGATGATGTACTACTGGAGAGCATTGAAGCTTCAGGCTTTTCTTGACATGGCTGATCAGGAAGGTAAAATGGTGATATGATTCCCCTTCATATGCAATTAACAACCAAGTAATTTTTAATCTGCAAGAACTCCTATCAACCCTAAAGTTCAGCAACTTGAGCAACAAAATGATGGATTAAATGCAAAAGAAATAATAAATCGCTCCAATTATATAGATCTCGAACTTGTCTTTTTTTAATCTCTCTGTGTGACCATGCATCAGCATGAAGTGAGATGAAATTGCTGATAAGATGCATGCGTCCAAGTCCTTCAGTTGAGCAACAATGCAATAATATGTGCATAGAGATTATGGAAGTGGATATATGTATATGAAAAATTATGCAGCTTTCTCTCCTTAAAATATCCTGAAAGCTCATGTATATGTCCATTTGTATAAAGAGTGTCTGGAATATGAAATACCTCTCTGGTTGTCCATATCGCTGCTCACTGGACCTTCCTACGGTTATTGCATTGAAATCATTAACAAGTCATGTTCTCACGTGATTGCTGCTGAAAACTGAAGCAATGCAAGATTCTGGCTTTTTAGGAGAGAAACATTCACATCATGAGAAAGCCAGTAAACGGCTCTAAATTTGGCCTGAAGATGTGGGGATGACACAAATAAGAGAAAAGTACAGAGAGCAACCTGAATTTGACTGAACACGAGCACAATTACCTTGAAACTTGCTCCACTTGACACATTTTGACCTACTTTTTACCCAAAAAAAATCTTCTGGTGATCAAACTATGGGCTTATTTTAACAATAAACAAAATTAGACATATTACTGATAATCACCCATGACATGATCCATTGATATATGAATGCCTTTGTATAGGTTCTTAAAGTTTAATGATTTTCATTTAATGCAACCATGGTAGAATGCACTTGAATGCATGCACATAATAAAGATGCTAGACGATAGTCCCCTCCAAAGCTTACATTTTGTCCTCTTACTTATTTTGTTGGGAACAGAGATACTGCAGGGCTACAAAGCCATAACAATTCCATCAGAAGAAGACAAGAAAGCTAGATCTCTGTCATCTCAATCAGAGGCAATGGCTGACATGAAGTTCACATATGTCGCTACCTGTCAGAACTATGGAAATCAGAAGCGAAGTGGAGATCGTCGGGCTACGGACATACTTAATTTGATGGTTAAGTATGTTCTCTACCTCATCAAGTCTTGATGTTCATTGAACCTTCTACTGGGATCACTTATGAGAACCCTAACTATTGATATCTTCTTCTTCAGTAATCCTGCACTGCGCGTAGCTTATATTGACGAAGTTGAAGAACGCGAGGGTGGAAAGGTACAGAAGGTGTATTATTCTGTATTGGTCAAAGCAGTGGACAATCTAGACCAGGTGAATTCCTCAATAAATCGCTTTCCTTTGGCATAGGAAAATCTTCTCCTGGCAATTCCAATAAAGTTTCATTGTTTATGTTGTGCTCTTTAAAGGAAATATATCGCATAAAACTACCGGGTTCAGCTAAAATAGGAGAAGGGAAGCCTGAGAATCAGAACCATGCCATAATTTTTACTCGAGGGGAAGCTCTTCAAACTATTGATATGAACCAGGTAACTGAGTAGATGTCTTGTCATTCTATCACTTTATATCTTTGAATCTAATTAAGATACTCTATGATGCCAATTCTCCACAGGATAATTATCTGGAAGAAGCTTTTAAGATGCGTAATCTGTTGGAAGAATTTAACGAGGATCACGGAGTACGTCCACCTACAATATTAGGTGTCCGTGAGCATATCTTTACTGGAAGGTTGGATGAGAATTTCATAATTGAAATTGTTTTCTCCAAAGTATCTTATTTGTTACGTCTGAGAATTATGAACTGTGAATTGCAGTGTTTCTTCTTTGGCATGGTTTATGTCAAACCAAGAAACCAGCTTTGTCACCATCGGCCAAAGAGTTCTCGCAAGGCCTTTGAAGTAAGCTTAGTACAATAGTTATCTATTTCTTAAACTGAAATGATCAGATAATGCATTGGCCCAACCTGTTCATATTGCTTAAATTGACTTTTTCAGGGTCCGGTTCCACTATGGACATCCAGATGTATTTGACAGAATCTTTCACATTACCCGGGGTGGTATAAGCAAAGCTTCTCGTGGCATCAATCTCAGCGAGGATATTTTTGCTGGTAACAAATAACAGAAAATCTCCTTTGAATGCAACCAAATTGATGTTTAGTTTGCTTCTTAAAAAATATGATGTCTGTGTAGGATTCAATTCAACACTTAGACGAGGGAATGTCACTCATCATGAATATATACAAGTTGGCAAGGGTCGAGATGTTGGACTCAATCAAATATCACTCTTTGAAGCAAAGGTAGCTTGTGGTAATGGGGAGCAGACTCTTAGCAGAGATATCTACCGGTTGGGACACCGGTTTGACTTCTTCCGCATGTTGTCATCCTACTTTACAACTGTGGGCTTTTATGTCAGTGCAATGGTAAGTCCTGCTGATGCGGAGTTCAATCTGAGAAAAGCCTATATCTCCAGTACAAGCTGATTGAAAGTCGTAACTTTTGGAAAATGTGCTGCTTCATTTTTATTCCCTAGCCTTCTTGAGTGATCTCGTAACTCTTAGGATGGAAATTTGCAAGGTAGTTTTTGTTAGCTTCAAGACTCGTATTGTTCCCAAAGGCATCAACTATATGTTCTGCCAACTCTACCCATGGTCCTCTTGTGCATTGTGGTGACATACCTCTGCCTTTAGCATTTGTCCTTAGATTTTCAAGACCTTATTAGTTGGTTCAATGCGTAATCTTACCCCTACAATCAAGAAACAAGTCTTGAGCTTGGGAAATTGTGATTACCAGTTTAATGTTGGCAATATCTCTAACATATCACTAGTCCTACAGATCCTCTTTGTTTCCATCATGTAGATGGTCGTCCTTGTTGTCTATTTCTCATACAGATTCTCTTTGTTTCCGTTATGCAGATGGTTGTCCTTGTTGTCTATCTTTTCTTATATGGCAAGCTCTACCTGTCGCTGAGTGGATTAGAGCAGTCAATATTTAAAATTGCCCGTGCTAGGGGAAATGACCCTCTGAAGAATGCCATGGCTTCACAGTCTGTTGTTCAACTTGGCTTGTTAATGGCCTTACCCATGGCAATGGAAATTGGACTGGAAAGAGGTTTCAGAAGTGCGTTAGGTGACATCATAATTATGCAGCTACAGCTGGCAGCAGTCTTCTTTACTTTCTCACTCGGTACCAAGGCCCATTACTTTGGACGCACTATTTTGCACGGAGGGGCCAAGTACAGGGCAACTGGCCGTGGGTTTGTGGTTCGGCATGAGAAGTTTGCAGAGAACTACAGGATGTACTCGAGGAGTCATTTTGTGAAAGGACTGGAGATCATGGTCTTACTAATAGCGTATCAGATATATGGTTCAACATTCGCTGATTCGATCGTTTATTTGCTCCTCACTGTCTCCATGTGGTTCATGGTGGTTTCCTGGTTGTTTGCTCCTTTCCTTTTCAATCCTTCAGGGTTCGAGTGGCAGAAGATAGTGGATGATTGGGATGACTGGACAAAATGGATCAGCAATTGCGGTGGCATGGGTGTGCCTGCAAATAAGAGCTGGGAGTCCTGGTGGGATGAAGAGCAGGAACATCTACAGAGTACCGGGTTCTTGGGAAGATTTTGGGAGATTGTTCTCTCTCTTCGTTTCTTCCTATACCAATATGGGATCGTCTATCACCTACACGTCGCCCAAGCTAACAAGAGCATCATGGTAGGGAAGCCTTTCTGGCTACACAACTTTTTTCCATGCTTCTACATCGGAATACTTTATGTTTCGGTTCATGATCTGTATAAGCTCACTATGTTTCTCCACTCGCAAGTTTTACAGAGTAGAAAAGGCTTAACAAGGCAAAGGCCTCCATTGTTCATCTGTGAAAACTAACAACTCATACAGTTTCATGGATCATATGCATTCTACTTGCCATCTGAGATTCAAATCTTTTTCCTTCCTCCTATGACATTGCACGTTACAAGGAATAGAAAGCCTTTGTTGGCATACAGCACCAGTTGTTTTATGTCCAAAGAGTCGTATGTTTCTTGCATGGGCATTTTTTTATGATTTAGCTGATTAACATCATGAATGTCTCCGAATCAATTTCGTGGCAGGTTTATGGATTATCATGGCTTGTAATCGTTGCTGTTATGATCATCTTAAAGGTGAGGAAGCCTAAACCATATTCAGTGGAGACCTTCGGTTTTCAGGTCTAAATCTCTTCTAAATATAAATCTTTTTGACGTGAGTCATTGCAGATTGTGTCTATGGGTAGAAAGAAGTTCAGTGCTGATTTCCAGTTGATGTTTAGACTCCTCAAGCTGTTCCTGTTTATCGGGTTCATAGTCACTCTGGGCATGCTCTTCGCATTCCTTAGTCTCACAGTCGGAGACATCTTCGCCAGCTTACTGGCCTTCATGCCAACGGGATGGGCCCTGCTGCAGGTTAGTTCCTCGCACAGTATGCATTCACGGAACTTACTTTCGGTCTTGTAATCGATGAATTTTTTCCATCTGATTAGTACTTCCTTCTGACTCGTTAACCCTTCTCTCTGTGATTCGGCGAGCATGGTTTTGGCTCGTAACTCTCTGCGCTTTTTATTTATGAGGCAGATATCACAAGCGTGCAGACCAGTGGTTAAGGGTCTCGGAATGTGGGGGTCCGTGAAAGCACTCGCGAGAGGGTTCGAGTACATAATGGGACTGGTCATCTTCACGCCGGTGGCCACGCTGGCATGGTTCCCATTTGTCTCGGAATTCCAGACCAGGCTGTTGTTCAACCAGGCCTTCAGCCGAGGGCTACAGATCCAACGTATCCTGGCCGGCGGAAAGAAGAATAAGTAAGCTAACCGCCGCGGCGTCTTCATAGTAGGCTAAAGAAGAAAAACCCGGCATCTGGTAGAGGAACTTGATCTGAAGTGGCCTCTGCTTGCCGATGTCGGATGATCTGGCTATATCACCTGCTTCAACTGATTAGGAAATACACCGGAAGTGTATGTCTGTACACCCCCCACTGTATACTAATCACTTGTATCATATGAAGATGTAGAAAAGACAATAGTGTTGACTTTGGTCATCATTCTTTCATTTGTATATCCTCGTAGAGGAACGTATCCCCGCACATACAAGGAAAGTGAAGCCTCTAGCTTCCATCGCTTCGTTTTCATAGTTTTCCTACCGCGTCATCTAAGCAATTGCTGTTTCCGTGCGCATGTCGAGGATGCCGGGGATCTCAAACAGAGGCGCCCGGCTGCTCCTTTCTTTATCAGACTGGGCGAATTGGTTAGATTGTCAGGCCCCATAAGAGTGTCGTGATCGTTTGCAGAAGTTGGTTTTCCTCATAAGACCCGAAAAGCCTCTGATAGCTTGTGGAGGATCATCACGTACTCCTGGGGACTTCGAGGACAGTCTAACAGAAATCTTTTTGCACAACTTTCGCTTGCGTCTTTCGATTTGTACAAGTCGAGGGCCATAGTTCATTTTCAAGGAAGAATATTCAATTCTAAAAACACAGTTTAGCTCCAATTCGGTCAAATCTTTGATCTTGTGATGTTTATATTGTTCGGACCATCTGATTTGTTTGCAGTTCTGCTAATTTTGATTCTAAAAAGAGTTTAAGTAAGTTCGAGCTGAGAGACATAGTTCAAGGGAGAAGTTTCAAATTTATGATGACGTGTAGAGCTTTCGGATCATCGGATCTATAGGTTTATGGGTAATTGTGTTCATTTTGAATTAAAAATTACTTCACAAAGCTTGGAGAATAAGTCGAGTGCTATAGGTCGTTCCGTAAAAAGGAACTTCCAATTCCAAAAAGGTTTGGCTCCAATTGGTCAAATGGATGATATTGCGAGATCTCGAGCTTCCAATTTGTTCACGGTCCTGTTCATTTTGATGCAAATAAAAACCAGGAGAGAACATACATTGGGCAGAAATCTTGCCAGAACAGAGATAAGATTAAAAGAACTTAACCAGTAGATTTGAGCATGCCGAACGTCAATGGCAAGACACGCAACAAAATCGGACTTCATTTTAGGAACTAACACCAATGTGACTCAGTCAGATTTAACAAGGAACGAGTAAATATCGTAAGCCATTTCCAGAATGTGAACTTATCATTGGATCGTAGAGAATGGAGCACAACAATGAAGGGAGATTTCTGCAATTTAAGTCCGCGATGTGCGGAAAGTTTTAGTTGTCGGGACTATTGTCCCTCCCTTAGAGTTAGGGATATAACATTACTTGATATTCCTTTTGACCTTCTGTCCAGACTCAAACAATCTTAAAGATTAGATGCACACGGTAGAAACAGGAAGCTGAAGCTCTAGAAATCAGAAAGCCAACTAAACATCTTAACAATTTTACAATGCTGATCTCCATATTCACTTCCAGATGTTTCAGAATCTCTCAACAGGACCTAGTAAGAAACATTTCATACAAACAAACAATGAGGGTCAGTACGAATTACCTGGACTCTATAGCATTAGTCTCGGAGCCCCTCAAAAAGGACCGACGCCACCAAATCTGGAAAGCTTTGCTAAGGTTTGGGCATTCTGATCCGTGCTTGGAGAAGCATCTGAACCATTCCATGAAGAGTACATACTGCTGTTTCAGGGGAAGCGTTAGGAGGGTTTGGCCCATAGCTTCCTCCAGCAACTTCATCTCAAGCCCCTTGCGACATCTTTGCAGCCAACCAAAGTCCAGAAGCATAGGGCCAAACCAGGCCTGGAAGAGACCTGCTCTCACTTCTGAATGGCAGTGAAGTCTTCTGGTTCCCATCGCAATGATCAAATTTGCTGAAACCCTACTGAGCTCGTACCTGACCATTGGTGATGCAATCTCATGCATCTTCAGCAGTAAACTTTGATCTGTCCATATCTCCACAAACTCCTCTGCCATTTGACGATCAAGCAGGATTTCCAGCAGCCAGTTAATATTATCGACCTGTCTAGAGATACGTTCTATCAAGGGTCTACTTGTTTCATCCTTTGACTGCATCTCATGGGTAGCTGCAAAACCAGAGGCTTCCTCCAACAAGCTGACTAATGAATCAAGACAAGCTTGGCAAACACTATAGAGATCCTGTTTGTCGAGGCCAACCTGGTCCTTCACATAGACTGAACTTTTGCAAAGAAGGCCCTTTACTAGTGACTTCAGCTCATTCCTTGCATTTGCATCAGCACATTTGGTAATTGAAAAAATAAGCTGCTTAGCTAAATTCTGTTGGGAATTTTCCGTGTCAAACATATAAAGTCTGGACAAGATGTCTTTAGTTGTCACATTATCAAAGTTAAACCTTGTGAACAAGCTCCTCAGCTTCTCTTCTTCCTCCTCTGTCCATGGAACAGCCTCCAGATATTTTAAGCAAGACAAGATGCCTCTTTTGAACGCAATGCCAGCTGATACCTGTTTAAGATCATTGAACGGCATTGTTAGCTGAACTCCTTAGAGAATCCAAATATCAGGATGAACCACGAGTTAAGGTATTTCTTAGTCCACACTCCCCACCATCCCTCCTCTCCTGCCACCTACCAGGCTCTTTTCACTTCATTTTATAAATGCCACGCTGATATGATGGCACACCTATTACAAGCCATAGTTCCGAAAGCAAATTAGGAACTCAGGCAGATGATGCTATTAGCTAACATCTATGAATATAGATGAGAAGAAAAACTATATGAGTGCATGAGCTCGGCATCTAACTAAAGGAGGAAAATGAAAACACACATATGAAACCTATTTACGTAAATAGAAAACCAAAGAAGAACAGTGAGAATTTTCTTTGTACAAGCGTATTACAATTTTCATGTTAGTCCTATTAGTCTATGGTGAAGAAATAGACTAAGAGCCGGATAATCCCTCCGCACCACAATCGACAAATAAAAAATGCACAAACTGTCTGCCAGATATAATTCTAATATAACCAAATCAGAACAGTAAGTACAGATTGGAAATCAGGAAGAGATGTCTTTACTTTGACAATAAAATTTCAGTTTCAAACAATTCAATTTCCAAAAGGTAGTGCACATTTGCCAACCAGTCAAAGAGAAAGAGAGGGAGGGAGAGAGAGAGAGAGAAGTATCCTTCCCAATATTTTTCTAGTCTACTTTTCATGAACTACATTTGCCCATCATGCCAAATTCGCAGAAAATGCAACTTTAAGTTAAGGGCGCATTTAGATAGACTTTTACTTTTTACTTTTTGCCTAATCCACATCTTGCAATGCAGACACTTTTGACTTTTTCTTAACCCGTAACACCTTAAACATTCAAAATATACAAATTTTGACACGTAGATTCACATATTATTCTTTTGAAAATTTTAGATTTTGGCAGGAAGGCAAAAGGTTGTTTTTTACTTGGCCTGAAGCATTAACAAGAATGCCCTTTCAAGTCATTCTATATACATTAAAATGCATTGCTAAAATATCAAAGAAAACTGTATGCATCCCAAAACCTGCCCCTGACAGTACAAATAAATTACCAAGTGTAATTGCAAATATCTAAAAGAGCAGTGTCCAAATAGCTAAGGCATGAGTTCCCCATTTGAAATTTTAGACAAGTCGGACACTACGACACATATCGGCACCTGAGATGCATCTAAGTCAGGCTAATTATCCTCCATACTCATCAAATCTTCAGTTAATGGCACATAGACAATTGACTCTGGAATTGGATTCTAATCAGACTTGCAACGAGAACATGAAAGGGATGCATCAAGCGGTAGATACACAAAACATGAGCATATTGCTTCCAGTTTCCTCAAAATAAGTCTCATTTTGCACACGCAGTTTAAGTGACCCACATATGTTCCTACATTAACAAGCATGCAGCGAGACTCTTGCTTCAGACAGGCAATTCATTGCTATAGACGAGGAAATCTCTTAGACAACCTCATGTCATTTAATTCACAGAAGAACATAAACACCACCCCCAGCAGTATTCCAATTTTCAAGATTGTACTGAATGCCACCATTAAATGAGATTCATCACACCATAAAAGTCAAAGACGATGCAACAGCAATGATGAGAAGGCCTTAGTCAAAGGTTAAATGGCTTGCCAAAAAGATAAAAGTTGCAATCTGTTTTGATTAACTCATCAAGTTTCCACTGGAATAAATCTCTATGAAAGCCAAACAAAAAGCACGACACCTCAAATGTCTATGGAAAATGAAACACTTTATGCTTGAAGTTCTGAAAATGGAAATCATGCTAACAAATAGGTGGTGACAGGGGACCTAGCCTTAATGCTAATTGCGGATATTGGATACTAGTGTCCTAGCGAAGAGGGCAACAATGATTGATATTGGTGATTGAGTTTTCAAAAATTGTAGGTGGTAATTGTTCAAATTTGAGAGTCGATAATAACAAGCAGTAGCAAGTCAAGAACTAATAGAGAGTGTTTCAACTAGCTAATGAAGAGATGCGACAGTCAGCCCATAAAACATAGAAACTCATAGTGCTGGAGTGGTAAGAGTAGAAAGGTGGTTTGGGGAGTCTGTGCCAACTTTAAAAAAGTAAACAGCAGCTGAAGCCAAGGCATCACAGAAGCAATGTTTTCTGACTACGAACAACTAGGTATTTCCAGGTTACATACTTCTCTACTGATTATGAAGTCATTTCCATAAACAAGTTAGAGTGGCAGAATTGCACCAATCTTGGTACAGACACCAGTAGAAGTAATAAAAGATACCAAGGGCCAGATCTCAGAAAAATGATTTAGAAGCGATCAACAGTCACATCGCTCTCTTAAGAAGAAAAGAGAGTAAGCTTCAACAAACCAGAATATATTACTATTCAGAAGATGTGCACTTGCATTTGAGATTTTGGTCCTGCAGAGCCCAATCTTTTGGCCATCGCGATTTTGAAATTGATAGGCCAAAAGGCATCTCGCTACAGTCACTGTTTCCTCAGACCAATGCAACTAGTGATCCCATTCAATTCTCATAAGGGGGAAATGAAATGAAAATGTCCTTCATATTACTAAAAGTCTGCAACTAGATTAATCTATAAATAACTTTTTGATTTTTTTAAACAAGTTTTGACCTGTTTAACTCAATCCAAAACTATTGAAAAAAGAATGCTCCGAAAAATTAGTCGTCTCCCAATTCTCATCATATAATTGCAAGTGGACTTCTTAAAATCAAATGAAAGCCATAACCTGAAAGGTCAAGCCAGATTCTCTTGCCGTGAAAGGAAAAACAGTTCCAGTTCTCTCTTTCCTTGTGCCAGGATTACAAAATAAGGAACTTCCTCTCCAATTACCAGCCAAATAAGTATAAAGCTTAACATCTAAGGTTCTACCAGAAAAAGAAAAAAAATATCAGAGATCTCAAGACTTCATTGAAAGGATTTAGGATGATTGGGGTCCATCGATAGACAGAAATACATCCTAGCACATTGCAAGATACTAGCGGACATTCATCCATGCTGCAAACACATATGGCGGAGAGGATATTATGAATTTGGGATTTCCACTTCCTTTTGCAGGGAAGAAGAACAGCCATGTGTGACTGAGTTCGTTGGGAGATTGCTTCAAGTCATATCTGCGACAACGTAAGTTGCATTCACCTGGGGTTTGGTTGCCTAGCAGAATCAGAATTTAGCCTTCAGTGAAGTTTGGGCTAGGGTGATTAATGAAATTTCTTCTTGTCCACAAAATTTCAAGCTTAGGATGTGCAATTAAAAGTATTCTCTAAGAGACTTACTGTTAGGCTCTGGTTACTGCAGATTAATGCATTTGAAATTTGTAAGTAAATCATCAAACATCATTACAACTCATCTCCTTCTAAATAGTTGCTAGAATACCCATGAACTAGAAATCTACTTGTTCCCCGTAAAGCGAATCCAACTGTCTGTGCAAGCAAAACCCGAAGATAGCACCCTTCTCAAGAGAACATAGATTGCTTACCTCAAGTATATCAATGCAGCGAAATACACCAATCTTCAAAAGCCGTTTCGCGATGTCATCCTCAAACATCAACTCAATTGTCTCCCTAAATATCCCCAAATTCTCGACCTCGGGCGCCTCAATCCGACAAATGCTCGCGGAACTCCCATTTTGGTCAAAGCTCTTCTGGTGCTCCGCAATCAAACCGGCAAAAACCTCCGAATTCGCGGACAAAACCTCCGAATTAAGCTCCAAAACCAAGCACCCACCGTTCTTCGCCCTCAAATTAAGCCTGACATCAAACATGTTGTCTGCATTCTCGCTGGAACCCGATCTGGACAACGACAGACCCTCGTGCGCAGCCTGAAGCCCCTCGGAGGGCGCTCGGAAGCTCTCCGCCTGCAGCTCCGTCATCGAGAACCGCTCCGACTGGGCGCGGAAGCTGCACTCACCGGATCGCGGCTGCTTGGCCACGTCCGCCGACGGATTAGGAGCCGGATCAGCATCGTGGACGGAATCGGAGTCGATCGGAGAGACTCGGCCTGGCGACAGGATCCGTCGGCGATCGATCCGGCCGACGATGCCGAGCCCCGACTTGGAGCTCTGGGGTGAGTTGGGGATGGAGCTCGCGGCAGCGGCGCCGGCGCCGTGCTTCGAGAGCGACTCGGGAGGCTTCACCGGCTTGGAGCTCTTGCCGCCGAGGGGCCTCGGCTGGTTCTGGGAGGCCGCTAGGGTTTCGGGGCTGGAAGGCGGCACGGCGAAGGAGCAGCACCAGGAGGTGCGGCGGTGGCCGCGGGGGCGACGGCCGGGGGCTGCAGGCCTCCGCCGGGCCGCGGCGGCGGCGGCGGCGGCGGCGTCTGGCGGAGCGGGGAGGCGCGTCATGGCGGAGCCGGGGGGGGCCGGTCCGGGTCACGGAGGAGCCACCGCGCTGTTGTACTGCGGAGGAGTGAGACCGTCGTGAGTTGGTTTTTGGTTTGTTTATATTGGCGGAGCGAAAATGGAAAATGAAAAATGGAAAATGGAAATAAAAAAATGGACGGTAGAGATTTCGCCCGGGACGTTTCTCGGGAAGGGTGAGGATTTGGAGTTTAGTTCGGTAAGTTAGTTTTGTCTGTTGGCGTGGAAAATGAGGCAAACTCGGCTTTTGCTGCTTTTGTTATTATTGTGCACGTTACCCGAGTTTCGCTATCGGAATAAAGTTTTTTTTTATTATTATTGTTTATCGTGAATTTCCCCGTTATTGTTTTTTATTTTATTCGATATAAAATTAAATAAATACCCAATAGAGAAATTGCTTGTTTCGTTTGTCAATCAAGACATAATCTAAGCACGATGTCGTAGTTGATCCCGTGTGAAAATTAGTTGAGCTCGTTTAGAGCGAAATCGATGAAGTGTGTGTACCGTTTGTTTGAGCTATAAATAAAACGACATTATCCCCTCATATTAAGATAAGTTTATAGGTTTTTTATACTCTAAACATACTGTCAAAAAATCTAAACTTTTTTATGAGTCCATGAAAAAAAAAACCTTTGGATACAACACAGAGTAAAAACAAGAATTGATATCATCCATGCATAATTCAGCTGGAATAAATCGATTTTTTCACGAGAGGATTGAGTTGTACTTATTTGGAAGAGGAAGAATCTCATGAGAAAAAAAAATAGATTAAAAGATGGAATAATAAAGAAATAACATAAAATTACATATTTATTTTAATGTATTAAATAGAACAATTAGATGTATTAAATAAAACTAGACTATAATGTAATCATTTATCCTGACCCTAACACATAAATTGCAAAAAGAATGGAAGGAAAATAAAATTTGTCACTTTAAAAGTAAAATTGAAAAAAATGAAAAAAAGCTATGTAATACCACAAAAAAACTCCAAACGGGTATACCCGTGCAACAATTACCCCAAATTAATTTTTGTATCACAAAAAATCTCAAATTGGTATATTCGTGTCACACTTACCCTGTACCGATGTACCCATGCCACATTTACCCTAAATTGTTGTAAATTTGAAATTTTTTTTATGGTAAATGTAGCATGGGTATATCGATATAGGGTAAGTGTGATACGAGTGTATCAATTTGAGATTTTTTGTGACGTAAAAATTAATTTGTGTAAATGTGGCATGAGTGTAGAAACTTGGGATGTGACACAAATATACCAATTCGGGAGTTTTTGTGACACAAAAATCAATTTGAGATAAATGTGGCAAGGCACAAATGTACTAGTATAGGGTTTTGGTGGTAATAACCCTTTATAATATAATAGATAAACAACAACAAAAAAAGGAAGAAAAAAGATAAGGCTCTTTGTTTCATTGTAATCAGGGATACTGGTCACGAAAGATACGAGTAACATATTGAAGGTTAATAGATATTTCATTTGCGAAATAAATAGATAAAATACAAGAAATCCATGAATATAAATGAATATAATTCTGTAGAATGAATATTAAAAAAATTGTTTGGTCGAAAAATGTTAAATTGATGAGGCTATTAACTTGGAATGCAGAGAGATCTAACAGTGCTAACAAACTGAAATTGTCAATGTAAATTCAACTTAGTCATAAGAGAGCAATTAACAACATGCATTGCGTTTGCAATTTAAATTTTTGTTTAGTATCTCCAATTTTCATAACCATTAATGATTAGAAATTGAAAAACGGTCGAAAATCATGCATAATATATGTCATATCATTATTTTAGAATTAATATAGTTTCCTTATTTTGGAGCAAAACTAATAGCTATTTTCGACTTAAAGTTATGTTATTCCACAAAAGCTTGTGTTTATTCGAGAAACATTTCTTTGGGATTACAGTATCTACATTCATTTTAAATTCGCAATCAGGAACACGTGAGATGACACATGATTCTTTATAATTTTAAAAATCATATAAATGTTTGACTATATCGAGACTCAAGATGTATAATTTTTCCATAATTATAAATTGGCATTTCGTTAATATTTTATAATATCATTATTCTACGTAGTACAATCATCTCATTGCATCACCGGTCAACTCTGAGCCAGATATATTAAACACAAGTATGAAATACTTGCTACCTTGCTAGTCAAGTCAAAGGGTCCAATATGATTTTATCATGGAATTCGATATCACTCTTGGAAATCTACATATATAACTCGAACCAGAATCTAAATTTTGTCCAATAAGCCTATATGATTTCAACAAATTAGAGCTATAATCAAGATAAACTTAAGCTATGCAAATTTGATATTGAGTTTGAGCAATATTTTTTCACTTAGCAAGAAAGAAAACAATTAAGGATGAGGCCAAAGAAAAAAAAGGAGGACGCGCGCGCGCGCGCGCGTGTGTGGAAAAGCGAAAAAAGAAAAAAAAATTAAAAAATAGAGAGAAAAATCCGCAATGGTGGGGAAATAGTGAGAGTAAAAAAATAAACAAAAGATGGATGAAATGTTTGAGAAATGGTATGTAATTATTATAACGTGTGCATTCGTAATTGAAAAGGAAAAAGGGGAAATCTTTTGTTAAAAGAAAACAAAATAAATAAATAGGAGTAGGCCAATCAAATAATTGGTGAGAGTAGGAAATTGACTTCCACTCTACCTAAGGGAAAATTATCAAAAAGTCCTAAATATATTGCAATTGTATCAATTTAGTCCATCCAACTAATTTTGGCCAGCCAAGGCTAACATGGATCGCGACCAATGTTGATCGTCCGGGCAACGTTGATGTAATAATTTTTTTTTCAAATTTTTTTATTTTCTTTTCTTTTTCTTTTTCTTTTTCCTTTTCTTTCTTCTTTTCTTTTCTTTTTCCCACCTCGCCAGCCACTGCACAAGGGCTGCAAAGCCCTCACCATGGCCTCGCCAGCTGCAAGCGAGGCTACCTCGCACATGGCCCCCAGGCCTCGCCTAGATCTAGGCAAGGCTAGGCGAGGGCCGCAACCCTCACCGACCACTATGGGGAAAAAAAGAAAAGAATGAAACAAACGAGAAAGAAAAAAAAATCAAAAAAATATTTAAAAATTACCACGTTAACGTTGGCTGGATGGCCAGTGTCCACGTCATCACTGGCCAACCAAAATTGGCCAAATGGATTGAATTGACACAAATGCAAAAGGTCTATGACTGAATTGGCATAAAAGAAATATTTATGATTAAATTGATACAATTACAATAGGTTTATAACTTTTTGGATCATTTTCCCTCTCTCCAAGGAAATTTTTTTATATAAAAAAAAACTAATTTCAATCTTTCTTGCAGACATAATTTTTTTTTTCTTTATAGCTAAATTTCTTGTAGATATAGATTAAGGACATCATGGCAAAGGGAATTTCCGGAGTTTAAGTCCATCAATATATTTAGTTAAACACACATTTACTCAAAGGCTCGAGTCAATGAGTCGTGAGCCGATTAGTCTCCACAGCATACCAAATGCCTTGATGCTGAACTCTTCTAATACAACTCGCACGTGTACATCAACATCAATAATAGAAAAGAGACTAATAATTACCACTACATTTTTTTTTGTGAAGAGCTCCGTTTATTTCGCGAAAAATAAATAACTTGGAAAACATTTTTCTCAAAAAAAAAAAACGTCCCCGATTCATCGCATCCACGATGACATGCTCGCAGTCCTAGTCCCATGCAGATATAACGATGCAATATCCGATGGACCGCGACGTCGTCTGTCGCATTGTTATCTTTGTCTTCGCTTCTGCTCTTTCTAAGCAGGTTGGCAGAGCAGACGGAAAAAGCCATATCAGGTTCGCAATTCAGAATGGATATGCTCCATGCAAACAACGTCGACGTCATTATCGTCTACCGAACGACGACATCACAGTTGAAATCGATGTTCGTGGCAGTTTCATGGAAGACCTCCTACTTTAATGGTGACATCCTGAGCTGATGATATCCGCAGCTATATCCATTGGTGCTCCGCTGGCTCCCTTGTGACCATCGATGAATAATTACGTGCGTTTTGCAGTTAACTAGGAAAGTTGGAGAACTTGTCTCGCGCATAAGATTGGATGTTTCCAAATTTAAATCGAGCTAAGGGTCCGTTTATCTTAAGGAAAACGGTTTTTGAAATTTCATTTTTCGACTTTTCCGGTATTTGGATGGCGGGGAGAACTGATTGATTTACAAAAAAAAAACGTTTTCCATGAATTGGAAACAAAAAAACATAAATTGGGGAAAAGCGATATCCCCTTCAGACAAGTAGAAGATCACTTTCCACCGAATCGGCAAACAAATAGAAATTAACCATTTCCTAAATAATGTTTTTATAGAAAATATTTTCCTTTATCGTTAAGTTTTCGGTGCAAAAAAAAAAAACCGCATCCTAAATAGAAAGATTAAAGCATGCCACGAGAGAGATAAAAGTATTAGTAGAAACCCCACACGCGTTCTTCATTCCCTAGCTATATGTTCGAACGATCTCAGTTGCTCCGGGTTAAGCAAAAGCCAAATCAATTAAAGGAGAAATCTAAGAATCTAACCTTACCATGACACATTGACCTTCCAACGATATTAACCACACCTTCGACGGCGGTCGTGCGGGTGTTTTCCAAAGGTTTCGTTTCTTTAATTATCGTTACCGGCGGAATAGATGTTCCAATGCAATGGCTATGTCACACGACGATGGCACGTGCTGGTAAGAAGTCAGTCGGCAGCGACGTACAGAGTAGAGATGATCGATTCCGGGGTGGAAAACAATCCATCCTGAAACCTAAAACCAAATCGGCCAGAGTTAGTTCTTAGTTTGGCAAATTGGAAACCGGTCCACCGATCCGGTCCGATTCCAGGTTCGCTCCTGGACCAAGTGATTTCTTCTTCTTCTTCTTTGATTTCTTCTATTCCCTACAAGTGAGAGTTTCCCAACATTAAAAGAAAAAAATAATTTACTAATTAGAGTTTACTTCGTAATTAAAAAAATTAAGAAATCTTGGCCAATCTGTCGGTCAGATTCCTTATATGGGATTGGGAACCACCCAGAACCGGCCGTTTTGATCCGGTCTAATCCAGCTCCCGAGTTGGATCAGGACCGATGCGCGCCCCCAATGAGAAGCGCGCGTGACGACTGAAGGGGTCGGTTTCGCGGCGCATGGATAATGATGATTGGCGGGTTATCCAAAGCTATGACCGTCACTTTGTGCAATCGGGAGAAAGAATCTTGATGCCACCAAGTCCAAGTCTCCACTCTTTTCTGTCTGTCGATTGTTTGTCTTTCCGGCACAGAGAGCTTTTTGTTCGCTTTTGCTGCTTGGTTTTCCCCACTGGTAAGTTGGGCCCATGTACCTTGGAGCCAAGTCAACCCGGATTAAGCACCCATTGATTCTCACTTAATCTTGCTTTGGTAAGTCAACCCATCGCGGTACATTTGGCCCCGAGAATACCAAAATTTGATCAAGCAGAGACTAAACCCGACACTACATCCAAATTTCAATTGCTTTCCTGTTGAATTTAGGCCTAATTCCCTTAAAAACCCAAACTTTAGCTACGGTTCTAATTCTATTTTAAACTTTTGTTTTTTCATTTCATAAAAAAACTCTCAACTTTATGTTTAATTTCAATTCTACCCTGAACTTTTTTTGTCTCGTAAAAAACCGCCAGCTTTTATTTAAGTCATCTATCTGCCCCTGTTAACCCTTTTTTTTCAAAATCGTCGTTAGTGATGTGGCTTTTCCACGTCATTACTGTAGTGTTTCACCGAATTTCATATCCAAAAAGATTTTTTTTTGGAAATGAATTTTCACGTCAGCCCAAACGATGTCTTCTTCGATATGAAATTTGGGAAATAAACTAGCGCAATTAGGGTTGGCTTTCTTCAATTGTTCTTACTTTTAAGAGAGTCTTCCTTCTATCTCGCTCGGGGATCTTCGATTTTGCACTCGGTTTTCAATCTCTTATGCACAGGAGTCTTCCATCTCTCGCGGTCGGAGAGCTCGCGCTCAAAACACTCGGCTCAAGACGCTTGTATAGCTTGTGCTCAGGAGTTTTCCATCTCTCAGCGATCAAGAGCAATTTTGAACGGAGGGTAAGGAGGTAGATTTGGACCTCACGTAAAAATTGGTGATTTTCATAAGATATACAAAAAATTTAGGGTAGATTGGAACTTGACCTAGAATTTGAGGTTTTTTATAGAACAAGAAAAAAATTAGGATAGGATTGGGATTTGATATAAAATTGGGAATTTTTTAGAGTTTTAGGCCTTTGATTTTAGGAATAATTGCACAAGGAATCCCAAGCCTCTATAGCGAGATTACACTTACTTCCGAAGACTTTTAGAAAGTGCAAGTGCAATCAAGTTTTACAAATTGTTAAATTGATACAATTAAATGCTTCTGTTGACTCCGTCTTGGCTAATTGAAAATGCTGACACGGCTTTTTTCTATTATTTCCTCTCTCCTACGCAGCTATTAGCCTTAAGCCAACTGTCACACTACAAAAAAACATGTTTTTTCCGACAAAATTTCCAACGAAAAATTCGGAAAAATTCGTTGGAAAATGAATTTCCAACGAATTTTCCAACGAAAAAAAATTCGTTGGTAATAACTCGTTGCAAATTTTTCCAATGAAATATTTCAATTTTCGTTGGAAATTTGCAACGAATTTTTTTTCGTTGAAAAATTCGTTGGAAAACTCGTGACTAAATTCGTTGGAAACGAATTTTTTTTTCCAACGAATTTTTTTTCGTTGGAAACTACGAATTTTTTTTTGGTCAAAAAATTGTGGAATTTTTTTTCCATCGGATTTTTTTTTTATTGAAAAATAGCCCTCGCCGCCGGCGAGGGCAAGCCTCGTCGTCGGCGAGGGCCGAGCTCGCCCAGATCTGGGCGAGCTCGAGCTCGGCCCTCGCCATGGCCGGCGAGGCTGTTGCGCCGAAGAACAAGAAGATGAAGAAGAAGTAGCAGCAGCAGCAGGGGCGGGAGCAGGCTTCGGGGCCGCCGCCCATCAAGTCCGTCGTCGTCTCCTAGCCTCGCCGGCCATGGCGAGGGCCGAGCTCCAGATCTGGGCGGCTCGGCCCTCGCCGGCGACGAGGCTTGGTGGCGTCGGGGGCGTCGGGGGCGTCGAGGGCGTCGGTGTCCATGGCGTGCCGGAGCAGGAAGAGAAAGAGGAAGAAAAGAAAGAGGAAGAGAGAAGGGAGGAGAGAGAAGAGAGAGAGAGAGAGAGAGAGAGAGAGAGAGAGAGAGAGAGAGAGAGAGAGAGAGGGGGGGGGGGAATTTGAGTGGGAATAATGAGCGCGAACCGAAAAATTGAAATTAGTTGGAAATTTCCAACGAATTTTTTTCGTTGGAAATTTCCAACAAATTTTCCAACGAAAAATTGTACATTCTGAAGTAATTGCCCGGAAAATTGAAATTCGTTGGAAATTTCCAACGAATTTTCCAACGAATATAAAAAATGCCGAACGGTACCGGGATTTTTTGTAATTCGTTGGAAATTTCGTTGGAAATTTCCAACGAAAAAAAATTCGTTGGAAATTTCTAACAAATTTTCCAACAAAAATTGTACACACTGAAATAATTCCCGGAAAATTGAAATTCGTTGGAAAATTCGTTGGAAATTTCCAACGAATTTTCCAACGAAAATTGTACACACTGAAATAATTGCCCAGAAAAATGAAATTCGTTGGAAAATTCGTTGGAAATTTCCAACGAAAAAATTTTCGTCGCAAAATTCGTTGGATATTCGTTGGAAATTTCCGACGAATTTTGCGACGAAAATTTTTTCGTTGGAAATTTCCAACGAATTTTCCAACGAAAATTTTTCGTTGGAAATTTCCAACGAATTTTGCGACGAAAATTTTTTCGTTGGAAATTTCCAACGAATTTTACTTTTCGTTGCAAATTTTCGTGGCAAAAATCCCGTTTTTTTGTAGTGTGAACCAACACCGAAAATGATGTCTCTTTTCCTTGAACCACAACCTTGTTTGAACTATCTTTCTTCTTTGCCCTCTTCTCCTTGGTGTCAGCTGGAGCTTCTTCGAGCTTGTAGCCATGGCGCTCGAGCTTCCTCGTGGAGTGAAGGAAATTTGAAGCTTGCATCCTTGACAGTTCGAGCTCGTAGCCATGGCCACTCGAGCTTTGTCGAGCTCATGGATCGAATGAGATTTGGAGCTTGCGGCCATGGCAGTTGGAGCTTTTATTGATCTCAAGGCCATTGTTGCTCAAGCTTTTTTGAGCTCGGCGACTGAAAATGCTTTGCCCTTTTTTTTAGCTTTGTTATTTTTTTTTTAAAAAATATCATTCTTTATTTTATCCTCTTTTTCTTTTTCCTTTGATTTTTTGTCCTTTTTTAATGTATTCCTTTTAAAATTTTCTAGTTTTTCTAATGTGATGCTTGGTGGGTGCCACATGTCTTAAGGAAGTAATAACAAAAGGCACTTTAGCATTTTCCGTTAATCAAACCAGATGAAATTAACAGAGGAACTTGATTGCATAAATTTGACTAGTTTTAGGACTTAAATGCACTTTCTTGAAATTTTTAGAATTCAAAAAAAAAATTTACCTTACCAAAAAAAAATGGTACTCTCACGATAAGTTTTAAAATTTTTATACATTTATCCCTTGATATTAATTCTAGCGCATTAAGTCTTCTGATGATCTAGTAAATTTTGAATAGATACAGCTGCTGCAATGCATTTCTCCAACTTCTGTGTACGGTAATGTAAAAGCAATGATATTAGCCTCACTTCCCTTAAAACAGAGGCTAGCAATTATATTAACGCGTTATAATCGTGTTTGTAATTCGTGTCAATTCATTTCCGTCTAAAACGTCTCGGTTTCAATTCTACATGCAAAATAATTGAATTACAATGAAAATGGGTTAATTCATGCCGGTTCTTGTCAATATATAAAGTTAGACGTATCGGGTCCTGAAGTTTATTCTCCGCAATTTGTGTTTTACCATGGGTCGTATTTGTATCGTGTAAATGGGTCGTGTCCGGTATTTCCGGCCCAGTTAAAAAGTATCTATCGCTCCAACAAAACAAAACAAGGAAAGCCAAACAACATCCTTTGTCTATGAACTTTATAGTTGTGCTATAAACTTTATTATCTCTTTGTTTATCATGTTGTGGCGTGTGTGATTGACATGTTTTAAAGCCGAATTATGCATTTTATACGGTCACAAATTGCTTTAGAGGTACTCTGCCAAATGTCCTTCGAGTGCGTTTACAAGAGCATTTGCCCAAAGCGGACTTTAGACTAAAGGATTTGGTAAACGCTAATTGCATAATGCTTGTAAAGGACTTTAGTTTAAAAAAAAAAGAACAAAAATAAAATCAAAGATGAGCTCAAGGGACCCCGGCAGCTCAGGCCACTACCCATTGTCGAGGTTGAGCGACCCCAGGCGAGGGTTGTAGAGGTTGTGACCCTAGGCGTGGTGACGTTGGATTCACGTGACCCTAGGAGCCATCGGGGTCACGCTACTTTAGGCGAGGCAACGCCGAGGTCATGTGACCTCAGGCAACGTAGATCCAACCCTTCGAGCGTCGGCATGATCTTAAGTGAGGGCTGCCAATATCGCACGACCCCACTCAAGTCGACACTAAGGCAATGCAACCTCAAGCCACCCAGATTTAGCTCTGTGAGCATCAGAGCGGCCCTAGGTGAGGACTGTCGAGGTCGTGTGACCCCAGTCGATCCGACATAGAGGAAGCGTGACCTCAGGCGACCCAAATCTGGCCCCTCTCAAGCATCAGCACAACCCTAGGTGAGGGCCGTTGAGGTTGCACAAAACCACGTCAGCGTCCCTCCAGCTCCTCCTCGACCAAGCACGATCTATTATGAAGAAGGGTAACAATGCGATACAAAAATGATAGCGACAACAACATTGGCAAGGAAAAAAAAAGGTCATTAAACCCCTTAATAGCATTTCGAATTTGGTGAAATGCAAATTCTAAAGGAAAAATGACATAAACAGTCTATAAAATTTAGATCAATGTGTTATGTGGTCCATAAACTTTTAATTTATTCAATATGATCCATGCACTTTAACTTAATATTTAATATGGTCCTTAAATTTTTAATTTGTTCAATGTAATTTCTGAACTTTGTCTTGGATATTAAGCTAAAGTTCATGAATCATATTAAATAAATTAGAAATTTAGAAATTACATAGCATATTGGATCAAAGTTCATGGACCGTTGGTATTATTATTCCAATTCCAAACGAGACGCGAATTTGGAAATGCTCCCCTTGACTTAAAAAATCCTCACGGATTATATCGGACTGCGTCAACACTTTCCGACGAGATCTCCATTCCCCCGCGACATGATTAATCTGATCCGCACATTTGCGAGGTGGGGGGCCGCCGATCACGAACCCCCACCGTCGGATTCGTACACGTGTACCGACACGATCCCTACGGTCGACCACGATCCGCCTCCCCCATCGCTTTCCGATGAAGATACGTGGCGCGATCTCAGTTGGTGTCGGCGCCGACAGGATCGTCCCACGTCGGGAAAGCCTGCGGTCCTCGGGACCCGAGTTTTTCTTGGGGTTTCCCTTAAACGGCGGAGGACGACGCCGCCGCCGCCGCGACCGCCGTCCGCCACGTGCCCCCGGCTGCCGGCCTCGCTGTCCGCCAGGTGGAGGCCGATCGCGCCGCCTCGGCTCCCGCGCCTCCACCCGTCCTCCCGTTTCCGTGGCTGATCATCTCGCTCTCTCGTCGCGCACTGCATGTGGTCCTGCGTGCGTGCCTGCGTGCGTGTATATATGTAGGGAGAGGAAGGTCCCGTCGTCTGTGCATGGTGGCGACACGACGCGACGCGACGTGACGAGACGAGACGAGACGAGAGGGATTCATTGATGCGATGGAGCCGGCGACGGCGAGTAGGATCGACCGGAAATCGTCCATAGAGAGCGAGCCCAGGACACTGGGCGTCCATCAGATCCGATTCGCGAGGGTAAAGATTTCGACTTTCTTCATCTTTCTCGTGTTCATATGATCGAACGTGTTGGTTGTGATGATGGGTGTGTGTTCATGTGTCTTTGGTTTCGATTCTCCGATCGGTGGTGCTGTTTCAGGAAGCTGCGCAGTACGTGGTGGACACCAGAAGCATAGACGAAGCCTTCACCGTCTTCACTGCGGTACGTGCTCTCTCTCTCTCTCTCTCTCTCTCTCTCTCTCTCTCTCTCCTGCACGCCTCTTCGCCTTTTGGGTTCGATGATGATCGAGATACTGCGACCGGGTTATCGAAATCGATGCTAGACGATATCGCAAGACTCGTTCCGAGCGCTTCAGAGCGTTTGGCTTGCAAAAATTATGGTCGAATTAGTTTCGGCAGCGTGGATGGTGATCGTAGCGAATGCATTGCAAGAGAAATTTACAGATGGGTCAGACCTTGCGACCCGACGTATGGGAAAAATTGGCAGCTTTTAAGGTGCTAACATGTTGGTTGAGGAGTGTTGCTACATGGACCGGAGACATGTATGCGTATATCGCCGTAAGAATAGTCCAAATTGGCGAAACTTCAGTCCGTTATCGATGTGTCTGCTCATTTACAGGGATTGAAGCCGGTAGTGAGCGAGGGGACGGCGAACGCTGACACGGCGATGGATCCGAACGAGGAGCATTTCGGGCACGGAGAGAGTAAGTCGCAATGTCCCGAACCCAGGAATGTTCTATCTGCTCCCTGTTAGAGTTGTCTAGCTATCCTCGTTGTACCCATGGACTACTTCACAGTACGTTTTTTATTGCGTGCTCTTTGTCCTTCTTGTAGATCGAAACATGTAAATTACGGTAACAGGTGTTATGTATCTTAGTGCACTGCCTTTTCTTTCCTCTTCTCGAGAACAATGTCAGTCTAAGTCGCCGTCAATGAAATCGCGCCGGCGGTTTGTTTTGAAAAGTTCAAGAGACTAGAGCACGATGATAAATCATATATCGTCTCTTGATATTGCTAAAAGGTTCGTGGATTCTCTCCCTCCGTCAAGAGACTATTTGATTCCTATCGACACATAGTAACCCGATGAAGATCCTTTATCTTCGACGGCTAGTCGCCGGCAGTAACAACCATGCTACTGCGGTATTTGCAAAGTCTGTTATCGTCACACGGAAAGCGCGACCCAAATATTTTCCCCACATCGCAGCTCTGCCGGATGACGGTTGTTTATGGAGCTTATGAGCAAGCTTACACAAGTGGCCAGTCATCTAAAGGTTACAGTTTTCAAATCGGACTTTCTATGGATCTCTCTGTATGCATTTGATGTTATTTCGAGAGTGATTTCTGATATATCTTAAGCTATGTTTGGTTCGGCTTTTGGAAAAAGTTTTCAAGAAAATATAAAGGACTTTAACCTAAAGGCCTTTTATGAAAAGCAAGTACTGTTTGGTATACAGTAATTGAAAAGGATTTTGGGAAGCAACTTTTGGAGAAATGATTTGATGAAAACACACTACAATTTGAATGTCGACAACAATGTAAAAGAAACTCATTAATAAATTTATAAATGAAAAAGATCATATTTTTTTTAAGTTAAGCGACATGACAAATTTCAATGAAGTATTTAAACGAGTGAAACCCACGAATTCAATGATTCCTCTTCAAACATCTATAGGAAATTGCCAAGTCAGTAGTAAGTATAATTGCTCCATCTTTCTGACATATCTGCCTTCTTAAATTCATAGCATTTCCACGGGTTATACTCAAACTTTATACCTGTAGGATGGTGCAGCACTTGCTAAATGAATAGTCATATTTTTCCGGACAAACCTTGAGCTAATTGGTGTTATCCTGTGCACAAGACAATCACCTGACTTTGCAGAGGAAACAGAACCATTTCAAGGCTTCCAGTCAAAAGCCAAAAACCATGGCTACATTGATCGATCAGACGAACAGATAAACATAGTGTTTTCCGGCCAAATCACGGGTTTGACTCTAATCAATTGTACAGTACATAGGAGATGGGAAGCGACTAGTCTGATTGCATTCATTCCCCGACAAATGCAGCTTGAAATTCATATCAACCGAAAAAAATGCAACAGAAAACAGGAACAACAAAGATACAAACTCTTTCACATCTCCGAACAATGCAAACTGATGATCTGCTCCTATATGACAGCAAAGTGCTCCCTGCTGAGCCTAAGGTCTAGCTTCAGGGACTTCTCCCCAGGCCTCCTCCATCCAGCCATGGCAACACTCGTCGGGGTTATTCCATTACCGCAAGGCCTGCAGAAAACAAAATTCACAATGGTGAAGATGATATATTTTGAGCCAATTATGTAAGAGTGACCCTTATTGCATATTATGATAGAGCTGAACTCGGCAGGATGCAGAGGCACCATAATGAATTGATTTGTCCAAAACAAGACATTTTTTTACGCATCTTAAAAATGTGCCAACAAAAGGTAATTATAACCACCATCTACAGCTATTACAGCTCTTGAATTGTTCTATATTGAAACAGGGTATGCACAACACAAAACAAGACCCTTGATGAACTTGAGAATACAAGCGACTACGAATTCAGCATAGGCGAGGAACGGAATGAAAAAAGTTAGCAGAAATTCTAAAGATCGATTTAGCATTAGATGAACATCTGTAAAGTTTAAGAAGAAAATCCCAGTGAGCAAAAAAGAGAACGTGATTACCGAATTCTAATACAGCCTGCAAGGATTCTTGTATCAAATTGCTAAATGGAACACAACAACATTAATGAACGAAAGACCAATCCCATTAATTTCTAGAAACCTTAACAAAATCTTCCTGGAATTATATGAGACAAGAGTTGTAGAAAAGTATAGAGCGCAATTCAGGTAAACATGATCCAAAATTTTGTACAAAACAATCTCTCAAATTTCCACAACCCTCTTATAGATTTAAAAGGAAATAGAGCTCACAGAAAAGTTACTGCTATGGAGTTTCTGAATATACCACTTCATTGGGATAAAAGTGAAAACCTTCAGAGCACTTAGGACACCTAAAGACGTGTGCAACAACCAAAATCCAGCACAAACTGGGAAGCGAAAGTGGAAAAACAAATATTCAGGACAAACCGGGAACTCACACAATCTTGAAGCTCTCGGATCAAGCACAACCTAGGAATCGAAAGAGGAAAAATAAGTACCTGACACAAACCGGAAACTCCACACGGGCTTAAAGCTCTCAAATCAAGCACAAATCAGAAATTCATCGGCTGAGTTGCATTCGCGAGGCAAGGGAAGAGCGGTGAACGAGCTACGTTTGTGAGATAGGCGAAGAGAAGCGAGCGATGTCATCAACTGAGCTTGCATTCGTGAGGTGAGCGAAGAGAGGCAAGAGAAGAGAAAGAGGCGAGAGTGTTTTTATTTTAAGAAGGGATTATGATTAGTGAGTGAATTAAAAAAAATCATTAATTGAGCTCTTTTTTGTGTCACACTCCTTTATTCAATGCACATGTGTGCGCGACATTCACAAAAATCGAATCCCAGACTCAGTACGTGTTGCACGCCGAGAAAGCTGCCTTCTCCACGCTCCTCTCCGCTTGCCAAGGCCCTTGGAGGGTACTTGGAAATACTAGCATTTTTCAAATGGGTTTTAAAAAATATCTGTGCCAAACACATTCGCATTTTGCCCAAAAACCTTTAGAGGTCCAAAGGGTTTTGCAAACGTGTTGCCAAACGCACCCTTAATACGCAACCCTATCGTACTTCAATTGGTACAATCAATCGAATAATACGATCAAGCCAAGGCAAGGTGCGACGAAGACTTAATAGAGCCCGTACAGACCAGCATGGGGACTCACTAAAGGATTAGAATGACCGACAACCCACCTTGGCTGGTTTTGACTAACAAAGTTTGCCCAACGAAGTCCGGCTCTAAAGTGGCCTTACGGTATGCGAACTGATGTTCCATACCTCTGTTTTCTACTCTTTTCTTAGTCATCAAAACTGGCAAATTCCCTAGCTGCACTTAGTGTCTGGGCAACTAACAAGCAGAAAAACAGTTGCTAAAACAGGTCCGGTCTGACAAGCATTAGTACTTTAACGACAATATCGACCCATAAACGGAGAAGAAAGAAATTGCCCAAATCTTTAAGTAATTATGAATAAACTATAAAGCATGATCATTTCTACAATTTCAACCCTAGCCTTTATGATCCGACACCCTAACGCTTCAACTCCTCTGGTTTTTTTTTTATTTTTGACCCCTCCATAGTGTCAAATTTGCACAGCAATCCTAGCACGTGACCTTAGATCGGAAAGTTCCCATGGATCCCTTTCGTACAATCCGAATCGATTGCATGGATCCGATTTTGTAGGTGACGAGCTAGAATCAATGTCAAATTTGAAGCTAAAGGAGGTCAGAGATCAAAATTACACAAACTGGGAAATCAAAAGATTAAAACTTCAAGCCAAAAGGATTACTTCCAAGCTAAGGCAATATTCCAAGATACAAAAGTGTCTTTGGACAGTTTACGGTTTCGAAATCAGCACATTCTCATCCTGATCTTCCTCCTCGGCTGGAATTTACTCTCTAAACACTCGGATTGCTGAGATCAACTGAAACCTCAGCAATTTAAAGGACCTACTCCAGAAACTAATGATATCGGCGTACTAAATGAACTGCACGTCATGTGGGGAGCTGAAAAACTACGAATTCCAAAGAGCAAGGAAAACACAAACACAAACAGAGACGCAGAAGACACCGATCGTTCAATGCAGGCACACCAAACAGAAATCTGTTCAATCAACCACACCACCTCCAGAAACAATAACCTAAAAGTATCATGCAAGTCTCCAATAATACATGTCCTCCCAGCGAGGACAGCAGCATAGTAACCGAAGAGAGTCAACTGTACAAGTGATGATAAGATCCCACATCCGCAGTTAGCCGCTCCTTTTCCCGATCCACTTCCATTCTCCTCGCACTCAGTAATAAACGGAAACCCCTCCAACCCGCGTGACAAAGCGTCGTTAGTGCACCCACGTCCACCTCCTCCAAGAGTCACCTCGGCCTTGACATGGAAGGAGGAGTCTCCATGGAGAAGAAAGAGAGCATGCCCATCAATTTTCTTCGCTCCAGTAAATGGAGCAGGGCGCTCTACGGCAGAACTCGGATGTGTGGGACACTCCAAGAAATGGAGGATACAACAGAAAATTGTCTCTTCCCCTGGCACCACAATACGACAAACAATAAACAAGAAATAGTAAGGACTTAGTTTCTCCCAGACTCCACAATGGACGGAGTTCAAGTAACCTGCATCATTGACTTCACAATGGCAACACACTAAACAAGGCTCGGATACTCCCGAGCATTTGTTGCTTGCGCATTACTCCACAAGCAACCATAAACATAGATGAAGAATGCACTACTAAGAAGTCCATCAATCAGAATATTCCCACATGTTCTGCCATTTAAAAGATTATTAGCATAGAAAAGCTGATTCTAGCCAAGAGAATGCAGAACCATCAGAGTCACCAGAGTTGAGATCTACCTCTTCCTGGGTTTTCACCAGCATGTGCACATCCTAAATCAGGATTATCGATAGGAGAATTTGCTGCACCAGCGTCATATCTTACAATCTCTTGAATTGTGCATTCTCCAACACCATGACCCTGTAGTTTTGAAACGTACATAAAAATTAGATGATTTTCTCTTTCTGTGGCTTTTTTCTTTTATTGGGATTGTGAATGCAAATGCCATTACTCACCTCCCGGTGCATATCCACAGGGCCCTCCATCGGCTCCAGCAGAGGGTACCAACTCGACTGAGGGAAATCCTCAGTAACTTGAGTTACTTCTGAACCACGGAATGGTTGAGCAAAAGCAGGAGAATTCGATATGGTGCCAAATCCACCTAAACCATCGCCACCACCCAGAGCAGAAAAGGCATCGACATATGCTTGATTGTATTGACCAGCCTCACCAGAGAAAGTCAACGGACTCTCGAGATCTATCAACCCCAAGCCAGGAGCATTTTCATCTGGAATTACTGGAGTCCACAATCCCTGAGCAGCAATAGAATGATCATTTGCACAGAGGTATCTCTCTGAATGGTTGCGTCCAGATGGACCAGCATCAACTGAAGTCAATGGAGCATTGAAATCGTGCAGCTCAACATATGGTTCACTTAAAGGAAACATATTTGCATTAGAGTTTGTGACCCCAAAATTATTAACGTTATGAGATGGAGCCAATGAGTCAGGAAGGTCTTCTAAACCATCGTAGGTATCATCATCCATTGTAAATTTAGCTGGGTGAATTCCATCAGGATTGAAGTGGTCAGGGTTCTGAAAACAGGAAAGATAAGAATTAGCCAATGAAGAACAACAAATACTAGTTATACAATAAAAGCCAAGAATCAGTCATTCATAAATCCTATAGCTGATGAATGACAGCCACGAATATTTTGACATTCTGCATTAGATTGCCAAAGACAAAGTGGAGATCGATCCCCCGAAATTGACCCAAATGGATAAAGAAATAGAAAAGTAAGAAAATACTTCTTCAGCCATCAATCTGAAGAAAAATACTGTGAACCAGGAGAGGCATGAAGAGTTCAAGAAGTCGTGTCATAAAATCCAAAAGCAAAGGGTCCATTCACTTTTTTCATTTATCCAATATTAAAAAGAAGTCGGTTCACTGCCCGTGCTAAACAATAACAACTTATTACAAGCTCTCACCATATTACCAAAATCTTGCCAAAGTTTAGCATCATCCCCTAGTTCGTTCAGCCTCGTTTTTGGTCCCGTTTGCCTCTTGTCAATAAGTAAGGTCTCATTCTAGTAGCTCAAATTTGCCTAACGCAATATTGGGTTTAAAATAGAAATTTAGTCCCATCAATTTTACTTGATTCTTAATTGATAAGTTCTCATCCAATGGACTCATTTTGTCTGATGGAATAATATGATAGGAAAATATGATTCATCATTAAAAGTTGTCCAGTACAGACAGTATTGTTTCTCTAGATAACTTACAAGAGGGACAGCATCTGACAACTGTTGATAAATCCCATAGCTATCTTATCAATAATCTGAAACCTACCTAAGCAGAGCATGCCATAATAAAACACCAACACAATTCTAGGATCATCAACCTCTTCTTGGTGCTTCTATCTGATAAGAGATGATCAATTGCATACAGACATCAATGGTTACAATTAACAAGCTGTGTTGCATAGGGTTCCTTGAATTAGCTTAGAATCCTCAACATAAAGCCGAACCACGGAATTTGGAACCTTAGCATTGACTCAAAAATAATTGGTTTAAGCCTTTTTTGTTTTAAAGAAATTACTCCCTGATGAGATGACAGGGTGTAAAGAAAGTGAATGATAAACGTCAGACACCAAGCTCAGAAAGAAGTTTAAAAGCAGCAGCAGATGGGACATCAGGTTGACAACAGAATACAACAATAAACGAAATAAAGAAAATTATGTATAAATAAAAAGAAATTTATCAACATTTTTCTTGGACAAGGAAAAGAAAACTACCAACATATGAGAGCTTCTTCAAAAAGGCATTAGCACAATAAAGCAATTGTGATCAGCAGGATAGCCATGAAGAGTGAAGAACAAATACAAACCTCAACTTTGTCCTTTTCAGAAAGTGCTGCAGGGATATCATCACCAAAGATACCATATGAAAGAAGGTATTCATCACAGAGATTCGGAGGATCCTCCATTGTGACGTCATTGGTAGGAGCTGGCGGAGGCACATTGACAACAGAAGGCTCCATCTGAGATGGTCCAGCTGGGCATGCCTTGGATGTGGACCCCACGCAGTATCGCTCAGGATCTGTAATTCTGATGTCAGCAGAATGCTTCTGCTTATCAGGTAAAATAAATGCCTGAGTGAAAGCGCTAACGGAGGGGACATCAGCTTCTCCATCATCCTCCCATTCTTCCTCATCGAAGGGTGCTCCGTATTGGGCACCATTTTTTGGACCAGGACCATCTTTCTGGTAGATCATGCAAAGTACAAATGCATCCTGCAGCTCAGGAAAGTTCAGTGATCAGTTCTGTATCCTGATAAGGACAAATATAAAACTAGTTCAGTATTGTCGCAACATCAAATATACGCATCCGTGGGATTGAACTAATGAAAATCGCAAGAAGGGACAAACGAAACTGAGGATAAAAATATGTGAAGATTAGAACCTTTTATTCTTTTTTTGAAGATTATAATTTTAATGGTGAAGAATCGGTCAAAAGAGTTTTATAACAAGAGTTTATTACAGACCAATTGATTGAGTTCCATGTACAAACCACTAAAAGTTGTTTGTCAGTATTGTGCTAATGCATTGATTTATGGAGTAATACGTTATTTGCAAAGAAGAAAGCATACAAAACAGAAATTTGCCATTTATGGAAATGTCCATTTACCAGATTTCTGGGTTACTCATCAATATATGCTGAGTTGTGCTGGCAAAGATGCACATGCACATAGGCATGCATAGGTCCACGTGACACCTAGATACCTATAGACATACCTGCCTAGGTAAAGTAATTACAATTGTCTAAGCAGATGATCCAGCTCGCAAACAAAGACATGCAAGCATCAAAAAGCCTAAGGATAAACCATTCAAAAATGAGTCTTGAGACAAATAATTGAAACACGCAACTTCAATGATCGCCAAGATAACTCCCCTGCCTTCAAACACGTGGCACCAATTTACCATTGTGAGTTACTGGACATACAATTATAAAGCCCTGATATGTCATGAAAGAAGTTCAACAAGTCGCAGCCTTAACAGCTAATTGTTCTCGAGAAAATTAAGACCATATTGTGGCTCAAATTGTTATTGCAGAAAAAGCACATAGCCTTTCTAAGCTACAGCATAACCCAACACCAAACATCAATCATTTCTCCAGATTCTCCCTGCCTCCTCAAAGCAACATCAGGTCCAAGAAAATAGAAACCATACTTGGCAGAGTGCAAGTGAAAGATGAGCAAAGCAGAGTTGGACAAATTATCGAAAAGCAAGAGGTCAACAATATATAGAGACTCTGGATGATGTGCACTGAAAAGCTAAAGACGCCATAATAATCACATGCAGGGGTTTGGCGACACAATCAGGACAAGATAAAACCATTTGAATATGCAGACTAGTATTGCCAACTTCATAACTAACGAAAGAATCCAAAAGAGAATAAAAGTACATGAACTTGGACGGGCGGGTCAACGTCTCGGATAAAACCATGTACAAAATCTCAATCAAGCCAACCAGGCTATATAACCAAATCTAAATATGATCATCAGAATGGAGAAACCCAACTAGCTTTGCTTATGGTAAATGACTATAACATCACAGGTCCATGAGATGCGTGACACTATAAACAACGTCAAACAATAATGGTAACAAACACGCTCGCATATAATATTCACACAAGGAGATCATAGTTCCGTAAGAAGAGGATTTGCCTAATTCTTATCAGGAATCGACAAGGCAATACCTTTGCCACCCCTTGCGTCTTCAAACCCTCATCCTCAAGCCTATACTCGTGCATCACCCAATCTGTTCGCTCTGACTTACGTTCTCCGTCCAGGCGACGATGAAAAACTAAGCTTTTTATCATTCCCACGGGTTCACCCTTATAAATTACAGGCCTGTCCTTTCCAGTAGTTTTCCAGAACCCAAAATCAGTCGATCGGTTTGTTCTAGCACCAGTTGCATATTTCCTCCCACGGGGACAGAAGAAATACCACTTCAGATCTCTACTCAAACAAGCCTTACCTGATCAGGGGAGCAACAAAATCACACTTAGCACACCGAATCATGTTCCCAACCAAAAAAAAAAAACTCAATCTGAACCCAAATACCAAACAGATACAGAAAGAAACTTCCACGTACCTTGAAGATCCCAAGGAGGAAACTTATATATATCAACCTCTGCAATTGCTTCAATAAGAAACCTCTTTCCAAGCACTTTTCTCTTGAGGTAAAACATGACCAACTCGACATCAGTAGGATGAAAACGGAAACCCGGGGGAAGAGATGTTATCGCCATCGGGGAGACCAAACCAAATTTCGGAGTTCCTCTTCACAAGCACCAAATAGAGCAAATTCTTTTTCTTAATCTTAAAAACTGAGAGCGTCGGAGTCCCCTTTTTTTCCAGAGTAATTACCGAGGTCGTAAACAAACAACTAAACTGAAAAGTAAAAGCTGGGAAGTAAACAACGATCCGTCAGGTCCAGTGCCGAAACAGGATCTTCCCGGTGCAGCAGAGCCTTCCGCGGATCATGAAAATGTAGACACAACGAAGAAATGACGAGTGTCTCTCGCTCCCTTCAAAAGACATCTGGCGTGCGACAAAAACCCTGTTTCGAAAATCATTAGCTAAAGTGTGCCCAAGGAAACCCCTAGCAAATCAAACAGACTATCAAGCACCCCGATCGCCCCGGAACTACCACAATTCAAGAAACAATCGAACAAGATTTAACAGCGCCCTCAAAGATACAAGCTTTAAATCCGCGTGACATCGCAACTCGAGCCTTCCCCCCAACGCCCAAACACCCAACCGGGTATGAAGACCCAAAACCCCCTAATCAAACAATCGAGACCAACACCCACTTCCAAGATCCTCTCTTTTGCACGAAACCCTAACGGGGAACGGGACGATCGACCGCAAGAAGACCCTAGCGCGAACCTCCGATTACGCAAAAACCCAAGCACGAAAACGCGTGAAGCCCCCACAGGAAGAGGAAGAAGCGGGGAGCAAGATCTCGACGGACGCGAGACGACCCAAAAAGGCCCGATCGACCCAAGAATCGGGGGAAGAGAAAGATCCAAGAAACAATACCCGGATGGAGGAAACGCAGCCAAGAAGACACTTGAAGCAGAGGGGAGAGAGAGATGGTGGAGGCGGAGGTGGTGGTGGTGGTGGGGGAAGCAAGTGGAGGAGGAGGTGGTGGGGAGGGAGACGCAATCGCAGTAGCTTCGCTCTTTAAGTAGGCAGGAGAAGCTAGAGAGAGAGAAGGGAGCAGTGGAAGGAAGACTTCACCAGTCAATGCAAAACGTTATGTCGTTTTTTCCTTGTTATTTTTCAGAGGAGGAAAAACCTAACAAGGCAGCGATTTTCTGGGCCCCCTTTCTGGCTCTTGATTCCTGGGGTTTTTGTATAAATTCTTTAACACCAATTCTTGCCCTCATTTTGAAATATGAATATGCAAAAAAAAAGGGTGTGTGGATGTGGATATTAAGAAATATCATTCGCAATTTCTAGTGATTTTCGAAAAAATATGCTAAAAATTATTCGATCTGGTACAATGTAAGATTAATTTTCTATATTCTCTGAAGAGCTATCTAATAATAAATAGGAATACATTTGTTTCGGGATCGTTTGTTTTTCTAATATAAATAAGAACATACTGTCCAATTCAATCCACAAAGCCGTTGTCCGTCTTGCATTTTACTTGATTGGTTATCTTTTGCTCCGCGAAAACGATGGAAATTAAAGGAAAAATGTTTAAGTCTCTCGTGAGTATAATTGTATATTACTCGAATGCTACCGGGAATTTCAAATTATAAAAGAGAAAAAAAAACTTGAATTTGGTGCGAAAGAGAAAAAAAAGATCACACGAAAAGAAGAAGAAGAAGAAGAAGAAGAAGTAGAAATAGGAGAAAAAACATATGGGTAAAATAATTACTTCTTCTAGAAACCGTTTTATAAGAAAAGAAAAAATTGGCACGTATTGAACGCGTCTCTTGCAAGCTTCCCGCCTTGATAGCTACTACCAAAACCTCGCGCACGCCTCGTCTTCGGGAGGGAAGGGGAGCGGCTCCTTTGCCTTGAGAGAGTGCGAAACGACACCTCGTTTCGGCACGAGGCTTAGCACGGAATCTTCGTCACCCCGTCGCTGAAAGGATAGATCCTCACGCGACGCGCGACCGAGAGCATTCCAAGTTCCCACTTACTTTTTGAAGTCAAAAAAAAACGGAGAAGTCCACGACAATTAGGGATAAGAAGAGGAGGAGTTCGGAGTGTCCCGACGGTCGGTTCATGATTTTTCTTTTCGGCTCACTCGAATGCCACAAATTTGAAAGATCCGGCGTGGACCCCAATCGTCTTATGTGGCACTAGTGACGTCGGCGTGGATAATTTTTTTTGTAATTTGTTTCGCTTCTCGCTTGCTTAAGTGCTACAAATTTGAAAAATCGATCCCTCGAGCGCCACGAATTTTCAAAAAAAAAAATCGATCATTTAGGGGCCGTCGACATTTTGATTCGCCGGAAAATCCGCCGCCGGCCTCGCCAAATCTGGGCGGGAGCCTTCGCTCCCTCGGCCACGGTTGATGCAAAGGCCCTCACCCACAGCTGGCGAGGCTGCAAAGGCCCCGGGCAAGGCTACAAAGGCCTCGCTAGTTGAGGGTAAGGCCTTTGCGACCAGAGCAAAATAAATAAATAAATAAAAGAAATTCAAAAATATAAACTAATAAAAATAATCAATTTTAAAAAAATATATAAAAAATCCACGTAGCACGATTTGCTAAAAGCGACACTCAAATGATCAATTTTAATCCGATATGATAATTAAGTGAGCGAAAAAAAATATTATACGAAAATTATGGCACTTGTATTGCACCTATCTCACCATCAGGCTAACGATTTCTCCTGTAGATGGGGTCATATGAGTTGGACTTGCACGTCACCTAGAATTTGATGTTTAAATCCCATCGCCTGCCAAAGTCAACAAAAGACTGCAACAGATCGTGCAAATGATGCATCTGCATCAAGCGTGACCAGATCAATCGTGTGTGATTTTCATCGATAATGATTGGCCCGATCGACCCGACGTCAAACGGGTGGTACTTGAAACATAGATGCACAGCACATGAAATGACGGTATGCCATCTTCTCCAAGTATGAAACATTCATCGATATGCGTATTAGCTTGGACCAGTGTCCTCTTTGAGATTGGCTCAGACTAAAAGCTTCGACATTGACCGTGGCAAGACAGTTTGAACATTGTTTCGACAGTATCGTGGTCGAGAAGGCAGCGACCTTCATCATAGAAATCAAAACCCCAAAAAATTTTACACATCCTTACAAATGATCACATGCCTATAGCAAAGGCAGAAAAGGAAAAAGAGAGGGAACGAAGGAAAAACCACGTGCCCTTTTTCCCAACGATTCTACACGTGTGTGTTCGTTTCATGGAAAAATATTATGCCGGGAAGATTAGATCTTGCTGGATGACCAATGCGGAAAAGGGGAGAATCGCGCATCTTCTGAATGCCGGGACTGATTTACAGAAATCGGAGACTCTCGAACTTCATTGGCCACCGGCGAGTCCTTTGTATCTTCCCCTAATAAACCTCTCTGTACAGTATGCTCGTTTGACTATGGATGTCTTTTGTAGTACCAATGCTTGCAATAAATGGATTCCAAAGTACATGGAAGAAAGGGTATCTTCTTCGGACAGAAGCTCCAGAGTAACAGTTATAAGCTGCCTATGACTTTCATGACGAATCTTTGCTGGCAAAGTCGCATCATGCTCATCCACAAACAAGTAGGCCAGCCAGAAACCCAGAAGAATCACAAATCTTTGCAACCGTTGAGATAAAATAGAGCTCACAGAAAAGTTACTGCTATGGAGTTTCTTAATATACCACTTCATTGAATAAAAGTGAAAACCTTCCGAGCACTTAGGACAACTAAAGACGTGTGCAACAACCAAAATCCAGCACCAGCACAAACTGGGAAGCGAAAGTGGAAAAACAAATACTCAAGACAAACTGGGAACTCACACGAGCTTGACGCTCTCGGATCAAGCACAACCTAGGAAGCGAAAGTGGAAAAATAAGTACCCAACACAAACCGGGAACTCCACACGGGCTTAAGGCTCTCAAATCAAGCACAAATCAGGAATTCACCAGCTGAGTTGCGTTCGCGAGGCAAGGGAAGAGAGGTGAACGAGCTATGTTTGTGAGACAGGCGAAGAGAAGTGAGCGATGTCACCAACTGAGCTTGCATTCGTGAGGTGAAAGAAGAGAGGCGAGAGAAGAGAAAGAGGCCAGACTGCTTTTATTTTAAAAAGGGATTATGATTAGTGAGTGAATTTACCTTACCAAAAACAAAAAAATTAGTGAGTGAATTAAGAAAAAATTCATTAATTGAGCTCTTTTTTGTGTCACACACCTTTATTCGATGTACATGTGTGCACGACATTCACAAAAATCGAATCCCAGACTCAGTACATGTTGCACGCCGAGAAAGCTGCCTTCTCCATGCTCCTCTCCGCTTGCCAAGGCCCTTGGAGGGTACTTGGAAATACTAGCATTTTTCAAATGGGTTTTAAAAAATATCTGTGCCAAACAAATTCGCATTTTGCCCAAAAACCTTTAGAGGTCCAAAGGGTTTTGCAAACGTGTTGCCAAACGCATCCTTAATACCCAACCCTATCGTACTTCAATCGGTACAATCAATCGATTAATACAATCAAGCCAAGGCAAGGTGCGATGAAGACTTAATAGAGCCCGTACAGACCAGCATGGGGACTCACTAAAGGATTAGAATGTCCGACGACCCACCTTGGCTGGTTTTGACTAACAAAGTTTGCCCAACGAAGTCCGGATCTAAAGTGGCCTTACGGGATGCGAACTGATGTTCCATACCTCTGTTTTCTACTCTTTTCTTAGTCATCAAAACTGGCACGTTCCCAATTGTACTTAGTGTCTGGGCAACTAACAAGCAGAAAAACAGTTTGCTAAAACAGGTCCGGTCTGACAAGCATTAGAACTTTAACCACAATATCGACCCATAAACGGAGAAGAAAGAAATTACCTAAATCTTTAAGTAATTATGAATAAACTATAAAGCATGATCATTTCTACAATTTCATCCCTAGCCTTTATGATCCGACACCCTAACTCTTCAACTCCTCTGGTTTTTTTTTTTATTTTTGACCCCTCCATAGTGTCAAATTTGCACAGCAATCCTAGCACGTGACCTTAGATCGGAAAGTTCCCATGGATCCCTTTCGTACAATCCGAATCGATTGCATGGATCCGATTTTGTAGGTGACGAGCTAGAATCAATGTCAAATTTGAAGCTAAAGGAGGTCAGAGATCAAAATTACACAAAATGGGAAATCAAAAGATTAAAACTTCAAGCCAAAAGGATTACTTCCAAGCTAAGGCAATATTCCAAGATACAGAAGTGTCTTTGGACCGTTTATAGTTTCGAAATCAGCACATTCTCATCCTGATCTTCCTCCTCGGCTGGAATTTACTCTCTAAACACTCGGATTGGTCAGATCAACTGAAACCTCAGCAATTTAAAGGACCTACTCCAGAAACTAATGATATCGGCGTACTAAATGAACTGCACGTCATGTGGGGAGCTGAAAAACTATGAATTCCAAAGAGCAAGGAAAACACAAACAGAGATGCAGAAGACACCGATCGTTCAATGCAGGCACACCAAACAGCAATCTGTTCAATCAACCACACCACCTCCAGAAACAATAACCTAAAAGTATCATGCAGGTCTCTAATAATACATGTCCTCCCAGCGAGGACAGCATAGTAACCGGAGAGAGTCAACTGTACAAGTGATGATAAGATCCCACATCCGCAGTTAGCCGCTCCTTTTCCTGATCCACTTCCATTCTCCTCGCAATCAGTAATAAACGGAAACCCCTCCAACCCGCGTGACAAAGCGTCGTTAGTGCACCCACGTCCACCTCCTCCAAGAGTCACCTCGGCCTTGACATGGAAGGAGTCTCCATGGAGAAGAAAGAGAGCATGCCCATCAATTTTCTTCGGTCCAGTAAATGGAGCAGGGCGCTCTACGGCAGAACTCGGATGTGTGGGATACTCCAAGAAATGGAGCATACAACAGAAAATTGTCTCTTCCCCTGGCACCAAAATACGACAAACAACAAACAAGAAATAGTAAGGACTTAGTTTCTCCTAGATACCAATATGGACGGAGTTCAAGTAACCTCATCATTGACTTCACAATGGCAACACACTAAACAAGGCTCGGATACTCCCGAGCATTTGTTGCTTGCGCATTACTCCACAAGCAACCATAAACATAGATGAAGAATGCACTACTAAGAAGTCCATCAATCAGAATATTCCCACATGTTCTGCCATTTCAAAGATTATTAGCATAGAAAAGCTGATTCTTGCCAAGAGAATGCAGAACCATCAGAGTCACCAGAGTTGAGATCTACCTCTTCCTGGGTTTTCACCAGCATGTGCACATCCTAAATCAGGATTATTGATAGGAGAATTTGCTGCACCAGCACCGTATCTTACAATCTCTTGAATAGTGCATTCTCCAACACCATGACCCTGTAGTGTTGAAACGTACATAAAAATTAGTTGATATTCTCTTTCTGTAGCTTTTTCCTTTTATTGGGATTGTGAATGCAAATGTCATTACTCACCTCCCGGTGCATATCCTCATGGCCCTCCATCGGCTCCAGCCGAGGGTAGCAACTGAACTGAGGGAAATCCTCAGTAACTTGAGTTACTTCTGACCCATGGAATGGCTGAGCAAAAGCAGGAGAATTCGATATGGTGCCAAATCCACCTAAACCATCGCTACCACCCAGAGCAGAAAATAAGCAACCGACATACGCTGGATTGGATTGACCAGCCTCACCAGAGAAAGTCAACGGACTCTCAAGATCTATCAACCCCAACCCAGGAGCATTTTCATCAGGAATTACTGAAGTGCAGAATCCCTGAGCAGCAATAGAATGATCATTTGCAGAGAGGTATCTCTCTGGATGGTTGCGTCCAGATGGACCAGTATCAACTGAAGTCAATGGAGCATTGAAATCGTTCAGCTCCAAATAGTTCAGCTCCAAATATGGTTCACTTAAAGGAAACATATTTGCATTAGAGTATGTGACCGCAAAATTATTAAGGTGATGAGACGGAGCCAATGAGTCAGGAAGGTCTTCTAAACCATCGACGATATCATCCATTGTAAATTCAGCTTCGTGAATTCCATCAGGATTGACGTGGTCAGGATTCTGAAAACAGAAAAGATAAGAATTAGCTGATGAATAATAAATCCTATAGCTGATGAATGACAGCCACGAATATTTTGACATTCTGCATTAGATTGCCGAAGACATAGTGGAGATCGATCCTCCAAAATTGACCCAAATGGATAAAGAAACATAAAAGTACGAAAATACTTCTTTAGCCATCAATCTGAAGAAAAATACTTTGAACCAGGAGAGGAGTGAAGAGTTCAGGAAGTCGTATCATAAAATCCAAAAGCAGAGGGTCCATTCACTTTTTTCATTTATCCAATATTAAAAAGAAGTCGGTTCACTGCCCGTGCTAAACAATAACAACTTATTACAAGCTCTCACAATATTACAAAAATCTTGCCAAAGTTTAGCATCATCCCCTAGTTCGTTCTGCCTCTTTTCTGGTCCCGTTTGCCTCTTATCAATAAGTAAGGTCTCATTCTAGTAACTCAAATTTGCCTAACGCAATATTGGGTTTAAAATAGAAATTTAGTCCCATCAATTTTACTTGATTCTTAATTGATAAGTTCTCATCCAATGGACTCATTTGGTCTGATGGAACAATATGATAGGAAAACATTATTCATCATTAAAAGTTGTCCAGTGCAGACAATATTGTTTCTATAGATAACTTACAAGAGGGACAGCATCTGACAACTGTTGACAAATCCCATAGCTATCTTATCAATAATCTGAAACCTACCTAAGCAGAGCATGCCATAAAACACCAACACAATTCTAGGATCGTCAACCTCTTCTTGGTGCTTCTATTTGATAAGAAATGATCAATTGCATACAGACATCAATGGTTACAATTAATAAGCTGTGTTGCATAAGGAATTGTGAATGCAAATGCCATTACTCACCTCCCGGTGCATATCCACAGGGCCCTCCATCGGTTCCTGCCAAGGGTACCAACTCGACTGAGGGAAATCCTCAGTAACTTGAGTTACTTCTGAACCATGGAATGGCTGAGCAAAAGCAGGAGAATTCGATATGGTGCCAAATCCACCTAAACCATCGCCACCACCCAGAACAGAAAAGGCATCGACATATGCGTGATTGGATTGACCAGCCTCACCAGAGAAAGTCAACGGACTCTCGAGATCTATCAAACCCAACCCAGGAGCATTTTCATCAGGAATTACTGGAGTCCACAATCCCTGAGCAGCAATAGAATGATCATTTGCACAGAGGTATCTCTCTGGATGGTTGCGTCCAGATGGACCAGAATCAACTGAAGTCAATGGAGCATTGAAATCGTCCAGCTCCAAATATGGTTCACTTAAAGGAAACACATTGGCAATAGAGTTTGTGACCGCAAAATTATTAAGGTGATGAGACGGAGCCAATGAGTCAGGAACGTCTTCTAAACCATCGACGATATCATCCATTGTAAATTCAGCTTCGTGAATTCCATCAGGATTGACGTGGTCAGGGTTCTGAAAACAGGAAAGATAAGAATTAGCCGATGAATAATAAATCCTATAGCTGATGAATGACAGCCACGAATATTTAGACATTCTGCATTAGATTGCCGAAGACAAAGTGGAGATCGATCCCCCAAAATTGACCCAAATGGATAAAGAAACATAAAAGTACGAAAATACTTCTTTAGCCAACAATCTGAAGAAAAATACTATGAACCAGGAGAGGAGTGAAGAGTTCAGGAAGTCGTATCATAAAATCCAAAAGCAGAGGATCCATTCACTTATTTCATTTATCCAATATTAAAAAGAAGTCGGTTCACTGCCCGTGCTAAACAATAACAACTTATTACAAGCTCTCACCATATTACCAAAATCTTGCCAAAGTTTAGCATCATCCCCTAGTTCGTTCTGCCTCTTTTTTGGTCCCGTTTGCCTCTTGTCAATAAGTAAGGTCTCATTCTAGTAACTCAAATTTGCCTAACGCAATATTGGGTTTAAAATAGAAATTTAGTCCCATCAATTTTACTTGATTCTTAATTAATAAGTTCTCATCCAATGGACTCATTTTGTGTGATGGAACAATATGATAGGAAAACATTATTCATCATTAAAAGTTGTCCAGTGCAGACAATATTGTTTCTATAGATAACTTACAAGAGGGACAGCATCTGACAACTGTTGACAAATCCCATAGCTATCTTATCAATAATCTGAAACCTACCTAAGCAGAGCATGCCATAAAATGCCAACACGATTCTAGGATCATCAACCCCTTCTTGGTGCTTCTATTTGATAAGAGATGATCAATTGCATACAGACATCAATGGTTACAATTAATAAGCTGTGTTGCATAAGGAATTGTGAATGCAAATGCCATTACTCACCTCCCGGTACATATCCACAGGGCCCTCCATCAGTTCCTGCCGAGAGTACCAACTCGACTGAGGGAAATCCTCAGTAACTTGAGTTACTTCTGAACCATGGAATGGCTGAGCAAAAGCAGGAGAATTCGATATGGTGCCAAATCCACCTAAACCATCGCCACCACCCAGAACAGAAAAGGCATCGACATATGCTTGATTGGATTGACCAGCCTCACCAGAGAAAGTCAACGGACTCTCGAGATCTATCAACCCCAACCCAGGAGCATTTTCATCAGGAATTACTGGAGTCCACAATCCCCGACCAGCAACAGAATGATCATTTGCACAGAGGTATCTCTCTGGATGGTTGCGTCCAGATAGACCAGCATCAACTGAAGTCAATGGAGCATTGAAATCGTTCAGCTCCAAATATGGTTCACTTAAAGGAAACACATATGCATTAGAGTTTGTGACCGCAAAATTATTAAGGTGATGAGACGGAGCCAATGAGTCAGGAAGGTCTTCTAAACCATCGAAGATATCATCCATTGTAAATTCATCTTCGTGAATTCCATCAGGATTGACGTGGTCAGGGTTCTGAAAATAGGAAAGATAAGAATTAGCCGATGAATAATAAATCCTACAGCCGATGAATGACAGCCACGAACATTTTGACATTCTGCATTAGATTGCTGAAGACAAAGTGGAGATCCATCCCCCAAAATTGACCCAAATGGATAAAGAAACATAAAAGTAAGAAAATACTTCTTTAGCCATCAATCTGAAGAAAATTACTTTGGACCAGGAAAGGAGTGAAGAGTTCAGGAAGTCGTATCATAAAATCCAAAAGCACAGGGTCCATTCACTTATTTCATTTATCCAATATTAAAAAGAAGTCGGTTCACTGCCTGTGCTAAACAATAACAACTTATTACAAGCTCTCACCATATTACCAAAATCTTGCCAAAGTTTAGCATCATCCCCTAGTTCGTTCTGCCTCTTTTTTGGTCCCGTTTGCCTCTTGTCAATAAGTTAGGTCTCATTCTAATAACTCAAATTTGCCTAACGCAATATTGGGTTTAAAATAGAAATTTAGTCCCATCAATTTTACTTGATTCTTAATTAATAAGTTCTCATCCAAGGGACTCATTTTGTGTGATGGAACAATATGATAGGAAAACATTATTCATCATTAAAAGTTGTCCAGTGCAGACAATATTGTTTCTATAGATAACTTACAAGAGGGACAGCATCTGACAACTGTTGACAAATCCAATAGCTATCTTATCAATAATCTGAAACCTAACTAAGCAGAGCATGCCATGAAACACCAACACGATTCTAGGATCACCAACCTCTTCTTGGTGCTTCTATTTGATAAGAGATGATCAATTGCATACAGACATCAATGGTTACAATTAATAAGCTGTGTTGCATAAGGAATTGTGAATGCAAATGCCATTACTCACCTCCCGGTGCATATCCACAGGGCCCTCCATCGGTTCCTGCCAAGGGTACCAACTCGACTGAGGGAAATCCTCAGTAACTTGAGTTACTTCTGAACCATGGAATGGCTGAGCAAAAGCAGGAGAATTTGATATGGTGCCAAATCCACCTAAACCATCGCCACCACCCAGAACAGAAAAGGCATCGACATATGCGTGATTGGATTGACCAGCCTCACCAGAGAAAGTCAACGGACTCTCGAGATCTATCAAACCCACCCCGGGAGCATTTTCAAAAGGAATTACTGGAGTCCACAATCCCTGAGCAGCAATAGAATGATCATTTGCACAGAGGTATCTCTCTGGATGGTTGCGTCCAGATGGACCAGAATCAACTGAAGTCAATGGAGCATTGAAATCGTTCAGCTCCAAATATGGTTCACTTAAAGGAAACACATTTGCATTAGAGTTTGTGACCGCAAAATTATTAAGGTGATGAGATGGAGCCAATGAGTCAGGAAGGTCTTCTAAACCATCGAAGATATCATCCATTGTAAATTCAGCTTCGTGAATTCCATCAGGATTGACGTGGTCAGGGTTCTGAAAACAGTAAAGATAAGAATTAGCCGATGAATAATAAATCCTATAGCCGATGAATGACAGCCACGAATATTTTGACATTCTGCATTACATTGCCGAAGACAAAGTGGAGATCGATCCCCCAAAATTGACCCAAATGGATAAAGAAACAGAAAAGTACGAAAATAATTCTTTAGCCATCAATCTGAAGAAAAATACTTTGAACCAGGAGAGGAGGGAAGAGTTCAGGAAGTTGTATCATAAAATCCAAAAGCAAAGGGTCCATTCACTTATTTCATTTATCCCATATTAAAAAGAAGTCGGTTCACTGCCCGTGCTAAACAATAACAACTTATTACAAGCTCTCACCATATTACAAAAATCTTGCCAAAGTTTAGCATCATCCCCTAGCTCGTTCTGCTTCTCTTTTGGTCCCGTTTCGTTCTGCTTCTTTTTTGGTCCCGTTTGCCTTGTGTCAATAAGTAAGGTCTCATTCTAGTAGCTCAAATTTGCTTAACGCAATATTGGGATTAAAATAGAAATTTAGTCCCATCAATTTTACTTGATTCTTAATTGATAAGTTCTCATCCAACGGACTCATTTTGTGTGATGGAACAATATGATAGGAAAACATGATTCATCATTAAAAGTTGTCCAGTGCAGACAATATTGTTTCTATAGATAACTTACAAGAGGGACAGCATCTGACAACAGTTGACAAATCCCACAGCTATCTTATCAATAATCTGAAACCTACCTAAGCAGAGCATGCCATAAAACACCAACACGATTCTAGGATCATCAACCTCTTCTTGGTGCTTTTATTTGATAAGAGATGATCAATTGCATACAGACATCAATGGTTACAATTAATAAGCTGTGTTGCATAAGGTATTGTGAATGCAAATGCCATTACTCACCTCCCGGTGCATATCCACAGGGCCCTCCATCGGCTCCTGCCAAGGGTACCAACTCGACTGAGGGAAATCCTCAGTAACTTGAGTTACTTCTGAACCATGGAATGGCTGAGCAAAAGCAGGAGAATTCGATATGGTGCCAAATCCACCTAATCCATCACCACCACCCAGAGCAGAAAAGGCATCAACAGATGCTTGATTGGAGTGACCAGCCTCACCAGAGAAAGTCAACGGACTCTCGAGATCTATCAACCCCAACCCAGGAGCATTTTCATCAGGAATTACTGAAGTCCAGAATCCCTGAGCAGCAATAGAATGATCATTTGCACAGAGGTATCTCTCTGAATGGTTGCGTTGAGAAGGACCAGTATCAACTGAAGTCAATGGAGCATTGAAATCGTTCAGCTCCAAATATGGTTCACTTAAAGGAAACACATTTGCATCAGAGTTTGTGACCGCAAAATTATTAAGGTGATGAGACGGAGCCAATGAGTCAGGAACGTCTTCTAAACCATCGACGATATCATCCATTGTAAATTCAGCTTCGTGAATTCCATCAGGATTGACGTGGTCAGGGTTCTGAAAACAGGAAAGATAAGAATTAGCCGATGAATAATAAATCCTATAGCTGATGAATGACAGCCACGAATATTTTGACATTCTGCATTACATTGCCGAAGACAAAGTGGAGATCGATCCCCCAAAATTGACCCAAATGGATAAAGAAACAGAAAAGTACGAAAATAATTCTTTAGCCATCAATCTGAAGAAAAATACTTTGAACCAGGAGAGGAGTGAAGAGTTCAGGAAGTCGTATCATAAAATCCAAAAGCAAAGGGTCCATTCACTTTTTTCATTTATCCAATATTAAAAAGAAGTCGGTTCACTGCCCGTGCTAAACAATAACAACTTATTACAAGCTCTCACCATATTACCAAAATCTTGCCAAAGTTTAGCATCATCTCCTAGTTCGTTCTGCCTCATTTTTGGTCCCGTTTGCCTCTTGTCAACAAGTAAGGTCTCATTCTAGTAGCTCAAATTTGCCTAATGCAATATTGGGTTTAAAATAGAAATTTAGTCCCATCAATTTTACTTGATTCTTAATTGATAAGTTCTCATCCAACGGACTCATTTTGTGTGATGGAACAATATGATAGGAAAACTTGATTCATCATTAAAAGTTGTCCAGTGCAGACAATATTGTTTCTATAGATAACTTACAAGAGGGACAGCATCTGACAACTGTTGACAAATCCCATAGCTATCTTATCAATAATCTGAAACCTACCTAAGCAGAGCATGCCATAAAACACCAACACGATTCTGGGATCATCAACCTCTTCTTGGTGCTTCTATTTGATAAGAGATGATCAATTGCATACAGACATCAATGGTTACAATTAATAAGCTGTGTTGTATAAGGTTCCTTGAATTAGCTTAGAATCATCAACATAAAGCCGAACCACGGAATTTGGAACCTTAGCATTAACTCAAAAATAGTTGGTTTAAGCCTTTTTTGTTTTAAAGAAATTACTCCCTGATGAGATGGCAGGGTGTAAAGAAAGTGAATGATAAACGTCAGACACCAAGCTCAGAAAGAAGTTTAAAAGCAGCAGCAGATGGGACATCAGGTTGACAACATAATACAACAAGAAATGAAATAAAGAAAATTATGTATAAATAAAAAGAAAATTATCAACATTTTTCTTGGACAAGGAAAAGAAAACTACCAACACATATGAGAGCTTCTTCAAAAAGGCATTAGCACAATAAAGCAATTGTGATCAGCAGGATAGCCATGAAGAGTGAAGAACAAATACAAACCTCAACTTTGTCGTTTTCAGAAAATGCTGCAGGGATATCATCACCAAAGATACCAAACCAAATTTCGGAGTTCCTATTCACAAGCACCAAATAGAGCAAATTCTTTTTCTTAATCTTAAAAACTGAGAGTGGCGGAGTCCCCTTTTTTTCCAGAGGAATTACCCAGGTCGTAAACAAACAACTAAACTGAAAAGTAAAAGCTGGGAAGTAAACAACGATCCGTCAGGTCCAGTGCCGAAACAGGATCTTCCCGGTGCAGCAGAGCCTTCCGCGGATCATGAAAATGTAGACACAACGAAGAAATGACGAGTGTCTCTCGCTCCCTTCAAAAGACATCTGGCGTGCGACAAAAACCCTGTTTCGAAAATCATTAGCTAAAGTGTGCCCAAGGAAACCCCTAGCAAATCAAACAGACTATCAAGCACCCCGATCGCCCCGGAACTACCACAATTCAAGAAACAATCGAACAAGATTTAACAGCACCCTCAAAGATACAAGCTTTAAATCCGCGTGACATCGCAACTCGAGCCTTCCCCCCAACGCCCAAACACCCAACCGGGTATGAAGACCCAAAACCCCCTAATCAAACAATCGAGACCAACACCCACTTCCAAGATCCTCTCTTTTCCACGAAACCCTAACGCGGAACGGGACGATCGACCGCAAGAAGACCCTAGCGCGAACCTCCGATTACGCAAAAACCCAAAGCACGAAAGCGCGTGAAGCCCCCCAACAGAGAGAGGAAGAAGCGGGGAGCAAGATCTCGACGGACGCGAGACGACCCAAAAAGGCCCGATCGACCCAAGAATCGGGGGAAGAGAAAGATCCAAGAAACAATACCCGGATGGAGGAAACGCAGCCAAGAAGACACTTGAAGCAGAGGGAGTCGAGAGAGGGGAGAGAGAGAAAGAGAGATGGAGGAGGCGGAGGAGGTGGTGGTGGTGGGAGAAGCAAGTGGAGGAGGAGGAGGAGGAGGTGGTGGGGGGGGAGACGCAATCGCAGTCGCTTCGCTCTTTAAGCAGCAGGAGAAGCTAGAGAGAGAGAGTGTGTTCCCCTTCCACCGGTCAATGCAAAAGAGGATGTCTTGGGGAAGAACAGCATAAGTGTGAAAAGTTATACGAAACTCACTTTGATGCCAAAATTTTATTTGGATCGCTTAAATATTAAATCAAAAAAAAAATGATCACTTTAATATCAATAATGAGAGGTTATGGCTAAATTAATACGTGATATTTATAATTAAATTTTTAATCTTAATTAGATTTTTAAAAAAAAAATTAATCTACGTGGCATTTTCAAGTATATATTTCGATTTTTTAAATACTTTTTTGAATTTTCTTCTTTTCTTCTTCTCCCTTTGATCACCGTCGGTGATCGGATATCGGCCACCGGCCGCCTGGTCTCGCCCGGATGAGGCCGCCGCCGCCCGCCACAGGCAAAGCCCGACCGACGACGCCCAACGGGGCCGCCGTGGCCTGGGCGACGGCCAGCCTTGCCAGATTTGGCGAGGGGAGCCCTCGCCGAGGCTTGCCCTCACCCATGGGAGGCTAGCCCGACCCCGCCGAGGCTTGCCCGCCGTCGCCCAGGCGTGGGTCAGTCGAGCCTTGCCTGTGGCGGGTGGCAGCGGCCTCGTCCGGGCGAGGCTAGGCGGCCGATGGCCGGCCTCCGGTCACCGGCGGTGACCAAAAGGAGAAAAAAGAAAAGAAAAGAAGGAAAAAAGAAAGAAAAGAAAAAAAAATTATTTAAAATAAAAAATGCTGACTGTACATGCTAACTGTATTTCCGGCAAGCCACGTCGGCTTCAGAAATTAATAAAAAAAATGTCACGTCGGATTTCCGGCCAAACTGACCGGAGTTAGCACTTAAGTTATCGTTTTTCAAAAATTTTGACACTTAAATGATCCAAATGAAATTTTTTGCACCAAAGTGAGCTCCGTACACAACTTTTGGCACTTTTGCTGTTCTTCCCCCTCGTTTTTTCCTTGTTATTTTGGAGGAGGAAAAACCTAACAACCTCGCCAGACTATCGACCTCGTCGCTGGGCGAGGCCAACCTCGCCAGCAGCCGGCGAGGTCGAGCCTTGCCAGCGACCGACGGGGCCGAGCCCTTGCCAGATCGGGCGAGGCTTGACCTCGCCGGCAACTGGCAAGCCTCGACCTCGCCCAACCTAGGCGAGGGCGGCCCTCGCCCAATGCCGGCAAGGGTCGCCTCCGCCTGAGGCGGGCGACCTCCACCGGCCTCGGCTATGGTCGGCGAAGGAAGAGAAGAAAAAAAAAGGAAAAGGAAAAAGAAAACAGAAAGGAAAAAATAATTAAAAAGTTACTGTTTCGATGCCGGAACAGTGACATTCTTGCTGCCCGACAGGCAATTTTTGGCCAGCCCGCGACCCAGGCCCTTATTTGAGACTTTTTGGGCACTTCGAGTTCTTATTTGAGATTAATTGGGCACTTCAGGCCCTTATTTGATACCGTATCCACTTTGGGTACCAAATTAAGTAAACGCTTCCACTCGGGGTATGAAAATGGAATTTTCCCTTTATATCGGGATCGTTCATTGTTTTTATGTAAATAAGAAAATATAATCCAATTCAATCTATAAAGTTCTTGTTCATTTTTGCATTTTTCTTGATCAGTTATCTTTTACTTCGCGAAAATGACGGAAACTAAAAAAAAATATTTAGGTTTCTCGTGAGTATATAATTATATTACTCGAATGCTACTGGGAATTACAGAAGAGAAAAAGAAAATTTGAATTTGGTGTGAAAGACAAAATAAGATCACACGAAAAAAAAAACAGAAGAAGTAGAAATAGAAGAAGAAACATTTGGGTAAAATAATTTCTTCTTCTAGAAACCGAAAAGAATAACCAAAAATTGCCACGTATTGAACGCGTCTCTCGTAAGCTTCCGCCTTGATAAGAACTCGTAAGCGGCTCTTGCCTTGAAAGGTGCGAAAACGACGACGTACGACCAAAGAGTACTCCAAGTTCCACTTAATTTTTGAAGTTAAAAAACGGAGAAGTCCGTGACAATTAGGGATAAGAACGGAAGGAGCTTGGAGCGTCCCAACGGTGCTTCACAATTTTCTTTTCCGCTCGCTTGAGTGTCACAAAATTTAAAAAATCAATCATTCAGCGACTTGTTTCACCGGAAAATCTGATATCGACGCTGACGCGGATAACTTTTTATAATTTATTTCGCTTACTTAAGTGCTATAAATTTGAAAAATCGATCGCTCATGCCCCGTAAATTTAAAAAATCAATCATTTAAGTGTCATCAACAATTTGATTCGCCTGAAAACCCACCGCCGGCCTCGCCAGATCTAGGTGAGAGCCTTCGCTCCCTCGGCCATGGTCGGCGTGAAGGCCTGCGTCCAGCGAGGCTGCGAAGGCCCCACTGGTCGAGGGTGAGGCCTTTGCGACCAAAGCAAAAAAAAAAAAAAAACAAAGGAAATTCAAAAATAATAAACTAATAAAAATAATCAATTTTTTAAAAAAATACAAAAAATCCACATAACACGATTTGCCAGAAGTGACACTCAGATGATCAATTTTAATCCGATATAATACTTAAGTGAGCGAAAAAAAAATATTATACAAAAATTATGGCACTTGTATTATACCTATCTCTCTATCAGGCTAACGATTTCTCCTGTAGATGGGGTCATATGAGTTGGACTTGCATGCCACCTAGAATTTGATGTTTAAATCCCATCGGCTGCCAAAGTCAACGAAAGACGCAACACATCGTGCAAATGATGCATCTGCATCAAGCGTGACCAGATCGATCGTGTGATTTTCGTCGGTAACGATTGGCCCGATCGACCCGACGTCAAACGGGTGGTACTTGAAACATAGATGCACAGCACACGAAATGATGGTATGCCATCTTCTCCAAGTATGAAACATTCATCGATATGTATATTAGCTTGGACCAGTGTCCTCTTTGAGATTGCTCAGACTAAAAGCTTCGATATTGACCGTGGCAAGACAGTTTGAACATTGTTTCGACAGTATCGTGGTCGAGAAGGCAGCGACCTTCATCATAGAAATCAAAACCCCAAAAAATTTTACACATCCTTACAAATGATCACATGCCTATAGCAAAGGCAGAAAAGGAAAAAGAGAGGGAACGAAGGAAACACCACATGCCCTTTTTCCCAACGATTCTACATGTGTGTGTTCGTTTCATGGAAAAATATTATGTGGGGAAGACTAGATCTTGCTGAATGACCAATGCGGAAAAAGGGGAGAATCGCGCACCTTCTGAATGCCGGGACTGATTTACAGAAATCGGAGACTCTCGAACTTCATTGGCCACCGACGAGTCCTTTGTATCTTCCCCCAATAAACCTCTCTGTACAGTATGCTCGTTTGACTATGGATGTCTTTTGTAGTACCAATGCTTGCAATAAACGGACGCCAAAGTACATGGAAGAAAGGGTATCTTCTTCGGACAGAAGCTCCAGAGTAACAGTTATAAGCTGCCTATGACTTTCATGACGAATCTTCGCCGGCAAAGTCGCATCATGCTCATCCACAAACAAGTAGGCCAGCCAGAAACCCAGAAGAATCACAAATCTTTGCAACCGTGAAGACATATGAAGGGCATCCAACAGTGAATAAGCAGCCCTCCAAGCGCACACAAACCGGGCCAGTCAAGTGTGACAGGAAACTTTCATACCCGGCAGCCACACCAAATAGAATGACCCAGTAATCACAAACTTAATCACTGCTCATAGTATCCCATTCAAAACCCTCTGGTAGTAATCATACTGGCGCGTCCGCCATGCATCCAAGCTGCTGCTAATTAGGGAAAGCACCAAGGATACACATTGCTGCCAGAACCAAGACACACTGCTGTAACAACCGTAGCAAACGAAGAAGGTGCATCGCAATCATAAGTATCAACTCAGAACTAACCTCTTCCGTTAAACTTAGGTGAAATCTCTTCCTCAAATTCTGAATGGTCCGTGGACCACCTTTAAAGCAAGGGAACCCAGAGTCCTGACCCAACCAATGCAAAGAGGTAAGTTATATGTCAATCGAAGTAATCAAGACAAATAATTCTATTTCAGATTAAGGTCTGGCGCACGCACATATGGCTGATTGATTATTGGTCTCAAGGAACTCAGGTAACAACCTTACATGTCCACCCAATTACCCCACGAGTTGGATGAGAGGCCAGCAATGGTAAAACAATTACAATACTTCCACAGTTGCAGCTCCTCAAGCCACTAAAACTTCGCACTCACAAAATGAGCATTTTTAGTTCAGTAATAACACTAGTTTTCTTTCTGAGGAGCAAAAATCATTTTGGAATTAACTGATTTTAAAGTGGGAAAGAAATAAATGCATTACTAGACATCTTTCAAAATCAGGCTTACTTCACACTTCACAGTCCCATGCTCAAATAAAATTTACAAGATGTTATCCTGATTCTTCATAAATCTAAGAATACAAGCATGCGCTGAAAAGCAATATAAAAATCACAAGGAATTGAATGTAAAATGCTGTGGCCAGTCACAAAATCAATAGTTCCCATTAGGCCACCCATCGTATCTGTAAAATGTTAATCTTGAGAATTCAGGTCATCATGGCTAAATCTTTTCAAGTCAATTGATGAGCTCTTGCTGGGCAATAAATAGCACTCCACTTACCTGCAACATCTCCACAAGCAAAATGATACGCTCTGCATGTTTGCGACATGTAAGGAAACCTTGGATACACAAAACCTGGAAGAGAAAATCATGAACACATGTAAAGGGGAGAAGCCAAAATCATTTATTAGACTGAAAAGTTGTTCCCGTACCTTAAAGTAGTCAAAAAATTCACTTGGTATTCCCTCAGCATCAGAATCCATGACCTGCCGCAGTTTACAATTCAAAACCTCATCCAAATATAAGGCAAAACTTCCATGTGAATAAAAAGTAACAGAAAAACTGAAATGTGACTCAAATGAAAACTTGTATTACCTCAAGAAGTTCACGTGTTAGTTTGAAAGGTGCACTCTCAAAATTCACCCCACCAGGTGAGTTTGATAGCATGAAGCCAAAATCAATGTGAATAATATGCCCTTCTTCATCCAATAAAAGATTCCCATTATGACGATCCTTCACCTGACAGAAGGTTGAAAAAACACGACAGTAAATTTACAGTTGCCTCAGAACCAAAAATCAAAGGCGTAATGTATGATCAAAAAACAAAGACAAATGATGTGACCACTTAAATAAAGCACATGCACAAGGGAAATAGCTTATTCCAAAAATGCAATCTATAAGCAAGATCCACATTGATTTAGCAGAAACATTATTGCTCATCCGGCACATAAGCAGAATTCTCCTAAACAATTGAGATATGAGAAACTTCAAGAAAAAAAAAAACATCTACAAAGATAACCTTCAATCATTGAAAAACTAACAATAGTAGAAATTGACCAATCAACTTAGGGAAAAAAAACCCATAATCGCTGAAAGAGTTTACTTTAAGAAGTGAGAATTGAGATAAAAATGGTAAATTCAAAATAAAATGATGTTTCCTGGAAAATAACTTCCTAGGTCATGTGTGCTATAAGATGTTGAGATCAGCAACGGACCGGAGCTGGAAGAATCTAGTAAAAATTGACCGATCAACTTAAAAGAAAAAAGGTTTCAACCAAAAAAGAAAAAAAAAGGTTCCATCAATCGCCGAAAGAGTTTACTTTAACAAACGAGAAGTGAGATAAAAATGATAACATTACAATGAGAACGATGTTTTCTGGAACATAACATCCTCATGTGCTATAAGACGCTCGAAACAACAAAAGGTGGAGTCTTCAAACTCACTACCCTATCTCCAACACCCAAAGGGAATGGAAAAGAATCTCACAGCATGTGAGAAGAGAACCAACAAAAGCATCACACAAGAAGATCTTCGAAAAACTATTCAGGTCATGTCCTTGTACAATCATCTACTTTGACCTCTTCTTCCATATGCTCCAAACAAATACATTTCAGAAACTGAAAGTGCTCACAGGTTAGGAAAAGTGGGCCATCAGAAATATATGTGAAAAACATGAACTCTCATTATTGGATTTGTGCATGTTGAGATTTTAAGGCATTGATGCAATTTATCCTACCCCTAAAAGTTTATTAGTAGCCTACTGCATATAAATAATGCTACAATCGCTTAGAAACTTTACTAAGATTCCGTTGTTCATGTGTTTTGGCCAGTTCTAATTCATTACAAGAAGAAAGAACCACTGGCTTATGGATCACATCTGTAGTACTTCAATCAACAATCCACCTCAACGCCACACTATTCAACAAAGTGCTCAGGTTATACCAAGGTAGTCAAACTCACTTTTTCACCTAAGATCAGTGAGGTTCCCCTAACATTGAATCCTAAGATCAAATCGTAAAATTTTACTAACTTTATAGAAGAACTTCAAAAAATATTCTGAGACCCAGTCAAATTGATCATGAAAGTTTATATTATAAGACTCAACAGGAACCAAGTAAATGGTCCGTCTAGCAACATTAACACCACAATTGACAGCATATGAATTATGTAGACATCAATTAACTAGGTCTCACGTCATGCAAGTAAATCTACTTGATAGTAAATGAAAATGGTTTTTTTGGAAGTAGCTAGAACCAATGATGTTATTGTACCTCAAAAATTTAAATGTATTCACAGATAAATCTAAAGTGTATTCTCTAATTACCAGTACCGGTAAAAATTAACCGGATCATATGTTCATGAAAACTCAGAAAAAATAATATACGATTAGCAACACTCTACCAGACAAAATTCATTTGGAAAAACAAAAACTTGGATTAGCTTTTCTGGAATAATTTATCTGCCGTAAAAACAGTTTAGCTCTATCTGTTCGTAGCAATACGAGAAGAGGAGGCCCTATACTTAGCCTTTTTATTTTCGAATTTAGTTATTCAATTAGGCACCAGTGAAACGCGACATTTCAATAATGCATAATGGGCTTATTTTAGTTGGTTTTGGGCTCTTGAAACCCAAAACCCCAACAAAGTACACCTAGACAAAAAAACACAGCCGATACTGATTCTATGTGAGGCAACTCGCGATCTTAACTGTTCCACCAATTTAAATCACGATTTCACCGATTTTACCCCTACAAACGATTTTCAATAGGGTTATCATGATTCACATGATCTGGCACGTAAAATCTTTTGATTTTATAAGTCAGGTTGCAATTTTAGATACAATGGATTATACATTGAGTACATATCGTATTGATCATGTGCATTTTCTATCTCTGAGGACAGATGCTGAGAAAGGAGGTTCTCTTACCTGAAGAAGGTAGCAAACTAGCGAGTAACCAGCCATGCTTTCGACAAAATTTCTCTGCAGTAAGGAAAAAGTTCGCATCTGATCAGCCTTTTAAATGCCTGAAAATTTTATTTTCATTATCTATCTCAAAATTCACAGGCCAGAGGAATTAATTGTCTCGAAGGGCATTATGCAAGCAAGACAGCAAGATCAGAATAAATAGAAGAGCATAATAATCATTTTGTAAAGGTTCAAAAGTTCGCCACATTGAATTTTTCACTTAACAAATGAAAGAGAGCGATGACTGAACTGATCTGATTTTTCTTTTCTGGCTTGAGTGACCTGAACTAATACACAGTGACAAAAGAAAACAATGCACAGAGAGGGAGTTGTTCCTTTGATCTCACAATCACTAGATATGTGCATGGATGAGAGAGCATTCTCACATCTTTGTGCACGTATCAGACATACCCATTGCCATGAAGCAAATACCAACATATTTGCGAGCAAACACAAAGGCGCAGGCCCACACTGCACCCCTGAGCAAGCATGTACAGAGACACAACCAAGCACGTACAAAGACACACAACCAAGCAATAACACAAGCTCATGTGTACACTCACTTGAGCATACCAGCATTGACATCACCAAACAATTGATGATAGAATACACTCAAGGATATACCCAAGAATGACGTGACAACACTGTCAGGACACGAAAGTGGTTGAATGGACTTATCATTTCCAAAATCTTGACTCTGTCCTCTGTCAACTAGTTAACTGAATCTGACTAGTGAAAAGGCAAAATAAGCCACCTATCAACAACATACAGTGCCTGAAATGACCCCCCTTTAACTGCAAAAACAATTAAAGAAAGGGCATGGCAATGTTTAAATCGCCTCATCCACCTCCACCCATCACAGTGAAGTCCACATGACTGGCTAGCAGAAAGGTGGTCATCTACTTGAATAGGCGGAGAAGGAAACTGAAGAACAACAAGACCAAAACAGTAGGATCAAAAGGATCCTATGATTCATATAAAACAACAAGGATCGCTTCTAAAAACAGCATCCTCTTGTTGTTGACAATCATTAGTGAGATTATCAAATTAAAACCCAGTTCTCATCCCAAGGAGTCAACAATTAGTTATCTTTTTGGCTTGTGACACGTTCCTTATTGAAAGAGGCTCGGTCAGTTTTCTTTCTCTAGTTTTTGACAGGATGGACGCTACTCTGCTAAAAGTTTAGAAAACCATACTCAGTTTCTCTAGTTTTTGACAGGATGGACACTATTCTGCTAAAAGTTTAGAAAACCATACTCAGTATCTTAGTAAGAACTCTGTTTGATTCACATTCCATTCTTTTTATGCTACTAAGGTGTCTCCTCATTCAAAATTAGAGTAAGACTTCAGTTTCTGCTCACAATGTTGCCTGGCTTCAGTAGGTCTGCATAAGCAAAACAAGCAAACCATCCAATCATCTAAACGGCAGCAGAAGGTAAATGATTTTTTATAGAAAGGGCCTGTCAAAGACGAATAGGCCATGATGGCAGATGGTGAAGCTCGAAAGGGAGATTCAATTGGGAAGCTGAAAGCCTGGAAGTGTAATTATTTGATTGAATAGAGCAGGGTGGTTTATTTGGCATTTGAAATCCAATCTTAACATTATTGACAAGATTCCGTCGATATTCTAATCCAACCAGCCCATGAATAGTTGGGGAAATAATTATGCATTCTCCATCCAGTCAGCAATTTATCCGCAACATTTGCCTAAAAAAAAGTCTGACATCACTCGTATATTCAATGGCTAATTTCCATGCTCAAACCGATCACTTATGTCACCATATTCCATCCACAAGTGACAACCTCCTTGCCCTCATATAGTCAAAGGACATCATTTAGGAAACAAAATGTTATATTTCACCGGAACAGTGAAGTGGCCATATTTAATGTACATCAAGTAGAAGAAGAGCGTGCACAATACAGCATACTAGGGGTTCATAGTGAACATAACAACTATCATATAAAAAGCCATAAGGAATTATCAAAGATTTACGAGAGGTTCATTATCTATGCAAACAGTAATTCTATAAGGCAGATCTAGAGGATCAAAGCACTTGCTAAATACAAAACTAATTGACTAGATGTTTATTGCTTGCTGACAATATAAAAGCAGCAGGTTCCTCTCAAGAGGTTAAATTTAACAAGTCCTCCAATTTACACCAGCCTAGACCCTTCCAATTAATCTTTTGCATCTCTTTCATTATGATACTTTAACTATCATGCATGGAAAAGTCCCTCGACGAGATTTGAAAGGCAGTAATTCCAAATAGAAGCCAAAATGATTCCAAACTCCCATTACAAAATCCTCAGAGTTTTTTTTTATAATAACAAAAAAGAAAGTGGTCACAACAAAAAAAAAAAACACTTCTGCCAGTGAAATCTCCTCATAAGAACCTCACCAAAAAAATAAAAAAAAAGAAAGTGGTCATAACAAAAAAGACAACTCTGCCAGTAAAATTGCCTTATAAGAACCTCACAATCTTGGGAAAGCAAGAAATCATTTGGAGCCCGACATTTACTTTTCTGAGCTATTTAATTACCTGGGCGAGCTTGAAACTTGGAGAATTCTCTTGATACTTTGCAACAAAGAAATCACGCAAACTAGCTATATTGGGATATCTACTCTTGATTGAATGAAGCGAAGCCTGTAAGACACCGCAGACTTAGCTTGGAGATTAACACTTTTTTTCAATATAAGAAACACTAGCATGATAGCACAAACATACCGTATCTGGAATGGTTTCAATAAGAGCTGTGTAAGAAGAAGTAACAAGAACTTCATAAGGGCGTAACCAGAGAGGGAGCCCAGCCTCTTGGAAGATATCTAGCGTCAAAACATAATATGGTTTTCTTATGAACAAAAAACCAACAAGATAATTTTCAATTCAAAGGCAACAAACATAGACAGCCGAAATTGTCTGCATTATGTTTTATACCCAATACTGTATTATGATAAAACAAGATCAGAGATAAAAAAAAATGAAATGAGAAACAAGAACCAAAAGCTGCTATGACCAGAAGTCAAGTCATAGAGATAATAGCACAGGTACTAACCATAAAAGTGGGAGATGAGTTGCACAGCTAGATGCTCCTGTCGACAATCATCACCGCTCTTTACAATAATCTAAGAGAAGAAAGAAAGTAAAACCGTTTGGTTATCTACAAGGCAAACTAACTTGTGAAGCTACGTAACAGTACATACTACTCTGTGGAAATAAGAACATTTTAAGCAACATCTACCACCTCAAACCATAAAAAATTTAAGCATCATGGCCCAGAATCACTTAATAAGTAAATTTGGCCACCAATAGGCACAACTCTTAAACAAGGCCAGGAAACAACTCCTCCAACTGTCTCCCACCACTGAAATGCACCTAAGGGTGGCCATTGATGTCATCACATTTTTGCAATTCAATGCATTTTCCTAATCTCAAATAGAAACACCATTGAAGAGTCACTCTTAAACGCAAGACCATGTCATATCAAGCTTGCATTTCTCCAGTAACAATCACCTAATTTTTGTAGAGTTGCCTCTATCTAATTGGCCCAACAGGTACCAACTTTTTGCACCATAAAGCACAACCAAATATCTTAGTCTATTTAAGAAAAAACTAAAAGAATGGCAAAAGAATAAGAAGAGGTGACTTATCGTTTTAAGAGAATCGAAGGATAGAATAACTTTGAAAAAGGGATAGACAAACAAGTATTTACATATAGGTTTTTCATCCAAAAATAACTTGTTGATGAATTTACAACTGGAATATAGTATAGAAGAGAAACTGAATGCCTCACAACAAACGTGCGCATAAATGCACACATATAATAGAAAGATTAAATCAACACACATCTGTGCACTCACACGTGCTTGTGTGTTGGGGTGAGAGAGAGAGAGAGAGAGAGAGAGACATGAAATTGTGAACAGAGGGTGTACAGCCATGGGAGGGAATCGTCACAAACAGCTAAGTTTGGAATATGAAAAGCCATCTCAGAATAGAAATCGGCATGGTATCAAAGCATCAAGAGAACTGAAACAAAAGGCCCAAATGGTGCTTAAGCTGATCCTATTTGGCTTAATAGTTTATACACTTTGAGTGGTGTCTATTTATTCTTTTGGCTTGAGTTTTCTTTTAAATTAGCAATTGCGCTTTCAGTTTGCAAATTTTTTCCTGGAGTTACCATAACTTAGGAACTCTACCCTGACTCACCAATGACATCATTCTTACACGATTACAGCCAAGTAAAGATCAAACAAGTATTACAAAGCGGTTTTGGTGGTCAGGGAAAAGTGGAATGTGCACGTGTTGAACTTACAGAACGCAGGTCCCAACCAGGTAACTTTCCAAAATCTGAAGCTTTTCGGATTCTCTCCCTCTTAACCTCCCAGAGCTCACCAGACAAGGCATCTCCGGCCTTGAGAGTACCCCCAGCCTTCAGAAAGTACAAATTTTCAAGTGAGATATATTATTTAGAAGAAAAAATAGAGATAAACTAAATTCACAGTCAACTCACCCTCGGCTGTGCTTCTGATGAATTTTGACCAGCCCCTTTCAAAGGCAGACCAGGAGGTGCTTCCCCTTTCGCCGCAGCTGCCTGTGTTAAGTAAAACTCGGAAATAAGCAAACATCATCTAGATACTTAGCCCAGCATATATTTTCAACCAAACATATCTCCATTAATTACACACAAGCATACACATGAAGATAGGGAGAGAGAGTCTCGGGTTCACAATTTCCAGGTAAGCAGAGGCTAGCTAATTCATTTTGTGTCTTTCTAACAACCTCCCCAGCCATGTTCCGGAGAGAAAAATGAGACAGGTCTTTACAGTGCAAGTGCTGGGAGGGTCTCCAGACTACAATTACATTAAGGATAATTAAAAGACGGAAAGCGGTAAGGACCCATATAAATTCATAACGTGAGAAAAAACAGAGTCAACTATGGTGCTCAAGGTGGAGGAGATTACTGATAATTGAATTCAAACCTAGCAGGAAGGATAGCCCAATAGGGAAGCCAACCCTTATTCATTCCATTTCTATGCAAGTCGCACCAGTGAGAATCATCCTTTCTCATTTCAAGTAATAGTTGATCAGGGTTAACTTCTTTCCACAAAGAAGCAGCTAGTAATATAGCTTCGTCTTCCTTGACAGGCCACCAATTCATATCCTTTCCCTGTTTCTTCTTAACCCCAGAAACAGACAGTACCTTCCAATCTGTAATTGTTTCCCCCACATTGCTTTTATCCTTCAAACAGAAGGATTTTATCTAACTGTAAATATTTCTTCCCCAGTCAGTGTCCACACCACTGAATTCATTTCAAAAGCCAACTTCATATCAGTAAAATTCTCAGCGACCAATAAAACAATTGTCAAGAAATTTCTGAGGTTCCAAGTCCTAATGTTCCTCTTGAGTAAGCCTCCAAGCCCATCTGTTACCACAGCACATCTTGCCAGCAAGAAGGAATTATCAAACTGACCATATGAGATGCCTATTACCTATCATGCCATAATGAAACAATCACCATACCTGCTTCAAAAGTTACAAGCTGAATAAAATTCAACCATCCTTTTCTGACCTGGAATATGAAAGCCAGAATTCATGTTGTGTACACACATTACACTGCCATGTTCCCCAGTTCTCTCCAGAGACAAGTTTTCCACATTGCAAGGCCTCTATAACCACCACGAAGAAGGAATCTCTTCATTGTACACGAAACTCAACCAGCAAACCATCTACACCAGCAGCTTCAATACTCATCATCCTCCCGAGTGATATCTAAACTCCTCCACCACACTTATTGATTGATGGACAATTCACATGCATTGTAGAATGAATTAAGATTACTCAACAATAAGGAACAAAGCGCCTTGGGACCTAATAGTTCTTAGACCACCAGTGTAAACTCTGAAGCAGTAAGTTTATAGAGTTTCTGGCGTCAGACAAAGGAACACACAGGAAAAAATAACCGATGCTAACTACTGCAAGAGGAACAAATATAAAATATACAGAAGGCATGAAGAACAGCTTGTGACGCCATAAAAACATTGATATTTGTAAAATTGCTGGAAATTATGCCTCTACTGTGAATTGAGAGATTGTTTGGTGAAAACACGTCATCGCTTTACCTTTACTTCCTCAATAGCAACTGTACTAGGAACTCGGCGGTGTTCCTTCCGACGTGATGGTCCTTGATCCTGGATATCTTCCATCCTCACTCCAGGATCTGCTGTCAGAACAACTCTAACCCATTCCAAATCTGTTATTTGTTCTCCTTCACTTTGTCGACTGCTACCACTTTTCTGACGAGTTGCCTGATGTTTCATCTTCTCTACAGAAAGGTTCACATTAACAAATTTCATTTTGGCCTCTGACTTGTGACCCATTGCCTGGTCTATTGCTTCAGCGGCAGAAGAGGACATCCTATCAGCACTATTGCGATATATCTCCTGTGCAGTCCTTAACGGACAAGCCCAAGGAGGTGGCTTTGGCAGTAGGGCATCTCCATTTGCTAGTGGAATTCCTCCTTTTGAAAGCTTTTGTGATCCACATGTGTCCTTGCTATTGCTAACAAGTAACAAGTAGTAAAGACAAAGGGAATAAATAAAAATAAACCAAGTAAGTTAAAGGCATCTACTTTAAATCATCTGGTCACAAGAATTCTACTTATAAGCAACCATATTTTTCATCAATCATGAAGCATAATATTTCCCAATCTATTTCTGCTGTCGCTTGGAGGAAATGGTAACTCAACAAGCCACTTGCATGCATTTTTCTGTATTAGTTAAACCATAATGTTAGCTGTCATCTCACTTGGAGAGAGATAGAAATGAATAAGCAAAAAACTAAAGAATGAGGAAATTATCAAAAGAGAGATAAGGAGATTAAATTAAAATATCACTAAAATTGGTTTCCAGTAGTGACATAAACAAGACAATTAAAGCAAAAGAAATAGCAACTTGTAAAGGTTTATCTTAGTTAGAAGAAAAAATATGAAGGCATAAGATAGAAACAGATAGGTTCTTATCTTTCTTTCTTTTTCAATTTTTATTTCATATTCATCACAAAAAAAATAATAATAAACTTAATAAAACAATGATTAAGATGACTAAACGCTGTATATTACCTGGGCATTTCACTCTTCATGACTTCAACACAAATTAAATAAGGTGCCTTTTCCCTGGAATTCAACAGAACAGCTTCATCTTCGGGTATATGAACTACACGATACATCCCCTTCCCCATTGGAAAGCAAACACCTAAAATAAATGATACGACAAAATCAACAAGGATATATTGCTTAAAAAATTGTCCCACCTGACAGCAACTTTGATGTCTCTGCAGAAACTGACACAAAAAAAGGAACCCACTGCTCAATAAAATTGCAATAATTTATGTACTAAGATATTTTTCTAAAAAATGATCACCTTAAGCGACAAGTTTCCTAGCATATAAACTTAAATCATCCAACCCAGAATAAATGTCGTTTAAAAAAAAACGAAAGTAGCACTACCGCCAACAAAGTCCATCAATGTACGTGCAACCTAACACATCAATAAAGGGTGTTCTTGAAAAAAAAAACATCTTAGTATAACACACTCTATCCTTTGTATAGCTCAACTCCTTCAGAGGTTCTGGCTTCACAACTTCTCTCATATGGCATGATTAAAAACCCTGAAAGGACCATAAATAAAAGCTCATTATATGCCTTCCAGAAGGCCATCTACTCATCTCAAGTCACAACTCTATATTTTCAAAGATGACGGGGCCCAACTCGAGTTTATTACAGCTACGGCCTAAAAACATAATTGATGAACCCAATCACAGCAGAAGATTCCCATTTCCCAATTCTCATGGTACACACAGCATTAGTAATAATAATCTTCCGCAAATTGTCACTCAACAAGGGCATCTTTTAAGCAAGCATCCCACAAAAAAAAAGAACTCTACTAGAATGTTGGGGCTCCATTTTATTTGCCACTATTTCATCCCCGGAAACATTCTCAAACTATGAGAGTGAATACTTATGGAAAGTCTACACTCAGAACATGCCACCTTTCTCCGGTCTGAACCACGCTCCATCAGCCTCCTTCCAATGATTTTGAGTCTGCTATATCGAAATTCAAAAAGAGAGACCAACTCATCAACTTCACATCTCGTGGGTTGCACGTATTCTGTGAAGTTGACGCCCAAGATACCCTCCTGACATTGGACAACTGTGGCAATCATGGTATCTTTACTCCATTTCCATCAGAAAGGATTTTTAAAGAAAACCTCTCGCGCACATTGCAACATCCCCACATAAAAGCCTATTTTGTAAAGTTAAGACAACGGTAGATAGTAAAAAAGTTAAGCACAGTACAAAAAAAATTAATGGCTGGTCTGGGGAAGCATGAGCAAATCAATTCTAGACAAAAGAGACTGTCATCCAATAAGAACCGTAAGATTTTGCGGGACTACAGCCAACTATTGTAAAAGCTTAAGATGTTAGATGAAGGCATGATTTATTATTTAGGTATTCTAACACTCCCCCTCACACTTAATTTGGTTTTTTTGCCTAGTACTAAGTATGGAAATATTTAATTGGGAAGACAAATAGGGCCTAAAAAGATTTGAACTCAAGACCTCTAGCTCAAATACCATGCAACTTTTTGTAGGACCACAGCCATCTATTCTAAAAGTTTAGGTTGTTAGATAAAAACGTGGTTTATTATTTAAATACTCTAACAAGAACCCAAAACTCATATATACACCTATTTATAGATATTTTGGTACACCAGCTTACAACTTGCAAGAAAGAAAACCATCACAGCCTCTGACTCCATAAAGTAGTAATTCGCAAACCAAAAGAACAAGGACAAGAAATAATACAACAAAAATAGGACAAATGGAAAGGTTAGGAAAGAAATTTGTTCCTCTTTTCTTTTTGTTATTTAGCATGTTCAAATGGAAGTCGAAATGGCAGAACTAAAAAGGATCACAAAGTTCATAGCAATATTTAACTTACGTTAAATTACTCTTATACCCTTTTTGTCTTTCAAAATTATTAGAACAACCCTCTGTTCTGAAAAATTAGTCTGAAACACTGTCAGAACAGATTTGATCTACCAATAAACAACATGTGATAAGGTAAATTTATTGTTCATTTTTTTTATCAATCCAAATAAGCTGACGTGCTGAATTTTGTTATTCCAATAGATTATAATAGTCAAGAGTAGTTTTTTCAACGTACAGGAGCATTCGTGCAACTTTGAGGAAAAGCGAGAGAGTTGGAGATCTCATAAAAGTCGATATTAATGGCGATTCATTATTTCAATGAACCATTTCTTCCCACGGAAGAAAATAGATCCGGCATTTCAATTGATGTCCTTTCATTGATTCCTCCTTTATCTGCATTAATTTACCCTAAAGATCTCATTTCATTGGAATTTGGTTATAAAGCTAAGCAAATTGCTTCAGGTCCAAGAACAAAGGACTGTATCAGTTGCAAGAGACGTTAATCCACCTGTCCACAGGATATTTCTGAGAATTCAAGCTTATATATGTCATCAACTAAAAATAAATGAAAAATGGAAATTTAAAATTTTACCAAACAATCACATTTTGATACATCCTCTCCATTTCTGGAGCAAATGGATGGTAGAGACCAAGCCACTTATTTCTTCCTTAAATGTCTCCTCCCATTTTTACCTTTTTGAAAATTCAAAGCAAAAGAACTTCCTTCCCTTTCATTCTCTCCACTCATCAACTTTACTCTTAAAATTCCTCTTTTCCAGCCAAAAAGTCCTCGGTAAAAAAAATGCCAAAAACCTAAATACCATTGCAAAATTTTGTGTTGGAAGCATCTTAAAGTGCAAGTACTAAAATAGGCACTGGAAGCATCTTCAAGTGCAAGTACTAAAATAGAAAGATATCCTACAAGGATAACAAAGTTGTGTGCGTAAACATTATGTTTTTCAAATGAAAGTAATTACGTCCACAAAATCAATTCCATCTGGTGGACAGAACAACAGAAAACCTGACTTTCCAAAATTTTAGCCTTTCGAGGACCTAATGCTTCTGCAATTCCCAATGTGCTGGAAATTATGACCACTAAGTACAAAATCAAGAGGCCTCTAAGATGAAAGTATCATGCTAGGACTCAGTTGCATGCGTCAGGTACAGAGTACATGTACTCATGACCAACTTAACTGCTCATCTAGAGTTGAGACATGCGAACTCAACAAGGTGCAAATCTTGAGATGTGTAAAAATACAAAGCATAGAAAAGTAAGCCCGCTATTTATGTCCGCTATTAAATGAAGTATAAATGGATGTAGATGGTTTTCTACAAACTCACTTTTTCGATTAAACTACTAGTTCAATAGTTGTACTTTGACATAATGAGAGGCTTTCTTAAATAAATTTTTAAACTAAATGTCCGACCAAGCATGATCACACAAGGATGAACTTTCCTGTACCCACAGCCCTGTCATATCATACTAATATGGATACGTAGTCACAGTACTCACGAGAAACCTCCTTAATGGCATGTTGACAAAATCTTAGACCACTTTTGAACCCCAAAATGTACGAATGATTAGCTAAAGAACAAGTATTTGAATGCATTAAATCTGAATGATCTTCCAAATGCTTAATTAAACCAAAAGGAAATAAATATACCTCCACTATCTTGCACTTCAGCTATATGCAAGTTGATCTCTGCAAGCGACTACAAGCAAAAGACCACAAAATTATGTTGTGATAAAATATTAGCAAAAGTGACATGGAAAGACTGACGTGGCATTCAAAAATTTTGAGAGAAAAAACAAGAACAACCTCCCGTAGTGCAGTTTTACGATCTTCCACAGGAAATATATCCACTAATCCGTATGATGTCTCACACAATGAGTGCACAAAGTCTAGTGACTCATGATATGTCCCTTTACGGAAATGAGAAGCAGATTTAATTGGAAGAGGAGGCTTGGCATCGGTCTTGTCATCTCTCTCCTTAGGTGAGCCAGGGCGCTTCTGTGATAATCAAAGCATAGTGAATGAATCACCAGAATTATAGACTTTTTCTTTGATCTTGTGAGATCTCTACACAGTTCACCTAGATGCACCAAGAGGAACTAACTCGCTGTATCACATACAAGTGAATAACATTCAGAAGGAGGATCTATCAATTCAAAGGCTGCCAAAGGGGGAAAAACTGCCTTATGAGTAGCAAGCACAGTTGTATAACTATTCTGCAGCCACTTACATAATTATTTCTCTTCTAAAGCTCCTCAGTCTTATGTCTGTCCTCCCAGGTCACCAAAAAAAATGGAAGAGGAAAAGCCCAGAAAGGTCGATTGGGTTCTCATGTTCAAATTTATCTCAGAGTAGATGCTCTTAGGCAAACCCATGGCAAACTAGCAGGGTAGTTACGAGTGGATGGTATACAGTACCTCGTCTAACAAAAACGCCGCACCTAGTCTAAACAAAAATCGCGGTTATGTAAAACAACAGAAACAACTGCCAGTAATGCAGATCCGAAAAAAGCTCTGTCCCACAGATTTATTGCCAAAAGCAACATAGAACAAGATGCCAAACAAAGTTTGTGTATTCTCGACAAGGAATGAACGATAATCATATGCCTATTCCCAAATGCCACATCTGCATATTGTACAAACCAACTATTAGACTCAGGGAACTGCCATCCTAAGAAACCTAATTAAAAAATGCCCAACATGTAAAACTTTTTCAAAGTTGCAGGAGTTGTGACCTTTGTTACTAGAATTTCTTCTAAAAATTACCGAATAAGAACTGAGACACTTTGCACATCATAGTTCACCTGGGCATTCATATAAAAAAACAGTATCGTTTGCCTCGGAAAAATTTACAAATATGAAGTAACTGGTTAAGACTATTAATTAAGATGATTAGCAATTGGAGGGACATCCATTAAAAGAGATAGAGGTGAGCCTTTCACTTATAGTATACATGGTCCAAAGCAGATCTTCTGAGTATGTGCTTCAATTAAGAGTATATGTCTAGAACCAAGTCTAGAGATCCCTGTTTAACTGTACAACAAAAATTAAAAGTAACTGCATAGTGCGTTAACCCAAACCAGCAGACGGGGAAGAGACACTATATCAAAATTAGATAAATGGCTCCACCCAAGAACGAACGAGACCATTCAGTGTTGGTTCGTTCGAACCATACAAACCAATCCCAAATTCCTATTTCATCGTTGCCCCTCCAGCAGATATCAATGTCCATTTCTCTTGGTAATCTATTAATTTACAACTTCTTTCAGACTCCTTCACAGCAAAAGGAAGAAAAAGGAACAGACTATTCTACAGCCACAACTTCTCTCAAATATCAATCAAGATAGAGAAATAAACATCAATATATTCATTGGTCATAGAGTGGAGTAGAATGAAAATGCATTTCTTCATCACTTTTGTCAATAAACCAGAATTTCTGTGGGTTTTACGCTCTACTCCAAGGAAAAAGGCTATACTGGCCCTATTTAGTTTTGCACATATAGGACAAATCAAATGGCACTAATTCTGTTTTTCTTTCACCAATTTTCAATTTATTTTTTGGCTTCTACACTGCCAAATAGTCCATGTATTCACCAAATTACTCACTTGATTAAAATTACAATATCATTCTCATGATTTTAAAATAATAGCAAAACATTTCCAGAGTAAAGTTTGCAAGAAGTCCGTAGGACGAGCCAGGAAGTGTACCATCCACAATTCCACATAAGGGGGTTGGAACTAGTGCCAGGTGCTTTGCTAATAGTGGGACAACAAACAATGAATGGCAATGTGGTCAGGGGATTCCAAGCAATTTCTCAGATTTGTCGAGCATCTAAAAGAGCTAGTGCATTACAAAAACTCAAGTGTATTGCAATCGATGCATTAGTGTTTGCATCCTTAATGCTTTTCGCTAGGTGGTTCCAAGAAATTAATGCATTAGCCTTTGCATGGCATCCTTAATGCTTGCTTGGGTGGGAAGTAATCAACTCGTGTCCTATCGATAGGAAGGCACTTCCATGCTGCCTTGCCAAAGATATATCATTTTTACTGACCAAAGAAATTCAAGTGATCTAAAAGATCATGAGTAAGTCAAAAACTAGGGAGTAGGGACCATATGGTCATTCCAAATGTAAATTGCTCCACATATAGCTTTGAAAGATCTCTATACCTGACTCCTAACCAGTATTTTAATAACCTCCGAAGGGGGGAAAAAGAAAGAAACTCAAATCATGAAAGCAACGCATCATTTTTTTGAATAGGTAAGTAACACATCATTTGAAATAAGCAAAGCTTTATTACTGGAAAAACAAGGTACGCAATGAGGTACTTTCCCTATAACAGCCAATCGCAATACGATAACTAACTGAACACTAACCTCATTTTGCTTCTTTGAGCCAAAAAGCTCAGAGTCCTCCACAGAGCGATCCCGATCTCTAAATAGTTTGCGGAAAAAGTTTTCGGTCCCAGGACTGCTTTCAAATGAATTGCCACCAGGGCCAATTTCACTTGGCATGATATTCTTGGAATCTTCGGGATGCACTCTAAATAGTTTTCGGAACAATGAAAACTCCGAAGGCTCCTCTTCATCCATGTGGGCATTACCGTCATCAACTTTGTCATTCCCTTCTTTCTTGTCCTCAAACCTTTCCCTGAAAAATTTTCGGAAAAACCCCTCTTTCTCATCATCTTCAGCTGATTTCGAACATCTTTCTTCCATTGACCCCTTATCTTCATCATCATTTCCATCCTTCTTATCCTCGGATTTTTCCTTAAAAAACTTCCGAAAGAACCCGTCCTTCTCATAATCTTCCAATGACTTTGAAACTGATTTGTCCTCAGAATCACTCTTGCTATCGCGAAATAATTTCTTGAAGAAACCATCTGAGCTAGATGTCAGTTCCTCATCCTTGCCTTTACTGTCCCTGAAGACCCTCTTAAAAAATCCCTCTGAACTACTCATCAACTCCTCGTCTTCACCTTTACCGTCGCGCAGAAATCTCTTAAAGAACCCATCCTTTCCTGAGTCCTCATCATCCTTCCCCACTGACTTCCTAAACAATAATGCATCCCTAACCTTCGGACCGGGAATAAGTTTCTTGAAAAGATTATTTTCCTCAGGAGTTGACTGACCAATCTCCTCTTGCGAATTGTTCCCTGATGAAGGGGAGAATGATAAGGACCTCCTCTTGTTGTCATCAGGTGAAGACGTTAGCGACAACAGCCTCTGTTTGGATGACAAAATCCTGCTCAAGACCTGATTCTTACTGCTCCCAGGGCTGGCAGTAGCATTTGGAGGCCGCACAAGTGGTGGCCACTCGCCCATCAGAGTAGCTGCAGTCTGACACTTCTCCTGAATCCGACCGATGCCCTCGTTATCATCATTATCCTCGAGCTCGGCCATCAAGAACCAGTGCACTTTCAAAGCAATCTTCAACGACCGCGTGCAAATATCAATCACAAACTTATCTAAACTGGGGCTCGGCTTGTGCACCATCATGTAACATATCTGAAACAGGTAGCTCTCGATACCCGACAGAGGCAATGTGTACATCCTATTGCATAAATAGTCGCGGACCCCCGCATGATCGTGCTTGTACAGGTAGCTAACCGCGATCCACTCGCAGAAGAAAGCGGAGTTGAAGAACCTGATGAGCCACCCGGTCTCCCCGGAGTCGCTCGCCAGGAGAGTCCGCGAGGTGGAGATCTCCCGCGGCGAATCATCGGCTTCTCCGATCGTGAGTCCCAGAAGCCGCACCATCCTCAAAATCAGCCAATCAAAAATCTACCATCGCCCTCCCAAAACCCTACCCATCCCACCCAACCGAATCCTCTACCCTATTCCCTCGATCCCAAACGAGCATTCGACCCTACCTCGAATTGGAGCCGGACGTTCCGGCGCGTACCGCTCGCCGCGAATCGCGACCCCGCCGGCTGTCGAATCCCAATCCCGAAACAAGGAGCTGACGGCGGATCCCCCGACGCCGGCCGAGCGAGGTCGCGGGGAGGCGGATGCTCGATGCGCCCGCGGCGCTAGGGCAAGAACCGGTCGCGGGATTGTTCCCCGGCGACTGCAGGAAAAGCGGCGCAGATTCGGTCGAAGGGCCAAGAGAGAGCGAGAATCACCGCGGGGGGAGAGGAACCCGCGTCCGATCGCGCCGGCTGGCGGCGGGATTCCTGCGCGGACGGCCGCGCCGGTGGCGGTGGGGGCGGCGGTGGCGGTGGCGGTGGCGGTGGCGGTGGCGGTAGCGTGGGGGGGGTGGTTGGGGGCTGTTGAGGGAGAAGGACAAGGGGCGAGCCCATGATTTCAAATTCATAGTTCTGGTTCTCTTTTTTTATTTATTTTTATTTATTTATTTTAATTGATTGATTGATCAATTAAGTGGGAAATTAATTTAGCGATTGATGATTCTAAAAATAGAGAGAGGATTGCATTGATTACCAAGCCATTTCAAATTTGATGATGGACGCTAAGAAGAGGTGTGTACCAAATGCAAATTGATTTCTTCTTTTTTTTTTGGGGCTTTTAGCCTGCCTTCAAGCCTTGAATCATGTTGTATTCACTCATTTTTCGCAAAAATGAAATTAGTGGTTAATGATTTAGAGAAGCGATTAACTCAGCTTATCCATCACTGATCGATTTCAAAGTTAATGATCGATATTAGAAAGAGTCACATGCCATATGGAAATTGGTTTTTTTGGTAAGATTCTAAATCGGGACCCTTGAAATGAGGCCGCTTTTCAAAAGAGTCCCCGGATGGGGTAATACAAAAGTAGCTCATTGATCGGCCATATCTCCGCCGGACGGTGAGCACATGCATCTCGTGTGCAAGGGTGTCCTTTTTTATTTTCTTTTTTTCTTTCTTTTTTTCTCTCTTAACTTCCTTTTCACACTTGTGCCAAGTCATTTTCGGTGTCCGATCTCACTCAACGTCATGAAGTCGCTGATGAGCCTATAAACCAATGTCACCTATGACCGCTCCTCCACTCGACACTAGCTTGACCACATTGATGATCATTCTCTCTCTTCTCACTCGTGGCCATGGTCGCCATATCTCTATGCTTCAATGGTGGCAAATGCCACCCCGATCTCCAAGATGGCAGCCATGGCCCTCTCTCTCTCTCTTCTAACTCCCGCAACTATGGCTACATGATCTCTAAGCTCTGAGCCTTGGTCGCTCAAGCTTCAAGCTCGCGGCTATTGCTGCTTCCTCGCTTCTCAATCATAGCTCTTTAACTCCTCTCACTCGTGACCCTCTAACTCCTCTCACTCGTGGTCTTCGCCACTTAGGGCCTTTTTGGTAACGTGTCAAATAATGAAAATTTCTGTTCTTTTATTTCTAGAAATAGTTTGTGAACAGAAATGCGTTTGGTAAACTTTTTGTTTCGGGGCACATTTTTGCAAAAATTTGTGCCTAGAAATAGTTTTGGAAGAGAAACAAGAAGTAAAAAAAAGTTGCTTCTTATTTCTCGGCATAATTTTGAGAATCAGTTTTTTTTCTTTTTCTTTTTTTTATTTTCTTCTTTTTGTGTTGCTCTTCTTGGGTTGTGTGGTCAGCACCGGCGACCGGCCACAGCCCAAGGCCAACGAGGGTGTCACCGCCCTCGCCGGCCATCGGCGGAGGCGAGGGCCCCCTTGCCGGCGAGGGTGAGGGCTGGACCCTCACCGCCTCGCCATCGGTCATGGCGAGGTCGGCCTCACCCAGGCGAGGCGGCGAGGGTCCAGCCCTCGCCCTCGCCGACAAGGGGGACCCTCGCCTCCATTGGTTAGGGGTGTGCATGGTCCGGGTGGGTGGTTCCCACCTCGAAACCGTGGACCGCCCGCTACAGGACCGGTTCCAAAAATTGGAACCAAGAACCGCCCGTCGATTCCATGGACTCGCCCGAGAACCGGACCGCCGGTCTGGTCCGGTTCTTGGGCGGGTCCATGGAACCGGTCTCAACAAGTTTTCCTAGACAAATAAAAAAAAATTCTGTGGACCAACATCAGATCAACAGAACAAAAGGAAAAAAACATAACTTTTCATACAATTCCTACACTATAATCGATTATATTAACCATATCATCCATAAATCAAGTGAGTATCCATTAATTATTGGGAAAAATGACCAAGGTATCCCAACTACACAAGAGTTTCAAACATGATAATAAATTTTCTTCTTTTTTTAAATTTTTTTGATCAGATTTTTAATTAAAAATTAAAAAAATAAAATATATTATTATTATATTACCGATCCGGTCCGAGTGGGCAGGTGGGCGGTTCCATACTGGGAATCGGGAACCGGCCCAAATAGTACCGGTTCCAAAAAATTGGAACCGGGAACCAGACCGGTTTCCTTGGGAACCATCGGTTCCGGTCCGGTTCAAGGCGATTCTGGGCGGTCCGGGCGGATCCCGGTTCTTTTGCACACCCCTACCGCCGGTGGCCGGCGAGGGCCATGACGCTCTCGCTGGCCTTGGGCTGTGGTCGGTCGCTGACGACCGGCCGTGGCCAAGGAAGAAAATGGGTAGAAAGAAAAAAAAATATTAAACAATTCAAAATATTATTAAAATATTATTAAAAAAATTTTGTGTAGTTACCAAACGCATTTCTGTTCTTTTCTATTTCAGGAATAGAAATTTTGGACAGTTACCAAACGCCTTCAAATGTTCAGAAATTGTTTCCGGGCACAGAATAAAAAAGAATCATTTCTGAATAGAAATAGTTCCCGAGTACAGAATGGTTCTCATGCGCACCCTTAAGCTTCAAGCTCTCGGCAATGGCCAAGGCATCTCAAGAGCTTCAACATCTCGCGTTGAGCAATCGAACCGAGCCGAGCCCTCGACACCGTGGCCATGAATCATGTTGCTTTCACTCGTTTTGCAACCTAGTTAAGTTTGTAGATAATTAGAATGGATTTCTTTTTTGCTCCTCCAAAATAGTAGCTACAATCTTTTCTAGTAGTAGTAGTGAATCGAATTTAGGATCTGTCTGAATTGATTTTCGATTTTTATATTTTGCCTTATCCAAATCTCGCGGCTCTCTCAATTTGACTTTTTTTAAATTCGAAATTCCTAAAACTTTTACGATGCTTTTGTTATAATTTGTTTCAAATTTAAATAATATATTAAATTTTGATGGGAAATCAAAAAAGTACTTTTAATATAAATATAAGTAAACAACGGGCCATTAATTCAAAGGAATGCATGTTCCATGTCTGCCACGTACATATAATGTGAACACCCTTTTTAATTTTTTTCTCAAAGTCCGAACTCACCATGTGACATTTTCAAACTACCATGCAGCCTATGACTTATTAAAACCTTTAGTTTTTTTCATTATTTTATTCACCAAATAAGATTCTACAAAAAAAAAATACATAAATCTCAAACATGTTCTTGTTGAATTTTCAATTTGTTACGGTCATCAACCTTCTGTCATAGTTCTCTCCGTAATGGCCGCTTAAAATCCTACATGGCGCTAGTACAAGTTTGGGAGCATAGGCGAGACAAAAAAAAGTTTGGAGTATCAATGTCTCGGGGGCAAAATTCAGGCTTTTTGATAGGACTAACCAATCGTTTTATTTTAAAATGTTCAGGATGTCCATTTTTATTTGAGGTGTATAATTTGTGACCTGTTATAATTTATTTGGAAACTATGATTAATCTCATGGAGACAAATCTTAGTTTGTAGATAAGTTGTAAATTTGGTGGACAAAAATTAAAAATTTTCGGTACAAAACTAAAGATTAAAAATAGGGTTTCATATTATTAAAAATCCAAAATTATTATCCCATGACACATTCACTCTAAATCTAATTTTCGCCTCATAAATAATTTCAAATCGGTATCTCACGAGGCATCTCCTCAAACTAATTTTTGTCTTACCAAAGAAAATTCCCAAACCAATACCTCATCAAACACATGCCTCATACTATCTTGGTCTCGCAAAAAATCCAAACCAGCACGCTTATCTAAATCCACCCTCCGTTAAATTGCATATGGAATTCTCCATGTCACATCTGCACTGTAGTCGTTCTCAAGTGTGTTGACACATATGCATTTCAAGGGGATATTGGAAGAAATGTTGATGGAGTGTATATTTCAATCATAATTATTGGTTTGGGTTTTTTTCATCAGACGAAACTTAGTTTGTGATACCGGTTGGAAATTTTTTGTTAGACGAAAATTAATTTGAAATAAATGTGTTGTACAGTGCCAATTTGATATTTTTTACCGCATCAACCCTCAAATATATTTGCACAAAATATTCTCCTTATAGTCGTGTTTAGCACTACCGTTTACGTTGCCTTTTGGTTTCAAATGAAGGGTAAAATTTGGGTCTATTTGTTTAGTAGAAAATGCAAGATTTGGAAAACATTTTCTTAAAAGCGATTGCTCGTGGCGCTAGTAATAATTAGTTGATTGGGAAATTATTTTTATGATCGATAATAATCATGTCAAAATATTTTCATAAATAATAAAAATAATTTTCGTTCATTCATTTTATATGGATATAAAGGGATCATTTTTCAGGGCTAATTCTAAAAAAGAACATCAATTTTATCTTGAGTGACAATTCTGCTCCAAACTTTTTTTTATCTAAAAAAAGCACAACTTTTACTTGAGTCCCAAATCTGATTCTCGTAATGTGAAATTTTCAAATTGTTCGGGCCAAATTTGAGATTTAAGCTAATGTTAGTATTTTTTACGAGACAAAAAAAAGTTCAGGTCATAATTATCACTCAAGATGAAATTTGTGCTATTTTTGGAATCAGGCCTCATTTTTTGGGATATATGATGATCTTCAAATCGTTTAGGGTTAATATCACGAAAACTCCAAACTGATACATCAATGATAAATTTACCCCAAACTGGTACACATGTGACATATTTACTCCAAAGTAATTTTTTGAACACCAAAAACCCCAAACCATTATATTTGCGACAAATTAACCCTCCGTTAAATTACAATACCGCGAAAAATCACAAATTGATAAAGCCGTTACATATGGAGGGTAAAACCCCAAAACGGTACATTTATTATCATCAAACTTAATAATTCAACGGTAAAATTTAACAAAAATTAACGGAAGATAAATTTATCATAGATATATCAGTTTGAAATTTTTAGTGATTCTATATTAATTCGGGGTATTTCGTGCACTTAACCAAATCTTATTTCCATTCTCCTGTCGCCTTTCAGTCAACCAAATCATGTGTAAAATGCAAAGAATGTCTCTCCATTTCTTTCCCCACCAAACCCATCGTCAGCCATCACCATCGGAGCTGAATTCCTTTCCCTTCTCCCTTCTCCTCGTCCTTTGTCCCCAGAAGCGTTTTCCTCCATCCTCTCGGCCGGTGGCGATTCCCGTCCGCACCTCCTAGGTTTCCGATTGGATTCCGGCGACGATGGGTTCCGGCGAGCCGGGGCTCCGATCTGCGGCGGCCGCGGCTCTCGAGTTCGCACCTTTGGCCCTCCCGTCGCCGTCGGCGTCGTTCTGAAGCTCTGGGTTTTTCCCCCGTTCGTGTCGCGAGGGTTTTGGGGTCCCCCCCGTTCCTCGAACACGATGGTCGGGCGCACGCTTGTCCAGGTTTCGACCGGCCCCACGTTGTTGAGGCTGTATGCCTTCCCCGCTCGCGCCTCTCCGAATTGCTTGCCCTTGCCCTGCCTCCCCGCCGGAACCCAGAAGCGCCGGCGCCGGGTCCGGCCGGCGGCGGCGTCGTCCGGCGACGCGGGGCGCGCGCAGCAGCCCCCGCCTCCTTCGCCCGAGCAGCAGAGGAGGAGCCCGATCGCGGCCGTGCTGGACGTCCCTCGCACCATCTGGCGGCAGACGCTGCGCCCGCTGAGCGATTACGGGTTCGGCCGGAGAAGCGTCTGGGAAGGCGGGGTCGGGCTGTTCCTGGTGTCGGGCGCCGTGCTCTTGGCGCTGAGCTTGGCTTGGTTGAGGGCGTTCCAGATGCGCTCCAAGTTCAGGAAGTACCTGGCCGTTTTCGAATTCGGTCAGGCTGCGGGAATCTGCACGGGAACGCCCGTGAGGATAAGGGGCGTAACTGTTGGAGAAGTTATCCGTGTCAACCCATCATTGAAAAGTATCGAAGCAGTTGTTGAGGTAAGCTCGATAATCTCATCCAATTGGCTTTATGTTTTGCTGAGCATTCTGAGAAAATCTATGCTGTAGAGGAAGGGTCTTGATATATGCGGCGCCGCGATGTAATGTGGATATTGCTTAGTCTGTCTTCCACACTGTAGGTTGATGATGAGAAGAAAATCATACCTAGAAATGCTCTCGTGGAGGTGAACCAGTCTGGTCTTCTGATGGAGACTTTGATTGACATTACCCCTCGAGATCCCATTCCGACACCATCGGTAGGTCCTCTTCATCCAGAATGTGATAAGGAGGGTCTCATCATTTGCGACAGGCAAAAGATAAAGGGTTATCAAGGTGTAAGCTTGGATGCTTTAGTGGGGATATTCACCCGGCTTGGACGTGAAGTCGAGGAAATCGGCATTGCTAGAAGCTATTCGCTTGCTGAACGAGTTTCCTCAGTTATTGTAGAGGCAAAGCCACTTTTAGCCAAGGTGTGACATGCTGCTTCTGCTTTTTTGTTCGGTTAAAGTGGTTATGTGGTTTTTGGGTACTTTTTCTACTATTTACCCTTGTTGCAAATGCTGCAACCGTGCTTCTTGACAAAATTATGCAATTGCTCGTGAAAGTCCTAGACATGAGGAATCGTCATTATTTCTAGACATATTTCTCCCATCTTGCCCTCAGTTCGAAGTGTCTGCCTTGCCGCTTGCTTCCTACTGTTGTACCTAGGGTTACCTTTATTAATGAAGTTCTCATGTATATAATTAGCATTTCCCACATAGCAATGTTTCAGATAGAAGCCATGGCTGAAGATGTCCAGCCTTTACTTGCTGAGGTTCGTAATAGTGGTTTGCTGAAGGAAGTGGAGAGTTTGACAAGAAACCTTACACAAGCCTCTGAAGATTTGAGGTAGGCGTTCCCAGCTTACGACACAATTTGATTCATGTGGATGTATTCGCCTGTTATATGTGATTGACACTTTTGCAGATTTTAGCATTTAACATTATAAGACCCCATCCAAGTTTTCTTTGGTTTTATTTCAGTTTCTGTGGGCCCCAATAGTGGAGTGAAGAAAGCATAATTGAATTAACGATCTAGGATCTGGTTCAGTTTTCATGATATTTGTCTTGGTAGTCTTGGTCTCCATTATCCATGAAACGTTTATGCTCCACTTGGCTTTCAGGGATATAGCTCAGTTGATAGAGTTTGAGCTCATTCTTATGGACTAGATGTCTAGTTGTTTAGGTGGTGGTGATAGTATTTTGCGCCTCAACGAGCTGCTCACTTTTTTCTGTAATTAACTTACTGGTGAAATATATAAGCCCTTTTATTGTGTCTTAAATGACCCTATGCGAAGAGAAAATTGTAGTTGGTGGTGTTCCATATGAAGGCATAGTTGGAACAAGTTCGTGCAATTATAAAGTAACATGTTCATGTATGAGGGCAGGAATATTCATCAATTCTCTTCTGCCAGTGCAGCAGCCATTTACCACTGTCCAATGCCATCGCTATTTCATTTTTAACTTTTTTGTTCTTGTCCTCTGCCATGCCATTTTTATCTTGTTCCAATGCCATCAAGAAACTGTAGATAGTGGTGATGATAGTCTTACCTGACCAAATAACCTGTATTTAATGACCAGAAACACAGCTTTTGCGCACATCCGTCTCTCTGGGTTAAATGCTTGAAAAAAAGTTATTCAATATTTATACTGTCTAAGAAACCGACCACCAGTTGTCTAGGGACGAGGAAAAGCTGCTTTTGATAACGTGCTTGGTAGTTTGATTGAAACAGTTGCATGATGCACATTGCATGATGATCCTATGATTAGGATTGCAGGTTAAATTTATTTTTTAAAAAAAAAGGGCTTGGAAGTGTGTCATAAGCAAGATTTTACCGAAACATAGTTCACATAATTTCGTGCTTGCAATTAGTCTTTTCAAATACCATCAGTGCTTACCCATGCTTGCAATTAGTCTTTAGAAATATTATGAGTGCTTACCCATGCTTGCAATTAGCATCTCCTTCTCTTAGACCCTCCTGCGTGTGTTCACCCACCAAGTTTTGGGAACCTAAACTGTCTAGAATTCTTCTTTCTACAGAAGAGTGCACTCGTCTATCATGACTCCAGAGAACACTGAACTGATTCAAAAATCCATCTACACTCTAATTTTCACATTGAAGAATGTTGAGGTGAGTCTTACTATCAGCTTTACAATGCTGCATTCAAACCCCATGAAGTTCAGCATAACTCCTCATCGGCAAGTATCCGTACGAGAATTTAGCTTTCTCCTCTTTCTGTATTGTGCAGAGTATAAGTTCTGATATATTGGGATTCACGGGCGACGAGGCTACAAGACGAAATTTGAAATTGCTTATCAAGTCCCTCAGCAGGCTATTGTGAAGACTTGCCTACGAGACAAAATGATATTCTGAAGGTGGCAGGCCTCTTAGCATAATTTTCGGGTTCCGTTTCTGGTAATTAGGTAGGTCATGTGGCTGAATCCTCTGTTTCTAAGGATGGATGGGAGGGATGGGCCGATTATTATTTTTCGGTGATAGTTTGGGAGCACGAGCACAGTCTTAAGAAAAATAGAGGCTTCTGCTGCATTGATTACCCTATCATGCTTTTGTTTGCTTTTTCGAGTTCATTTTCCTCTATGACGGACAATTTAACATCATTTTGGCTGCATTTATGACTGGCATTCATCCTGAGCTTTTAGAGTCTTGGTGGCCAGCTTTTTGATGTTATAGATTGTGGAAGCACCTGCCGTGTTGACCTCCCTCGGACTTGCATGGCATGCTGGGAGTCTTTGTATGCATTAACTTGATAAACCCTTTGGATGATTCCTTAATCCCAAGCTTACTATTTATGATTCTACATTTTGAAAAGTCCGCGTGATGTGAGTTTACACCAAACTCAATTCCGACAAGTCAGGTCAAATTGAAGGTGCTGAAACCGTGGATCTCACAAAATTGTAGCTGGCAAAAGTCTAATCCTTTGTACAACAAGACCGGTGAATTTGTGGGATTGACCCGGCATTGTTTACTTTCCTAGTGATTTACGGCAATTGGGAGTGACGTTGATCTTGTCACTTGATTTGTGCATTAGGGTGTTGTGGCTTCAACTGAAAAAAGCTCGAAACCTCTTGAAAAAATTTCTGCTAGCCATAATCGAGTTTTGAAGGAGCTGAAAATGTTCCTTAAATTTATCTATGAAGTATAGCTCTGGAGACTTGACTGAAATAAGGGTTTTAAGGTTCCATACGGGTCTTTATCTTCACGATTCTTTTTCTATGCAATATGGTTCTTTCGCGATCATGGCTAGCAGAAATTAACTGGAAAAGAACTACTATTTCATACTCTCAGATGGTTCATTTTCCTGAAGATAAATAGTGTCTTTACTCTCGGAAAAATGGTTATTTTTACTAATTGGATAGGGTGGTAAGGTGCACTGAAATTATTACAACCTCAAATTGGTTGATAGTCACACGCCGGTTGAATTAAGTAGGAACGCCTGTGATTTTCTCTCATAGTAAAAGCCATTCAACAATGATGCGTCGGCTGAGAAGATCATGATCCCATTAATTTTGAACCCGTTCCCTTGCAGAAGATTTAGAGCGTCGAAAAATATGTCCCCTTGAATCCCTCTCCCGTTAACTTCATAGCTAGGGAGCAGCTTGTCCTTGTCGAACTGACTGGCTCGGAGCTGAAACGCCTCCAAGTACCCCTTCGGGGTCCTGACTTTGTCGGTGTAGAATTGGTGGTTAACATAGTCGATGACGTCCCTGTACCCATCAAAGAGCTCGATATAAGGACCGGTGGTAAGGCGATAGGGAGCGATGGTTGCGGTGGAGATGACGCTCTGGTTCTTCAGGAGGGTGATGAGCTCGCCGATGCAATAGGCAAAGCTCGTGTTGCCGTGCTTCGGGAAGTTCTCATAGTCGATGTCGATCCCATCGAGATGGTAGGTGGTGGCCAGAGACTTGAGAGATGAGAAGGCATTTGAAATCCATGCTGCAGCATCTTTTGGGTCATACCAACGGAGCACCTTGGGGCCTAGGCTCCATCCAGAGAGGCTGGCAAGCGCCTTGACGTTGGGATGCTTTTGCTTGATGGCGGCAACGGAGTCCGGGGTCAATGTGGGTTCCCAGTAGGGTGAGAAGACCCCATCTTGGGGATTGCCCAAGGGGTCGGCATCGATGGCGAAGCCGAGGATGAAGTAGAAGTCTAGGCCATCTTCGACGGGCACAGAGTCGAACTTCACAGCCGCTCCTGAGGCTCCGATGTACTCCATCATCACCTTACCATCTGGAACAAAGAGGCATTATATCGGCACATTGCACAAAACGGGAGGACAAAAAGTAATAAGGAGAAGGCGATGTGTCGATCATTGGTTGTCGGGACAAACCTCGATATCAAAATGCAACAAAAAATAATAGTAGAAGATCGATATGACGTTGTCCATGGAGAAGCAAAAGTACCCGAAAACTGCGAATTTTCCAAAGAAACGGAGAGTAAGAAAAGCAGGGCCGACTCACCGCAGCTGAGTTGATGGACAAGAACTGACCCAAGAAAGCAGAAGATCAAGTGATGGTATCTGACCATACTTGATCCTTGTGTGATTCAGTATGTGATCGCAGGTGATGACTGAATAATGAGATGCAAAATTTATAGTTTCCAAAGATCAGCAGGGATTTGCCGGCCTTAGTCTTAGAAGTGGACTTGAAGATATCCGGATCCAGCAAAGTGAAAGAAGACAACAACAATAGGAAAGCCGGAAAGAACTATGTCTTGAATAAACATTGGTCTTAGGTAGTTACGTTGTTTTTCATGTGGAGCTGTCAATGTTAATTCTGATGCTGTCGACAGACGGCGCAATGCTAGCAATATCCGTCCATTTTTAGCTTTGATCGAGGTCGGACGGAGCCAGAATTTAGAAGCAAGAATGCGGTGTTTTCGCATAAGGATTGAACAGAGTCGCCAATGTTAATTCTAATTTCATGTGCGGATAATGTGTAAATGAAAATTTGTTGGTGGTATTATATGACACTTGGGAAGATTGTGTATCATCAGATAAAGTCTCGTCAAGTCTAGTAAAGGAATGCATGGAAATATTGAGCTTTTAGTACTTCTACATAATTAAAAGAGCTGCAGCGTATAGTCATAAAACAATGTGAAAAGGATAGAAATAGTTACACAGAGAAGAACTATTCGGGACCTCCTGTGGCGCTGCACTTCATCCACGACTATCCATTTTGCTGAAGTTGCCAACCCGAAGTAGGACTGTACACCAATTGGAGCAATAATTCGAAAAGAGTAGTCCAGCATCTCTGGGACAATCTCATAAATGGCCTCCGTGCACCGTTCCATTTCTCATCTGCCTGGAAATGTGAAAATTCGAACACCCATCCCGATTCAAGGAATTTCGCGCATCATTTTCTTCAACCTATTGCAATAGAAAATGACTTTTCTCTGTCATACATGTAAGGTAAGAAGTGAAGAGGCTGTGTTGAAGGACAAACTCCAGGAAATCTCACCATTTATGTCGTCAATTGCTTCTTCACAAAAGAGATTCTTGGAGGTTCTAGCTTCTGTTATACTTTACTTCTTCAGACAGTACATCCCGTCTCTAAGCTCTAATTTCTCTTCAATAACAAGACCGGACAAGAAGCTTTGTAGTTGCTGAAGCGACTTATCATATGGAGGATCAGCCACACAGAACATCTGCAGCAATGAGTTCGGAATCTGAAATAAGCACCTGTCCAATGCAAACTATATGACTCTTGAGACAAAAGGTGTAAAAAAATTGCTCTTACCTTGAGAGTATTGTGAATTCGATCCAATGCCATACTGCCGAAATTTGTGAGCATGCCCACGATATATTTCTAAAGGGGAAAAGGAAAACCGGACAAGGATTACCATATTTGAGATATACAAGACATATACAATCAAACTAAATTGTTTGCTCAACCTGCACACTCACTTTTCAGTTACTGTTAACCCATTTTACCTCAAACCCACCCCCCAAAAAGATACAGAAGGAAAGAAACACTGAAACCTTGCCACAGGAGGTAAAGCTAAGGAACTTTGCCACAAGAGGCAAGCTTTTGAATAGCACCTCAATATTACGATAGAAAGAAATTAGAAGTTCCTCAGAATTCACTGCTAACCTCATAAACAGTCATTTCCTTGCGAAGTTGATCCTCTGAAGAGGCCACAGAATTCTCTCCTTCCTCATCACCAGCTAAGGGCTCCTCAAAGCACTCAGTGTTACCACCATTTCTGCTAGCATCAGCCCCGCTTTCCATTAGCGAGAATATGTGGTCGTCAGAGTCTGATCCGACTGATTCTGCAAGAATTCCCTGGTGACACAATGGAAGATGAATCATGACGCTTATTATTTGCCACCAGATATCATTATTTACAAGTGCAAAAATAAGAGAAGAAAAGGAAAAATCAGTTCTCTGTTATGTGGCAAAGAAATGAAGGCCAACTCCACGAAACCGCAGGAGGGAAATGGACAGAAAATGGCAATGCCAATGATTAACTACCATTGGAGAAAGAAACTGTTCTGTGAAAAGCGAATCAAAGAGGAGGCTTCTAAACTAATAGGTGTTTGGTTAGAACAGACTCAAAGACATGCAAGGATGCCCAAATGCAACCAGTCAGCCAGGGTTATCTCGTAAAATACATGTCAACAAAAGATTTGCCCACACAAGCATCTGGTACAGGTAGATATTCAAACTATTAATCACTTTACTAATCATGAATGTGCACTTGGCATATTCTTCACTAGCCTGTACACCCTCAATTCACATGTTTCCTTCACGGGTCACTAAAGCGTCCCAGCAACACAGTAAGAAAGGGAAGATTAATACCAAAGAAAGGTGATGAAAAGAGCTAAGCCAATATACCTTGCTTATCCAAAAACTTATCCTCCGATTGATTACATCCACAGGAACACCCATTGCAATTGCAAGATTCTTTGAGGTCCAACTGATAGCCAAAAGGTGAGTACACCACTATATGATAGAAATGCTACATTATTTCACTCTGGTAATTACCTTTTCTGATCTTGAAATTGCATAATAATTGCAGCATGCAAAGGAGCCACAGTAAACTGCATCTCTCTATCTTCAAACTGCAGCTCCAACTGAAAATAGCAGAAAATAGATGAGGAATCCTATGGTGTCAAGCTAGCATAGAAACTTAAGCATGTAAATGAACTGCTCTAAATACACAACAAAGAAGGCCAAATAAAATCCATTTGCTGCCTATCCCAGAGGAACAAGCAACATGGTTTATTGACCAGAATGGAAAGACAATAACATGTAATCAGTGACGCATATCATTTGAGCGATTACCTTGACTGTTCCAATATTTTTCTTCCACAAAAGCTTACGAGGGGTCTTAACTTCATTGTATCTTCTTGCATAATCAGAAAGCAACTGATCAACAGGTTCTGGCAGATTAAAGGTCTCCTCCTGCAATGTCTTCCTCATCAGTCAACAGCAGCCAAAGTTACCACTTAAACAAATGAACTCTCTTTAACGAATTATGGTAGAGCACTTATATGTTTATGGGCATGATCATGAAATGTGTAGCTCCAGTTGGGCTTTATGGATAAGTTTGCAGATAACCTACACTGCTTCACTAAAAGTAACTTTGAAAAGCCTTTAAGCAGCATTGACAGACGAATCTGTTTTTGGAATAACTTTAGGCATGATAATTCATAGGCTTATAAATAGTATTCAGCGATCAGTGATGTTAGCCCCATCTAGTGTAACATTTCTAAGATGTACTAGCTTCTTGCATTAAGAAATTGACATGTGATTGTGAATAATGTCCAAATTATCACTTCAGAGCAACAACTTTTGTAATAGCAAAGGCAGAAGTCACTGCCATACCTGGATGGGAGGCCAAAAATTAGAAGATATGATTGTAGAATCAAGATTATCCAAAGAAAGTCCAGTGTCTTCCAAATCAGCACCTGATCATCATTTAGGAAAAAGTATGTTTAGCACCCAAAGAATACCATCGTATTGGAGAAGGAATAGTGATATCACTGAGGAGAAAAGTAAAAACTCAACTGGTTTGAGAATTCTGGTTTATTGTTGCCTTTATATTGCTGTTTGTCCTCTTGGAATCAATTAGATCATTAAGCATTATTTCACACTTCAGCATGCTACTCTCACCGAAATGTATCTAGAGAGTTAAAGAAAAAGGGTGATTACAAGAAAATAAAATAATGTAACACAACCAACCACAATACACAGACCAAACAGCATTTCCGTCCAGAGAACCAGACTACTTACCTTGAGGAGTTCTAAAGTGCGTATCTCTGAGTCAATGTCATAATCTGACTTGTTGAGAAGCTTTTCAGCCAGCATGACACGGTATTCGTTAACTAGTTGATCTTTTGAACCTATAATTCCGACAATCATTCCTAATACATCCACCTTCCTCTGGTTCCTGCTACCCTTAAGGGGGTCAGCCTCTGCTGGATCAGGCTCCCAGCTGAAAGGGAAAAAATTAACCAAAATGGACAGTCAACTCGGGTCACATCAGTAGATGAACAATATGGCTAGCAGAAGTCAACATTATTCATATGACATCAACAAGATAAGAAATCTCAGTGACATTAATAGTCGTGACTGAATAAACCTACCTTGCAGCAATTTCCCAGGCTTGTTTGTCATCAGAATTGAAACCATCTTCAAAAACACTGTTCTCTTGACTTTCTTCATCCCTATTCAGTTCTTCGAGAAGGCTATCCCCAGCATTTCCTGTTCCATCGGGACTGCCACCAGACCCATCCGTAAGCATTGTAACAATGCATTTGATAGTATCTTTCCTGCCCCTTAAATACTCCCTTATTGGTTCACCAACTGCCTCAAGGAAAATGCCTGCTGGATCAATAGTTCGGAGTGCTTTAATAGTTGAAACGTACTGATGCAATATATCATTGGTTGATGCGCCTGCAGTGAGTAGTCGATATCGTAGCGCAGATATAAATGACTTGACCAGCTTAGAATGTTGTCCTGTGTACTCAAGGCATTGTTTCAAGTCTTCAATTGCAGGGGCGCTGCAGAATTAAGAAAATTATTTAGAATCCTAAAGAGAGTTATAAAATACTTAGATAATGATATGACCAAGATCCAGAAAGTGGTCCATCATAGAAGGAGACTAGTCCAACAATTTTGTTTTCCACTGAATAAAGAAGGCAAGCTCAACATTTTTCGAATTACGAGGTTATGCATAGTTAGGGATACGATTACAAATACAAGTTCCTCAAAATTACAAACAAAATTAAGCAATCTGAAGAGCATGTCATCAGTGGCATGAGAATGGAAGGAATTGCCCCCGCTATATCAGGCACCAAAAAAGAACTAGTTCAATAATTGATCCAACAAGAAGATGACGATAACACTTTGGAATTCTGTTGATACATAAATATATAGCAATTGACTCATTTTGTCTCCTCTCCATTGGACTCATTCTGTCTCGTCTACATTGGTACACAATTTCTATAGCCAATAATAACATATCATGTGAATATAAGCTGTTACTGTGAGACAACAACATTGCGCAAGTGATAAAAGTACATGTTTAATGACACATAAACACATTACTAGTTCACATTTTACGAGTGTTGAATATCAGGGAAACATTTTGTTCATCACATCACGTAGCACTGTTCATAGGTGTTTCCTGGAATAGGCAATAAACTAAAGCATCATCTCTGGATTCAGGAAAAAAATTGGAAACAATCAAGTATTATATTTCTTTTCTGGCAATATCAAATTTCATAATTCATGTCTGCAACCTTGAATAAGAAAAAAGGCAATGATTAGCAGAGTACCTATCCGGGTAGTCCACTATAATCTCAAACAGTTTGGCAATTCTTAAATCTTGTAAGGTTTCATAAGCAAAGTACTCCAGCCGTAACTGCCATCGAACCAATCCTTCTGAGGGAGCATCAATTCCAGGATAGCATGAAGATGGTCGTGAAGCCAAGGGTGATTTCAGACCAGATGATGGACTATCATAATCATAAGAATCGCCAAGATAGGAGAGAAGGGCTTTGAAAAATCGAAGAGGCACAGCCTGCAACCATTTGTGTCAAAGTTTCATTGATACAGCTGGGCACAGTCAGTTAAGAGAAGAAAAGAAAACGTAAGACTCTGACATAGTGATTTAGGAACTAGCATGAATTCTAGCATGAGAAGATAAGTCAAATTGTATGCACAGAGAGAGGATAATCCTTCCTTTTTGCCATCAATAAGTATACACATTACAAACTGCTACTCCTAAAGAAGTCATTTATCTGGTCAAATAACAAATCTCCTCAACAATGTGCAGCATTCACGCATAAATTCATCTGATAAACCGAACCTGGTTGCCAAACATATATAATACAAGAGACAAATCACTTGGCTTGCTTCTAAACCATGTATGTGGGAAGGTAATTAAAACAATGAAGGTTTACTCTCGTACAAAGAATGAGACAACAACACCACCGACACCACAACTAAGCCTTACCCACTAAGTGGAGTCGACTACACAAACGGCACAAAAAGATAAAAAAAAATCAACATTCACCTGAATCCAGCCTTTAACAGCCCCCAATATTGAACTCCTGAAATCATCACCGGCTAGATTATGTACTTTAGCCTGTATGCAAACAAGGCATGTGATTTGTGTAGCAACATACGCATAAATTATGCATAGAAGAAGGCCACATTCTTAATGTGCAAAGAAGATAAGTCATCCTTGTTAACTCTAACAAGACAGTGATAAACGGGTATTGCCAAAAGGGAGATAAAATGTCAATTGAAGGTCTACACTGGACAAAATAGCTTACATTGCTGAAACATAGATACAAACCTTTAAAAGCAAGAAAATGGCAGAAGCATAAGCATCTTCTGTCATCGATGTAAACCCAAGATCTCTTAGATCACGGACAACCTTCCCAATATTCTTTACCACTTCATCAAGAAACTTTCCCTGGTGATGACCTTCATCTATATCCATCTCTCCAGCCTTAATACACGTGCTTTTCTCATCTAAATCCATGTCATCTTTATCTGGAGAATCAATAATGTCATCCATCATTGTGCTTATCTCTTCCAACCTTCTCTTGAAATACCAGTGAAGTATCTCTAAGAACACCAATAAAGTCAGTACAAGATCACTTATTCTGTCAGATGAAATAAAAATAATTTTTTAACAAACAAGGTGAAAAAACAGATTGAGCAAGAGGATGCTACAATATTAGGTGAAGCTTTGATGCACAAGTATAATTTTTCCATGGTAATTTTAAGTGCATTTTCTTTTACTCAGGCTTCTTTTTCATGTCATAAGTTCCGATGTCCTGTGGTATGGATGTGAATTTTGATGAAGTTGGCTTGTTGAGATACAAAGACCTTTATGTCCAAATAAGGATTCATATCTAGTTGAGTCTATAATCCCAGTAAATGAATGGTCTCTATAACACTTTGTCATCATCACGTCTTATTCCAAATAAACATATTTGTTTCTCTAAACCCTTGAGTATAAATTTTTACTCCAGCTTTTACTGTATCCAATTTAGCCTTCATTTGGTCCTTTTTGCTGTCTTTTACATCTATATCACACTTGATGACCTTCGGCTCTGAGCCAAAGGGCCAACAAAAGAATAAAGTCTTAAGTCTTAAGTGACAATAGCTTTCTGAAAAAAGAAATTTCAGAAAGAAAATTGAGAAAACATTATGCAATTTCTCTGTCACACCAACAAACATTTTGTGAAATTAGGTAATAACAAAATGTCACTAGACAACCTAAGCACCAACGCTCAGACAAGTGGATAATGGGACAAATATCAAAGATACGCTATCACATATCTTCAGAATTCTAAGAGAAATTTCAGTAAACATCCTAGCAAATAATTTAATCGCAGCCAAGGACAAAACAGCCACTATGCATAAACAAAAACCATTGGTGAAGAATCTAAAATTGTGCCTAGAATTACTAAGGTCCTGGATTTGATGTTCTAGGATATCTTAAGCCCTTTTCCAAAATCTCCAAATCCACCTAAGTTTATAAACCAAGTTCGCTTCAAAAGTGGGAATGACTTCCTAAATCTCAGCGTCTACGATCAGATAACATGGTCTTCCAGTCTTCCTTCTCTTTATGGTAGTATCAGGGCACGTTATTGGGTTAGAGGTTGCTTGACTAGCAGATTTTCCACATTATTTTTTTTTCTGCTGGAAAATTTGAAAGCAGATATGTGATGCCCAAGAGATGTCAGTACTTCTTGAACAAACTAAAGGTAACACAAGGACACAGTATCTAAAAGATTTGCTTTACAGGTGTCGGCGGAAGCGGCCAACTGTCCATACCTCATAGTTTTCTGTTTCTCAAACAACAAACATTAACATAGATAATCTTACCAAAAAAAAAAACATTAACATAGATAGATACCCTCTACGAATTGTACAAATCGTGTCATTACTGAAATTTCAAACACAAAATGCCAATAACTTAAACAGACCTGCTCTTTCACATTCTCCATATATTTCATTATTGCCAATGAAGTCCAGTTTAAGAAAGACTCAAATTAGTCCCATGTCATTAAGCATCCAGTGCAAACGCAATGTAACATCTTTCAGAGCTGCTTGCTGGCTATCACAAACCCACTAATACCCCCAAAAGAACGAGCATGTGACTTCTATATAATCAAATAATAGCACCAAACAGGAGAGACTTGACAGAATGTCCATAGTCAGTGCAAAAAGAGTACGAATTATCCTGCACTAATTATTCATTATCCATTACCATAATATAGCATAAGTCATTAAAATTGATGAAGGTTCCATAGCACAGCATGTCAATTTGACTAGAACACACAACATCGAGACACATCTACATGATGAACAGAAAACACACTTCTTGAAAGATGAGATTAGACTTGTGTGGCTATTCCTCATGTACATACTGGGAAAACATTGGGGAAGAGTTGCCATAAGTATTGAAGAGGCCATTGATTGATACTTAGAAAAGAGAAAAATCCGATCTGCTTCTGCATCATGTTTTCCGTGCAATGTGTCTCCCTCAAACGACTGTAAAGCATGAACCAATATTGACAAGCATTTCTCCTGATAATGTTTTTCTGAAGAAATCTCCTCCAGTGCGTTGCACAATACTTGCTGAACTTCATCATCCTGAATCTGCTTTCACAACATGCACGATGAATATATTGATTCATTTCATATGTTAGATTTACAGTTAAGAGAATTCGGTCAGGAATTCTTATTGATACAATGCATTGGTGGTAGGTGATATGTACATACAAGAGACTTGCTTTCGAGGAGCGAAATATCGCTATAAGGTTCAAAATGCCGCCAAAACTTCAACGAACCATTTCTTTCAAAACTTTCCTGCAATTAAACCAATAAGCAGCTGCATCAAACAACAGGCAAAGCACCAGCTGCCTTTAAAGCAGAATGCAGAACATATGACTGATAGCTAATTCCAAACTCCTATTTTTAAAGCATTATTTTTGCTACCAGAGAAAATTCCATCTCTTACTTTCTCTGCATTATACACACAAACGAATTATAGACTTGACAGCGCTTCACTAAAAGGAAGTCAATTGAGACAAAATACTGTAGATTTCCAAGGTAATGAAGGAAGTGGTTGTTCTATTAGCTTCAGTTTCCACATACCATTCGTGAATTCTTGCTCTGTTTGGTAAACATGGAGGAGAGGAAAATGGAAGGAACATTACAAACTTCCCTCCTCTCCTCCTTACAAAAGTTTTGAGAATTACCCCACTTTCCTCCCCCACCCCTCATTTCCCTTCCCCTCTCTTCCTTCCCAAACAAAGCATAAATGGTGGAGCTGTGAAGTCGTTTCATTAAGTTGAATTGAAAGGTAAGTTTTGCCGGTGATTAACTGGAAAGGGGGAGCAGTTCGAGCCTACTCTTGAACTTTTAGGAGTGTGTGATGATCACTAAGGAAATCCTGCACGATGCCGCTACACAACAACACTCCCCCTCCCCCTCCCCCCTGTATTCGGGAATGAGAAACTCCTTAATTTAAAAAGGAATTTGAATTATTTGATTTTTTTTTATAAGATCTTGAGTGAGCGAGCTCCGTAAGCCACGTCTTCCTTGGCAGGAGTAGCCATTAGCAGTTACCCCAAAAGGGTATAATTCCTCTCCTTTTAAATGAGCTACTTCGTTACTCTCAATCCTTCCAATTTTCGTTTTTGCCTGTTGGAAAACTGCACTTTCTCTATCTTATTAGCTGGTAAAGGAGCCCTATTCTATGGAACAAACCCATTATCCTGCGTACCATTCTCCTCTTCCGACGTCTGTTGTTCTTTTGCTCACAATGCAAAACAGGAGCTAAAAAAGGCGAAACCACCGCAGAATCTGCGGATATCTCAGGCGGACGATCAAACGATCGATCAACTTCATCCAGAAAGACATGTTCCTCAATCGAACTGCCAACTTAATTCCAGAGAGAACCTCCATTTCGAGTTTCGCTCATTTCCACACGACGAAAAGCACCTTACTGACTGAAACCGGAGGTTATGCTCCGAGAAAAAAAGGCGTGAGACGTCCCGAATACCTCAAGCGCGCGGAGGAAGTGGTCCCGGACGAGAGACAGGAGGCCGTGCCCGCGGAGGGAGTGGGCGTGGGCGACGAGGTCGGCGCCGGCGGAGAGATCGCCGGAGCCGGAGAGGAGAGAGTCGGTGGCGGAGCAGAAGCCGGCGTAGGCGTGGAGGATTTCGTCGACGGCGGCGCCGCCGAGGGCGTCCAGAATCCCTAGATCGGCCACCGCCGGTGCTGGCTCAGCCATTGACGAGAGCGCGTCTGGAGTGATCTTTTTTGCCGCCACTCGAATGAGTAGAGTGACGAAAGCGAAGAAATGTCAGGTCAGCATTCAAACTTTAAAAACTTTTTTCAATAATCTTATTCTTTTTACCTATCTTATTAATTTATGATTAATACCACGAAAAATTATAAACTGATATAATTATAACAAATTTACCTAAATTAATTTTTTTATAACAAAAAATCTCAAACCGGTACATCTGTGACAATTTTACCATCCGTCAAATTTCAGAAGTGACAGTTGACAAGTGTATCAATTTGGGATTTTACACTCGTTTGTCACGGGTATATCGATTTGTGGTATTTCATGATATTAATTCAATTTAACGGAAAGTGAATTTATCACAAATATATCAATTTAGGATTTTTGGTGGTTAGGATAAATTTATCATAAGTGTACCAATTTAGGATTTTTAGTGATATTAACTCATTAATTTATTCCTGAAAATTCTATTTGCATGTGTTTAAAGAAGTGACTCGTGAAAAAAAAAATTGAGCTTTTAATGCTGTAAAAGCCAAATGTTAAATGAATCCCGTTATATGAAAATTGCATATCTTGATTTGATATTAAATTATTGAGATAAGTCCATTAGAAGTTTTTAAACTTATTATGAAAGTGTAATTGAGTTCTAAAACTTTTAAAAATTACAATTTAAGTCACAAAACTTGTCGCGAAATGTAATTGAGTCATAAAACTTTTCAAAAAGTGCAATCAAATTCTAAAACTTGTCAAGTTGATCCAACCTAGTCATTCTATTGATTACACTTTTTGAAAGTTGTAAGACTCGATTGTATTTTCGCGACAAATTTTAGCACTTGATTGCGCTTTTTGAAAGTTTCAAGAATCGATTATACTTTCGTGACAAGTTTTAGGACTTCTTGTGCATCCCTAAATTCTTTTAATGTCTCGGCTCGAGTTTTGATTAGAAGCGTTCCACACACTGAAGCCCTAACTTTTGTTTCAATTTGGAAGCACATTTTTTAGGGTGTTGTTAATTTCATTTTCTTCATCTTGGTTTGTGTTTATTTATATGAAAAAGAATCCCACGAAAGGACTTTTCAATGCCGTGTGTTTGATTTGTTTAAAGTAGATAGTCAACGGAAAAATATATATTACGGTCAAGAAAACAATCGCGCTTTAAATTGAGGAAAATAAATTCTCCATCGTAAAAAAGGAAATCGTTTTCCCAAACTCATTTTCTACGCGCACACTCGTTCAGAACTTCGATCTATTGTATTAAATCATCATTTGGTTATATGATATTTCACTCCGCTATGTGCCATATTTTTGGAGATCGTTTGTGTTTTCAGAAATGCCCATTTATAATATTATTATTTTCAATCTGATATTGATATTTATTTTTTCTTTCCTCTGTTTTTTTTAGCTTGGATGCTGTGCATTTGTCAATCATTCTGTTCCCGGAAATAATTTTTATTCAGAAATGATTTTTTTTATTCTGTATTTATGAACAATTTCTAAGCATTTGAAAGTATTTGGTAACTGCCCAAAATTTCTATTTTTGAAATAGAAAAAGAACAGAAATGCGTTTGGTAACTGCGCAAAATTTCTTTTTATTAATAATATTTTGAATTTTTTAATATTTCTTTCTTTTTATTTTTATTTATTTCTTCCTTCTTTTTCTCCTTCCTTGGCCATGGCCAGGTTGCCGGCGTCGGCAATAGGCCAAGGCCAAGGAGGGTGTCGCGGCCCTTGTCGCCTGGGCGAGGGCCACCCTCGGTAGCCTAGGCGAGGGCGGTCCTCACCCGCCGGCCACGGCCTGTGGCCGATTACCGGTGGCCAAGAAGAAGAAGAAGAAACAAAAATTCTTTTCCATTTCTGATTCTTGTTCTCAGAATTAAGAAGTAAAATTTTTTTTACTTCTTAATTATGTTCCAAAATTGATTCTAGGAATAAATTTTTGTAAATTTGTGCCCGGGAATAAAAAATTTATCATACAGATTTCTGTTCCAAAACTAATTCTGGAAACAAAAGAATAAAAATAGTTATTGTTTGGCCGATTGCCAAACTTAGAGCAATTTCGTTCTATGATCACTTTTTTGAAGTGAAGAAAGCAAAATTTTATGAGCACCAAGAGATTAAGTTTTTTCTTTTTTTTTTTGACAATCTTCTCTTAGGCTGCTTATTTTGATTATTAAAAAAAAAAAAACTCTGCATAGTAGTAATACCTTTTGACAAGGATTACAATAACATTTTAATATGTAATATTAGGAACAAAATATAGCCATACCAAAGAGCATTATCTTTGAAAGTAAAATCTAAACATTGAAAAACTATTTCCGCTGGCCCCCTTTTAAGAGCGTCGCCAAACAAATGAAAATCAGTCATTTTAAAGATTTTCTTTAAAAATGATTTTTACCATAAACATTTTCCTTAATCAATAAATTTCCTAAGAAACAAACGCACCTTTTCAATTCTAATGCACCCCACAATCACAGATAATCCAGGAGAAAAAATATCCATTCGATATTTTCATTATTCATTTTTTATAACCAAAGAAAGATATGCAATCTAGGGCCATCGCATAGGCACCAAAGCACGAGTATTTTGTATCCCTTGAGCCAAGATAGATTGCAGTAGTATAGACATCGTTTAGCGAAAGACCAATCATTTCTTCAAATAACGGCATCGGCGAAGATGGGATTCAAATAATAGAGAAGGCTATCTACTTCAAAGCAGTTCCTTTACCAAATCCTGATAATTCTATCTGGTTTCCTTCATAAATCCAATCCCATCATAGCACACGCATGGTAGAGTGGTATAGGCATGACTATGACAAACAGATCTGTCAAAGACAACCTTTTCTCTCTTATTGAAAAGGAATGGCAATGTCATTATGATGTAAGGTTCCAAAAGCAAGCCAAGGACTTTTCACTTTGAACCACTTCAAATTCTAATAGCCACCTCCACCCATTCTATACTGAGCTTCAGCCGCCTTCTCTTCTTTCATCTTCTGGATTATTTTGCGGATTTCGGGATTATGGAAACGGTCATAAACATACTTTCTCTCTTCTGCTTGTATCTCTTCAATAGCACTTTTGAAAGGATTAGGAGGAGGTTTCTTGCCTTGGAGCTTCGCAATCTGCTTCAGTCGAGCATATGCCGCCTTCTTTGCCTTCTTCTCTACTCGGTATTCCATCTAAACATCCGGCAGTGACGCCCACATTTAAGGATCAATAACGAGCAAAATGCAAGATATAAGAATTGAATAAATAAAGGAAGATCAAAGAATCTTCCGTGAGGGCACACTGTAACCTAAGAAGGCATTAACTTACATCTGCCACGCCCATAGCCACTTCCTCACTAACTCCATTTTCCTTCAACTCAAGGACTCGGTGACCGAAAACACGGGCTGGAGGGGGGTCGAAACCACATATCCTATTTTTCAACAGAATGTCTCAAAGAAGTTAACGCTTTTACAGATTTAAATGTGAATAAACCCTGTGCCTCAACAGTAATAAGAAACAAACATATAAAGGATTTGTTAGAAAGTGGTGCATAAGTATCTTTCTATTTTATTTACGGTTTTGGTTATACAATTTCTCTCAGTTCCAATGCCAAGGTGCTTTATTTAGTAACATGCGATTTTAAAATCCTTATATCATGGTCCTTATTTAGACTTAAGATAGATATCCGTTTACTTTTCTTTGAATATGACTGAATAGACAATTTATCCACGAAACCATGCTAGTTATGGAGTAAACTACATGGAAAGACTCGTGAAGGCTCCACAAGCTCAGAGGCGCAACATGAAGTTGTGATGTCTGGTTAGCCCAATGACGGGCAATATGTTCCCGTAGCCGAAAACATGTGAGCTTTTAAGTTGCGCAATATATTCTTGTAGCTGGAAACATGTGAGCTATCAGTTAAGTTGTTAAAGTGCAAATAGAACCTGAAATCTTAAAGCATTAACAAGATAAGAAAAGGTAGTCTGAATCAAATTATAGCCACAACAGGTCTCACAGCAATAGCAGACATATCAACCAAACTTTTCTTTAAGTATGTTGTACTAAATGGACAATTTATCCACGAAACCATGCTAGTTGCAGAGAAAATCGCGTGGAAAGACACGAGTTTAAGGCTCCCCAAGCTCAGTAGCACAACAAAAACCCTTGATGTCTGGTTACCTCAATGACAGGCAATACGTTCTTGTAGCTGGAAATATGTGAGCTATCGGTTAAGTTGTTAATAAGGTGCAAGTAGAACCCAAAATCTTAAAGCCTTAACAAGATGAACAAAGTAGTCTGAGTCCAATTACAGACATCACAAGGTTTCATAGCGGTAGCAGACATATCAACCGATCCTTATCCTACTGACCGGACTTGGCTACATTGATGCTTTAATGCCGATGCATTTTGTTATGACAAAACGACATTAGAAAGTAAGCAATTTTTGGCTATCGTTAAAACATCTAATTCCATTCCTCAAAATCTTTCAGCAACTTTAGTTGTGTCTATATTGAAAATGGTCTCTTGAGACTATCGATATAAAAACATGCATACACAAGAATAGCACATGAAGCAAGAAGGATGATTGCAGAATGCAAAGACCGCCATCACAAACGACACACGTTTACCGTTCCAAGGCTCAACACACAATCTTATCATTCACCAAGCTAATGATAGCAGGCCTGAAGTACTCAGTTGATTGGCTCTTTCTTATACACGAGTAATGCTACTTTCGTCACATCCAAAATATAACAAATATATGAAAGGAAGAGGAAATATAGTACGTTGCGACGAATTTAGAAAGCAAAATAGAAGCTATGGCAAAATATATTGCTAAGGAAAGAAATTTACTTGATCGCATCCTCATGTTTTGAGTCCGGATATTTCTGGAAAAACTTTTTAACATAGACATCCTCAGGGAGAGAGATCTTCTTGATTTCATCTGCACGAGGGAAAACTGCAGGTGGTGCCCTGCATGATGCCATAACCACCAAATAGGTGATGCCATTGGATTCTAAAGCGCTCGACAGGTACTTAAGAACGTCACAATTCAACAAACTCATACATGTCCCATGACTACTGCACAAAAAATCAATCATAGCCAATGCTTTTGCAGTGACCCAAGAATCAAAAAGAGTAGTGAACAGTACAAGTGGGCTACATATGGTACCGTCGCATTCCTAAACCAGGTTTTCCAAACTTCTCGACAGAAATACATGCGAAATCAATCAATCTGACACCGACCAGAAAAGCGGCATAACAGGGATCCAAAGACAACATTGCTCTTCGGCCGCACTTGTCAAACAAGAAGCTCCCACCATCCGTCAGCGTAGCTAATCCCAACCCGAAGAAACAAAATACAGAATCATCGATAGAACAGTAAAGCAGGTCGAGTTTCGAAACTCTCCCACCACCCTAATCCAATAATTTGAAACACAAACCAACCCAGAGCAACACGAATTCGCGTAGATTGAGACTTCACTGAACAAAACAAGCAACGTCCACTGAAGCAACAAGGAGGCCATTACAGCACTACGAAAAACACACGGCAAAGGGGCAAAAAAGAGGAAAAATTTGAGCAGAGAGAGAGAGAGAGAGAGAGAGAGAGAGAGAGGCTGACTGCTGCATGGCCTTGAGCCAAACGGGCTCCGCCTTGGCCAAGCCTTTCACGAGCTTTCTGGTTCTGGTGAGCAGCTCTCCCTTCATGAACGACATTCTCTCTCGCCCTTCTCGTCCTTCCTCTTCGCCGCTTGATTTCAAACTTCAACCTGATGGAACGAAACCAGCATACGGTGAATCACTAGCCAGACACACCGATTGCTCACACAAGCGTCGAACTAAGAACCCAAAATCCAACCAAACCTGACCAGCGGCGTGAATCCGCGACGCCACAGGGAGAGAGAGAGAGAGAGAGAGGGAGACGCCGCCGCCGCCTGCGGTGTCGCCGCCGACCGGGACTGAGCAACAGCTCGCTGCTGGTGGCGTCGGGGAGAGGAAGCGGAGAGGAGGACCGGGAGCCGCAAATGTAAAAACCCCGAATTTTCCAGCGCTGTTTCGATTCCCGTGGTTTGGATCAAACGAGCGCATTACATTTTCTTTTCGAAATCCGAAAACAATTAAAATCATTTTTTTAAAATTGCATATACTTGCATAAGTTTACATGTCCATGCGTAAATTATTTTGTTCACGTGTCCTTCAACTTTTCCAAATTCTCGAGTGAGGTCCCTCGAAACTTTTTTGGCGAAATTTTTTTGTCCGAGTTGGACTGGCACATCGGCATTACATCCGCACCGAACGGACAAGCTCGTGGTGACATGAATTTTTGTCTTGTGCGGACTTGACTGAATTTGTTAGAAATTAGAGAAAAAACCTCAAGAAAACCCCAACACGATTTAACATTTTTCGTTATAATCCCAAAATTATTGGTCGTGAAAAAAATATAATAATTAACTCGATAGATCCATAATGTTCAAAATCTTTAAAAGTCAAGATGAACGTTATAAGTTAACTAATGGTCAATGACATAGTTATCGAGTCAATACTTTCTAGGAGCGTCAAATTTATATTTGGCGATATCTTTTGGTATTTTTACAAGATATCGAGATTTTCAATTATCATTCCGTCTACTCAAAAAGAAATCCCATAATTATGTGTGCTCCATTTTGTAAGCAATACAAATGTCCATTTTTAGGAAAATATTTTTTAAATCATTCAATTTATGCGAAATAAACGGAGCCATAAAGTGGAAAAAATTAAAAAAGAATGAATCTATGGAATGAAGAGTATTTAATTTCAATTACTAATCTGTAAAAAATTATTATTATTATTATTATTATTATTAACGCATCCGGAAGCGCACAAAATCCACCGTCCATGGAGATCGGAGGCGGCGAAGAAGATCGCGCCATCGGAACGAGAGATCCGTGAGCCGGAGCTCCGGGGAAAAAAGAAATGGCGAGGAGCAGAGGGAGGAGGTTCAGGTTCCGCCGGCGAAGGCTCTGCGCCGCCGCCGCGTACGCCGCCGTCCTCCTCGTCGCCGTCTCCTCCCTCGCGCTGATCTACCTGTCGCGGAAGGGCTTCGAGGACCGCCGGGACCGCGTCTCGCCCGGGGAACGTCGGCCTGAGCTGGTGCGTCGCTCCGTTTCGGATCTCGCTCCTAGGGAGCGGTAGTTTCGGCTTCTGTTTGTTTCGATCTTGAAGGTTCTGGTACTGTCGCCGAGTACGGATGGTTTCGGGGTTTTTTGGGGGGTTGATGATCGTGTAGGCGCGATTGTGTTGGGTCAGCTGAGCCGTTTTGCTGGATAGATGCTTGCGTAGCTGTTTTGTCTGTAGCTTCTGATGGTGGTTCGACATTAGCTCCTTTTGAGGTATCTGTGGACGAATTCGCTGTTGGTTGAGGCTTAAGGTTCTGTTGACTCTATTTGGGAGATCCTGTTATGTGAGTTCGATTGTTCGTTGAGTAAGAAATAGATCCGAGCATGCTTTTGTGATGGATGTTCGCGATATGTGTCGAGCGTCTATTTTCCTGGCTTAGCTTCTTAGTTCAAAAGGAATAGAGTAGAGGCATATAGTCAGTGGAATGGCGCACGATGTTGTGATTTCTCAGCGAAGTAGGATAATTTTTCTATTTGCAGATTCCGGGCCGAGAACTTTGGGATGCTCCTTTCAGTTTCGGTTTACACACCTGCGTCAAGCCCACTGCTAGATACAAAGGTCAGATAAACTCTGCATCCGTGTATTTTTCTGTCTATCATTATTTTTACCACTGCAATATTTCCTGCTTCTGCCAATGACTGGTTTTTTTCGGTACTTCTCTTGCTTCGTTTTGTTATTGATCTTCTCTCATATGCTTTTTGTACTGGTGTAAAATGGATAGCACTCTAATATTGAAAATTAGTCAAGGTAAATATGAATAGATTTAGAGACTTACCGAAAAATGAAAAGAGAATTTTTTTTATGTCAATCTCCCTTTATGAAAGAAAACCCACTTAGGTGAGTGAATCCTAGCTGCGAAACACCCTGTTGACCTCATGAACAGGATAAAACTTGAGCTGAACCCTGTCGGATAGCTGAAATATGAGATTAATTATACTAGGTGGTGTGAGGATAGAGACGCACACACATCCATGATCACTGCAGGCTCATGGGGTTTAATATCAATCTTGTTTTAGATGCTTGCAAGGTCTTGCTTTTTCGAGGACTTTTTCTTTCATGAAATGCTTGGACATCTCATATTGAACGAATTCCACTTTGTGCGCAACTGAAGTAAATTTAGAATCTAAACTAGCATAATATCAATTTAAATATCTGATTGGATGTTTCCAATACTTAAGTTCAAACTCAGTGTGCGTAAAAACTTGGGTCATTTTTTATCAAGTCACCATTTGTACTCTGAAAATTTAAGAGCTAAGTTTCCATGATAGCCGTATAGATGCAAACATTTCCGTTAAATGCCGTCTTAAGAGGATTTTGAAAATGTTGATGATTGTATTCACCTTTTGTAAATGCCAGTCTGGTATCAGAGATACTCTCTCTCTCTCTCTCTCTCTCTCTCTCAAAATCTGCATCTGCATCTCTCTATGACAGGTGCACGAGGATCAGATCGATATATAACTGTGAGGAGCAATGGAGGATTAAATCAGATGCGGACTGGTGTAAGTGGATCACTTTGTTGTGAATTAGGTCTCTGGTGTTGACCAGAATTAAAGCTTTTGGAATATTGTTTTTGAAGTTGTTAATAAGTGAGGTGAAGTGGCATTTCTTTAGAACTCCGAGTTATAAGCTTTTTCTTTCAGTTTTGTTTTAATTCTCCTACATTGGAAGTACAATAATACTGGAGCATACATAATGGCATCCTTACAGTCCTTAAGTAGAACCAATTCCATTCTGTGATTTGTTCTCTTCTTTCATTTTTGTTCTGTATGAGTTACTCAGCTATGCTTTATAATGGTGTTAATCAATTTCCTGTGGTCTTATCCATAATTATGTTCTCCTGGCAGATTGCAGATATGGTGGCTGTGGCACGCATAATGAATGCCACTTTAGTTATTCCTCAACTGGATCGACGATCATTCTGGAAAGACACGAGGTATTGGTCGGTGTTCGAACATTCTTTCATAGGTGTGATTGTTGTCTTAGTCAATTGTGTATTCTGACATTGCTGTTATTTGCACAGTACCTTTTCAGATATATTTGATGAGATTCATTTTATAGAAGCCTTGAAAGGAGATATAAGAGTTGCCAGGGAGCTCCCAAAGGAGCTGGAATCAGTTCCTCACGCTCGGAAGCACTTTACTTCTTGGGCTAGCGTGGGTTACTATGAAGAGATGACTCGGTTATGGAATGAGTATCAGGTCTGAATAAGTCATGCTAGTTTTTAAGTGAATTCTATTCAATTTTGGACAAATTCTCTATTTGAAAATTACCGTGATGCCCTTGTATTTTATGAAAAATTGACTTGGATACCTTGTCAGTAGCAGTTATACTTAAGCAATTAGAATATGCTGGATGTCCTTTGAATTCAATTAGATTGAGATTGCTTATACTTGGTTATTTCAACAATGTAGATGCATTTTCTAGTAAAAAACTAAGAATTTAAGTAAATTGAGATCATTGATGATACATTAGAACTTTAAATTTCTTGCACCTAAGAGCTAAAGAGTCTAACCTAAATGCTGTTCTGATATTGTTGGAAATGCTTAATTAAGATGATGATTGCAGTTATTTTGTTGACTAGCATCTTTGCCTGTGCCATGAATTTCTAGCACAAAACATTATCAGAAACTAAAGATATTGTTATTCAATTTAAGGTTAGAAAACAAAATCGTTTTTCATCATTCCATTTTTTGGAAGTGAGAATCACTTGTCTAAACACATTCTACACTGCATGGAATAGCTTTAAGGTAAAAATTCCAAAGCTCCAACTTTCATAAGAGTGTATAAAAAATATGATCACCTTCTTCAAAATAGCAATAACTTTCAAGAGAGTTGACCTTCATCATCTCCTTAGATATTGGATCGAAGTTTGTACTACATAAATTTCTACATGTTGAACTTCATATAATACATGTGGTGTTGCTGCAATTTTTTGGATTTCTAGGGGTGATCTTTTAATATATCCAAAACTGGAGATTGTCAGACCTGTTCTTCATTTACTGAAGCGGACTCCGTGAAAGTCTGATTCGAATTCCATGTTACAAAAAGAGGCTCTTTAAGCCATATCAATTCATCATATTATTAGTGTGGGGGTTAATGGAGTCCTTGGCAGGTAATTCATGTTGCAAAATCAGATTCTCGACTAGCAAACAGTGATCTGCCTCTTGATATCCAGAGATTGAGGTGCCGTGCAATGTATAATGCACTTCGTTTCTCTCCCCCAATTGAGATCCTGGCAAAGGTGGGGTGCTGATGTATAACGCACTTCCTTTCGCCTTTTTGTTCTTTCATGTAAAATGCCAGAGAAAGTGATTAATAATTTCAGAAGAAACTACATTAGAAAGCAGCATATGAGATTAACATATAGGCATTTTGATCTGTTCAATCACATGGCTGCATAAGCAGGCCACTAAATAAATATGAGCTGTAGATCCCGTTTTCTTCATATGTTAGATTACTGCATTTAAGAGGTCTCCTATGGGGCTTCCTGTTAAAATAGGTACTGAGCATGCATGACGGTGAAACCACAGAAGCTGATAGAGCGGCTAAGGAGTCGTGAGGGACGATACATTGCTCTTCATCTTAGATATGAGAAAGACATGCTGTCATTTACGGGTTGTACTTACGGCCTGACTGAAGCAGAATCAAAAGAGCTCACAATAATGAGGTGAGAGTTCGACAAGCTCTCATATGCATGTCTCTCTAGTAAAGTCACATAATCATGAGATGTCAATGGGGTGAATGCCCGTGTTGCTAATGGCTTCGCACCTCATCTATTCCAATAAGTGAGTTGTTCCCAGCTTTGCATCTTGATATCCTTATATGCTTCAATTTGTTTGTACAGGGAGAACACTAGTCATTGGAAGGTGAAAAAGATTAATTCCACAGAAGAGAGATTAGGAGGGAATTGCCCTTTGACACCCAAAGAGGTGGGGATTTTCCTCCAAGCTCTTGGTTATCCTCCATCGACATTAATCTATATTGCTGCTGGAGAAATTTATGGTGGTAATGCTCGCTTATCCATGCTCTCATCGCGCTTCCCTAATCTTGTTTTCAAGGTTTGTAATGATTATACCACCTTTTCATATTCACAAATTAGTGACTAGTGAACTTATATCTGACCCCAAAAAAAAAAAAAACTAGCGAACTTATAACAATACATACAAAAGCGAACTGGTTCTGGTTCTATGGCAGGAAACTCTTGCCACAAAGGAAGAATTGGAAGGGTTCAGTAACCACGCATCTCAGACTGCGGCCATTGACTACATTATCTCTGTGGAGAGTGATGTGTTTGTTTCTTCCTATTCTGGTAACATGGCAAGAGCTGTTGAAGGGCATCGAAGGTTCTTAGGCCACCGCAGGACAATCACACCAGACAGGTATAATCTAATCAAGATGACAGCTAACTGAAAAGTTGCTTTATTACTTTTCTGTAAGATGATTCTGTAGCATTAAACCACAACATAAACAGGTTCACAATGTACAATGTACAATAGGTATAAAAAATGGCTAACGGTGGGAGGTGTAAATTTTTAATTGAGATCAGGCATGTCTGTTGATTCGATTTATTGCAAAGAGTTCACTATCTCTTTGAACTTTTCAAGTATTATATCCAGGAAACTTTGGTTTTAAACTCCAAGTTTAGGAACTGTTGTGGTTTTACATATGCACATCATATGCAGGAAACGACTGGTTGAAGTTTTTGATAGACTGGAATCAGGAGACCTGAGAGAAGGTTCCTCACTATCAGAACTTGTGCGGCAGATGCATGATAACAGGTAGCTTAATATTATGCAATCATAACGTGTCTTATAAGTTTCTGTGCTGAGGAGGCATATCAGTGTCTGATAGAATTCAAGTACATTCTTTTACTTGGCATATAACTACTGTGAAACCATCCTATGTGAATGAGAGAAAATTTTTAGAAACTTAAAATTACCAATCTCTAAAAAAAACTTATCTGCTAGTAAACATCACTCCCTGATTCAGTTTTCACTGATTATATGTTGATGGTTAAGCTCTCTGTATGGGTTTGTGTCCCTTCTTGAAATGTGCTTAACCATCTTATTATAAAAACAGACAAGGAGCTTCCAGGAAAAGAAGGGGCCCACTGCCAGGACTTAAAGGCAAAGCACGTTCCCGCACTGAGGAGTCCTTTTATGAAAATCCATATCCCGAGTGCATATGTGGTCCAAAGAGGCATTTTAAAACGATGTAATGGTGAAAGGTTCTCAGCATAGAAGCAAAAGAATGGCACCATGCAGGCCAAAACTCAAGCGAAAGCTTTAATGCCTTTGATGGGGTTACCAGCTTTGCTCTTGTACCCTAAGGTGGGAAAAACGACACCGTCCAGTGTTTCCAATCTTGTTCATTGCCCAATTGTTCTTTCCCTAAAAAAAGGTAAGAAAGATTTCTTTTTCTCTTTGACATTTTTGCCTATCGGTTCTGATGTCACAATCTGTTGCCAACTCTTGCGGTAGGCTTGTCCAGTTGTAGAACAGCCACAGCTGAAGGTTCACTTGATTTAGCTAGAGGAGAATCTCGGATTTTTAGCCCCAGATCTTGCTCTGCGTTTATGTTCTTGTCTAGGATTTGTACATCCTTCTTTAAGGATGTTCCGGATGAAATAGAAGCTTGTACATTACTGGAATTGGGACTCTTCCGTGTCGAATATATTCTTTTCACTACACGATATCGTGCTACTGAGATTCTCAGTGACCAGTAATGTCTGATTACTTCAAACCTGTGCAATTGCATGTGCACAAATCATGGCATGCCCAAATTGGAAACTCATGGCTTGATGGGGGTTACAGCTCTCATTAAATCCCCACGCCAAGTAAGTCTTGTCTTTGCCGTTGGTTGATTTGACTTCTCTTCCTATCCAGATTCACAGTTTCATTCTTTAGATCAGCTATTTTTCCCCCTTTCTTTAATTTTTTGTTTGTAACTAGTGCATCGGTTAAATCACCCTACGGCACCCGGGATTCGAACACTCAACCTTTTGTGAGAGGAAGAGTGTCCTTTCCAGCAGCGCTACCTAGGCGGGTGGTAATCCCCATTTATATTCGTTCCTTTTTTTTTGGGAAATGCTTGCATAACTGTGGGGTTATAACTGTGGGGTTAGAAATGACAGTGTAACCGTCTAACACTAGCCACAAATTTGTTTTGAAGAAATCGGAAGACTTTTGGAACAGGTTTCAACTTTCAACTTCTATGTTTCCTTTTTTATTATTATTTTTACATTTATATTTTCTTTTGGAAGCTCAAATTCGAAGGCAAAATCAGAGGAGGCCCATTGTTGTTTCCACTATTGCAGGCAAGATACAATTAAATCCTGACTAATTAAATCCTTTAATCCTAAATCTGGTAAAGTGAATTTTCTTCAATATAAAAAGGAATAATTTAAATACGGAAATATAAATAATCACAAATAAAAAAATATTATGATTAACTGAAAAGAAATCGTTAATGTCATTATAAAGATCGATTAAAATTCAAAAATGAAAAGAAAAAGAAATTTTAGCTTTGCAACTAATAAACAAATTATTGTGTAATGAAATGGCTCATCATTCCTTTTGCTCGAATAAAATTTCTTTAGAAGAACTTTTCGGTGACTTAAAATTAAGATCAATGATATCGATTATGCATAAAATAAGAACGATTTAAAGAAACAAATCAAAGTAATAATATTCAAGAACATTGATTCTATGGGCCCTCTTCTGATTTTTGTCTCTAAATTTATATTTCCGTATTTAAATTATTCTTTCTTTTTTATATTGAAGAAAATTCACTTTAGCGGATTTAGGATTAGAGGATTTAATTAGTTAGGGTTTTATATAGGTTTAGAAGATTTAATTGTATCTTGCCTATCCACTGATTTTGCCTTCGAATTTGAGCTTCCAAAAGAAAATATAGAAGAAAAAATAAAAATAAAAAAGGGAAACATAGAAGTCAAAATTGAAAGCTGTTCCAAAAGTCTTCCGGTTTCTTCAAAATAAATTTGTGGCCGTTGTTAGACGGTTACACCGTAAGTTTTAACCCGACCGTTATGCTAGCCGCTCCCTATTTTTTTTAACCCCACTTGCTTGCTTAGGTAGAACATTACTTTATTCCATTAGCTTTCCCCTTTTGACTCAAATTTCCCACATAAAGAAAGGTCCTAATCCTCGTCCTGGTCGGAGGGAGATGCTTATTCTGCTGGCGAAAACAGGCAGCTGCATGTGCTGCAATAGCCTGCCTAAGCAGCATCAGTTTCCAAATTCTCAGCTACTTTGATTTTTTTTTATTTATTTATTGTGGATGAGCTGAGCCAATAGGATGAATTGAAACAGCTCCACATCATGAACTTTGTATCGCTCGCATAACTTACACGCACTCTAAAAGGTCGCGTAGCAGAATGAATAACAAGAAATGAAAGGGATCGAATTCCTATTGGTATTGTATCTCATATCCATCTTGGCTATTCTCATCCATTAACTCCTTGAGACTAGACTAGATCTTTGCTCGGGTCTTTCAACAAACTAATTGAACCTTTCATATGTGTATTGAGTATTGAACGAGAGGAGACTCGGTATGAAATGAAAAAAAGAAATCAAAGAGAATCTAGTTTGGATATTTTGCGTATGGATACTTTTTATACTCTTTCTAGAAATTTTCCTCAAAGGAATGTAGTTCCAGATATCTTGATGGATAAGGATGTATCACGATTTATACTATTAATGAATATGCATGTTGACAGGAAGAATTAGTTAATTGAAAGCTATGAGAAATCCGTGCAAATTAATAGTGTCAAGTTAACGGGACATATGTATTCTTCATCAACTCAATCGGTCAATACTTCAAAAGCGCGAACAAGGTTGGATCGTGATCCTTCTTACTTCCCTTTCCACTTATGTTTTTACATCTTTAAAAAGCGGTGTAGAAACTCTCGTTGAGCATGTGCGCCGCTTCTCACCTCTCTTCTAAGCAGGAAATTTTCCGATGATCATGATACGGATTGGCATTCCAAAGTCAAATTCGGAGAGGTGAGAGATGGTCAAAATTCAATTCATAATCCGATTGCCAAATCAAATAACAACGGTTACATCTCCGGTTTGAATGAGCGGGTCGGGTCGGGTCAGGGTCGGCACCTGCTGCGGCGCCCCAAATCTACTTACCCTTGTCCAAGAACTGTCAACTAATCATATTACTAAAACAATATCTTTTATCATATCCTATATTTAATTGCGTCTATTAAACCAAGCATCCTACAAGAGAGACAGAAGAGACTCCTCGTGTGCCTCTCGTGCATGGAGGGACAGCATGAACGTTGGTGTCCAAATCAAAACAGAAAGAATAGGATACTGTGGGATACCAGAAACCGCGAAACCGCCGTGGATTCCTACCTTTTGAAGCGCTGAGAGCTGCAACTCAGAAACTGTAGGACAGTTCTCCAGTCCCTGGTTTCTCTCCGCTGCCCCGAATAAAGAAGAAGAAGAAATGATCCACCCGGACTTCTCCTCTCCTCAACTCGGCTAGTCTCGCTCGTATAAATAACCACCCCCGAGCCCCCACCCAGTTCCTCACGTCTGCCCAAGCACCGATTCTCGAGGACAAACATCAGAGGAACAAGCAGTTTCGGATTTCGCGCGTGACATCACCGAGGTTGAGATGGCGAGCACCGCTGGTCAGGTCATTCGCTGCAAGGGTATGTTCGTGTCGTGATCTCCTCCGATTCTTGACTTGGGTTTTGTCGGTTGATGATCTCTCGGTTTTTTTCCTTTTTTTTTTCTTACTTGACAAGTTCTTGATTTGCGTTACTGGGTGTCTGTGGAGGACATATTGTGCTGGGTCCTTTAAATGGGGAGTGATCTTATTGGGAATGTGAACTTAAAAGCTCCTTTGCTTGACTTGATTTAGTTAATGTCTTCAGAAGGGCAAGGAATTTTTTTTTTTTTTATGTTCTTTTTCCCGTTCATGTTTTGATGACACTTGGCTGTTTACATTTGGCCGAGCGATGTCATATATTATTTGGGTTGAGATCTCTTTTCCGTAGCTACAGATCTGTACTTTAAGCGTGGATATGACTTGCCTCGTGGTGTGATTATGTCGAACATGTGATGCAGCTGCGGTGGCGTGGGAAGCTGGAAAGCCACTTGTGATGGAAGAAGTGGAGGTGGCTCCTCCGCAGGCGATGGAGGTCCGTATCAAGATCCTCTTCACCTCCCTTTGCCACACCGATGTTTACTTCTGGGAAGCCAAGGTGACTACATCTGCATTTTCTACATGGTTGTGTATATATGTTGGCTAAATTGACCGATCGTGATGTATTGTGATGATTAATGCGACTTACACAATCGAATTGCAGGGACAAACCCCATTGTTTCCTCGCATATTTGGTCACGAAGCATCAGGGTATGGACCTTTACATGGAAAAAGTTGATCTCCTTTCATTGGCTGAACTTAACATTAAGGTCGATTGCCAATGTTGGTAATATTTATCGGCTATATTGTGAAACGATGTTCCTTTTTTCTTCCATTTGGCAATCTAGGATTGTGGAAAGCGTCGGTGAAGGTGTCACGGAACTTCAACCTGGTGATCATGTCCTTCCTGTATTCACAGGAGAATGCAAGGAGTGCCGGCATTGTAAATCCGAGGAGAGCAATATGTGTGACCTGCTCAGGATAAACACGGATCGGGGAGTTATGCTTAATGATAACGCGTCGAGGTTCTCGATCAATGGGAAACCCATTCACCATTTTGTTGGCACTTCGACTTTCAGTGAGTACACCGTGATTCACGTCGGTTGTGTTGCCAAGATCAACCCTGCAGCCCCGCTGGACAAAGTCTGTGTTCTCAGCTGCGGTATCTCTACAGGTCAGTCATTTGTTTCACAAAATTTATGTGATGTATGCCAGATTTTTCATTGGCTTTTATCAGCATTAACTGATGTCCTGTTTCCCTTATTGGAAGGTCTTGGTGCCACCTTGAATGTCGCGAAGCCGAAGAAGGGGCAATCGGTAGCCATTTTTGGTCTTGGAGCTGTGGGCCTTGCTGTGAGTTTCATTTCTTTTACTGTCTTTCCCATAAAAATCGGATGAACTTGTTTAAGTGCAATTGTAAATGAAAGCTTAAAATGTTGGATATTCTGATTCCTCAGGCGGCTGAAGGGGCTCGAATGTCGGGGGCTTCGAGGATAATTGGAGTTGATCTGAATCCGAAAAGATTTGCTGAAGGTAATTGATTTAAATCTCGTTGCATCTTTCATAAGTAAACAAGCTCATATGCATCTAAGCATCCCCATTACGGTCAGCTAAAAATTAGCATCTTGATTTAGTCTTTAGAAAAAGAGCATGTTGTAGTTTGCCTACGTGATTGCACTCTGAAGACCCTCTCTCTTTCTGTGAGCAGCCAAGAAATTTGGAGTCACTGAGTTTGTGAATCCCAAGGACCACAACAAACCTGTTCAAGAGGTTTGATACCATCCCCACTTGATGACACCTTTCGTGTGATCTGATCACTGTATAATACCTTGTCCTTTCAAACTGAAATTTGTTAACTTCGACTCAGGTGATTGCTGAAATGACTAATGGGGGTGTTGATCGAAGTGTTGAGTGCACTGGAAATATCAACGCCATGATCTCTGCATTTGAATGTGTCCACGATGTAAGTACTAACAGACATTACTTCCAAAAAGTTGCTAGATCAATGAAATGCTCTGCCGATCTGTTTCTTTCATCATTAACGGGTTGGAATTGAATCTGCAGGGATGGGGGGTTGCTGTTCTCGTTGGCGTCCCTAACAAAGACGATGCATTCAAGACCCATCCGATGAATCTCTTGAACGAGAGAACCCTCAAGGGCACTTTCTTTGGCAACTACAAGCCAAGGACTGACCTTCCCTCTGTTGTGGAGATGTACATGAATAAGGTATAACCCGGGTCGTCATGCTTCTTCCCTGCACAAGTGCCTGTGCTTTCGTACCTTTATGAATACACATCTCTTATGCCACATTTCTAGTAGGGCTTGGCCTCCACCAATGCATGCACATAATGTGTCATTTATGCATAAATTGCATCTTACCAGGTTCTTTTCAGTTGAGCGTTTCTTGATCTACAAAGCTTCACATACATTCTACAGATTGTCTCTTGTTCTCTTTGTCGCCTGGAATTTATCTCCATGTAAGGAAGTTTCGACTGAAGTGATGTTCATATATGAGCAGGAGCTTGAGGTGGAGAAGTTCATTACGCATGAGGTTCCTTTCTCAGAGATCAACAAGGCCTTCGACTACATGCTTGAAGGTGCTAGCCTTCGCTGCGTAATCCGCATGGGCGGGTAGGATTACTGAGGGTACAGAGCATGTTGCTCTGCTTTGGGAGGGAGACGAACTTTGCTTGCATTTGAGGTTACTGTGTCCTGAGGCAGAAATAAATGACTTTTTGCTGCTGTGAATGCTTTGTCAGTGACTAATGAATGGATTATTTCGTGTTCTCGTGATAATTGTTTTCATTAGAAACATATGGAGTCATATTGGTTCTTTGTCACAGCATATCGTCTGCATGATGGGACAATGAATACTCATCTTTGGAGCAGAAATTTTCCATCCTACTTATCTATAAAATCATGAAATGAACTACTATGTGCAAACTTCAACAGAGGGAAAATAATGAGCTTGGTTTGAGCCGAACTGAACTAACTATGGTGCCGGCTTGGATAATCATGGCCCATCACGTGCTGTGGACCATGTCACCGAAAGCATGGTTCGAAACGTCATAGCCCAATAAGGTTCATAAATAAGTGCCATGGCCTTATGAGGTGCCGGTAGAGGTGATGGTTTTTGATAGGCCGACGTGATAACATGATTCGAACAAAAACAAGAATTTACTTATGGCGACACCACACTCGAACAATTTCATGTTCTCCCAGGTGTCCCTATAATATTCTAGTGTAGAATCTTCTCCCCACCACTGGAGGACTTGAATTTCTTCCTTTCAACTTGGCAACTGGTTGATGAAATGTACTTTGTCTGATCTCTTGCTGGACTTCAGTTTGACCGATGGGAGGCTCAGTGTCCGTGCTGATCTTGGATACCAGCTGGTCAGAGCATCGGTTTCGCTTTCAGCCTCCTTGTTCAAAAAAAAAAAAACAGAGCAAAAAAAATAAAAGAAAAAGAGAGAAAAGGATTACTTAATTTTGGAAAAATGGGAATCTTCCATTAGCTGGTTGGCCTAATGCCAAACTATCTTGTGAGTCTCGTTTAGCTGATGGATGCTCCAATGTGATGAAATGCGCCCCGATGAATATCGGGTTATCTTTCCCGAATTCGATCAATCGATCCTTCGAAAGTGCAAACGAGATTGGATCATGGTCCTTCTCGATCCTCTTAGCACTCGTGGTCGGACTTCGACCATCACATTGGATTGGACCAATCGCCCCATACGCTATGTCTTTAAAAGTGGTGTGGAGCTCTTCATGAGAGCATGCGTCTTCTCATCTCTCTTCTAAGCAGGGAATTAGCAGATGATAAATGGTACGGATTTCGCGGAGACGTCGAAATTCAATTTGTGAATTTTTATTTTTTGGTCAAAGAACAAATTTATTCATTTACGGAGATGATCTAAAAAGTCCAAAATAAGGAGAATCTAAGCATAAAAGAGCCTAAATGGCTTGCGGGGGAGCATAGAGCCAATATTGTGGAAGAGAGCCAAGATGTTGGGTATTCGCAATCCAATCAGCGGATGCATTTAAAGCCCGCGGACGATGGGCTATGCGGATTGAGGGGTGAGCTTTGAGGAGCTGAAGACAATCCATGATAAGGAGTAGCTCCTCCTAGTTGAATAAATCTGTAGACCCACTTCTCAGAGCTTCTACAAGATCCACATGGCTGGACTCCACTATTAAGTTATCAGTTATGTCTTCGTTTGACGCTGCAATTTGGAGTGCTTCCAGGACGGCTAGGTTTTCAGCTTGAGAGATAGAGGAAACCTTTACCAATTTAGCGAAGCCCATGACAATTGCGCCTGTATAATCTCGACATATACTAGCTATGGCGCCATCCGCAGATCCATCAACTAAGGAGGCATCGACATTAAACTTTAGGACTTTCTCTCTTGGCGGCATCCATGTCCGTGACTTAGTAAGAGTAGGATTTTTCCTCATTTCGGGTTTGTGGGGGTTTCGTTTTCCGTAGTTCGCTTGCAAGAAAAGTGATGATTCCGTTGTTTCTTTGGCATTCGGATGTATAGCCCGAAAAATGAAGTTATTTCGGGATTTCCAGATGTTCCACAGAGAGGTAAATCGGCCTCTTTTTCAACAAATTGAATTAACCATACGTCAATTCTTATGATCTCCGAGAGGTTGATTTGAAGCTTCATGTGAGGGTCACCCCAGACATATTGTGTTCAGGGACAAAGCAGAAAAATGTTTTCAATCGTCTCCTTCTCCCGTTGATAGAAGGGGCATAACGGGTCAGGTATAATATTCCTCTTCCATAGATTCTCTTTTGAAGGGATTGCATTAGTACAAAGAGACCATAGAAAGACTTTTACCTTATGAAAAATCTGCATATCCCAAATAGCTCTCCAAACTGTTTTAAGAATTTGGTATGAAGAGGAAGCTTGTTTAGTGTTGCGCTTCTGTTCAATCTCTATTCTGATTATGTTGTAGCCATTTTTAACAGTATAGCGGCCTAATTGAGTACCTACCCACACTAATTTATCCTGAGCATAGGAAGGCCTAATTTGAATTGTTTGAATCTCCTGCACTAACTGATCATCAAAAAGCTCCTCTATTTTTTTTTTGTATTCTACTTTCCTTCCTCAACTAAGATCAATTCTGACATCATGACAAGGTTATTTATGTTTGCTAGTCCCTCAATCACTCCTCTTTTTAGCCATTTTTGCTCCTTGATGTTTACTGATTTTCCATTTTCAATCGACCACATAACAGAATTAGCAATAGAATCCCTCCCTAATAACAAACTCTGCCATCCCCCAAGACGGTTTGGAACCTCGCTTGCTTGCCAATAATCTCCTCGAGGAAAATAAATACCTTTGAATAGCTTGCTCCAGAGGGATTCGGGATTCTGCAAGAGTCTCCATGCTTGTTTACCGAGCATAGCCTTATTAACCGAAATAAGATCTCTAAACCCCATTCCTCCTTTGTCTTTCCTCATCTTTAGGATGTCCCATTTTTTCCAATGAAGTCCTGTTTTGGAAACAATAGATTTCCACCAAAAGTTTGTGATCTTTCTCTCAATAGCTTCGCAAACAGAAATGGGTATTTTGAAGATTGACGTAGCATAGTTGGGATGGGCATGTACCACTGTTTTTAGAAGAATCTCCTTTCTAGCTTTAGAAAACAATTGTTCCTTCCAACCTTCCAATTTAGCATTTACTCTTCCAAGAATCCAAGCGAACATTTTCCTCTTTGATGTGCCCCAGTCCGAGGGTATACCTAAGTATTTGCCAATGTGGCCAATCTCAGGTATCCTTAACTCTTTCGCCATATTTTCTCGTGGTACATGAGGACGTCTCTTGCTCAAATAAATGTCCGACTTATTTAAGTTAATGGCTTGACCTGATACATAATAGTATTGATTGCGTATCACTAAAATATTTTGGCATTCCAATAAAGTTCCATCCAGGAAAAATAAGGAGTCATCAGCAAATAGGAGGTGTGAGAGTGTCGAATTGAATCTGTTCAGTTTGATGCCCTTAATACTTCCATTGTCCACTACTTTATTTATCATGAAAGATAGACAATTAGCCACAAGAATAAACGGGTACGGGGAAGGAGGATCTCCCTGCCTAATACCTTTTGAGGGATTAAAAAAAGGGAGGGATTCTCCGTTAAACTTCACGCTGAAGGAGACTATTGTTACACACTGCATGACCTAACTGATCCACTTATCATTGAAACCCATTTTGATCATACAAGCTTCCAGGAAGTCCAACTCTATCCGATCATAGGATTTTTGCATATCTAATTTTAAAACCGCCTGAAATTTCCTTTGTCTATCCCTGGTTCTCAACTGGTGCAATACCTCTTGTATAATCAAAATGTTGTCTTGTATTTATCGGCCACAAACAAAAACACTTTGTTCTTCAGCGATCAATTTAGGTGGCCACCTCTTTAGCCTATTAGCCAATATTTTTGAGATGACAAATCGGTTTTTATTGAAATATTATCCTTTTAATATAAAAAAGAACAATTTATCAAAGTATTTATACTGCTTGTCCATACTATATAGGTAACAATGACCGTCAAATTTGGTGTCCACCTCCTAAATTATTATCAATTTACTTTTTTCACCATAAATTATTGCGACCTCGTAAAATAAATTATTATCATATTACAATATTTTGATATTCAGTTACGTCTATAACATTGCATGGTAATAACGGGAAAAGTAGCAAAAAAATTCCGGACTTGTGTCAATACAATTCTAAACCTTTTGTTTGTACCGATTAATAGTCCATCTAGCTAATTTTAATTGGAAATGACTAACATGGATGCTGAGTGTCTTACGTGGCACGATCAACGCTGACAAATTTTTAAAAAATTTCTGATTTTTTTCTTTTTCTTTCTTTCTTTGTTTTTTTACTGCTTTAGGCCAATGAGGGCCGCGACACCCTCGCCGACCACGGGTGAGGGCTTCAACGTGTCGGGCCCTTGTCGGCCGTAGACAAAGGTGTTGCAGCTCTAGCCGGCCAATAGGTGAGGGTCACGGTCGTCTCCTGAATCAGGGTAAGGGCTCAACATCGTCACCACAGTTGGGGAAAAAACAAGAGGAAAAAGATAAAGAAGACAAAAAAATCAGAAAAAATTTAGAAAAATTAAAAAAAATTTGTCTATGTTAGCACCGACCGCGCCGCATAGAATGACCGGCGCGTATGTGAGTAATTTCTAGCCAAAATTGATCGGATAGACTATATTGAATTTATAACTGAATTGACATAATTGAAAATTTTAGAATTGGGTAGGTACAAATGCAAGATTTTAAAGGATTGTTTTGTACTTTTGCCGGGTAATAACTGTGTGCAGCAGACTAGAAGTTTCTAACAAGCGGTGGGACACAACCAACGATCGTACAAGACAAGGAGAGCCTATTTGGTTTGGCATTTCTAAGGGGCTTTTAAGGCCTGCAATGTTTGACAAGCATTCCCAATTGGCTTTCAGCTGAAAGCTAGCATTGGAAATGCTCAAAACTCAAAACTAGTCCGAACGGCTTTTAGCATTTGACAAATGCTCAAATCAGTTTTTTTTCCAAAACTATCCTCACTTATTCTTTAATATTTCGATTTTGCCTCTTTGTTACTGTTCATCTTCTTTGCGCTCCGGCGAGGGCCTACGACAATAGATCCGGACGGCGAAGGGCCGGCGAGATCGCCCGATCCCAGGTGACAGTCGCCTAAGATCAAGCAACCACCGCTTAGGTTGCGCAACCCCGGGCGACAGCCACTTGAGGTCACACGACCCCAGGTGACAGCCACCTGAGTCGAGCGACCCCAGGCGCCGCCTGGGTCTGGGTTGCGCGGCCCTTGCCGAGGGTCGCCCGTCCGCGGGCGACAGCTGCCGGTGCCCGATCTGACTTGTCGGGGGTCGCCTGATCTCGAACGATGGCCGTCGTTGCCTGATCTCGAATGATGGCTGCCGGCGCTAGATTTGGCTCACCGGCAACCGTAGCCTTTCGCCGACTCCAGTGAAGAGTAAGCTTTTTTTTTAATAAAAAAGAAAATCTTAAAGCCCTTTGCCCAAAAAAAATTACCCAAGTACTATTTAGCCCAAATTAGTTTCATAAATGTTTTTTTACTAAATGTGATTTGCATTTTCTCAAAGTTTTCAAGCTAAAGGTATTTGTATTGCCCGAAGATCATTTGCAAAGTTGAGTCCAGAGCGTGCGCCTCATGCGTGGAGGGACATCCGATGAACGTTGGACTCCAAATCGAAGGAAAGAAAAAAGAAAACTGTGGGAAACCAGAAACCAGAAACCGTGAAAGCACCGTGGATTGCCATCCTGCAAGCGCGAAGAGCTGGAAATCAGAAACAGGAGGACAGTTCTCGAGTCCCCGGTTTCTCTCCACCTCTTTTCCCGGGTGCCCAAGAAGAAAAAAATGATCAATTTGAACTTCTTCTCCTTCTCCCCTCCATTCGGTGAGCTTCCTTGGTATAAATACCACCGCCGAGACCGACCCACTTCCTCACATCTGCCCAAGAACCGATTCTCGAGGACAAAGATATCAGAGAGACGTGCAAACCCTTTTAGAGTTCGGGTGACATCACTGAGGTTTTGAGATGACGAGCACCGCTGGTCAGGTCATTCGCTGCAAGGGTATGTTTCTTTTATGTAGACCCCTCTTCGATTCTTGACTTGGGTTACGTCGGTTTTTCTTTCTCGGGTTGATGATCTCTCTCTGGTCTTTTGACGTAGCTGAGTTCTTGACTTGCGTTACTGGGTTTATGATTCGCTTCTTTTTCTTTGAGGACATGTGCTGCGGTAGCTCGTTTAGCTGGGCGGTGATCTTGCTACGGGGAATGTGAACTAAAAGCTCCCTTTGCTTAATTTGCTTTAGTTCATAGTTATTATTTTGATCATGACCGCGTAGCTATTTAATGCGATCTCTTAGAAAACAGGGCAAGTTTTCTTTCTGTTCTTTGTCCCGTCCATGTTTTGATGACATTTGGCTGTTCAAATTTGGTTGAGTTATGTCGTGTATAATTTGGGTTACGAACTCTTTTCCATAGCTAAAGATCTGTACTTTAAGCGTGGATTTGACTTGCCTCATGGTGTGATTTTGTCGAACACGTGATGCAGCTGCGGTGGCATGGGAAGCTGGAAAGCCCCTTGTGATAGAAGAAGTGGAGGTGGCTCCTCCGCAGGCGATGGAGGTTCGCATCAAGATCCTCTTCACCTCTCTTTGCCACACCGATGTTTACTTCTGGGAAGCCAAGGTGACTATACTCCCATTTCTATATGGGTGTGGATATATATGTTGGCTAAATTGACCGATCGTGATGTATGGTGATGATTAATGGGACTTATACAATCGAATGTGCAGGGACAAACCCCATTGTTTCCTCGCATATTTGGTCATGAAGCATCTGGGTATGGACCTTTATGTGAAAAAGTTCATCTTCTTTTATTGGCTAAACTTACATTTAGGTCAATTGCGGAATCGGCTGTATTGTGAAACGATGTTCCTTTTTTCTTCCATTTGGCAATCTAGGATTGTGGAAAGTGTCGGTGAAGGTGTGACGGAACTCCAACCTGGCGATCATGTCCTTCCTGTATTCACCGGAGAATGCAAGGAGTGCCGGCATTGTAAATCCGAGGAGAGCAATATGTGTGACCTGCTCAGGATAAACACGGATCGGGGAGTTATGCTTAATGATAACGCGTCGAGGTTCTCGATCAATGGGAAGCCCATTTACCACTTTGTTGGGACTTCGACTTTCAGTGAGTACACCGTGATTCACGTCGGTTGTGTTGCCAAGATCAACCCTGCAGCCCCGCTGGACAAAGTCTGTGTTCTCAGCTGCGGTATCTCTACGGGTCAGTCATATGTTTCACAAAATTTATGTGATGTATGCTAGATTTTTCATTGGCTTTTATCAGCATTAACTGATGTCCTGTTTCCCTTTTTGGAAGGTCTTGGTGCCACCCTGAATGTCGCGAAGCCGAAGAAGGGGCAATCGGTAGCCATTTTTGGACTCGGAGCTGTGGGCCTTGCTGTGAGTTTCATTTGTTTTACTGTCTTTGCCATAAAAATCGGATGAACTTGTTTAAGTGCAATTGTAAATGAAAAATTAAAATGTTGGATATTCTGATTCCTCAGGCGGCTGAAGGGGCTCGAATGTCGGGGGCTTCGAGGATAATTGGAGTTGATCTGAATCCAAAAAGATTTGCTGAAGGTAATTGATTTAAATCTCGTTGCATGTTTGATACGTGAACGAGTTCATATGCATCTAAGCATCCCCATTACAGTCAGCTAAAAATTAGCATCTTGATTTAGTCTTTAGAAAAAGCGCATGTTGTAGTTTGCCTATGTGATTGCACTCTGAAGGCCCTCTCTCTTTCTGTGAGCAGCCAAGAAATTTGGAGTCACTGAGTTTGTAAATCCCAAGGACCACAACAAACCGGTTCAAGAGGTTTGATACCATCCCCACTTGATGACACCTTTCGCGTGATCTGATCACTGTATAATACCTTGTCCTTTCAAACTGAAATTTGTTAACTTCGACTCAGGTGATTGCTGAAATGACCAATGGTGGTGTTGATCGAAGCGTTGAGTGCACTGGAAATATCAACGCCATGATCTCTGCATTTGAATGCGTTCATGATGTAAGTACTTGCGGACAAAGTTGCTGGATCAATGAAATGCTCTGTCGATCCATTTCTCTTCGTTAACAGGTTGGACATTGAATCTGCAGGGATGGGGGGTTGCTGTTCTCGTCGGCGTCCCTAACAAAGACGATGCATTCAAGACCCATCCGATGAATCTCTTGAACGAGAGAACTCTCAAGGGCACTTTCTTTGGCAACTACAAGCCAAGGACTGACCTTCCCTCTGTTGTGGAGATGTACATGAATAAGGTATAACCCGTGTCGTCATGCTTCTTCCCAGCACAAATGCCTGTCCCTTCATACCTATCAAAACGAATCCACATCTCTCACGCCACATTTCTAGTAGGGCTTGGCCTGCACCAATGCATGTAATGTGTCGTTTATGCATAAATTGCAACTTACCAGGTTCTTTTCAGTTCGAGTGTTTCTTGATCTACAAAGCTTCACATACATTATATGCATTCAGTTTCCTTTTCTCTTGCACCAAATTTTTCTACATGTAAGGAAGTTTCGACTGAGTTGGTGTTCATATATGAGCAGGAACTTGAGGTGGAGAAGTTCATCACGCATGAGGTTCCTTTCTCGGAGATCAACAAGGCCTTCGACTACATGCTTGAAGGCGCTAGCCTTCGCTGCATAATCCGCATGTGCGAGTAGAATCACTGAGGGTACAGAGCACGTTGCTCTGCTTTGGGAGGGAGACGAACTTTGCTTGCATTTGAGGTTATTGCTGCACCGTTGTTAAATGACAGTGTCTTGAGGCGGAAATAAATGACTTGTTGCTGCTGTGAGTGCTTTGTTAGTGACTAATGAACGGATGAACGGATTATTTCGTGTTCTCGCGAGAATTATTTTCATTAGAAACATATGGAGAGTCATATTGGTTCTTTGTCACAGCATATCTTCTGCATGATGGGACAATGAATACTCATCTTTGGAGCAGGAATTTTCCATCCGACTGATCTATAAAATCATGAAATGAACCAACATGTGCAAACTTCAACTGAGGGAAAATATCGAGCTTGGTTCTGAGCCGAACCGGACTAACTACGGTGCTGGCTCGGATGATCACGGCCCATCATGTGCTGCGGACCATGTCACCAAAGGCATGGTTCGAAACATCAGAGCTCAACAAGGTTCATGAATAAGTGCCGTGGCCTAATGAGACGCTGGTAGAAGTGATGGTTTCTGACAGGGCGACGTGATAACATAATTCGAACAAAAATGAGAATTTACTTAACAAGAATTTACTTATGGCGACGCCGCACTCGAACAATTTCATGTTCTGCCAGATGTCCCTATAATATTCTGGTATAGAATCTTCTCTCCACCACCGGAGGACTTGAATTTCTTCCTTTCAACTTGGCAACTTGTTGATGAAATGTACTTTGTCTGATCTCTTGCTGGACTGGAGTTTGACCTATGCGAGGTTCGTTGTCTCTGCCGATCTAGGATACCAGTGGGTCAGAGATTCGGTTTCGCTTTCAGCCTCCTTGTTCAAACAAAAAAAAATAAAGACAGAGAAGATTACAATAGAAAAAAAAAAAGGATTAGTCAATTTTGGAAAAATGGGGATCTTCAATTAGTCGGTTGGCCTAATGCCAGACTATCTTGTGAGTCTCGTTTAATAGATGGATGCTCAAATGTGATGAAATCGAAAGCCATGAAAAATTCGCGCCGATTAATATCGGGTTATCCTTCATGAATTCGATTGATCGATCCTTCGAAAGCGCGAACGAGGTTGGATCATGGTCCTTCTCGATCCTCTTGTCATTCGCGGTCGGAGTTCGACCATCACATTGGATTGGACCAACCGCCCCAAACGCTACATCTTTAAGGGTGGTGTAGACCTCTCTTCTAAGCATTCCGGATGACAAATGGTACGGATTTCGCATTCCGAAGGGGAAATTCGGAGATGTCGAAATTCAATCCGCGATCCATTTGCCAAATCAAATAACAAATCGGTATTTACCGAAGTATCATTCTTTTTATATAAAAGAGAACAATTTATCAAAGTATTTATACTACTCGTCCATACCATAGATAATAACAACAGTCAAATTTGGTGTACACCTCCTAAATTACTATCAAACTACACTTCCTCACCATAAATTATAGCGACCTCATAAAATAAATTTTTATCATATTATTCTATTTTGATATTTACTTACGTCTATAAGGTGTAGCATTACAGTGTAATAATAGGAAAAGTATCAAAAAAAGTCATAAATCTTTTAATTGTATTAATTGAATGCTAAGCCTTTTGATGATTTTCCTATGTAGTCTATTGGAAATCGCTGATATGCACGCTACGTGGCACGATCAGTGTTGATGCGGACAGATTTTCAAGTTTTTTTTATTTCTTAATGTTTTTTTATAACTCTAGGCCGACGAGTGCCTTCGCACCGTCGCTTGGATAGGGAGGGTGTTGTGGCCCTCACTAGCCACGAGTGAGGGCCTCCGCGTGTAGAGCCCTTGCCTAGATCCAAGCGAGGGCATCGCAATCCTCATCGGCTGATAGGCGAGGGCCACGGCCCTCTCCTGAATCTGGGCAAGAGGGCCCTACACAGTTGCCTGTAGCTGATGACCTTTTTGGCCCACAAACGGAAAAAAAAAAAGGAAGGAAAGAAAACGAAAAAAAAACAAAAGAGCAAAAAAAAACTTAATAGAAAATTCATAAGAATTAAAAAAAAAAGTTCTACACATCATCTACGATCGTGTCACGTAAAATGACCGACATTCATGTCAATGATTTTTAGCCATAATTGATCTTATGAATTATATCGGAAATTCATTAAAAGATTTAGGGCTAAGTTAATATAGTTGAAAATTTTAGGATCAAATCCGCACAAGAGCAATAATTTTTTGGATTTTTGTTTTTAAACTTTTCCGCCGACGAAAACCGTGTGCTGCGGACCAGAAGTTTCCGACAAGCGGTGGGGGCACAACCAAGCATCGTACACGACAGAGAGAGAGAGAGACAGAACGAGTGCGGTGCGCCTCGTACGTGGAGGGACATCCAAATCCAATGAACGTCGGACTTCCAAATCGAAACAAAGGGACAAAGAATACCGTGGGAAAACCAGCCGTGGATTGCTACCATCCAAAACCGGAGGACGGTTCTCAGAGTTCCCCTGGTTTCTCTCCTCCTCTTCTCCCTTCCCCATTCGGTGAGTATAAATACCACCGCCGAGACCGACCCACTTCCTCACATCTGCCCAGGAGCCGATTCTCGAGGACGAAGATATCAGAGAGACGTGCAAAACCCTTTTAGAGTTCGTGTGACGTCACCGAGGTTTCGAGATGGCGAGCACCGCTGGTCAGGTCATTCGCTGCAAGGGTATGTTTGTGTTGTCATCGTCTTCGATTCTTGAATTGGGTTACGTCGGTTTTTTCTTTCTCGGGTTGACGAGCTCTCTCTGGTCTTTTGGTGTAGCTGAGTTCTTGACTTGCGTTACTGGGTGGTTTATCATTCGCTTCTTTTTCTTTGAGGATGTGTGCTGCGGTAGCTCGGTTAGCTGGGTGGTGATCTTGCTATGGGGAATGTGAACTAAGTAGTTATTATTTTGATCATGACCAAGTAGCTATCTAATGCGATCTCTTAGAAAACAGGGCAAGTTTTCTTTCTGTTCTTTGTCCCGTCCATGTTTTGATGACATTTGGCTGTTCAAATTTGGTTGAGTCATGTCGTGTATAATTTGGGTTACGAACTCTTTTCCATAGCTAAAGATCTGTGCTTTAAGCGTGGATTTGACTTGCCTCATGGTGTGATTATGTCGAACACGTGATGCAGCTGCGGTGGCATGGGAAGCTGGAAAGCCCCTTGTGATAGAAGACGTGGAGGTGGCTCCTCCGCAGGCGATGGAGGTTCGCATCAAGATCCTCTTCACCTCTCTTTGCCACACCGATGTTTACTTCTGGGAAGCTAAGGTAACTATATTCCCATTTCTATATGGTTGTGGATAGATGTTGGCTAAATTGACCGATCGTGATGTATGGTGATGATTAATGGGACTTATACAATCGAATGTGCAGGGACAAACCCCATTGTTTCCTCGCATATTTGGTCACGAAGCATCAGGGTATGGACCTTTGCATGGAAAAAGTTGATCTCCTTTCATTGGCTGAACTTAACATTAAGGTCGATTGCCAATGTTGGTAATATTTATCGGCTGTATTGTGAAATCATGTTCGTTTTTTCTTCTGTTTGGCAATCTAGGATCGTGGAAAGCGTCGGCGAAGGTGTCACGGAACTTCAACCTGGTGATCATGTCCTTCCTGTATTCACAGGAGAATGCAAGGAGTGCCGGCATTGTAAATCCGAGGAGAGCAATATGTGTGACCTGCTCAGGATAAACACGGATCGGGGAGTTATGCTTAATGATAACGCGTCGAGGTTCTCGATCAATGGGAAGCCCATTTACCACTTTGTTGGGACTTCGACTTTCAGTGAGTACACCGTGATTCACGTCGGTTGTGTTGCCAAGATCAACCCTGCAGCCCCGCTGGACAAAGTCTGTGTTCTCAGCTGCGGTATCTCTACGGGTCAGTCATATGTTTCACAAAATTTATGTGATGTATGCTAGATTTTTCATTGGCTTTTATCAGCATTAACTGATGTCCTGTTTCCCTTATTGGAAGGTCTTGGTGCCACCTTGAATGTCGCGAAGCCGAAGAAGGGGCAATCGGTAGCCATTTTTGGACTCGGAGCTGTGGGCCTTGCTGTGAGTTTCATTTCTTTTCCTATCTTTCACACAAAAATGGGATGAACTTGTTCAAGTGCAATTGCAAATGAAGACTTAAAATGTTGAATATTCTGATTCATCAGGCCGCTGAAGGGGCTCGAATGTCGCGGGCTTCGAGGATTATTGGAGTGGATCTGAATCCAAACAGATTTGCTGAAGGTAATTGATTTGAATCTCGTTGCATGTTCGATACGTAAACGAGCTCATATGCATCTAAGCATCCTCTTTACAGTCAGCTAAAAATTAGCATCTTGATTTAGTCTTTAGAAAAAGAGCTTGTTGTAGTTTGCCTATGTGATTGCACTCTGAAGGCTCTCTCTCTTTCTGTGAGCAGCCAAGAAATTTGGAGTCACTGAGTTTGTGAATCCCAAGGACCACGACAAACCTGTTCAAGAGGTTTGATACCATCCTCATATGGTGACAATCACTGTATAATACCTTGTCCTTTCAAACTGAAATTTGTTGACTTCGACTCAGGTGATTGCTGAAATGACTAACGGGGGTGTTGATCGAAGCGTTGAGTGCACTGGAAATATCAACGCCATGATCTCTGCATTCGAATGTGTTCATGATGTAAGTCCTAACAGACATTACCTCTATAAAGTTGCTTTGATCAATGAAATGCTATTTCGCTTCGTGTTTCTCTCACTATTAGCGGGTTGGAAATTGAATCTGCAGGGATGGGGGGTTGCTGTTCTCGTCGGCGTCCCTAACAAAGACGATGCATTCAAGACCCATCCGATGAATCTCTTGAATGAGAGAACTCTCAAGGGCACTTTCTTTGGCAACTACAAGCCAAGGACTGACCTTCCCTCTGTTGTTGAGATGTACATGAATAAGGTATAACCCGGGTCGTCATGCTTCTTCCCAGCACAAATGCCTGTACTTTCATACCTTTCAAAACGAATCCACATCTCTCACGCCACATTTCTAGTAGGGCTTGGCCTGCACCAATGCATGTAATGTGTCATTTATGCATAATTTGCAACTTACCAGGTTCTTTTCAGTTCGAGTGTTTCTTGATCTACAAAGCTTCACATACGTTCTATGCATTCGGCCTCCTTTTCTCTTACTTGCACCAAATTTATCTACATGTAAGGGAGTTTTGACTGAAGTGGTGTTCATATATGAGCAGGAACTCGACGTGGAGAAGTTCATTACGCATGAGGTTCCTTTCTCGGAGATCAATAAGGCGTTCGACTACATGCTTCAAGGCGCTAGCCTTCGCTGTATAATCCGCATGGGCGCCTAAAATCACTGAGACTGCAGACCGTCTTTGCTTTGGGAGGAGGACGAACTTTTCTGAGCTTTTGAGGTTTATTGCTGCACCGTTGTCATGTGACCGTGTCTTGAGGCGAAAGAGGGAAACAATGAATGACCTTTGTTGCTGCTGTAAATGGTTTTTAAGTTATTAATGAATGAATGTTCCTGTTCGTATTCTCGTGATGATGTCAACTTCATTCGTAAGATCATGAGATGAAATTTTGCATCATCAGCTGCTTTCCTTCAAAATAGATCGAGAGCGAAAAGGAAGCACAAATCTAATACGTGCAAACTTTCGGCAGTAGTATTCGACCAAAAAAAAAAATTCAAGAGTAGTAGACAATGAGCTTGGTTTTGAGCCGGAACCGGTCTAGGGCCGTCCCAATCACGGCCCATCACGTGCCACGAACCATTTCGCCGAATGCACTGTTCGAAATGTCAAAGCCCAATAAGGTCCATTGTCCAAACTTGTGTAGATGTTGTAGTGTTTGGCAGGACAAAGTGATAACATGACTCGAACAGAACGGAAAATTTTCTTACAGAAACTCGAACGGGGATCAACACCGCACTTGAGTTCGTGTTTTCGCAAATGTCCCCATCTTATCCCAGTGCAGAATCTTCTGCACACTACTAGAGGACTTCACAATGACAGCAAGTGCACTTATCCATCTCCCTTTCAACTTGGCAACAAGTTGATGAAATGTACTTGTCTGATCTCTCTGGCTGGACTTGAGTTGGACCTACGTGAGGCTCATTGTGACTGATCTTTGGATAACAGTAAGGTCAGAGCAGCTGCTCTGTTTTTTAGGACTCGTGTCCATTCAATTTGAGTCTCCCCATTAAGTTTCACGAAACAAGACAATTGAGAAACGACCAAATTTGCACCGAGCCGAGAGTCATGCTTCCATTTGTGACCCGTGAACAGATTCTTGGCATCAACCCAAGAGCCAAACCAGTAATGTATGGTCGCTGCCCCAACTTGCCATGACGAGTCCTTTCAATGAACATAGAACCAGGCACCAGAATGCATATCCATAGTCATGGGTGTGAGTACTAAGCAACAATTGAAAATACACTACCACCTTTCGATCGAATCTCATAAACATATCCCGTTTCTCACTTCGTTTTGAACAAAAGGGTGGTGCTCGTCCTCGTCGGTTGTTCGATTAGTGGTCGACAAAGGGGGATTGTTATGGATTAGGCGCACGGGGCACAAATTTGATTCTCCACGCAGCTATGTGCAAGCAATTTTGCATTCGAGCAACTCACCTGAGACTGGCACATGGTTAGACCAATGAAATACACACTAAAGGAGGGACTACGATCATTGAAAAACGGAAGCACAAGGACCAAAATTGAAAGCTCGAAAAAGCACACTTCCCAAAGTGTAATTTCCAAAACGAGCTTAAGAGTAATGAGAACTCGCAGGGGGTCACTCAAGTTCATCGGTTGTTCATTTAGCGGTCGACTAACAGGCTTGCTGTAGATTAGGTGCACGGGGCACAAGTTCGATTCTCCATGCAACTAAGTGCGAACAATTCCATATTCAAGCAACTCACCGGAGTTTTAACTCGCATCTTACCTGATTCTCGAGGTTAGTGAGACTTTTCATCGTTTTAGAGTTTATCTAATCCGGAGTAAGTTTGCTAATTACAAAAAGGAGTAATGCTCGAGACACTAAAAAAAGCATACACGATGAGTTTTCTCCGCCCGAGACTGGCGCATGATTAGACTAATACTCTAGAGGGACTGCGAGCATAAAAAAAACCAAAGCACAGGGACCAAAATTGAAAATTCGAAAAAGCAAACCTCCCAAAGTGTAATTTCCAAAAAGAGCTTCAGGAGTACAAAAGCATGTCAAGCATAAGTCAAAAGCCTACGTTCACCCGCGTCTCGCTTCAAAATGGCTCTGCAAATCTCCGCCTCCTCCTGCTTCGTCCTCGTCCTCGCCGTCGCTCTCGCCCCGCCGGCGAAGCCCGACGCCTCGCTGATCCAGAAGGCGTGCCGGACCACCAAGTACTACGACCTCTGCGTCTCCTCCCTCAAGTCCGACCCCTCCAGCTCCCGCGCCGACCCCCAGAGGCCTCGCCTCCATCGCCCTCGCCGCCGCCCTCGCCAACGCCACCTCCACCTCCTCCTTCCTCTCCTCCCTCGTCCCCGGCTCCGGCGGCGGTGACCCCGCCCTGTCCCGGCTCCTCCGGGGCTGCGCCGACAAGTACGGCCTCGCCGGCGACGCGCTCCAGGCGTCGGCGCGGGACCTGGCGGCGGGGGCCTACGACTACGCCTACATGCACGTGATGGCCGCGGAGGACTACCCGCGCGCGTGCCGCGACGCGTTCCGGAGGTCGCCGGGGACGGCGTACCCGCCGGAGCTGGCGCGGCGGGGGGACGGGCTGAGGCGCATCTGCGACGTCGTCCTGGGGATCATCGATTTTCTCGGCTCGTGATTGAAATTCGAAAGAGAAAACGGGAAAAAAGAAAAAGAGTCCGTGGGGTGTTCACATGTCTCTGTCTTCTTCTTCTCTCAACGTGCATGAATTTAAAGAGAATTTTTTTTTTGTTGTTGTTGTTTTTCCTTTTCACTAATTCAGTCAATCTCATTTTTTTTACATTTGTTTTTATTAAAATATCCCACGCTGCTTATCTAACACGTTAAAATAGACTCTCGGACTTACAAATTTCGAGTCATTCGCATGATTATCGGGCGAAATTCCTTTGCAAGACTTTGTGATTATCGGCACATATATTGATGTATACATATATAGAGCTCAACATGTCATCGGTTCCAAAATTGTCGACGTTAGCAATTATGAATCTTTGGATCGATGCTATTATATTTGCCTTAGAACGATAAACATGTTTGTTAGTTTGTTTGTTTGTTTTTGTACGAATGACCATTTATAATGAGAATGGCAAGGTCAAAATGAATTTATTGGAGGAAGCAATTTAATCGATTTTAGAGGGTTATTATAGAATATATCAAATTAGTTTGCATGTAAGTAATGTTCATAATTTAAAAATCAATTAGAGATATGATGGGGAAAAAATAAAATACATATACTATTGTCTTCTCACTCATTTAGTATCACACTAACATTTGTTCTCTCAAATGGCTCCCAGATAAATTGTTTCGGGAATTAACGCCGGAACATCGACGGAATTTTATGTTGGAAAACATTTTCATTGAAAAGATTTCCCAAATTCAAAATTCGAAAAAAAAAATATTATTTCGCATGAAATTTATGCAACTACAAGATATATATGCACATCTTCTAGTATTTCTCCAACACCATATCATTGGAGTCATGGCGACGTAGCTATTTACACCGGCATAAAAATCGACGACAATGCGCAACGGCATTTGGTCGTACTTTGATTTTACGTTGTTCGAACCATGTGTACATGTCTAGAGGTTGAGCGTTGAACCATTTCAATGGAGCCAGAACCGCTTATCCTTGAAAACGAAAGGTAGGGGGCACTTGAACAAAAGGGATGGAAACAAGATTGACAGGAGCGCGGTCACAATTGGTGACCAAGTAGTATTTCACCTCGCGGGTAGTCCCAGCTGCTTCCCAACAAATTTCACGTGTTTAGGGAAGAGAGACTCGTTTCGAATAGGGATAATGACACGAGCAGTTCCTAAATTTTGACTTAATATGCAATTTAGTTCCCGAACTTTTCATTTATTTAATGTAATCCTTGAACTTTAGATTGATATTCAATGTGGTCCCTGAGCTTTAATTTTGTTCAATGTCATTCATGAACTTTTGGTACATGTTTAATTCAGTTCCCGAACTATATGAAAATGTTTAATATAGTCCCTAAACTTGAATTAATGAAAAGGATTGCATTGAATATTTTCATATAGTTTAGGGACCGAATTGAACATATACCAAAAGTTCAAGGACCACATTGCACATTTGGTGAAAGTTTAGGGATTACATCGAACAAATTAAAAATTCATGGATCAAATTGTAGATTTGGTCAAAGTTTAGGGATTGTTTGTGTCATTTTCCCTTTCGAATACAAGGCTCTCGTACTGAAACCCCTGCTTTTGCCAGTGTGACAGAAAGCACGATCTGGTAGCAAGGAGTCAACTGAACGACCAAAGCATTGGTTGCTTCCATTTGCCACCTTCTTCAACCGCCTTGTCCGTGGTCTCTCTCTTCTATGTTAATTGCTGTCATGAATCGATCGCCCTTTTCTTTGAATTATTTTTTTAGTGATTTTACTCGAATTTGCAATATATTGAAATTTAGTTTGTTTTGAATAGAATAGCCATTTATACCGATACCTATGATAATCATTGGTGAACGTTGATCAACGGTTCCAACTTAAAAAAAAAAGGCAAAAAATTAAGTCCAACTATCCATATTAGTAAAATAACAAGGGTTAATACCACGAAAAACTTCAAACTGGTATACCTGTGGCAATTTTATCCCAAACTAATTTTTTGACAATCAAGACCCCAAACTAGTACACTTGTGACAAATTTACCATCATTTTGTTTCCGTTAAATTTTACAGTCAAATTATTTTGTTAAATGATACGCGGTAGTTGACTGATGTGCCAATTTTATGTTTTACCATCCGTTTATCACAGGTGCACCAGTTTGTGATTTTTTATGGTATTAATCCAATTTAACGGAAACTAACGGAGAGTAAATTTATCACAAATGTACCAGTTTGGGGTTTTTAGTGGTCAAAATATTAGTTTTGGGTAAAATTATCACAGGTGTACCAATTTGGGATTTTTCGTGGTGTTAACACAAATAACAAGCCCTTAGTTTCTATGAATAAGCTAACATAATGTGGTTTTGTGAACAAACTCCAACATTCATGGTTTCTAGTCCGGACATTGCGCTCTCCAACAGCACAACATATGGCCCGATGGCAACGATGTTGATTTGGGCAATAATCGAGAAGAAGAGACATACGAGAATTCTTCGACGTTACGGACCACCGCGTAGTTTGCAAACAGTGTCGAAAGGGTGTTCACTAGGGGTGTGCAAAAGAACCGGGATCCGCCCGGACCGCCCGGAAGCGAACCGGAACCGGTGGTTCCCAAGGGAACCAGTCCGGTTCCCGATTCCAATTTTTTGGAACCGGTACTGTTTGGGCCGGTTCCCGGTTCCCAGTGTGAAACCGCCTACCCAGACCTGACCGATAATATGATAATAATATATTTTATTTTTTAATTTTTAATTAAAAAATCTGACCAAAAAAATTTTAAAAAAAAAAGAAGAAAATTTGTTATCATGTCTGAAGCTCTTGTGTAGTTGGGATATCTTGGTCATTTTTCCCAATAATTAATGGGTATTCACTTGATTTATGGATGACGTGGTTAATATAATCGATCATAGTGTAAGAATTGTATGAAAAGTTATGTTCTTTTCCTTTTGTTCTGTTGATCCGATGTTGGTCCATAGATTTTTTTTTTTATTTATTTAGGAAATCTTGTTGAGACCGGGTCCATGGAACCGACGGGCGGTTCTCGGTTTCAATTTTTGGAACCGGTCCTGTAGCGGGCGGTCCACGATTTCGGGGTGGGAACCGCCCACCCGGACCATGCACACCCTAGTGTTCACTATGATCCGTGGGTCGGGACGGGACACTTCTTGATACACCAGTGGCGTCGTAGCCATCGCGAGGTAGGCATCCCGTATTTTAATAAGAGGGGGAGCATGAGTCGACCCGAGCTGCTTGATCAAGTATAGCCAAGGAATATCAAAATTCACTTTTAGTAGACGCATGTGTCTTATGATAGTTTGTTCTTCGATATTTGAAAATCTTATTATTCATTGATTTTGCGAAATTCAAAATTACGAAAATCACGATGAACTATTATTTTTAAACTTATTATTAGATTTCCCGTGAATTTTCATTAACTATTTATTAGTTTATTAATCTAACGGAAATATGCCGACATATCAGGGTAAATGCATAGTCCAAGCCCACCCAAAGGTCAAACAGATGGATCATTTGTCAAAAGCAAAAGCCTAAGTCTAAATTGTCTGTGCTAAGATCAACACTTCAATCATAGCTTCTTGACCAAAAACAAAAAAAATATAGCTTGACAATGCAAATCTACCGTACCCTCAACTGAGCCATCTTTCACCATCTTTGCAGAACAAAAACCACCCAAGTCATACATCAAGAACATCCTGATTGAACATCAGAAAATTTCGATGAACACAAAATGCAGATATATGGAAGTTACTTGAGATGAAAGGCACGGCAGACGGACGAAAACCTCCGCCTCATCTTCTCATATCCGTTCGTGTACATCGCCTGACATATTATTATTCATCAGAAAGTAAAAATGTTGTATATTGCAAATGGCTCTTGAATAATTAACAACAGGCCTGTTTAAACTAAAGAACAACCGAAAAAAAAAGGGTCAAGATGGAGAACCGAAGTTAAGCGAACCTACAGGCACATCGATGAAAACCCGCAAAAAGGCGAAGTAATATGAGAGAGAGAGAGAGAGAGAGAGAGAGAGAGAGAGAGAGTTGGGGAGAGAATGAGCGAATTGGGTCGTCTTTAAAAGCTACATAACGAAAGACTGGAGAAGCGACAATAAAATGGTTGTGTTGCATTGCACAGAACAAGAGAAACGATACACAAGTTTGTTCCATGTCCTCGACTCATGGCGCCTTCCGAGCTTTTTCCTTTTCCACATATGCCTGCAACGGAACATACAATGAGAAGCTGAGAGCGAAAGAAAAATGCCCACTTGAACAATATCTTCTCAAATTGTAGCAATCGGTACAGCAAAGTAGGCATTGCATATTCTGCATAAAAGGTGAGTTGGTAATTTCCTAATTCTTCTTCTGTGGCAATAACGAACACCTCAAGCCTCACTTTGCATTCTTGTTCAGCTTATTCAATTCGTTAAGAATCTCAACTCTCAAACAACAGATTGAAACTTCTCCATAGCTAACACTTACTAGTGATTGATACAAGCAATATAAAAATAAGTTTCCACAATGTGGTATAGGGTGAGATCAGTCTTCCCCTCGAAAATAATAGACTACCAATGCCAGGTTATCTCGTTCAATGAAATAAACAGGGAAAAGCCATAGCAACACAAAAGGTTAACAATGAGAACCAGTCATGACATGCCAGCATGTGTTAAATCCAGCAACTAACTCTCTTTAGTTGTGCATGGGCTAAAAGTGATCATCAGCCTATGAACAGGTAGTCCGTTTGTGCCCACATGTTTTTACATCTGAAGACCAAAGAACCGAGAAACACCACAGTAATACCGTCATGACATTTGAAGAAACACGAGGCTACTGACAAGGGATCCAGGACGAGACTTAAAAGACAGGAGTCATCGCAATTACTAGAATGCTTAATTCAGACAAGATAACTGCAAAAGTGAAAATTAACAACAAAGAAGCTGAAAGGAGCTCAGCTAAAACAAATTGCTACTGTTTATCTCCTCCAAATACCAGGTAATAAGAGAAGAAACGAATCCATGAAAGCACATAGGTACCATTCACACATTCCATGTTGATAAAGTAACATTTGAATCTGACATTCCACATAAGAAAATCAAATAAATTGAAAGAAGCATTGATAGAGTTAAAGTAGACAGAATGTTTTAAAAGAATACAAACATAAATCAACAAATGACAGATTACACATACATATACAACTGAACCAGAGAAGTTTACGAGAGATGAATAAAAAGAAAAGAGCTAACCTGTACAAGTTTGGTAAGCTTTGGTTTTGCAAAAGACAGGTAATGGTCGATTTTCTCCTGAGATTGGGGAATATTTGCCCCTTGCATGGTACTGGTGACCTTGTCGACCACTTTCTTGACAATAGTTTTGTAAGCTTCTTTGCCAAATTGGCCCTCCTTCCAAGTTGGCTTCAGAAGCTCCTTCACATATTCCACTAAAGCAAATTTAAAAGCACGTAGACTTTTTCCTTCTTTACTCTTTTTATTCTCACCATCCTTAGTAACCCCTTCCATATTTTCCAAATGCTCATCCTCCTGCGGCTCCTTGCCCTTTCCTTTCTTGCTTTCATCACTCACCTTTTCTTTGTCTCCATCCTCCCTCAGCTTGGAGCTATCCTTCACCTTCGAGCTCTCATCCGGCTCCACCTGACTTGTCTGATGACTTTCATGATTACCTACTGAACCGCTGGCGTGGTGTGAGACAGTACCATTGGGCACTACAGCAACAGATGGTGGAGGTAAGCTACTAGAAGTTACTTTTGTACTCTCATCTACAACAACATCGGATGAATGGACTTGCTTCTCGTTGTCAGATTTCTTTGGTTCAATGCTATCAGATATCGGATCATAGTGTTTCTGAGATCCAACAGATAAACTAGACAGGAAAGGTGTAGCTTGATCACCTAGCGTTGCCGAACTTAGCATGGAAGGCGTATCTATTCCCTGATGGGAGTTTAAAGCAGCATAAAGTTGTGGAAGCTGTTTCCCAGCTTCCAAAATCTGAGCCAAAGAAGCTGAAAGGTTGTTAAGTTGTCTAAGATGCTCTCCATTCATCGTGGCTGGAACTGGAGGATTTGAGGAGGTTAATTGCAATATATTTGCATCAATAACAGGAGGGTGATTCACTGGTTTCCCCTCCTCAGGGAGAGGCTTAATTAGAGAACTCACGACATTTCCAGCCTTCCTGGGGTCACTTGGAAACCCCAACTGATTCTGCCCGACATTTGACATTGGAGGTACCATTGCACATGGATTATGGTTATTCTGGCCAATATTCTGCTTGTGCAGTGCATCAGGATGACTATATGAATCAGTAATTAAACCCACAGTTTTATTGATATTGTCGTTATTATTGTATAACAACCCATTTTCCCTGCAGTTGTCCATACGTAGACAAGAATCTTCAGTTCCTGGTCGTTGTGTGGCAGAAGACTGGTACATTGGCACCGAAGTATCCAAACTTTGATCTTGCCGATGACTTGCCACTAGAGTTTCATTATGTATTAGAGACGGTGCACCATAAGTCTCTTTACTCCTATCATCTGTCACCTGATTTGAAGACTGAGGCTGATAATTCCAGTCAGGAGACATGTTAGCGTCACCTATGAATATTTCAGTAGCTCTTGGTTCACGCAAGCCCAATTTAACAGATGCTTCCAACTGAGGCAATTGCTTCTGGTCAATACTAAGCAGATTATGTCTAGTTTGGTCATCCCACATTTTGCTCTCTTCACTGGACTTATGCTCCCATCTATTGTTGAGGGACCAGTCAGTGATCCTTGGATCAGATGGCACCGTTCTCCTGTGAGATTCACCCTCACCAACTAGTTCGAGGGACAAGTCTCTCTTTCGCCGGTCAATTTCTCCGGTTGCAGCCACTTCCTTGGGATACACCTTACCAGGAACGTCAGAATGAATGTACCTGCATGAAGCCCCCCACCGACAAGTTCCTCTCTGAAAATTGTTACATATCTCAGAAGATCTGTTTCTCTCTGAATATTCCCTAGTGCTACCACTTTTCTTGTGCCTACTTTCCCAACTATCATTGTACTGCTGATTACCCTGATGTAAAAACCGACAATCACTTCCTCTCCTGCACCTACCAACAGCAAATTCCTTGCATAACTGCGATGAAACACCAGTTCGGCTCCTGGTCTTGTCATATACACCAGAGTCCTTCCTAGATCCATGGACAGGGCTCCTGCTCCTACTCGTGCTCGTCCTCCAATTTCTGCTCCTACTCCTGTAATAGATGAAATGGTACAGTAAGACCCTTCAAAGTTAAGGAAAAATGTCATATTTCTGCCATCACCTGATTCACAGGACTAATCCCAGCAGAAGCAAACCATAAAAAAAGAACAGCAACATTGGTAACATAAAAAAAGAATAACACCATTAGTGTACATCAATATGAGATTTATTAGCTGGTAGCAATAATTTTGAAAAAATAAAAACAGAACCAGCCATTATATTGAAGAAAGTTCACAAACTAGGGTTCCAAGTATAGAATCTTACCCGGGTGATCTATCTGACTTATTTTTAGGGGAGCGACTGCGATTCCTCTTCCTCCATTCTTCCAGACCAGGAGACATCCTTGTGCTATAACTTCCATCTCGATCCCATGGCACAGGATCCAACTTTCTACCCCCATCTACATTGGCAATGCCATCTCTGTGTAAGCTTCTATTTGCAAGCATGAGGTCTCGTGATGAAAATTCCAAATCATGTCTCTTCGGCACATTCTTGTCCTCCACGTTGGACCATCTCTGACCATTGCTATGACCGGCATCTACAGACCCTCGCCTTGACTGTAGTCTACTATCATAAATTGGCATATCAGTTCTCCCGGACCAAGGCCTATAATCCATCTTTTTCGGGGAAACCGTAGGATCTTCTTTCAAATCCCACTTAGAATTGTGTCTTCTTCGCTTTCCACTCATTGCAAATTCTCTTAATCAAGGCACTGTAATCTGAAACCAACAACAAACTTGATGTTTAACTCGTCTTCATTTGTGTCCTTGACATTTTGGAGCGGAGCACAATTTCATCTTATTTGAAAATTACAGTGAGGAAAAGAAAGCCAACAACAACAACCACCACCGTGGCAACAAGAAAAGCAACATCATCGCTCCATCATCCCATCTAACCCAAGCAAAATGGCAAGATACAATAAAGAGATGACAGACTGAATATGACAATCCAAAAGAATTACATGTTAGGAGAGAGACTGCCTTTTATAACCCTTCAAGAGTAACTTAAGTTGTTTACCAATAATTTTGAGGTGAACAGCATTTGGTGACAAATATTCAAGTTCTAGAGATGCTAAATATTTTTCAAGGGCGATTGTTCATTACTGAACTATCTGTTTAATCAATAAGGTCCCATTCCTCAATCCAAAATACATAGATAGGGCTCCGAGAAAATGCAGCCCCACAATGAGGCAATCTCTTCTAAAATAGGGAGTGACATATGTCCACACTTGTTCCTTCAATATAGTCTTCACATTCTTTTTGCCTTCAACCACCAAAAACTTGCTCTCCGATCTCAACCACCAAAAACTTGCTCTCCGATCATTACATGCCTTCTCTGCAAATTTCTTCGTCATCTTGTTATAGGTTATTCTAACTCAACCACCCTCATTGGACACCCTTATTGCTCATCATTGTCTTCCAATTCTCATATTTAGCTTATTTAACAAATGATTCTTTTCAAGCTTAGAATCTTCAGAAATTCTTCATTCCAATCAAGCTCCTCAATTTACATTCCTCACCTCATATGAGAGTTTCTTTCCTTTTGAGGCTTTTAGAGCAACTGCTAGCCAATAGCCAACATTAAATATCCTTGCTACAACCTAATTTCTCCAGAAACAAGCCAGTGAGACGGATACTAGGACAGATATGAATCTAATCCATCAATCTGAACAAGAAAATAGGTAGGTTGATTACTATAGACTGAAATAAATAGTTGATGCCAGGTTCAATGTATGGATGGATCCGAGGTTTCATAAGAAGAGAAGAGTATGACAGAGGAGCCCATTCACTCGGTGGTGAGGAGGCAACAAGTTGTCAAAAATAATGTGACAAGCCACATGCACGGGCTACAGATCACTCCCCCTACATCATATAAAAAACAAACAACTTTATCGGATAACAAATTCAGACGTACTACTGTTCTAAGTAATAACCTAACCAGCTGCTTAAATGATAACTAGGGCAAATTGCAGGAGCACCTGTGCATTTTGGATAAAAAGCATGACAACACCCTGTATTGCCAAAACGCGCTATCCCCAATCAGCACATCTCAGGATGGAGATAGACTAATAGAATAAAGTGCCCCACTTTCGCCGCATCATTCGGAGTTAAGATTAAATTGCCATGCCAGTCGACCCACATCAGAAAACCCTCCGACTAGCCGAATACGATTCTGAAGTATTCTCAAGAAACCGACTCTCGCCTACCTCTTTGCTTACAATAGAATACCAATACTCTGGCGCACGAATTTCAACCATGCGCTTCCGGTCATCCGACTGGAAACCAAACAAATCAATCGCATATCTACATAACCAAAACAAACAAAAAAAAGACAGTTTGATTCATCAACAGAAGTAAAGCAGCGAAATTTACGTTGCCATTGCCGTTCTATCTTCAGCTACTTTCGAACTAAAACCCCGCCGCAGATTACAAGCTCAACCCACCAAATTTCACGCTCAAACCCATCGAAAGTAAGCATTACTGAGGGAGAATGCAGCGGAATTACCAAAACGCAGAACGAAATCACGCGAAATCAATGAACCCGACTCGTGTTGTCGAGCGTCCCACCGGGTCGAAGACTTGGGCGAACGTGCCCACTCGAGTTCGACCAGGATATGCCTTCCGAAACGCCGCGCACGCAGTCGGGAGAGGCCGAGCTGCTTGTTTCGTCCATTAATTTGAGAAAACCATGACGGAAGCGCCTTCGATTGAGGATGGAGGACAGTGACTAGGGTTTTTACAGCTTCAATTCAGAAAGAGAGAGAGGAGAGAGGGGAGAGAGAAAGGTGAACTTTTTCTTTGGGATGTGAACTGCGAGGGAGAGTGGCACGGGTCGGGTCGGGTCTAAATTGAGTGTTGTGCTCCAGTTGATGATTGATTGAGATTATCGTCCCTAATTCCTTTGTTTGTGGATTAATACCACGAAAAATCTCAAGTTAATTCATTTGTGATAAATTAATCTCAAACTAATTTTTTGATCACGATAAACTCTAAACTGATATACCTATGATAAATTTACCCTTAATTAGTTTCTATTAAATTTTACTATCAAATTACTAAATTGGATGACACGTAACAGTTGACGGGTATACCATTTTACAGTTTAATAATTACATTTGTCACAAATTTACCAATTTGTAATTTTTCGTGGTATTAATCCAATTTTGCAGGGGGTAAATTTATCACAAATGTACATGTTTGGGGTTTTTGATGGGCAAAAAATTAGTTTAGGGTAAATTTATCATAGGTGCACTAATTTGAGATTTTTGGTGATCAAAAAATTAGTTCGGGATAAATTTATCATCAGTTTAAGATTTTTCGCGATATCGATCTTTTATTTTTTTGCCAGATTGAGATCAAATGTGACAAGTAATGCATGACGTGCCATTCAACTGATACGCCACGTCAGCGCTGTAACCATCGCTAATGACAAGAAAATAGTCCGTTAAAACTCGAGAGTATAAGGTGATTGACTGATCATGTCCCTAATCGTACGGTAAATCCGCGGACCTCGTGCGTAACGGAAGGGCAAGTTTGCCCAAGCTCGAGGAGAAGCCCGAGAGGTCAATGGGCGACTCGGGCAAAAGTCTTGCGCGAGAAAACGTGTCCCGAGTCGACCTAAAAGGTTCCTTGATAATCAAGATCGAGCAACAAATTAGGCTCGAATTTCGGGCTTGACCCGGCTCTCTCCCAAAAAACCACCTCTCTAGCTACTATAATTATTCATTACTGTATGACCAGGGATGTCGCACGTTATGCAGCTACGAGGTGTCAAGCGGGGCAGTCCTCGTCCTCGCCCTCGACGCGGGCGACAATTTTCATGCACAAATAAGCCTTTGATACTTATCGAAAAGGATTAATATCACGAAAAACTCCAAACCTGCATGCCTGTGAGAAATTTACTTCGAACTAATTTTTTGACCACTAAAAATCCAAATTGGTACATCTGTTACAAATTTACCATCGATTAATTTCCGTTAAATTTTATCGTGAAATTTCTGAATTGGAGGACACGTGGTAAGTGAAGTATATATCAATTTGGGGTTTTATCCTCAGTTTGTCAGAGGTGTACCAATTTATGATTTTCCGTAGTGTTAATTCAATTAATGAAGAGTAAATTTATCACAAATATATCAGTTTGAGGTTTTTTGTGGTTTCGAGGTAAACTTGTCACATGCGTACCAATTTTGGATTTTTTATTGTCAACAAATTAGTTTTTGGTAAATTTGTTATAGGTGTACCGGTTCGGGATTTTTCGTGATATTAACCCTTCTAGATAAATTGTAATCTAAAACTTTCAAATAATGCAATCAACTCCAAAAACATATCTAATTAGTACTTCTAATTACATAAGTTGGCTCGATCCAATTTGACCAATAAAAAAAATGCCGACTTGACATTTTCCTAATTTTAATAGATGATGCATGGCGCTAATATGGTGCCCTGTGAAATTTCAGTAAGAAACGAATAACCCTCAGAAAACATGTATTAGAGGCTTAAAGGCATGGTTGATGGGGTGCGGTATAATATAATCCATCGTATAATTTGTAATTAGTTTTTTCTTTTGGGCTGTTCTTTCTATCATCCCTTCCTTCCAACCAATCCTCTAACCGGTGGGTTGCATATATGAAGATCACCCACGTACAAATTTAACTAAGAATCATACGTCTGTTTGTAACCTGTCAATCAGAAAGCGATACAATTTGGTTCAACATTGGATGGAGGAGGAAACCTGTAAATCGACGAGGTGGAATGGAAAAAAAAAAAGAAAAAAAAACGAGTTATAGAATGGAAAACCCTGAATGGAGATGCAAAAATCATGCATTTTTTCCATCGATTTTCATACTTTTAAACTATTTATCTCTGAAATTCCTCTATTAAACTATTTGTTATTCTAAAAGGACCGATCATGTCACGAGATTTACAATACACAACACAATTTGCATCATGGAAGAGAATTCCTACGACATTACACAAAAGCACCAACATTTTATAAGGATTCAAACATCGGAACGACAAGAAAAATGTTATTGCATTCATACCCACATAATCAAAGTGAGAATTGAGTGTGCAAACCTCTTAGATATGTAAGAACCCTTGTCCCCTCCATGGTGTTCTCTCTTTTTTCTTCAGGCTGCTGGAGATTTTACGTGACATCCGGAAATTTCGTAATAATATATTTGTGACGTTAGAAATTTCTACTCTTGAAAATGATACTTAGATTTATAGCTAAGTATTATATTCGAGTTAGTATTCATGCGGACGCGTAGGAATTTTCGTTGGATCGTATTTCGCAAAGCGCGGATTCGGAAACGTAATCGTACCGAGTCCGACGTGTTTAATATTTAGACGTTGTCGTGTGCGTTAATCGTAGTGCGGTATTAATTAAATTACCGTCGTCTTGGTAATTAGTGGGCATTATTATTATTATTGTTATTGTTATTGTTATTGTTTTATCTTAGTTTAGTAAGGTTATTGCCGTAAGAAAAAGGGGGAAGAAATCTGCTCAAAAATATCCTCTGGACTCTTATTTCCCTCACGTGGCTATTGAAGAAGAGTTGACCGAATGCCATTTGTCTCCTTGGGCTAGACATCTAAGCCTTGGGTAATCATTTTCCTTGGCCAAGATTCCTACGATTAAGCCACTGATTTCTTCCACCTGGTCATGATGAAGAGATAAGGTGCCACATGTGAATACAATGAATTAACTAGGGGTGTCAATGGGTCGGGTCGGGTCGGGTTTTTATGATACCCGACCCGACCTGAATCACGAGGGGCGCATGCTTTCTCTGACCTGACCCGACCCAAAACGCATAAAACCCGAAGCAAACATTTGGGTCGGTCCGGGTCGGGTCGGTCCGGGTTTTTGGGTTTGCAGTTGGGGGAGCAGGAGGAGGCGGGGAGTCGCTGGAGGGAGAGGACAGCGGTGCTAGCGATGGCGCCTCCCCAGAGCAGGAGGAGGTGGGTAAATTGGGTTCTCGGCCGCCGGCAGCGATGGCGGCGAAGGACGGGTGGGTGAGGACGCCGATGGCGGAGGACAGGATGGTGGCCGAGCTCCTGATGCACCTCAGGCGGGATCCCCACCACCACCACGCCGCATACGCTCCCCCTCCTCGGCAGCGACGGCGGCGGCATCCCTCCTGTCGCCGTCAGGGCGGAGGATCCGGCAGCCGCGATCGAAGGGTCCTTGTTCTGGTGTGACGCCACGTCGCCGGCAAAGAGGTGCGGCGACTCGGCGAGGAACAGCTCCACGACCCCGCTCTCGTGGAGCACCGGGACCGCCTCCTCCTCCGGCACCGCCGACGGGCTCGACGACTCCAGCTTGCTGGTCTGCGGCTCCTCCGCCTCCACATCTAAGGTAATCTCTCTCTCTCTCTCTCTCTCTCTCTCTCATCTGGCTCGAGCTGCACAGAAAGATGCGTGCGTGTTCTTCGATCGGTCATAGCTCGATGAGCAGCAACTCCCGCCGACGCCCTGGCCATAAAGCCGCACCGGTCCTCCTCTAACTCGGCCTACTCCGCCATGGTGAGAGAGAGAGAGAGAGGCTGCGATGGTTTGGTGGAGGAGGAGGAGGAAGAAGCAGACGGGTAGCGAAGAAGAAGAGGGAAGAGAAGAGAAGGAGGAGGAGGATGCGCTAGGGTTTTTTAAGTCACGGGCCGGCTGTCAAAAAAGCCCGGCCCGGACCGACCTGGCCCGAAATAAAGATAATATTCAAAATTTAAAACTATTCCCGACCCAGAGGAGGCCCGTCCCGAAGAAGCCCCAAATTTCGGGGTTGGGCCGGGTCGGTCCGGGCCGGTCCGGGGCGGGCCGGGCTTTATTGACAGCCCTAGAATTAACCACCCCTTCGTATACCTCTCTGTTTTCATTTTCGCCTGAGTAATTACCGAAGATCATTTCACCCAAGCTCACACTCTCTCCTTTACTTTCTACTTTCACCATCACCGATCCAGAATTTCCGGAAGAGTTTTAACCTTTGGGGTGTTCAGATTCTGTTCAAGGTAAGTGAAAACTCTAGGTTTAAGCTAAGTAAATCTACTTGGCACTTGTAACTTGGTTGCTTGAGAAAGGTTATTTTGATGTGAAATAGTGAGGTTGTGATGATGGTTGAATTCTGTTTTGCTGGTTCTGTGCATGTTCAAATGGATGTGATTTGTTTCCTTAAAGTTTGGTGAAAATCGGCAAGTGAAACGATTAAATCTGATTGTGTAAGCGTTATTTTGAGGCGATGGTTGGTTTCTTCTTATTGGTTTATGTATGTTTAAAAAAGATAGAAAATCGTTTTATTGAAAGTGGAGTATATTATGTGAGTATGATTGATGATCCTGTGTATCTTTGAAACTGCTTAGACTTTACTGTCAAAATCTGGTTTTGTGTACCTTTGAAACTGCTCGGATTTTACTGTCAAAAATCTGGTTCTGTATAATTCGTAAACTGTTCAGATTTTACCTTCAGACCTTATGTTCAGACTTTACCTTCAGACCTTATACTCAGACTTTACCTTCAGACCTCATGTTCAGACTTTACCTTCATATCTTACCACTCAGACTTTACTGTTCAGACTTTACCATTCAAATTTCACCTTCAGACTTTAGTCTTGTGAGTCTGAATCCGGTTCTGAGTTTGAATTCGCTTCTGAATCTGAACTTCCTTCTGAGTCTGAACTTGCTTTTGAGTCTGAACCTGGTTTTGAGTCTGAATTCGCTTCTGAGTTTGAACTTCCTTCTAAGTCTAAACTTACTTTTGAGTCTGAACTCGCTTCTGAGTCTGAACTCGGTTCTGAGTCTGAACCCGCTTTTGAGTCTGAATTCGCTTCTGAGTCTGAATCCGGTTCTGAGTTTGAACTCGCTTCTGAGTCTGAACTTCCTTATGAGTCTGAACTTGCTTTTGATGACTCGAATTTGCTTCTAGACCCGAATTTGCTTATGAGCCGAGTTTACTTCTGAGTTCGAAATGTATTGTTTCTTTTTTTAAAATTGTTCGGATGATGCTTTTCATGGCTTTAAAGTACAAAAACCATTATGGCTCGGTATGGGACGGGTCAAAGCGGACTTTTGCATGCAAATACTTGATTGTCATGACTTGCATGGAAATAATATTAATTCCGTCGCCCATTTAGTGGTGTGTGACGATGCCCCGTGTATCGGGATGCCTCGTAGGTCGGGATGCCCCCAGGAGTGTTTCGGGATGCCTCGGGAGTCGAGATGCCTCGTTGGTCGGGATGCCCTGGGTGTGTGCCGGGATGCCTCGGAGTTGGGATGCCCCGTTGGACGGGATGCCCCGGGAGTGTTCGGGAGGATGAAGTAATGAACTTAATCGCATGAGTATAAATGTTTTACATCATGTTTGTGTCCAAGTGGAAATATCATGATATGTTGCATTATTTAGACTTTGCCGCACATCCAAACGGAAAAGGTATACCTTGCATTCAAGTTCTATGCATATCATTTGCTATGCACGCGTATGTGTTTATGCCAGGGGAAGTGGTAAGCTGATTTTCCTAACTTAAAACTAGAGATTTCATTTGCTGGGCTTCGGCTCATTCCATTTTTTTCAGACTTGTAGGATGGATGTTCCACAGCCCCTACGTTTTGGAGTTCCTGTTCATTTTGATGCTGTTTATGAGGATGTGTTTGCGCCGAAGTTTGATGCCGTATATACTAAGTGTAGTTCTACGATATGGGTTGATGTGGGGCTTCCGGAATGGGTTTCTTATCTTTTTGTTGCTTGGTATTTCAACTTGGAGGGTGAGTTGATTGGCCCGTTAAGGGGCTTCGACCTAGACGTTGATGGTTCCGCAGCGGAGGGTGAAGTGATCGATCCGTGACAGCTTCGGACTTTAGGCAGACTTTTGGATGAAGGTTCTAGTTGGAGATAGGCAACCCTGACCCACCCAGTTTTTGTTTTTTGTACTTATTTGATGCTTTGTCTGAGTTACAAATCTGATAAGGGTTTATTAATGAGTTGAAAAAGTTTTTATAGGCAACCCTGACCTATCCAGTTTTTGTTTTTTGTACTTGTTTGATACTTTGTCTAGGTTGTAAATCTGATAAGGGTTTATTAATGAGTTGAAAAAGTTTTTTTGACTAAATTTGTGTGATATATCTGTTTAGTCTTTGTTTTCCGCTGGTCAATTTATTAATAATATTATTTTGGTACATGTCGCGTGAGACGTTCTGGAGTGTCACATTTTCTCTGCAGACAACTCCCTTTCTCTCCTTCCTTTCTTGCCTGTGATTGTAGGCACAGGCTCAAATTTTTGTTGAGGGCAAAGTAGGACCTGCCCTAGGGCAAAGGAGAGGGATTGAATTGAATCGGATTGAAAGAAACACGGGTGTATCACCCGAATTTCAGTGTCATATTCGGGCGAGGGCGACGGAATGGGTAGTTGAAAAGGCACTTTATGGCCAAATGGTACGCATGGAGTGAGATGTTCACGATCGGGACACGTGGACGGCTCGACGGAAGTGAAAATACATAACGGGAAAATCGAATCCCTTTGTCCGGAGATAATATAGAAGAAAGAGATTTATTAGAGAGACGGAGCAATGCATGAACTATATATATACACTAGATTAACAATAAATGAGGTGTATCTGTACATTGCCATTTTCGAGGTTAATTCCAATTTTCCGCCTATATCTTTTAAAAAATATACGTCTTTTCATTGCTATTTTCGCCTATATATTGTGGATCTAGTGTCTATAGTTATTTACGGACAAAAAGATTAGTTTCATTTTTATGTATTCTCTGTCCACGTGTGTCAATCCTGAATATTTTACTCCATGCACACCATTTGGCCATAAAGTGCTAAGTTTGTCGCTCTCATTAAATCTAAATTGAAATCTTGGCAATCCAAACCTAAATCCCTAAAAAAAAATCGCTAATTTCAACTAGCGTCGTAATTTTGACTCAAACGTTCTTTTTTTGTGTCTCATAGAAAAGTATCAACCGGTACCCAAATCTGGCTATTGTCAAGTTTCTATCCAATGATGACCTTAAAGTTTTCACGCGTCATTCCACGGCACGTTACTTTCACGGCGCCTGCTAACGTGGAATTACGATGCCTGAAGTGATGCCGTTTCGACCAGAACGCAAACCTAGCCCCCCCACTCAAACCACGTCGCTTGAAATTAGGGCGAAAAATTAGGGCACCCAAGGTACGAATTTAGGGTTTAGGGGAGGAAGAAAACAGGTTCAAAGAGGAGCGAATCAAGGCAGAATGTCTTTTGGAGGAAAAGTTACAGCAAAAGGTCAAAGGGGCCTAGGACAAATAGGAAAGCAAGGCCCCAAGAAAAATGATGAGTGGGAAGTTTTTTTAAGTACTCCATTCCCGCCGCACGAAAGGCAAGAACATCTTGTTTTATTATTATCTTTCCTTCTTCGATAAAATGATGAACTAGAAATACATTCCAAAAAAATGCGCCCAGCAAGATTAGCTCACGGGCTCGAGGGACAGAGTCGAAGCACGTAGAAAGATTCGAGGCGCGCGCCATAAAGAGAGGTCTAGACGGGGTCTCGCCCTCCTCGGAACTAGACACATTATATCCAGCATTTCTTGATTGCGAGATTCTTAAAAATGGCGACGGAAGAGATCCGGATCCGCGGAGAAAAAGCGAGGGCCGAGACAATTTTCCGGGGGGGGGGGGGGCCGCGGCAGTAGACACGATGGCTGTGAGCCTCCGGCCATGCTACTTCCTCAACAAATTTGGTGAATTTTTAACTTTGAAATCCGCAATTTCGAAGTGGACTTGTCCTACCCCAAAAAGTACAAACCGGTCAAATTGACCGGGAAATGAACGCTGGCCCCTATAATCCTTAACGCCCAGAAGCCAGAACTTGGATTCCAACAGCACAAGGGGAAGAGGGAGGAAATCAGAGTAATTTATACATGCTCGCATTTCCAGTTGATGTAAAGACCAGTTTTGCATATGAGAGAAGGCTTTCATTTGTCCTTAAATCTCTACAGGAGGAGGAGGAGGAGGAGGACGTGTGCTTCGCTGAGCACGGACGTTTTGCACACCTCAGCCAGCCATCACCCTCATTGCATAAGCTCATTTGCGATTGCTAAAACGCCCAAAAGTGGGGGGAGGCCCTTAGAAAAAATTACAGGAGACTTTGATGGAAAATGTTGACTTTTCTTTGGTCATAAATGTGATGCGCTCTCTCTCTCGCCTCTCCCCATTGCTGTCTTTACTCTTCTTAGCTCCAGCATTCATTTTGACCACCACCCACCAAAAATCTCTGCGTCTCCTCCTCCTCCTCCTTTTCGTCCGTCCGAATTCGTCCCACTTCTCCCTCCCGTCGGTTCTCCGCCGAGGCTGACCGGCCCGGCAGCTCCTTTGCAACCATGGATCCTTCCGATCCCTCCGGCGGGGGCATGCCGCCGCCGTCGCCGCCCAAGAAGGAGGTCCAGCTCCTGGGCCCCCGGCCCTCCCCGCTCCGGGTCGCCAAGGAGTCCCACGCCATCAGGAAGCCGCCGCGGCACCCGCCTCCGCAGCACGCGGCGGGCCCCTCGGCGGCTGCGGCTGCGGCGGCGGCGGCGGACCGGCAGCACCCCACGATCATCTTCGACATCTCGCCGAAGGTCATCCACGTGGAGGAGCGGAACTTCATGTCCATCGTCCAGCAGCTCACGGGGTCCTCCTCCGGCGACCTCTCCCCGGCGGCCAGGCTGGCGGCGATAGAGCGGACCAGCCCGACGGGGAGGGAGAAGGGCTTCGCCGGCGCCGCCGCGACGGCGGAGATGGTCGGGTCGTCGGCGAGGGCCGGCGACGATGAGCTGATGGCCATGCTGGACGAAGTTGACCTGCGCCAGATTCAGGGGATACTGTCGCCGGCGCCGGGGGCCCTGCCGGCGGTATCGGCGGGGATGTTCTCGCCGGCGACGGACCCGCACGTGTTGCAAGATTTGAGCCCGTATTGGCCCGGCAACTTCGGCTACAACAGCCCATCGGCATCGACCCTGTTCACGGCTTACACTCCCTCGCCCACCTCATCGATCGATCTCTTCAATTTGTTCTCCAACTTTTGAGCGTAAAGAAAGGTCTCGGACTTCTTCCGAGCTGTTGCAGAGGGGAATTCATCACGCGCAACCGAGAAAATCAAGAACCCTCGGAAGGGTTGGTTTACTTTGACTTTGACTTACTCCACGGAGCTGGATTCGTCTTCTAGAGAGAGAGAGACAGAGACGGCGAGGAAGCAGCAGAAGCAGCTGCTTCAGAAGACAGAGAATAGGTAAATTCTTGTAGCGACTATTATATTCCTTTGTTAATTTTTGTTTCGGTTTTCTCTTTTGGGGTTGGATTGTGATGAAATTTTTTGGGTTTATACTTGGGGAAGTAGAAAATAGGGTTAGTGTAGTTCGGTCGAGCCGATGAAAATTAGCGGCTCTCGCCAGAGGAGGTCATCACCATAAGAGCTTTACACCCGTCACGGGATTTTCGGTTTGTATCATAGTTATTCTGTATTATTGACGAGCCTCAAAAGTCCGATGCGGGCGGCTCTTCACCGCAGCAGCGGGAAGATAACATCGGGGGTTCCTGATCTGTACTTTAGTGTAGAGAAGAAAGGAAGGTCGTGGCATTTCTTGCGTTCGGTAGCCATCAATTCATAGCTTGGTGGGCTGCTCTGTGCGTGTGTGTGTGTGTGGGTGGGGGTGGGGGGTGGGGTGGGGACTGAGCTCATTGGAAACTTTGTGGCAAATTTTTTGTAGTGTAAATTTGGGGTGTAGGAAAGTTCGTGGAATTAGCAATTGATGACGAATTGAACAATTTGCTCCGTGCATTTCCTCTTTTTGAGCGCGACTGATCTCACGTGTTAAATGTCTATCGAGTGGAAAAAGAGTTCCCCCAACTCAAATGGCTGATTACAATCTTCCATGTGATACAGACAGGCTGTTTACATTTCTTTAGGAATGTTCAATGTCAGTCCACATTCAAGACACTCAACTAGTCCTCATCTTGTCAGTCATCCGATCACAACGGATAATTAAATAACAACACGAATCTGAGTAATAGGATTCATTAAGCTCAATAGACCCCTTTAGTTAAGCTTTTGCGGAAGTTCATAATAGAGAGACGTGCCGTGTCGACTCTGTCGAAATGGGGATTGAATGAGTTTCCAAATGAGGCGGAGAATATATATATATCAGAAAGCAATCGAGTTTTGCTAAGAGTATCAAATCTTTTCTGCAATAGATAATTGCAAATGCAACTGCAAAACCAAAAGGTACTAGGCTTAAGTCTCCCTGTAGACTGATAATCTAATTTGTGGATGTATAGGACAGATAATAATTGACTTGAACAATGTCTTCTTCGTGAATAAATCCAATTCTGAAAAAAATTTCAGTCAGCGAATAAAGGAATTATTTACAGATAACACACTTTAAGAAAAAACTCCGATAAAATGCAAAATGCCAGTGAGGTCATATTTCCCCTCCCAACCTTCCTCTTGATGCGCAGAACATCCAATTACTAGTCCCGTGTAACAAAAACATCCTAGAGTGCAAAATGTTCGACTTCAACTTGAAAAGCCAGCAGCTTGAATCATTGTTTTATGACATACTGACTGGTGTGTTCCGCGTCGACCCGATCAGAGTACCCACCCTCTCACCCCTTATTGCTTTTGAGATGTTGCCTGGTTCGGATAGATTAAAGACAACGACTGCAACAAACGAATCAGTTTAAGGGCAACATCACTTTTGTCTTCATAAAGATGCCAACAACAAGACTTCTTAGTAAATCTAATGACTAGAGTATGGACATGTTTACTGACCAGGGATGTTGTTTTCTTGGCATAGCGTAACAGCAGTCATATCCATGACCGAGAGGTCCTTCGAGGTAACCTCATGATAAGTCAGTGTATCGAGAAGACGGGCATTTGGGTTGCGCCTAGGATCATCGTCATATACCCCATCGACATTCGTAGCTTTCAATACCACCTCCGCATTAACTGGATCAGCAATATGAAAGAGTAACTTTAGTCAATGATAAAGGGTCTTTCCTGGAAACTCTCCTACCACAAAATTTTCTGAAAACTACTCACAAATTGAAATCAAACCGCAGATTGTCTATCACTGAGAAAATTACAAGAACTTTGTTGCAATAAAGGAACAGCGCAAGGTTCGGAGCCTAAAAGATGATCCCAATTTTATCAACTTCTTTTCAAGAGACATTTCCAAATGATAATATCGAGCCAATGAGTAGCCTCAAAGCAACAGATCTACAACATTGTGTTTGCTAAAGAGAAGTCCAACTTACTCTCTGCACAGCGAAGGGCTGCTGCAGTGTCTGTGGTGAAAAATGGGTTCCCAGTTCCGGCTGCAAAAATCACAACTCTCCCTTTCTCCAAATGCCTCACAGCCCTTCGGCGTATATATGGCTCTGCAACCTCAGACATCCTAAATGCAGTCTGGACACGGGTGGGAATGCCAATGCTCTCCATTGTCGCTTGAAGAAATATAGCATTCATGACAGTTGCTAGCATCCTAAAATGCAAAGTACAAGCATAAACGAACGACCACTGTCACAAGCATTATATATCCAGAGAAAAGCCATATTCCAAGAACTCACACTGTGTGTAGCCCACATGGGGGTTTCACTCAATACAACATTGAAGGTACATTTCCTTTTTGTGAGAAAACAAAGAGAGCAAAAGGCTATACCCAATATAATCTGCTGATGAACGATCAAGGCCACTACTTCCTGCCCAGGAGGCTCCGCGAAAGATATTCCCACCACCAACCACAATTGCAACCTGATGGCAAGGAAGATCAAGAAGACCATTGGAAGAGAATGAAAGGAAAAGGTTCTAGCATGAGTGTTACCACCATTTAATGAAATGTTCTCAACTCCAATTAACTGAATTGCAATATTTCAAAATACATCTTATAACTACAGGGGATGCTCTTATGAATGTGGAGCAAGCAAGCAGGTTGACTCACAGTGAAATGAGTTTGATTGGGCCAAAATCTAATTGACAGGATTAGTATTAAAACTAGACCGTGCCGTACTCATTTATCACACCTGGAAGATTTAAATCAGAAAAATATATAAAGATTGTCTGCTCAAGATTTTCAAGAAAGCAATTCAAGATGGTCCTCTTGGTTCAGGAAAGAAATATACAAATGACAATCAGCAAAAGCCTAAAATAGCTTGTCCATGTAGGATGAAGTCCTTTTGAGTCTCTGAAACATTCTTCTGTTCTTCTATTCTCTATTTTCTTTTTGCAACAAAGATCTCTTGCATGCTTATGAGGAAGAACATTAAAGGTACAAAAGGATAAAGCTTCACTCTTTGCAGAAGGCTATTGGTATAAATCATGTAAGAAGTCATAGACAGGTAACTTTATACCTCAATGCCCAGACGAGTGACAGCTGCAACCTCCCTCGCTATAGACATTGTGATCTACATGAAAACAGAAGGCCAAGTTTCATGAGATATGAAAAGAGAAAAGGTAAATGACAGCGCCAAAGATGCCTATGTAGAATCTTCACCTTTGGATCAATGTTCTGAGCTTGATCACCTGCAAGTGCTTCTCCACTCACTTTAAGCAACACCCTCCGCCATCTGACTGAGGGTTTGGCCATGCTTGATTCCCTCATTGACACTCCAAAAGGACCCAGAGAAGATATTTGAGGTTGCCTGCAAAAAAAAAAAAGCTATATAGGCTAGGAAAACATTGAAATAGAAAAGTTCCAACATATTGGTCTTGAGAGGTTGGCCACATTAAAATGAAAATTCTAAATAAGTGTGACTATGCCACTCTGACAACAGAAAATGCCTGTACCTTGAACATCTAACTGACAAAATGACACAGGGCAACAAGAGATTCATCCTACACAATGACATACTGTCATTTTTGCCTAAAAAAGAAGGCCACTCCTGTGGTTGAGAGTCAGTTCATTGGATATAATATTACATCGGACTAACAAAAGCTACAAGATTATAAGTACAAGTATATTTCTAGAAATTGAACGATTTCGACACATAAAGATGCTCAAACTAAAGAAAGAAGTTAAGGTGTTAAAAGGCATTTAATACCTAGAAATATGTAGTGGACTTCTGGAAAGTCAAAAATTTTCATCAACTTTACAATTTAAGATCATACATCTCCCAAGTCCCAAGATTCAGTAAAGCATTCGGCAAATGAAATTACATGGTGCTACAATAAACCATGCAACCTTTTCTTTTTCCTTTCTGTCTTTTTAAAGGTTAAATAATGTTTCAAGAGAAAGTTGTACAAGAAGCTCCGGAACTATCCAAGACTCCAAGTCTGCCTCTTTCCCCGCAATGATCCTGTTTCAACTATTCTTTAGATTGACAATCAGACCCCCAAAACCACTTGCCAACCCCAAAGCCCAAAGGAACATGACTCAAGAGCATAATACAAATTGTTTGCTTTCATTTTCTTGCGAAAAAAAGCTGAAAAGGTCAGCAAACAAGAGTCATTATGGTATGGAAGTAGAAAGATTACCGCAAGGAACCAACCATTATCTCTTCTTAACCAACCAATGTCCACTAGATTTGATCGACATACAATTGAACATCCAACATTCAGTAATCTTAGCTATTGATGAGGGGTCTGTTCGCAAGCTACTCAACCTGACTCTAAACTTTAGACAATCAGCATCCAGAGCTGCAAAGAAGCAATATAATGGCGGCAGCAGTAGAGCCTGAAAGACGAGCAAAATTTCCAGAAAGGTGTAGATAAGAGGAGTATCATTTTAAGAACTGATTCGTGAAATAAACTTAAGGAACTGAAGGCTTAGGAGAATGCGAGTTGGCAAATTCTCCTGATCGAACTTGAAAATTGAATGGCACAAATCTGAAGTTTTTGGATGATTGGACAGTAACGGGCATAGTGTGCTATTCTCCTTCAGTAGCAGTACAATCACACAACTAAACTGAACCGAAACCGAAGAAAATTCTTTTGCAGGTAGAAACTCCTTATCCAAGAGCAAGCTCTTCTCTTTAAAATTAAGTCGATAACTTTGGAATTACTTTCTTTTTCAAACAAGTCTAAGATCACTTCTTTCAATGACTTTTACACCAACTAATCAAGTACTGCAAAAGGGAGGTCCACATAGGCTCCCAGATGAATGATATTAACATGCATATCATGTTCTTCCCCCTCCCACAGTAAGAGCACAACCATAAAGAAGTCAAAACGCATATGCAGCGATCCATATCACGATGCCCCTCAAAGAACTCACTCGGAATGACAATGACCATCAAAATCGAAGGGTAAGCCAATCACCTCCTGCCACTTTCTACATACAGACATCCATCAAACGAACAGAAAGCAGGGGAATTCACGCGCGTACCTTGAGCTCATATGGTCCGGGTTGGACTCCAGCGAAGAACACCGAACCGACAACCTCCGCGGAGAGCTCCGTCGACCCGCCACCGGAATCCCGTACTGGGTCCTCGAAGGACTCCGACGCGGCAAAGAAGAGGACGCCGGAGACGGAGCAGGAGAAGCGACGGGGTTGAAGGAGGCGGAATGGACGAAGGGCGCGGGCGCCGAGAACGCCATTCGGTATGGCAACGAAACCAGCGAACAGACAGGCGAAACGCCGAAGAAGTGAAGAGGTTCAACTTGGTTTGCCGCTAAAGAAGAATGTCTCCCTCCCTCTCTCTCTCTCTCTCTCTCTCTCTCTCTCTGTGGCTCTGCAGTATCCACCAGTTGGAGTGGCAGGCAGTGCACGCCTGCAGCATATGCGCCTTTAGGTTAGGGAAGAAGAAGATGACTGTGATATTCCTCGGGCAAAAAAAATTAAAATATCTTTTTGTGTTTTTTTTTTGGTCGGAAAATTATTTTTATTATTTTTTTAGGAAATATCTTTTGTGTTGGAAAAACATTTTTTTTCGCATGTGTTTAAATCGATTTCCTTAGTTAGATAAAAAAAAGAAGAAGCCATTTTCTTGGTGTTATCCAAAATTTCAATTATGGAAAAAAAAGATCTTAAATTTTCGAGATTTTATAAGGAAATATACATGAAACTATAAAAACTAATTGACATACTTTAAATAATTTTAGGTGCTCCATATTGAGTAAATATCGAGAATTGCAAGATTTTAAAAAGGGTTAATACCACGAAAAATCCAAACCGGTACACTTGTGATAAATTACCTCAAACTATTTTTTTTTACCATAAAAAATCTCAAACTAGTACACATGTGATAATTTTACCCCGAACTATCTTTATGACCATCAAAAACTCCACGCTAGTACACCTATGATAATTTTACAAATTGTAGGCTAGCGGTGTACCAGTGTTGGGTTTTTTATGGTAAAAAAAAAATAGCTTGGGTAAATTTATCACAGGTGTACCAGTTTAGAGTTTTTGATGGTCAAAAAATTAATTCGAGATAAAATTATCATAAGTGTATTAATTTGAGGTTTTTTGTGATTTACACCCATTTTAAAATGGGATAATAAAGATGGAGTCATATAACTTGTCAACCTATCGATGGGGTTCAAAGCTATTTTTCAGATCATCTGACTCCTAAAAGTAAAAATTGTCGTGGTCCCTCAAATTAGTCCGTTACCTTTTCGTGCACAAACGAGGTCAATGTGGGGTTATTTAAGTGATGGATCTCGTTAAAGTCCGAAAAGAAATCATTTTTTTGTGTTTAAGATTAAACTAATAATTAATAAAATGGACAACACATTAAGAAATCTAAAGTGGTAATTTAGAAGGGACGGGCCACCTGATGAGAGCGAGCGGTTAGCCCTCGATTGGTAGTGGACGTGGCGGCCCTCTCCACTACCGAGCGAGGGTTCATTGCTCTCGCGAGCGACGCCTCGGGACACCCTCACCCCTAATTTCTCTCTCAATGTGCTTTTGCCTTCTTCTTTTTTAATTTTAGTCTTTTTTGAGTTCTTAGTTTTTTTAATATGACGTCACATCAATGTCATTTGTGCGAAAAAAAGAAATACTGATAAAAAAATACCACATAAAGTTTCCGTTCAAGAAAAATTGTGGTCATTAACAAAAAGATTAATTTGGATGACGGCAATAAATTTGTAGGACTTAAATGAGAAAAAGAAAAGATTTATAACTAAAGGATGAATCAACACAAATTTTAGGACTTTCATTATCATTATATCTAAAAAAACATCTAAACAAACCTTGTTGGCTAATAAAATTATTATATAATGCGAGATATTACTAATTTTATATATATATTTCAAGTAGAGGGTCGCGCAACGCTTTAGTGAAGTCATAAAGGGCGGTGCAACCGTCTGCGACAGTGTGAGGTTCTTCGACGCTATATTGTTTCCGGTAAAGGACTGACGACCCTCGATATATTACTGTTTTGGATTTTTTTTAATTATTATAAAATTATTTTCATATTATCGCTATGTGACGCCATTTTCAGCAACTCGCCAAAAGATCAAGCGTGCTCTCGAAAAATAAATAATTTCTAAAAGATAAAATTAGAAGGTTATGACCTAATCACAATTAGCACCAACATTAGCGAGCTATCAACAAAATTTCACCCTATAGGAAGTAAGCTTTTCATATTAGCTAGTAACTTTCTCAATTTCAAAAATTAAGTTTGATCCTCTCAGTAATTAGTATTTTTATAACCTTTCAAGAGCCCGTTTGTTTACATTCAAGCTAAAGCAAAAGGTATTATTTTGTATTTCCGTCAAAATTTAAAATGCTATTCAAATTTTAGAGAATTATGAAAAATTTACGTGAATATAAATGTCGACATTTACATACTGGAAAAAGTTTCAGGATTTTCTATTTAAAGAAAAAAAGTCAAAATGTGTGGATCCTTTTTTTGGTCGAAAAAATGCGTGAAATTTGGAAAAATTTAGATTTGGCGAAAAGTGAAATGGTAAACGTCATTTTAGACAGGCATTAGTTATTTTGATCCTGTTAATAATTAGTAAATTTTACCTTAACTTTTCATAAATAAAAGTCACTTTGAAATTAATGAATATCAGTAATTTTTAAGTGCTTAATTATTTTATGACATAAAAAGGCAAGTATCAATATACCATCGGGAGTAAATGTTTCTTTTTTGGGTCAATAAATTTCTCCAAATTTGTCTTTTCATCTCTGTCTATAATCACATTTTAACACAGCTACTTCAAATCCAATTTTTCATTCACAATTCAATGACTCCTATCTTCTTCATCCGCAGCTGCCAACACTGTCTTTTGCATTCGAGTCACCTTCTTCTTCCTTCGCATTTCCCTTATATTACAAGCTACTTCAAATACAACCTGCAACATTACATTCTCAATCTCTCTCCTGCCTTTTGTGCTGGGAATGCAACACACCCCTCTTCACAAGCTGCTTCAAGAACAACTGCATTCACACCATTCACACAACATATGTAGAATCCTCTGCTTCTGCCAGGGTATCGAGTTTACCGACTTTCCTTCCAAATTTCCTCATTTTCTTGGCTTGATCGAATAAGGCGTAATTGATTTCTCATACAAACTCAACTGTCATAACACCAAGTTCGGTGGCTTGCACCAACAGGCAAGCAAGCATCCTGCTGAATACTCGGGCAAATTCACTCTACTCAAGAAAGAATGCTAATTACACGGAAAATTACAAAACCTCTTTCAACGGGCTTACAAAACTCATTCTGATGGACAACAGTATACTACTTGATCATTTTGCCTGGAACCATCTTTGAATGGACAAGGAGAACATGGAATTCCTGAGCTGTGTTAACTTCAGTGTCTTCTTGTCCTGTACTTTCAGATACAAACTTAAGCTTCATCCTGAGCTGATCCAAAAGAGTTTCTAGAGCCTGACCGGCAGTCCATAATTATGGAAAGCTCTGAGTTTACCGTTGTAGCTTCCTGTCACAATCACGAGGCCCCATGCTTCTGAAAGGGAGAGGTCTCCTTGATGCTTCCCGGATTCGCAATATTCTTCCGTGAGTGGAACTTCACATGGAGGAAGCCTCTCTTCGGGCCATGTGGCAGAGCCCATGCATGACCTGTCGAGTGAGAAGCAATTACCGAGTGAAAATTGTTCGGGTTCTCTATGATTCGGCACGCAAAAGGAGCATCTGCATTTGTGATTTCCTAGGTCCTTCAGTCCTCTATGTGTGCCTGACCATGGTACTGCAATAGACACACCTTCGGATGAAAAGTATTCGCAAGAGCGAATGGACTTCGTGCTCTTGGAAGGAGGCACACCAAAGTCATCATAGTTCCACAAGTAAACGCGATCCTCTCCAGTAGATACCATGTGATTGCCGCTCGAAGTAAAAGAAGCAGACATCTGCTTTACCGACTTTGGATGCCCTGTTAAATCCAGTAAATTGCAGCTTTAAACATTGCTGGGAGATTGTGGAACCAAAACAAAAAGTCTCGCTTCACATTGGCAAAATTGTACACTGGTAAATAGGTCGTTCTAGGTTCATATTATTGTGGACACAGATGAGATGTGACACCACAAGAATGATAAACCCTAAACTCTTTTTCCCTCAAATTATTTGACTTTTCACTTACTATGGTGTCAAGGATATTAAATAATGGCTCAGATGCCAAAAAAAAAAAATTGACTAAAGCCATGCATTTTTACTAGGCAAAGATGAAAGATGCCTTGATTTTAATCTTCAGGATGTTGATAATGATGAACAACAATTTCATGAAACCTCAAATGAGAACTAAGTTCAATACCTCGGTATTTGGAGATGATATCTGTTCCTTCTAAAATACGGAGTCTGCAATCTTCTGACGAGATCATCACTCTTCGAGAATTTTCCCGAGAAAACTGCAGTGAGAAACCATTTAAATGTCATTCATGAGCACTGTAAGAAGAACCTTTCAGAAACTCGAGCTTTACTTATGCCAAACCTGAATGCTAGTGATCTTGTTGCCAAAGGTCCTTTTTTTACCTTGACCATGGATAACTACATCTTGCTGGAGATGATTGCCTGCAGCCAGGTAACTTTAGTTAAGTCCCCACTATTTATATTCACAAACAAGCCATACAGTCAAAACATGAGGCGTAAGTTACCTGACATCTCAAAGAAACGGCAAGTGCCTGTGATACTACCAACAACAATTCCCTGCAAAAAGCATTGAAGAAAAGAGAAGACGAGATCAGCATAATCGTTATTGTCCTAAAACTTTAGATATGGCTTAGCAGCATGAAATTATGGATCATACTTTTCCATCAGGCTGGTAGCAAATGGCAGTTATTACATCTCGCGCGTCTGCCCAATCCACAACTCGCCTTTCGGATATTCCCCAAATCCGAGCTTTACCATCTATAGAACCACTTATGAAGTAGTTCTCATTGAGAGGGTTAAATTGAATGCACGTCACTGTTTTAGATAAAAAAAGACAAACAATTAAGATAATGGGAAATTATTGAATAACGAAATAAGGACATCTTGAGACGAAGAGAACTGAATTTTAACATTTACCATAATTACTATGGCGGAAGACATCCAGGCATCGATCACAACCCACTTTCCACAGACGAACGGTATTGTCTTTAGAAGATGAAAGCAGTTTCTGCAGCAAAGTTTTAAAAAAGCTCCCGTCAGCCATTAACTCAAGGAAAACATTAACGATATGAAAATAGTGAAGATATGTGATCGCTTCGGGAAGATATAAAAGGTTTTGCTAGAACTCACATTAGAAGAAGACCAAGCCACCTGCAGAACATCACTTGTATGGCCGCGAAACTCATGCAACGGTGATTCACTGATCCAGAAGATTTGATCGGGCATTAAAACTGAGGCGTGGTTCGACTTGATTCCTTTAGAGCCCGACATGTCCTTTTTTACCAAGCTGCAATTATCACCTTCACAAGTATCCACATAACTATGAGAGGCATCTCCTGATGCAACCCGCCATATCCGGACCATGCCATCTGAACCACCAGTTGCCAAGAATTCGCCATCTGGACTGAACTTCATCGTCCAGATTATGCCGTTGTGAGCTTGAATTTCTTGTCCGACGTAGAGTGCGGATAATTCCATCCACCTCTTTTTGTAGTGTCGGGTGTTCAGCTTTCTCAATCTGGGTACTTCAGGATCTGGTTTGAATGATTCAGAAATTGACATGTTATGTTTGTTGTTCCTCTTGTTCCCAAAAAATTTCCACCACCAATTCATTCTCGCTTTACTTTGAAGAGATGTCTGTTTGCATTTCACAGGTGAATGTGAAAACCCATCTGCACCCACATCGGCCAATTTGTGCTCCTGTTCATCAAATTCATCAACCATATAATCTCCATCATCTTCCTGTCCATTTCTAGAGCACGCAAAATCTTGCTCTGTAGAATCAGTTCCGGACAAAAGTGAGCTCGAAACAGCTCCACTGCACACGCTTAACCTATCCACATCTATCTCACTTTCATCAGAAGACACGACCGGAAAACTGAATTCAGCAAAACCCATCCCGCGCAAGAAGGTATCGCGCCTTTCTTTGACACTTTGTGGCTCGTTCAACCAAATGTCGTACCGAAACTCACTTGGACTCAATTCTACTTCATCTTTAGCCACATCCGACTCTTCAGGAAACGAAAATTGCTCAGCAGAATCAAAGAAATGATCACTCTCCCCCTCATTATGACCCAGCATGTCTTGCAATTGGCCCAATATTCATATCAAAGAACCAACTCGGATCACCACCGCCTCTTCCTCAATGCTATCAATATTTTCGAGCAGCTCAAATCACTTCGTATACCCCGTGACACCATGAATTCAAGCACCAAATTTCGCTCAATACCGCCGAAAACCGCAGGATGCAGCAGCTGGTATTCCCAAGCTCCACCAAAACCTACACATATCACATTAGTTAATTCCCCAACATGGGATAAGTACGACGTACCAAGCTCTAACTCCCAAAAAAGACCACCGATGGAACTTTTTATATGTGAGTGTTGGGAAAGCTCAGCTCCAATCCTCAGCATAAAAAGCTAATCCAAGCAATAACCAGATGGCCAAAAGTCTCAGGAACCACAAATCGGAGAGCTCCAATGGCCTCAAAAGTTGGGATAACATAAACAAATGGAGAATAGATAGATATATATCTTACCTCGGTTTCAACGCAAAGCAAAAACGTGGACAATTCAACACGAAATCCACCGACCCTCCTGAGATCATGGCTCGTAGAAGCCAAATCACAAGCAGAACCAGAACAGCACTCTCTTTCGACTTCAACTGCCACAATGCATTGAACCCAACAGAGAAATTCCAGGGGTCGGGCACTTGGGTTCCGAAGAGGAGATGGCGGAACAAGGAAAGGTGTGTGGACGTGTGTGAATGGCTGCCGGGGGGGAGATCAAGAATCGATAAACAAAGCCGGGGGAGGTATAAATAAATCAGACAGACAGGGAAGTTTCTTTCTTTTTGCGGTTTCTCTGTTTTCTTCCAAAATTCGAAAGAGAGGGTCGATGAAGAAATCGATGAAGGAAGGGAGGGTGGTGCGTGTCTTGAGAAGTGTGCGGGGGAGTGGGGAAGCGCACGAGCGACAAGAACGAACGGCGCGGCCCGGGAAACAAGAAGCTTGTGTGCTGTGCCGAAGCAGCAAGCAATGCCGACCAACTACCAGCTCGTTTCACTTGCCCTTTCCCTCCCCTGCTTTCTGCAGCGCGGAGCCCTTGCTTCGCTTTTCTTGTTGCTTCGGTACTTCCCGGCGATCAAAGCGCTTCCACTTTCTGCACATTAAATTAAAGAGGGAATGGCTTGAGACAGAGAGAGAGAGAGAGAGAGACACACACACACACACACAGAGACACAGTGTCTGAGTCAATTGTCGAAAACGAAAAGGCTGAAAACCGCGGGTCTAAACTAACTTTTTACCTAAAAAAACTAACTTTCTACCTTTTCTTTTTTTTTTTTGCCTAATTTCAAAATTTGTAATTCATCCATTTAGCTTTTCAAATTTAAAATTTATAAAACTTTCGCAGTACTCCAATATTGATACGTAGACATAATCTTTAAAATTTGAATGATGATTAAATTTTCGCGATAAAGTAAAGAATGGTTTTCTTTTGCTTGTTTACGGGTTAACAAACAAGTATAAGGTTGAGACTAAGAAAAGACAAAGCGACGCTTTTATGGTCGTTAATAGATGTCTTTAGGGAACCTATAACTAGGAAAAGTTTTTGATTTTTAATATATTGATTACATGTAACTCCAGAAAGATGATGCGTCGAAGAATTGCATAATTTCCATTACTAGCTAGTTGACATGTGTTTCAAGGACATACTTGAAGAAAATTATCCTTTTATGATCCGTAACGAGAGAGTGAAATCAAGGACCCCCAAATTAAAAAATTTAAATTACAAGGTCACATCAAATCATTATAAATATAATCATTGATTGAAATGTAGGTCGTTCGAAGAAGCAATTAAAAAAATGGATCGCAAAATTGGCGATATACAAGCATTGTGATAGGTATTTATCAAATACCTTGTAATTACGAGAAAATTATAATTGAAACTAATCTAAGGGAAAACTCAATTTTTTACTCTAGAATAATTTGATTTTCTGATCAAATAATATAATGAACTTATTTAAAATACACACATATATCCACCCAAAAATTTTCATGGGTCATTGTCAATCACAACACACCAAGGCACTCCCAGAGTGACACCACAGGACAGCAATGCGAGAAGGACCAACTGGGTTGACTTTCAATTTGCTATTAATGCGCCTTTAAAGCGTATTAAATAACGATTTAATTGGCCAAATTTCTTTTTAAAAAATTGAAAAAAAGGCTGAAATAGCAAAGTAGGGATGTTCTTATAGAACGGCCTATTGTTTTGTAGGCTTCACTTAGGCAAACCTATTTTATCAAAAAAAATTAAATTAAATTAAAACAAAATTTCTCTCCTCCGCCGATTCTGACAAATTGGCATCCTGGGTTTTAATATTCATTATCCTACTTGCCTTGCCTAACATTTGATTAATGTTTAAAATTAATTTTTTTGGCCAAAAATTATATTGAATTAAGAACGTACAGTTTGCTTATCCGAAAAATGAAAAATCACGAGTATATATTATAACTGCGTTTTTGTATTCAATAGGTGAAATCTATGTTAATGAGTGATTCCGAGATACCTAATAATAAAAAGACTTACTTATCGCGTAGTCTAACTCTATTCAACTCATTTCTTCATAGTAAAGAAGATAATAAAAAGCTACACTAGATATGATGAAAATAGAAAATATACATATTTAAAATCCATATTATAATTGTCTGTCGTGAAAGTGATTGCCTTGCTATCTAGGCATCATCGACACAAACCAACCTCCATATCAATATTATAGCGCCTTGAAAGTGCTTGTTAGACATATATACAATTTTCAAGATACTTACTATGATCCATTTAATCTGTAACTTTTTTATTTAGTTACTTAACAAGTTCATAAAAAAAGTCACTATTTCACAGTATTAGAGAACCAGACAATTGGAGAAGGATGTGCAAATTTTAATTTTCTTTTTTTTTTTTGGGAATTTTTTTCATGAAGATAATAACTGGATAATCAATGATCACTCTATTGTTTTTTCTTTATTATTTTTTGTGGGTAGATTTCACACTTCAAAATTGGGAAGCAAGATCTCCAAAATCCAAAACATGAGCTTTGAACACAAACGAGACAGAAAAGGGGAAAAGGGAATGCACCAGAGACAGGCTGTGCTCTCAAAAAGGCCCGCCACAACAAACACTTTCAGCAGTCACTGCCAGTGCCAACTCTCCCCACAAAGTCCCACAAACCAATCTTTAAATTCCAACATTTATTAGTCTTTATTCTTTAACATATTCATTTCTTTTTTGCTCAAATTTAATGTATTAATTAATTTAGACAGACATTTAATAATTCCTCTCTGCAAACCATCTGACCCTTTCAATTGGGGACAGCGATTGTTCCTAATCCTAAAAAGCTACCTCTCTCCTCCGCCCTACAACCTGCAACTCTCTCTCTCTCTTTTTCTCTCTGCAATTCTTGGGCTTGGGAAATAATTGCAGAGTGTGTTCTTCACCATTGAAGATGGCTAATGAAGCTCCAACCATGGTTGGGAATCCATTGTGCTCCAATTGGCTTGTCGTGGAATTAAAAATTAAGTGCAATATCTCAGAGTTTCAAAACAGAAAGAAAGAAAGAAAAAGAAGAAAAAACGCTGAAGTGAGCATTGAGTTCTAATACTGCGTCTAGTACGATGACATGAAATGAAATGAAAATGAAAAGAAAAGTAATCCGTGAAGGTGGAATGAATTATGGTTCTTTTTGTTTGGTTTATGAAAGAAATATGGTGGGAGTAGAAACGAATGATTTATGTAATAAATTTAATATGCATGCAATTTTTGAAATGGTGACATTATTACAACATGCCATGATTATAAGTTAATCATAAAATAATTCACCAAATATTGGGCTAAAATCATAATTCGATAATTTGTAGTGTGATAAATGACTACTTAATTTAATCTTTCATTGAATATATATTTCTCTTAAGTTTTAATTATAAAGTTAGTTTATTCACATTACAACCGATCATGATAGTTGATACTTTACTATTCAAATTTAGTGATGTTAAAATCGGTCTTTTATCAATTGTAGCTTCTTATTAATTAATAATCAAAATCTTTTTTATTTTTATGCTGGTGCAATATTGGAATGGAGTTATGATCCCTTCACATTAGTGATATAACTCCCTCTACAAGGGGAATGCCCATTCCTTTGAACAAAACACAAATGTAAGTTCTAACCTAGAACAATACATTTACATATGACTTTAAAAAAATTAAAATCATGTGCAAAGTTAGTCTTAGCTAGGCTTATGAAAAAAAGATGGTGTCGTCCCCATAACTAGATGGAATGCCATGCGCTATAATTGCATTTCATTTTCCTTAAATATGACAAGGCATCAACGGTTCTACAACGTATTTTAATTGAAATGTGTTGTAATAGCACTGTCCTATCAAAGATTGATAACAAAATAGAACATGATTTTTTACAAAAATCTATGATATCGTGAGAAGTGAACACGTACTTCACGAGAAACTTATCTAGATTAAAAATTCGAGGCGCATGAATGGCTATCGAGACAATACAACCATTCTCGAATCGAACTCTAAATCTCTCGTGGGACTAAAGTGAAAGGGGTGTGCGTACGGACAATTTGTACGGTTTTTTTCTTTCTTTTCTTTTCTTCTTATTAAAATGTCATTTGGAGCAAAGATTTGATGGTGCGCACGACGCTCGTGTGGACTTACTTTCACGTGGCAACTTGGGCCACGAAGGGTTTTGTCTTTTATTTCCTTAAAAAATCTGCCAAAAGTGGAACGTCAATCTTTAATTAAAACAAATAATTAGGTGGAAAAAGAAGAAGATAAAAATAGTGCCAACGCTCTCCATGCCTAATCAATTTTATTAGTAATGAATTGATCGAGGATCTGATACCGCACTAGGTTTAGTTAATAGCCCGAATCTCCCATCTCAATTTAAAAAAATGGGTGTGTATTATCTGGAAATTATCAATCTTTATAATTAATTTTCGCCCTACAAGAAGCGGCATTCAAGGCAAATTACTATTTGTCAAGCTTAGTGGGTGCCAAGTTGATGATAGGAAGTCTAATCTCTCTCAGATTAGACAGATAGATAGCCGGGCATAAATGCCAATAATCAAAGCCTAGCCTCCATAACAAGACAAATGCGATTTTCAATTGATTTAATATAAAAGTGTGACATCGCCAACTGCCAACGCGGCGATTTTCGAAGGCTCGCTCAAGCATTCAATAATTCGAGAGCATTCGACCCTAAGCGGTCCACTCGACGTGCGAGAAGATATTCAAGAATTGGCTCGAGGAAAATTGAGGGACCCTCAAAAGATAAGGACCCTTCTCATGAAAGCAAGCAAGGACACTAGAGGAAGGAACAAAAGTGCAATCAAGACAATAATATTAGATATAGTAATTTTGGTAATATATATATATATAGTATTCTCATAATGCTTAGCCAAGGACAAAACCCTAGTTTCTAGTTTCGATATTCACAGGCAGTATCTAAAATATGCGATGTGGGTTTTTGTTCTACTTTCAAGCGCATCACTTTCTCTCCAAACAAAGGAAACTCCATGAACAACCATGCAAATTGAGCGGTAACTCCATTGTTCTCCGTAGGTGGAGAACTGAAAGAGAGAGCAAAAATGTAAATGCAAGGGCATAGAAGCAGCAGAAAGACTGACCTTTTGCTCCACTTTGCAAACTTTGCATGAGGCTCCAGCAATGTGTGGACTGTGGACTCTCTTATATAACTGAATGAGAGAGAGAGAGAGAGAGAGAGAGAGAGAGAGAGAGAGAGAGAGAGAGAGAGAGAGGGAGGGAGGTGTGTCTTTATCTAAGCCATGGAGGCTGTGAGATGATATGGGGGAACAAAATAGGAGAATGAGTGATGAAATTATTTAATTGGGGCAAAAGCTGAATTAATGAACTCGTGGAGACACCTAAGCAGATGCCAAAAAGCGAAGGCTTGGACCCTAATTGTTGGGAGCATATCTCCGCTCAATCTTGCCTCGATCTCCCCTCATTTAAACCCAAAAGTTACTGTCCCTTCATCTTATTTTATGCCCGCATATCATATCTTATTTATATTAATGCCAACTTGCCTATCTTTAAAAATTGCTCATTTTTTCAATTTTTTCCTCATATTTCCGAGCTCTTGGGAAAGCTCGAAGTTTTAGGTGAGAAGTTTTAGGTTCTCCCCTAAAGTTATGTTATTCGATACTTCTTAAACTCTTTTCCAAGAACTTTATTTCGCCAAGTCAAAAGGAAACATATTTCGATCTACACTAAAGATCCCGAAATGAATGAATTTTTTTACCATAAAACGGGAAGGACGGATTTGAGGATGAGGAATTAGCATACCAATTCACTTTCTTCCTTCCTGTTCTTAGCAAATGAAACTCTATGCATTGAATTTCTGGTAGTAGATCCATAATAAAAAAAGTGCTTGTGATTGTTTCAGAAGAAATGGGTTCGAAAGCTTCTGTAAAATATATTCCCTTGTCTCTGTAGTTCTTTTTTCAATGAATCCTTCATCTAACGCAAACCCATTTCTCGATTCAATAAAAGCTAAAAGGGTTTAATATGGTCCCAAATAAGGAGAAGTATTGGATGAAAATGATTTCTTCTACATATCAATATCGATCATTTACTTTTCTTTTTTAGAAGGTTTTGAAAACTTAACTCGATGTGATGGTCTAGTCGTTTGTGTTTTAGTTGAAGAACTATGGGGACATTGAACACTTCTTCAATAGCAAGGGCTTGTTCTCTTTTGATTTCCGATGCTTTATATATGTAGCTTTGGATATAAACATTGCAAAATTTAAATTGAAGAGAACAACGTGCATAATTGCATATTGCTGAACACGTTAGAGATTAATTGTGGCAGTCGGCAGCCTCAAGTAAGCAAAAGGGGCCACGTAATGATCTTTCATTCGACAAGACAAGATCGACTATCCTTAAACTAATCGACTTTCGCCATTCCATGTGGTGCACGCATTCATTCATTTATGTCTTGATTTAGTTTAGAATTCAAAAAACATGTAGCCACAAATCATCATGAATCATGCACATACGTGCACATCCTTCATTGGCTTACCAATTCTAGGGTTTCGTTACGGTTTTATATATATGTGCGTGTGTCCCACTCACATGCTCTCTTGACTTCTTTTTCGGCCAAACTTATAGGACTTGACTTGGAACGCACATTTCTCCAAGAGCACTCGCCCAATCACTCACGCCACACTTTGCATGGTGCATTAGTGCTCATCTCACCCCTTTTCTAGGGTTTGGCCCATTGGACAACCAAAGTCACAGTCACCCCTCTTTTTTTTTTTTGGTAAGGTACAGTCACCCCTCTTTTTTTTTTTTTTTGGTAAGGTATAGTCACCCCTCTTTGATTTATTCATTTTTCAAAGAATTTTGCTCAGCTGGCGCTAGAGATTTCCTTGGCCCATATGTCTCTCTACTCTAATCACAGCCTAACTATGTCTTGATTAAAGAATTAAATCCACGATTTGTTGATCCTCCTCGAGATGCGATGCTTATTGGAGAGAGGATTGTTGTAAATCATGTGACCGTATAAGAAGGGTGATCTCCTTGATATTATACGCAAATCATGGACATTCAACCGATAAATTATGGATGAACTATTTAAATGGTCGATAAGATTTGGAGATGATGAGGAAAAGCTAGGTTTGGTAGCTCAACTTGTTACTTTAAATCCACATTGTTGTGACCCATTTGGGTGAATTATATGTTTATTTAATTAAGTATCCCATTTCAAGATTTAATTAGCAAATTAAATATCTTGTGTATAGCAATTAAGTTAAGAAGTTCTCGTCTCGTCCATGTAATCATCTTTGATCTAAAGATAAAAGAGAAGGAAGTTCGATTTCAAAACAAAAGTACCACTAGTCTTGAAATACCCATTAACCATAATACTTATCTGCAACCATTCCACTTTTGGTCGGGTGACGAGCGACTCAACTTGATTTTGGCAATACAAGGTTGCGAGAACACATCCGGACACGAGTAAGAGATAAGAACGCATCGAACAAGAATTAAGCTGCATGCGAAATATTTAAAAACTATCGAAGAACTTTCGCGCTTATGTCTTACTTACGGATCACCCGGCTTTATTGCGCTTAATTACTGGGCTCCATCACTAGCAAGCAAATCGAAAGAGATATATCGTACCTTCCACGGTGGGATCATTGGTATCGCATTGTTCTTGTCGCATCGTAAGCTACGAAAACGAGTGTGTGGCCTCGGATGCAAAACATCACCATTTCTGATACGAGGCTCTCTCTAGGGAGTCAAGACATGACACCTCGGAAAGTCCAAAAGAAAAGAAAAGAAAGGAAAAGGAGGTAAGTTGCGTCCGTTATCGGAAATGAAATGCGATGTTGACTTTTCTGCGGTCTAACATGGCGCCGTCCATTCAATCTATAGGAATAAAGGTGTTGTCGACACGAATTCAAAACCCATTTCTTGCTATTTCTTCTTTGGTTGCTTTCTCGTGTTTCTATTTCCTACTTGCTTTTCTCAAAGAAGAATTCTAATTCGATTTAGGTCAAAGATAAGCTCATGCATACAGGGAAATATATATAAATCTATATATAAACGACTTCAATAATTTCGACATGCTATTATCTTCTCTTAGACTTTTAAAGAGATTTTCATATTTCTCTGTTTAATAATTCCAACGAACCTAATGGTGCTCATTTTTCATTGCACGAAGACCCAAAAGATGGGTCGTTTATCATGTTTTTCAAAATTCTAGTAATTGTAAAGGGAAATTGACCACCAAAACAGTGAAATGGAAAGCAAAGCTGACAGTGCTCATAGGATGCGCAATCTTCATGGGAATCATAAATGTGGAAAATAGTGGGATGTGGACATGTCAATTGGAGATGTCTCCATTGAAAGATGCATGCTGTCTCAAGTATAATTTCCACACATTGATTGGCCACATAATAAGTTGGGAGATAGAGAATATTTGAAGAAGTGGGCGTGGCACATATTGGTTCATATTTCACCAATTCAATGATTGCCGCAAGATAGTGTTGGCCCCAATACAAAACAATCATGAACCACGTACCCTGTAAGCAGCCCGTTGATTTGCCTCTAGTGGTGGTTGACTAAAAAAGTGCACATTCATGTGGGAGTTTCATCCTTGTCATGTCATGTTTAACATATGCAAGAGCCCTCTCAGTCCAATCTTGCCAAGGGATAGAACGAAAGTTGCTAAAAAACAAGAGGGTTGCATTCACGTTGCTTGCTGGATGCGAGTGTACAAGATAATGAAATGAACACGGACACTAGTATTGGAGTGGAGAGATTACAGAAATTGAAGCCCGAGATGACCATGTAATATGGGTGTAGTACTTGTATGTGTAACGAATCAATGTGTTTCTTCATGAATCTTGACCGTGTGGCAAGTCAAAGTTTCTCCTTTTTACTAGCATGACATGCATAAGATATAGGCACTCAGTTTTGGAGACTTTGAGCGTTGGATGGTCGTTGAATAAATGAGATGGGAGAGATGAAATATAAAAGATTATCTTTTGATAAAGATGAAATGTGAATATGATTTATTTCATAAGAAATTTGAAGGTGTGTGCTTGGCTCGCCGAGAAGCACTTTATGCTAGTAAAGTTGAAGAATTTCGGGTCCGTTTGTTTCTGCTTAAATTCAAACAGGAAGTACTTCCCTGGTTTATCAGTATTAGTTTAAAATTATATTCAAATGAAAAAAAAATTATATGTAAATTTATGTGTCAAGTCAAGATTCATATGTTGCCAAAGTTTAAAATGTTCTGAGCTAAAAAAGAGTCGAAGTGTGAATGCCGTAAGATTTAGATTATATTGTTAAATTTACTTGAGTTTGAGTCCGTGAACAAAATCCGACAGGATGTTAATTAGAAAAGTTCCAATGGTTGAGGGAATCTGACGTGTAAAAATAGGAAATAAATTCCTATCACTCTCAGTTGAAATTCCTCATGGAAATCACACAAGGAAGTTTTCCTAATTACTTTGATCGGTCAAATTCCATTCTTCGGGCTCACATTCTTTAAATACATATTAATTTGTGGAGTTCAGCAAGTGCATAAGAAAAGTGAGTTTAATTAGGAAAGTTGTTGACTGGTTTTTTAAGGGCCCAAGGGCTTGATCATGAAAAGGCCATGTATTTTATGTTCTTTAGTTTCAAGGCCCTACAGTAGGTTTTCCTGCGGATACCGCACGAACAGCAAATTGCCGCACAAAAGAAAAAGAAATGAAGCGGAAAGAGAGACTTCACAGGGTTGGATTAGGGGGAGCATGGTCAGGGTGAGCAGTTCTCATCATGAAACCGACATCACCTACTAAGGACCAATTCTAAAAAATTGAAATCGGGAACCGCCCATTAGTTCAATGGAACCGGTCCCACCAAGCTCACGCAAATGGAGGTGATAGAGAACGAGAGATGGAGGCGATGAACGGTCGGAGGTGCGGCCATGAGTTGATGGGAATTAAGAGTCGATGGATATTGAGCTTGAGAGTCGAGACCATGAGTGAGAGATACAGAAACAACTCAATCAAGGTGAGAGTGAGATAAGACGAATATTCAGTTGATGAGCGTTGAGCTTTAAATTAGAGATTTTTGAGGTTTTCATTTTACTTAAAAAAATTTCTGCTTTCTTTGTTTGAAATTTTTCTTAAAAACTATATATACTACCGGTTTGGTCCGAGTAAGTAGGTGGGCGGTTCCATGCCTAGAACCTAGAATCGGATTGGTAATCACCAATTCCAGTAAATTGGAATCGGGAATCGGACTAGTCCCCTTGGGAATAGCCGATTCCGGGCTAGTCCAGTCCGATTCTGGGCGGTTCCCGATTCCTTTGCAGACACCTAAATTAAGCCGTGCACCCCTTGTTTAGGTTTAATTTAGGTGTGGGAAACATCCGTGGCTAGGAGTAATTGTAACTCTAATTCTCCGATTCTTGCTGCTAGCTCTCCCCATGGAATAGGTTCCAACACTCGGACCGAAACAAGTAAATTTCTATTGTCCTTATTGTTCCTTGTTTATTTCTCTGGTGATTCGGTGTTGATTTGAATTCTAAGATCCTATCAGTTTCGCTTTAATTTTACAACTTATATTGCATATTTGCTTGTAAGAAAGGTAGTCAAACAATCCGTTTATTGAAGTAATCTTATATATATGAGGCAGCCGGTGAGATTTTCTATTCCGAGTAAGGAAGACCATATTTGCTTATTTAAAAAAACTTTATATAGATTGAAACAGTCTCATAAATAGTGGTATAAGCGTTTTGATGCTTTGATGACCAGTTAGGATAATTTGAATGGGTAGTTATGCTTATTTTAGGAGAATGGAAGATTGGTCTTTGATTTTTCTGTTATTACATGTTAATGACATGCTAATAACGGCTAAGAAAATGTATGATATTGATATGCTAAAGAGGCGATTTTTTTTTTGGACGGAAATGTTGAAGAGGCAGTTGAGTGCTGAGTTTGAGATCAAAGATTTAGCTGTTGTAAGAAAATTTTAGGTATGAAAATTTTGCGTGATAGGACCGCAGGAATTTTACGTCTATCTTAAAAGAAATATATTGAGAAGATTGTTGAATGTTTTAATATGTACTTAGCGTAACTGTGAGTACACCTTTAACAAAACACTTTAAACTTTTTGATAAGTTATCACCATAAATTGGGGAGGAGGAGGAGCATATGTCCCATGTTTCCTATTCTATTGCAATGGGCAGTATTATATATGTTATAATGTGCACTGGGCTCGACATTTTGGAAGCTGCGAGTACAGTTAGCCGCTATATGAATCATCATGGTAAAGCTCATTAGGAAGCTGTAAAATGGATCCTGAGATATTTAAAAGGAACAACATATGTTAGTATAGTGTACTTGAGAGATGACAATGGTAGTGAGACCACTGATTATGTGGATTCAGATTACACCGGTTACTTGGATGAGTATAGGTGTTTGCACGATATGTATTTATGATGACAGGTGGTGCAGTGACTTGGCAAATGTCTTTACTGAAACACAACTTTGTCTTTAACTGAGACACAGTACATGACACTGATCGTTATAGCGTAGGAGATGATATAGCTAAAGGAGTTTACCCTCAGACTTTGGGTTGAAGCAAAAAAATTTTAATATACACTGTTATAATCAAGATGTGATATATCTAATATATAATCCAGTTTATCATGAGCGAACTAAGCGTATCGACATTTTGTACCATTTCATCCAAGATGTTTTGACGAATGGTAAGGTCGTTGTGAAGAAAAGCGTTATAGTGGAAACCCAACAGATATGATGATCAAGCCTGTTATTTTGGCAAAACTCAAGCACAATTGGCATTTGTAAAGAGTGAACGCCTGTTGGGACGTTGGGAGAACAGCATGAATAATAAACCCTATGACTTGGCTAGCAATGTTGAGCCAAAATGGAAAAATTGTTAAATTTATATCTTGAGTTTATGCCCGTGAACAAAATCCACCTGGATGTTAACTAGCAAAGTTCCTATGGTTGATGGAATTTGATATGTAAAAATAGGAAATTAATTCCTATCACTCTCGGTTGAAATTCCTCGTGGAAGTCACACAAGGTAGTTTTCTTATTTACTTTGATCGGTCAACTTCTGTTGTCGGGGCTCACATTCTTTATTTAATATATATTAGTTTGTGGAGTTCAGCAAGTCTATAAGACAAGAAGTGGGTTTAATTAGGAAAGTTGTTGACTGGTCTTTTAAGGGCACAAGGGTTTGGTCATGAAAAGGCCATATAATTCAGGTATTATAGGTTTTTTTTTTGGTAACCCAGGAACCCCCCGCACGGCCGACAGCCGGAGGGGTAAATCTAGGGTGACGCTCACGCAGGACCCACCACCACGGCGCCACACTTAAGAATCCCTAACGACTACGCTGGGGTTTGAACTCTGATCCCTTCGTGGGGGGACAAGAGTGCAAGCCAACGCAGCCGCTGCGGGCGGTGGTTAGGTATTATAGGTTTAATACCACGAAAAACCCTAAACTGATACATTTATGATAAATTTACCCCAAACTATTTTTTTGACAACAAAAAACCCCAAACTAGTACAACCCTGATAATTTTACCCCGAACTATTTTTTTTACCATAAAAAACCTCACACTGGTACACATGTGATAATTTAACCTCAAACTATTTTTTAACTACTAAAAACCCCAAACTGGTACACCTATGATAAATTTATCCTCCATTAGTTTCCGTTAAATTTTACTGTCAAATTGCTAAGTTTGCTGACACATGGTAGTTAACAGGTGTACTAATTTGGGGTTTTACCTCTTTGTTTGTCACAAGTTTATCAATTTGTGATTTTTCGTGATATTAATCTAATTTAACGAATATAGCGGAGGGTAAATTTGTCACAAATGTACCAGTTTGGGGTTTTTAGTGGTCAAAAAATTAGTTTGGGGTAAATTGTCACATGTGTACTAGTTTGGGATTTTTGGTGATCAAAAAAATAATTCGGGATAAATTTTTCATAAGTGTACTAATTTTGGGTTTTTTGTTATCAAAAAATTAGTTCGGGGTAAATTTTTCATAAGTGTATCAATTTTGGGTTTTTTGTTATCAAAAAATTAGTTCGGAGTCACAGGTATATCAGTTTTGAGTTTTTCGTGGTATTAAGTTGTTAACCCTATAATTTATGTTCTTTTGTTTCAAAGCCCTACAGTAGTTTTTCCTTGTAGAAACCACACGAAGAGCAAAGCGCAGCATAAAAGATAAAGAAAAGAAGAGTATAGAGACACTTCTAGTGTACAGAGACACTTTGTGTTTTTGAGCGTTATATCTAATTGAGTTGTTTATTTGTAAATACCGTGAATTTAGATCTAATCTAGGTATGAAAAATACTCGAGGGTATAAGTGATTGTAACTCTGATTCTCCGATTATAGTTGATTATCTACTGCTACCCGTAGAGTAGGTATTGACACTCGGATCAAATCACGTAATCTCTCGTGTCCTTATTATCCCCTTTTTATTTCTGTGGTGATTTCACATTGATTTAAATTGCAAGATTCTATTAGTTTCCACCTTAATTTTACAATGTATATTGAAGATTTGCTGGTGAGAACGGTGGTCACACAATCCATTTTCGAGGACAAGCATCGCTTACTCAAGCAGCGGTTACGGATACAAGATGACTATCGATGGTATTTATTGTTGCGGAGCGAGCGGTTGCGTTGGTAAATTCTGCTGGTGGATCCAAGCCCAACTCTTCCCCTTTGCTCCAGCGGGGGCATTTGGAAAGTTAAGAAGAAACGGGGCAAACTTTGAAATGCATCGGGCCAAGTTTGTGGAGACCAAATTGGCTAGAAAGTTTACATCTTGGTCCTGTGGTCCAATCTGTGTATACTTATAAGCCAATCATGGTAGAAAACTTGCTGGGCTAGCACCTTGAATTCTAGAGGAGGCCCAAACCCAATTCACTTTTGACCATATCAGACATAATTTGTCCAAAACACGAGCATGGCCCAATAGAGCAGACAAACCATGCCAAACGATTCAAGATGAAATAAATTGTAAATCCATATGATTGTCATGAAAATGCTAGATGTGGACTAGACACTACAACACAAGGTTACTATAGAGGAGTAGTTATCTATGGAATTGTATTGTCGATGTCAATGTGATACCATCCAGGAAATTTTACAAAATTAGCTGAAGAGGATCGGATACAAACTAATGTCGGTGTTTTCAACGTCATATCGGAGATTAAACCTCGCAAAAGATGCGGAGCGGAAATTCGGGATAGCAGGCCAAGGCTACGGAATTTGGACTTGGGTCTTTTTGGTAGAAATGAAATGGCCTTTTCAGTCGATCTGGTCCGATCTTCAAAGCACCGATCGAAAGGGAGAACAGGCACAACGATTTTCTCTGCACCGTTCTCGTGCGCCTAGACACAAAGCAGTAATTGGGTCATTCACAATGCTAATACAAGAGCTAATCACGAGTCTAACATGACCACTTCTCCTAGATTCTTGCTCACACCAAGATGACTGATATGCTCACACGAAAAGAAGGACACGTCTCATGAATAGACACAATCATCTATTGAAAAGCAATTACGTCGCTATTTCTCGATACCCATATGAAAATTCGATACCCATACAGTGTTGTATTATCGATGTCGACATGCCGACGCAAACCCTAATCGCCGGCCTAGTAGGATAAACTTTCCCCTTGATTCCTGCCCACCATTCTGTTCATGAGTGATAGGTATTAGGTATTGCTACCTGTGTTGTGTCGAGGTCAGAGTGAAAGCAACGTGCCCAATATCTCATGTTCCATAAAGGAGCGTACACAAAACATATATTCCCACGCGATCGATTGATGATGTGATCACGGAGCCACGCCCCAATCAAATCATAATCGGCGAGATCACGACCCGAAATTACTTTGTACTTATATAACGTCAATTCATAGTCTGGATGACGTCATCAAATTGAAAGCATCTAAAGAGAGAGAATATTTCTATTTTTTTTATTTTTTTTGTGGGATTTAAATTTTAATGGGGGGCATGATGCTTTTTTTCATCTTCGACCGATTGGACGACCGGTCATTCCATGAAATTCCTTCGGACCCATCTACTTCAATATTGCTGACGCAATAATTCTGTAAAAGCTACAAAAAGCATAACTAGAAAGTTGTGTGAAAGTCTAGAAAATCGGACGTGAATTTTGCCGTATTTTTTCGGCACCTATGTCGCCTTTTTTTCTTGGTCCTTATCCGGGGGGAATAATATGGTACAACCACGATATTAATATAAATTTTGCTGAGCTGGGAAAATTATTCTGCTAGTTTGAAGGATTGAAAGGGTATGGTTTCTCGAGATTGCATCCGCCCTACGTTGGAGGGCTCTCCTTTATTCGGTCTTGTGTTCTTGTGACGTAAGAGAATTTTGAAGTTTGACATTCCATTTGGAAATGTGAACTCTGGAAGTGCACACGTAATATATTGATTTAGCAAATTAAAATTAGGGTTTTGTCCTCCCAAATTTTGTCCTCCTCTGGGTTTTTGATCATCGGACTAGAGGTAAGTATGGTTCTAGAGTAGAACTTGGAATAAACTTGAAAACCGGACCGGTAGGAACTTATCAGTTCCAGATTTCAAGATATACAGGGTAGGTTCCAGATTTCAAAAATCGAGGAAACTATTTTGACGGGTAGATTCCATATTCTAGGTAGGTGGAACCTGTCACCTGAAATAAGTTTTTGTACTTTTCTTGGTCTATGTCTTCCATGATCTTGTAGTATTTCATGATATCAGATGATGAATGTATAATCTAGAATTATTAGTTTGAGCTTTTATTTTATGACTATGACTTTTACTTTGTTAATGTTTTGTATTGTTCGTATGCCTAAACATAAGTTGTGATTAGTAGATTGTGACAGCAAGTATTGATCATTAAAAGTGATGATTCACTACAATCGTTCAATTAATAATACAAATGGAATCTAGATAGACTCTAGAACTCATGACAGGATAGGTTCCACGTTTAAGGGTATGCAAGGTAGGTTCTAGGTACTAAAAAATGAGGAATCTATTCCAACATGTAAGTTTCAGGTTTCCGGTGAAACCTATAGGGAACCTGGAATCGGGAACCTGGAACTGTTCACCCATACATCAGACTACGCATGCATTATTCTATGGGTTCTGCATTACCATAGGATTTTGGGCCTCTAAAGGCTTTCGAGACAGAGTTTTTCAAGACAGAGGTGAGTAGGGGTGTGCAACCGGATCGGATTTACCCGGGAACCGGACCGGCTCACCCGAAAAACAAGTCTAGGAACCGATTCCTATTTGAACCGGTCAGGGAACAGGTTCTATTTTTTTGGTACTGGTTGTAATCGATTTGATTCCCGGGTCTGAGTGAAATCTCACCAGGATTGGTTTTAGAACCGATTTTAAGTTACTTCAAAAAGACCCTAGCATATGTCGCTCTCAGTCTCTCCCTCAAGTCTCTTCCAGTTCGCGAGTGAGTCCCCTTCCTTCTGGCCCCTCTCAGTCTGCTTGCAAGAACTCGTTGCCGATGGTAGCTCGCCGCTCATCGCCGCGGCTGCTCGTTGCTACAACCTAGCTTATCGTCGCGGCTTCTTGTTGCTGCAACCCAGCTCATCATTGTGGTTGCTTGCAGCAACCCAGCTTGTAGCATCTCGTCGCCACAGCTGCTTGCCACAACCCAACTCGTCGTGTCTCGTAATCGCAGCTACTCGTTGCCTGAGTCGCTGCAAGCCTGCAACGCCGCTCGTTGCCGCAACCTAGCTTGTCCTAGCTCATAGCATCTCGTCGCCACGGTTGCTCGCCGCAACCCAACTCGTCACCTCTTGTCGCCGCGGCTGCTCGCCGCCTTAGTCACCACAACCCAACTCATCGCCGCTCGTCACTGCGGCTGCTCGCCACCTTAATCGCCGCAACCTAGCTCGTCGCCGCGGCTGCTCACTGCCTCAGTCGCCACAACCTAGCTTATTGCCTCTCGTCGGCGTGGTCCACAAGAACACAACCCCTCTCGTCGCCTCTTGCCTTGTTGTCGCCAACTCTAACGCAACTATCGAGAGAAAGGTGAGTCCGCAATTGAATTTTTTGATATTTTTTTGGGCAACCCAGCTCATTTCGCCTATTGTCTCTATGCTTTTTGGTTTTCTTCTCTGGCCTGTGGTTGCGGTACCGTCGTGTTTGTCGTCAGGTGATGAGGTTTTTGTTGTTTGTATGGCATCTGAGTCGACGCAGGTTGGTCGCGCAGTCTCGTCTTGAGCGCGATTTTGATAATAGAATCTAGCAGATCTGTGCTGTTAAGTCTGGTCTTGAGCACGGTTCTGATAAGGGGCCTGAGAGTTTGCCAAAAAAATCTCTGTAGAGAATTCATGTATGTGTCTTGAGCGCGATTCTATATGTGTCTGATGAAGGGCCCGAGAGGTTTTTGTTCTCACCTCTCTGTTTCTTGCCTGTTCTCATTCGACTTTGACATATTTTGATGCATGCCCTTTGATCTGGATCAATGAGCAATCCATTGCGAAACAAGAACGAAAAGTTTGACTTTGGTTGGCTATCCTTTGTGGCTGTAATTGTTGTTGCACAAATGAAGAGTTATAGACTTCTTATTCTATGATTGTTGGTCCTATATTGTCGTAAAATTTGTCTTCTGTTGATTCCTGACTTTGTATAGTTTAATTTTAGTTGATGGATCAAGATAAAGACATATCAATGGAAGCGGATGGATATAATGGAATGAGTCCTCTCATGGAATTGCCATTCCATGAAGCTGCTGAAGTGGACTCTACAATCGTGAGTGCAACAAACAAGGTGAGGGTACCTAACTTCTGTCCTCCTCTTGGTAAAAAGCGAGCTAATCAATCGAAGACATGAGATAATTTTTCGAAAATTATAGATGAGAACACAAAGAAAGTAACTATGGTAAAGTGCATTCACTGTGGGAAAGAGTATAAATACTTTTGTATAAAATGGATTGAGTAGCCGTTGGATGACAAAATCAAAATCCCGCTAATTCTAGTCACCCATACAATCAGAATATTGGTTTCCATAAGTAGAGTTTTATCCGTTGTAATGCATACTTTGTCACGCCCCGAATCCCCTCCGAGCTCGCGACATCACCTTACTCCTCCGGTCGAATAGTTGCGACGTCCCAGGAATGTCGCCGACCCAACCCAAATATTAGAGTCACATGTGGAAGCGGAAATAAAAACCCTAGACTAAAAAAATGACAACAAGGTAGATCAACAGAACAGTCAAACAACAACAACAACATTTCATACAATACCATCGCATTGAACATACAAACATCGTATTATAGACATATTTAACCCATAAGCATTTATAGCCACCGATTTAACAAAAAGACAAGGGGTCTGGTTATCTTAACTTCTTTATAGGTCAACCCAATCCAAACAACCCCTAAAATACCCTAGGGAAAGCCTACAGGTCATCTTCCTTCCACACTGCTTCGGATTCATTTAGTACGATCCTCCGCAAAATCCCTTGGGCATCACCTGCAACTCCACTGGGCACCGTGGGCGGCTCTTCGTACTTCAAAAAGAGGAGGCGGGCTCCCTGGGTTTACGACTGGGGGTCTGAAAGTGGTGGTTATACAATCATGAGACGAGTCTCAATAAGTGTACAACCCCAAACTCCACATAGACTCTCACGTACCACCAGACGAAAACACGCATAACACTCAACGATCAATCATACTCACAAACACATGCGTACCTACCTAGAACCCATCATGCACGTTCCTGCATTTTAGACAATAATACAACCAACATACCACGCCAATACGTCAAAGTCGTGCGCGTGCCTCGATTACAAAGCCAAATCTACTTGTGCACGTCCCATACCATGCTTAGCAGATTTTACCCCATAATCAAGCACTAATTCACGCGATACAAACACACTCGCACACTAACTCACACCATGCATCACTTTCATAATCCTCACATGTCAAGCCAAATCCCTCTCATTCTCAACTTTTCCACCACTACCGTGCCCGCGTAAAACGCATCAGGCCAACGATCTTCTGACCCCGTCAGGCATCGTCACCCCGTCGGGCCTAGCATCATCACCTCATCAGAGACTGCATCGTCCCGCGTAAACGAACACTCCTCGGGACGGAATTCTACACTCTGCCTTTCCTTCATTACTGCGCCCGCGTAAAACGCATCAAGCCAACGATCTTCTGACCTTGTTAGGCATCGACACCCCGTCAAACCGAGTATCGTCACCTCGTTAGGGACGGTATCGTCCCGCGTAAACGAACACGCCTCAGGACGGACCTTACCCCGCGTAAACGTACACGCCTCAGGGTATCACTTTTCCAACCAATCCTACATTCCCGTACCTTAATTCCACACGTACACAGGGTCATACACAATCTCACACCTCACACACATTTCATAATCACACGTCCTCACCACACGAACACACCACCCGATCACACACTCTTGGCACGCAAAATCATTACACAATCACACTACCACACCACCACACCTTACGGCCACACACACACGGCCAAACCACAATCAGCCCAAGCACAATCCAGAATCAGCTAACAATCACAAACAACACAATTATCCCAATAAGCTCAATCAAGCCATAACATTTCCAATCATTCACACCAATTAACCACGGTCGATCCACAACATCACAGCCCTATCCAAGCCTCCTAAACCTCGAAATTTCATCGCCAAATCAATCCCCCAATCAGCCTACAACAACCAAACACCAACCTTCATTTCAGCCCCAAAACAGCCACACAAATCCCCTAAACCGAACCCTAAACATGTCCTACAATACCCGTGGTCCTAGGTAACGATTAGAGAAGTCACTTACTCTAGAAAAACAGGACAAACGGCTAGGCAAGGGCTGGAATAGCTGGACCAGCAGCAACAGCGTCGTCGGCAGCCAGGCGGGCGATCGGCTGAGCTGCCGTGGATGGGTAGCTGGAGTGCGGCTCACGGGCGGTTGGGGGCGGCGTTCTGGTCGTATGGACCAGGGGAGGGTGGCCTGGGGTGGCTCGGCGGCGGCTGGGCTGATCGGAATAGGAAAACAGGGAGAGAGACTGGCGGGCGGATGGTGGGGAAGCACGGCCGGAAGGGAGAAGCAGCGGCGGTGGTGACTAGCGGGAGGGCAGCGACCAGGCGGCAGCATGCTGGTGGCCGGCCAAGGTGGCTCACGCACGGGGGAGGGAGAGAGAGAGAACCGATCGGTGGGGGGAGATGAGGAGAGAGAAAGAAAGGGCAATTATGAGGGGGAGAGAGAGAAAAGAATATTTAAATCTACCCCCAATAATTATACCCCGAAAATTACCAAAATACCCCTCTAACTACCCTCCGATCCAATGGCCAAGATTTGATCTCATCCACATCCGACGGCCCACAATTAACCTTATCCTTAAAGTCAAAAGGCAAAAAGGTAATTAATCAAAAAGGGAGAGGGGCATTCCTGTCCTCTTATTTTCAGCCACACAAGATATTTCTCAGTCTCTCGACTTAATCCAGTCCTTAAAATTCGTTAGCGATCCCAGGGGCAAAACGGTCATTTTTCCAGTCTCGAACCAAAATTCATTTTTTTTGCAGAAATGGGTGGCCCTAAGGTTGGCCACACCAAAAACGTTATCAGCCGCTCAAAATTGTCACTTTTAAAATTCTCGATTCCCAGGCCCGAATTTCAAGAAATGACTAAAATCGAATAATCACGACTTTAACTTATCTCTGGCTAACGGGTAGCTCATTGGGATTACGCGCTCTCGACCCGTGACCAACACTAAGTCAAATCACATTTAAGTTTACTCTATCCAGGACGACCTTGATTGTCATATAATTGCGAGGGTCTGTCGCTAGTTCCCTTCGGACACGATCAATCAAATAAATCGGTCTCTGTTGGCCCAAAACATTCCCTCGTCGATCCTTATGGTCGAAGGTCGAACCAAGGTTGAGTCCTTTGGTCATGCGAACTCAATCCCGTAATGGCCTTACCCCTAAGGTTAGTATCATGAGAATGCATTGTTCCGAGTGAGATCTCACTATAGTGCATTGGTCAATTATTCATTTCATAAATCCCGGGAAAATGATCGAAAATTCAAGATGTTACATACTTGTCATAATGTTTTATTGTCAATCAATTATAGCTTTAGATTGAGATAATCAAAACTTTCTTTTTGTAAAATCCATGCTAGATCACTAGCTGTTGTAATTCGTTCCGAATGAGTTTTGCTTCTGCGTCTGCGTATGCATAACTTCTGCATTTGCGTTTATTTCAAAACTTAGATTAGTGGGATTCTTTTAATAAGATATGAACTTATTTCTCATAGGGTCTAAAGTTCTTTGAAGACTTAAAAAGAGTATGAATGACTTTTATGGTAAAGTCTGAACTTCTCATTCTGAGTCTGAACTTTTAGTTCTGAGATCTTGTAAAGTCTAATATTTCCTTTTGAACTTCCAGATTATATTTACCCGGAATGAAATGCATGTCAAATTCACAAGATAAACATAAAAAGTTTTGTCAGCTTCAAAATTCATTAGGAGTTTTCCTCAACAAAGGGGAGCATGTCAATTGCTGGACATGGTACTTGTAGATTGTTTATTTTGCTCCAAATTTCTGAAACCAAAAAAAGAAAAAAAAAAAGGTTATCAAGTAGACCCTGGAACCGGACTGGAAAAATAGAATAGGTTCCAAAACAGAGTCTAGGGAAAACAGAATAGGTTTCAGGTTCCAAAAACTGGGAACCGATTGTAATAGGGTAGGTTCCAGGTTCTAGGTCTGGACCCTACCTACCCTGGAACCGATCACCCCTAGAGGTGAGGCATTTGGTACAACATTCCCGAAAGCCCTTGGAAGTATTTACTAAAAATCCCTTAGCTGGATGCACGTCCCATCCAGTATTGGCATTCAATATATACTGAATGCCGTTATAATTGTCCTTAGTAAATTGTCTTGATTTAAATTTTAACATCAACCTTACTTTACTGTGCAACGTGACCAGCATTGCATGTCATCGATGACGAGTTGAGATTTGACCGAGGAGCTCAAATCTAACCGGCGTTACCCTAGACATGCCACCGATGGCCATTGACCAAGGTCGTGCGATCGCAAAAGGCGATGCCTGTGGTCGTGCGACCCTTGCCGACGCTGCCATAGTCACTTGAGGCCACCGGCTTCGATTGCTTTCAACTGGGTTTTTTCAATCCTCTTCTGAATCTGCTTTTTTTAATTACCTTAAAATTTTCGAGAAAATTATCCAAAAAGTCTTAAACTTATTGTACGACGGTCAATTCAATCATAAACCTTTCAATTTTGCTAATTCAATCCTAAACCTTTCGAAAAGTTGCCAATTCAATCCTAAACCTTTCAATTGTGCAAATTTAGTCCTAAACCTATTGACTATTTGCTAATTTAGTCCTCATTTTTTTAATGAATTGTCAATTTAGTCATTCTTGTTAATTTTGACCAAAAATGGCTAACATGGCGGTCTAATCAACGCCGAACGTCCTATGTGGCGTCGATGTGGATAATTTTGTATTTTAAAAAAATCGAATTTTTATTGATTTTTATTGATTATTTTATTATATTCTTTTCTTTTCTTTTTTCCTTTCTTCTTCGTTGAGCCTGTAATTGGCTGGCGGAGGTGGCCGGTGATGGCTGGGCAAGGGCCGTGACGTTGTGGCCTCGCCAAATCTATCGAAGGCGTCGCGGCCCTTACCGGATTTGGGGAGGTCTCGCAACCCTCGCTATGGCTAGCGAGGGCATCGAGAGCCCTCGCCCAGGCCCTCGCCGGCCAGAGCGAGGGTGGGCGATGGCCGCGACGCCCTCACCCATGGCCGGCGATGACTTCGCGGTCCTCACCCCTGGGCTGGCGAGGTTCACTCGCCCGTGCCCAATGGCTAGCCACCTCCACCAGCCCTTAGCTAGTGACTCGCCGGCTCAACTAAGAAGAAGAAAGGGAAAAAAAAAAGAAAAAAAAAAGAGAAAAGAATAATAAAAAAATTCAAATTTTTTTTAAATAAAAAAATTATCCACGTCAGCGCCATGTAGGACGGCTGGCGCTAACGTTAGCGATTTTCGGTCAAAATTAGTCTGAATGACTAAACTGGCAATTCGTTAAAAGGTTTAGGACTAAATTGACAAATAGTCAATAGGTTTATGACTAAATTGGCACAATTGAAAGGTTTATGACTGAATTGATAACTTTTTAATAGGTTTAGGACTGAATTGACAACTTTTTAAAAGGTTTAGGACTGAATTGATTGCCGTACAATAGGTTGAGGACTTTTTGGACAATTTTTCCAAAAATTTTCTTTATAGAAAACCCTAGTCTAAAGTAGATAGATCAAATGCTATTTGAATTTCATGAAACAATATAGTCTTAAAGTCCTTTGCTTCTATGCAAACGCATTGGACAAAAGCTCTCCGAAATGCACCCTACATCCTACGTGATTTTGTGTTAAAAAAAAAAAAGATCCATCAATGCACATCCCGCTAAACTGTGCCAAATTTTTTACTTGTACCCATCTAATTAGCAAATAAATGGTCAGGTCGCTTATACTTAGCTTTGGATGGAGTGACGTGGAAGGAAGGAAGAGAAATTACTCAAATAATCAATTTGTGCAAAGGTCACAAACTATGGTCTACAACTGTAAATGGAAGGCCACCCTACTTCCCCCGTTCTCTTTGCCCTGACGACTCATCATTGTATTAAAGATAGGAGGACAAGGTTTACTCGTATGTGATCTTCTATGTCACGATACAAAGTACGAGTAGACTTGCCATAGACTCTTTGGACGAGCACGGGCAACGGCAATGGGTGAGAAAGCCCCGCCCAAACCCGAAGATTTGTATAAAATGTTCATGACGAGTAAGCTTCGGCAAAGATTTAGGCACAACCTTGACGGGCTGGACCCGCCTAATGATCGCATCTAGGTACGGGAAAAAAAACTCACATATAACAATATAATTGACTGTAAGTTCTAACTGTAGAATGCAATTGATTTCAAATCTTTCGATTGGTGAAATCAGGTCCTAAACCATTTTGAGAGGCACGATCAAACTTCTTTTCAAGAATCGCATGTCTATAACCTTGTAGGCTGCGACATAACAAATCTTTGCTCATGGAAAGAACAAAGAATGAATGAGAACAATAGGGTTCCTCCGGTCCCTTAAGAGATCTATCCCCCCAACCTGAAAACATCGCCACGTAGTATTGTCACACCTCCTAAGCAAGAGATGTTGCATCTCAAAGACTTCGAGAAGATTTTCAATAAACGATCGAGATACGTTCATTTATCATTCATCAGCACCAATCTCCAAAGACCGAATTTTCGGGAATTTGTAGAACTGCCCTGTAAAGTGATTTAGGATCACTTGCGCAACTTGAAAAATTTTTTATAGACAATTTGAGTTTAAATATGAATATGGAACTTCAAATGCAATTTCTCAAAATATGCGGTATGGACGACAAGGAGGTGTTTGGGGACCACATTTGACCACCGAAAGAAGTGGGTGATGCTCGTGCCCTCCATTGATATCTCCAATGCTTGCTGAACGCTACTTCACAAGCATTCTCCTAGTTCTTCACGAAATTGAAATGTGGGGTTCGTAGTAATTTGTTCCCTAGATCCAACTTATGCGGAGAGGGTCGGTCCAACTTCAAAGAATGTTACAATTGCTGCTTCATTTTCGAGCTAATTCTCTTTAAAAAAAAAAGAATCCCGACTTTGACTTCCAGTTCAAGTGGTCCATGCTATGAAAAAATAAGATGGGCGTGGCTCTCGCCTTCGATTCAAATCTTTAATTCCAAGGCACATGCTATAGGAAACTAAAGCTAATAAATAATGATAAATTCTTATTTACTTATCATCCTTCCGTGAATGTGAGTGGATCTCTACTCTTATCGATCTCGACGGTTGTTTCCGTCAACATTTAGATTCTGAACAAACACGCAAGTGAGATTATCGTAGCTTAGTAGACGATACGGTGCATTGGACTAGTGTAAAATAGACACAAAAAAAAAAAAGGAATCAGACCGGAACAATAGAAACCTCAGCACATCCATATATCGGTCAAATGTCATGAATTCGAGCATCGCCGCCCAAGCAAACTCGAAGGTCCGAGACGATTCGAGGCCCGCCCGAGCCACCCGGACTTGGACCCGGCTCGCGCCCGAGAAGGCGTGGCTTCGAATCGGCACGGCCCCTGGTTTGCCGGAATTGCTAATCCGCCACCTCCGAAGGAGAGAGATCAAAATGTCGTATCAAACGAGGTTTTTGTTTTGCATGCCTTCCCCACCCACATCGAAGATGGGCCCTGGATACGCGCGGATCACAAATCGTGCAACGGAGCGTTTCCCACGTTATGCATTGTTTATACGCCTCACGGTCGATGTTGGAGTGGTCAAACCCATCTTTTTCAACTGCTTTCTTTTAAAGACATCTTATAGTAAGATTTGCAAACAATATAATAATAACAAATAATATATAAATCAATAAATAAATATTATCTTTTTTTTGTGTGTGACTTGTCGGGCTGTGATTCGGGTCGCTTTCCAGTTTCCATTTCCTTCCGGTAATTAAACAAATCATTTCAATGATGGGGAAAGCCGCGTCGTAGTCAGCAAAGCAATCCTAATTCCGGCTGAATTTTGGCAGACCGTTCTTTTTTTTTTTTTAAATTTTTGTGTGCATATATATATATTTTTAAATTTTGTCTCCCTCTGTTTGGTTTCTTGCTTGCTTTATGTATTTTTGCCTAATTTGCTTCATATCAAACGAAATGATGATACCCATTTTATCAACAAAAAGATCGAATTTTTAAAACGTAAAGAAAATGAAATGATGTGGGAGTCGATGTGGCTTGATAGCTCCTTTAAGCACAATCGATTACTGAATTAATGCCACAAAATAAGATTAAATATTTGAAAAGGGGAAAAGCCTAGCATATGTCAGTTTTATATAAAAATTATAGTGAACGATTGCTTGAAATGATAAGCATGGGAGAAAAAACGCAAAAAAAAAAGACCTATTACTAGGAGTGATCGGATTCCGGTCCGGTCTGGTTTCAAGGTGGAACCGGGAGTCGGACCGGGAGAACCGATTCCCAATTTTGGGAACCGAGGACTAGACCGGTTGGTTCTAGAACCGGAAACCGGATTGGACTGCCGGTTCGGTTCCAGTCTGATCCAATGGAATTGGTCTCTTGGAGTTTAGTTTTTTTTTTTTAAACACTTAAGGTTTGGTTCACATTTTACTAATTTTTATCAATGAATTTATGTTAATGAAGTTCACTTAGAGTTTAGTTCACATTTTACTAATTTTTTTAAGGAAAAAAATAACAAAAATATATATTAAATAGTCGGTCCGGTCCGGTCCGGTCGATGCAGTCTAGTCCGGTTCCCCCTTGGAACCGGAAATTGGACCACCCGGAAACCGGTTCCACTTTTAAGAACCGGGAACCGGATCGATAGTCCCGAGAACCGTACCAAACCCGTCGATTCGGTCCGGTCCGATCCCGGTTTGGGCGGTCCAAGTTGCTCACCCCTACTTATTACAATGTTGATTGGATTAAATCAAACTGTGCAAACACAATATAACTTGTCTTATTTTATGGGGAACGATAATTTGATCGAACTATGTCGATAATTGTTCTCATATAAGGAAGTAAGATAATTTTTTTTAAAACCTATAATTGCATTTTTCTTAAACTTACAATTGACATATTTAAAATTTACGAGAAAACGATACTTATGAAAAAAAAAAAGCTGACACGGGTCGTGATGACCACCATTGCCCCTATGGAGGTGGCCCTTGCCATGGCGAGGTTGCACAAATCCTTGCCATCGCTAGGCGACCCTGGCATATCCCTATCATCCAAAGCGGGTGGCGAGGGCGACAAAACCCCGTTTCGCTCTATTTCATATCGCATTTTGTGGCAAACTCTAACTTCATACATCTTTGCGCGGTGACAAGAGGTGTTGTAATCTGAACGGCGAGATAAATCGTTTCTTCTTGAATTTGGCATATATATTAAAGGAAATATTCGAAAAAAATACAAATCAGGGAGTACAATAATTTGGCATTTCATCGTGCAAACTATCGATTAATCCTAGCACTGTGTGTGGGGCGCGCAGCAGCATGATGTTGTCGAGTGTCCTAAAAATCCTAGACACGGTCCTGCCCTTCAAGATTGACACCCGCGAACCGATTACCAAACGATGATGGATCTCAGAACGCTCGCCCAACATCCGTTCGACGAAATGTCCACGGCCCCATTTCACGAATCCGAGAATGCTTGCTCCGTTCATCCGTCTCGCTGTAACGCATGAACCTGTTCACTGGGTCGAGGGCAAAGAACGAAGTTGGGGAACATCTCGTCGTGATCCCCCGCGAAACTGGAGCTCGTGATCGCTCCAATTCGATCAAAAGAGAAACAGAGAGAGAAAGAGAGAAGGAAAGGTCATCGTCAGAACTGTGCGATCCTGCATCGGCTGCTGTTACCCCCGCACTGTGACGGTACAGACATGGCGAGCAGCGATTTGGCCGAAAAGCTCCCCTACCCATTTCTCTTCTTTAAGCCCCCAACAATCTATGGACAAAATCAAACGAATCTTTTGCCTCTCGTATTCACTACCAAAAATTTCCACTTTCGATTTTTTACACGCGTTGCACAGTCAATCTCTCCGTGTCTCTCGATCCGCACTGTTCATGGCTGACGTCGATGCTCGATCCCGGTTCGCCCAAGATCAGAAGGGCATGATGTGGGTCGTCTTGGTGTCGTAGCTGGACAAGCATGGAGGCCTGGAGCTCGCCTTGCAGGTCCGGAGCAGGTCGCCCGCCATCTGCCGCACCGGAGCGGGGCAATTGCTCTGCATCAGCAGCAGCATCTTGGCCACCCCGTTGCACTCCGCCACCACCTCCCGCGCCCTCTGGTCCCCGAAGAGGCAGCACACGCTCCAGAGGGTCGCCACCGCGTGCTCCGTCGCCGCCCCCGACACCTTGAACACCTTCTGCAGCACGGACTCGAGGCAGGCCGCGTCGCCGCACAGCGCCGCCCGGCCTTCCTTCACGGAGGACGCCACCTCGAGCAGCTTCAGCGCCTTCTCCGTCACCGGGACGGTCGAGGTCGGCGCGGAGAGCAGCTGCGCGAGCCGCCTGATCGACCGGAGCGCCACCAGCCTGGTCTTCGCGCGCTTGGAGACCGATATTTGGATGAGGCAGGAGAGGCTGGCGTCGAGTAGGGCGAGATCGGTCTCCGGGCCGACCAGGTTCAGCAGCCGGAGAAGGAGCTGCTCGCACTCCGCCATCGCGAGCTTCGTCTCGGCGTCCACGGCGGCCCATTCGAGGATCCTGACCGCCGCGACCTTCGACTCCGGCTTTCCCCGTTCGATCACCGCGAGGATCGAATCCAAGCGGCGGCGATCGCTCTTGGCGACCGCGCTCGCGAAGCTCTCGCGGTCCTCGAGCCTGCTCGACACCATTCCCAAAACCCTAACCGCCAGCTCGAGCGACCTCACTCTCCTCTCCGACTCGTCCCCGTCGAAGTCGAGCATCCTCACCAGCGCGCTCGGGAAACCCTCGATCCGCGCGAGGCTATCGCAGTTCTCCTCCGACTCGCTCGCGAACCGCAGGATCCTCGGCAGCGCGTCCCCGCACCCGGCGGCGACGCCCCTCGCCGCCGCGAGGGCGCGGTCGCGGGAGGGGGGAGAGCCGGGGGGCGGGGGCGGCGCGGCGGCCGGGGCTGCGGCGGCGGCGGGGGACCGGCCGCTGCCGCCGTCGTCCCCGCCGCCGGCCCGGGCGGAGGAGTCGGACCAGATCCGGATGAGGCGCTGGAGGGTGAGGTTGGGGACGAACTCCCGGGTGTGGAGGACCTGCATGGTGGCGGGGCAGGTGTTGTGGCCGCCGTCGAGCCAGCGCTGGATGCTGGCGCGGTCGTAGGTGACGCCGGTGCAGAGGCTGACCGGCGACGTCATGACGTCGAGGGAGATGGGGCACCGGAAGAAGCTGGGGACGGTGATGAAGAGGTCGTCGCGGTGGCGCTCCCGCACCATCTTCTCGTCGCCGGCCGGAGGGGGAGGGAAGGAGGAAGCTTTTCGCCGGCGAGGGAGGGAAGGGAAGGGAAGGGAAGGGGGAAGGGAAAGGTGGTGGGAGATGGAGATGGGAGATCGTGCAGGGGAAAGAGTGCGGGTGGGTTTAAAGAAGACATAGAGAGAGAGAAAGAGTCAAAGCGTTGGTGACGTCATCCTCCTCCTTCTTTTTTTTTGGGGGGCCTGTTGGGATTAGGAAAACTTAGTATAAGATGGAAGGAAAAGGGCAATACTACCATATGGTACATAGATCTGGGAATTTTATGAAAATTTTTTTTTATCGCCAATGAATTGTGAATTATTTAAGAATTTCTTGGAATAATTCGATTTTCAAAATATATTGATTTCATGGGATACGGCGGCGGTCAACCCCTGAGAACCTGGCGACTCCCCATGTCTCCGAACACATCCGTCGACCAAATCCTTGTTCACATTTGAGAATACACGCTCTCGATCTGGGAAAAAAATGAGGGCATATTTGCAATCACGCATGAATAATACAAAGAAGGATATTAATAAGCATTGGGATTCGATTGGATTGGCTTTAATTACCGTACTCTTTACTTAATCCCGAGCTCGTGCACTTTGATTTTTGCTTTTTTAAATCGAAACTTCTTAAATATTCACAATACCAAAAGATTGTTATGTCAATTTACATATAATCTTTTGAAAAATTTTAAGTAGTATTTTGAATTATGATGGGAAAAATAAATTACTTATTTGTTAAGTATAAATAAACGGGCTCTCAATACAATGGGCAAAAAAAGAATACGATGCAAAGTATAAATATTATTATTTTCGACCTAAAAAAAAGTATAATATATTAAATTTTTCTGTCTTCTTTCCTTTATGACCAAATTTATGATTCGATTTCCCCTTTTTCTCTCTCTCTCTATAACGCCCGCGCGCACCCACCACCGCTTTCCGGTCTTCGGTCAACGAGAGGTGGTTCCCCCACCACCCTTCTTTCCCCTTTCGCCAAGCCGCTCGTCGGTTACGAGACGCGCTTGCGTGCGGCGCGGCGCAAGGGGCGCGCCCCTGGATCCGCGCTCCCTCGCGGCCCGTCCCCGCCACGTGGCGCGATGGCGCTTCGACGGCCGCGATTCGCGGGAGGGCGAGCGGGAGCGAAGCAGGGGATTGGGAAAAAACTGGGGAGAACGTGGGGGTGGTGGTGGGGCCCACGGCAGTAAGGCAATGGTGCACCGATGTTGTTCAAAAGGTCCCTTATTTTCTCTCTTTTTTTTAAAAAAAAACTAATAATAATAATAATCTCATTAGGTAACTTATAGCAATATTAGGAAATAGAATCATAAACCGAGGTCATTAAATTGCAAATGAAAATACATAAACGCACATCGTAATTTTTAAGTTCATCTATTGCGTGAATGCTTCGAGTTAATACGGTACCAGATGGTGTACATGTGAGGAGGGGGAGGAATTGAAACCGTGTCGCGTGTCAAATCTGTAAAAGATGGACCAATTAGAAAGCGCCGTACCGAACGTGATATTCAAATAAATATATCGCATTAAGGCGCCGTATGTCAATAATGTGGCAATTTTATTGAGTAAAACCGATTTGTACAGTGGTCCCTACATTATTACCATTATTGTTGCAATGTATATTAAAAGAGGGGGGGTATTATTCTGACTTTACGTTCCTTTGAGGGTAAGACAAAAGAGGGGTTTTTATTTATTTATTTCTTTATTGGAAGCATTTAATTATATTCCGTAAAAGGTCAGCTTTTTCGGCAATAAAAATTGTTGGGTGCATAGCTCCACAGCTGTCCAAAGTGTGGTTCCCCCTCTTGAAAGTCCAGCCTCCTATTTTGTATTTTTAGTATGGAACTTATTTTAAAAAAATACCTTTAAAAGACCCGCTAAGCAATTACGTCAAAAAAAATTATAAGTTTTAACGTACTGTTTTTCTCTTATTAGTTGTAATCAATTTTAAAATATAGAATATTACTTTACAAAATATGCTTAAAAAGTGTCCCGAAAACATTTATTAATAAGATTTTTGTATTAAAGAACAATGATCAGAGCTATTAATTAGTGTGTTGATCTTAATTTCTCTCTCACTCTCGTCAAAGGTCTCCTCACATGATATTCAAAATGTACATGATTTTCTGCCATATTTTAGCAATGTGATTATAAAATTTAAATCCTAAAATTAAGAGGAAATGGAATGGGTGTACTCACATGTTTTTTTTTGTTCTTGGTCGGAAGTGTACTCACATGATGATGTAGGTCTTTGTGGTGCTTTCCATTTTTTTTTTTTACATTTTTTTCCTTTTATTTCGAGTATTGCAACTTTCAAGTTGACTTTCATTTAACCTTAACACCTTAAATGCCTACCACACTCCCTAACTTATTAAATTGACAAAAATAATCTCAAGATAACTAATTAATCAAATTCACAAATAGAATGGGTGTAAGTTGCTGTTCGTTGAAAAGGCACGAGCCATGCATTGTCATTTAAATGCAACAATGCTCATATTAATCAAAGGAACGATGTTTTATTCTAACACCTTTTGTTATTTTCCAATTCGTTTTTGAACATACTTCATTTCCTCTTTTCCACTCACTAATGTGCTCAAACTGATTTTTATAAAGGATTTTTTTAATGAGTTTGAACATTTTTTGTAATATTTGTTAATTAACATATTTTAAACAGAAATTATAGTCATATAGAGTTCACAACTTTGATCAAAGAATTCCTCTAAGAAAAGCTTAAATTAAGAATTGCACACTACAATGAGTTATTCCAGATTGAACTTTAGAGAGACGTCGTAAAATAACTGTATTTTATCAACATTCTTTTAGATAGAATCTCAATCATTAAATTTATTAAAACACTCGAATCTTAGATGATTTTGTAAAAATCATGTAAACTTCTCCAATTTTAACACAAAAGAAGAAGAAACAACAATTTAGGAAAGGTTGATAAAAATCATTCAATTGATTGATATAGTTAAAGGTCTATTTTCCTCTTTCATCAATCTACCATTAATGAGGTCTCAGTGAGGGCTATCTTAGACCATTTAAAATTTATGATGTGTTTAAAGCTATTAGCATGAGCATTTTATTATTTAAGATGGAACAAGGAGTATGAATTGCATTTCATTGAAGCGGTCCTTCTAGAGCCCGTTCGGTTTTTAGAGGCCGAACTGTAACTATGATGTGTTGTAATTGTGATGTGATCTTTGGTAATATATGTTTTAAGGTTGGAGTAACAACTTTTGAAATGCTATTGTAACTTTTGAAGTGCTAGGCTCTTGAGGTGTTTGCTAGATAGATGTATTAAAGCTGCAATACCCCTTTTCACAGCTGCAATTGCTATTGTAAAGCATTACCAAATAATCTAATTACGGATTTATTCTATTCTTTTCAATTTGAGAGTGAGAAAGTATAAAATCATTTAATATGCAATATCTAAATAGCATATGATGACATGACTTTTTAGAGTTGTGGATTAAAATTTTTCTTTCTATCTTTTCATTTCACATTGCAGAGTATGCAATCGATGACAATCTTTTGTCTTCCGCTGATTTCTAGCCAAATAATGAATTCGACTATTCGCTTCAATTATAATTTTATCATCTCCTTTCTAATTATACATATGACACTTTTCACTTTCCGCACATTAAAGAAAGTCACAATATTTTCAATTATCGTAATTATTTTATGACATTTTGACATCTCACTTTACCTAAGTTAAACCATTCAAGATGTTTCGTCATGAACTTTACGATAAATGTATTCATTTTCTCACGATCATATAGCGCATTTTATGCTAAATATTACTTCATTTACATTTATAATTCCACTTGGTATATCACAAATGCGATGCAATAGCATGATTATTACGAGTCATTTTGCACTTTAGCACTGTCTATATATGAGTGGTTTCATAAACAATAACATAAACAAATCTTACTCTATAATATGCAAGATACTTTTAGTAATTATACTTTTAATAAATTACTTTTCATATAGGGTTAATACCACGAAAAACCCCAAACTGATACACTTATGACAAATTTACCATAAACTAATTTTTTTACCACCTCAAACCTCAAACTTGTACACCCATGATAAATTTACCCTTTATTAGTTTCCGTTAAATTTTACCATCAAATTTTTGAGTTAAATGACACGTGACAGTTGACAGATGTACCAGTTTAAGGTTTCCAGTTTGTGATTTTTCATGATATTAATCCAATTTAACGGAAACTAACAGAGAGTAAATTTGTCACAAATGTATCAATTTGGGATTTTTGGTCGGCAAAAAATTGATTTGGGTAAATTTCTTATATGTGTATTAATTTGAAATTTTTGGTGATCAAAAAATTAATATGAGGTAAATTTATCAAATGTCTACTAGTTTAGGATTTTTCGTTGCGTTAACATTTTCATATATGGATGGAAACTTTTATTGCGGTGATAAACCCGTCACATCATCACATACAAACCGTGCTACGCAATAATAGCAATTATCACCCCCTTCATGAATCACACTGGCGCTGTCATACGTCATTATGAAAGTCATTGGCATTATGAGGCACATGCACACACACTACTGTAATATCACGCCATTATTTGAGAGATGGACATGAGTCAGGATAGGCTCTCGAGCAAAGACTTTATATATTACTTTTCAATCGGAAACTTTAGAAAAAAAAATGTCTCCTTAATAAATCCAGAAATGACTCAAGAGTTGTGAGATCTCTCTGGTATTTCCTTTAGAGAAAATTACTAAGTCGGTTATAAACTTTTCGATTTTGCCAATATAATCTTAAACTTTTCCGCGAAGTTTCAATATAATCATTCCCGCCAATTGCAGCCGGAAATTGCTAACGTGGCTTCCAGTCGTTACCCCCCAGCCGTCCTATGTGGCATGTTGATGTGGGCAATTTGTTGATTGCCACGTCAGCAGTTTTCAGTGGCAATTAATCGAATGGACTATATTGGAATTTCACATAAAAATTTGGGACTACATTTGTGAAATTTGAAAGTTTAGGACTGAATTGACATTCGTACAATAGATTTAGGACTAATTGGGTAATTATCCCAGTTCCTTTAGGGCTCCCTTCAAATCATACATCTGATTGGTGTAATTGCAAGTTTAGACACATCATTCACATGAAAATTCTTGTGGACAATATCCGTGTGTGCATTGTAACCTACTAATCAGATATATAATCAGTGAAAAGCACGCATTTTTTCACATAGTGAGTAAGTTAACCTAAGTACGTTGATTCCGGATCGACGAAGTAGATCATTGATCTCGTGAATTGGATTAGTCGAGAGCCAAAGCGTTTGAAATTGAATAACCTAACTATAACACCGTTTGGCCATTTGTATCATACGTCAAAGTACATGAAAATGTCATGCGTGGTCATGCACTTTAGATAAGGTTTCTCATGGACGCCATTCGCTAGCAGATGCTCGTGTAAAAATGATAGCTCGAGAATCATTTTCCTCCTTTCACAGCATGCGGCATCGACAGTCGTGCCCATGTTGTAAAACCTAAATTACATGTCACTTGAGAATTATTCGTGCAACTTTCTCGTGATGCATGGTGCAATGTCAATGTGTAATAATGGCCTTTCATTATGTTCTGGCATCACCTAGTACTAAAGATCATTTTTTTTTTGGGATTACTGCGGTCGGACAACATTTTTTAAGCGATTTCACAAAGAAAATGATATAAAATGTCCATGAATTTTGGCAAAACATAAACGTCGTATTCTGATTTTTAATTTGTTCAATGTGTCCTATTAACTATGGGTAAACGTTCAATCTAATTCCCAAACTATATAAAAACATGCAATACCGTCCTTCCATTAGTTCAAGTTAACGAGATATGCTTATATGACTTTTAGTTCATTAATTTTGAAAGCGGACAAAAAAAGTCACAAGTGGATTATCCACGTAAGATTGAATCAAGATATAATAATCCATATCATCAAATAATGATGTACATGTTAACGATTAATTTTTTTCCTTGTATGAAGTAGATAGATAAACGGATGGACATATTGACTTAGTGTTTTTGAAAAACCAACTCCACATAAAATAATCCAGGTTATCGAAACAACGTCTGATTTATCGTTTGAGCAAATGGAAGGATTACGATGAGCATTTACCAATAATTTAACCATCACATTGAACAAATTAAAATTCCTGGAACGATATTGTGCGTAGGCCGAAGTTCAGGGACTGTTTGTATTATTTTCTCATTTTTCTATATCAAGTCAAGCCTACCCTTTTTATATAACTCTTGCAAAGAGTAAATTGTAACCGGACTATACCACATGACAATTAATAAAACCATTATCTAGGAAAATGAAATTTACACGCTAAATATAAAAGGTCAACGTTGTATCTTAAATTTGATCCGGGTATGCCGCTTTGGTATTCTCTTGCATATGCAACTAATGCAATGTATTAGGACCTGTTTAATGGCTTCAATTATAATCAAAGCCTATAGATATGGTACAATTATTGTATGGTCTCCGGTGATGTCGGGTACCAACAATCGCCCCATGATGACTCCCGTAATTGCGCGCATTCATTCGTCGGTTTCACCCGTCTTCTACTCCACGAACGATGTACCATTGATTGATGCGTATCCGTGTGAGATTTGATTGTGCATTACACCATCGTGCAGGCAATCATGTGAAAGTTAATTAAGGATATAAAAAAGACATAACGGAAAATGTATTTATCTATCGATTTATTTGTTTATTGATTTTGGTATTAGAGAGAGGAAAAGGTCAATGGCAATGGCATATAATGTATTTTAGGTCTAATTTTTTTGAAGAAGAATAAAGCGAGAATGAAATATAAGATATTGCGATGCTTGGCTTATGTCTGGATGATGGTTAAGTGCTTACATTGGATGCGACTGATTATGTGTTTAATTCGAGTGTTTTTATGGGTGCCTCCCATTGAAAGTAATCTTGAAGGTTGCGCTTGGCAAATTGTCGATGGAGCTTCACTCAATGCACGTGAGTAAGTCGATTTGCATGCATTCGAGTTGGAACATTTGGGTACATGTGTTATGAGAAGAGAAAATATAATTCTTCAGGCTTCTTGGTGTATGAACTATATCTATAACAATAGACTTGACCAACCCTTTGAGTTTTTGAAAAGGAGAAACCCTGAGTTTATTCTTTTATTTTTGTCCTGAAGTTGGATATGGATTTGAAGCAACTCCAAGTACTTCTCTCCATATTAGAGAATATTTAAATTTTTCGACTCGACTAATTTTTGTTGATGCACATCGGACAGAGACCAACCTAAAAGAAAGGGGCAAAAGCAACGAGATTACTCTTAATGAAATAAGTTTTGATTGAACTGGGTGATGCCACTCCGCCAATCTAAAAACCCTAAACTTGTCCCTCGAACAACAAATTAGTTGTGTAGAAGCAATGCTATAATGAGATGTTAACCCCATTTGGCACTTCTATAGCCATAATGCGCCTTAAACGCCCCATTTTTGGTGTTTCAGGTAATTCATCGTTGTATTTCCCTCATTTTCAATATCTCAAAAACCAATTTTCTAAAAAGGAGTGAGCATAGATCCAAGGTAGAACAAGGAACCGGACCAAACTGGCTATAAGAATTGGTATGGTCCAGGATCTCGTGGTTATTGGTTTGGAACCTAGTTCATGCAAAAATGGAATTGGTAGTGTACGGTTCAATTCCCAATTCTTGGATAAAAACCAAATCGGGAACCAATGAACCTCGCTTACGCGTTTAATTTTTATTGTTTATTTTATTTTACGTGTTCATCTTCTATGGATTATTGCTATTGACAAATGTATATTTTTATTATAGTGTTCACTTTCATTTTGCTTAACTAAAGGCGAAACCAAAAAGGAAGAAATAGTGAAACAAACAAAAAAAGAAATTGGCCGGTTCCCGGGTAAACTCTAAAATCGATTGACAGGGTTGGTTTTAAGTATATTCCAGGTTCCAAAAACTAGATAATCGATTCTGACAGAGTATGTTTGATGAAACCTGGACCAATGGTGAAACTGCTCACCCTTACTCCCAAAGGCAATAATTAACAAGACCCCTATCCGTGGCTGTTGGTTAGATATAAATGATTCTATCTGGAATGCGATTCATGATTAACCTAAGACGTGGGTCCTAATTGCTGCAAATGTCACTGCGAATTACCTAGGGCCGATACACTGACCAAAAAGATGACACGAATGATAAGAAGAAACCAACATGATTGCATCGCACTATGCACCTGCAATAAGGGTGAGTTACTTTCACTCGAGTGGGAGATATTCCTAGATTGATTTCTGCATAATATAATCATGGATCGACGACATCAATGATGAGTCTCGCACCGAAAGCTTCGTCTCCGCAGCGACCGGCTGGCGAGCATTTCGCGCCCAGAGAAGAAGGGCAAAAGTGAGTAGCTTTAGCCCTATGAAAGAAGCAGAATTAGGGTTTTGTGGAGCCTTTCACTTGGTCCATGATTTCGCATTTCGATTGAAGTTCCCACTTGTTTCGGAATGACTGGCCTCTCATGATGTTCGGACTCGTGCGTTCGGTGTGGCTTTTGTGATCTTTTATTTCTTTCTCCTTTTGTGGTCTTTTATTTCTTTCTCTTATTAAGTGCGGATTATCTTTTTCTTTCTGATAATATGGGGATACGGGCATGAAAGCCTAGCTACCTAGATACCTATGAAATACCTTGCAAATTTCATGAACTAGTGAAGTTCAGACGTTAAGACTTGTACAAGTGGTTCTCACCCATAGCGGTATGCATGTAGTTGTTAAGATTCAAGCGAGTAACCCCCAATTCTTGAGCTGTGAATCGCCTATCTCTCCAACCAACTGCTCTAACCCTACAAGGCTACTACACACGATATTTATCTATATGGAAAATGATACAAATAGTTTTTAAACTTTGGCCCGATGTGTAATATCATGCTTGAACTCTTAATCCTTTCAATGTGGTTCTTGCATAATTCCTAAAATGTTTCATTCTAGTCCCGAAACTTTCAATTTGTTTAGTTCGGTCCCTCAATATTCCATAATAAAATCAAGTCAGACCTTCAATGCTATTCACAAGTTTTCATAATCACACTATTATCCAGATTTTAGAATATCTTTTCATTTTAATCCTTCCTAAATCAACAGAAAAAATTTGCTATCTTTGTATTTACTTTTTACCTTTTTGGTCTTTATAAGTATCGCCATAGTTCTGCTTAAATAAATTTTAACATATGATCTCTATAATAGTGAAAGCATAGAGTTATATTGGATTTATATTCCTTTTATTTTAAAAATAAGTATTTTGATAAGGATATTTAATAATAGTGTTGATTTACCTATATATTTCTCGTACTTATATCAATATAAATCTTAATCCTGATTTTCTAGATAGACAAAACTTTAAAGCTTTTGTCTTTCGTGATTTCTTAATTAAATTGAGTTAAATTGTGGATTAGGAAATTAAAATATCAAGTTTATCAACTCAATACAACTTTAAATAGAACTAATGTAACATATATAAAGACCAAAAAGGTAAAAAAAGAAAAAAAAAGAAATCAATACAAAAATAGCTATCTTTTTAGCTAATTTAGGAATCAATCAAAATAAGAAAAAAGATATTTTGAAATTTGGGCAATAGTAGTTCAAGGATCAGATCGAACAAATTAATAACTCGAGAACGACATCATGCATCTGACCAAAGTTTAGAAACTTTTGTATGTCCTTTTTCCTTATAAAATTAGTCACTCTGTATAAGAAATTATGTCTTGTTTGTTCGTTTATGTCATGGATTTTTCTCACGAAACAGAAGTAGACATCGTCCATGATGGCAACGTACCTGCTTGCATCGGAAAGACAAGACCGGATCAAAGTTTAGAAACATTTTATGTCATTTTTTCCTCATAAAATTAGTTACTTTGAATAGGAAATCCTAGCTTGTTTGTTCATTTACGCCATGGATTTTGCTCACGAAACGGATGTAGACGTCGTTCGTGATGGCAACGTACCTGTTCGCATCGGAAAGATGAGACCGGACCAAAGTTTAGAAACATTTCATGTCATTTTTTCCTTATAAAATTAGTCTCTTTGCATAGGAAATTACGTCTTGTCTGTTCATTTATGTCGTGGATTTTTGCTCACGAGACGGACGTAGACGTCGTCCGTGATGTGGAAACGTACATGATTGCAGCGGAAAGACGACGAAAGAGACCGAAACAGTTTGACTGAAAACGTATCGACTTGTCAATTTTCGACAGACGAAAGCCAGATTTGGTCGGCATGCTAATGCACCATACGGCGCTCCTACCAATTTCAAAGTCAACCTCACGATATTTTCTCGTACTTTTGACAAATTTCACGTTCGGACCAACCACTCCTTTGACCCATGGAAACCTCAAATTGGGGGAACACGTATTTTTTTTTAGAATGCTTTTGTTTCGCGAAAAATATATATATTTTTTAAAAAATACTTTTCAGAAAAATGACTTTCTGAAAAATGATTTCATTTTTTGGTATTTGGTTATAACCTAAAAAATACTTGAAAAGTATTTTCAGTTATTTGATGATGATAATATGATGGTGAAAATTATCAAAAAAAATTATATTTTTAAAATTATTTGTTAGTTTTAAATTATTTTTATTAAGCAAAGAAAATACATGAATGTTTTCCTTCTTAGAAAGAAAAGAAAAGAAAAGAAAAAATATTAACAAATTCAAGATAAGCAGTTTCGGAAATCGTTTTCACCTTCTTAGATAAGGAAATTCACTTTCCTAAAATTAAACATGATATTTGTGTTAACCGGAAAGTATTTTTCATTGACCAAATCATTTTCGGAGAATCAAAGGGATGAAAGTCCAGAAAAAACTTTCCGGAAAAATACTTTCACAAAAACAAACACACCCTTAATGATTAATTAAAGGGTTAATATCACGAAAAATCTCAAATTGGTACGCCTGTGATAAATTTATCCAAAACTAATTTTTTTACCACAAAAAACTCCAAAATGGCACATCTTTGACATATTATCCCAAATTGATAAACCTGTGACAAATTTACCCTCCGTTAGTTTCCATTAAATTAGATTAATACCACGAAAAATTCCGAATTGGAATATCTGTGTAAAATTCTAAACCGGTACACCCATCAACTGTCACGCGTCATCCAACTTAGGAAATTGCCGGTAAAATTTAACGAAAATTAACAGAGGGTAAATTTGTCATAGATATATCAGTTTGGGATTTTTAGTGGTAAAAAAATTAATTTGAAGTAAATTTGTTACAAGAGTATCAGTTTGAGATTTTTCATGATATTAACTCTTAATTAAAACATAAGTTTTAGAGAATTAAAAAGATTAACTTGCCCTTTAATTAATTTCAGCTATCGAGTTGGAGCTGTGTATGGGTCATGCGGGGAACGAATAGCGTAGTTTTGCCGGAGTAGCAACGTCGTAGTGCGCTGGAAATGCATACGTGGCCGTCAAGAACTTTTTGAAGCATTCAGACAAGTGGAAAACCCGAAATGGGGGCTTCGAACTCGGTACTATGTTGTTAATGGGCAGTATAGAAGGAGTTAGAGAGCCCTTAATAATCAATATCAACCACGAAAGTTACCCTACAAAAAAACTGGATTTTTGCCACGAAAATTTACGACGAAAAAATTTTCGTTGCAAATTTGCGACAAATTTTCCAACGAAAAGCAAAATTCGTTGGAAATTTCCAACGAAAAATTTTCGTCGCAAAATTCGTTGGAAATTTCCAACGAAAAAATTTTCATCGCAAAATTCATTGGAAATTTCCAACGAAAAAAAATTTGTTGGAAATTTCCAACAAATTTTCCAACGAATTACAAAAAAACCCACATTTTTCATATTCGTTGGAAAATTCGTTGGAAATTTCCAACGAATTTTCCAACGAATTTCAATTTTCCGGGAAATTAATTCAGTGTGTACAATTTTCGTTGGAAAATTCGTTGGAAATTCCCAATTCCGGACAATTATTTTAGTGTGTACAATTTTCGTTGCAAAATTTGTGAGAAATTTCCCACGAATTTTGCAACGAAAACCCTACTTCTTTCTTATTCAATATTTTCGCGCTCGTTATTCCCACAACTCTCAATTTCAACATTCATTCTCTCTCTCTCTCTCTCTCTCTCTCTCTCTCTCTCTCTCTCTCTCTCTCTCTCCCCTTCGCCTTCACCTTCTCCCTCCGTCTCCCCCTCCGCCTCCCCCTCCGCCTCCTCCCCCGCCGCCCCCCCTCCGGCTCCGGCTCCGGCGCCATGGACACCAAGCCTCCAAGCCTCCGACGCCCCCGACGCCACCAAGCCTCGTCGCCGGCGAGGCTAGGAGACGACGACGGACTTGACGGGCGGCGACCCCGAAGCCTGCTCCCGCCCCTGCTGCTGCTGCTGCTGCTACTTCTTCTTCATCTTCTTGTTCTGGGAAGAACAAGAAGAGGCGCAACAGCCTCGCCGGCCATGAGGGCAAGCCTCGTCGTCGGCGAGGGCCGAGCTTGCCCAGATCTGGGCGAGCTCGGCCCTCGCCGACGACGAGGCTTGCCCTCGCCGGCGACGAGGCTGGCCCTCGTCGGCCATGCCGAGGGCCGAGCTTGCCATGGCCGGCGAGCTCGGCCCTCGCCGGCGACGAGGCTGGCCCTCGCCGGCGGCGAGGGCTATTTTTCGACCAAAAAAAAAAATTTCGACCAAAAAAAATTTTTTTCGATGGAAAAAAATTTCCACGATTTTTCGACAAAAAAAAATTTGTAGTTTCCAACGAAAAAAATTAGTCGGAAAAAAAAGTTCGTTTCCAACGAATTTAGTCACGAGTTTTCCAATGAATTTTCCAACGAAAAAAAATTCGTCGCAAATTTCTAACGAAAATTGAAATTTTTCGTTGGAAAAATTTGCGACCACTTATTACCAACGAATTTTTTTCGTTGGAAATTTGTTTTCCAATGAATTTTTTCGAATTTTTCGTTAGAAATTTCGTTGAAAAAAACATGTTTTTTTGTAGTGTTAGCTTAGATTTGTCTTTTTTTTTTTAATAATTGTGGAGTTTGTTTGAGGTCGTTTATACTTCAAAATCCATCAGTTTCGTAGGTTTCGGACTGGTTTTCTATTTTTCGGCACTGAGGGAAAGATTCGACTTTAAAAGACCAGAAAATTCATAGGATTTTAGGTTTCGTTTGTTTCGCGAAAAATAAATGATTTGGATAATATTTTTCTAAAAATGGCCGCTTGTATCGATTACAAAAATGAATGAAAGCAAAATTAGTCATAAATTATTGAAACATTTTTCATTAACTAATTATTTCAATCGATACAAACGATCATTTTTAGGACAATATTTTTCAGATAATTTATTTTTCGTGAAAGAACGGAGCCTTAGAGATACCTCTTTGCAATGTGAAGGGCATACAATAATTTGACATTTATTAAGAAATTGAGTTGATGAGAGTTTCGTCTTAATTAAATTCATTCTTTTTGTGATTACAAATTTTGATATTTGCATTTGTTCTCTCCACTGGTCCCTAATCCTCTTTATATCTTCCCTAGTGATAAAATTAATTAATTATGCATTTACTAGAAAATATACGTCAGTTTATCACGGGACCAATTTGCTATTATATTGATTACAAGGTAATTTGGCGCTTCTTTTTTTTCAATAAATTTCATGTTCTAACTCTTTTCTATGATTTTTTTTTCTAATTTTGAAGGCATTAAATCCTTACTTAGTGTTGGAGAAGAAAGAGGGGAAAAGAGAGAAATCGTTTTAATGGGCCTCATGTAGGCCCAACTATCGGCTTAAAAGAAGTGGCTAACAAAGGTCAAATGGGACAGAAATCCCTCCGATTGAACTGGTCTCTCACAATGAGCTTAATTAAGAATTTGTGATGTCATTCACGAAAACTAAAGAGATATCTCCAGATAATTACCATCTGGAGTACTCCTTTTAAAAGCTTGGCCCACATAAATCATATAATATCATTACAGATGGTATCAAAGTAATGCATCAACAGAAAGTCCGAGGAATTAGTGTAGTGAGAGACAATGCACCATGTCGTGCCCGGAGAATTCCCAAGCTGAGGTGTCAACACCGATGAGAACGTCCGTGTTACAAATAAGTGGTATCAAATCAACACACATTGGAAATTATGAGAACTATGTGCCATGAGGAATAAAATGTCACCGTGCCCCGATGCGGTTTTAAGCTAAGGAGTCGATACTGGCGAGAACGTCAGTGCTATATATGAAGCTTAATTCATATGTAGCACTCCTCACATGACTACCACTGTTATAATGCTCCTATTGGGGTTTTGACCTACGTGGATCGGTTTGGGCTCTCACATAAACACACACTTAGGAGCTATTTAGTAACCGATCAAACAGTATTTGATTCTATTCTTTTGTTCCCAGGAACAAAAAAAAAACAGAAATCCGTTTAATAAATCTTTTGTTCTCGGGAATAAAGTTTTGGATCAAAATTAAGAATAAAAAAAAGTTGCTTCTTATTTCCACGAGGGTCTAGCCCTCACCGGCTAGGGAGGGGGCCCTCGCTTGTGGCCCTTGCTGACCCTGGACTGTGTCCAATCGCCGGCCACAGGCCAAGGTAGGAGAAGAAGAAAAAAAGAAAAAAAAAGAGAAAGAAATATTAGAAAATCCAAAATATTATTAAAAATTTTGGGTAGTTATCAAATGCCTTTAAATGTTCAGAAATTATTTCGGGAACAGAATGATTATTAAACACACCCTTACTTCTCTCTCTCTCTCTCTCTCTCTCTCTCTCTCTCTCTCTCTCTCTCTCTCTCTCTCTCTCATACCACCCGCAATGGAAATTTCTTACTTGGACCTGGATCCAGTGTACCAGATGGATCACAACAATTGACTTTGTGGGTTCCATGTGAAGGTAACAATATCAAGGTTGTCATGCACTAAGTTCGCTAAATCCGTGTCTAGATAAGTATTTGTCACCCAAAACAACCTCTCGATAGAGCACCCTCTTCCTATTTGTTAGTAAATCAGTTTTAAATGGAGCAAAATTTATTTCAATGAATATGCATCGAATTCAAGCAAAAACGAAGGGAGAGGGGTAGTATGGCCTCGACCCCACTCTCCATGTTTTATTTGACACATTACTTGTACAATATATGATAATTATTTCTGAAATAATACTTTTGGATAAAAGTTTAGTAAGGATTAACTATCACATAGCATTAGGCAAAATAATTGTAATAAATAAAAATCACGTATATATACAAATTAAACTTTTAACTTATAACAAAATATCTTTATGTTACCCAAGAAAAGAAAAACCTAAATAGTGAGCTCAAATTATTAAGTGTTTTAGAATGTATTATAACCATATATTTAAGAAATGTGGTGTTACAGTCAACACTGCCCCTATCGTGTAAGCCGACTCTTACACATATACAGTTTGGCTCAGTTACTTGTGAAAGGACAAACTCGTTAGGTGTCACTTGTATATTGGCAACCCAATATATTAGGTTGAGTTGAATGTGTGTATGTGTGTGTGTGTGTGTGTGTGTGTGTGTGTGAGAGAGAGAGAGAGAGAGAGAGAGAGAGAGAGAGAGAGATTTTAAAAAAATATTAAATAATCACGTGTGCTGTAGGTGTGGATTTGCTTCTAATTTGTGTGAGCCAATTGTTGTGAACTCACCACAAACACATAATATTAACTTTGAGTTGTGCTCTAGATCATGATAGAGTGGCCTATCTAATAGTTTAAACCATTAGGTAGAGAGAGGCTAAATGCATATATGGCACATTATAACCACATATTTAAGTGTGAGATTACAGTTAATGACATGCTCCATACTAACGATAACCAATGTTGTTTGTTTAATATTTCCAATTAGCATAGGAATATGACACCTGAATGTCGATGAGGCGTACATAATTTCAATATTTAACTGAAATGTGCTCGATAAACAATTATTTGGTAAATGGTATGGTCGTGAAGAATCTTTTTTCCCTTAGCCAAATATTCATTCAGCTTGATATAGAAAAGTAAAAGCATAAAACTTACCATATTTTAGGGAAAATTGTCAAATCAGTCCTAAATATATTGTACGGCGGTAAATTCAGTCATAAACCTTTTAATTTTGCCAATTCGATCCTAAACCTTTTAAATTCTTGCCAATTGAGTCCTTTCGGCCAATTTTGGCTGACCGGCGCTGACGTGGCCGGCGCCGGTCGTCCGGTCAACGCTGACATGACAATTTTTAATTATTTTTTTCAATTTTTTAATCTTTTTTTTTCTTTTTCTTCTTTTTTTTCTGGTTTCTCCCCTCTGGCCGGTCCGGCGACCGCCGGACCGGCCAGAGGGGAGGGCCGACGAGGCCTCTGGCGAAGCTCGCCCCGCCGGCCACCGGCGAGGGCGAGCCTCGCCGACCCCTGGCTGGGCGAGGCGAGGTCGGCCTCGCCTCGCCGTCGCGACCCAGGCGACGGCGAGGCCAGGCGAGGCGAGGTCGAGCCTTGCCGTTGCTTGGCCCTCCCCTCTGGCTGGCCGCCGGTCGCCGGACCGGCCAGAGGGGAGAAACTAGAAAAAAAAAGAAGAAAAAGATCAAAAAATTAAAAAAAATAATTAAAAATTGCCACATCAGCGTTGACCAGACGGCTGGCGCCAGCCGGTGGCCACGTCAGTGCCAGCCGGCCAAAATTGGCCAAAAGGACTCAATTGGCAAGAATTTAAAAGGTTTATGACTGAATTGGTAAAATTAAAAGGTTTAGGACTGAATTGACCGCCGTATAATAGGTTTAGGACTGATTTAACAATTTTCCCTCATATTTTATATCAAGCTCTGCATTTTTTTGGTCGAAAAACTCTGCAATTTTTTTAACTTAGCTGCTATTAATGTACATTATGTTCTGTATAACTTCTTTGAACATATTTCTGATATAACTTTCGTCTCCTTCCCATTAAAATGGGGGGGGGGGGGGGCTTTGTCCCTCGACACATGAAATAATGTTCCTGCAATCAGAACCGAGGATGGACCTTGGTACATCCTTAAAAGGCCACATTTGGACTACGAGATGTAAAAAAAAAATTGGGTATTGCTAGGGTCAGGACAAGAAAAAGATTCTCATCCAACAGGAAAAACTGGGACGTGCTGCCATCGACACGTTAAAAAAAAGAACGTGTGAGTGGAGACCACCTAGTTACGGGATAGGTAAGTCATATCAAACTCTGCAATTTTTTTTTTTAACTTAGCCGCGAGTAATGCACATTATATTCTGTATAAGTTCTCTGAACATATTTCTGATATAACTTTCGTCTCCTCCTTCCCATTAAAATGGGGGGACACATGAAGTAATGTTCCTGCAATCAAAGCCGAGGACAGGCCGGGCCATTTCAGGACAGGAACCAGAGCAGGTCATCCGTTTCATCTGTCCTGGAAATCAACGTTTCTTGACATACGATGTTCCTTTTACGAAATGGCCAGTCAAAGGCTGATCCAATCACTGTTTTGAGTCTGTCTTGCTTCTCAGTTTCGTAGAATATTGTATTTGTAGCAGGAGGAAGGGCAATCATAATTGCATAGAGGAAAATGGGACCCTACCATGTTTCTCCATGTTTGTAGGCCCATGCTTTCTGATGTCATAAATTAAAATATTGTAAGAGATTTCGTCGATTTGTATGAAAATGTAATTGATCCAGTAATTTCGATTATTTCCTGGGTAAGCTAGTTTAGATTATTTTGTTTCCTATACAGATTATTCGGGTGTAGATATTATTAGAGTGCAACGCATTATTCATCTAGGCAACATGCGATTCATTTTCATTATTTGTTTAACTTGGTATCAGAGATAATAACATTGGCCATAGAGGTTGAGATGGCAAGAGATATGATGTGCTATTACTATTTTGTCAAGATGGATCCTACTTGACCAGTTGCCAAGATGTATCCTGTGAAAGAAAGAATACTGTCCGTTTGGGATGGCTGTAGATGTGTTGTGCCATTGCTATGTTATGAGTTAGTTTTAGTTACGCGTTGAATACCACATATTGGGATATGTTTTCCTTCACCTTTGTGGTCGGAGGAAATTGTCTCTTAGAAATATGAATATTATCGACATGCAAGAGTAACTAAAAATAAGTGTGGATGATGCTCATTTTTTTAACCCACCCATCAAAAGAGTGGTTAGAGGAAGTTTCGTCCAATCAAAGATGAAAAAACATATTGTTGATACATGATCTAAAAAAACACATTCACTCATCAAAGTTGTTGAACATCTCATAGAGCTGCAACAATCCTTTTCACAGATGTAATTGTTGTGAGAACTGTACCAAACAAACACATGACCAAGTTGTTGGAGCTAGTTGTCAATTCTTTGCCTAAAATATAAATTTCTTGAAATGAACTTTTAAAGTCTCACGAGTCTGAATATTTGAAAGTGACGTCGATGTAGTTTCTAAAGAGTTACTGAAGCGTTCATATGAACATAATCCAAAAGGCGGGCTTAGAATGGATTTCTAACATCATGCTATAAATAGGCTATAATTTGAGAAAATTTCAAATAAGGCCTCGAAGTTGGATTGTTTTCTCAAGAGATAATTTAGAGTGGACTTTGTCTCAAATAAAAGTCTAAAGTAATCAATTTAGTTTCAAATAAAAGCCCAAGCTCACCAACCGGACAAATTTTCCCTCGGCAGCTTATTCCTAACTTTAATTTGGGACTCCTTCAAATTGAGTCAAAGCATAAAATTTTAGACAAAATTGCTCCTAATGTTGTTGTTGGAATAGGCTGGCCGTCGAAGATTTGGCCGGCCAATGGTGCTTTTTTGATACTGAATTGATCACTTTATGCCCTGGATCAATTCATTCTGAGTTTTTTTTTTTTGAGAAATGGGCCATTCTTTAAATATTTTCCTAATTTTTTCTATCTCGCAAGAGTTAAGGGACAGGGAGTTGTAATATCCACCAACTTGCTGCCGTCTTATTGACCTCGAAAACTCGATCATTTCCATGTGTCCCATTCCGCTTTTCCATATTTGGACCGACGTGGTTGTGTACTTTTTGCCCATTTCTTATTTCTTTATTAATGTCGTACTTTATCGTCCGAATTTGCACGTTGCAGGAGTCTACTCATGTATATGAATTTAGTACCATTTTAAATTTGCGTCGAATCCATCTTTTATTTCTCGTTGATTATATTTTCAATTTTACAACTTAGATATATGGAGTGACAGTAACACAAAATTATTGGCAAATTAGTAAAAAAGTTAGATTATTAGGGATTCAATTAGTTTTTCCCGCCTTTGTCTTTTAGAAAGCTACACCAAAACATATAAGTCCAGTACATATGATCCGTTGAATCTTCTGGACCCACGTGGACTCATAAGATACTACAGATCATGTGAATCGGGGGTATGACACTGGTGCTAAGGGAAAATTACCTAATTAATCTTAAATTTATTGTACGGATATCAATTTAATCATAAATTTTCAATTTCATCAATGTAGTCCTAAACCTTTGCGTGAAATTTCAATGTATTGCCTCCGGTTAATTTTCGCCGGAAATCGCTAACATGATAGTCCAGTCATCGCTGCCCATTCTGCGTAGCATACCACCACATTAGCAATTCCCGGTGAAAATGGGCAGAAGGACTATATAGGCATTTTGCTCAAAGGTTTAATACTAACTTGGGAAAATTGAAAAGTTTATGATCGATTTAGCATCTGTACAATAAGTTTGGGATCGATCGGACAATTTCCCCCTCTCCCGGTGCAACCGATAATTTGTTTGTGTTTTCCCAAAGTTTTTCCGTAGGTGGAGCCACATGACCCATTATCGATTTTTTTTCTTATAAAATGGACCTTCAAATTGAACCCGAGTACTTCCTATTACCCAAAAAAAAAAAATAGAGTTGTAATTTCAGTGGTGCTGAATGAGAATTCAGCCTTTTACCTAGATAACATTTCCATGCATTGTATGCTAGACTTCCCTATCCGGAAAAAGCTATAGAGAAAAATGAATAGAAAAACATGTGACAGAACAGGCAAAGTGCGTTCATGATTTCCACCAACTTTACAGCACACAAACAAAAAAACTTTGTGTGAGTTCCCCATTGATGGCGAGCACTGTCGTCGCAGTTGCTTCTTTCATGTTAGCTTCGGTGACGACTGTGGAGACCCCGTGGAAATGTGCCATTCAACTCAGCTCGTGCCTATCGCTAATTCGATTTCTCAGGGTGTGTATTCCGAGCATGGCCAAGAGTTGCAAAACAAGCTTGGCCATATCTCAAATTGACAGTACTGTGTTTGTTTCCTTCATGTTGGTACATAACACCTAGGAAATCACCAATCACGGGTTAGATGAACTTTTCAACATGAGAATCCAATGTCACGTAACGCATTTGATTCTTGAATTGTGAGTTTTTTTCCGGGGACTATTCCGGTATGTTCCAATGGGTGGCTATCGGCGGGGTTGGACAGGGAACATAATCTTGGCCAACATATCCTAGTCCGGTGTTCGGTGGGACACGGTGATAAGCAAAGCAACACGTGAAATGTATTCGAGGTTGGCCAGATAACGTCAGATAAAGTTACTTCTATGTAATGGAGAAAAACACATGAGATTGTCTCTTGCAAAGCAACGAAGAGAAAACAAATTAAAAGAGGAAAAGGCACCGGGCATTCATTTCGATTAGAGTTGTCGAGACCCAAGAAGTACCGATAGGGCATTTCACTGAATAGATGAAAAGAGAGGGTATACGGAATAGAAGTCAAGAATTCTAGCTTTGTTATCATATTGAAGTTTATTATGTAATCACTTTTAATTTTGTATCAAGTTTGAGCCCGTTGATTGTAAAATTGACCCAATGAAAGTCCGGCATGTATACTAGATGAAGTCTGACTTGGACTCTATCTCCATGCAAATTTGGTGGAGTCCAAAATTTGATGGAGTTTGAACTTTGGATTAAAAAGAAGAAAATCAAGGATTCAAAAGCTTGGCTAGTTTTGACAAATACCCCTAGCATACTTTTTAAGCAAGCTCAGTAAGGAACTATTTTTATGGTCACAAGAAAAATGATATATCAAAAATGGTCGTGTTAAAGAGCGCCCCAAATGCGCATGTTAAGAATATTTAATTAAAACGGTGCAATTTTCAAAACATTGATTGTGCATACCATGATAGCCATTGCCTAAGAAAAAACACAAAATTCTTAATTGGTTTGTTCGCAAGTGCTCGTGATGTACTTGTTAAGTAAATCTTAGATCACATAATCTCTCAATCAATCAATCTAGAAATGTGCTTAAGAAATATAATTAACTAGTAAAGAAATGCTTTTGCAAATAAACAATGGAGAACTCTTATGGCTTTAGAGTGCATTTGTTTTGTAGAAAACAAATGATTTTGAAAATATTTTTTTAAAAATGATCGCTCATCTCACTTATAAGAATATACAAACGAAAAATATATTCACCATCTACAAAAATATTATAACTTATGAAAATATTTTTAATTGACTTTAAGCTATACAACCGGTTAATTTTTGAAAAATATTTAACAATTCATTTATTTTTCGGAATCTCGGTCACAACTATTGATTGCAAGCTCCATCTGTGAAAGGTATGCAGAGGCTTTTCGTGAAGTCATTTAATGGACATCTGAGGTTGGAAGCATCGGAAGATCAGGCTCAACCCGAACAGGGAATTGCATTAAATTCTCCATACCAAAGGTTCCGACGCCAGTTAATGCTCCCTACGCTTTTTAACGTTTGCCCTTCAGCTGAAACCAACGTCATTTCGTGCCAGAATTTGCCCAAAAACCAGAGACAGAATAAAATATTTTTGGCGACAGACATTTATTACTCTTCCTTGGGGAAACTATAGGAAGATATCAACCACAACTTAATTTTCATTTTTTCTTACATTAAGGGGAAAAAACATACAAGCATAGTCGACAAGAACATGAGAGTTGAACAGTCACACATACTCATTATATACAAATTTTGTGCATGTCTCCATATGCTAAAATTAATTAGTTTAGAAAAAATTGTGAGATCCAATGGAGTTTATATCGACAATGAACATTATTGAGATCGAGCAACATGAATTAGCTAATAGATTGCATGAATAGTCATTATGATTCCCTTTAACTACACTTTACACCTTCCTTATGCATGTGCCGAGTTTGTTAAATGGTGAAAAAAATTGGAAACTTGATCACCCGACTTTTTTTTTTGGGTCAAATTTATCACCCAACTTGAATTTTCACATCTTTGCGCCTTGCACCGCGCATTGATCTATGCCGCTAGATCTAGGGAAAATATTTGTGATACATAAAGATGCTCCGTATTATCCATGTTATGTCAATTTCACCCTCTGAATTCAACTAAGAATTGACATATGAAGTTCATCGGTGAAATTAAGTAAGTCTCGATTTTGATCCAACTCTCTTTCCAGAAGGATTGAGTCCAGATTGATTAGAGGTCAAAATAAAGGGAAAATTATGATTTGGCTCCCTAATATTTCAGGTCATTTATGAATGGAATTCACCCATTTAAAAAAGGGTTAATATCGCAAAAAAATCCAAACTGTTACATCTGTAATAATTTTATCAAAAATTAACTTTTTGATCATGAAAAACTCCAAACTGATACATTGATAATAAATTTACCTCAAATTAATTTTTTGATAATAAAAAATCCCAAATTGATATACCTATGACATATATACCCTCCATTAGATTGGATTAATATTATGAAAATTATAAATTGGTAAATCTATGACAAACAAAGGGGTAAAATCCTAAACTAGAATACCCGTCAACTGCTACGTATTATCCAACTCAGTAATTTGACGGTAAAATTTAACATAATAAATTTATCACAGTTGTATCAGTTTTGGGCTTTTTGTGGTATTAATCTTTTAATCTATATGTATTTTTTATTATGTCTCTTGTAATTAATCCATTTAATCTTGACATGTCAATTTTTGAATGGCACTTTGATAAATCGAGAGGCAAAGAATTTGAACGTTGGGTCTCATGGACAAGTGGAAAAAGCTCATTGTCTTACACAGTCAACTAGTAATAAAGAGAATATAAGTGAAAAATGATGATTTTCCTCTTATACATTGCCAAAAAAGGACATGTGTGAGCAATTAAAGAATAGCATAAAAAAATTAATAACTGAAAAAGCTAATGTCAGAAAAACTGGAGAGGAATGGTGGAATGGATTTGAGGTCAGTAGCGTGTCAGAGTGTCTGAATGAATGAATGACAGAGGGTGAAAAGGACGAGATGTGCTCACTTCACTGTACTATTCACCTGAATTGACAGTGCATTGCCTTCAATTAATTAAGAAAATAAATTGGATATACAAATTAAAAAAATAAAAATAAATAAATAAATATAGAGAGTAAAGGTCTGTACCCAGACAAACCCTACGAAAGAAAGGAGGGCTTTGGCTATAAAGGAAAAGGTGTCAAGATAAATTAAATTATTGTTTAAATTATTGTGTTATTTATTAAATTTAATAATTGGGCTTGTCTGTCTCTCACACAGCAGCTTTCCATATCTTCCTGGATTCGAATAATGAGAAGAGAGATTTAGTTCGATTTTAATGTCGAAATGGTTAGATTTATTTCGATTTTGTTTATTCATTTTTATAAGTGACATAACTAATTATTTTAATATTTTTAGAAAAATATTTCATAAATTATTACAAAATAAACGGAGCCTAAGTAGAAGTTTAAATGAGAATGCAATGTGATTGCATAAGTAACGTGTCTTTTAAGATATACTTATTGAAAATAAAATTATTAGCATTACTGGAATAGATTTTTTAAACAATTGAGAGATATATGATTAACATAATTGCAATAGCTCAAAACCTCGTATTGGGGTGAAATTAGATTTTTGTGTCATGTTGTGTTTTGTTGTGGCACTTCATCTCAAATATTGCCTCTCTAATATACCTTTACAAAAGCTAATCTTTTACGAGGAAATACTCTAGAAGGTTGAAAACTTACATACAAAATACAATCGAGATTTAAAACTTTAAATTGACAATCAATTTCTGAACCAAGGGCGACCTAGTCCTGATCACTCCATTAATGTATTTAACTCCTAAATATTTACTCAAAAATGCAATCAATTCACAAAATTAAAATGAAAGTACAACTTAAACGTTGCCATTTAAACAATCTTCTGATGCTACGTAATAAGCAAGTACTGTTCATTGACAAGGCCCAAATGCACTTTCTCAAAAAGATTTTAGGACATGATTATTCTAATTAAAAGGGGTAGATTCAATTGCATTTCGTAAATAAAATTTAGGACTTTTGATGCATTTTGTTCATATCCTTTTTATGTAAAGGGAATCAATGATTTAATCTAAAGTTTCTAATTTTTGTTGGGATTGACTACGGTCTTGTTTTATGGTATGTAGAGGGTTAGGAGTTGTCATACACCCCTTTGCAAAAGTTTATTTTAAATGCATCGTTAGGTAACTTTTTTCTAAGAATGGTTACTGACTGGATCGTATATTCATGTTCTCGTGCTATCCCATTTCATGCCGAGATGAGTGAGGAAATGAAAAGATAATTCTCTTTCACCAATAATGCAAAAACTTCGGTTCATGGGCCTTTCGAGAATAATTCGTGGGCTTTCAGATAGTCAGATTTCTACCCTCGTGATCTTGAGTCATAAAAACAAAATAATGCAAAAGGTGAATGGAAAATGAAAAAAAAAAAGAAGAATCAAGAAAGAGGAAAATAATATGAAAACGAAAAGAAAGTACATACTCGACCAATTGTTAGTGTAAAGATGTGTGAGTTAACTTTGGCAAAAAAAAAGCTTTCCAAAAAAATGAACTTTGGCAAAAATGAAAAAAAAAAGTGTAAGTAGTATATAGTATGGGAAAACAAAAAAATTTAACAAGTATGTGATGTATACTTGACGAACAAATGCACAGTAAGAAGGACAACATTAAAAAAAAAAGGATCAACCTGCCATGATTGTCTTGTGCATGTCATGCCCTTACTTTAAAATCCCAACCCGTTTTCCTTATTTAGCGCGAAATTAATAGATCGAAATCGATTTTTTGAGCAAAAATGCAATCGGTAAGAGGAAATTGCCTTTGCCATCAGGATGGCTTTGTGCAATGAGATTAACTTGAGCGAGTGATTTACAGAGTTTTATTTGCACGAAATGTAATGCCCGGATCTATGCACCAAATTTAAGATATTACTTGCTCAAATGGCGCAGCAAAACGTAGGGCAAATTTCTATACCCCTTTTATTTTCTTATTTATTATAGCAGAATTGCTTGTGTTCTTTTTTAGAAATATACTTTCGCATGCCTTTTTCTTGGCATAGAAAAGGCACGTGAGATGAATGTGACTTATGGCCATTCAGATTCTCAAACTTCATACTACTTTTGGGGGTGTATCGACATACTTTTGGCCAGTAGATGGGGTGCTTTAAAAAGAAATTATGGTAGTTGAGGTATTTTGAAAATCTAAGACAAAAACAGGTGGTTAGTCGAAAATTTTCCCTAAAATTTCATATGTTTGGTATGGGGAACTATGAGCTATCTCTACCATTTGGCGTAGATTACATCGATCGAATATTACAGTTTTTGTACTTAATTTATCTTTAATGCATAATTAAAAACACATCTAGCTGTAGAATAGTAGGGGGAACGATGCTTAGAACCGATCATTGTAAATTAGTCTTTGCACTTATCCCGTAGGAGAAAGCCATGACTATAACCCGTTTTCCGAGAGATTAAAGCATAATAATTTATCTTTAGTTCTTTTAACCCCATGATGACCAAATAGTGAATCTGTCTGACATTGAAATCATACGCTCCTCCCCCCTCAAAAAGTGTTAAATATGAGGTTCAAACTTTGATCAGGTGCAATTTCTTGTGGTTAGGCTATATGACATTATTCCTTATGAATTACCTACTTCTAGGGTAGATGGCTTTCTTTTGATTAGACTTGAGAGAGAGAGAGAGAGAGAGAGAGGGGGAGCGAGAGAGATGTTTAAGATTTTAGAGAACATTCCTAATCTTGTGCAGATCTTGTTCTTGCTTGAGTTAATCCTGCTCTAATGATCAATTTTTAAAAATTAGAGAGGATTTGTGAAAGCTCCCTCCTCTCTACCCTTTTACCCTTTTGCTGTTTCGCCCATTCCATCCATTCCATGCCTTCTTTTCATGACGTTTGACAAAGTGAGAGACAGGAAAACAATAGTAACAAAATTGAAAACACTCTCATGTCACTCTTAACCTAGTAGACCCATTCAAAACAGCCTTTTTTCCATGCCTTCCTAACTTTCTGCTTCCACCATTTTCAGTTGAAGAAGCTTCTGATTTCCTCTCCTCTTCTCTTCTCCTCTCTTCTCTCTCTCTCACCCACCTTCACGCACACCCAGACACGCAAAACCTCAATCCAAGTCCCACGCACAGCCGCACACACTCTCACGCATACTTGTGCATCTGAAACTGTCCATGTTTCCTTCTCTTCACCGCTCACCAACAGCCCCAAGAACCCACAGATCCGATTGACAGCAATTCCCACAACAAGCAATGATCTTCTTCCACAGAAGGCCTCCGACGACTCCGCGCCTCTGGTTGTTCCTGTTGATGTCCCTCCTCTTCCTCTGGCATTGCCATGGATCATCAAGAAACACCAACGTGTTCAAGGTGAAGGGCGACCACCCCAAGTCCCAGAGCATCGGCCACTTCTCCGGGTACTTGCCAAGAGGCCTCCCAATCCCACCCTCCGGCCCTTCAAGGAAGCACAACGACATCGGCTTAGAAAGCTCAAGATCATCACCTTGACAGAGAGAGAGAGATCAATTCTTTTTTTTGTAACAGAAGGTGACCTTTTTTTGTTCTTCCTTTTCTTGCTTTTGTTCAAGACAAGAGAAAAAGAAAAAAATTGCAGAGTTGCTGGTGGGTAATGTACATGGGGGGTGGTTGGGTAAACTCAGTGTTTTCCTTTTGGAAGGTTTCCATGGTGATGATGGTGTTGTATTAGGTATGCTGTTGATCCCTCCCTTTGTACTGAAGGAGGAAGAAAAAAATACTGGTTAACCAATTACTACTTGCGTATACATACTGTTGTTGCGTGATTTGGGTTTTCGTGTGCGCTTCAAACGCAGAGATTTGGAGCATTCAGGTGAGGTTGTCAGAGAGATCTGATGATTGAAACTTTTGCTCATGCTGTACACATCTGTTCGTGGGACTACTACTCGCGTGGGTAAAGCAAAACCCCTAATACATGCAAAAGTTCTTTAGTTTGTACCGCAACTTCTACTCTTCATCTTCTTTTTCTTTCTTTCTTTTTTCAATTCTGTATTTCCCTTGTTTTTCCAGCAGCCTTTGTCATGGAAGCCAGAACGTACATAATTAGCATTACCATTTTCATTTTTGTCATTTGCTTTATCAAAACGATAAATTCAGAAAAAAATGGAGTAATTTCGGTTTCGATCCGGACGGGCCATATCTTTTTTTTCTTAATTTTGTTTCAATAAAATAGGAAGAAAATGAATTATCTCTTGCCGACATCTTTTCGATAAGTTGTTTGTGTGTTTATGCGCCTGATCAGAGGTCCTCAATCAGCGATAGGCTCTTACAAGGTTTTTTGGGCTGGCAAGTTGAAGTTGAATTTAGTGGAGCATTTACTAACGTTTTTTGGACCAATAAGCATTTAATGAAACAACGAGATTACTGTTAAAAAAAAAGACAGCCAACGAGATGAATTATGAATTTCAATATAGCCTCTAGAGAAATTTGCTAGAGTTATGCGCCGCAGAACGTTGGTGAAAACCTCAGACGCCGTCGTTTGTAAAATTCTTAAATCACGACCAGTCATTTCTAATACACAGGCATTATTATTAAGTGATTTTCTTAATTTGTTACTCGAGCAATATCGATTTCTCAGTTACGTGCTAAATGTGGTTAACCGTCCTTGGTTGTTGCAAGGAAAAACGTTCGCAAGCTAACTTTGAGTGATTAAGAATCGAATCTCGTGCCTCATGCGAGGCGTTAAGTATAATTGCTTTCCAACTTAGCTGAGTAATTCGCTATCTAAGTTAATGTTGATTAAGAGAAAATAAGAAGGTTATTATTACTTGCAAAAAGGGCAAAACATAAAAGAAGAAGAAAAAGGCTCGTCCTTGATGCGCAGTCCTTAACTTGCGCCTGTTTTTCATGAGAAAAGACAGTCCAATTATTACTTCAAAGATGTCCATGTGTACAAATATAATGTCCTGCTATTATAGCAAAGTAATTGATGAGATCACCACTTCATGGTGCTTAGTGGCCATAATCAACTGAAATTTATAAAAAAAAGAAGAAGATAAAATAAGAGATTCATTATTGGAGGAGTATATACTATATGGGTATTTGAATATTATTCTATGATTGGAAAATCATGAAGCTTCCATGATTTTCTAGCACTTATAGTGGCACCAAACTAATTTCAATTCATAAGGGTACCAAAATCTTTAGGTAGGATTAAATGCTCGTGCCGCCGAAATTAATTTCATTAAATGGTTGTTCGGTAATTTAAGTGCAACCTTCTTGGTAAAATTACATGTTCAAGCCTAGCCTAGTGATCTAACATTTGTACTAAATTAAATACGGTTGCAACCTAACAATAGAGATCTTACATTCAATTGGTTAGGTGGCTAAGAACATAGGTATGGCACCCTAGTCAAGAAGGAACATTTGACAGTATTGGGGAGTTGAAATTCATGTCAATTTTAAACAAAAAAATAATTTGCTAATTTTCTTTTAGAGTCAAAGGGACTGTTAGATTGTGGGTCATTGTGGAGACATTTTATTTTCATTCTTTTAAATAATTAAATATTTAATTTAGAAAAAAAAAGGGGGATGAAAGTCAATATAATATAACCCGAAAGTCAATAGAATATCTTCTTTCTGTATACCACGTGAGGTCTCTCAAATTTTTGTATTTTATGTATTCAAAGAGGACACCTTCTGGGGAAATTTCTCAATATTATTATTTTTTAATTTAGTGCCTCATTGACCAGTAAGACAATAATAGTATGACCCTACTTCCTTCCTTGTTTCATGGCGAAAAGTCTTGTATAAGATAATTAAATTAAAGAAAAAAGTTTGCCCGATTGGCTAAGAGTTAGAAAAGCAATGATGACTTTTTTGGCACTGGTGGAGCAGCATTTTCTGCAAGAAAAAATAATTAGGAGAGGCGATGGAAATAATTCTCTGAATCTGATTAATCATGAGTTTCGAAGCTATGGGGCTTTACTTTTGGCACGTTTGTTGCGTAAAGGTGGTGAATGTATGATGAACATTTTTGGTTTTTTTCTTTTGAGGCAATTTTATTTTTGTTTTTATTCTTTTGAGGCAATTTTACTCTTGAATTAACTTACCGAGATATTGTCCGACTTGACTTTCGAGCCTCACGATTTTGTCATTTGACATATAGGTAGATTATTTCTCAAGATATTACCAAACTTGGCAGTGCTTTTACCGAGCATGCTTATCATTAGAGTTTTAGGCTCCATTTATTTTGCGAAAAACATTTTCTGACGTTTGGTTCGCTCAGGAAAATGAGTCAATGAAAATTATTTTCTTAGTTAACGGAAAATCTATGCTTAAATTCAGTAAAATATTTCATCTTTGAAAAATTGGAAAAAATTTTTCAAAATATGACTAAGTATGGATACTTGAACCCGAAACTTTACGCTTGAACATGGAAACCCCAACGCTGGTTTGTGGATTGCAGCGTTAAGGACCCAAGGTCTTTAGAGGCTAGGCTTAGGCCCCCTATGCCCACGCTTGAGTCCATTGAGGCCAAGCCTGAAGCCCTAGTGCCCATGCCCAATGCCCAACACCCGACACCCGAGCTTGATCCATGAAGGTAGTGCTCTAGTCCCCCGCACTCAGGCTTGGGTCCACAAAGGCTGTGAGCGAGTCCTCTGCGTTCGGGCTTGATTTTTTAGTTAATGAAACATTCATTCTTATATAAATATTTTTGGAAAATTCAAAAATTTAATTATTTGTTTTTTTTTCCTTTTTCTATTTCCTCTTCCCTAGACAGTTGCTGCCTATTGCTAACGAGCTTGCCCAAGGCCAGCAAGGCTCGTGCTCACTAGATTTCGATGAGTTGAGCCTCTCTAGAATCAGGCAAGGCTCCACCTTACCAAATCTAGCGAGCTCGAGCCTTGCCAGAGGTCGAGCCTCGCTGATCTGGCGAGGCCTCGGGCTTCATCTCGTTGATCTGGTGAGGCCTTACGCTCCCTAACCTCAGCAAGGTGGAGCCTTGCCCAGGGCTGGAGAGGCTTGGTTCGCCGGAATCTAGCGAGCTTGCGCCTCGTCGGCCTTGGGCGAGTTTATTCCTCGCCTATGGCCGGTAATTGGCCAAGGAAGAATAAACAAAAAATGAAAGAAAAGAAAAAAGAAAAAGAATGAAAAGAAAAAGAACGGAAAAAAATAAAAAGTAATTCTATTTTTTTATTATTTTCCTCAAAAAAATCAAAGTAGATTTTTAATACCAAATTGCAGAAAATATTTTCTAATTCATTTTTATGTTTCAGCTACAAATAGGAAAATATTGTCATTTTCCTAGAAAATGGCTTATTGGAAAATATTTTCAGAAATGTCACATTTTTTGCGAAACAAATAAAGCCTTGCTATGAAATGTTGTTATGTCAAAAGACGTATCTTATAAGTTAATTTCAATTTCTCGTATATAATCTAAGAATGCTTTCCCCATGTTTGATGTGCAACTTAGTTCATTCTGCATGCTCCATCCTACAAGTCTGTTGGGAGCTACTCCTTATCTTAGCCTCTTGCCCCCGTGATCACTCTCATCCTCCTCGGATCGGTCGTCATTATAGATTAGGCCAAATGATAAGAAGAGTCTATTTTTTGTGCATTTGTTTGCTTGATATATAAAGTAAATGCAATGTCATGTAAATTTGCTTAAAATCTTGACAATATCAAGTCCAATGAACAATTTGAGAATGCCCATTAAAAATAATGATTATGATAATACTCCCTCTTTTACTTGCTGATCAGATGTATCAAGGGAAATCTTACCAACACTAGAAAGAATAGGAGGTCCCACCATCAGGCTTTAATTAAATTTCGCTTTCTTTGACTCTTTACATTAAACGTTAAAATTGCAATAGTAATATCACAAAGAATTGGGGGGGTTTTTGCAAATTAATTTCAATTAATGATGTCCTTTGTAAAGCTGCAAGAATGAAGGCTAGAAAACAAAATAGAAAATGATTTAAGTTTCAATTGGCCGACAAGCAAAGATCGATGAGACGATCAATCACTGTCAAATGGGTCAAGAATTATGCAAAGTCCGTGTAATTTGACATCATGACACGAGGGGAAAGCAAAGGTCAATTTTTACTGACTTGCTAGCATGCAACTCTACACTAAAAGACAAACAAATTAATGAAAATGCCAGCATGGCACCAGCTGATGAGATTAGGGATTGGAGCATACGTTAATGTCGCGACAGGCAATAATCGAATTTTGGAGGGGTTTTTTTTTTTTTCCAATTTTCATCCCTAATTTCCAATTCGTGTAATTTTTTTAGTCACAAACGACGTCGGATTGACTAATTCGAATCCAATCAAACTGAAGAGTTGTTGGCTTTGGGCCTTGGGGCCTTTTGTCCTTAAGACCTTTTGGGTTTAGTGTTAGTTGATTTTACCCCAAGTGCCGAGTCTGTTTTTGGGACTTCACATGTGTTTCTTGATGTGACTTGTTGATGAGTATGAATCTTTTTTTTTTTTTGAATAATTCAGGGCATGTCATGACCTTCTTTTCCGTCGGGAGAAGAGGATGAGTTTAGAAGTAATGGCAAATAAGGTGTTGACACCTAAATTTTGGCGCATCATTTAGTGTAATTTACATAGAAAATTAGGGATTAAATTTTTAACCCCTAAACAAAAAATATTTTAAATTGCATAACATGTAGTTTAAATTCATTTTAGATTAATTGCATTTTGCATCGGACCGGCGGTGACGAACGAGCTTAAATTTCATCAAACGGGACTCGGCTCGCTTAAAATGCACGTGCCGGGAATTACAAGTCAAACGGGCTTGGTCGTTTTAATTTGAACTTAATTCAGCTCATTATCATTAATTAATTCAGCCCATTTAAATTAAAGCCCAAGCCTAAGCCCATTAAGACTAGAAAGCCCATCTAATTGACCTAGATTAATACTATATATACATTCATTAGGTCAGAATTTTGGGGGGGACACAATTTTCAGATCAGAAAATTTTTAGAGTGTGAGAGTGAGAAAGAGAGAGAGAGGAGGAAGACCTCGCGCGACGCACCCGCGCCCGCGCCCGCTCCCGCGCCCGCGCCCGCTGCCGCGCCCGCTCCCGCGCCCGCGCCCGCTGCCGCGCCCGCGCCCGCTGCCGCGCCCGCTCCCGCGCCCGCTGCCGCGCCCGCTCCCGCGCCCGCTCCCGCGCCCGCTGCCGCGCCCGCTCCTCACGCCGTCGCCGCCGCTGCTGCTTGCTGCTGCCGCCTCACGCCGACGCCGCTGCTGCCGCCGCTTCCGAACGATCACGCCGTTGCCCCGCCGTCATCCCGACACCGCACCGCCGAATCCACCGTTCGCCGCTCATCCCGATCCGCAAGTTCAAATTTGGAAATTATCCGCAAATTAGGTAATTGAACATTATCCAATATTTTTAGAATATTTCGTTTCTTAATTTTTGGATGTTTGAATATTCTGTGAATATTGCGTGGATTGCTAGATATCTTAGGATAATGTTTGCCTTGTTCGCAATATTTGAAAATATTCAAAATTAGGAATCTTTCCTAATTCAGCAACGTATCTGGACAACTATCCGACCTTATCCCTAAGGTATGATACGTGGCGATACGGAAAATCATTATCTTATCCATAATCACTTGGGTACGATAATGATTTTTATCTGCTTTCCAAATTTGAATGATCGACTTTCTGTCAATATCTATGACCCTATAGATATGACTGATAGTTCGATTTTTGTGCCTAATCCGAGTTTGAAACGAATCTTGTGGATCGCGTGGTTGTTTTAAAATGTGGATGCCATCTTTGTTTAAATTGTCTTTCCCTTTTCAAATAAAAAAGAAAATTCAAAAAAATATCAGTTAGGATTTGAATTTGAGTTTTGCATGTTTAGGAATCCTAAATATATCTAGACGATAGAATAATTATTTAATTTAAATTAGGACTTGAGATAATCTATTTCCTAGTTTAAATTAAGTAATTTTCTAATCTTAATAGATTATTTAGGTTATTTTTTAATTCCGAATTTTCATGAAAATCCCAAAAAAGAATGAATTGTTTTATGGTAGATTAGGATAGATTGCATTCTTAATTTAAGTAATTTATTATTCCGAATTTCATCAGAAAATACCAAAAATAAATCATTTGCCCGTCATTAGAATTAGGTCACGTCATCGCATGACATATAGTTTGCATGCTAGGTTGCATTACTTGCATGTCATTTTTGCACGTCATTACATATAGGTTAGTTTTCATTTAAATAAGCGAAAATCCAAAAATTGAGTGAATTCCTTGTTAATTAGAAATCATATTAGGTTGTTGATGTGATTTTCTAGCTAACCATGCAGATGCTTACGTTGCTTCGAGGTAAGTAATTCTTCAAAACTTGCAATTTATTCAATGCTTTCTTGGGTGTTAAATTGGTGGTTTGCGCACCCGCATGAACACCTCACATGTTAGTGAATAAGTTAAAATGAATCCAAACTGTCTGTCAAAATATTTTTGAAAAGAAAAGGTACCGAAAGGGCGTTAGACTAGATCTAGCGTAATCAAGTCCCCGGGCTTAGAATCTCTGGTTCGTAGAAATAAAACATACCTCCCTATGTTTTATTTAGGTTTCTAATCGACCTACCATAAATAGATTAGTGGCGACTCCGAGCATGAAAACGTTTGCATGTTAAGAACTTAAACCCTAAGTTGCGAATTGGTAGGGCTTGGGAGGGCTCGAGTTAGGTTTAGTCCTAATAATCCATTAGCCTAAGAGGAAAAATTTTTAGGTCGCGACAGCTTGGCGACTCCGCTGGGGACTTGATTTAAAACTCTTAGTGGACTTAGGCCAGTTTTGCTTTTCAAAAAATATTTTTTGCTTGGCAGCGAGGATCCCAGGTACGTCCCTAACATTTTAGGTGTTAAATGTTTTTGCAGTATGGGAGGTATAAGGGGAGGCGTGATTGTTAACCCTTGTTTTGCAGGGAGGTGTTTGGATGAATGATTTATTTTATGCACGAAGCGCTGTATGATATAACCTGCTGTGCATGCCTTGCATTTACACTACACCGCACACACTACCCGCTGCCGGACCTGGGCGGCACAGGTTTAGGATGGTACTGAGACAGTGGACACCCCGACCACACCCGCGTGGTATGGGTCGCCCTCCTTGGTCCCGAAATTTCTTTCATGGTGTCATTGAATACCTACCACGGTTGCACCCTTTGCAACCCGGGTCGGCTCTTTGACTAAGCCGGAGTCAGGGGAATCCCAGCCTAACCATCACCATGACTGGTTTAGCTCGGTAATCCTCATGTCTTCATTTTGCGAGCCAGAGTCTAGGTAGAAATCGAACCTCACGTTTCATGCGCATGTCTATGTGATTGCCATCATTCTACCCGGTGAAGTAAGATTTCTGAACCTTTATATAGCAATTTATTTATGTTTTGTACTTTCTTTGGTCGGTCCATGATAGGTCTAGATTGGTTTTAAATTTGAAAGTAATAATCATTGAGTCCTTTTTAAAAAAAAAGGAGAAAGCTCTTTTAGAGAATTTATTTTCAATCTATGTCTTTATTTTCCTAGATGTGTCATAGGTAATTATTTTCCTACAAAGTTTGCCGTCATCTTTCTTTTACAAAAAAAAGGGTTTTAGAGAATTTGTTTTCAGTCCATAGTTTCTAGGGAGTCTCACTTTTTGTTTTTCATAATTTTATGATTAGGGATTTAGGTGCTTCTATTTCCTAGGTTGTGTCTAGGGCGTCATTTATATTTCTTTTCCTAGATCACTTTTCATAAAGTCTCGTCCATATACGAATATTGTCATGAATAAACAAAAAAGACTAAAAGCGTGTCATGGACCAACCTTGTCTTGACCATATACTTATTTGGTTCATTTCTTTTACATTAGGTAGCTACGGACCGATCACGGTCGCCCATTCGTACACGGTCGAGAGCCAGAATGGCTGATCAAACCGACTTGCAAGAGCGTGTTGTTGGTGTGGAAGACCAGATCAAGCAACTTGTCATCGCAATGCAACAAATGTCCGCTGAGATCAAAGCTCTCCGGTCGGATCCTATTCCGGCATCCCTCGAAACATCAGTCCCAAAGCAGAAAATCAGAAAAAGTGTCGATGTTGACAGAGAGGACGATATTCCTGATTTAGAAGATGCCCCCGTCCAGATCATCGTCAACAAAGACAAACCTGATGAACGGGTCAATAAACTTGAAGAAAGAGTAAAGCAGCTGGAAGGTTCGCAGGATTCACCTTCGATCGATCTGTCCCTGTACTCGCAGATCAAAATCCCAAAGAAGTTCAAAATGCCGGATTTCGACAAGTACAATGGCACCACATGTCCAAAAGCCCACCTACAGCTCTATCACGTACAAATGACTTCGTACGTTGATAACGAACTCCTGATGATCCATGCCTTTCAAGCAAGTTTGACGGGTCCTGCTTTGAGCTGGTATCTCATGAAGAAGATAAATGGCCTCAAAACTTGGAAAGAAGCCAGTGAAGCATTCTTGAAGCAGTACAGATTCATAACGGACATCATTCCTACCCGTGATGATCTCGAACGCGCTCAGATGAAAAAGACTGAGTCCTTCAAAGACTATGCTATCAGATGGAGGAATTTAGCTGCTCAGGTTATTCCAGAACCCATAGACAGTGAGTTAAAGAGGATGTTCGTGAAAACTCTCCCGTTCGAATACCGTAATCGGATGGTTGCCATTCCGACTGACAACTTCAACCAACTCATCCCCATGGGCGAACAAATTGAGATAGGGCTGAAAGATGGATGGTTTGTCGAGCCGTCCTCCTCGACCAGAAGATTTGGTGCGAGAAAAGAGAAAGAACCGGCAGCTGAAGTGAATGTGGCTTATAACCAACCGAGCCGACGGAATGCTAACTCTGCCCCAGCAATCCAAGTAGCAGAAGCTCAGCAACAAAACTCGGGTCGTCAACCTTTTCAGAGGAGGAACAACAGGAGGCAATTCACTCCCCTCCCCGGATCGTTATCTCAAGTATTGACAGTGCTCCAGAAGAAAGGCTTGCTTACTACTGAGCCAAAGCGACCCAATCCTGAGCGGTTCTATAACTTCGACCCGTCAAAGAAATGTGATTATCACATGGGTGAGCTGGGACACTCAACCGATGATTGCTATGCCCTCAAGCACCGAGTCCAGAACCTCCTAGATACGAAGGCTTTCTCATTTCAACCTGCTAAGCCGAATGTTCACAACAACCCACTCCCTGATCACGCAGGCAATGTGAATGCCATATTTAGCTTCGATGCTGGTCGAATCAAGAATGTTAAGGTGTATACTACCGACATCTACGGTGAGTTAATGAAAGCCGGTTGTTACCCAAGTAATGAGGACCTGCCCCTGGCTCTCATGAAAGAAAGAATCTCGAGAATGGTAGAAGCTGGGATGATTGTTTATGCTGACCATACTCGCATCGTTTCCACTATCTCCGAAGTGGTTATTAATTGGGAGGAGAAGTTTGCTACATTAAACACCGGGCAGGACAAGGGCGACCCTCTGCCTGAAGACATGCCTCCGCTTGAAGACGCGTCCGATAATGAAGAGATCATTGTGAGCACGCCTACAACTGACGAAGGGATAGTGATCGAGATACCTCAACCGTATGAGTACAGTGATAATAAGGCAGTCCCTTGGTCCTACAGTCTCGATGTCGACTTGGTTACCAGATCCGGGCGTTCCTATGGCCAAGCTAATGCTCAACCTGCAAAACCTGTTACTGATGAAGAAGCCAAGGAATTTCTAGCTGTGATTAAGGCTAGTGAATACAACATAGTTGAACAATTACGCAAGCTGCCCGCACAAATCTCTCTGCTTGAACTACTTCAGACATCTGTCAAGCATCAGAAGGCCTTAATGAAGGTGTTAAGTGAAGTCCACGTGCCAGAAACGATCGATCATGACAAATTAGAGGAATTTGTGGGTTCTATACTCCTCAAGGACCTCATAGCCTTTTCAGATGAAGAGTTCCCTCTGGAAGGGAGGGGGCATACTAAGGCACTCTACATTTCTGTCAAATACAAGGCCTCGCATGTAGCCCGGGTACTTATTGACAACGGATCAGCCTTGAACATCTGTCCTTTGGCAACTTTACACCGCCTGAAGATAGATCCTTCTAGGATAAGTTCTGCAAAAACCTCCGTACGAGCCTTTGACGGAACGAAGAAAGAAGTGGTGGGAGAAATCTACCTTGACATACAGATAGGACCGACGGTGTTTAATATCCTATTTCAAGTTATGGACATTCCCACTGCATTCAATTTTCTGTTGGGTCGTCCATGGATTCATACTGCCGGAGCTGTGCCATCCAGTCTACATCAGATGGTGAAGTTCGTCGTGGAGAGAAAGTTAATTACAGTTCACTGTGAAGAAGAGCACCCGATTTACCACGCAACGGCTATCCCTTATGTTCAGCCTGATTGCAAAGTAGAATCGAGCTATCAGTCGCTCGAGCTCGTATCAACCATACATGCGTCTAGAGGATCATCACCGCCCATTCCCGAGGTGTCAAATGCTGCAGTCATGGTTGGAAGAGTAATGGTCTCTCATGGCTTTACTCCGGGTGAAGGCCTTGGTAGAAATGGTCAAGGTATCCGCCAACCGGTGGAGCTTTCTCAGAGGCCCCGCATTACTGGGTTGGGATACCTGGGGTCAAGTGAGTCAAATAATGGGGCACGTGGACGTGGACATGGACGTGGACGCATTCGAGGTCGAAGTCGAGGAAATGGACAGATTAGATCGCGATCCGAAGAAGAACCAAATGGTGAAGAACGTGGGCGTGATAGGTTGCTTCCACACATCCGCACCACATTCCCGGGCCCTGCAAGAATGATGCATGAAGAGAAAGAAGTGATCGACACTTTGGGGCAACCAAGCGGCAAGTTCGATTATTACGTGAAATACTCAGCACCCCCGAGCTTTTATGTTGACCCCCGTGACATTGTCCCGGATGGATGGGGAGGTATGGATGATCCAACACTTCTAGTGACAGAAGATCCTGATGATGCAATGGAGGGAATCACTGCTCTGTTCGATGATTTCTTCATTGGAGCTATCGAGGAAGGACCGTTGGAGGGAATGGGCATTGGCCCGCAAGAGTAACACGTTTACCTTTTTCACACACTCCCCTACGCGGGAATTTTTTACTGCTTTTTAGGACTCGCCCCGTCTTGGGAGCTGCTTTTTAGGATTTTTCATTTCTAGGACTCGTCGTTGCAATTTCCATTTCAATAAATGTAATTCATTTTGTCATAATCAATGAAATTACAAGTTATTTTTGTCACGCCCCGCACTCCTCGGCGCGCCACATCCCTCGCTAAGGTCGATTCGTATGCGACGTCCCAGGACGCGTCGCCGACCCAATACCCAACACAGAGATTTAAAGCACATGCGGAAGTAATTAGAACCACCCATACATTAAAATACACATAACCAAGGATAGCCACATAGCCAACAACATGAATGACATACCCTTGCATTACTACTGGGAAGCATTTGCAATATTCATATACAGCCCACGCTCAAAAATCAAAAGCGGTTCAAGGCCACTACAACTAGCCGGGGCTCCTCCCAAAACTCTTCGGTACGCCTGCCATCCTCAAGGCTGAGGGTCTGAAAATGTGGTTTAAACAACAATGAGAATAATCTCAGTGAGTAATTCCTTAAACCTAAACTAGGCTAACGTGCACCTCCAGAGGGTAAATAAAACACTTAAATCAATGAACTAGTATAACAATCACTATAAGTTCACCCCGGGCCCATAGCCCAATTCAATATTCCGCCATGCAGGTTAGACTTTTAATATCATTATATGATGCGAACCAGTAAAACAACGTTAATACATTCCCGGCTCACAGCCCAATACACTATCTCAGCCCTGTAGGTTAGGCATTTGATATCAATATAAGTCAAATGCAATTATACCGACCCGAAGGTCACGACCCTGAGGTCAACAACAGTTAAACCGACCCGAAGGCCCGACCCGAAGGCCACAGTTTATTCCGACCCGAAGGCCCGACCCGAAGGCCACAGTTTATTCCGACCCGAAGGCCTGACCCGAAGGCCACAGTTTATTCCGACCCGAAGGCCACAGTTTATTCCGACCCGAAGGCCCGACCCGAAGGCCACAGTTTATTCCGACCCGAAGGCCTGACCCGAAGGCCACAGTTTATTCCGACCCGAAGGCCACAGTTTATTCCGACCCGAAGGCCACAGTTGATAAAACGACCCGTAGGCCCGACCCGAAGGCCAACAGTTGATAAAACGACCCGTAGGCCCGACCCGAAGGCCAACAGTTGATAAAGCGACCCGTAGGCCCGACCCGAAGGCCAACAGCTGATAAAGCGACCCGTAGGCCCGACCCGAAGGCCAACAGTTGATAAAGCGACCCGTAGGCCCGACCCGAAGGCCAACAGCTGATAAAGCGACCCGTAGGCCCGACCCGAAGGCCAACAGTTGATATAACGACCCGTAGGCCACAGTTTATGAGGCTCATCACACATACCAATGCACTCTATTTTGGCTAATAGTCAGCATATGTGCCATTCACACGCTCGGGAATTGAAAATCAATTACCCATGCCAAGATGCCAGACACAATTATTCACAAATTTGACAATATCAAGACATTAACGGTCTGTTCAATCTACTCCATTTTTGCCCCAAATAATCCGGCACTTATTCCACACACTCACTCCCATTTCAATTCAATAAGTCCAAGGCCCACCAAGCTATTCCATTCTTAGTCCCGCTAGACATGTGACACGGCATCACAAATCCAACAACAAGCAAAGGCCAATAAGCCAGTCAATCAATCAATGCGATCATTCTCGGTGATTGCACAATTAAACTCCAAATAGATCGCGCCTTGTCCAATTCAATCCGTTATGGACAGCCACTATACCGCTGATTCTAGGCTAATAGATATCTTCAAAATGCCCCAATAAACTCCCCAAAACATCATACTAATCAGCCACCACAAAAACCAAATGAGGCGCACACTAAAATCCATATTTAAAGTCCGAACTTACTCCAAACTTGGACCATTCCGATCCAATCTATCCAGCCATTGAACAATGCCTCTCGGGCTGCTAAACCTCCATTAATTTATTGCACTAAGCCCGTAAAACAACCACCAAAAACAGTCACCACCCGGTCCATAAATTTCATTCCCCAAGTCCACTATTTTGTCCAAACCCCGACACCTACGCTTCGCCACATCACAGCACTATACCAGCCATTAAACCTCGACCAAATAATCATCCTTGGTCACCAAAAACACCACAAAATCAGCCCCTAACAGTAGCCACCATCTAAACCCCAAAATACCCTAATTTAACCCCTAAATCCGTCTAGAAATGCAAATTGTCCTAATTAGGGCTTAGGGTCAAACTCACCGGGTGTCCTAAGCTTCAAACCGAGCCGAACACGCGGCGATGGCAGCTGGACAGCGTCGATCCCGCGCCGGAACAGTGCAGCCAGAGGCGATTCCGGCTAACGGCGCGAACGGTGGTGACGGACTAGACGATTCCACGGCTAAGATGGACACGGCCAGAGAGAGTGGGACGGCTGGACAAGGCTGGGTGAGGCGATGGTGGTGGTGGGACAGCTCCGGCAGCGGCACCGGCGCTCCGGCGAAGGCCTTCCACGGCCAAACAAGGGAGGAAGAGAGAGAGAGGAGTGATGGCTAGGGTGGAAGGGCCGCCGGCTGAGGCAACAGCAGCTCGTCGGCAGCAAGGGAGGACCGGGACCTCGCCGGGACGGCAGCAGCTCCGGCGTCGAGCGGCGGCCCACGGCGGCGACGAGAACAGGGGCGGTGAGGGCAGAACAGGGGAGGGGAACGGTGGCCAGAACAGGGGAGAGGGTGGTGTCGGGTGGCCGGCCCGGCGGTGGGGTGGCGGTCGGTGGCTGGGAGGGAGGCTGGGTGACGGGGGTGAGGCGGCGGCGGCCAGAACAGCGGCACGCGGCGGCGACGAAGCTCGGAGCCCTAAACAGGGGAAGACGCCGGGGAAAAGAGAAACAGGGGAGAGGAGGTCGCGCGGCGGCCGAAGGCGGCACGGCGACGTCGCGGGCGGCCGGGCGACGGAGGGCAGGTCGGCGAACGACTGGGCAACGCCGGACTGCGGCGGACGCACCAGTGAGCTGCTGCTCGCGAGCAACGCGGCAAGGCCGGCGAGCAGCGATCGCGGACGACGAGCGGCGGCGCGGTGCGGCTCGGTCGGGCGACGGCGGCGCGAGGCGGTAGGCGGCGGTGGCTGGGCTGGTCGCTGGCAAGATGTGATCGAGCGAGCAGCAAGCAGGAGTAGAAGCCAAAACAAAAAATGGCGTCGGGAGCAAGCCAGCGAAGAAGAAGAAGAAGAGAGGAAGAAAAGAAAAGAAAAAGAAGAAAAGAAAGAGAGAGAGGAGAGTGGATAGGTCTGACAGAAGGCACACGTGCGAAGGGGGGGGGAAAGTGACCGGAGAGAGAGAGAGAGAGGGAGAGAGAGAGGAATAAAACAAAATATAAACATTCAAATATTAATTGCAATCCAATGGCCCAAATTCAAAATCGAAAGCGATCTACCATTCCAAAATAAGCCTCGCATATAAAAAGGGACAAAGGCCAAATTAATTAGACCAAGTTATAACGAGGGAGGTCTACTAGTCCAAATTCACACCTGGTCAAAAACTCTCCTTTTTCCATCATTCCTGACAATCTCAACGCTGGCTACGATAATATTGACACCGTCCAATTTATTTCGTCCTGAAACTCCCAAAAATCGACTGCCAAGTTCGGGATCTAAATAACGGCCAAATTTGATCGAGTGCGATTCTAGCGAAATCTCTAATTTAAAATGATAACCGGGAGTGATCAGTTCCCGGGCGAGATTTTACTATAAGCACACTGACAAATTACGCGTTTTATAAATCCCAAAAATGGGCCGAAATTCGGGATGTCACAATTTTCGTTTTTGAGGGCATGTTGAGGTACATCAAACCAGCCCGGTGATGATATCCAACCGATAAAAGAAAATATAGTCCAAGGAGAATTCTGAGGCCTGGGCTTCTTCATGCTTCCTCGTGTTAAAACTTTTTGGAAAAGAATTTCAAAAAAAAAAGGGGAGTCACAAATCGAAAATCATAAATCAAAGTATACTGTTTAGCCATGTTTGTCCTACTGAACCCCCTACTTTATGTTTCAGGGGCAATTTTGTGACACGTGAGGGTATGGGAACGGTCCAATCTGATGAATTATGTGCCACCGAACCTGATCTCGATGACGCCAATGAACTCGAAGATTCCTCGGAACTTCAGCGTGGCCTAGAACGACATGAAAGGTCCAAAGTTCTCACTTCAGACTGAACCATCACTATTAACCTGAGTGATTCCGAAGAACCCAAAGAAGTGAAGAGAGAGGCAACCTTTTCCGAAGGTGAGACGAAATGCTTGATCCAGTTGCCGCATGAGTAGGTAAGTCTTTCAACCAAAAAGTGCGCCAAAGACACTTTGAGGTAAATGATCTAGTCCTAAGGAAGGTACTGCTAGTCTTTTCTGTTCCTAGGGGTAAATTTGCCTCAAAATACATTGGTCCATATGTGGTTAAAAAGGTGCTTCCCGGAGGTGCCCTGATTCTCGCGGAAATGGATGGTCGTGAGTTTTCCACTCCTGTTAATTCTGATGCTATAAAGATATATTATCCCTGATAAGATTTAACATTTTTGCGGCAAAAGTTTTCAAGGGTTTAGTTTTATACTCTGAATTGCAAACATTTCACTTATGAATAAATGGTTTCAATCAATTTCAAGTTAAGATGTTTGCATTGGCTTTAATTTCGGCATGGTTATTTGTCAACCTATATCATTGACCTCAAAGGGGGAATCTATTTAGACAATATGATAACTCAGGTGGAATGAATTGAATGTGTCGAATGAGTACATCGGGATGATGAAAGGCGAGCCATATCCTATACACAGTCCCGTGCACTAATCCCCAGTGAGTTGAGTGGAAAAATTCCATGTCTGCAAGGCAAAGGGTTATCTCGCAAAAGGTACGACAACTGAAATGACGAGAGCCGGTTCATTTCTCTATCCCAAACACTACAGGTTATCCATTGTTTCGCCACTTTGAGCCTAAACACTTGGAGAAATTCATTCAAATTACCCCTGTCAAGAACCACCCCATATCGGGGCAAACTGGAGGTAAGCCAGCGTCATAAGGTGAAAAATGAGTAGAAATTTTCATGCTCTCACTTGCATCAATCTTCGAGTGTTGCTTTTTCAGATGAACTCACGTGAAGTTCAAGTGCCTTAGGATGACGAAGAGCATTTCTTTCTCTATCCTATACACATTTTATCCTTTACTAAGCCCAATTGAGCCTGTAAATTCGTTTCTTAAACCCAGTTGGTGATCATCCCCCACATTGGGGCAAGGCAAAAGTCATCATTGTTCAGGTAGCATATCCGGAGCGCCGATAAAAGACGAAGACCCTGAGAGTCCAAATGTTAGTCATTCGATCAAAACAAGCCAAAGTGTGACTGGCCAATATATGCATTGTAGACAGTGTGTGTCAAAAAAAAAAACTAGAGGGCATGAAAAAGCAGTGTGCCTGGTAAAAGCAAGGCCAATGCCCGTGAAAAAATGGAGAAAAGTGACAACTTTAGATTAGAAAATATTGAGGTGTGTCAAAGTCACCAAAATATCCAAAGTCTTGAGGAGTCGGGTGATAAACTCTCGAAGCTAATAGAGCATCTACCAAGAAGGCAATCCCTGGTGAAGAAGAAGACCGGTGACAATGCCGAGATGATCACCAACTTATTCACCCCAGTTATATACATTTTGAGCCTAATGATCCATTCATTTCTCAACCCATGAGCCTAGCCTGCGTTACGTCCTTTACAAAGTCTCTTCAGATTATGGCACTTGAACTAACGTAGGATTTGGATGTTATAAGCTTAGCTCGAAGAAGTGCGAGCAAGTCCATTTCTATCTCATTTTGCAGGGTTCTTGACTTGTAAACTCGGAGACAATTGCAGAGTATTTTCTTTCAATAGCCTTGACTCGAAGAGTCTCTTTTGCTAAGCCATTGACCAAGCCTATGTTACGGTCCTAACAAAGACCTCTCGGATTGGTAAAGTCGTACTGCTTGCGAGAATACTCAGACCCTTGTCAACATGATGATGGTGAGATAGAGTGATTTTCGTAAATTAGCCACTTCTCGACGAGAGTGAGTGAAAGCCCTTTTGGACCGGAAGTCTCTCATTCGACATTTTCAAGATAGCCGCTTGTGAGTTCGGATTGTCTTGTCATGATTTTCCCCAGCGAAGTTTGTAATGCTGATTTGACAAAACCATCGTGCATGAAAATCAGTTGAAATCATAGTGCATGTGTATATGTGTTCTTGACAGTATGCGAATGCATATTACATGTTACTTAAAATCGTGTCTAACAGGAGACACACCTTCAGAGTTGGAGATGTCACCAGGTAAGTATATCTCTATCCCTAGGATGTCTATGACTATCTAGGTATCCCTAACCTGTTCAAGCAATTGTCAGGTCCCACATTTGATCATTTTTGTGATCTGTAGATGCCTTTGATTGTGTTTAGGTGTCTGTTGATCAAACCTTTTCAGGTACTTCTGATGATATCCAGGTACTTTGTCAAGGAACTCTTGAACACTTGGGCTAGCCCCTTTGTTCGTCAAATCACAGATTTTTATACAATCTCGAGAAGATTCCCCCGTTACATGACTATGAGCAGGTATAGCCATGGCGGCCAAACCTTTACATATGAGCAGGTATATGTAAAGGTCGGAATGTTCTCCCCAAATTTCAGGTATTCCCCCGCTACTCACCTATGAGCAGGTATAGGTAAGGCGGCCAAATCTTTGCATATGAGCAGGTATATGTAAAGGTCGGAATACTCTCATTATCTCAGATGTTCCCCCGTTACTCACCTATGAGCAGGTATAGGTGAAGCGGCCAAATCTTTGCATATGAGCAGGTATATGTAAAGGTCGGAATGTTCTCTCAAACCTAGGTGTTCTCCCGCATTTCACTTATGAGCAGGTATAAGTGAGGCGGCCAAATCTTTGCATATGAGCAGGTATATGTAAAGATCAGAAAATCCTCTTGATTTCAAAAGTTTCCCCCGCAATTCACTTATGAGCAGATATAAGTGAAGCGACCAAATCTTTGCAAACACCTATGAAGATGTATAGGTAGTTCGTAAAGATCCGAACTATTCTCACGAATCCAGATGATGATTGGATACGTCGAGCTTTCTTCGTGTGTTTTGACTTAACTGCAGATCACCGAAGTTCATCAACGTATATCAGGCAATACCTATGGGACTGAGCCCATACATTTGCCAAAACGACATACAAGTTAAAGTCGTGCCTCGAATTGCGCTATCGTTCATGTCAGATAAGTAATTCTAGGTATGTTCTCTATTCAAGTCAGCATGCATCATTTCTTAATGCATCGTAAAATGGGACTCATAATCCCGATAAAAACAACATTCATTGCATTTGCATGGTTGAAATTTAGGTATCATTTAGTCTTTGAATGCAACCTCTACGAGCTCACCTTCAAAGAGGGGCAGCTGTTGACACCTAAATTTTGGCGCATCATTTAGTGTAATTTACATAGAAAATTAGGGATTAAATTTTTAACCCCTAAACAAAAAATATTTTAAATTGCATAACATGTAGTTTAAATTCATTTTAGATTAATTGCATTTTGCATCAGACCGGCGGTGACGAACGAGCTTAAATTTCATCAAACGGGACTCGGCTCGCTTAAAATGCACGGGCCGGGAATTACAAGTCAAACGGGCTTGGTCGTTTTAATTTGAACTTAATTCAGCTCATTATCATTAATTAATTCAGCCCATTTAAATTAAAGCCCAAGCCTAAGCCCATTAAGACTAGAAAGCCCATCTAATTGACCTAGATTAATACTATATATACATTCATTAGGTCAGAATTTTGGGGGGGACACAATTTTCAGATCAGAAAATTTTTAGAGTGTGAGAGTGAGAAAGAGAGAGAGAGGAGGAAGACCTCGCGCGACGCACCCGCTGCCGCGCCCGCTGCCGCGCCCGCGCCCGCTGCCGCGCCCGCTCCCGCGCCCGCTGCCGCGCCCGCGCCCGCTGCCCGCTGCCGCGCCCGCGCCCGCTGCCGCGCCCGCTCCCGCGCCCGCGCCCGCTGCCGCGCCCGCTCCTCACGCCGTCGCCGCCGCTGCTGCTTGCTGCTGCCGCCTCACGCCGACGCCGCTGCTGCCGCCGCTTCCGAACGATCACGTCGTTGCCCCGCCGTCATCCCGACACCGCGCCGCCGATTCCACCGTTCGCCGCTCATCCCGATCCGCAAGTTCGAATTTGGAAATTATCCGCAAATTAGGTAATTGAACATTATCCAATATTTTTAGAATATTTCGTTTCTTAATTTTTGGATGTTTGAATATTCTGTGAATATTGCGTGGATTGCTAGATATCTTAGGATAATGTTTGCTTTGTTCGCAATATTTGAAAATATTCAAAATTAGGAATCTTTCCTAATTCAGCAACGTATCTGGACAACTATCCGACCTTATCCCTAAGGTATGATACGTGGCGATACGGAAAATCATTATCCTATCCATAATCACTTGGGTACGATAATGATTTTTATCTGCTTTCCAAATTTGAATGATCGACTTTCTGTCAATATCTATGACCCTATAGATATGACTGATAGTTCGATTTTTGTGCCTAATCCGAGTTTGAAACGAATCTTGTGGATCGCGTGGTTGTTTTAAAATGTGGATGCCATCTTTGTTTAAATTGTCTTTCCCTTTTCAAATAAAAAAAGAAAATTCAAAAAAATATCAGTTAGGATTTGAATTTGAGTTTTGCATGTTTAGGAATCCTAAATATATCTAGACGATAGAATAATTATTTAATTTAAATTAGGACTTGAGATAATCTATTTCCTAGTTTAAATTAAGTAATTTTCTAATCTTAATAGATTATTTAGGTTATTTTTTAATTCCGAATTTTCATGAAAATCCCAAAAAAGAATGAATTATTTTATGGTAGATTAGGATAGATTGCATTCTTAATTTAAGTAATTTATTATTCCGAATTTCATCAGAAAATACCAAAAATAAATCATTTGCCCGTCATTAGAATTAGGTCACGTCATCGCATGACATATAGTTTGCATGCTAGGTTGCATTACTTGTATGTCATTTTTGCACGTCATTACATATAGGTTAGTTTTCATTTAAATAAGCGAAAATCCAAAAATTGAGTGAATTCCTTGTTAATTAGAAATCATATTAGGTTGTTGATGTGATTTTCTAGCTAACCATGCAGATGCTTACGTTGCTTCGAGGTAAGTAATTCTTCAAAACTTGCAATTTATTCGATGCTTTCTTGGGTGTTAAATTGGTGGTTTGCGCACCCGCATGAACACCTCACATGTTAGTGAATAAGTTAAAATGAATCCAAACTGTCTGCCAAAATATTTTTGAAAAGAAAAGGTACCGAAAGGGCGTTAGACTAGATCTAGCGTAATCAAGTCCCCGGGCTTAGAATCTCTGGTTCGTAGAAATAAAACATACCTCCCTATGTTTTATTTAGGTTTCTAATCGACCTACCACAAATAGATTAGTGGCGACTCCGAGCATGAAAACGTTTGCATGTTAAGAACTTAAACCCTAAGTTGCGAATTGGTAGGGCTTAGGAGGGCTCGAGTTAGGTTTAGTCCTAATAATCCATTAGCCTAAGAGGAAAAATTTTTAGGTCGCGACATAAGGACCAATGGTCCTCAACTGGGTTGGGTTTTCCCAAACCTTTATCTTGTGCAGTGATAGGGATTTTCATTTAAATTCGATTAACTGTGTGAGAGTTTTATAGGAAAAGTCGCCACAAGTCTTTTGGGATTGGGTAGAAATCAAATGAGATATGGGAGTATAACTACTTTCTACGCAACTAGAGATTTAAGGTTGGTGATTTGATTACTCTAACTAGCGCCCTTTCAATATCTAAACTTTATTATTTGTCAACTAAGGTATCCAGACAGTCTTTTCACAAAATTATGAATCCTAAGGTTCTTGTGCTGCTAGGTGTCCATGCAATGTTTTTATTGGTGTTTATTATGATCCTAAAAAAGTAACATAACCATTCAGCTAAAGCAAACAAATCACAACATAGGAAAACAATAGAAAAGAATCACATTCAATTGCTCTAAGAAAATAATGATAAGCAAGTAAAAAGGTAAAGTGCAGTAAGGTAACCCAATATGAGTTGGGTAAAGAATTGACATGACCTTATTATTAAATCCCGGGATAGAAACTCCATGAGCTTAGTTCAATCTAAATCCAATTTCCTAAAGAAACTAATTTTCTTATTTATAAACCATAAAAAATCATGAATTTTCCTAAACCATGTGTATTATCCAAATGAAACTAAACTAATTCTAATGCCAAAATCTAACAACCTAATCAAGGACTATTTTTAACCATTTTTTATTTTTTTGTGTTTTATTTATTTATTTATTGTTGTTCTAATAAGAGAGGACTCATACTGGGCTGTTAAGCCCAATCCGAATATGGTCCAATATGGTTCCACGGGTTTTGGTCAAATTGGACCCAAATTTAGGCTTTATTACTTCCAGCCTTTCCTAACTATATATTCTCAAAGCCCAATTTCGAAACTTACCCAACTCACATGAATGTCAAAGCCCATCTCTCGTTATAGCTAAGATTGGCCCAAACTATCTAAGCCAAATCAAATCCAAACTCATTCACCAAATATAAATACATGTGATATCCATATTTATAACTCGCCAATCGAAAGACGGATTATATTCAAATTTTTTGTTTCTCAAAACGAATATACAAGGGATTTGAGTTTGACATTGAGCTCAAAGCATCAATCTTTTTGTATGAATTTTCAAAATGGCCAGAGCTACTTAAAACCTTTCTTTTTTTTTGGTAAGTACTTAAAACCTTTCTTTATATCACACTATTCTTAAAATTGGCCCGAATATTTTTATCTTTACATTAAACCTTTCTTCTTTGTGTTTATTTGCTTGTTGAATTGGATCCCTTCGGTAAGTTTTTATCAACACATTTTATTCTAATAATAGAAATAAGTCTATTTCAAGCAATCAAATCTCGAGATCTTGAAATACCCCACTAACCTTAAGGACTCAAGAAATTCACATGAACGGCTCAAACACGAGAGCACATGGTAAAATGAGGAACCAAACTTGAGTTGTGTATCAAGTATCATGCAAGTGCAGCGGGAAGGTAATGCCGGTCCTTAACCGTCAAGCTAACCATTTTGAGGGTGAGTTTGGGAACCTCTTGACTAAGACTTGTACTGCAAAATTGTTTATTGGGAAGTAATATGCCGATGTTTCATTCATTTGCAAGAGCAGCATACATGAGAGAAATTAAGTTGGCGGCAGTGGCGAGATCTCATGCTAGAATGCAGGTATTGTTGATGCCGGCGCAGTGGCAGGAGGTCGAAGCTCTCCCCTGATTAGTTTTCTAATCAAAAGGCGCTTAAAAAATTAACCGCAATTTGGTGGTGGTGATATCCATATTTATAACTCACTAGTCAAAAGACGGATTATATTCCAATGCACTTTTATTGTGGGTGATACCGAAATGTATGATCTTTTTGCATGGATTTTCCAAATGGCCCGAGTTACGTAAAACCTTGTATGTGATTTTATCTTTATATTTAACCTTTATTCTTTCTGTTTATTTGCTTGTATCAACATATTTTATTCTAATGATTAATATGTCTGTTTTATGTGATTAAATCTTGAGACCTTGAAGTACCCCTCTAATTATACGCCAAATGAAGTTAATGAACAGCTCAAACATGGGTAAAATGAGGAACCAAACTTGAGTGGGCAAATTAACAAAAAAGTCCTAAACTTGTTCAGTTCTAAATCTTTTTTTGGCCAATTCAGTCCTAAACCTTTTACATTTGTGTCAAATCAATCTATCCGGTCAATTTTGATAGGCCGGCTGACACTGATGTGGATAATTTTTAATAATATTTTATTTTTTTTTCGAAATTTTTAATTTTTAATTTTCCTTTTCCTTTTCCTTTTGCCCTTCTTCCTTTTTTTCTTTTTTTTGTCGCCACAGTGGCCGGCGCCGCCCGGCATCCACGTCAGTACCGGCCAGCCAAAGTCGACCGGATGAACTGATCATGAATTAACACAAATGCAAAAGATTTAAAATTGAATTGATACAATTGCAATAGATTTAGGACTTTTTTGATAATTTTCCTAACTTGAGTTATGTATCGCGTATTGTGCACTTGTAGCGGAAAGGTAATGCCAGTCCATAGCCATTAAGCTGAGTGTTTTGAGGGTGAGTTTGGGAACGTCTTGACTAAGAATTGTACTGCAAAATTGTTTATTGGCAAATAAAATGCTGATGTTTTCATTCATTCAAGAGCAACATATATAAGGGATATTAAGTTGGCGGCGGCGGCGGCGGCACCAATGAGATCTCATGCTAGAAGCTTGGTACTTTGATCGACATAAATCTAGTAGTTCACATCGATCAAACATAAGTAAAACATGAATTCCCCTTCGCTATAACACAAGACATGAATTGCGAATTAAGGAGTTGGTGGGGGTGATATCTCATGTGAGAATGGGGGTTTCGATGAAGCCTAGAAAAGGTGCTTGGAGGACTCTGGTCTCACTTAATTTACCTTTTGATTAAGGGGAGTTTAAAGAAAATTTTTCCTAAGCAACCAATCAAGAACACAATTAATCAAACCTTACTTAGATCGAAGGGTTACTCTTATACATTGAAACCACCTAGAAAAGCGTCTTCACAATCAGTTCAACCGGTCAAAATCAAGTGATATCGCCTTATCTGTCCAACCTTAATTTCTGAGAAAGGGACTGCTGCTAATCAACCTTGAATGATCCCAAGAAGATCTAACATTATATGTTCTCTGATATAATTAGGCAATCCCGAGCCTCCTCCTCCTCAACAGGGCATCTATCGTGTGTGTTCTCTCTTTTAGCTTCTGCTTCTCTCGCAAAAGCTCAAGAAACGTGATAAAACATATACCTTTAGGTTCTTCTATAGGTCCAACCCCTAACTCCGCTTCTTGGCTCTCACCTTCAGGACTCTATGCCTTGGGGTTCTACCATCAAGGCCAAGGCTACACGGTTGGAATCTTCCTAGCCGAGATCCTGCCGAGAACTATCGTCTGGACAGCGAACCGGGACGATCTGCCCGTTTCCACTGGCGCCACCTTGCTCTTTACCAACGATGGACGCCTCATACTGCGATCCTCGCAAGGTCTAGAAACTTCCATTACTTCAGCCGCTAGGTCGGCCTTTACTGCTTCTATGCTTGATTCGGGCAATTTTGTGCTCTATGATCAAAAGGGAAGCGTATTATGGGGGAGCTTTGACTACCCGACAGATACCCTTTTGCCGACCCAGCACCTCTTAGCAGACCAACAGATAATCTCTAGCATCTCGGCAACGAACCACTCAACTGGGAATTTCCGTCTCAAGATGCAAAACGATGGGAATCTGGTTCAGTATCTGGTGAATACTCCGGATACAGCTCCGAATGCTTATTACGCATCTGGGACGAACGGCGCAGGAAACAATGTCTCGCTTAACTTTGATGTTGATGGGCATTTGTTCTTGCTCAACATCACGGGCTATGTCATAAGGAATATGACGTCTGGAGGGCTACTGATGAAGAGCATGATTTACCTCTTTAGGATTGACTCTGATTGCTTGACAAGATTATATTCATATGATTTGAATCAAAAGGGAAATTGGTCCATCGTGTGGTCGTCTACAAAAGATGAATGTGCTCCGAAGGGAATATGCGGCTGAAACAGTTTTTGTGTAAAAAATGACCAACAAGCTAATTGCCAATGTCTTCCCGGATTCGATTTTGTTGAGCAGGGAAATTGGGCAGCATGCTGCGAGAGGAATTTCACCGTCGAGACTTGCAAGACAAGAGAGGCGAGTGCAAGTTACATCATTCAAGCTGTTGATAATACCGTTTGGGAAGATGATTTGTACTCGGTCATTTCATCGACAGATGAAGATGGGTGCTCAAAGGCCTGTTTGGTGGACTGTAACTGTGAGGCTGCACTCTACAATGGTGGGAATTGCAGGAAACAAAGGCTTCCATTGAGATATGGAAGAATATTGATAACTGATCCGACCAGTGTTCTGATCAAGGTAGGCATCGCGAAACCCGTTGACGCTAATCAAGACAAGAAGGAAATAACTCGAATGGATATACTATTTCTTAGCCTTTCCCTCCTCGCTTTTGGATTCGTCATGATGGCTATTTCTGTAGTTATACTGTGCAAAAATAACGTGTGGACGTACCGAAGGATCCGCAATAATATGGAGGTTGGTTTGGCCAAAGATCTGGCACCTCGATTGTTCACTTATGCAGAACTCGAGTTTGTCATCGACAGTTTCAAGGAACAGATAGGTAGGGGAGCATTTGGAACAGTTTATAGAGGGGTGATTCGCGAGAAAATGGTTGCCGTCAAAAGACTCCATAAGTGCTTGGCTGAAGGGGAAAGAGAGTTTCAGACCGAGGTTGAAGTCATCGGTCGAACCCACCATCGAAACCTAGTCCACCTGCTTGGGTATTGTATGGAAGGAACGAATAGGCTTTTGGTGTACGGGTACATGAGCAACGGATCGCTTGCGAACATACTCTTCAATAGGCCCGAAAGCCAGCCCTTTTGGGATGAAAGAATGGAGATAGCACGGGATATAGGCCGAGGGGGCTATATCTGCATGAAGAGTGCGAGACACAAATTATCCACTGTGACATAAAGCCACAGAACATACTCATGGACAAGAACCATGCCAAGATTTCAGATTTTGGACTTGCAAAGCTGCTAAACGCAGACCAAACATGAACTTTTACGGGGATTCGTGGGACGAGAGGTTATGTGGCGCCCGAGTAGCACCAGAACCAGCCTGTGATGGTGAAGGCAGATGTTTACAGCTTCGGGATTATATATTTGGAGATCATCTGTTGCCGGAGGAGCGTGGAATTGAACTTTCCGGAGAGTGAAGCCATCTTGGAAGAATGGGTTCGTGAATGCTTTTGGAACGGTGAGACCGTGAAATTGACCGGTGATGAGAAGGTTGATGAGGATGAATTGAAGGCCGCTATCAAGGTCACGCTCTGGTGCATCTCCGATGACCCGACGCTCAGTCCTACGATGAAGAGAGTTCTATTGATGTTGGAAGGAAGTGCCCAAATCCCGATGCCTCCTATTACTTCATCTTCCATTTGTACCGACTAAGGCTATGTTTGAATACTTAACATATTGATGTATACAATAATGGGGAATCGAGAACTCCTACCTAGTAGTGCTTCTGGGATTGGACCAAGACATGAAGACATTATTTTTGTTCATTAAATAAAGTACAGATGATATTTCATTTGTGTGCATAGCATTGCTCTATATACGAACATCGGTCACTTTGCCATACCAAAAAGGGAATCGACATCACATGCCTGATTTATAGACAGAACGAAATCGACTACAACGGTGGAGAACAAGGGTTATCCTCTTAAAGTGCATGCTTCATCCAATTATCGTTTGATTCTCTTCGATCTTCACAATATATATCTCTAGATTTCAGAATATAGTTGCTTGAACGGGAAAATTGTCCAAAAAAAGTCTAAAATCTATTGTATTTTTGCCAATTCAGTCATAAACTTTCAATTTTGCCAATTCAGTCCTAAACCTTTTCACTTATTACCAGTTGAGTCGTGAACAATTTTACTTCTTATCAATTGAGTCTATTTGGCTAATTTTGGTTGAAAATTGCTGACGTGGACGCCAGCTGACCTTCCGTTGATTGCACTTTTTGACAGTTTTAGGACTTGATTGCGTTTTTTTGAAAGTTTTAAGACTTAATTGCATTTTCATTATAAGTTTTAGTCCCTTAAACTATCTAGACCAATATTCAAATATTGTTCTTCTTTGTTAGTTAGAAGAATGGGTTTGTCGAGAATTTTACACGCTAGTCTGAGTCCATCAAGACTGATCGACTCAAATTGACTTGTATGGATGCTCTTACTTGGCAGGTCTCGCTAGGGCTAAGTTCCATCTGCATGTCTATTCCCTTGCCGTGATATGCTGGTTGCTGAACGAGTCCACTTGACCAACAGAAACAAATTTGAAATTTCTGCAGCGAATACTCATATCCAGAGTGTTTAAATTCTCCATCGATTACTTCAGAGAAAGGAGCAATGTTTGTTGAATGGCTGCAAATTCTTCAGCGGGATATTTCATGGAATGGAGAAGCCATACCATATGCAATAAAAATGATTGCATTGGATAGCATGACAGTTGCGCAAACTTTTGGGAGAGAGTTTGCATAGGAGATGAGTAGTTTTGCAAGTGACTTTTGTTTCAGTTTTGTCGGTGTGCTTTCATTTCTTCCAATTGGATCGCCTATTCCATATTGTGATTCTACTCAGTTGCCATCGTCAACATCAGCACCATCAAGTGTTTACGAATGCCCCTCACGGTGCAGTGAATGCTTCGATAGCGAACACCTGATCACCTAAAACTTGAATCCTGATTGCTCGCCACAAATTGTAACCGGCAACGATTCTAGGGACAGGTTGTCCATCACATTTAGGATTGACTTGCCAATAGCCTCAGAGCTTGCTTCAATATCCATCACAACTTGTCTAATGCCATGTTCAAAGGCAACACACATGATTTCAAACTCGAAACAGACTGAATGCCCCAACAGGTGGGACTGAGAACTAGCAAGTAGCAACGAGTCCAGTTTAACCTATGCCGGCATATAGGTGACAAGTCTGGTTGTCATTAAAAGAATTAAAGAGAGGCATCAATTGCACTTTTGTGATAATTTTTAGGACCTGATTGCATTTGTGCATCCCGTTTTTTCGATTACCACCAATTTGATATGTCTTATTCCTTGACAAATTTTAGAACTTCTAGTGCACTTATCCATTTTTTATATACGAGTTACTTTCATTTGATTGAACGAATTTTTCACTGTACAGGTTAATTAAATTCCTTCTTGAACTAATTAATAGAATCTTATACTTTAGAGAAGTGTTATAATATATTAATATGAGTAAAGAGGGAACAACCATCAGAAGTCAATTAAGTTCTTTCTTGAACCGAATAAAATAGTCCTCTATTTATATGAAGTATTAGATTATTCTAGTAAGAATAGAAGGGCACTAACAAGAGTGTATGCACAAAAGGGAAAAGAGGAAACTAGGTTGAGACTTTAGAGAGAGAGAGAGAGAGAGAGAGAGAGAGAGAGAGAGAGAGAGAGAGAGAGAGAGAGAGAGAGAGAGAGAGAGAGAGAGAGAGAGAGAGAGAGAGAGAGAGAGTGGACAATTTAAAAGAATTAATATGCTTGGTTCTTGATCTCAGCATAAAATTGCATAGATATTACATAGTGTTTTATTTCATAAGGAAACAATACAACAATGTATGATAAATGAAGATATATTACAAGAGATGTCAATCTCTTAATTTTAGCATTTCCAAGAATCCATTTGCGATTTTGATTGACATTTCCATATTATTTCTCCCTCGATTGATAAGTAAGTGCCTTGACTCCCCTTCAAATTAGGAATGAGAAAATCCCAAATTCTCAATTTGCAACATAAGTTTCCAAATGCATTTCTAGATAATGACTTCATGAAGAGATCGGCAAGTTGATGTACATATGGAACATAATTAGTGACAAGTGTTTAAAGAGCCATTTTTTCATGCATATAATGATAACCTAATTCTATATGTTTAGTTTTTGTAGGAAACACATGATCAATCGGCATATAAAGTGCACTAATATTGTCACAAAACGCTATTGATGGACTTGAGAGATGAATGCCTAAAACTCTCAAAAGGAACAATATCCAAGTGATCTCTGCAACAGTTGACGCCATTGGATGATACTCGTTGGCACTAGATTGGGCATTCATTCATACCTTCTAGGGGTGAGCAGTTTCAAGTTCTATACAGGTTCCATCTAAAACCTGGAACCTACTCGTGGGAACAAATTCCTCACTTTTTGAAACTTAAAATCTACCCTACATACCTTCGAACCTAGTACCTAGCTTATCACAAATTCCAGGATCGATTCTAGGGTCTACTCAGGTTCTACTTGTATTATTAATTGAAAATTTTTAGTGAATAATCATTTTTTTAATATTTTAGTCTGTCGTACTCTAACTCTCAACTCACTCGTAGACTTTTACTCTCCCTCTTTGCAGAGTGTGGAAGTCGAAACCCACATTTGAAACTAAATGTATAAACGTCCTCACCACTAGCCCGTCTTCCCTTGGTGAGAAGGTAGGCGTTGAAAATATGTCTCGAGTTTGAGCCCAAAGCGAAATCTAAATATTTCGAATTGAATATTTTACGGATCTCCGAAATCGAGCAAAAAGGAAATATTTGAAATTCACTTTCCTAATGCACATTAGAGTCCTTGTTCTCAAACTAGAAAGTCCACATGGACTTTATGTTGAACTTTGACTCGGTCAATGTGTTAGAAGAAAGAAAGAATATTATAATTTCATAATTCTTGTGGAATTCATGGCCAGAAGTGGAAAGAAGAAATAAAATAAAAAGAAAAGAAAAGCATGTCTGGATTTGTTTCCTGATCCTAATCCGCGTGGACTTCTTTTGTTGACCAACATGGGACTTTCTGATATATATGTTCATGGTCAGGGGATGCTTTCAGCGAAGAAGTCTTCAAGCGCCTAATGCGAGCGCTTGGTGTGCCGTGCAAGTTAACTGGAAGCTATTGTGCACGAAGAAGGAAGTGCCGCATTCGTGAGTGCTTGGCGGTGGGCGTTTTCGTGGATTTTCGTTCGTGAATTACATCCAAGAAGAATTAGTGTTCAAGCGTAAATCTTGTGTTAAGATTTGTGTACGATTCCTTTGTGAGATTGAGAGATTATTTCGTGAGGAATTGTGGGGCTAAATACTGCGTGAGTTATTGGGTGTAATTGGGGCGTGAGAAATACCGAGAGTGTTTGAGTGACTCGAGTGTGGTTGTAATCTCCGTTGTATCGCTTGATCTATAGTGGAATTTCATGTTGCTCTCCTCGTGGACGTAGGTTGCTATGACCGAACTACGTAAATCTGGTGTCCGATTTATTTTCTTATTCTGTCAATTTTATTGTTCGATCACTTGGCTTCCGCAATAATTGGTATCAGAGCCTGGTTTGGCTGAGTTGAAGCGAATCGATGGCGGCAGAAGAAGGAAAAGTGAGAATTGACAGATTTGATGGAAAAGATTTTGGTTTCTTGAATATGCAAATTGAGGATCATCTATATCAGATGAAACTGCACTTGCCCTTGTCTGGGGAGAAGCCAGAGACGATGAAGCAAGCTGATTGGGAATTGCTGGATAGACGAGCTTTGGGTGTTATTCGGCTGACGTTGGCATGTAACGTTGCATTTAACATCGTGAAAGAGATAACCACTGCGGGTTTGATGAAAGCCCTGTCGGACATGTACGAGAAGCCCTCTGCGATCAACAAGGTCTATTTGATGCGACGTCTGTTTAATTTGAAGATGAACGAAGGTGCGTCAGTTGCTGATCATGTTAACGAATTCAATGTGATCGTTAGTCAATTGAGTTCAGTTGACATTGACTTTGAAGATAAGGTACGTGCTTTGATTCTATTATCATCATTGCCTGATAGTTGGAATACTACTGTTACTGCTGTTAGTAATTCCTCTGGGTCGATAAGTTTGACGTTTGATAGTGTTCGAGATTTAATTCTTAGTGAAGACATCCGTAGAAGAGAATCTGACGAACATATATCTCCTGCTTTAATAGGTGAAAATAGAGAAAGAACTGGTACACGTGTTAGCAGAAGTAGTATAAACTCGAATAGACGAAGTCAGTCTAGGACTGGTGGTGTTGTTTATTGGAGTTGTGGCAAGAGGGGGCATTTTAGAAGGGATTGCCTTAAGCTGAAAAACGACAAGGGTAAAGGAATTAGAGTTGATCATACAGATGATGTTGTAGCTATTGCTGACATTAATTCAAATAATGCTGATTTTGTCTTGTCTGTCATTGATAATTCGTTGTTTGGTGGATGGATTATGGATTCTGGTTGTTCTTTTCATGTTACACCAAACAGGAACTGATTTACTACTTATTAATGCACGGATAGTAGTAAAGTGCAGTTGGGGAATAACGCTGAATGCGATGTTATTGGTGTTGGTAATGTCAGAATCAGAATGCATGATGGTATTGTGAGGACATTGACTGAAGTGAGGCATGTTCCAGAGTTGAAGAAAAATCTGATTTCCTTGAGTGCCTTGGATTGAGCTGGGTGTCGGTATTCTTCAAAAGGTGGAGTTCTGAAAGTTCTTCGAGGTGCCTTGGTGATAATGAAAGGAATCAAGCATAGTGGCTTGTATGAGCTTCAAGGTAAGACAGTGATGGAATTCGCTGCAGAGACGCTGGATACATCGATTCGAGAGTCTGGATTGTGGCATATGCGTTTAGGGCACATTAGCGAAAGAAGCCTAAAGGATCTAAGTGAAAGAAATTTGCTATGTGGTTATGTGGCTAACGAACTGAATGTATACAGGTGCTGTGATTTAGATCAACGGCATAAAGTGCAGTTTAGTACGATTGTCAGAGAAATCACGGAAATTACAGAATTAATTCACTTGGATGTTTGTAGGTTGTCGCGATTTCCTTCGAGGAAGAGTGTCAGATTTATGCTAACAGTTATTGATGACTACTCGAGGAAGACTTGTGTATTTGTGCTAAGGCATAAATTTGATGCTATTGTCAGGATCAGGCAGTTGAAAGCTTTGATCGAAAAGGAGACTGGTAAAACGATCAAGCAGGTGCGGACTGACAGTAGTATGGAGTTTTGCTCGGAGCTGTTAAACGAATTCTGCATGAAGGAAGGCATAGTGAAATACTGCACTAGTGCCATTGAACCATAACAGGTTGCAGAATTGATGAGCAGAACATTAGTAGAGATGGCCCATAAAATGCTTTCTAGTGCTGATATGGCTAGGAGATTCCTGGCGGATGTACTTAGTATGGTGAGCTACTTGAAAAATAGATCCCCATTGGCTGCGATTGAATGTCGGACTCCCGAAAAAGTGTGATCAGGTAACGTCGTTGATTATTCTGTTATTAAAATATTTGGTTATCCATGTTATGCTCGAGTTAGTGATGGTAAGCTCGATGGAAGGATAAGAAAGTGCATGTTCCTAGGTTATGCACAAGGTGAGCGAGGCTACAAGTTATGGTGCCCGAAATTAAATTCACTTGTTATCAGCAGAGAAGTTACATTTGACGAGTCTCCAGTACTTCTAGCTAGGAGCGTTAATAGCAGTGTTTATACGGATCTGGACGGTGTTCAGCTTGAGGTGGAGTTGCAACCAGAAACTTCGAAGGTAGCAGATACTAGCGAAGTAATCGACATAGATGGTGCTTGTAGCGAGGTGGAGCCTATTGAACCAATAGTTACTGTAACTGCTAATATTGACAAGGTACGTATTCGATCTCCTGACAGATATGGATGCAATGATGGTTTTGCTTTATCTGCGATTGAGGAGATGGTGTCGGAAAATCCTTGTGAAGCGGTTAAAGGTGCATGTGGAGTTGGTGTTCTAATGAGGTCTACAGATATAGTGAAGTTCAAGCGAGGCTTGGACTTGAAAGACGTTTGTGGCTGTTGAGCCCATCGGGGGCTGTGGGAGAGCAGTAGCGAAATTCGGATTCTATCAAAGCGATTGTGACTTGGCTCAAACGTTGGGCTAAGGTAGAGATTGTTGAAAATATGTCTCGAGTTTGAACCCAAAGCGAAATCTAAATATTCCGAATTGAATATTTTGCGGATCTTCGAAACCGAGCAAAAAGGAAATATTTGAAATTCACTTTCCTAATGCACGTTGGAGTCCTTGTTCTCAAACTGGAAAGTCCACATGGACTTTATGTTGAACTTTGACTCGGTCAACGTGTTAGAAGAAAGAAAGAATATTATACTTTCATAATTCTTGTGGAATTCACGGCCAGAAGTGGAAAGAAGAAATAAAATAAAAAGAAAAGAAAAGCATGTCTGGATTTGTTTCTTGATCCTAATCCGCGTGGACTTCTTTTGTTGACCAACATGGGACTTCCTGATATATATGTTCATGGTCAGGGGATGCTTTCAGCGAAGAAGTCTTCAAGCGCCTAATGCGAGCGCTTGGTGTGCCGTGCAAGTGAACTGGAAGCAATTGTGCACGAAGAAGGAAGCGCCGCATTCGTGAGTGCTTGGTGGTGGGCGTTTTCGTGGATTTTCGTTCGTGAATTACATCCAAGAAGAATTAGTGTTCAAGCGTAAATCTTGTGTTAAGATTTGTGTACGATTCCTTTATGAGATTGAGAGATTATTTTGTGAGGAATTATGGGGCTAAATACTGCGTGAGTTATTGGGTGTAATTGGGGCTTGGGAAACACCGAGAGTATTTGAGTGACTCGAGTGTGGTTGTAATCTCCGTTGTATCGCTTGATCTATAGTGAAATTTCGTGCTGCTCTCCTTGTGGACGTAGGTCACTACGATCGAACTACATAAATCTGGTGTCTAATTTATTTTCTTATTTTGTTAATTTTATTGTTCGATCGCTTGGTTTCCGCAACAGTAGGGAATCAAACTCTCCACGTCTCTCATCCCAAATAGAAAGGGTGACCACTAGGGCAAACCCTAGTAGTTAGCAAATCATCACTTTTATTGATCACTATTTGCTATTACAATCCACCAACCACAATTTATATTTAGATACATGAGGAATATGAAACATTAACAAAATAAAAGTCTTAGTCGTAAAATGAAAGCCTAGACTAGTAGTTCTACATTTTACACTCATAATTGAATACCATGGATATCACATGATCGTGCAAAGACATGGACCAATAAAAACACAAAAACTTATTTCAAGTTCCATGTAACAACTACTTAGAATCGGGAACCTATCCGTCGAAATAGGTAACCCAATTTTCAGAATCTGGAACCTATCATGTATATCTTGGAACTTGAAACTAATATGTTCCCATTAGTTCGGTTTTTAGGTTCTAGGTTCTACCCTAAAACCATGCTCATCCCTAGTTCCTTCTTAGCACTCTATGATATGTGGTTGCTACCTAAGAAGGTATAAAACTAGTAGTTGATCACCAAGTCAAGTGGCAACTAGCCCAATTTGCATCACAAAGGGCATACAAGTCCAAAGTTCATTTGGACAAGATTTGCATTCCTCGATCTAATGGTCCCCGACACGAAGTAAAATGCACTTCACAATTTTAAAATGACTCGTAGTAAATTGATGCATGAATTGATAGACAAAATTGATCGCATATGAATTATCTAGCCATGTGATGGTAAGATATTGAAAACCTTCGATGATACTTCGATATAGCGCATGATCCGAAAATAGTTTTTGCATTTGTACTAGAAAGAGAGCTAGTGGCCATAGGCGTGGAAATTGGCTTGCAGCCCTCCATTTATGCACATTTAAGACCACTAGAAAATATCCTAACCTTCACACCCACAAAATTGTGCAATGGCTCCATATGCTTCATTGTAAATTCACTATCCAATGTAGGGATGAATCCATTAAGCAATTTGGGTCATCATCATTGACAATTGTGTTGTCCACATATAAAAATAGAGCCAAAGTACCATGATGCGTATCGTGCACTTGTAGTGGAAAGGTAATAATGATCCTTAACCATTAAGCTAACAGTTTTGGGGTGAGTTAGTGAACATCTTGACCAAGGCTTGTATTGCAAAATTGTTTATAGGCAAATAAAATGCCAATGTTTCATTCATTTGGAGAACAACATATATGAGGGAGATTAAGGTGGCAGTGGCACGGATGAGATCTCATGCTAAAATTGAGGTTTTGTCGAAGCTAGCACGGTGGCAGGAGGTCAGTGCTCTCCCCTGATCAATTTTCTAATGAAAGGTACTCAAAAAATCAACTGTGAGTTCATGTAGTATCATGTCGTAGAGTAGAAAATGTCGAAGATACATAAGAATCTTCAAAAGGAATCCATCAAAACTAAAACTTGGGGATAATTGTCCAAGAACTCATAAACTTATCGTACGACAACTAATTCAGTCCTAAATATTTTAATTGTGCCAATTTAGTTCTAAACCTTTTGACTATTTACCAATTTAATATAAACCTTTCTTTGTGTCAATTTAGCCTTAAACCTTTTGGAGATTGGCCAATTCAGTCATAAACCTATTATTTCGATATTTGGCCGGAAGGACTACATCGACAAGTCGTTAAAATGTTTAAGAGTAAATTGGCAAATTATCAAAAGATTTAGGACTAAATTGGCAAATCATCAAAATGTTTAAGAATAAATTGGCATAATTTTAAGGTTTATGACTGAATTGGCCTTAATTCAATAGATTTAAAATTTTTTGGACAATTTTCTCCTAAACCATGACGTGTTCTATGTTGGAAAAGCATTTAATGATATTTTAAAACCAAGCCAGTCATGTTGACTTTGACTCTATTAGCCTAACATTTTTTTTTATCTGTCATATTCTAACTCTCAATTTACTCTCAAACTTTTTGCTGCGTCTTTTTGCAGAGTGTGGGAGTCGAAACCCACATTTGAAACTAAACATCCCCATCCCCATCCCCAGCCCCTTGAGAAGGTGGGGGATCGAACTCCCCACCTCCCCTTTCTCAAATAGGAAGGATGGCCACAAGGATAAACCCTAATGGTTTGTTAGCCTAACCTTAATTAGTGAGAAAGGGACAGGTTGCCAACCAATGCTTGAATCATTTGAAGATGATCTTAGCTTTGCATTTTCACTAACATCAAACTAGTGATTCAGTGTGATCAAACATAAGCAAAACATGAAATTCCCATTTGCAATAGCACAACATATTAATTGGGAATCAAGAGGTGCTTAAAGAAAATTAAACCACATAACTGGGTTTAATGCCAAGTGATGGTGTAGGAGTTTTTCCTAAACAACGAATCAAGAAAACAACAATCAAACCTCAGACTGAAGGATTACTCCACTATACTGAAACAACCTAGAGAAACCTAATGATGATACGTGTTCCTGAAAAGCATCTTCACAGTTATTTCAACCGATCAAAATCATGTTGAGTTTGAGTTACTTGTCCCGACCTTACCATCTTCATTTTTGTCATTTACTTTATCAAAACGATAAATTCAGAAAAATGGAGTAATTTCGATTTCGATCCGGGCCAGCCCGTAACTTTTTTTTCTTCATTTTTTGATAAAATAGGAAGAAAATGAATTATCTCTTGCCCATATCTTTTCGATAAGTTGTTTGTGTGTTTATGCGTGCGTGCACGAGTACCTACATTTCCTAAATCATCGATAGTCTCTTACAGGATTTTTTGGGTTGGCAATTTGAAGTTGAAGTTTAGTGGAGCATTTACAAATTTTTTTTGGACCAACGAGCATTTAATGAAACAACGAGATTACTGGTAAAAAAGAAGAAGACAGCCAACGAGATGAATTATGAATTTCAATATAGGCTCTAGAGATATTTGCTAGAGTTATGCGCGGCAGAATGGTGGTGAAAATCTCAAACGCGATCGTTTGTCAAAACCTTAAATCACGACCAGTCATTTCTAATACACAAGCATTATTATTAAGTAATTTTCTTAATTTGTTACTCAAGTAATATCGATTTCTCAATTGCGTGCCAAATGTGGTTAATCGTCCTTCGTCGTTGCGAGAAAAAAGGTTTGCGAGCTAACTTTGAGTGATTAAGAATCGAACCTCATGTCTAATGCAAGGCGTTAAGTATAATTGCTTTCCAACTTAGCTGAGTAATTCGCTATCTAAGTTAATATTGATTAAGAGAAAAAGAGAAGGTTATTATTACTAGCAAAAGGGAAAAAACACAATAATAAATAAGAAGACGAACAAAAAGGTTGTTCGTCCTTGATGCGTAGTCCTTAACTTACGCCTGTTTTTCATCAGAAAAGACAGTCCAATTATTACTCCAAAGATGTCCATGTGTATAAATATAATGTCATGCTATTATACGAATATAATTGATGGGATCACCACTTCATGGTGCTTAGTGGCCATAATGTAAAGCTGAAATTTATTAAAAAAAAAGAAGATAAAAAAAGAGATTTATATTCTTACCTTTACAAAAAAAAAAGAGATTTATTATTGGAGGAGTATATACTATATGGGTATTTGAATATTATTCTCTGATTGGAAATCATGAAGCTTCCATGATTTTCTAGCACTTGTAGTGGCACCAAACTAATTTCAATTCATAAGGGTACCAAAATCTTTAGGTAGGACTGAATGCTCGTGCCGTCGAAATTAATTTCATTAAATGGTTGTTCCGTTATTTAAGTGCGACCTTCTTGGTAAAATTACATGTTCAAGCTTAACCTAGTGATCTAATATTTGTACTAAATTAAATACCGTTGCAACCTAACAATAGAGATCTTACATTCAATTGGTTAGGTGGCTAAGAACATAGGTATGGCACCGTAGTCAAGAAGGAACATTTGATAGTATAGGGGAGTTGAAATTCATGTCAATTTTAACCAAAAAAAATTATTTGCTAATTTTCTTTTAGAGTCAAAGGGGCTGTTAGATTGTGGGTCATTGTGGAGACATTTTATTTTCATTCTCTTAAATAATTAAAGACTTAATTTAGAAAAAAAAGGGGGATGAAAGTCAATATAATATAACTCAAAAGTCAATAGAATATCTTCTTTCTGTATACCATGTGAGGTGTCTCAATTTTTGTATTTTATATTCAAAGAGGACACCTTGTGGGGAAAGTTCTCAAAATTATTGCTATTTATTTAGTGCCTCATTGACCAGTAAGACAATAATAGTATGACTCTAAGGGCCCATTTGGTTCTACTTTGGAGGAATGCGTTTGGGGAAATACAAATACCTTTGGGTTAAAGGGGTTTTTCGAAATGCAAGTAATATTTGGTAAGTGTTTTTTAAAATCAACTTGAGCTAAAGGACTTTTGCTAATATTTAAACAAAAAAGGCTCCAGTGGAGCTTAACCACCGGCCACCGCCGTTGGCCAGATCTTGTTGCTGGCCAACCGCCGACAGTCAGATCTAGTCACCGGCCACCGCCACCTGGGGTCACGTGACCCCGGCAACGGCCGCCTGGGGTTGTCGGACCTCGGGCGGTGGTCACCGGGGTCGAGCTAGCCCTCAGGCGGCAGTCGTCGGTTGCCGGCCGCCGGACCTGCCTCTAGGGAAGATGAACAGTTGCGATGAGCAGTGCAAGTTACATTTCGAAAATGCAACTTCTCAGGGCACCTTCACCCTTATATTGGCCAAAAGTCCCTTGGAGAGCATTCCAAATGCAATTGCATCTCCCATAAGTAAGTAAAAAAAATTGCCAAACACTATTTGCATTTGGCCAAGGGACTTTCGTGCTCAAATGAGCATTCTAAATACTGATCCAAACGGGGCCTAACTCCTTCCTTGTTTCATGGCGAAAAGTCTTGTATAAGACAATTAAATTAAAGAAACAAAGTTTGCCCGATTGGCTAAGAGTTAGAAATGCAATGGTGACTTTTTTGGCACTGGTGGAGCAGCATTTTCTGCAAGAGAAAATAATTAGGAGAGGCGATGGAAATAATTCTCTGAATCTGATTAATCATGAGTTTCGAAGCTACTAAGTTATTGTCCGATTTGACTTTCGAGCCTTACAATTTTGTCATTTGGCGTACGGGTAGATTATTTCTCAAGATATCACCAAACTTGGCGGTGCTCTCACGTGAGCACGCTTATCGTTGAAGTTTTAGACTTTGTTTGTTTCGTGGAAAATATTTTCCTCATTTTCTGAAGTTTGGTTTGCTCGGAAAAATGAGTCAATGGAAAATGTTTTCCTAATCAATGGAAAACCTATGCTTAAATACAAGAAAATGACTTCCTCTTCGAAAAATCAAATAACACTTGTCAAATATATGACTAGGTATGGACGCTTAGACCTGAAACTCTATACTTGAACATGGGAACCCTAGTGCCGGTTTCTAGGTCTTATTAGTGTTCAGGATCAGGGTCTTCGAAATCAGGCCCCCGATGCCTACACCCAAGTCTATTGAGGCTAAGCCCAAAGCCTTGGTGCCCGTGCCCAATGCTTGGAACTGGAGCTTGGGTCCATAAAGGTAGTGCTTGGGTCCTCGACGCTCGAGCTCTGGTCCCCAGCACTTAGGCCTGGGTCCATAAAGGCCATGAGCGAATCCTCGGCCCTCGGGTCCTTAGTTAATGAAACGTTCGTTCTTATAAAAATATATTTTTTTAAAAAAATCTGAGTTTTCATTATTTTTTATTTTCTTTCCTTTTCTATTTCCTTCTTCCTCAACTGGTCGTTGACCACGGTAATTGGCCACAGGTGAGGGACAAGCTCGCCTAAGGCTGGCGAGGCTCAACCTCACCATATTCCAATAAGCCGAGTCTTGCCCGTCTCCATCTCACTAGATCCGACGAGCTCTCCAAAGGTAGAGCCTCGCCGATCTGGCAAGGCCTCGGGCTTTGACCTTCAAGCTTCTAGATTTGGCCTTCGAACTTCGAGCTTTGACCTTACGAATTTGACGAAGCCTCGAGTTTGTCGGCCTCGGTTGAGCTCAAGCTCGCTGGATCTGGCGAGTGGAGTCTCACCCGAGGTTGGCTCGACTTGTCTTGCTGGAATTTGGTGAGCTTGAGCCTCGCCGACCTTGGGCGAGCTCATCCCTCATCTATGGCTGGTCGTCGTGGCTGGTGACTGGCCAAGGAAGAAGGAAAAGAAAAAGAAAGGAAATAAAGAAAAAAGAAAAAGAAAGAAAAGGAAAAAGAACATAAAAAATAAAAAAAAGTGAATTTTTTGGTAATTTTCTCTAGAAAAATCAAATTAGATTTTCCATATCAAAGGACAAAATATTTTCTAGTTCTTTTTTAGGTTTCAGCTAAACACCGGATAATATTGTCATTTTCCTGGAAAATGGTTTCTTGAAAAATATTTTTCGCGAAACAAACGAAACCTTAATATTAAACGTTACCATTACATCAAAAGACGCATCTTATAAGTAAATATCAATTTCTCATATATAATTTAAGAACGCTTCCCCCATATTCGGTGCGCAACTTAATTCATTCTTACCCCATGCTACACCCTACAAGTCTACCGAGAGCTGTTCCTTATCTTAGTCTCTTGCCCTCCCGATCACTCCCCGCCCTCGTCGGATCGGTCATCACAGGCTAGGCCAAATGATAAGAAGAGTCTCTATTTTTGTGCATTTGTTTGCTTGATATATAAAGTAAATGCAATGTCATGTAAATTTGCTTAAATCTTGGGAGTGTCAATTCAAATGAACAATTAGAGAATGCCCATTAAAAATGATGATTATGATAACACTCCCTCTTTTGCTCGCTAATCAGAAGTATCCAGGGAAATCTTACTAACTATAGGAGGTCCCACCATCATGCTTTAATTAAATTCCGCTTTCTTTGACTTTCTACATTAAACGATAAAATTGCAATAGTTTAATTGCAATATTTTTTTTGATCAAATGTTTAATTGCAATAGTTATATCACAAAGAATTGGGGCGGGGGGGTTGTTTTGCAAATTAATTCCAATTAATGATCTCCTTTGTAAAGCTGCAAGAATGAAGGCTAGAAAACAAAATAGAAAATGTTTTAAGTTTCAATTGGCCAACAAGCACGGATCGATGAGACGATCGATCACTGTCAAATAAGTCAAGAATTATGCAAAGTCCGTGTAATTTGACATCATGACACGAGAGGAAAGCAAAGGTCAATTTTTACTGACTTGCTAGCATGCAACTCTACACTAAAAAACAAACAAATTAATGAAAATGCCAGCATGGCACCAGCTGATGAGATTAGGGATCGGAGCATAAGTTAATGTCGCGACAGGCAATAATCGAATTTTGGAGGGGGTTTTTTTTTTTCCAATTTTCATCCCTAATTTCCAATTCGTGTAATTTTTTTAGTCACAAACGACGTCGGATTGACTAATTCGAATCCAATCAAACTGAAGAGTTGTTGGCTTTGGGCCTTGGGGCTTTTTGTCCTTGGGACCTTTTGGGTTTAGTGTTAGTTGATTTTAGCCCAAGTGCCGAGTCTGTTTTTGGGACTCACACGTGTTTCTTGATGTGACTTGTTGATGAATATGAATCCTTTTTTTTTTTGAATAATTCAGGGCATGTCGTGACCTTCTTTTCCGTTGGGAGAAGAGGACGAGTTTAGAAGTAATGGCGAATGTGGACCAACGGTCCTCAATTGGTTTGGGTTTTTCGAAACCCTTACCTCGCGCGGCGATAGGGATTTTCATTTAAATTCAATTAACCGTATAAGAGTTTTATATGAAGAGTAGCCACAAGTCTATTGGGGTTGGTTAGAAATCAAGTGAAGTATGAGAGTATACTTACTTCCTATGCAACTAGAGATTTAAGGTCAAGGATTTGATTACACCAGTTGTCTAACTAGTGCCCTTTTAGTACTTTATTATTTGTCAACTAAGGTGTCCAGGCAATCTTTTCGCAAAATTATGAATCCTAAGGTTCTTGCACTGCTAGGTGTCCATGCGATGTTTTTATTGGTGCTCATTATGATCCTAAAAAAGTAACATAACCATTTAGCTAAAGCGAGCAAATCACAACATAGGAAAACAATATAAAAGAATCACATTCAATTGCTCTAAGAAAGTAATGATGAGCAAGTAAAAAGGTAAAGTGCAGTAAGATAACCCAATATGAGTCGAGTAAAGAATTAACATGACCTTTTTATTAAACCCCAGGATAGGAAATCCGTGAGCTTAGTTCAATCTAAATCCAATTTCCTAAAGAAACTAATTTTCTTATTTATAAACCATAAAAAATCATGAATTTTCCTAAACCATGTGTATTATCCAAATGAAACTAAACTAATTCTAATGCTAAAATCTAACAACCTAATCAAGGACTATTTTTTAGTCATTTTCTATTTTTTGTGTTTTATTTATTTATTTATTATTGTTCTGATAAGAGAGGACTCAGACTGGGCTGTTAAGCCCAATCCGAATATGATCCAATATGGTTCCACGGGTTTTGGTCAAATTGGACTCAAATTTGGGCTTTATCACTTCCAGCCTTTCCTAACTATATATTCCCAAAGCCCAATTCCGAAGCTTACCCAACTGAAGCCTATATATCCACATGAATGTCAAAGCCCATCTCTCGTTATAGCTAAGTTTGGCCCAAACTATCTAAGCCAAATCAAACCCAAACTCGTTCACCAAATATAAATACGGGTTCTATCTATATTTATGAGTCACCAATCGAAAGACGGACTAGATTCAAGTTGTTTTGTTTCTCAAGGTTTGACAAGAATGGATATAGAAGGAATTTGAGTTCGACATTGAGCTTAAAGCATCAATCTTTTTGCATGAATTTTCAAAATGGCCAGAGCTAATTAAAACCTTTCTTTATGTTACACCCTTCTTTAAACCTTTCAAAATAGCCCGGACACATTTATCTTTATATTAAACCTTTCTTCTTTGCGTTTAGCGAAAAAGGGGAAATCTGCTGGTATAAGTATGTGGTAGAGATAAAAACTTTGGCTTCTCTGCGAAGCGCTCCCTCAGACGTTTCCACTCCTGCCCTCGCAAGCAAAGAAGTTTCAAGATACTAGGTCACCAAGTGAAAGTGAACAGCCCCGAGCAAAACGCAGTACCTCTTCTCTCTTGCTATCAGGGGCAGTAATGCCCTTGCCAGAACTGTTCCATCTCTCTCGCTCAACCCTACTTCTTTCTCTTTCTCATTATGACACTTATCACCTCAACTGCCATCTCAATTGCTGCGAAGCGTTATATTCGCATGACTGATTTGAATTGCGAATGCTTGCTCAGGAGTGAGATCTTTTTCTAATCATTTTGCCGAAAAAAATAAGAAATTGTTCATTGGTATCGTTCTCGATTGGTTCGAAAAAAGAATCGGACCATAGAAGATCCCCTTTAAGATCAAACTATTCCATCTAATTGAGTATGATTGTATGTGTGATAGCATCTACTATTAGCTCTTGTACACATGAATGCAAGAAAAAAGAAAGAGCTTATGATAGGTGTTGCGGAAGCCAAGCGATCGAACAATAAAATTGACAGAATAAAAAAATAGATCGAACATCAGATTTACGTGGTTCGGTCGTAGTGACCTACGTCCACGGGGAGAGCAGTATGGAATTCCACTATAGATCAAGTGATACAACGGAAATTACAACTACACTCGAGTCACTCAAACACTCTCGGTGTTTTCCAAGCCCCAATTACATCCAATAACACACACAGTGTTTAGCCCCACAATTCCTTATGAAATAATCTCTCAATCTCGCAAAAGAATTGTACAATAATCTTAATACAAGATTTAATCGCTACGAACACTTGAGCTCTTAGTATAATTCCATGAACAAAATCACAAACCCACAAACAAACACTCGCTTGCAGAGCAACGCTTCAAAAAGTCTTCGCTTCTGCACAAATCTTCGCGGACGAAGCACTTGCACACTGCGGTGCTTCAAGACTTCGTAAAAAAAAAGAGTTGTCTGACCCATTGTATTTATATATATACACACATGAAACCAAGTCCGACTCCAATGGGACTTCACCAGGGAAAGATAATCTTGTCTTTTATTTCTTTCTTGACCGAGTCAAAGAATAAAGCTCCCTTTGGAGTTTCCTCTTCTTTTGACCGTAAATTCCACGAGAATTAGGAAAGAATAATATTTTTTCTTTATTCGCTGATTTCAATTTCCTATCAGGAAATATCTAATTAAAAATATTCGAATTTTCGCTTTGGGCTCAAATTCGAGACATAGTTTAATAATTTCCACCTTGGCTCGTCGTTTGAGCTAAGTTACAATCGCTTTGATAGAATTCGAATTTCGCTACTACTCTCCCACAGCTCCAATGGGCTCAACCGCCACATACGTCTTTCAAGTCCAAGCCTCGCTTGAACTTCGCCATAACTGTAGACCTCATTAGAACACCAACTCTACATGCACCTTTAACCGCTTCACAAGGATTTTTCGACACAACCTCCTCAACCGCAGATAAAGCAAAACCATCATTGCATCCATATCTGTTCGAAGATCGAATATGCACCTTGTCAATATTAGCAGTTACAATAACTGTTGGCTCAATAGGCTCCACCTCGCTACAAGCACCATCTATATCAATTACTTCGTCAGTACCTGCTACCTTAGGAGTTTCTAGTTGCAACTCCACCTCAAGCTGAACACTGTCTAAATCTGTATAAACACTGCTATTAACACTCCTAGCCAAAAGTACTGGAGACTCATCAAATGTAACTTCTCTGTTGATAATAGGTGAATTTAATTTCAGGCACCACAACTTATAGCCCCTCTCACCTTGTGTATAACCTAGGAACATGCATTTCATTGCCCTTCCATCGAGCTTACCATCACTAACTCGAACATAACATGGACAACCAAATATTTTAGGAACAGAATAATCAGCAATATTACCTGACCACACTTCTTCGGGAGTCCGACATCCAATCGCAGTCGATGGGGATCTATTCTTCAGGTAGCTCGCCATACTAAGCGCATCCGCTAGGAATCTCCTAACTATACCAGCACTAGAGAGCATTTTATGGGTCGTCTCTAGTAATGTTCTGCTCATCAACTCCGCAACATGGTGTGGTTCATTGGCACTAGTGCGATGTTTCACTATACCTTCCTTCATGCAGAATTCATCTAACAACTCCGAGCAAAACTCCATACTACTGTCAGCCCGCACCTGCTTGATCGTTTTATCAGTCTCCTTTTCGATTAAAACTTTCAACTGCTTAATCCTGACAATAGCATCAAACTTGTGCATAAGCACAAACACCCACGTCTTCCTCGAGTAGTCATCAACAACTGTTAGTATAAATCTGGCACTCTTCCTTGAAGGAAATCGCAAAAACCTGCGAACATTCAAGTGAATTAATTCTGCAATTTCAGTGGTTTCTCTGACAACCGTACTAAACTGCACTTTTCGCCATTGATCTAAATCATAGCATCTGCATACATTCAGTTCATTAGCCACATAACCACATAACAAATTTCTTTCACTTAGAACCTTCAGGCTTTTCTCGCTAATATGCCCCAAACGCATATGCCACAATTCAAACTCTCGAACAGATGCATCCGATGTCTCCGTAGCGAATTCCGTCACTATCTCACCTTGAAGCTCATACAGGCCGCTATACTTGATTCCTTTCTTATCACCAAGGCACCTCGAACAACTTTCAGAACTCCACGTTCTCAAGAATATCGACACCCAGCTGAATCTAGGGCACTTAAGGAAATCGGATTTTTCTTCAATTCTGGAACATGCCTTACTCCAGCCAATGTCCACACGATACCATCATACATTCTGATCCTAACATCACCAACACCTATAACATCGCACTCAGCATTGTTCCCCAACTGCACTTTACTACTATCCATGCGCTGATACGTAGTAAACCAGTTCCTTTTTGGTGTAGCGTGAAAAGAACAACCAGAATCCATAATCCATCCGCCAAATGACGAATCATCAAGGACAGACAAGACAAAATCAGCATTATCCGAATTACCGTATGCTATAGCAGCAACATCATCCGCAGACTCAACTTTAATTCCCTTACCCTTATCGTTTTTTAGCTTAAGACAATCCCTTCTAAGATGCCCCCTCTTGCCACAGCTCCAACAGACAATACCACCAGTCCTAGACTGACTTCGTCTATTCGAGTTCATATTACTTCTGCTAATACGTGTACCAGTTCTTCCTCTATTTTCACCTACTAAAGCAGCAAATATATGTTCGCCAAATTCTCTTCTACGGATGTCTTCATTCAGAATTAAATCTTGAACACCATCAAACGTCAAACTTGTTGACCCAGAGGAACTACTAACGGCAGTAACAGTAGTATTCCAACAATCAGGTAATGAGGATAATAGAATCAAAGTACGTACCTCATCTTCAAAGTCAATGTCAATTGAACTCAATTGACTAACAATCACATTGAATTCATTAATATGATCAGCAACTAACGCACCTTCACTCATCTTCAAATTAAACAGACGTCGCATTAAATAAACTTTGTTGATTGCAGAAGGCTTCTAGTACATGTCCGATTGGGCTTTCATTAAACCTGCAGTGGTTGTCTCTTTCACGATGTTAAATGTGATGTTACGTGCCAACATTAGTCGAATAACACCCAAAGCTCGTCTATTCAGCAATTCCCAATCAGCTTGCTTCATCGTCTCTGGCTTCTCCCCAGACAAGGACAAGTGCAGTTTCATCAGATATAGATGATCCTCAATCTGCATCTTCCAGAAACCAAAATTCTTCCCATCAAATCTATCGATTCTCACTTTTCCTTCTTCTGTCGCCATCGATTCACTTCAACTTAAGCAAGCCTAGCTTTGATACCAATTGTTGCGGAAGCCAAGCGATCGAATAATAAAATTGACAGAATAAAAAAATAGATCGAACATCAGATTTATGTGGTTCGGTCGTAGTGACCTACGTCCACGGGGAGACCAGCACGGAATTCCACTATAGATCAAGCGATACAACGGAAATTACAACCACACTCGAGTCACTCAAACACTTTCGGTGTTTTCCAAGCCCTAATTATATCCAATAACACACACATTGTTTAGCCCCACAATTCCTTATGAAATAATCTCTCAATCTCGCAAAAGAATTGTACAATAATCTTAATACAAGATTTAATCGCTACGAACACTTGAGCTCTTGGTATAATTCCATGAACAAAATCACGAACCCACAAACAAACACTCGCTTGCTGAGCAGCGCTTTAAAAAGTCTTCGCTTCTGCACAAATCTTTGCGGACCAAGCACTCGCACACTGCGGCGCTTCAAGACTTCGTCAAAAAAAAGAGTTGTCTGACCCATTGTATTTATATATATACACACATGAAACCAAGTCCGACTCCAATGGGACTTCACCAGGGAAAGATAATCTTGTCTTTTATTTCTTTCTTGATTGAGTCAAAGAATAAAGCTCTCTTTGGAGTTTCGTCTTCTTTTGACCGTAAATTCCACAAGAATTAGGAAAGAAAAATATTCTTTCTTTCTTCGCTAATTCCAATTTCATATCAGGAAATATTCAATTAAAAATATTCGAATTTTCGCTTCGGGCTCAAATTCGAGACATATTTTAACAATAGGAATTCCGGTTTATGGTTTCTAGTGTTAGAAAGTTTCTTGTTTGTGGCTAGAAGAGAAAACCTGGGTACGCTATTTGGAAACCCTTGTTTGAGCCCTTTTTGCCAGAGGAGATGGGGAAAGACCTTTCCTGCTAGGACTGAAAATCCTGTATTTTACATATTCATACGATTGCCCTTCCCTAAGCCATAAGATACCTTCTCCTAGTCGTCGGCATGACACCTATTATTTGGTTTCTCAAAAGATGTAGCTATAGCCATTTCGGCTTCGAAAGGCATTGTTGAAATTACACAGCGAACTCCAGGCTAGGTCTGGGATCGATCCCATCTAGCAAAGAAAGCAGTCACGCCAGAAAGAAGAAAGTCAAGCTTTTAAACTGCCCTTATTCCATTCCTTCAACATCTCCAGAGCTAACACCTGAAATGATGTGGCTGCAGGCCCAACATAGGTTAGGTTGTAGCGCTTGTTGAATTGGATCCTTTTGGTAAGTTTTTATCAACACATTTTATTCTAATTAATGAAAATAAGTCCATTTTAAGCAATCAAATCTCGAGATCTTGAAATAGCTCACTAACCATATGAACTCAAGAAATTCATGTGAACGGGTCCAACACGAAAGCACATGGTAAAATGAGGAATCAAACTTGAGTTGTATATCAAGTATTGTTGCACGTGTAGCAGAAAGGTAATGCCGGTCCTTAACCATCAAGCTAACCAATTTGAGGGTGAGTTTAAGAACGTCTTGACTAGGACTTGTGCTGCAAAATTGTTTATTGGATAATAAAATGCTGATGTTTCATTGATTTGCAAGAACAGCATATATGAGGGTAATTAAGTTGGCGGCGGTGGCTAGATCTCATGCTAGAACGGAGGTATAGTCAAAGCCGGCACGGTGGCAGGAGGTCTAAGCTCTCCCTTGATAAAATTTCTGATTAAAAAGTGCTTAAAAATTAACCGTAATTCTTTGTAGTGCCCCGTCGCGGGGTACGAGATATCGAAGGCGTATGAGAATTTTCAAAAGTAACCCAGCAAAGCGGAAACTTCCCTAAATCACAACTTGTAAAAATGATAGTCAAGTCCTTGATTGAAAGAAGGCTCTACTATTCAAACAACATATCTAGAGGAGACCCTAGAGAACCTATCACATGTCTTATGTCGGAAAAAAGTATTCAAAGATGTTTAAAACCAATCCAGTCAAGTCCTCGGCTGCTAACCAATGTTTGAATTGGTCCAAGATGATCTTAACTTCCCACTTTGACCGACGCAAATCTAGCAATTCACAGTGATCAAACATAAGCAAAAACATGAATTCCCCTTCGCCGTAACACAACATATGAATTGGGAACTAAGCCCACAGAAGGTGCTTGGAGGACTATGCTCTCACTTAATATATCTTTTGATTAAGAGGTGCTTAAAGGAAATTTTTCCTATGCAACCAATCAAGAACGCAATAATCAAACCTTAGATTGAAGGGTTACTCTTCTTCATTGAAACAACCAAGAAAAGCATCTTCACAATTGGTTCAACATTTTGACTCATCTGTTCAACCTTAAATTGCTGAGAAAGGGACTGGTGCTAAGGGACCTTGAATGATTCCAAGAAGATCAAACATTACATATTCTCTAATATAACTAAGCAATTCCGAGCCTCCATCTTCTCAACATGGCATCTATCGTTTGTGTTCTCTTTCTTTTAGCTTCTGCTTCTCTTGCAAAAGCTCAAGAAACAAGATCAAACATAAAGCTAGGTTCTTCTCTAGGTCCAACCTCTAACTCCTCTTCTTGGCTCTCACCTTCAGGACTCTATGGCTTCGGGTTCTACCCTCAAGGCCAAGGCTATGCCGTTGGAGTTTTCGCCGCCGGGATCCCGCCAAGAACTGTCATCTGGACTGCGAATCGGGACGATCTGCCCGTTTCCGCTGGTGCCACCTTGCTCTTCACCAATGACGGGCGCCTCATATTGCGATCCTCGCAAGGTCAAGAAACTTCCATTATGTCGGCCGCTGGTTCGGCCTATTCTGCTTCTATGCTTGATTCGGGCAATTTTGTGCTGTACGATCCTAACGGAAGTGTGTTATGGGAGAGCTTTGACTACCCAACAGATACCCTTTTGCCGACCCAGCGCCTCTTGGCAGGCCAACAGATAATCTCTAGCATCTCGGCAATGAACCACTCGACCGGGCTTTTCCGTCTCAAGATGCAAAATGATGGGAATCTGATTCAGTATCCAGTGAACACTCCGGATACTGCTCCATATTCTTATTTCACATCTTGGACAGGCAAAGCGGGAGACAATGTCTCGCTCAACTTTGATGTTGATGGTCATTTGTTCTTGCTCAACACCACCGGCTATGTCATATGGAATATGACGCCCGGAGGATTACCTACGAAGAGCACGATTTATAACTTTAGGATTGACTATGATGGTTTGATGAGATTATATTCATATGATTTGAATCAAAAGGGAAATTGGTTGGTCGTATGGTCGTCTACAAAGGATGAATGTGATCCGAAGGTTTATGTGGCCTAAATGGTTTTTGTGTAAAAAACGACCAACAAGCTAATTGCAGATGTCTTCCCGGATTTGATTTTGTTGAGCCAGGAAATTGGGCAGCAGGTTGTGAGAGGAATTTCACCGCCGAGACTTGCAAAACAGGAGATGCGAGTGCGAGTTACATCATCCAAGCTGTTGATAATACCCTTTGGGAAGATGATTCGTATTCGGTCGTTTCGTTGACAGATAAAGATGGGTGCAAACAGGCCTGTTTGGAGGACTGTAACTGCGAGGCTGCACTCTACAATGGTGGGAATTGCAGGAAACAAAGGCTTCCATTGAGATATGGAAGAATATTGATAACTGATGCAACCAGTGCACTGATCAAGGTAGGCATCGCGAAACCCGTCAATGCTAATCAAAACAAGAAGGAAATAACCCGAATGGACATACTATTTCTTAGCCTTTCGCTCCTTGCTTTTGGATCTGTTATGATGGCTATTTCTGTAGTTATACTATGCAAAAGTAACGTATGGATGTACCGAAGGATCCGCAATAATATGGAGGTTGGTTTCGCAAAAGATCCGGCACCTCGATCGTTCACTTATGCAGAAATCGAGTTAGTCACTGACGGTTTCAAGGAACAGATAGGTAGGGGAGCATTTGGAACAGTTTATAAAGGGGTGATTGGCGAGAAGATGGTTGCTGTCAAAAGACTTGATAAGTTCTTGGCTGAAGGCGAAAGAGAGTTTCAGACTGAGGTTGAAGTCATCGGTCGAACCCACCATCGAAACCTAGTTCGCCTCCTTGGGTATTGTATGGAAGGAACGAATAGGCTTTTGGTGTACGAGTACATGAGCAATGGATCGCTTGCGAACGTAATCTTCAATAGTCCTGAAAGCCGGCCCTTTTGGGACGAAAGAATGGAGATAGCACGGGATATAGCCCGAGGAGTGTTATATCTGCACGAAGAGTGCGAGACACAAATTATCCACTGTGACTTAAAGCCACAGAACATACTCATGGACAACAACCGTGCCAAGATTTCGGATTTTGGACTTGCAAAGCTACTAAACGCAGACCAAACCAGAACTTTTACGGGGATTCGTGGGACAAGAGGTTATGTGGCGCCTGAGTGGCACCGGAACCAGCCTGTGACGGTGAAAGCAGATGTTTACAGCTTCGGGATCATGTTGTTGGAGATTATCTATTGCCGGAGGAGCGTGGAATTGAACTTTCCAGAGAGTGAGGCCATCTTGGAAGAATGGGTTTGTGAATGCTTTTGGAATGGTGAGATCGGGAAATTGACCGGTGACGAGAAGGTTGATGAGGATGAATTGAAGGCTGCTATCAAGGTCGCGCTATGGTGCATCTCGGATGACCCGACGCTCCGTCCTACCGCGAAGAGAGTTTTATTGATGTTGGAAGGAAGTGCCCAAATCCCGATGCCTCGTATTCCTTCATCTTCCATTTGTACCGACAGAAGTTTTGTTTGAATACTTAACAGATTGACGAACATAATGCTGGGGAATCAATAACTCCTATCTAGTAGTCCTTCTGGGATTGGACCAACATATGTACAAATTAGTTTTGTTCATTAAAATAAATCACAGATGATATTTTATCTGTGTTTGTACTAACATCGGTCGCTTACTTATGCTATACGGTGAATCGATGTCACATGCCCGATTTGTAGACAGAATGAAACCGACTCCAGTGGTGGTGAACAAGGGTTATAGTCTCAGAGTGCGTGCTTCATTCGACTATCGTTTCATTCTCTTCAATCTTCACAAAATTTGTTTACAAACTTGAATTGGTGTTTGAACATGCTCCGTTTGTTCCAACATCAAAACTTAGCTTTTAAGTATTTTACACATCTCTTTTCCATTGTTCCTGGTTATTTCTTAGATACTCGATTGTAAAACGGGTAAAAGTTCGGACACTTACGGTGTCATTACCCCATAATATATTCTGCAGGACAGCTGGTGGCGATGGAGAAAGATTGAAAATAGTGAAAATAAATTATTTAGACCAATCTTCAAAGACTGTTCTTCTTTTTTAGTTGGAAGAACGGGTTTGTTCGAGAATTTGACAAAGTAGTCCAAGTCAATTCAGACAGATTAAAGAACAGCACCGAAAGAGTGTGATTATGACAAGGTAAATAGACTGAAATTGACTTGTATGGATGGTCTTACTTGGCAGGTCTCGCTGCGGCTAACTTCCATTCAAATTCTTGCATGTCTATTTGCTTGCCGTGATATGCCGGTTGCTGAACGAGTCCATTTGACCAACGGAAACAAATTTGAAATTTCTGCAGCGAAGACAAACCAATACTTCAGAAATAGGAGTGATGTTCGTTGAATCGCGGCGAATTCTGCAGCGGGGTGTTTCATGGAACGGAGAAGCGACACGCTGTATGCAATGAAGATGATTGCATTGGATAGCGCTGACGGTTGCGAGAACTTTTGGGAGATGGAGTTTGCGCAGGAGATGACTAGTACTGCAAGTGACTTTTGTTTCAGTTTTATTAGTGTGCTTTCATCCGTTCAAGTCAAATTGCCTATTTGTTGCGACCGACCTCCGGCTTTTGAACATAAAAAGGGGATTTCGCCTGGTATGTGTTAAGTCTAGGTTTGAGACTTAACTCGAACTCTCCCAAGCTCATACCATATCGCGAATTAGGGTTTAGGTTTTTAACCTGCAAATGATTTTTATCAAAGAGTCGCCATTAATCCGCTTGGGGTGGGTTGATCAGACACCTAAGTAAAGTGATGGGAGAATCACCCTACTCTTACGAACCGGAGATTAAATGAGTTCAGGGACTTGATTACACTAGTTGGGTAACTAATGCCCTTTTAGTACCTTTTTACCCTATTCATTTCAGAAAAAATTTGTCAAGTAATTTGAATTGATTTTAGGACCTTTCTCCTAACATGTGAGGTAATCAAACAAGTGCACAATCATTACGATTAGCAGTCAAGATGGATATGTAGCCTAAGGTTCTAACCGTAATTAAGGCGACAACATTCAAAACATGACAATTTATGTAATTATATTTTAATTAGAAATAACATGCATAATAATAATACAACAGTAGTAAAGATAACATGCAAAATCCCACTATATAACTCTATAGGCTTATTCAATTTAAACATGATTATTAATCAAATAATTCACTTAATTTAAAAAAATATTCAAAAATACTAATTGCTAAAATATTTCCTAATTTTAAAAGAAAATTAAAAAAATGAATTTTTTTATATTTTTATTTTTTTAAAATACTATTTTTTTAAAAATATTAATATAATATTAAACCGGATCAGGTCAAAATCCGACCTGGGTCAATGGATCCTACCCAAAGAGTTGACCTAGGTCGAATCTTTGGATCCGAACTAGGTTAGGGGGTCAACCTGGGTCGGATCTTCGGATCTGAACCAGGTCAAGGGGTCAACTCGGGTCATTGACTTGGGCCATGAACCAGGTCAGGTTGGTTCCTACAAGCACAAGCACGTGGGGATGCTGGCTGAGTGAGAATCGGCCTCTTGTCGGCCGACCCAGGCCGGTTTCGGCCTAGATACCACCTCTAGGGACCACCACCGAGCCTCCTCAACCACCTAGCTTGCCGTCCGACCACTTACTTGCCGGTCGGCAACCAAAATCAATTCGGCCTCACTGAGGCATTTTATAAAAAAAACCTGGTGTGCACAACTAAAAATGGGAGTTTTTGACTTGTTTCGGGGCTCCGGTGTCCTTTGGCAACCTATAGTTACCTTCGGCGATGACGTATGGCCTGTAGGGAGTACCAGTAAAGGTTGCGATTCGCGCGAAACAACCGGCTCGAGTCCCGGCCAACCGGTGAACCAGAACAGGGGAAAACAGGGGGGAACAGGACCAGGAGAGCTTACCGGTCGAAGGTGTGCTTGGGGGGTTTTCAGCTAATCCGCAAGCAACAGCGGAGCTACTGGGACCTACAAACACTCCGAGCCTCCTCTCTTCCTCTCCATTTCTCTCATATTCTCTCTCAATCTCTCTCTGTTATTGCTCAAAGGGGCCGACAGTTTCTCTCTCTTCCTTGCCCGCTTATATAGCCGATGCCGGCCACCTACTTTGCCTCGGAAGTCATTGCCTTGATGGCCCTGCACTGGCCTAGCCTGTGCCACTACTTTGGTGGCCATGGCTGCGCGGTGAAGCGCATAATCTGCGTCGTCCCAGGCAACCGGTCGGGGCAAGGGAGAACAGAGGAGAGAGGAAGAAAGGTTGGCCATGGGGGGGGGGGAAAGGTGAAGCTGGCTAGGCCAAGCCTAGCTCGCGTTCGAGGGAGAGGAGAAAAGGAATCGGGTTGGGCCCACGCGAGGGGAAAAAAGGAAAGAGTCGGGTTGACTCGGCCCCGACCCGAATTTTTTTAAATTTTTTTAAAATTTAATAAGAAAATATGCTTCAATAGGCTTTATTAATGCAAAATGTCCATAATGTCTATATGCAGTGCAATTAGATAAAAATATTATTTTGTTTTAGGAATTAAAGAAAATAAACTCCTAAATTTTGTGCAATTTAATTGGGCAATTAAAAAGTAGGTGTCTATACTATTCCTTACCGCGATTCTACTCAGTCACCGATGTCAACATTAACACCATCAAGTGTTTGCAAATGCCCGTCCTACTGCAATGAATGCTTCGATAGAGAACACCTGAACACCTAAAACCCAAGTGCACACAACAAACAGTGACCGACAACTGAGTCAAGGCACGGCTTGTCCATCGCATCCAGGATTGACTCGCCAATCACGACTCGTCCGATGCCATGTTCAAAGGCAACACATGTTTTCAAACTGAGAAAAGACCGAACAGACTGAATGCTGAGAGAGAGATGCGAGAATCCTCAGAAACACCAATTCTCGTCCCGAGTCAAGCCTTTGTCAAGCACAAAGGTTATGCTAAAGAGGCTGACCTTGCTGCTTGTTCGGAAGTAAAATGGAATGATCAAGCAAATGCAAGTTAGATAGCTAAACACCAACGGTGACTCGTCGGACACTGAGAAGGGAGCAATTGGTTGAGGCTGTTAGTTCGGCATTGAGAATTTTGAAAAGATATTGTGAAATCAGATGCCCAAGCTGCAATGTTCTTTGTTTCAAGCTACCGGACAGCCTGGTTTCGTCCTCTCAAGCCTATGGTTCAGGGCATAATAGACATATGTTGTGAGGTATTGAAGTTCCTTTTTTAGTTCCCAATCTACAGTGTCTACGGTTCTGTCCAAATCTCTCAGAGTAACAGTGATACGTTAGGACAATAACCTTTTTCTCAAGCTACAGATTGGCATTAAGATCTACTTCCCCTGAATAATCCAAAATCAACCTGAAAACTAACGAATTCCATTTTGAATACAGTCAACACCATTATAGTAATTTGGTGCTCCAAGGAGGCCCTATGGAGAATCGGACTTGGCCCACTAGATGGTTGCCACCTCACCTCTCTTCGCTATTGCCTTTTTATTATTTTCTCTTTTTCATCTTGAATGATAACTAATTGTCAAGGAAGAGCACTTTGTCTAATATATGGATGCCATTCCACCTCACATAACTTTCGCCAATAATAATCTAAAAAGTCTATAACTATTTAATTTGTTAATATATGATCCAATAATCTTGTGATATAATCACAATTTCTTTTGCATCATCATCCATTAATTTCATCTTATTCGGATAGAATTACATAGAACAAAATACAAGAGCGAAAGATTAGAAAATAATCTTGAACAAATCTTGAAGTTATTGTTTCAAGTTAATCTAGTTATGTTAGCTTCATGAAGCAATTGGACGGACTACATATTCTATAGAGCTTCCCTAATTTATCTATCTCCAAAATAATTTGATTTGCTTCCTCTATATTATACAAATATGATATCAAATTTTTTTGATGTTTTAGCTTAGATAAATCCTATGCTCTTTCAAAAAAATCTGTTATGCACTTCAATCGAAAAATGTAGTTTCTCTGCCGTGCATAGCACAGACCTTATGGCTAGTTCTATAACAATTATAAACATTGATATTGACATTCAATCACCTTTACAACATGTGATGAAATAACAGATTTGGCTACAAAAGATTCCAAATCTCCCAACCATCAGTACTTCAGTGATTGTACAGGAGCCATTGCACGCCGAGGATCCACTAATTCTGAAAATTGGAGATCACACCAGATGCATGAGCGATACGGTTGATGGAGCTATTATAAGAGAAAATATGACACGTATAGAAAAAAATTACTGAGATAGCCTGATTAATGTACAACTCTAGGGCAGGAACTGGAAACAGTTACCAATAAATTATGATGATGATGATACAAGATTGCTTAGTACTCTAACGAAGCATATTGATGGAAAGCTGAATTACTGGAAGAGGATGTTTTCTTGCAGTTGATTAGATGGTTTCAAGATGCTAACCTCCAACAGGGGATATCACCATGAGTGAAAATTGGTAGTACTACCACTGAAACACAGCTTTTATCTTTTACACAATCGATCTTTTTCTCAAAAATCTGTGCCGGCAAAACTCTTCAAAGGACAGGCGGTTCACTGCAATAATCCATATCGAAGAATTAATATTACAACTCATTTCAAATGAAGCTGAGACAAGGCAGATACTAAACCTGGATTAACAGAGAGAAGCCTGGAACACATGTCAATGCAGTCAGGATGCAATTCAGGAAGCACACGGTGAGAAAATGGAAGACTTTTAGATGACTTGATGCTCCGCAGAAGCTGCAGAGAAGAGAAACAAACAAATTAAGGAAACTTTTATGACCGGGTTCAACAAGCTTAAACAAGCTGTTGCTTGAGGAGATAATCCTACCTGAACATTAGTCCGCCCACAAAATGGTGGACAACCATTGAGAAGCTCAAAAAGAATGGCACCGACACTCCACATATCCACCTGCAGCAAATCACTCAGCCTAAATTCTTTCTTCTTGTCTGTTTCCATTTCTTTTTCCTGAATTTTGTGTACATCCTACTGGTCTAGACGGAGACCACCATTGCCACCCCAACCAAGGCCAGGATTTTGATTCTTGGCCAAGACCTTTGGATAATGCAAATCTCATTCCAGGTTCGATTATGGATTGACACAGGAATCTCATACCTTTTCATCATACTTTTGGAATAGAAGAACTTCAGGGGCCATGTATAATGGAGACCCACATACAGTATCAGCAGAATAACCGGGCTGTAAAGTTCTGTTCCAAGGATACCAATAACTCTCAAAATTTCACCTCAAACATGAAAGCAATTGCCAAATTGAATTCTATAAAATTTCTAGTACATTTGCGTATACCTTGAGAGACCGAAATCAGCTACCTTGAGCACTTTATCCTCTTCAGAACCAGATAGCAAGATGTTCTGCACATGCGGTGACGAAAAAGGAAGAGCAGAGATAAGCTCATTTGAAGTTTAAACAATGACATGTCCGCAACTTAAACTCTCAAAAACTAGCATCGAGAGAAAAAAAAACATAGTTGTGTCTGAAGTTATTGATTAGAAGCAGAGTGCTATATACACTGCTTCACATGCTAAATAATTGAACAGGGGAAAAAAGAATACACAACCAGCAAAACAACCGGAAATCAGTCGGAACATATTTCAATGTATCAATTGAGCACTGAACTCTCCCTCTGAGCAGCAGTCTTCACAAAACAAGGTTATCCATATGCATATAAGCAACGATTAGAGTAAATAAAAAACACAATTAACAATAAGGCATTTAGCTTCATACTGAATATTTTCCTAATTATTCCAATGATCACTTGGAATGTTGAAATGTTTAGAAGGTAAGTGCAACTAAAAGTAACCAGTCTATGAAAGTACCCATGGAAGGGATCATCGTTGAGTTGATCCAATTGGTGAGCCTAATAATTCTCATTAGTTAAGCCAGTCTCGACAGCCATTAGATAGGATGTCTTATGCAGTAAAAATTTGCTGAGACTCAATCAATCTTGATGATAAAATAGGCCCCAACAATGTAAACCTTCAAAGTGAGGCACATATGCAAAAGTGCATGACCTGCCTATTTACAAAGGAAAATAATCTCATACCTGCGGTTTCAAGTCCCTATGAACTATATGGTAGGAGTGCAGTATTTCCAAGGCCGCTCCTACATGTTTGCCAAATAAGCAAAGTCAGCAACCGATTCGAAGAAAGCAACACTTGCACAATATACGAATGAAGCAGAGGGAATACCCAGCTGCTGCATGAATCTTCTCGCGCTTTCTTCCCTAACTGGCCCATGCAGTTGGACATAAGACGCTAAATCTCCACCGGCACAAAACTCTAGGACCATGTATATGCAACCATTGGCCTGATGATGAACACCAAACCAATTTCAATCCCATGAAATCCTCACCAGAAATGATTGCATACACAAATTTTATCTACTACACCAGTCGAAGATACATTACAAAGTCCCACCCTAAATCGGAATGTAAAGCACATACAGCTGCCGTTGAAAATGCAAAAGCTACATCTTTGATCCGTATTTACTACAAATGAAGATGATAATGGGTGCCTCAAAAATTTCATTAACTCCCACAGCAGCTTTCCAATTCCTACAAAACTAACCAAGACAGAGCAACATAAATCACACGACCGTCCATAAGACATGACCCACGAGTTAATAAGAGCTGGGCATCTACGTAAGACCGAAGTAATCAACCTGAGACACATGAAGAAGGCGAATAGTGTTGGGGTGATCGACGGAGGACAAGAAATCACACGAACCCCCATAAGACTATGACCCACGAGTTAATAAGAGCTGGGCATCGACGTAGAGACCAAAGTGATCAACCTGAAACACATGAAGAAGACGAATGATGTTGGGGTGATCGACGGAGGACAGGAAATCGAGCTCGCAGTCCAAGCAGCTCCTGAGATGCCCATTAAGCTTCGAGAGGTGGACTTGCTTCACCGCCACCACCTCGCCGCCGGCTCTGCGCACCGCCTTCCACACCGTCGAGAAAGAACCTTCACCGAGCTTCGACGACAGGACGTAGTCGCCTACCGCGATCGCTTCGGAGAGGTTCACGGTCGCTGCTTCCGGTTCCATCAAGGTCCGAGAGAAGTGCTCGATTGTTCAGATAAAGATGACATTTTTAAACTCATAATATCTGTAATTTTCATAATATTGAAATATTAAGTTATATAAAAATTCTAGCAAAAAAATTTATATATATATAAATTTTATTAGGAAAAACAAAAATGCTATTCACTTTTGCTCAGTCTTGACAAACAGGCTCGAGATTGTGTATTTTTTGTGAAACGCAAAAAATGAATGACCAAGCATATGAAATATTTTTTTGTGCAAGGGTTAGGTCACATGGTACCAATTTGATGGGAGTGATCGGCTCCAAGATGAGTCGGTTCTTGACCTAAATTCGAGAATGGATCTTGTAACTTTCGATTCTAAATTTTGGAACCAGGAATATAACCAGTTTATTTCATTTGTACTCAGGAATCAGCTCACCATTTATTTTGTGTAAAAAACTCAAATTCTTATATAATAAAATATAAAAGTAGCATCATTCACTAAAAAAATATATTTCCATCGAGTGATTATGACAATGCTTATTCATGATTAAGATTATTATTCGATTCTCGATAGGTATAAAAATAATGTTTTCCCTTTAAAGAGGCCCAAAAAACTAGATTCTAAGTAGAATTGATGGTATCGGCCTTGAATCGATCAGTGTAGACCAGTTTGGTTCGGTTCTCGTGTTGAATCAGACTCGTTCTCATCTCATTAGAGTCGTTGATTGTTGGTCTTAAATCAACATGAACTTGCGTTTTTTTATAAATCCCTAGAGATATGAAACTTTACACGTGGAAAGAGGGAGGACCCAAGTTTAAATCATTAAACCTATCAAGAAGAACATCACAATGTACAAGCTCCTCACAAGTAGCCCAAAGACGACATGCAAATGAATAAGATTGAGCTCTCGAGTGGGTCACTGTCTCTTAAACAGCTCTTGAAATTGGAGCCCAAATGGAAGCTGTTGTCAATGGCCTAGATTTCCAGCACAGAGCCAACCTAAACTTCTCATATTGCACCCGATACTCCCCACTAAAGACGCTCACCAAGTACTTGGCTTGAGCCACATTGCTTGAGCTCAGAGGCACAGGCCTGAACCCCTTTAGGCAAAGCCCATCTCTCCACAGCTTCCTCTCCAATTCCTCGCACGGAAACTGCCTTACACTGTCCAAAATTCTGTTCCCCAACACCTCTTGCTCTATCACTTTGAGGCACATCTCATACCCACCTGTGAAGCTGCTCCCCGTCACGAGTGAGTCAGAGAGCGCCATGTAGTGATGGAGTGCCTCGCAGAAGAACTCCACAAAGGACAAGGAAGATGAGGCCTTGGCAAAATTCAGCAGCTCTTCTTCCACTAGGACAACAATCTTTGGTGACAATGTTGTCATGCATCCCAAGAATGTCCTCACCATTGAGAGGCTCTTGCTAGGCATGTGCAGTTGGTTAATCATGCAGTTTGCTATCACCGTGTGACCTATTTGGTGGATAGTCCTGAAGTCCTCTTCTTCCTGGATTGGGAGCTGATCGAATGTGAACCTCAGGTTGATTGAGTCCGCAAACTCCTTGAGCCTCCTTCCGGTCTGTCTAATTGAAGCTTCGGTTTCCGGGTCAGTGACAATTGCGGTGATCCACAGCGAGGCATCATCACGTATTGGAAGGTCGACCATCAAGGGCGGCCATTGGATCCCCTCCATGACGTCGAAGTCAACGACATGGACATCCCGCTCTGCCAGGGTTGCCTCAAGGATCGCCTGGTTGGCTGTGAAGTGTGCGAACTTGATGTACGGGGAGAGCTCTTGAATCATCTGAATGGCGGAGATGGTGTTTGGTCCCCTTGAGAAAGTCCGTGGTGGCATTTCGAGAGGACTGATGATGCTCTTCCAGTGAAGGCCTTGGGTGAAAAACAAGGCCAATCTGTTAAATGGGTTGTTCCCATTTTCTTGATTGAATAGATTCTCATTCAGTTTGGAGATGGTTGCAGAAACCACAGGCCAGTTCTGCAATTCGACAGCTTCAGCTCCCATCAGTAAAAGATCGGTCAGACTGCTTTCTTCCATCAACTCTTCTTGGATTACCCTCAAAAGGGAATGTTCTTCACCCAAAGAATCTTCCTCGTTCGCTTCTTCTTGACCTTGAAAAATAATGTCCGAAAGCGGGTCAACTTCCATGACGCTGGTTTCGAGAACTTTTATGAGGCCGGTTTCAAGAACTTCCATGTTGTCTTGTGCCTCTGGCAGTGATGCAATCGCAATGTCGAAGTCCAACAGCTGGGTGATTTCCGACTCAATCTGGAGCAGTCTTTCCGGGTTGAAGTTGGAGGGAGAGTCTGGTTGCAGAGGAATTGAGTTTTCTGAATAGGATTGATAGAAGTTTTCGATCGAGACAAGTTCATCAATGGGGAGGTTGATGAGTTCAGGTTCCATGATAAGGAAACGAGTGGAGACAACAAACGGAACAAGCTATCTGGAGAAACTGACCTATTCTTGGCCTGATTGAGTTCAGAGACTCCTATATATATATACCAGCTTTGAGAGACCATTGGTGATTAACACCCGTCTAAGATGAGTACTACAAGTGAAGTACTTAATGTTCAAACTAGTACTCGTCCATCTAGAAACAAACAAACCACATATCCTTCAAGAAAAACATTTAAATTATTCACAGCTTGATCATTGTTTAAGTGGGCCTAATTAGTCTTACATCGATGACCTTTTTAATATGCTAATTGTTCAGTAGCCAATCCCATGGACAGGGAAGCTCTCCTGTCCACCACTCTTTCCGAAGCATAGGGGGACTCGATTCCGGAATTCTTGGCACGACCTGACTATCCGAGAACTAAGTGTGCTGGGGAACCTCAAAGTTGACTATTTAAATTGGTATCTAAAACGGTAAGCAAAGCATTGTTCTTTTACCATTGAAGCATCTTCATGTAGCTTGCATTCTGTCATTCATGGAAAGATGCCATTCAAGATTGAAACATTCCATCTCAAGCATGATAATGCATGTTTCCTAGACACCCAATATGATGATTAATTAGTGTAACAAGTACCCCTAGGCCGGGTCAACCTAATTTAGTTCAGACCCACGTGATCTGAAGACTACTGTCTCATTAGTTAATTACAGACGACTCTAGGCAAGTTTTTTCCTGGGCATGATAGGAACTGATTGGTGTAATGATGACTATGCTTCCAGGTACAAAGTAGTGAAAACCAAGTGAAACAATAGCTGTTTTGTGCAGCACATTTGATCATTTTGTTGCTTTGAAGAGTGAAAATTTGGTCATATAATTGTATGCATTTGCACTGATTAGCTGCTCTACATAAATTCGAACCCCTACACTATCAAGTGCAAATATTTCATATCACCCTGGTTCTAACTTGTTTTACCCGGTTGATGTGACCATTGGAGCTATTTCGTGGACTCGGGACTTACCTATGTAAAGTGTACTTCCTCACTTCCACATTATAGAAAAAATCCGAATGCTTGAGTTCAACCTACCACCTCTCCAGTAGCTGAGCCTGGCTCTCGTTCTAAGGGATGAGTTGGAAATTTGCAGGAAGCAAACTAAATAGAAATTGGAAAAAAGACATCACAAGTGTCATACCTTTAATACGATGCTCACTTGAGCGTCTGTTCGTAAAATTCTGCACGTGTCAACGAACGTGTTGAACAAGTAATACAATGATGAGAAGAGTATCGTCCCACAGAAATTGATGATAATAAACCAATTAAATATTAAAAATAGACTAATTCTAAAATTTATCTAACAGATCAAAATACAATTGAGAATAAATAAAAACTGACAATTTTTAAAAACGAAATTTTATAAACTAAAGACAGATAATCAATCAGGTAAAATATGTTAGAACATCCGATTTCACCATAATCACTAGATATGAATTTTGGATCATTATGCATACAAGAACAATATCAAACATGTGAGCGGAATTTCCTAGTCTATTTACTATCCTATTTCTAGGTATAACAAACCTACTCAGTTTATGAATTCACTATATTTCTATGTGAATTCAAATAAACATAAGCGCATTAAAATCTGTGAATATTTCCGGTTTACAATGAATCTTTTGGACCACCTTATCACCGAAAGCTACACAAATAACATGGTATATTTCTATCCACATTTAATTCATGGTTATATAGTATAAGGAGCAATTGCATATTATCACTTCTCAGTCTCAAATATGCACATCAGATCATTCAAGTGATGGTCAGTCACCTAAATGCATTAAGCATAATAATATATAGGGATAATGACACAAATGGTCCCTGAACTTTGACTTAATGTGCAATTTAGTCCCTGAACTTTTAATTTGTTCAATGTAGTCCCTGAACTTTAACGTAATGTTCAATTTGGTCCATGAACTTTTGATTTATTTAGTGTGGTCCCTGAACTTTTAATATGTGTTCAATTTAGTCCCTGAACTATATGAAAATGTTCAATAGAGTCTCTGTACTTGAATTAATGGAAGGACTATATTGAACAATTTCAAATAGTTCAGGGACTAAATTGAACACATATTAAAAGTTCAGAGACCACATTGAACAAATCAAAAGTTCAGGGACCAAATTGAACATTAGGTTAAAGTTCAGGGACTACATTGAATAAATTAAAAGTTCAGAGACCAAATTGCACATTGGGTCAAAGTTCAAGGACTATTTGTGTCATTTTCCCTAATATATAACTCACATAAATGAAATTACTTGCAAAGCATAAGAAGCATGAAATTCATATCATCATGATTAGGCTACATCGTAGCTCTAACAAAGAAAATTAGAACATAATAGAAGAAGAAACGACAATAGAAATTAAACCAAACATCTTAAATCAAAGAACAAGATTTCTGTCAACACTTTTATCTTCTCTTCAAAATACTTGAAAAACTTTCATAACACCGAAAACAAAAACGATCTCTCTGAAAGACTCCATGTTCCCCCAAATTATCCTATTCATATAATAACATCCAAGACTCCTCTCACAAGGCAATTACTTCTTTTTTCGCATAAAATTAGGGAATAAATCGCAGAATTCCCAATGTGATATCCACCTTCTAACTCTTCTCTGGGTTGTATATTCTTTTCCTTCTTTTTGCCATATTTTTCTTATTTTCTCCATATCTCAATATTCTGCATAAACAAGGAAATATTAAGTAAATAAAAGGAAATCCAAATATATTCTAACAAATATTGCATTATTTATTGCCTAAAGTAGATAAAATAACTCTATTTTTATAGAGTTATCAGTGTCATAATAATATCGTAACTTTTCGATTAATCAATTGTGGTAAATGTTTGTTAAAAATTGTGACACTTAAGCAATTGATTGAAAAGTTGTGAGACTCAAGTGAATGTCGTATAAAACTCATGGCGCTCAAGTGATCAATCGAAAAATTGTGGCGCTCAAATGAGTGCCGAAGGAAAGCTACGACACTAGTGCTCTTATCCCAAAAACAAATGATAGGCCGAACCAAAACCTCTTCTCATGAATTCATCAAAAACATCCTTGGAGCATCTGCTCAGTAATCAAGCCCAACTTTGATTCTTGCCAATGTAAATTCAAGTGATTCCAGCAAGGCCGTGTTGGTAGGGTTCTTTTAAGGTGGAGACCCCATTGGTTAGTCGGTGGTTACTCCAATTTAATACAGCAACTTTCTAAAAGGGGACAGTCGATTGTCTTTTGTGATTAAACCAAGAAAAACATCCAGACAGACAGCAATATCCTAGGCGCATATCACGTGGATGACTTCACTTAGGTCGGGCAAAGTCCAATTATTCGAGTTTTAAAGTTCAAACTCAGACATTATAGTTCATCTTTGTTATGTGGTTCATTTTGAAACGACAGTGTAACTAAAAATATCTCGAGGATATTCTCTACTCCAAGGGATTTGTTTAACTTACAATTATTTTCTTTTTCTTATTTTGTTCTCTGATTGGTCTTCACGAAGAGGTTTGTGGAATTTTCTACAAGGAAATGAAAAGGGAAAAAACAAAAATTTCGAGAAACCAAACTAAATGTGGCTGCATTGTCATTGCACCAAACTTTCACCATTATGTTCACACCACCTATAATTGTCTCTTTGCGTCACATTGCTGCACCTTCTTGGATTAGAGACAAAAACAATAAGATGCTGAAGCTACGCCAGCCTAGTTGAATTATTCGTGGCTCCATATTCTTGCAAAATTTGAAGCTTGGATCGAGATCGAGATAGATTCGAGACATGTTTGAACGTGCTCAGGGTTGAGAGGAACCAGGGACTGAGAGCTCAGGCTAAAGGCCAGGGCTTCCGGTCAGAGCCCGTCCGCCTACCTAGAAGGGCAAACATGTATTGTACGTGTTCTAGGTGCCCGGGTGACAAATTGACTTAGCCAAACACGGGAAGTAAAGCTTACTTCTTGCATCTTTTGTTAAGTTACCCATTTGAGTGACTAAGAAAAGTGTTAAGGTTTTCTCTCTATTAGTTTTCTGTTTGAGTCTCTTAAAAAAACACCTCAAGTTGACAAAATTTTCTGAGGGAGTTTTTACGAACAAGCGGGCGCATGGCCAAGGAGTGGCAGGGTTAGGGCGCGCATGGAATCTATTCTGGAGTAGAAATTCCGTTCTGGAATGCATTTCGGAACAGAAATACGTTTGTTAAAAATTTTTGGAATGCATTCTGGAGCAATTTTTGTATTCTGAAATAAAAATGCGTTTGTTAAAAATACTTAATTCCAAAATGCATTTTTGATTCTAGAATGCATTTTTGATTCCAGAATGAGTTTTGGGCAAGAAAAAGAGAAGCTACTTTTTGTAGCTTCTCTCTTTCAGAATGCATTCTCTCTATTTTTTCTCTTTTTCTCACTATTTTTTTTTTCAGAAAATGCATAAAAATTGAAAAATTCCAGAAAAATTCATAAAAATTTCCAGAAAATAAAAAAAGTCAGATTTCAGGAAAATAGGAAATTTGGTGAATTTTTTTCAAAAAATATAAAAAATAAAAAATTTTAAAACTTTACAGAATAGCTTATAATACCTTTGAGCACTCACTTTAAGTGAAATTTAATTTTTTTGAGGTGTCCAAAAAAAATCAAAAAATCAAAATTTTAAAACTTCACAAAATGGCTTAGAATACCTTTGGGCACCCACTTTGAGTGAAATTTAATTTTTTTGAGGTGCCCAAAAAAATAAAAAAATCAAAAATTTCAAAATTTCACAAAATGGCTTAAAATACCTTTGGGCACCCACTTTGAGTGAAATTTATTTTTTTTTGAGGTGCCCAAAAAAATAAAAAAATAAAAATAGATTTCTGTTCCAGAAATCAATTTCTGGAGCAGATTAGTCATGTTTTATCAAACAGATTTCTCCTCCAAAAATCAATTTCTAGCAAGAATTCCGGAAATCAATTTCTGGCAAGAATTTGATTTTTGGAGCGGAATGGTTACCATTCGCGCCCTTACTTGCTAGGCTCGGGTGTCCTGACAAATCTTGCGAAGTTCCCAAACAATACCAAAAGCTATTGTGTTTTTCAATGCAGTAGCTATTGGAGAAAATATCTCTCAACATCAAAGCAATCCAAAAAATTGCTCTCAATCAAATCAATACCAGTCAAGCAATTCTTGTACTATTGGCAAGTGCAGTACGTGAGAATTTCCAATGATAATAAATTTATTTTATCCTTTTTTGTATATAGGATTTTATCTTTCCATGCATAAATGTTGTAACTAGGAAAGTCATCATATTACAGTTATTTAGCTTATGTCTTTCCATAAACTATCAGCTACCTTCTACTTTAAATACATGTAATTAATAACAGTAAATAATTTCTTGTCCAACTCTTTATGGTATCAGAGCAATTTTTGGGATTGCTTTGCTGTTGACAGATATTTTCTCCAATAGTAGCCAGGCGCCTAGCATAATTTTGGCAGATGCCGAGCCCCGACGTGGCCCCCATCCAGACTTGTTAAAATTATATCTTTAGAGCTAATTTTAGAAGAGAAGAGAATCGTATAGAGTTTCAATAGAGTTGAGACCGTTAGAATACTCCTCTTTCTAATTGATTCTTGTGGATTGGACATATTTGGGATTGGGAAATATTTGAGTGTGAGCTTTTAGAACGATTGTAATCTCCCTTTGCCGATTATGGCAAAACCATTTTATCAATCTCTTTGTAAAGCAAGCACACCTAAATCCGTTAGGTTCGGGTTTTATATCAGTAATTCGTTTCTTGCTCGAATCATTTCATTTTTTCATGCTGCCACGTTAGCTGTAATCAATCACTTTCGAAGAAACTTCTCCTAATTCAACTTTTCTTCACTTTCAAAAGGAGAACGTCAGGCCAGGATAACCTGAATGAGTTTAATAAAAGTTATGAATTATCCGAGCAGTGGATGGCTACGATGCTTTTTCGTTCTTTGAAGTTCTTTCGAGCACTTTTGCGATTCTTTGACGAGAGGGAGTGAGCCTATATCCGTCGAGGAAGTGAAGTCTATACTGTTATCGAAAGAATGCCACAAGAAATTGCAGGGCAACGATCAGAGAAGTGACGCTGAGGGTCCGATCACTACAAAAAAATACCGAATTAGCGACGAAATTTGCGACGGAAAATGTGGAAAAATTCGTCGCAAATCGAATTTGCGACGGAAAAAAATTCCGTCGCTACTAGGGCGTCGCAAATTTTTGCGACGGAAAATTTAAAATTTCGTCGCAAAATTGCGACGAAAAAAAATTCGTCACAAAATTCGTCACAAAATTCATCGCAAATTAGCCACGAATACAATCCGTCGCAAAATTCGTCGCAAATATTTCGTCGCAAATTTGCGACGATCTCAATTCGTCGCAAATTTTGTCGCAAATTCCGTCGCAAATTCCGTCGCAAAATTCGTCGCAAATTCCGTCGCAAAATTCGTCGCAATGTAGCCATGAATCCGTCGCAAATTTAGTCGCAAATCCGTCGCAAATTTCGTCGCAAATTTCGTCGCAAAGTAGCCATGAATCCGTCGCAAATTTCGTCGCAAAATTCGTCTCAATTTTCGTCGCAATTTTCGTCAAAAAATTCGTCGCAATTTTCGTCGCAAATTAGCGACGAACTGTAATGATCGCAAAATTCGGCTATTTTTACAGCATTTCGGCCATAAATTATTGTTCATATCAAACAAAGGAGACAATAACATATAACATATAATTGAAACAGAAAAACGAACAAACCATAAATTCTGACAAACCAGCCACAATGACATATAATTGAAACAAATAACTGAAGGAAAGTTGCAGAGTCTGACATGATGTTATTTGAGATCTAAGCTTAAAATACATTCAAAACATGAACTAAGAGGCGAGACAACCATATAAGACGCAGAAAAACCATACACAAGAAGACGCAGCTTTGGTACGATGGCAATACACCAAAAGTAGTCACTTTTGTCGAGACCTGAGAAAATGTCGATACATAAATCAGTCCAGAATATAAAAGAAGCGTTTATACATGGATGTGGAACTAGGTATAAAATAACAAGAGGGTTAACAAAAAAACGTTTCAGGACGAACATAAATGTTCTTACATATGAATATGAGTGAAATTATGAAAAACCAAAATTATTAAGCAAGCTTACCCCCGATTTTGAGAAGTTTAACTAGAAAGTCTAGAGAAAATCATCATCATCATCATCATCATCATCATCAGCAGCAGCATTCTCGGCATCAATGGGTTGGTCATCATTGTGCCCATGACCTATTGGATTGGCTGGAGGTACAAAAGGATCGTTATAGCGATTGAGGTGAAGGTGTTGCATAACGAGTGCCATTTGTTGTTCCAAGTTATGTATTCGTTCATCCTTATGAACAAGTACATTTTTCAGCTGATCCACTTCTTGGGTCAATAGCTCTTCTTGTCGTGACTTCCTTCGACCAGTCGCAGCGGATGATGAACTTCCAGGATTCTTCGGCATGTACATCCTTGACAACGATCCCATCCCAAATATTTTCCCTTTTTTCACCCCACCCGTTGCCTCCATCCACAATGCCATATTTTCAGCTGATGGCCTAGACTCAGGACAATCATCACTACCACTAGCACTGCTCATTAAAAGATCATCATATTTTTCCTACATTAACAATGTAGATGAAAATGAAATCACTATATATATATATATATATATATATATATATATATATATATATATATATCAACCATAAATATTGAAAACATTCACGGTTTTAATTATAGTATAGTTTACATATAAGCCAAAGTATAACCTTACATACCTTAACAGCTTTTGCTCGATTGCCAGTCCATGTCTTATCTTTCTTTTGAAACGTGCGTTCAAATGTAGCTGCAAATGTCGGTTCCGTCCCCAATTCATGTGCCTACAAAATGTAAACATAAGTAATCGAATTAAATTAACTTATAGCTCATTTAACAGACTTACCAGTCGTTTGCGATGCTCCGCAATATTGATAGAGCCCCCAGCATATGTGGCTGACCCTTCACTAGAACTAGAAGATCAATTCTTCTTATTCTGCTCACAGAGTTGCCGACTCTGTTCAGATGCCCAAAATCTGTTAATTGCCGCCCAATTGTCAGCTGTAATGAAAGACGGCTTCGCTTGCTTGATCTTCGCTCTATTCATGACATTTCGCATAAAATCACTGATTTTCTTATCGAAAATTCTTCTCACTTCATTATTTTCCGCTTCCTCCCACTTGAACTTCCGCTGCAATGAATAAAAACACAAATGGAAAGTTATTTTGATGATCACATATGCATAACCATGCACCAGACAAATTTTGTAAAGTTCATGCCGGGAAAAATATCTTCTCCTTTAGGTATCGAAAACTACAGAGTTGTTCTAGTCCTTTTACTTCATTCTTGACCATGAATATACTACACCAAACTTAATTGGTGAGAAAATAAAATATGTAAAACTTACCTCGAACTCATTCCACCATATTTCTTTCACTTCTTGTGGAACACTTCTGTAAGTAATATACTCTCCCATCCAAAAGTTTCTTACTATTTTGTTTAATTCTTTCACAACAGACGGAGCATCCGTGAATCTGCAATCATACGGATATTGTGCAACATCGACAATTCAGTTGACATCTATATCTAAAGCCCTAAATATAACATATACTAAAAAAAATGAAGTACTTACGAATCTCCAAATGGGCATATGAAGAATCGGTTATCTTCTTGACCTATGTTTCCGTCATTATTCGATTGTTCCGCCGAATAATGCGGTGGAACGGAAGGAGAGGCAGCTACAGGAGATTGAACTTGAGGATATGCAGTTTCCATGTGGCCAAGTCCCGTAACATGTTGTTGAAAATTGGAGGAAGGGCCAACGTGTCCATATTGTGACGGACCATATTGTGGTTGAGGGTTAGTTGACGGGACAGGGAAAGAGGAAAGGGCCGGGGACGAGGACGAGGAAGAAGCTTGTCTTCTATGCATGTGACCTCCACGTTTATACTGACAAGTATGAAGGTTATGCGAATATGTAAAGAACTATTGACACGTATTACGAACACATAATGATATACATGACGAAACTTACCATTTTGATGGAAAGACTGAGAAAATGTTTCATTGAAATGAGCCAATGTCGAGTATTTATGACGTGCAATTTCCTACGAACAAATATATTATGAATCCCATTCATTTTCATATGAAACATCAGTATATGAGCACGATATGAGTGGCAACAAGTATCAAACATCACAATATAAATCGCATTCATTTTGATTACATTTTTTTTGACCACATACAAAAATTTAAATTTCATTGAAAGTGGGTGACCACAGGTATTCTAAGTCATTTTGTAAAGTTTTGTAAGAGAAAAATTGTTATTATTGTTAAATATTTTTTGGGAGCTAAAAAAAAAATTTCACTAAAAGTTGGTAGCCACCGATATTTTAAGATATTCTGTAAAGGTTTGAAAAATAAAAATTTTTAGAAATGTTACATTATTATTTTTTAATATACATTTTTTTCCGTGAAATAAAAAAAGTTTTCAGTCCTATAATTGGGTGGTCACAAGTAGTCTAAGCTATTAGATCAAGTTTCCAAAAGTTTTGTCCTTCTTTATTTTAATAATTTTTAGGGCACGTTAAAAAATTTAAGTATATCTAAAAATGGATGGCCACAGGTATTATAAGTCATTCCGTTAAACTTTGAAAATTTTTAAATTCTAATTTTTTTTGCCACCTTAAAAAATTTAAATTTCACTGCAAATTGATGGCCACATGTTTTCTAGGTAATTCTGTGCAATTTTGAAATTTTATATTTTTTAAATTTTTTCAAAATTTTTTTTCTCAAAAAAAATAAAAATTTCCTTCACAATGGGTGGCCACATTTATTTCAAGCAATTTTATAAGGTTATGAAAATTTTTAATTTTTTAGTATTTTTTTCCCGGAACGTTAAAAAATATAAATTTCACTCAAAATGGGTGGTCACTATTAATTTTTGCCATTTTGTGATATTATGAAATTTTAGTTTCGTAAAAATTTTTAAAAATTTTTACGGTCAAATTTCATATTGATTGCCAACATATACCGTTTTTATAATTTTCCGTAATTTGTCATGATTTTTTATAGAATTTTTAAATTTTTATGCATTTTCTATGAAAACGCTTAACCAATCAGGTAATCGTCATTTAACGCTTAATCATCCACATAATAGACAAATTAATCAGTCGACCATCGATCAAAGCCACATGCAATCCTGAAATCGACCCGTAACTTAGCCAACGAAAAGTGATCATAAATAATCCCTAAACAAGTCCAACTAATTACCTAATTATACTAACTAGGGTTTAGAGAGTTGCTTACTTGGTTCAAGGACAACAAAAACCGGCCGATCGGACAGTGGCGGTCCCGGTGCGAGTGTGGGCCCAAATGGTGACTAGTCCGCTAGGTGCTCGGCCACAACGGGGCGAATGACGGTGTCGGGCGGTGGCGACGGCGTCGGGCGGCGGCGACGGCGTCGGGCGGTGGCGACGGCGTCGGCTGGCGACTGGGAGGTGGATGGCTGGCTGGCCGGTGGCGGCATGCCTGCGCCGGCCGCTGGACGGCGGCGACGGCGGCGACGGCAGCTGGCCGACGGCGACGGTGGCTGTGCTCCGGCGAGGTCGGCAACGGGCAGGGGGCTGCTCCGGCGAGAGCCTCGGCCGGCTGCAGGTGGGCGGCGACGGCGACGGCAGCGGCTGCGGGCGGACGGCGTCAGGCGGCTCCTGGCGGGCGGGCGACTGGGCGGCGAGGCTGGGTGGCGACGGCCTCGGTCTGCTGGTCGGCGGCGGCGAGGCTTCGGTCCGCTGGTCGGACGCGGCGAGGGCGGCGAGGCGGGGCGGGGAGCTGCGGGGCTGCGACCGGCGGGGGGGCGGGGGATGGGCGGGGGGCTGCGGGGCGCCTGGCCCGCGACCGGCGACGGGCGGGGGGCTGCGGGGCGCCTGGCCCGCGACCGGCGACGGGCGGGGGGGCCTGCGGGGCGACCGGCGACGGGCGGGGGAGCTGCGGGGCGGCTGCGAGGCTGGGCGGCGACGGCGATGACGGCCACGACTGCGACGGCGACGGCGGCGGGGGAGCTGCGCAGATCTGCAGATCTGCGGCGTCGGGGAAGGCGGAGGAGAAGGAGGGGGGGAGTACATGTCGCAAATTTGCGACGGACAGAACCAATTCGGTCGCAATTTTGCGACCGAACATAAAAAATCCGTCGCAAATTTTATACCGACAAAACTTTTCGACGGAAATTAAAATCCGTCGCAAATTTGTGACGTAAAAAAAATTCGTCGAAAATTTTTTTTCGGTTCGAAATTTGCGACGGATAGTTTGACTCCGTCGCAAATTTGCGACGGACGGTTTTATTCCGTCGCAAATTTGCGACGGACCGTTCTAGTCCGTCGCAAATTTTACGACCGAATTTTCCCAGCCCAAAATATGTCCGAAATTTTTTGTCGGTCCAAATTTTGCGACGGACATATACAGTCCGTCGCAAATTTTCGACGGAACATTTTAGTCCGTCGCAAATTTGCGACGGATCATTTTAGTCGGTCGCAAATTTTTGATTTTTCCGGCTAACAAATGGTGGGAAAATTTTCCCGGTCGAAAATTTGCGACGGAAATCCGCTGTCCCGTCGCAAATTTGCGACGGAAGGCTTTAGTCCGTCGCAAATTTGCGACGGAACATTTAGACCGTCGCAAATTTTCGATTTTTCCGCCTAAAAATGGTGGGAAATTTTTTCCCGGGCGAAAATTTGCGACGGAATACTCTTTCCGTCGCAAATTTCCGACGGACAGCGGATTCCGTCGGAAATTTGCGATGGACAGAGTATTCCGTCGCAAATTTTCCACATGTATCAAAAAAATTCCAATGGAAAATTTAGTACATGTCACAAATATGCGACGTTAAAAAAAATCCGTTGCAAATTTGCAACGGAAATAAATATCCGTCACAAATTTCGAACGGTAAAAATTCACTCGCAAATATGCACATACTAAATGATCGTTGTAAATTTGTGACGTCCTTTTTTCGTCTAAAAATTTAGCATCTCATTTATTTAGGTCATAAATTTGTTACCGCTTTTTTTCAGTCCAAAATTTTGGCATCTCAAATTTTGCAATGGAAATTAGAATATCGGAAATGTTATGAGACGTTACTAATATTTGACTTGTCGGCATTTAAGGACAAAATTTCGGACGATCAATTAAAATAAAAAGAATAATCGACAATTAAAAAAGCACTATAACAATAATAACAAGAATAATAATGATAACAACCAAAATAGCACTTGTCGCATTAATAATAACACATTTATAGTGTGTTGTGACAAAAATTTTAATCTTCGTCTTCGTCTTCGTTCTCGTCCTCGTCCTCGTCCTCGTCCTCGTCCTCGTTCTCATCTTCGTGTTCGTCTTCGTCCTCGTCTTCGTCATCCGTCAGAAAATCAGATTCTTAACATTCTTGTACATTTAATTCGCAAATTTCAGTTGTATCCACATCTATCATTGCTCCACACGGATCTCGTAAAGTTGGTATGTTATATTCCTCAATTTCAACCGTATTACACACTTCCTCTTGTTGGTAGGCTCTATCCTTCCAATGTTCCTCAATTTTCCTCCGTGCTTTGATTTTACATACAGCCCACCAATCAGTTTTATCACGTTTCAAACTAGGATATGATGCATAACATACTTGAATTGCTTGTTGTGCCAACACAAATGGTTCATACTTCATATACCTTTTCTTGTGATTTATTTCAACCAAATTGAACTTTGTATGCACCTTCATTCCTTTGACGGGGTCGAACCGCGTGCACTTAAATAACACAACCCGCATCCTTAATGGTCCAGGGTACTCTATCTCGATGATTTCATCCAACAAGCCATAAAAATCATCTTCGGCACTGCCACCATTGGATGATTGAACAGACACACCACTATTCATTGTGGATTTTCCCTTTCCATATTCTTGAGTATGAAAATTATATCCATTTATGAAATATGCTGGCCAACTTCGAACTCTTAACTGTGGACCTCATGACAGATGATATAGCAATCCTTGCCCTCCAATTTCATTATAATTACTGTGAACCTAAGGTTACACATGCAAAGTCAATAATATATATTTTACTAAATGGTGTATACAATTTTAATAACTTGGTTTTGGTCCATAGGCAACTTACATATGTCTTGAACCATGCTGCAAATTGTTCATCGCACAAACGATCAAAGTCATTTGGTTGTAGTCTAGACATTAAAGTTTGAAAAATCCTAATATTAAAAACCATTTAAATATTAGCAAATATTTGACACACAAAACATATATTTGCAAATTTACACTTACTTGAAGTATGGCTCGACTTCTGGGCAGTTCAGTAAAATATAAGTATGGGCTGCATGAAATTCTTCGCCTGATAAGTAACGAAACTTACAAGCGCCACTTGGTCGACCCAGATAATTGAAAATAGAGAATGCTGTGCAATTGGGATCAATGGGGCCCTCATCATTTCTGCCTGCTCTCCGCCTCTTGCACTGAACGTGCGGCTCAAAATAGTATGATGCAAATGTTGTCACTTCTTCCACAATATATGCATTACAAATTGAAGCTTCAACGCGTGCCTTATTATTCACTTTTTTCTTCAAATGATATAAGAATCTAGTTGAAATGGAAAGAAGCTTATCGGAACATATTATATGATAAACTAATTTGAACTGTATTTTAAAAAAAACATTACCTCTCAAATGGATACATCCATCGAAATTGGACGGGACCTGCAATTTTGGCCTCATAAGGCAAGTGAATTAAGAGATGCTCCATCGAATCAAAAAACGATGGAGGAAATATCCTTTCTAAGTTGCAAAGAATAATTGGAATATCTCTCTCTAGTTTTTCCATGTGCGATGCTTTTAACATTGTGGAGCAAATATCATGGAGGAAATTGCTTAACTCTGTAATGGCGCCCCATACAAAGTTCGGTAGAACTTCCTTCAAAGCTATTGGAAGTAGTCTTTCCATCAGGATGTGACAATCATGACTCTTCAAACCTGTTAACTTGCATTCATTTAAATCAACACATCTCCCGAGGTTCGAAGCATATCCATCAGGAAACCGCACAGATTTTAACCATTGACAAACAACTCGCCTCTGCTCCTTATCCAATGTATAAACTGCTTTCGGTTTTGGTCCCCTGCTGTTTGCATCCACAGCTAGTATTGGCCGATCGCAAATATCTGTCATATCTTTTCTTGCGTTCAAGTTGTCTTTTGTTTTGCCGGCGACATCCATCACAGTATTTATGACATTGTCGAATACATTCTTTTCTATGTGCATGACGTCAAGATTATGATGAATAAGATGGGCCTTCCAATATGGTAGATCCCAAAATATACTGCGTTTTGTCCACTTATGTGTAATTCCGTATGCAAAAGTCGTGCCGTACGGGTTCTCAACAACAGTTGGCAAGTCCTGCACACGCTCCCAAATTTGATTGCCGGTCAACCTCAACGGTGGACGCGTTCTTTCTGTCCTATTCTTGATGAACTCTTTCTTATTCCTTCTGAAAGGATGACTTGGCGGTAAAAATTATCTGTGACAGTCAAAATAGCTGGGCTTCTTTCCATGTTTTAATCTAAATGACTTTGACCTCTCCAAACATATCGGACATCCTAATATCCCAGCTGTACTCCATCCAGATAACATTCCGTAAGCTGGAAAGTCATTTATCGTCCAAAGAAGGGCAGCCTTCATTACAAATATTTGATCGGTACAAACGTCATACGTTGGGACACCCTCAATCCATAACCGTTGTAACTCCTCAATCAATGGTTGCATATAAACATCTATAAACTTTTTCGGATTTTGCGGCCCTGGCACGATCAATGTCAAAAACATATAAGGTGTCTTCATGCACATACCAGGTGGAAGATTGTACGGCGTTAAGATAACTGGCCAACATGAATAGCTTTTTCCTGTTTTCCCAAATGGAGTAAATCCATCGGCACAGAGACCTAACCTGATGTTCCGAGACTCCATCGCAAACTCAGGGTAAGTTCTATCAAAATGTTGCCATGCCTCCGCATCTGAAGGATGACACATTAGACCCTCTTCTGTTTCATGATTTGCATGCCAAGTCATGTGTTCAGCAGTGGCTTTAGATGCATAAAGCCTTTGCAATCTGGGGATTAAGGGCAGATAAAACATTTGCTTCCATGGTCTACGCTTCTGATTACGACCCGGCCTCCTGTTAATCTTGTACCTAGGTTGGCTACAGAATTTGCAAGATTCTCCATTTTCATCATCTCTCCAATATATCATACAACCTCTATTACATACATCAATCCTTACAACCGGAAGACCTAAGTTATCCACTAGCCTTTTCATATCATAAAAATCACTTGGCATGATGTTATCACGAGGCAATGATTCCCGCATTACTTCAACAAAAGAGTTGAAGCAATCCGCAGACACATTATGCTCTGCCTTGATATTTAATAGTCGGGCTGTCACTGATAACTTAGTGTGGTCCTCACAACCTGCCCATAAAGGTTCATCTGCTGCTTTCAACACATCCCAGAACTGATTAGATTCAAAAGTTTCATTATACACATTCTCATCAAAACCCGTTACTCATATATCTTCCAATTGTGAAGCATGACTAGTACCCACTTGTTCACGTGTAGGAGTAAAACTAGTACTTGCATGATTTGATTCTGTGACAAAATTATAACTAGTTGCATCAATCACCATCCTCTCGTATGGGTTCAATTGCTCATAATAGCCACATTCTTCCCTAACTGAAAATTGGTCACCTCTTCCATATCTTTCATCAGATATAAATGGTTCACCATGGGAAGTCCAATTATAATAGTTCGGAGTAAACCCAAATCTAGTAAGGTGTTCTCTAACTTGATCACACACAAGAAATTTACCATTACCGCACTTTTTACACGGACACCTTAATTTATTTCCATCCATGAAATCATATTTGCTACTAGCAAAGTCTAAAAATATTTTCAACCCAGTACGAAACTCATCTGTCAATCCTTGACGTCCAGGTAAGTTCTTATTATACATCCAAGACCTTTCTCTTTGCATTGTGTCTGTATTAAAATAAAAATTTCTGGTAAAATATTTAAAATATCAAATCTATTGTTCTTAATTAAAACCATAAATTTTTTGAAATTATAATTTTTGTTATTCATGCAACAATTAATATGAAATTGCAAAAATAGAAAAAATTGCCATGTAAAGAAGACTTACCCAAATATTTGACTGAAATATTGGTAGGAGAAAGTGGTCAATTTGATGAGAATTGCAACGTCCACTTGGATTGCGAGACCTTCAATTAGACACATATCCAAAAAGAATAAGCACTTAAGAATTATTTTTTAATAATTTCTAATGTGAGATGGAAACGGAATACATCCGTCGCGAATTTGCGACGGAATCCCAATTTCCGTCGCGAATTTGCGACGGAAAACGAATTCCGTCGCAAATTTGCGACGGAAATTGGGATTCCGTCGCAAATTTGCGACGGAAATTGGGATTCCGTCGCAAAAGGCATGGGCTTTCAGCTTCGTCCTAAGTCTGGCGAGGTGTCGCCGGTCGTTAAACCGGTGATGCAGATACGAAAAAAAACAAACATAAACATATATATATATATATATATATATATATATATATAAATTACAATCCAACAATAAATAGTCACGAAACTAGCTATGATACTTACCCGTACAAACGCTTCACCGAGATTAATATGTGTGTGCGCGAATTTTGCTGATTTAAGACATATGAAAGAGGGAGAAAAGCGAGAGAGAGCGAGAGAGACCGAGAGAGAGCGAGAGAGAGAGATAGAGTTGGAATAAATAGCAGGGGATGTAAATTATAAATTTGCGACGGACGTTCTTTTCGTCACAAAATTGCGACGAATTTAGCGACGGTTTTTTTTCCGTCGCAATTTTGGGACGAACTTTTTTTGCGACGAACATTTTTCCGTCGCAAATTTGCGACGGAATTTTTATCCGTCGCAAATTTGCGACGAACATCTTGCCGTCGCACAATTTGCGACGGATTTGGCGACGGTGTTATATTCCGTCGCAAATTTGCGACGGAATTTGCGACGGAATTATTGTCCGTCGCAAATTTGGGACGAACATATTTCCGTCGCAAAAATTTGCGACGGATTTGGCGACGGTGTTTTATTCCGTCGCAAATTTGCGACGGAATTTTTGTCCGTCGCAAATTTGCGACGGAAATAAAACATCGTCGCAAATTCCGTCGCAAATTTGCGACGAACATTGCGACGGACAAAAATCCGTCGCAAATTTGCGACGGAAAAATTTTCATCGCAAATTTTCGTCGCAAATTACATGTTTTTTTGTAGTGGATGGTAGGAACTCAGGGGTGTCTAAGCAAAAGACGCAACTCCATATCGAAGTCTAAACTGAGGAGGATTGAGTTCATTTCTACGTTAGAGATAACATGTCAAAATAGGATGTGAATGTGAGGAAGTTTCTTGTTGTGGAGAATCCTGTGGACATGTGAATCGAGTTTTCTCCTTTGTACGAGTCTGAGCTTAGCTTGGTCTTGATTGACCTCTTAGATGGTTGAGCACCCGTCGAGGCATTGGGAGAGTCTACATGACTAACTAGCACTATGACTTGATTGTGAAACATTGAGCTAAGATGGAGATTGTTGAATTTAAAGCTCAAAGTTCTTGCCAAATTTGGACTTTAGATCGAGCCTAGAGAACGAAATAGGTCCAAGACGTATTGGGATGTGTTTAGGAAGCTGAGGAACAATGGATTGAGAGCTGAAGCCTGTTGTCTGGCCGGTAGCGATAGGCCTTGGGTCAGTTGCCTAGCCACCTGCCTGGTAAACTAAACACTTGACTGTACGCGTTCCGGGCACCTAGGCACAAACCCACCTATGTAAAAATAAAATTTAAAGTCTATGTTGTTAAGTTACACATCTGTGAGTTTTCTAAGTAATTTCCATATGAAAGAATTGATGATGACACTTTTTGGGTTGCTTGGGTGTAATCCAATGGCTGAAAATTACTTGAGCTATTAAGTGATTATAATACTGTAATTCTCCGAATTCATAATGGATCTCTTTAGGCTTGGCGCTCCTCGTTAAGTAGGTACTGAACAGATCCAACCACATAAATCTCAAGTATCTTTATCGTTCTATGTTAATTTCTCTATAATTTCACCTTCTCGCATTTGACATGGAATTGCAAGATCCGTTAGCTTCTGCGTTAATATGCATTAAAACTATTCTCAATTAATTAATTTGGTCATATGTGTGGAATCACCAAGCAAATTATATGGCAAAAGATCAATTGCGTCGTGCGACTTTGCCCGTTGCCGTCAGTCCAATAACGTCGGAGGTCATCCCAACTTTATGGAGGTTAAAAAATATCGACACACAAAGAGAAACTAGAGTTAGAACCTCTTTAAAGGGATTGATTACTGATAATGTCAAAGACAAATGTTAGAGATATTAAAAATGATCCACAAGTTATTGCTAAACATCAATGTCATCGGTCACTTATTTCATCTAGAACATCAATTGTAACATCTTGAATTTCGACCCATTTTCGAGATCCGACGAAGTAAATATTATTTCTTATTTGATTTTAGTACGTCTCGCCCGGAGCTGGCCCCTCGCGGGATACTGACCAATGAGAAAGGCTAACTAGGAAAATGGTACGTGGACCGGAGACCTGATCGCGAATCGGGCACCGATTCCGGGAAATGGCGGGAAAGTATTTTGGGCCAGTGTGGGCCGATTCTAGGGAGGTGACGGATTTGGTTTGGCCAACGACGTACGATCGGATCGCGGGTGATTCCGCTCGACCGAGAGTGCGCGTGGCAAATAAATCTCGAACCTGAACCGAACGATCGTGACCCCTGGAATAACCAATAATTCCTTGTGCTATCCTGATAATCGAGACCGTCACGACTTGAGTGACCCTAGGTCGATACGCGTAACCCCTAAACAGCCACCCATTAGTAAGAGGCTCTAAAATTCTGAATTGAGCAATTTTGATCGCCAAATTAGACCCGAACTTTGATGTCAAAATTCTATGGGTGGTTACGACTATTTTGCAAGGCCAATGTCATTTTGGTGTGGCCGCATACATTTGGGGCTAGTACAGCTGAAAATTGGAATTTCGGTTGAAATTGGAAAAATTACGATTTTACCCCTTTGACTCCGACGTCGATTTTCGAGGCCGACTGAGATTATTTTTCGAGGCCGATCCCGTTTTAGGGTGGCCACACATATTTGGAGTGTGTACGGTCAAAAAATGGAATTTCGACTCGGAAGTGAAAAATTTACTATTTTGCCCTCCCAGACTTTGAAGTCAATTTTCGAGGGCTTAAAAGGTTATTTTTGCGAATCCGACGTCATATTATGTTGGTCACACACATTTGGGGTTGGTACGGTTGAAAAATGGAATTTCGATCCGGAACCAGAAAATTACCATTTTGCCTTTATGGCCTATTTTTGGGTTCCGAATTTTGGCAATTTTTGGGAAATTATTGTGGATAATTATGAGTCAAAATTCAGAATTATTGATTGACCAAAAGGCCTATCAATTATTAGATGAGAGTGATTAATGGCCATTGGATCAAAGGGCAAAATGGTCTAATGCACCGGATTGCGACACGTGGCGCCACTTTTTGACCCATAAGACCCCTTTGACTCTCGCTCTCTCTCTCTCTCTCTCCTTCCATTTCCTCCCCCTTCAGCCGATCATCTTCCCCCTCCCACGCCACTTCCTCTCTTTCTTTTTGTTTTCTCTTTGTTTGGCCGTGAGAGGCCCTCGTCGGAGGAGCCGCTCGTTGGAGCGCCGTCGCGCGCAAGAGGAGCGCCGTTCGCTGCCACCACCCTCACCGACCAGAACCTCTGCCGTGAGCCGTCGGAATGCCGCCGCCGATTTCGCCGTTTACCGGCAATCGGCCGCCCGTTCCCGTCGATTAGAATTTTGGGGAGTGTAAATAGGTGAGTGGAAATTCTAACCCTTAATTGGGATTATGTGCACTTTGGACAAGTTTTAGGGGTAATTAGTGGGGGCTGATTTGGGCTAATGTTGTGGTGATTTTAAGGGCCTAAGGTGATGATTTAGGGATGGTTTTAAGGCTGTGGAGACTTGGTTTAGAGGTTGTATGAGTTGGATTTGCTTAATGGTGCAAGTTACTGATTCTCGAATTACTGATTTTACTGTACCTCTACACTTTTTTATTTTTTTTGTGATCATTGTGGGCCAAATCTGAAGAAGTATTCTTCATAAAAGTTGTTCCCAACATCTTTAAGTATAACATACTTTAATTTGGGAATTTTTGGAAATCATTTGAGACCATTCTGAAGTCCATCTTTGGACCGAAACAAAACTGCCCGATTTACTGTTCACCCGACCTTCGGGCCCGTTCGAATTTTATAAATTTTTTCAAGCCTATTTTCAAAATACTTCCTTCACAAAAATTGTTGGCGACATTTGTGGCTATAACATATAAAAATTTCAAGACTTTCCAAAATGATTTGGGTGCTGAATGAGTTGTATTTTGATGGCCTGAGGGGCTGTCCAAGCGAATCGGATTTTGTCTGACTTTGAGTGTCAAAATGAGGTGTTTACGATTAGAACTGGGTTTCTAGTCCTTCACAGAAAATGTTCATCGAGATGTTTTGTACAACATATCCAAATTTCATAATTTTTGAAATTGATTTACCATTTATTTCAAATGGATTTCGGTCACTATGCAACAGCCCAGTTTGGACCCGATTTTGTATATTCCCGGTTTTCTCTCTCTCGGATCGAGTAGTGGCTGTCCATTGAGGTTTAATTGGGCCTTGTACGGCTAATGTGTGGTTTGTTTGTGAATTGCCATGTGTGAATGGTTGGGCCATGTAGTGGCTGATTTGGGTATAAATTGTGCTTGATTGTGTTAAATTTTGTGGTGCCTCGTTTAAGCGACTCGGTGGCTGAATGGTACTTTGTCGTGCTCAATTGTTTAATGCCATGCTGCCTGATTGCATGTTCGAGCAATACGGTGTGTGATTGGCCAACCATTGGTGTGAATGTTTATTGCCTAAGTGCTTGAATTATGTATTGGGCCACATGGTACTAGTTGGTCAAGTGCGCATGTTATGCGAATAAATATGGGCAATTGATTGGCTATTTGAGCACGTTGATTTGGCATGTTTGTTGAAATGCCGTGCTGAAATTGAATGCTCATGTTGCATTGTACGACATGGCATGACCACGCATTGTGTATGCTGAGAATGGGGCATGAGATGAGATTGTGTGAAAATGCGTGCCTGACATAAGCATGTGATCACCTAAATGCCCTGATGCGTGTTACGTCGGTTTCAGATAATAACTGGCTGTGTGTATGCGTGATCACAATTTGCCCTGATGCGTGTTACGCGGGGTGTGCCGTCCTGATGCGTTTTACGCGGGACAATGCCCGGTACGTTCGGAAGACGACCATCTTGATGCGTTTTACGCGAGCTCTGGTTCGTAAGGAGATCAGTGTTGCGCGTGATGCGTTTTGACGCGGGCTAAAGACACTGGGCCGGAGGCGTTTTTATGCTGGCCACGGAGTGTTGTGATTAAGAAAGAACAGTGTTGAGCCTCATGCACTTTGTAGCAGGTTAGAGACACTGGACCTGATGCGTTTTACGCGGGTCGTAATAATAATTGAGCATTGAGCCAATGTGCAGTGTGAGCCAGAATGATGATATCTGCAGGCATAAAAACGCATGGGCCAGTGTGCGAGTGTGCAAGACTCGGTAAATGGCATGCGAGATGAACACTTTGAGCATGAGCATGCGTGTGGCGTACGTGTGGCCAAGTGTATACACGTATGTGTTGTGATTATCCTATTGTTATTGCCTAACCTGCAGGGTCAGCAAGGTAAGTGATTCGGGCTCAAGGGCCTAGGTCATTTGATCGACATCATTATCGGTTGTTGTGTTGATTTGCTTGTCGGGAGGTGCATGTTAGCCTAGTTTCGGTTTAGGAGGCCTACTCACTGAGATTCGTCTCATAGTTGTATAAACCCCGTTTTTCAGACCCCTGTTAGAGGATACCTGGTGTACTCGATCAATTTAAGGATCCGGAGCCCATAGAGTAGGATCCCGAACAGGTTGGCAAGGTCGAGCAGATGGATTCGGAAGATGAGATAATCGAGGCTGAGTCCGAGTCATCAAGATCTGATCTCGATTAAGTTTCCTAGGATCAGTCTTAGCCTCCCTTAGGTCGGGCCGGTAACCCTTTGATTGTAGCCCCACCTTAGACTGCCCCCTTGGCCACTTAGTCATTTTGTTAGTAGTGGCCGTCGATCCGCTTTTGTTTGGAGATTTGTATTGGTGTATCGTGGACATTATATATGTTTTGAAGTTTAATGCAAGACTTGATTATTAGGCTTTTAATTGTTCGTCGTTCCTGCTACCCTTGGCCATGTATTATTTTGTACGGGTGTTTTAATTATTGTTTCCGCATGTGCCTTATGCTCTGTTTTGGAAGATGGGTCGGTGACGCGTCCTGGGACGTCGCATCAAAATCGACTGGTACGTGGGTTGATCGCGCTTCGAGGGCTTTGAGGCGTGACATCAACACCGAGATCATCTAATGATTTAAAATGCTAAATTCTCAAACCTAATTTTCTTGGCCGCAACTATTCTATAGAATATATTCAACTTCATATACTAATATTTTAATTTTTGGAGTAAGCGGTAATGCATGTAATTCTCGTTGGTATCGAAGCCAATTGTTTCGAGTCCGAACCGCCTATACCCATTTACCGGTTTTCTTTCATTATTTGTGCTCGATTAATATCAGCAATTCATCTACCTGCAAAAATCGGGTTCATATGCTTGATGGTCTTGTGATAATCAAATTAGCCTTCGAGTGAGGAGTGTTTAGATATACGATATATTTTTCTGTCGTACTCTGATAAATTAAAGTATTTTGAAGTAAACATTTATGTGTCACGGCCTAGAGAATTTGATCGTTCTCAAGGTTTTTTGAATAATGGAGCGTGATTGACCCATGAACAAGAAGGCGGAGCTCGCGTACTCTAAGTACTAGGGTTTTCTTGATGTATTCTAGAATACTTCTAGGGACGGGCATTTTTGTAATTGTCCCTCATTCTTGTAATTCTATTGGCCGATAAAGAGGTGGCCTTTGATTAGGGGATAGGGAGATGCAATCTCTACTGTTGGATAGGGGAGCGATCTACGGATACAGACAATCTTGTATTTGTATATAAATGGGTCTCCTCCCCCTCATTTGTAGATCTCATTCTCAAGTGAAATACATTCCAAAACTTCTCTCTCTAGAGTCTCTTCCCAAGATTCTTGTGGAAAGGCTGACTTAGGAAAAAATTCCTACGGCCGCACGGGTAAGGGATGAGAAATTTTTTTCTAAGTTCTAAAATGAAATATGCCTAGAATGCCTCTTAATATATCAGATAAACCCAAGATGACATATTGTGCCCCTTATGGCATCGAATAAGAACTATGTGTAAAAGTTATGATATTAGGTAAGATAAAGATAAATTTCAAAAGATTGGGGAAAAATAAGGAGGCTAAAATAATTCATAAATGGACCTCATATTTTGATTTAATACAGGCTTCATCATCAATAGCTTAGGGAGCTAAGCATGATGAAGCATGACCGTATTTCTTTTGATAAACTTTCTAGTTTGTCCTATTGAATGCTGATGTCCCATCCTTGGCCTAAGTTTAGATGTCTGATTCCATTTGTAAAATATGAGTTCCCTTCCAATTACAAGTAAAATATCTCTTAGTTAACTAATGAACTCCAATTCTCAACTAATTAAGAACTGTGAGGAATCATATTTGATTCAGATGAATGTTGTCTCGTTCATTGTACTTGACTAGCAGCAAATTTAAATAGCATCCAGCCGAGGTTCATTTATCTTATCTTAAGAAACATCCAAAAACCAAGTCATTGTTAAGTGTCCCTCGAAGTCAATCTTGATTTTTGTCCCTTTAACAATAGAAGTGGATATAGCATATGCTGTCGGTGTAAAGAAAACTGCTCACAGGCAGACTTTTATATAACCCTCAAATTATGGGTGGATAAGGCCATCTATTGGGGAAAGAAAAGGTTACCTTACTATGAAGGCTAGATATACTAAATTGACATGGAAACTTAGTCTATACAGTGTTCTGTCAAATTCTTAGTGGATTCTATTGACTTTGCAACACAAGTTTGGAAATATATATTGGTGGTACACTTGGAGAAATTTTTATTTATTTATTGATATGAGTTAGAAATATGGACTTCACAAATATTTATTTTCAACTAAGTTTAAATGTGGGTAATGTCTAAATATATTTATAACCCATCAATCAAACGGTTATTTGGAGGAATTTTCGTCTAATCAGAAGTGGAAGAAAACACGTTCCTTCTTGTTTTTTATTTGTTTGACACTAGCGAAGCTTGTCGTATTGCCATTTAGGTTAACATTGTTCCACATCACTGCGTATGATTGGTTGAGTTACTTATGAATCTTTTTAGCAAAAAAAAAAAAAGAGTTACTTATGAATCTTGTCAAGGTGCAAGTGTGAAAGTATTAGGGAAAAAAAGTCTCACGACGAGGATGTGCTGTAAGGCGGGGCTGTTTCCGCTGCGCCTTGTGACAAATCTAATTGCATAAATTTAGAGGTTGGCCCTTTTCAAACTAGCGCGTCGGTCTCTAGAAGTGCTCGATGCATTCTGGGTTGCTCAAGCGGGTTTCGCCGGTTAGTACATTACATATTTATTGTTCTCTCATTGTAAATGTCACTTATAAAAAATCATTATGCTGTGACAAGGTGATGCTACGAGTGATGCTGCTATGACGAATTCACCATTTATATTCAGCATGACGCATGATACCGCCATTCCTTTCTTCAAAGTTAGAACTTCATCATCTTCCCACAAAAAAAGGTGGTAACAATTTTACGAATTAGATAAATTGAAGGAAAGTTTTCAACAAGCCACTAAGGTTTTAGCTCATTTAAAAGTTCTCCACTAGAAATGAAATTGTATTATCGAATATACCAATGTCCTCTATATACTCGTTTCCTCTCTGTTTCACTCGCAGCAAAAGAGAACACAGTGTAAAGGTGGAAATCATTTCCGACTACTCATGGGAGTACAATCTCATCTCTACTCTCCCTCTCCTTGGATCCCAGAGTCAGCCAGCCAACCAACCGACCGACGGACTTTCATGTCTTGTTAGCGGTGCTTGTTACCCGTATCTAATGAAGAAAAAGTTGTTCATGTTCAATGCACCGCACCGACCGTGCATAACATGAGAGAAACATTAAATTTAGAAATGGCAAGATTTGCTTATTTATGTTTTAGAAAAAGGGTGTTAAGAGAACTCACTAAAAAAATAGAATATTTTCCTCTTTGGTTGGTGGTCAGCTCCATGTTCTTGACTAAGAGGAGGGTTTTAAATGGATGACGTCCTTCCATGGAGAGAAGAAAGATTAGCTCCCTCAAGATTTGTCATTTGTATGAAAACAACACCATCATCGACTGCCATAAGATTATCGAATTCGTGTCCTCCTTGTCCAATCGAAACCCGCCGTTAAACTTTCCAATCAAACCACGAGTTAACGCTTGCGACATCCGAGGCAGCAACAGTTCTGGTCTTACATCAGAAACCAAACCTGATGGAATCACTCGCCAATGGCTATCAGCTCTGGAGATCCAAAGCAGAGGGAGATGAACAGATATTAGCCACTGCTAATCACTAAAATAAATGGGGTTTGGTCTTTGAAATCAATGGCTGCCGTTGAGAATTACTATAAAAGATAGCGGTCATTGACAAAAAAGAGTGGAAGTTTCCAGCTGTCGGCTTCATTGGCGTGCGTAGATTCCTTCGAAAACCCGCCTTCACGAAAAAACAAAATGAAGGGGGCTTCCTCAGATTCCACCTAACTTGCCAAACGCAGCACCTACGTAAATCTTGCTCACCATCTCTTGCACTTGGTTTGTGATACCAACTGTTCTAAAAATTTAAACTGTTATACCTATTAGTAGGTATGGACATATTTAATTGGAGAGGCAAGTGGGGCTTTATGAGAGCCTAAGAAGATTTGAACTCAGGACCTCTTATTCAAATACTATGTGAGATTTAGTGGACCAATTGACAATTGTTATAAAAGATGAAACTATTAGATGAATATGTGATTTAATATTTATATATTCTATTACTTCCATTTACGCCTAGTAGCAGGCATGGATGTTGTAGGAGCTCCTGATTTAAATATTTCCGAACTCCATTTGTCCTCCCAATTAAATATGTTCACGCTTTGTATTGGGCAAAAAGATCAGACAAAGCGTGAAGGGGAGTGAAAGAACATCTAAATATTAAACCACACATTTATCTAACAGTTTAAGCTTTTAAAATAACCAATGATGGTCTCACTAAATCTCACACGTACCTCAAGAATACAACTCCACTATGGCATGAATTTCTTGACAAAAACTTAGAATTTGACACATTTTGGTGTAAGTAAGGCGAAATTGACACGAATTAACGTGTTCTTTTATTAGATTTTAGAAAAACTGTTATGATCACGTTGAAATATTTTCACAATGGCATGAAACGGCACAAGTGCAATGGCACGATACAAATCGCCAACCTTATTTGCATTGACGAATTACTTAAATTATAATCTTGTTCCATCTTCCTAAGTTGATGTCTTTACTACAATCGTTGCACTTCTTTTATGGCCATCCTAAGTACGGATTGAAGCGGGATTAGTTTGGGATGGCAGACCTCCTCCCAAATGCGTCTCGTTGATTTCTGTTATTCCCCAAATCCACCCTTAATTTGTTACGAGGTTTGACATCAAATCTCAAACCATGCCCACTAAAAAAGTCTGGTTGTCGCCGGAGACACGCAACCTGTCGTTTTACCAATTTTTAGTAAATAAATTATCTCATATAAAATACAACAAACCACATCGAACTTGCAATGGCCTAATACACTCAAAAATCCCAAACTTTAGGTCCATTTCCTATTTTACTCTAAACTTTTTTTTGTCCCATGAAAAACTCCAAACTTTAGGTTTTGTCCTAATGCTACCGTCCAGTCCCAACTTTATCCTATAATGTTTTCAATCTCATAAAAAATCACCAAGTTTTACCTGAGTCACAATTTTGCCCCCAGTTAACTCCATGTCCAAAATTTCTCTTGGACAACTGAGAGATGAAAAACTCCCAAGCAAGAGATGTTCAAGCGTAGCGACCCAAGTGTCCTAACTGCGAGCTCTCTGATCATGAGAGATGGAACGCTCTTGAGCGCAATAGATTGAAGACCCGAGCACAAAATTGAAGATCTCAAGCGAGATAAAGGGAAGACTCTCTTAAGAGTAAGAGCAATGGAAGAAAGCCAACCTAATTGCTCTTGTTTTTACCCAAGTTTCATATCCAAGAAGATGTTGTTTGGGCTTGATATGGATATTCATTTCCAAAAGACATCTTCTTGGATATTCTTGGATATGAAATTCGGGGACAACTAGAGTAATGACGTGGAAATGCCACGTAAGATCACTAAGGGCGATTTTGGACGGATGGTTAAAGAGGGCATATTTGAGACTTATGTAAAAGTTGGTAATTTTTCATGAGACAAAAAAAATTTAGGATTAAAGTGGAACTGGACCTAAAGCTTGTGTTTTTTCATGAGACAAAAAAAGTTGAAGGTAGAATTGAGACTGGATCTAAAGTTTAAGGTTTTTTATGAGACAAAAAAAAGTTTATGGTAGAATTTGGACAAGAGCTAAAATTGGAAGTTTTTAGGGTCTTAGGCTATTTGCAATCATTTTTTCAAAACTCGTACATTCGAAATATCCAACAAGAAAAGATGCAGAAATAAAAGTAACATCAATAAAATTTAAGATTAATTATCATAAAAAATCTAGTATATATCAATCTTAAAATAAGCCTCTAAGATTTCAATTCCCACATTCTAAGACTTGTTCCCATTTTTAAATGTGTCTGTTTCGCCAGTTTTATCCTGTTGAAAATCTTTCACCGAACGTTGCGTTTCGGATTTTATTAGAGGAGACTAGGGTCTTGAGTCAAGCTCGGATAGAGAATGTCAAATGTGTTTATTAAACCCAACTTGTGCCTTACAACTTAACTCGATAATACACCCAACTTAACAATACTAACAATAGAATGACAACTTGCAAATGCCAAGACCAAGCTATGTCGGAATCCAATCAACGATACAACCAGTTCACAACATTACAATTTCAGGTACGCCAGAATCTAATCAATGATGTGTCTTGAGAGAATATGGCTAGAATCTAATCAACAGCTATATTCCAAGCACAACGCCGGAATCTAATCGATGACTTTGAACTGGTGGCACAACATTGGAATTTAATCAACAATGCTGGACCTGATAAAGACCCGTGCCGAAATTGAATCTACGACGTGGAATCTAAAAGCTGTAACTATTACTACTCCTATTGTGCCGAAAATAAAGATAGATAAGAGGTCTGTTGTCTTGTCCGGAGATCTTTTTTATGTCGAAAATCCTTGAATATTTATAGAGCAGCTTGATAACTGTCGATTGGCTACTTCTCCTTGAAAGTTGTTTTTCACTTTCTTACATTTTGCACTTTAACCGTTTTCTGACTTGTCAATGTTGCTTACGCCCCTTCGGCATCACGTAATAGCTAATTTCTTCCATGTGTCTTCTTATTTCCTGCTGTTTCCCACGTTTCATTATTTAGCTTCCTTTATGTTCACGCCTACGATCATGTCTTTACCTTTCGACATGTGGAAATGAATTTCTTTAACATGTAACACCACGTGCTTAATTCATTGACATCACATGGAAAGCTCATGATCTTGGACTTGTCGACGTCACGTGCAAGGCTCGTGATCTTGGACTTGTCAACGTCATGTGCAAGGCTTGTGATTTTGGACTTGTCAATCTGTCGATACTTCTATGACGTGTCCTATCGATAACTGCTCCAAATCTTTTCGATACTTCTAGGCCTGACTCACGGCCTTTCTCCGGATTCATGCTATGTGGGCCTTGTTTTACGTCCTTTGTGACTTGCAATCGGCCCGCTCCCACTAGGGGTAATTTTGGGTGTCAACATATGCTCCCTTTTAAAATGAATAAATTTGAATTTATTTCTTTTAAAGATATACCTTGTCCGTATACGAATCCCCAGGCGATGATCATGCCTTTTTGTCCCCTGACGTCCTTTCGAGCAGCCAATATGAATTTTTCATCCAATATTCTTTGGACACGTCACCTTGTATTTTCTTCAAACAGTCGCGGCTTTTTGAATCGTCTTCTTCATCTTGTATTTTCGCAAGAGCTTTGTTTTACCGTCGCGTCTTCTTCTTAAAACCCTAAAAATCCGTTCTTGAACCTTTTCCGATCTCAATCCATCATTCTTCATGGCATCCAAAAAGTCTGAATATTATGCTGGCGACTACATCGTGGCTTTTGACAAGTTCAAAGAAGACCCGCGCATTGATAATTGCTCTTTTCTTTTATTGAAAGCTGTCGAGAATGACACCAATTGTTTCTCTCTAGGGCCCAGTGTCATGGATCAACTTAATATTCCCGTGAATCTCCAATTCCATTTCCTGTATAAGCATAGTGAGACTTTGGCATTGCAACATTCTTCCACCATGGATGTATGGTCCACCGGGTCTTCTCGATTTCAAGGTTTCCTTTTTACGAAGAGGATTTTCATAGATGGTTTATTCGCTTGAAGGCTGATCAAGAAACTCAACTTTTATGGATGGCTCCTGGGATTGACATCACTCTCGAGGTCAGTATGTCATCTTATGACCTGGAACACAGGCTATTGGGCTGCGCCATCACTTTCTAGTCCTCTTCCAGCAATTGCTTCTTTTTTCCTTAGGGACACATGTCCATCACTATGCTCGATGTATTTGCTATAGTGGGTTTTGAACTGGTCGGTCATGCTATCGAGGATTTACCTGTACTGCTCACTCCTTACATTTCTGAGGATGTCCTGGCATACAGCAATTTTTCATCTCAATTTTACTGAACTTCCGGTCTTGTTACCCAGAACGAGCGTCTTCTTTTCTTACTTTTTTGGTTATCAAAATATGTGTTCTTTAGTCCTGCCCTTAAAGTTTGCAAAGACGATCTGCAAATTGCCGCAGCCTTAGCTACGGGAAAACGCCTTGCATTGGCCCCTCTTGTTCTTGCAGTTTTGTACAGAGGCTTTACTCACGCTTCTCAGGCAATGAAGTTTGGGGATTCTGGAACCATCTTTGGCGCTTTTTGGATACTTCAGGCATGGATAACTCTGTATTTCCCTTCCCTTTTTAGTAGAGGTGATCGTCATCTTCCCTATCTGTCTCTGCAAGGGTATAGAAGACCTTTACCTTTACCTCTAGGCTGTCCATTGCTGAGCCATGCCCCTCGACATATTGCTTCTCAAGCGCCTCCTTTTATCTTCTATCTTCGAGCCTTTCTTGAACTGAACCATGACCAAGTTATTTTCTTTAAATATGACTATGGAGAATTTGATTATTTATTTGATCAGGCTCGATTCAACTTCATAGGCCTTTCTGGATTTGTGCCTTGTTTGCAGTAGATCTTCCCATATGGACTTCATTAAAGGGTCGATTCTATTATGGGTTTGAGGTATATTCTCCACAATATTGTGCTCAGCAATTTAGACTCTAGCAAGCAATTCCCATGCCAATTTCTTATTCAATGGGCTTCTCAAAAGGAACCAAGAAAAAAGAATACTCCCTCAAGAATCGAAGTCTATTGCTCTGCTGTATTGAAATTACCAACACAGTGCGCACCTGTTACAGTGTAGACCTCCTTAATGGTTTTAAAGCCCATCCAGGACACCTTGCTGAATGGCAAACTTTGTAGTATTCTTTTGTATTTGAAAGTGCATACGAAGAGGCCCTTTAGTCCGCGATTGATCGTGTGAATCGGAATGGCTCTAAAAAGCCGATTACTCAAGGTATGGATACCACCACTTTACGTTCCTTTTCTGTTTCAATCTGGTGCATCTCCTAACTTTCCAATTCTTTAACTCAGAAACAGAAGAGGATTCTGACACAGAGAGTGTCGATGCTACTAAAAATCTTATTGATGGTAAGCCTCTATATTTCTTCCTCTGTGTCAGCCCACTTTATTCTTTCATTTATATTGATTTGTTACTTATAAGGTCTTCCTCCCCTTCGCATCATCTCTGGGCTGAATGAAGAAGAGACGTTGGAAGAAATTGTATCATTGTTGAAAAAGAAAAGGAAAAGGTCTTCTCCTCCTTCTCCAAGAAAGAAGTCCAGAACTTTACCTATCGAGCCATCTACTGAGCCGGCTACACACAATGTGGCCTCTTCGGAACTCCTTACTTCTTTTGATAAGAGTCAAGGAGATAACATCTTTGTTCCCACAATCTGGGATCCTATCATTGTATTGGCATTAACCGGTCTTCATTTTGTCAAGCGGGTTAACAACATTTCAATTCCATCAACTGACATTTCCAGCACAATACCAGCCCCAACCGACTTGGTATCTTCCGGCCCCTCTGTTACCAGATCAATGGCATCTCCAGCATAAATCACCATCCAGCCTAGTTCATCCACTATTGTAACCCCTGGTAAGCTTTTGTTTTGACTGACACTTTCTGTTTGTCTAGTTTATTTGGTTTATTTATTCTCATTTTTTTTAGTTGAACCAGCAATTATTCCTACTCCTCCACTTGTCTGAACTGCTCCAATCCTTGACTCCACTATGGAAACCACTGTCGCTCTTAATCTAGCTAGATGCAAGATAGTTATGCCTGAGATAGGTACATGTCTTTCAAATACTACTTTGTCTTCAATTCTTATTTAACCCTGATACTGAGATATCATTCTGATTTTTATAGCATGTGGTCTATCGGCAAGTGTCGTGGTCTAACGGACCACTACTCTAGCCATTGCGGTCAACCCTTCCATAGCCTCACCGTCAACGTCCATTCCAATGCTCGTAGCCTCGACTTCCACAACTAATCCTATCGAGGCCTTATCGTCGACGCTTGTCTCATCAACTCCTTTGCCTGACCATCAGTCGGCCACTTCATCTGTCGCATACCTGGGCAAGGCAATGCACGCCATAGACGAAGCTGAATTTGTTTTGGCGTTTAATCCATACGACTTGTCGCCTCACTCTGGCCAATCAAAACTGGCTATAATCAAAAAGAGGATGGAGCTGATGCACTTTTTGGACTTCTCTATAGGAGGACTCGTGAGGATGTCATATAATGCTGCAGCCTTAGAGCAATTCAAACTTCTTATCGATTGCCTTGGAAATGAAAATGTTGAAGTTGGGTCTATTCTTCCTTGAGCACTCAGGGAACGACTCAAGACTTTCTCCCAGGAATTCCAAACTATGTTCAATAAATATCAACAACTCCTAGGCCAAGTACAAGAGATGGCCATTTCTACAGAAATACATGAAGAGCTAGCTGACATTGTGACGGAGGCTAGTGAGGAGGTAAACACTCGTCGCAAGTCTCTTCGGGTTATTACAGATGAAATAGGTGTTCTTGTAGAAAAAGAAAGACGTCTTGCTGCAGGCCTTGAAGAAACTCGTCGATGGCGGGAGATGAAGCTCCATCAATAGGCAAAGGTCGAACAAGAACTGCGCCATCACGTCGGCGTTTTGAAGGGCTTGAAACAAATGGAGCATATGCGAGTGTTGAGCCTTGCAGTGGAACAATGTCAGAATAGAAACGCATGTATCTCAGAGATGAGTAGATTAGAATCTCAATTATCCTTGTTCCAACGAGGGGTTCACGATTTTTTGTTTGACAGACCTCTTTTTCCTCAAAAAAATACTTTTTATTTTCCTTAGATGTCCACGCATGCCACGATTATTCATAACCAACTTTGATAATGGATCCCGAGCTTTGCGCCTTTGTTCATGTGCACGTTGCCAGTTAGTGAGCCTAACTCATCGACTAAATAGACTAGTATAAATACCTTATAGCCGTAGTCAAGCTTCATCATTCAGCCCATCACAATGGCTAACCTTTCTTTTTCCCCAATCAATACTTAAGCTATCCTTCGCCTTAATTGTTTTGAGAACCTTCGGAGTTTTGAATGACAAGGGCGTCTCTCCCTATCCTTTATGGATTATGATGCGGAAGCTCGTCATGTGACCCTAGACCCGCATCTCAAATTAACACCTTTGCCATCTATCTTTACCAAGCATTTTCCACGTTATTATAAGGAGGTTCTTCCCATAAGTCAAATCCGACTTAACATCTCGACTTGGGCGTCACCGAATTCTCGTTTCAACTCGTATCCATGCTATGATGAGCAATTCTCTTGGTAGTACCAAAGGATGAAACAAGAGATGTCTGTCATATGGAAGGCGGCGAAAATAGAGGAGGATTTTTCACTAAACTATTTTTCTACAGATCCTATTGAATATAGGCTCATCAAAGTTCTTTGCTGTCTTTGGTCACCATCAGCGAATTGCTTTTTTCTGCCCTCTAGTCCGGTAACCATCACTTTGCTCGATATGTGGTCACTGACTCGCCTATCACCTTTTGTGGAATTTTATAATTAGAAGTCGTGGTCATGTCTAGATTTTTATGGTACTTCTTTCGTTGATCTCTCATTCCATGACTTCATCAAAGAGTTTAGCAAGTCAAATGGATCAACAACTCCTCAAGAGCACATTGCATTCCTGCTTTGTTGGCTTTGTCGATATATCTTTTGTACTACTTCCATATCATGTGGGCTTATAGACATCGCATATGCCCTCACTCAGGGTGTTGATGTAGGGTTACGTCAAATGACCTTGTCTGCTTTGTATAAAAGCCTTTCCGATGCACAATCTTCATTATTTAGTGCACATCCTGACCCTTTCATTGGCTTGCTGTGGATATTGCATGGTTGGGTTCGGTCATACTTTCCTCAATTGTTCATGTCTTATGGTTCTACACCTGTCGACTGGTATGATACACATAAATAGCCTATGGAGACTGCTTTTGGCCCTTGAAAATTTTGTAGCATTTTCCTCCAGCCAATCGGAGGACTTCTGGTCTTGGAGTACTTCCTGGATGTTCTGCTTACCCTGGAGGACTTCATTTTTCATAGGTTCAACATAAACTTCGTGTGTGACCCATTAATTGCTCAGTATGGCACCTCAATATTTTGGGGAAGTGTCCTCATCCCTATCGATCTTCCATTGGAATTTACTTTTGGAAGAAGGTTTCCTATTAATTTCGAGGCATACAACTCCCATTACTGTGCCTGTCAATTTGGGTTGATCCAAGGTATTCCTATGCCAATCGTCTCCTCGGTGAACTTCCCTCATTCTTTATCTCTAAGGAATGATGCTCTATCGTGTTATAATGAGGTTGATAAATATATCCTAGAACGATTCAAGCTTGTTGACAATTTCAGCGCCCCGTATGATTCAATGTTATTTAATCAATGGTGGGACGACTATAAAGTCTTGATTTTTCCTGAAGACCTGGATTTAGCCTTGTCGAGGATAACTCTGCTCCTAATGGGATTATTACACCCTTTCAGAAGGTTTTCTATGTCCGATATGCCCTTATCTCCAAGCACGCCATCATTATCGTTCTCCGATATGGACGAATTTTTAACTGAATCAATGGACGAAATGAGCTCTACCATGGATCATCCCTCCCTTAAAACTCCTCAGGTTAATAGCATTCGAGTCTTTGGAGGTAAACGTCCTTCGGTAGACAGCTTTTTTCCTTTTGTTAATCATGATGAAATTCATACCAAAGGAGCTCAACTTTGTAAGCTCTTAAAAGAAGGGTATGACGTTATTTATGACGTCCCAAAGTTCAAAAGCAAAGTCAAGTCCTTGCTAGACTATCTGACCAGTTTACCTTACCCCTTGTTTTGTCGAGCTCTAGACTTTGCTCTTCATGAATTCTCTGATTCATTCGATGTAACTATGAAGGCTTTTAAGGCAGGGCTTGAATATGTCAATGCCATTGAGGACAAAGAGAGGCTCCTGAGCCTCAAAGAAGAAGAGCTTGGTGAGGCCTGTAAGGTCTTTGAGGCATTTCGCGTCAACGAAAGCATTTCTCTATTGATGCTCTTTGATCAAAGCAAGGTCATATTAGACCTTGAAGCAACTACGACGCAACAGAGCACTGAGGTGGGGGACAGCCAGGCCGAAAAGGACAAAATTTTGGAATCAAACTGTAATCGAGAAATCCAACTTCACAACTTCATCCTAGGCCTTGAACAACATTTTATTTAATTTACATCTAGCACCATCTCTTCTCTCTTTTTCCATGTCAGTAATGCCGAGGATGGTACTGTTGTAAATATTTTTGTTACTCGGCTTTTCCTTTTCCTTGAGTATTATCCGAATAATCATAGTCTGTACCTGCTTTGATGACCTGTACAGTGTTACTGACCAAACTATTCTATCTCTATGTACAACCTCCTGCACTTGCATTTAATGAATCAGTACGAAACGTAATCAATTTGTACTGGTGCAATTCAATTTTACCATCGCATGGATATACACCTGAGTAGTAATTGAATCTCATCAGTACATGTCTAGATCATCGAACGGCTAGGAGTGATTATCGGTACGTTTTTCCTCGAATCTTGTTTCGTGACCTTGAAGGAATAAATGGCCATTACTCACAACGTTCTAATTCTTGTATCTTGGACTGATCAAACGGATACGAACGTGCCGTCCGAGATATCGGTGACGTCGGCTGATCTTTTCGTATTGATTTGTGAAGAGTTGGGACTTTAGTCACGGGCTATAAATAGTAAGTCTATTGCGATTAAGACTTCAATACTCGACTTTGAATTCTAAATCCCATCTTTCATAGAAGTTTCCTTCTTTTACTCTATCTAGTAACAATGGAATCTAATGCCTCGTCCCCGACCCCGAGCGCTCGCCAGTTCAAGGCCTTATGGAAGGAGATTATCTCCTACCTGAGCTTGACCTACGTCGTCCTGGTCACCAAGCCCCAGGCAGTGGCTAAGGTCGAGAAGCTGATTCGCGAAGGGAAGCCTAAGGACTTGCCTTCTAATCACCCTTTCTTTGCTGACTACGAGGAATTTGTGACTATCTTTGAACACGGGGTGTCCCAGTTTCGAGCCAATGAAAGAACCATCGCTGCACACTTTGTTGCGGAATGCACGCTCGAGAGCTTCAAAGAAGAGATTGAGCATGCAAATATAGTGTACAACACACTCTCTAATATGCCGGGCCAACTCCACTCCTTCCAAGAGCATCTCGACAGGTATCGGGAGCCGATTGCTAAAAGGATCTGGAGGGCGGAGAAAAGACTGAGGCAAAGAGTCTCCTGCCCCGAATGGGATGAAATCGAGATTGGACTCTCGATGGACTCCCGTTGTGAAGTTTTTGTTAATTTTGCTTCCACATCTTTGGGCACCATGGCTAAGAAGTCGAATGAACTGGTGCGGTCCCACCTTGAGCTCATCCAATGGCTCGAAAAGCGGATATCGAACCTGGAAGAGACAGTCTCCGACCTCGAAGAAGCCAAGGAATAGGCTGAGACGGAAAACCAGTGCCTAGAGGACAGGATGCAGCACTTCGTAGCCCGCTTTAGGGAACACATTGGTCTCGGCCTGGGGAGATGAAAGTGGCTGGCAGGTCTGGGCTCGGAAAGAAGGAAGGAAGGAAAGACGAAGAAGAAGAAGAAAGAAAGAAAGAAAGAAAGAAAGGGAGAGAGAAAGAGATAGAAAGGAAGGAAGGAAAAGAAAATCAAAAAGATTTTTTTTAAGTAATCTGTCTTTTGTTTGTGAATGAAATTGTACTTATTCGAAATCTTCAATCTCTTCTTCCTCCATTTCCCGCATCTCCTACATAGTAGGATAGTACCTCTTCAAATATTTGCATTGATAGCACGGGAAAACTCCGTTCCCTCGATATCCATTAATCGTTAAGCATTCCCGATAAATGCTTCGGTTACCATAAATGGTCCTTCCAATATTGGTGACCATTTACCAAACTTTTCACTGTCTAAACTCGTCGGTAAAATAGTCTTCCAGACCAGGTCACCAATTTCAAACTGTTTATGCTTTACATGTTTATTATATGCTTTGGCAACTCTATCTTTTTGGAGGATTAACTTTTCAAGGCAATCGCTCTGTTTTCTCCCAATTTATTAACATTGGCGTACATTAACTCATCATATTCCTCCTTGGCCAAGTTATTTTAGAGTCTGACCCGTAGGGATTGAACCGTAATTTTGTCACGCCCCGAACCCCATGGAGCTTGCGACATATCTCTTTGGTTGATTATCGCGACATTCCAGGATATCGCCGACCCCACACATCATAGATAAAGCACTAGCGGAAGCAACATACACCCGGACGATACTTAAAGAGGGGTAATAGGGAGAATATACATTCATCACCTAGCCAAACTTATACAATACACACTACTTACGATACACATAATATACATGCAAACCGAGCTTTTAAAGTTTACACCACCGATATAAAAAAGGACCAGTAGTCTGGGTATACTCTAACTGCAAAAATGGGACATTTCAAAAAGGTTTACCCTACCCCTAAACTAACCCCTACGACCTTCAGACGGTGTCCACTCCGAGTCGGTCTCCCCAGAACTCGAATCTAATTCCCCCTGAACTATCTGCTCCTCTGAAGACTCCAAATCCATTTTGGTCTCAATCGAGTTATCTTCATCCCCTGACTTCAGTGGAACCTCAATTTGTTCCTCTTCTTTAGGCTCCTCCTCTGGTTATTCTTTGGTGTCCTCCTCTGGCACTGCACCTAAATCCACATCCATCGGGTCGAATCTTGCTTGTGACTCTTCTGGCTCCGGATCCGGCTCAACACTAAAGGTTCGGGTTCTGTAGGTACAGGCTGATGTCCTGACTGTGCGAGACTAGGCTAGTCATCTCACCATCAGGAGGGGTTATAGCCGACGGATCCCAATCTCCCCTTCCGTCGAAAGGGACATCAAAACCTCGAACGGGACCGAACTCGTCCTTACCATCTCGGAAACGCTAGGCTGTATAAGTGTGGGCTTGCCAAAGGGGTTGTCCTATATCTATCCATACTACAGTAGTGTGCTTGATCTAAGCCATATTGTCATCTATTGGATACTCTACCATGGCATGATCGGTGTGTATCGATATGCCAAAATGCTGAGGCAGTGGTGGTGGAAGATTCATGGTCCAGGCCGGGGTTCTGAAATGGTTTGGTTAAATAACCATGAGACGCGTCTCAGCAAGTAAATACCCTAAAGCCCACCTAGACTAACACGTACCTCCAGACAGGTTCAAACACAATGCTACTCAATAAACACATAACATGCACACAAATGTACTTACTTGAGCTTTTAATGCGTACAATCTACACGTTAGTCACAATTACACAAATTTCAACCACATGCACATTCCAAATAAATTTTCATTCCCAAAGACAAAGTCGAATATATGTCATTTCCAAACTCCGCATTTCACACACACTTGTTCATGCACTACCACACTATTTTCATTAAACTTGCCAACGATTCGCGTAAATACGCCTCAAGTCCACTTTCAATTCACGGTCCACGTACGACCATCTCAAATTCACAACACTCCTTAGCCCGCGTTACAGTACACGCCTCAGGCTATGTCTCTTGCCCGCGTTATAGTACACGCCTCAGGCTCAACATCCTCCACCTACGGCACAACTCGCGTTAACAAACACGCCTCAGGTTGGCAGTCTTCTAGTAATATCGGGCATCGTCCCGCGTTAAAGTACATATCTCAGGACGGCTCAATTCCCCGCGTTATATTACACGCCTCAGGGACTTTCATGATCACATGCACGACATATCGCATAAATTTTTCACCCATCCACGCGCTCGAACATCATATAAACCTCACGCATTTCACATGCTCAATTGACACAAAAACATGCCCAATTTTCAGCCAACCCAATTCAGCCCATGCACATATAAACGGGTCCACATTTTAACCAATTATTCCACAATCTGATGAGCATGCAAGGTCGCCACTAGACCCACAATCACAGCCACTAATATGAGCATAAAATCAACATATTCATGTCTATTTCAAGCCATAATAATCCCACAAATCAGCCACGGCACTACATATCAAATCAACACGTTTAGTCCCCAGATCGTACCATACACTCATTATTTCGAACCACGATTTCCAGCATATAAATCCACCATGGTCAGCCCCTATTTAACCTCTAAACAACCACCAAATCACCACAAGTCCACCCATAAACCATCTAACATGGCAACCCTCAAAATAGTCCACAATCCATCCAAAAATCGCACCTAAACTAGTCCATTGATACCCGATATCCTAAGTAGAGTTTAGGATGCTACTTACTCGAGGTCTAAGCTAGACGAGCTAAGCAAAAAGGGGACGGTGAGGCAACGGACAGTGGCTGCAACTTCGTCGCCGAGCGGCTCGGGTCACTAGCGAACACACGGCAGCCTTGGACAGCGGTGAACAGGCGGTGACGACGATGATCTTGGCTGGACAGGGTGAGGACGGCGGCCGAGTGAACTGGAATGACGAGGGGGAGGAGGCGAAATAAGAGGGAGAGCCGGCGGTGGTAGGCACTGGATGAGCGGCGTGGGGCGGCTCCGGCGAGACGGCGACGGCAGCGGTGTGGCTTTTCCGGCTGCGCGTGTGAACAAAAAGGGAGGGAGAGGAGAGCTGGCCAAGTGAGAGAGAGAGGTGACGTGATGGTGGTAGGGTGAGGCCACAGCGACCAGGTGACCGGATGGGCGGCGATGGGGCGGATGGTGGCGAGGAACGGCTGCGACGGCTACGAATGGTGGCTGGTCAAGGGCAGCCGTGCACAAACAAGGAGAAGAAGGGAGGAGGTCGGCCGGAGAGGAGGGAGGAAGAGGGGATCATGAAGGGTCAGGGAGAGAGTGGAAGAGAGAGAGAGAGAGAGAAAGAGTGTGTGTAGGATAAGAGAGGGAAAATAGGGGGAATAGGCTAGACTAGGTTATGATGGCCTAAAATATGGTCATGATGACCTAGAGGGGTAGGCTATAGGGGGTAGGTTATCATGGCGTAAAAGGGTCATTATGACCTAAAAGGCTAGGCTAGGTCTAGCCTCTAGAATAGACCATCCCACCCTTTCCACTACATCTTCCAATCCAACGGCCTAAATTCAAGCACGGGTCACATCCATCTCATCCAACGGCCGAGATTAAAAGTCTACCAAGGGCAAATTAGGAAAAGAACAAAGAGGGCAGGGGCATTTTTGTTCTTAAAATTCCTACATAAAGGGAGCAGCCAAAAGACCAAGTTGCCCTTCCCACTTTCTTAAGAGCCTTCACATAATTTCATGGGCAAAATGATAATTTTCTATTCTCGTTCCAATTTTCGATTTTTCCTAGCAAATTCGATACATTCTAAAGCGAGCTACGCTAATGGCGACATTGTCCAATTAATTTGTCATGGCTTTCGAGAATTTCGATACCCTAAACTCAGGTTCTAAGTAATGGCTAAATCAAACAAACGCGACTTGAGCTCGTCTCAAACTAACGGGTGGCTCTCGGGAAATTCGCATATTTGACCCGTGGCCGATACTAAATCAAGCCACGTTTAAGTTTACTCGGATCGTGACGACCTCAGTTGTCATATAATCGCAAGAATCGATCGCTAGTTCCGACGAGCGCGATCATTTGGCATAGGTTTAGGGTCATTCATCGACTCATCTCGTGGTCAAGCGGAATCACCCACGATCCACTTATATGATAGCGGTGAACTGATCCCTAACTATTCTCGTATTGGTCTACATTTGCTCAAAATATCACCTAGACAATTTTTATGATCGAAAGTTGGTTCACGATTGAGTTTCTTTAGTCGCGGGAATTTAAATCCCTAATTAGCCATTCCCTGACGATTAGTATCCCAGGAGTGATCAGTTCCGAGCGAGATCTAACTACAAGCACATCCATAAAATCATCCATTTCATAAATTCCAAGTGGGTCGAATTTCAAAATGTCACAAACTTCAACAGGGAAAACTGCCTCTTGTCCATTAGTGAGCATATATGGGCTAGTTCCTATAACAGTCTTTTTAGATGTTCTATAAGCCCATAATAGAGTCGACAACAATACATCCCACTCTTTAGGATTATCTTCCAAGTGTTGTTTAATCAGTGCAATGATGGCTTTATTGGAGGCTTCAGCCTGACCATTGACTTGGGCATAATAAGGAGTTGAATGAATCATCTTGATGCCTTTAGCCTTGGCAAAACTAATCATCTCTTGTTCAGTAAAGACTGTGCCTTGATTCGTAGTTATAAATTCTAGGATGTCAAATCAATGGATAATATGCTCCTCGATGAACTCTTTTACTGTCTTTTGTGTTATATTCTTGTACGAGGCCACTTCAACCCACTTGGTATAATAGTCAGTGGCAACCAAAATGAAGCTGTGTTTCCTTGACAAAGGAGGGTAAATTTTTCCTATTATATCCATTGCCCAGCCTCTAAATAGCCAAGGTTTGATAATTGATTTCATTACGGCCGCAGGAACATGCCGAATGGGACTGTGCCTTTGACAAGCTTCGTGTCCCTTAGCATAACTTATGCAATCTTGAGTGATAGTTGGCCAGAAGTAATCATGTCGACGGAGCAATCACTTCATTTTTATGCCTGATTGATGAGCTCTACATATGCCTTCATGAACTTCGGCCATTGTTATCACAGACTCTTGCTGTCCCAAACATTTGAGCAATAACCCGTCCACAGTTTTGCGATATAACTCCTCTCCAATCACCAGATAATTAAAGGCTTTTCTTTTGAAATTTTTATCACTAGAAATTGGGTTGTTGAGATACTTTATAAATGGAGTTCTCCAATCTTGAGTTACTATTTCGTTGACAGTTGTGTTGTCGACAAGGGTTTCCGTCGATTGGGTACACATGATTCTGTTGTTCATCGATGGTAAAACCTTGATCTGAGTAATAATACGGTCAGTAAGCTTTTTTGATATTTTGTAACCAGAAGCAATTTGTGCTAAGTCATTGGCCTCCGTGTTATCTTTTCTTTTAATATGGACCAACTCAAATTCGTTAAAGCGTTCTAAGAGCTCTTTGGCCAATGAATAATAGGATATAATATTCTCACTAAGACACTGGTATTCCCCGGACAATTGCCTTATCATCAATTGAGAATCTCCTATAACTTTGACGAAACGTATTTTCATATTGGCCAAGATGTTTAGGCCAATAATTAAGGCCTTATATTCGGCCTGATTGTTGGAGCACTCGAAATTCATCTTGAACATAAGTTTCGTTTTCTGTCCATGAGGGAATATTATCATGATTTTAGCCCCAGCAGACCCAGAGGTATTGGATCCATCGAAATAAAGCTGCCATGGGACCACATGAATGTATTCCTCACTATTTTCATCTCATGTTCCAGGATATTCCATAATGAAATCTGCTATGGCTTGTCCTTTTATTGCTTTAAGCGGAACATAGACCAAATTTATTTCAGTCAAAGCAAACGCCCATTTGGCAATTCGGCCTTTAATAATAGGTCGAGTCAACATATACTTAATCACGTCCGTTTTATATATCACATGTAACATAGTCGGCAGCATATAATGACATAATTTTGTACATGCATAATATAATGACAAGTATAGCTTCTCAATTACAGTGTATCTTGTTTCAGGATTATTCAACATCTGACTCAAATAATACACTGCTTGCTCTTTGCCTTCATTATTCGATTGTAGTATCGGTAGCGGCTAGGTACAATTTCAAGGGTTGACCCGCTCTCGACAGCATCAATACTGGTGGATTAACCAAGTACCGCTTGACCTGGTCAAAAGCATGTTGGTGTTTCTCTTCCCATACGAACTCTTTTTGATTCTTCAACTTCAATAATGAGGAAAACACCTCAATCTTTCCTGACAGGTTAGCGACGAATCAACACAAGAAATTTATCTTCCCTAAAATCATCTGAAGTTGCTTTTTAGTTGTGGGGGGTGGCAATTCTAAAATGGCCTTAACTTTATTCTTATCAATTTCAATTCCCCTTTGATTAACCGGGAACCCTAAGAAGTTACCAGCGCTTACTCCAAAAGCACATTTCAACGGATTCATTTTCAAGTTAAATTTCTGCATCCTAATAAAAGCTTGTTCTAAATGATTTAAATGACATACCTAATCCGATTTGACAATAATATCATCGATGTAGACTTCCATAAAGTCCCCAATCATGTCATAAAATATGAAGTTCATGGCTCTCTAGTAAGTTACCCCTGCATTCTTTAATCCAAATGGCATGACTAGCCATTCAAAAGTGCCAATAGCCCTAGGGCACCTGAATGTAGTTTTATGGATGTCCTCTTTAGCGATGAATATTTGACTGTAGCTTGAATGACCATCCATTAATGATATGATTTTGTTTCCAGAAGCCGAATCAACTAACATATCTGCGATTGGCATCTGGTACTCATCCTTTGATGTGGCTGTATTTAAATCTCAGAAGTCGATATAGACACATAACTTTCCATTTTTTTCTTTACCAGAACTATATTAGATCACTATTCGACGTACCATGCTGTCCTAATAAATCTAGCCGCTAGCAATCGCTCGATTTCTTCTTTTATTTTAAGGATAACCTTCGGGGCGAATTATCTGGACAACTGTTTATAAGGCCTGAACCCCTTTTTTATGGGCAGTCGATGTTCGACGACGTTTCTATTTAATCCTGGCATTTCTCTATAGTTTCAGGCAAAACAATCTCTATACTTCTTCAAGAATCTTACCAACTGGGCTTTGAAGTCATCATCGATCAACGAACTTACGTAAGTAAGTCGATGTTCATTGCTTAGCCCAAGGTTCACTTCCTATAATGGGTCTTGAGCTTCAATCGACTTTTCAATCTCTTTTATGGGTGACTCTTCAAATTCAAGGATTCCATTGACAGCTTCTGTGGATTGCTCTGCGAGCTTGGCCCAATAGGTTGAGTACCTCTCAACGAGGTCTTTTGATAATGTAAGGTTCTCCATACACAACCTTATGTAATTGCCCCACTAATTGACTCTTCGAGACCCACTCAACAATCCCTTTGTTGAAACGGAAGAATGCAATACTATTGGGGTCAACGAAAAGTGGCTTACTAATGGATATATTGTCTTTGGTATCAATTGATGAATTGGAGATGCACGTGCACAGGTTGTTTGTGACTTGGTGTTTGCTTTAACGTATTCTACCTTATCCCATTTCAAAATGCTATCATCTGATAGAGAGTCGGCGGTATGCACTAATTAGTGTGGATCCAATCTTAGCCCAATAGTAAATTGTAAGACCCATCTGCATCAATCACACAAAAGGATATCCCGGAAGTTTTGATGCCAACGGTCAAGTCAGCGATGAAAATTCCTTTATCCTCTGAGACATCTCCAGTAAAGTCAGACAATTAGATGTTCAATGGGATAATCTCCTCGTCGCGCTTTCTCAGTTTCTTGTAGAAATGATATGGGATGAGATTCAGTATGGATCCCCCGTCCACTAACACCCGAGACACAGGTCGGCCATTAACCTTTGCGTTGATATTCAGAGTCCTTAAGTGGTTTGAACCCTTAGGTGGAGGTTTCTCAAATTCAACCACTTCCTCTATATTAAAGCGAAATTCTGCTCTTTTTTTCTAATCCATTGTGACTTCTACAAGATGATCTGGCTCCACCGCCATAACTCGGAGGTTCGATGGAAGGCATACTCGAACCATGCAAGAACTCAGTGATGAGATTGACCTCGAATTGCGGTTCACTCTGGGCAAGCTCAACATCTTGCTTTGGTAAAAATTGCTGAGGTCGACTAGATGTCGATTCTTGGTTTTCTAGTTTTCTTTTCCAGGCTAAATTTCTACGCTTGGGGAATTTTTGCTTGACCTCTTGTACTGCGATTAGGGTCGGCTTAACCTGCTTGATGTGAACTTGACTTACTTATTGTTGGAGTTGATACTCTTTTTTTTCCTCTGCATTCTCCTTTTTTGAGTCCGTGTCAGATTTGAACTGCGATTCTAAGTTCTGCGGGCCTCGTACCATTGACCCACAAGTAGGTCTCTTGGTACTTTCAGAGTTTATCGACGTGGTGGATGTGGGTTTGTATGGAGATCTCCTCGATCAGAGAAATTAGGGCCCTATCCACTTGGCTCAATCTTCCCATCATACAAAGGTAGTGGAGCATAACTAACATAGTAATCAAATTTACTACTAGGTTCTCCCAAAGTACTAATGGTCGAATCACCTTCTTCGTACCTCTGCTTGAATGATTTAATGGCCTTATTGTGGTCTCGACGGCTCTTATGACGATTGACACTTTTAGAAGGAGTTTGGTCATCATGTGAGTCGATGAGAGCCAAATCGCAGAATTTGTCAACAACTTCACTGGGCAGACGTCTTCGACTGCTGGAATAATGTTTGTCCCGTTCCAACAACCATTTACACCTTTCACAAAAACGATATGGCTAATGCCCCCTTGTCTTCGTCTTCAATGACACCATCCCTGCCATTACAGGAAAAGGATCGACATCAACTTCCATCGGAGATTTACTTTTGTCCTCCACGAATTTTATCTTCCCCTACTTGATTGCTTCCTAGACATTTCTTTTAAATACCAAGCAGTCGTTGGTGATATGGCTCCATGAATGATGCCATTTACAATACTTTTTTCTCGCCAATTCCTCTTTAGTGGGTAAAAATTAACCCTCCGTGAGTTTGATCTGTCCATCAGCTAACAACAACTCAAATATCAAAAGAATAAAAAATGGGTTCCTTAGCCTTGGTCATGAGGTTGGATTTTTCTTTAACTCTTGCCGGCTTTAATGCTTGGTAGATATATGGCTTATCAATCACCATTTTAGCGAGAGCCACATCTGCTATATCTGCTGATTCGGTTTCATTCTCGCTCTCGACAGCATCGGCCCAACGAACTTCACTTCGTTGACCATACCTTTTGTCTTTTTCCTTAAGGAGACTTTCGTGCTTAGTAGCTATGGTTGACAACTGAAACAGATCTGAATAAGGTTGTCCAACCATCCTTTCTCGAATTTCAAACTTTAGTCTATTAAAAGCGAGGTCCGCAAAAGTCTTCTCAGGTAAAGGGACAAGACATTTATTCCTTGCCTTTTTAAATTTGGAGATGAACTGATCGACAAATTCATTGGCTAATTTTTTCATAATCGAGAGATCAACTACTGAAAAATCCAACACAGCTCTTTGAAATTGACAATGAAATAATCTTTCCATCTGTTCCCATGATGTAATCGAATTTGCAGGTAAAACAATATACCAGGTAAACGCAGGTTTTGACAAAGATAAGGGAAATAACCTCAATTTTCAATAATCAGCATGAGCTGCATCGCCACATTGCGCCAGAAAATGATTAACATGTTCAAAAGTGGACTGATCTTCCTCTCCGGTGAATAATGTAAACTCTGGCATTTTAAAACCTCTTGGATATGATATGATATCCATCCAATCAGGATATGATTTTCTATAAACATTCGGGAAGTATCTCATATCATGACCATATCCCCTCATCACAGAATCCATTACTAACTGATTTCTTACTTGACCCACGGCGGGCGCAAGAGCTACAACATAATTAGGTGATAATGACCGGTTTAGATTTTGGTTAGGTAATTGGTAGAATGGCTGTTGTGGTAACTGTGGCTATTGTTGAGGTTGTGGTTGTTGCATGATCTGTGGTACATTATGAGCAATCATAGGGGGATTAACTGGTGGGTTTAACTGTGCTGGTAATGGTAGCTGGACTTGAACATTTGGACCCATAGAGGGTGAAAAATACTGATTTACGTTAGGCACTGCAGGCTGAGGTGCCTAACGTTGTGGTTGATTGTTTATTTGTTAGAGCTGTTCTTGCCCCCTAGGTAAAGGCGCTACGGGATTCTGAATATCCAATATTAGGGGTGGAGGATTTACTTGGATCACAAGAGGACCTTGCGCCTGAGTAGCTTGATATCTTCCCTGGGAGTTCTCATCGATCATCATCTGCCGAGCAACCCCTCCATTTGGGCCCACGTTAGCCTAAGGAAACCCCTCACTAGGTGCTACTGGTAAGGTTTCTCCCCTCGGTTATATTCGAATGCGCAGGATCGTCGATGTGCCTTGGGTCATTGTTCCAAAATGTATTGTAGGACCTCCCAATGTTGATGGAGATCCTATTCTCGATTGGGTCGGCATGATGGACCCTCCATATCGACCTTGTGTACATTCATGATAAAATGTTGATGATCAAAGGCCTAACCACCTCAGTCATACGCCTTACCACATAATCAGTGAACTCATTCTAAGTTTCCTTAATGGTCCGCCTCATAGTAGAAAGTGCAACTGATGTGAGCTCAGTTTGCCTTCTATCTTCAACGCGCTGCCTCGACATATCTATGACCTCCTCTTGAGATTAGTTAGTAACCTCGTTATGAAGAAGTTGAGCAAATGATGTCTTAGCACGGGTATTATCTTCCACCATCGATGCAGCTTGCTCGTCAGTAGTATTATCCGAGTTGGTGCAATTTCGGGTGCGTGGCATAACACTCTCTCCACTTAACTCAGTAGGGGTCCTACCGGGCGTGCCAAAAAGATGTTTCACCGGTTTTATCCCGTTGAAAATCTTTCACCGAACGCTGCGTTTCGGATTTTATTAGAGGAGACCAAGGTCTTGAGTCAAGCTCGGACAGAGAATGTCAAATGCATCTATTAAACCCAACTTGTGCCTTACAACTTAACTCAATAATACACCCAACTCAACAATACTAACAATAGGATGACAACTTGCAAATGCCAAGACCAAGCTATGTTGGAATCCAATCAACGACACAACCAGTACACAGCATTACAATTCCAAGTACAGCAGAATCTAATCAATGACGTGTCTTGAGAGAATATGGCTGGAATCTAATCAACAGCTATATTCCAAGCACAACGCCGAAATCTAATCAACGACGTTGAACTGGTGGCTCAACATTGGAATTTAATCAATAATGCTGGACCTGATAAAGACTCGCGCCGGAATTGAATCTACGACGTGGAATCTAAAAGCTGTAACCATTACTACTCCTATTATGTCGAAAATAAAGATAGATAAGAGGTCTGTTGTCTTGTTCAAAGATCTTTTTTACATTAGAAATCCTTGAGTATTTATAGAGCAGTCTAATAACTATCGATCGGCTACTTCTCCTTGAAAGTTGTTTTTCACTTCTTTACATTTGGCACTTTAACCGCTTCTTGACTTGTCGACGTTGCTTACGCCTCTTGGGCATCACGTAATAGCTAATTTTCTCCCACGTGTCTCCTTATTTCCTGCCATTTCCCACGTTTCATTATTTAACTTCCTTGATCTTCGTGCCCACGGTCATGTCTTTACCTTTCGACAAGTGGAAATAAATTTCTTTACCATGTAACACCACGTGCTTAATTCATCAACATCATATGGAAAACTCGTAATCTTGGACTTGTCGACGTCACGTGTAAGGCTCGTGATCTTGGACTTGTCGACGTCATGTGCAAGGCTCGTGATTTTGGACATGTCAACTTGTCGACACTTTTATGACGTATCCTGTCGATAATTGCTCCAAATCTTTCGATGCTTCTGGGCCTGACTCGCGACCTTTCTCCGGATTCATGCTATGTGGGCCGTGTTTTACGTCCTTCGTGACTTGCAATTGGCCTGCTCCCACCAGAGGTAATTTTGAGTGTCAACAGTGTCCCTCACATATTGGACGTGGACTCCACGGACTACTATCAGTAAAGTGGAAGGTCAAAATTGAGATATGCTGGTGCAAAAGGATATCTGAATTAGGGAAGAGCAAACCTAACTCTGGGCTCACACGTAAGAGAGAGATTGTTGATATGCATATGTGAGTTATGTTAGGAAAAAGTTTCAAATTGAAGAATTAATGTTATGTAGAATAGTTAATATATCATTGTTTGCACCAAAAATTGGCCCATTTGTCGATATGGATAGGCATGTGACTAGACCGCAGGTTATCATTAATCAAGTGAGCCATTCTCAACGACCATAAGAATTGTTGTCAATGTTGATGTACATCGATGACCATTGATTAGTCTTGATATACAACGACGTATGGTTAGCAATAGTCGACAAGGGTATCGATTAAAAGGGGTGATAGAGTACTGACAAGAGAAGGTTGAATACCCAAAAGGCATCAAGATGCAGTTATGAATTTTCAAATTTCGAAACCACTGGTGAATGAAGCAACAGAGTTCACATCGTGGAGTAACCAAAATGCAAAAGTTAAAGGAACAACCGCTTAAAGACAAGATCATGGCATCGTGAAAATATGTGCATACGATTTTTGGAGAAGAGGATGTTGAGAAACCTCCTGTAATCTTTGAAATGGACAAAACAATCCATGATACTTAATGAACTTGATAAATGCAAACGTTATTTATATTTAAGGTAATATATGTTTTTAAGGGAACTTATATTTACCAAAGAAAAAAAATCGTGAAGACTGGATGAACCTAAGTGTGAACAAGTCTAGAAGAATGTGAAAAGACTTGGAGGTATCATGGTGAACAGGATCACACGATCTACATCTTCAAATGTGCTCAAGTTGCCTAAAGAGACACAGTTCAATATCACCAAGAAAACCTAATATAACCTAATATAATCGAGGACTGATATCACTGGGAAGCTAGATATAACCGGGAACTGATATCATCAGAAAATCAGATATAACTAGGAACTACTAATATACACAGAGCAATTATATTACTTGCACAACAGCTTTATTACGTGCTCAATAAATTTGGATAAAAATATACCATGACAATTTTTATCTAAATATTTATGATAGCTAGTGATCTGATTTGGATACTTAAATTGAAGAAATTGATTGATTATCAATCTCAAGATATATCTATGTGGAATATACTAATTATGCGTGATGCCTTGATTGATTGACAATCATCCTAAAGACATAATACTTTCCATAGTTCGAGCTACTCGGTTTTATGGAAATTGGAAGATTTGGTTGTATGGGAAATATAATTTCTGGAAGCTCTAATTGGTTGACTTCAATGGATAATTTGATCTTCTCAACGATTTTCTAATGGATAGCTTGGAGATTAATCCTCTTGAAGATTGTCCAATGGGAAATTTAAATACTAAGAAATATAAACGGAGATCAACAAATGTCGAAAAAGAAGAAGAAGAGACGAACAATCTATCACACAGAGAAATGCTCTACGTCCTTACATAGTTTTCTAAGTGTAATGAAAGTGCAATCTCTTGAAGTGAATCGGTGTTATAATATGTGCTTAGGTGTGAGATAATGAGATCTATCCGCTTAGGTATAAGTAGCACTAGTTTCGGGAAGAAGTGCTTGAGTATATGTGACCATACTACTGTAACTACTCAAAGATTACTAGTGGAATATAGCTAATAGGTTATTAGTATGGAAGAGTGAACGTAGGCTTATACAAAGTCGAACCACTATAAAGCTTTCGGTGTATTGCTCTCTATCTCTTTGCTTATATTTATTACTGTCTCATAGAAGTGCATTGCGCTAGATAATATAACTGGTTCCCGCTTATGTCAGCACGCTATTGTTATTTCCCTTATATCAAACTTGGCTTTCACTATTTCGCAAGATTTGGTCAAGTTTCTTAAAATCACCTATTTACTCCCCCCTCTAGGTGATATTGTTAGCCACCAGTGTCCGCCTACCAGATACCCCTCCCCCTCCCCCGTAAACAAATAAATAAATCTATTATCTTTCAATTATGTTTACTTTCTTGCACTATATTTTTGATTTCTAAACTCGCGTCGTTCAATTAAATTCCAACATTATCTTTATCCTATGTGTCACATCGTCGATTAAATTCTAGCATGCATCTTTGCATTCTCAAGCTTTGCAGTTGATTAAATTTCGGCATATTTTGTTTAAGTTTGGTTTCATTGAAGTGGCTATATTTTGCAAGCTTTGTTGTCGATTAAATTTTGGTACGATTTGTGTAAATACAATTATATTCGAAGTAAGTTATCAATTTCCTTGTCTACTTGTGATATTTCCTGTTGGAATCGCCACAAAACATGTCTCCTCTAATAAAAATTGAAGAACGACTTTCGGCGAAAGATATTTCGTTGCTGAATCCAATTTGCGCAAAATAATCATGGTTGACTCATAACTTATTGACTTAAACTTTTAAGTGAATGTGGGTCCATTAGATATATTGACGAGCTCAAACTTAGCCTCTCTCTCTTGGTGATCTCCCAAGGTAAAGGTATTAGGCTTCTACTTGGCGCTCCCGACGTTCTCATCATGGCATACTTTGTATTCATTCTTTGCTTTTGGGTCATGATCAAACCTAACCTGCACTTAAAGGGATCGATCAACTCCTTGGACCTAGCCCAGAAACATTTTCCTGTTGGTGGATCAACAAGTATCTTAACTGCTCTGGATGGAACATTAACATTTTATTTATAACTAGCTCTATTTATTTCGCGAAAAATAAATTATTTGAAAACTATTTTCTAAAACGATAGATGGTATCATTACAAAAACAAATGAACAAAAAGTACTTTCATCGTTCATGAAAATGTGTAAACATAAATTGTTTTCAATAATGAAAACATTATCCTAATTAACTAATTGTTGCAACCGATAGAAGTAATTATCTTTAGAAAAAATTTTTCCAGAACATAATGCGAAAGATACGGAGCATGCCTCCATCATTGCGGTGTAGAGTAACTCGCGGGACTGGATAAAACCTCCTCGAAAAGACACTCTTTGAAGGCCCTCTGGAGTCATTCGCATTTGGGCGACACCAATCTCTCCTAGTCTTGTGACGTGGGTGATGATGCCAACCTCCATTTTGTGCGAAGATCTCTCCATGGAAACCAGGCATCAGCCACCGAATTTGAATAGCTCCTGTATCGTCCTTTCGAATACAATGCAATCGTTAGTTTTGGTGGCTCCAAAAATGGTTGCACTTGCAATACGTTTTGTTCTTCATTTCCTCAACCATTGGATCTCATTACCCTCAGGCAATTGTATAACCAAGCCCCGGAGTCGAATACGCATTTCATTATTCTCAATTAGAGTCGAGCCTTCGAGTCGATTACGTGTTTCGCCACTCTCCGTTAGAAAGCTTGTTCCGTCCGAAGAGAGTCCCGTCACCACAGCCTTACTGAAGTATGCGTGCTGCTACCACGAGAGTTTGAACTCATGATCTCACGCTCGTTGCACTGGACCACGCTGATTGATGATGGTATCTTAGACTCTTTCTTTGCTAACGAAGATGTTTTTTTTTTTTTGGGTCAAAACAAGAATCGGAAGATATTACCACTTTTGTCAAGTGTCATTGTTGTTTGTCAGGAGGTCCATGATTCAAGTTCAATTGGAGGCTTTGATTGAACCTTATTACTCTATTGTGGACCAAGACCTCCTGTAACTCTGTTTGTGCTAAAGTAAATAATTTGAAATATATTTTCCTAAAAATGATTATTCGTATCACTTGAAATAATTAATCTAAAGAATAATATTTTTATCATCGACCATAATTTATATCTAAACAATATTATGGATTATGAAAATATTTTTTATTTATTCATTTTTGTAAGTGATACAAACGATTATTTTTAAAAAATATATTTTTCAAATCAAATGTACTCTAGAGGAAAAAACATCACATTGAAAAAAAATTGGAAAGAGAAGGCGACAAATTTTAATCTTAGAAAATGTTGAGATATTTGAATTTTGAGATGCTTGACATTGGTAGCTGGGCCTTTGCTTTGGGCCATCGAGGTATAGAAAATTACAAATTACCTTCCGTGTATCTTCAGGAATAACTAAAAGCAGACAACCAAAAGTCATCAAATCCAACACTATGCGATCTCGTTTTAATTATGATTTGAAAACAAAACAAAAGGGAAAATTATCCAAAGAGTCCTAAATTTAGGAAAAATTACAAAAAAAAAGTCTTATACCTATTTTATTTGTGACAAATCAGTCATAAATTTTTTAATTATGACAATTGAGTCCTAAAACTTTTAATGTTTTGCCAATTGAATTCATCTGGCCAATTTTGATCGGAAATTAATGACGTGGACGTTGGCCATCCTTCGTGGCACGACCGGCGCTAATGTGGACAATTTTTGCAATTTTTTTTTAAATCTAATTTTTTAATATTTTTCTTCATTTTTCTTTTTTCTTCTTCCTCCACCAGTCCCCATGGCCAGTGACCAGCTAGAGGTGAGGGCAACCAAGGTTCTCCCCCGCCGATGTCGGGCAAGGCTTGACCTCGCTAGTAACGGCGAGGCTCGAGCTTGCTAGCCCGCAACCAGCCTTTGTGAGCGGCATAGGAAGAAGGAAAAAGAAAAAGAAAGAAACGGAAAAAAAATTTAAAAATCACAAATTTAAAAAAAAATGCAAAAATTGTTCATGTCACTGCCCTCTGTCCTTCATGGCACGGCCAATTTTGATAATTTTTTAATTTAGTTCTTCCGATTAATTTTGACCGGAAATTACTGACATTGATGCTAATAATCTTACGTGACACAACCAATGCCGACATGGACAATCTTTTACCTTTTTTTCAAATTTTTCTAAATTTTTTTATTTTTTATTTTCTTTCTTTTTTTTTCCTACTTCCTCCACTAATCGCCAGGCCTCAACAATGACTAGCGAGTAGCCACAGGCGAGGGCCAATCGCTGGCCGGCAATGCTCAGTCCTCGCTAGTGACTGCTCATGGCTATACCTTGCCAGATCTGGCAATGTCGAATCTTGCCAGTGGCTGACGAGGATTGACCCTCACCTTTGGCTAGCAAGGTTGACCTCGCTAGATCTTACGAGGTCGAGCCTCACCAGTGGCCGGCGAGGCTCCACCCTCATTGAACCTTGCTTGTGGCCAATTGTTGGTCATCGCTGAGGTCTGGCAACCAGGGGAAGAAGAAGGAAAAAAAGAGAAGAAATTCAAAAAAATACAAAAAAAACTAAAATTTATCCATGTCAGCTCTGGCCTAGCGCTGACTAGACCGTTATGTCAATGATTTTCGGCCAAAATTGGTCGAAGGACTAAATTGGAAAATCATTAAAAGGTTTATGACTAAATTGATAAATCGTCGAAAGTTTTATGACTAAATTGGTATAATTGAAAGATTTAGGACTAAATTGATAAATCATCAAAAGGTTAAGGTTTAAATTGACATAATTAAAAGGTTTAGAATTGAATTGGCTACCGTACAGTAGGTTATGGACAATTTTCTTCTAAACAAAATCGTACCAATTAGCATTGCTCCATTTCCGATTTATATTTTTCTTGAAATCAAGCATTTTCACATTTTTCATGAATCGTCACGCCTACATTACAAATAAAACAAAGAGTAATCCTTTTATGAATTAGGGCAAGTACGATAGGAGCCCTAGACGTTTCAATCATCAGTCCTAACAACCCTTCACTCCAAGACCAAACACTCCATCGAGGGGTGACCATGGAACCAACACTGTGACCAACCCACACAGTGTTGGTTCCCAATGTTTAGGATCGGGGATCGACCCTGTTGAGCTTGGGATTGAGGACTGGACTGACCATATGGATTCGGTCTGGTTCTAGGGTCAACTAGGGACCGACTAATTATCTTTTATTTTATTTTTCCATATTCCTTAAAATGACAAACATATTCTTTCAAATTTCATATTTATCAATAATGCGACATTAAGCAACCAAACTAGGAACACCGGCACGCATCAAACATAAATAAAAAAACAACAAAAATCTCGATTTGCTAAGAGTAACAAACCATAAAAAATGAACACGTGAAATATAATTAAATCATAAGAAGTGCAAAATATGTAATATAAACCGTGAATAATACAACTTCATATTTTGTGCAACAACCAAATCAACGTTTATCTAGTCAAATGAATGACTTACAGTACAGAGAAAAGTGAGGACATGATTTAACACTTGTGAGGTGAGCGAACATAGGTGAGCAGCGAGGTGAGTGGTGAGCGAACAAAGCGAGGCAAGGAAGAGGGTTTCTATTTTTTTTTAGGTTAAATCAGGGTTGGGTTTAGTGGGTTTCTACTTTCCAATTTACATTTTTATACGGCAGAACCACAAAAGAAATAACAGAAGCGGAGCTACTAGGGTAGGAATTAGAGTAGACAAAAATATATGATATATAATATGGTTAATACCGTCAAAAACCCCTAACTGATGCACTTGTAACAAAATTACCCAAAATTATTTTTTTTACCATAAAAAATCCAAAACTGGTGTACCTGTGATGAACTTGCCTTTCATCAGTTTCCGTTAAATTTTACCGTCAAATTGCTGAGTAAATGACACATGACAGTTGAGAGGTATACCCGTTTGGGATTTTACCTTCCATTTTTCACAATTATATCAGTTTTTAGTTTTTCGTAATATAAATCTAATTTAACGAAAACTAACGAAAGGTAATATGTCACAAATATACCAATTTAGGGTTTCTTATGGTAAAAAAATTAATTTAGGATAAATTTGTCACAGGTGTACAAATTTAGGATTTTTGGTGGTTAAAATATTAATTTGTGAGAAATTTATCACATGTGTATCAGTTTGGAGTCTTTCGTGGTATTTGTTAAAATATATCTCGAGTTTGAGCCCAACAGACTAAACCCGACCCAAGATTAATTATTATTTGTGGAGGTCTTAATATTCCAAACAATTGGTATCAAAGCTCGACTTAGCTGAGTTCAAGCAAATCAATAGCGACAGAAGAATGAAAAGTGAAAATCGATAGATTTGATGGGAAGAACTTTGATTTCTGGAAGATGCAAAATAAAGATCATCTATATCAGATAAAATTGCACTTGCCCCTATCTTGGTATAAGCTAGAGACAATGAAGCAAGATGACTAGAAATTACTAGATAGACGAGCTTTAGGTGTTATTCGGCTGACGTTGGCTCATAATATCGCGTTTAACAATGTGAAAGAGACGACCACTGCGGGTTTGATGAAAGCCCTGTCGGATATATACGAGAAGCCCTCTATGACCAACAAGATCTATTTGATGGTACATCTATTTAACTTGAGGATGAGCGAATGTGCATCAATTGCAATGTGATTGTCAGTCAATTGAATTCAGTTGACATCGACTTTGAAAATGAGGTATATGCTTTGATTCTATTATCCACATTACTTAATAGTTAGAAAACTATTATTATTGCCGTTAGTAATTCCTTTAGGTCAATAAGTTTGACTTTTGATGATTTTTGAGATTTAATTCTGAGTGAGGATATTCATAGAAGAAAATCTGATGAACATGTATCTGCTGCTTCAATAGATGAAAATAGAGGAAGAACTAGTACTCGTATTAGCGAAAGTAATATTAACATGAATAGACGAAATTAGTCTAGGACTGGTGGTGCTGTATGTTGGAG